>OX383276.1:6433094-8833094 GCA_947522985.1 Lithophane socia | reverse complement strand
CCAAATGCATCATCAACTAACCAATAACTCAAAAAGCGGTTGAAACTGATCACCGCATCGCAATATCGGGCATCACAGACATAGCATACAGCTTGATGTAAACAGTAATTTGCGTACGCCACTCTTGCCAAATGTACTTGGCAAAGTGCCAACTAGAGCAGTTTCGGCTTTCGGCTTAGCCGGACAAACCTAATAACCGAGAAATTAAAAATTTTGCGCCCATAATGGTCGGGTTTTTTGTTTAAGTTTTGCGTTTCGCTTTTGTTTTCGTTTTGTCTGTGAATTTATTAGTTTAGTTGGGTTTTTTGTAGGGCTAGTGGGGTATTAAAGTGTATCTTGCTACTTATTAATAATTTATTGCCAATTCTATCTAATTTTATCGAATCTTAACTAAGTTTGTCTAATTTTGTCTAATTTCACCTAATTTTGATTAATTTCAATAATTGTATTTCATCGAATTTTGTCTAGTTTATAAGTTATGTTAATCTAATTTTATATGTAATTCCTAACAGATATTGACCGTTAACTTATAAGTGTGGTGCAACTGTAAATATAAGTTGGTTGTTTAATAAATAAATAAATAAATAAGTATTTTAGTTTGGTACTACTTTGAATTGAAAATTCTTGATTAAATCGAACACAGGCATATTTATTTCTGGTTCAAATTACTTAAAGCCTGTTCGCTAGTTTGTACATAAAATTGTTTAAATAACTACCCGCCTACTGCACATGGTTTTTACGACTTGACAAAATTTCAACAATTATCGTCATATTTCAGTCAATTTATACAAAACCTTTAATGAATTATACACGTAAACCTTCCTCATGAATCACTTCATCCATTGTTGAAAACGGTTAAGACTGGTTGTCAGACTTTTGGGCTTCTGACTACCTACAGTATGTTAACTAACAAAGGGCGTTCCCGTTAACCTGCAACAGTATAGCGTGTATACATGATAAAAAAAATATTACCACTCAAAAAAAAAAAATGTTTTTTTTTTATTTGTGTCGTGAAATGTTCACAAAACGATTAAATTTAAACGTAAAAGAAACACTCTGTACACGCACACTTGTATTTCAACGTAGAAAAACAAGTGTGACAAGTGGGCGTGAACAGAGAGTTTATTTTCCGTAACAATTTAATATTTTTGTGAATATTTTATTATACAAAAAAATTTTTTTTTTTTTTAATGGTAATATTTTTTTTATCATGTATACACGCTATACTGTTGCAGGTTAACGGGAACGCCCTTTGTTAGTTAACATACTGTATAACGACTGTCTAAGATCTACGAATGACAGCCTGGATTTTATATCAGTCTAAAAACACACTGGCCACTACAATAATACGTAATATACGTAACTAAATACAAACAATTAATAATACTGTACCAACTAACATTTTGATCGAACGGAGAACCGAAGTCCTGAGACTTTGATCGATTAACGCTTTTGACTCCGCCGTATGGCGCTACCAAGATAAAAATAAACTACTCAAAAGAATCTTATTCAAATCTCAAACTTAACTCCTAAGCAATAAGGTTCTTTTAAAAACAAGTGTAGTCGACAAAATTGTTATTGGAAATTGAATCTTATGGCCTAAAGAATAAGGTTGTCTAATTAGTGACAGGTGATACAGTAAACGTACAAAAGAAGATGGTGAATATGTGAATGTAATCAGTATATTGTTAAGGAGTGTTTTTTCTTTAATTCATGCTTGTGTGAATAAGTTAGAGTAAGTTTTTTTTATTATTATAAAGGCTAGATTATTATTTCAGGCTTTTTGCAAATGCCTTAGAGAATGTTGACCTCTTTGTTAATTTCACAGCCATATTACTTTTCAAAGCTAAAAACTCGGTATGTTTATTGATTCGATGCCGAAAATACTGCAGCATTAATTTTGAAATAAATGTATGTTAAAGTTGAGGATTGATTCTAGGCCGAGGTTTGTTTGACGAAAACACGATTACATACAATTTTCTAAACCGAGCTAAAACCGCTGATATTAAAAAAATACTTCAAATTAGATCATGAAACTTTGCATAATAACTGAAGTAACTATAAAGCAGGTCGTAAGTAAAAATGCCACAATAATGTTTGGTGGTTTAACAATCGATCAAATTGCTGTTTGACCTAAAATCGATCATGTGCGCAAGACCTTTAATCATTTGATTAATTACACTAAGCGTGTGTTCTGACGCGGAGCTAAGGACCACTACTGGATGGGGCATCAGGTACCGCATTGCTAAGTTACGTTATAGTATCTAATGTATTTCAACATAAATGTTTCAAAATCGATACACCATGGGGTCGTAGAGCTATTTGTTTACGTAAAATGAAACATGTTTGGATGGTTTTACCTGATATGATTCATCATAATCAGCCTATAATGTCCCCATTGCTGGGACATACCTACGCCTCCTCCCTTTGCGAGGGAGTGGGTTATAATCTACCACGCGGGCCTAAGTGCGGGTTGGTAAATGTCACATGTCTTCGAAATTGTGATTCTAGGAAATGCCGGTTTCCTCACGATGTTTTCCTTCACCGTTTTGAGAACAATGGTGATGAAACTATTTGTCCTAAGTCGGGGCCAAATGCCGGTGGGGATCAAATTTACCCATATTTTTCATCATCTATTCTCGATCTTAAGTAAGGCTAACTGCATAAAAAAGCTCGTTCAATCGTTATAATTTGTCTACTCTCATTTCGTCGGTGATAGAGTTCCCGTTCTTTCACGGCATACACCAGAAAATCCAGAGATTAGTGTAGTCCCTTCCAGCTGCAAGTAAATCCCCGTTTCACCTAAGTTGTGCGGTTAGAACTTGGCTAAGTTAAAGTCCGTTAACGTGAACTTGCAACTTGAAACTAGCGCCCTCGCGTCTCGCCTGCTCGCCACTTTTGTTGTGCTCAGTTTAAATTTACTTCTTGCAAGTTAATTTTGAGATCAAGTGCGTTTAGGGAGTTGTATACAGCTTGACAGATTAGTTCTATTCTTCTCCGGGATTTGCTTGGTGAATTATGCCAAGAGCTTGAGTAACGACTTCCTGTTTGCTAGTGTGGCGGCATCAAAAATCCTGCATCTCACAAGCAGAGTTTACCGCGCGACCAGAATATAAATATACAATGTCCTGACATCAATCATCAGGCAGTTGCCCAACAGACTCCCATCTGTCTGGTCGGAGGATCCTCCATTTTCTGTAGAGGATGAGTGAACTTTACACCCTGTTCCTCATACCTCTATACTCGTACTAGTAACGATGAAATGTTTTCAAGACTTTGAGTATTAGGAGGCGAGTAGGATGACAGCAAGAGACTTTCATTTTTACAGTTCAACATTAATTGCAAAAAAAATACAATAGACGATAGATATATTAAGTAACCTATTCCGCTTTAACTAATCTTCAAGAGTCATAAAAACCCTGTAAGAAATCGACACTTGTTTCACCTGTCAACGAGGCATCCTCAGGATGACGATTGACCTATTGCAAACCAGAACACGACGTGTTGCCACACCGAGCGCTGGACGCAGAGCAAATTCATTGCGTTATTTACGTTGTTGAGCAGACAAATTTTTTGAACATATAAAGTAATGGATTCGAAATATCCTTCAAAATCATTCAGATTTTGATTGATTGTGTGTTACGTAATTAGAGTGCAGGATAAGCAACATTTCGACAGTCATATGCTCGGTCAGTATCTTCAGATTTTTGACAGTTTTAATCAGGCTTCCTCCCAAGTTCTTTTCAGAATACTGGTACTTAACACCGATGCTATTAACTGAAGATTCTGGAACTTTGCATGTAATATCGAAAATCTATCCCACCCCGCTGTAAACCAAATTCGATAATAGGGTTCATCTTCTTTCTAATCATATTTCTCTATTCCTCAGCTGTATACAGAAACTGACAAGATCCTATTAGAATGCGAAACCAAACATCACCATATTCATACCTAAAACATGGCTGAAAATGAAACACACAGCTGTCCCCAAAGAAAAAACATAACTACGGCCATACACAACGGAAGCCTCTTTAAAATTCAGTTAATACCATTTTCATATACATAATATACATAATATACATAATACAAGGTTCCCGTCACCAAATCAAAATTCGGTCCGAACCGTATCCGATACAGGACGTGTCTTCTGAATATTTATCAGGGTGTTGGGACGCAGCTGTGCACGGACAATTGAAATTGTGACGAATTCTGTTATTTTGATACTTGGTACCCCTTTGGTGTTTTGATCTGGCTTTAGGAGACGGGTATCCCTCCGTAGTGATGGGATTTCTCTGGTAATCCAGGATGTTAAATGGTGGTGGTCAAAGTTCAGTCGTGTATCAAAAAATCCGAAATGCTCTTTTTCATCTCAATAGCAACCTCAATAGCTACCTATACTACTTTAGGGGTATGAGAAACAGGGTGTAAAGTACACTCATCCTCTATAGAAAAGGGAGGATCCTCCGACTAGATGGGTGTTGTGTCTGGCGGGCAACTGCCCAACGATTGATGTTGGAATCTTGTATGTAAGTCCATCGCGTGGTAAACTCTAATTGCGCGATGCAGGATTTTATTTGGCGTCAGGTCTTTGATGCGTAGTTCGCATATGGAGATGTAGATGCCGCCACATTACGGTTCATTACTAGAGAGAATACAATAGAACGACATTACTACCGTCCATTGCACCCTCATCACTTGTTAAACTTTCAAATACCTACAGTGTATACAGGTACAATATCGACTGGACAAATTCAGCTTAGCGAGTACAATCTCATTAGTAGAAGGTAGCTGGACAAGCCTAGATACTGTACTAATGGAAGTGACAATCACTTCAGTGAATTAAATGACGGGTCTACAGGGTGGCCGGAACATTTACGCGCAATGTTACCATGGATTCAGTACCTGATTCTGAACTGAAATTTCAACGCAGGGGGCGTTGAAATTTCCAGTGGGGTATTAAAAAAATAGCCGTTCCATACATTTTGTCGCGTGGGTATTGAACTTTTCTATGAAGCAGCAGATTTTTTGGAACGAAGTTCTTTTACGTGGCTTGTAAACTTTCAGAAAATGTAACGCTAAAAGCGTTCATACTTGCGACTGTCTTCTTCTCATTCTAAAAGAAAGAAAGAGAGACACAGAACGCCAGCAGAAAAAAAATAATGAAAAGAGGAAAGTGATTACTGTGTCGTGGGATAAAATTGTACACATTGGCCCGAGTACACGGCATGCTGGAGAGAGAGAGAGCTTAGAGCTTGATGTAGGGCATACTAAAGCAACTTTATCGATTTATTGGTACTTGAAAGTACTGTTTCAATGTACAAGATTTTGATTCATACATATCATACATACACATACATATACATATTTGATTTCAAGACAGTCCAGTCTAAATGTCAATGAGACGCTGATCTTAGGCCATTGGAGACCAAAATATTGTTTGTGAAAGTTACAAACCCGCCTTAAAAAACAGTAATTATTCAGTTAAGTGCCTGCTACACGGTTGCCAACCGCGTCCCCGACATAGGTGACCTTGGTTCGCCAACCAAGGTCACCTCTCCGGGGGTGTAGAGAGCTGTTTCAAATGTGGTAGTTAGCCATCATCTACACGGTTGTAAACCACCAAGGTCACCTCTGTCGGGACGCGGTTGGCGACAGTGTAGCAGGCACTAGGCTACAAGAACATCTAAGGCTCCTAAAACAAAAAAAAAATCGACTACCTCTTCCAGCCATTTCCACACTATTCTAACGTATCTAATTTGTCTACCGTCTAGGTAGTCGAAACTAAAGTTTAGGCGACAAATTAAGCCCATGTTTTGCAGCTTTGTACGCTAATCTATACTAGAAAATTAGTGGTTTCGCCCCCAGTCTAGACTTAGCTTAACGACATGTTAAGTTTGCTTGTAGAGTCGGTTTTAGGGTTATCGTATCATGTTTGTGTTATGCCTGGATCCATGTCAGCCATTTTGTGTAATAGGGTATTTAGTTTTAAGGGGTTTTCGGTAAGGACTGCTTTGTTGTATCAAAATGAGGATGGTGAGATAAGCTGGATATGATTGGTCCTTGGAGACGGGTATGGGGAAATCCCCATACACGTCTGGTACTAGTGAGTCATACCACCCTAGTGTTACAAAGAACTCTTTGTAACACTAGGGTGGCATGACTCACCAGTAACAGTTGCTAGAAAGAATGAATGAGTTGGTAAATTGTTCCACAGTCCGCTGTCCCTCGCACTCTCTCCGCGCTAAACACTTTCTTTTCACGACTTCTCCTCCTCTGGGCGTGTTCCTTCAGTTGCCTGCAGGCGTAGCATGGCGCTTTCTATCTCTACGAAGAATAGACATAGCTTTTTCTATACAAAGTGACAGTTCGTTTCTTCATTTTTGACATCCACCGTAGAAATCTTTCTACAATCTGTCATTTTGTCTTTCATTTCTAACGATCTTTGTCTAGGTCTTTTTATATGTAGACTATTTCGGAAGAAAGTTTTCTATCCTTACTGTCAAAATCACACTGACAACCGATAAATCCTATGATAAAACAAAGAATTCTGAGTCGAATTATGTAAAAGAGTGAATTTCGTAAAAAGTGCAGTTGACTCTTTCTATTTTGCTGCCGTCTCGTACTGTCTACTGTCTACAGGAAACGTCATTTTTGTCTGCTCTTCCGTCGACAAAACGGTGCTCACGCTACGCCTGCTGTTGCTAAGAGCCGATATCCCTTTCGGATTTTCCCGCAAACGTAACACTCCCTTGGAAGCTAAATCTGACTTGGACGTCTTCGCGGAAGTATGGAAGGCGATCATGTTAGTGTGATTGGAGTTCTGCGAGATGAGTGCATGAATTTTGACTAATTATCTTTAGTAACGTAATGAGCGGGTAGCCGTTTTATGATTCTTTAATTAACGTAATAAGCGGCAGCCGTTTTATGATAATTCAAAATAAATAAATGAATGAATGAGTAATCCAGTTATAGAGATACTAGCTGTTGCCCGTGACGAAACGTTTTTAGTAAGAAGAAGTATCTAATAAACAATAATATTCGACATCTACCGTGATTTCGTGGTATCCCTAGGGATTTCGTGAAATCCCTGCTTTTTTTCTCATTTCCCTGCAACATAAATATAAAAATAAATAAGATAATAAAATTAAAAACCTATTTAAACCAAATCACATGATTCCCATTGCAACTGTAAATGACCTCAAATGCATCCCGATAATCGTGTAAGTATATATTGATTACTATTTATCCTTTTTCGAGTTAGCTATCCCGTATGTTGCACCTGCCATGTTTCTCTCTGCATCACCCTAAGGTTGACTGGTAGAAAATGCCTCAGGCATTAAGTCCGCCTTTGTACGGTATTTTTTTTTTTACTTGTGCATAAAGTTTTAATAAATAAATAAATAAATAAATAATCGGTACCAGGTAATGAATCACTCAGTTAGTTGCCTTTTACGAATCCATCACTGAATAAATAGCCCTTTCAAACAAGCACAAACTACTCACATACACAAATAAATATTTTCATTTACCTAAACACACGTTGTTTGTATGTCAAGTGCACAAGGCTATATTGAGAACGGCGTTTTAAAGTGGCTTCGCGTTCGCTCATACGAAACTGTAACACTCTGGTGCTGTAGCATTTAAACGTGGGCTATTTCCTGTAGGGCGCCTGTTACACCGAAGTGTAATTTTAGATACGTGTATGGCCTAAATTTAGTGAACGGCTCTTGCTGAAATTGAGAATTGTAATTGGTGCGGCTCTTTTGATTTCATATTGCTGCACTGCAAATATACCTAGTTTAAAAACTACTTAAAACTTTGTATTGACAAATATTTATCCGATACAGTGTACACAAACATGCGTTAGTCCATAGGTTGGTAAGTGTAAAGGCTGGCTGTAGCTAGGCGGCACGTCGCGGCATTCCACGGCAAAGCATTCTAATTTGTATGGCCCGGCTGGCATGCTGAAGCCTTCTGCGGCATACCGCAGCATCCCGCGTTCGTTGATATTGTCCCCTTGTGACGATATCAACGAAATGTGAGTGCTATGTATATGAAAATAATTCAAATTCATATCCGCTTATGAAAATCCGTTGCCATACCATACCGCACTGTGCCACGGTGAGAAAGAAAGAAAGAAAGAAAGAAAGAAATTTTATTTGCTCAAACATGTGTATACATACATAATTAAAATAACACATATATGCAAGATCTTAAATAAGGGGTGGCTCACGACATGTCTGCCATTTCTCATGGCGTGCAAATATCTTAGGTAGATACAATTATTATTATAGAACTTTTTTACTTTTATACACAGTTTGTCAAACTTATATTCAATCATTTCCAATATCCAATTATTTATTATTTATTTACTTTGAAATCCAATATTACTAATTACATTATTATCAATAACAGTTTATACCACTTATACTATGCATTAAAATACTTATAATATAGGCATATTTAAGTTCTACACTACTACATGACCTTATTTACTGCAATGTTAGTTATATGTATTTATTTATAATAATCACCATGAGTCGTTTAAAAATTCTGTAATACTATAATATGCTTTTTGTGCCAAAAACAATTTAATTGTTTGTTTAAACTTAGGTATAGTTTGCTCTTTCCAACTTTTGGGCAATTTGTTGTAGATATTTGGTGCCATGCAAAAAACACTTTTGCGCACAAGTGCAGTTTTTGAAGTATGTACACATAGTTTGCTATCATCACGTCTATTTCTTGGAAACCTGTCTGCCATACGAGGAAACAAATGTGGATTTGTTTTTACGAACATTGCTATTTCAAATATATAAAGTGAAGGTAATGTTAATATATGATATTTAGTGAAATAATTTTTACAGCTATCAGTAGTTTTGAGATTAAACATAGATCGTATGCAGCACTTTTGTCTTTTAAATATGATATCCCTATCGGTTGAGTTACCCCAGAAGATAACACCATATCTAATGACGGATTCAACTAAACCATAGTAGGCCGTTAATAGCGCTTCTATGTTTAGAGTACGTGATAATTTATGTAACGCATATGCACCACTACTTATTCTTTTGGCTAGAGCCTCAATATGCGCTTTCCAATTTAAGTTTCTGTCAACTGTTAGGCCTAAAAATTTTGTAGTATTAGCTGTCTGTATTTTATTATTATTATATTCAATGTCACTAGAGAATAATGATGATCGTTGGCTAAAGTGCATAATCAAAGTTTTATTTATATTTATTTTTAAATTATTATTATTCAGCCACGATACCGCTTCAACAAATGTATCTTTTATGTCCGTTTCATATGTATTTTTATTATGGCATGGTATAGTTATCGTACTGTCGTCCGCAAACAGTGTCATGGGATGTTTGATGGATTTAGGGAAGTCATTAATATAGAGTGTAAACAGGGGTGGTCCGAGTACACTGCCTTGCGGAACTCCATGAGGGACGATACGCTCGCCAGACGTGAAAATCTCTTCACGTTTGGAGCTCATATTTATTCTACTAATTTGCGTTACTTGTTTTCTGTCTTGTAGATACGATTGTATTAGATTATAAACGTTTCCTCTTATCCCATATGCATCAAGTTTATTTAGTAATATATTATGTTGGACATAATCGAATGCCTGTGTCATGTCGCAGAAAATGGCACACACAGGTACATTTTTATCCATGTTTGTTATAACCGTATGTAAGAAATCGTATATGGCCAAGTTAATTGTTTTTTTTTCTCTAAATCCTTTCTGTTCTTCACAGAGTATATGATTTTTTTCAAAATAGGCATTAAGTTCCCGGTAAATATATTTTTCAATAATTTTTGAAATTATTGGTATTAATGATATCGGCCTGTAAAACTCCATTAGCTCTCTATCTTGTTTTTTAAATAGTGGTTTAACAATCGACTTCTTTAGCGCATTCGGAAATATACCTTCACTGATGCTGATTCACTGAGCCGGCCTTAATATTAACTTATTCATCACCATCACCATTACTAGCCCATGAACCACTGCTGAAGATACTCATATAGACATGAATCTATCTGCCTAGCCTATTTCCAGATCTGTTGGGGTTGGCTCTTCCAGTCTAACCGGATGCAGCTGAATACCAGTATTTTACATGGAGTGACTGCCTATCTGTCCTTCACAACCCAGTTACTGGATAATACTATACGTCTTGATAAGACTGGTAGTCAGACTTTTGGGCTTCTGACTACAACGATCTACGAATGACAGCAAAACCAATGTGTTAACATGATTTTCAAGGCACGGAGGGGCTCGAAGCAATGATTGGTCACCATATGGTTGTATCACCTATATGGTTGTATCACCTATATGGTTGTATCACCTATATGGTTGTATCACCTATATGGTTGTATATTATGTTCATTCATCATATCATTGGGAGCCGTGGTGGCCCAGTAGTAACCCAGGCAGGCGCTTTACTTTTTGTAAATTATTTCATCACCACTGTTCTCAAAACGGTGAAAAAAAACATCGTGAGGAAACCGGCTACTCCTAGAACCAAAAGTTCGAAGACATGTGACATCTACCAACCCGCACTGGGCCCGCGTGGTGGATTAAGGCCCACCTCCTCCCGAGAGGAGGCCTGTGTCCCAGCAGTGGGAACATTATAGGCTGATAATATATGTTCATTCTATGTTTAGAATGGTGAAATGTAGTTCGCTCCGAAGACTACACTTCGGTGTAACGCACATCCATGTTTACAGTACAGAGTTAAGGATTAAGAAGTTGCTTTTTCGAGTACCTTGCAAACAGGGGCCCACTCCAATGCAAATGTACCACCGGGTCGCCTGAATTTGACAGTCAAATAGGGGCCCAAGTACGTCTATAATGGAAATCTACTGTATTTGCTTATCATAAGTGCTTGATTAGATTTAGGGAGTATTGTACTGGGGAAGTTTTAATGGTCGGTTGGCTGTGTGGGTTTGGTAGGTGGATTTTGTTGAAAGTTCGCAATTGCGGCTTTGTTGGAGTTCTCCAGGTTTTTATTTCAAATTCAAATCTATTCAGAAGACATAGGACCAGTTTTTTTCCATAATTTGATAAAACATAATCAATATCTCACCACAGCATCATTATTTTTGTTAGATTAATATTATTATTTTTTAAATACATAACGGATTTATTGTGACACCACACGACACTATAAATATTAAACTACAGTTAAACAAAATAAACGTTTGTCTATTCAGAATTAAAATGAAATGTACATAACAGATGCATTATTTATTACTATTTCGTAGTAGATATTAACTGCCAGTTTCGAGAACTCCATGAATACCTGTATATAAGTTTACCCAGTTCTCATAACAAAGTATAATCTGGGTTAAAAGATGAGAATACTTATCTTAATCCGATTACTCTGAACCAACCGGAACAATGGATAGCAGTTGTTCCTGAGTAATTAAAAAAAAACCGACCAAGAGCGAGTCAGACTCGCACTCGACGGGTTTCGTACCACCTTACAATAATTAGATAAGAAAGAAATAAAGAAAATATTTTTTTTAGCACAGACTGGGCACACAACACAATGGAACTACAAGTAAAAATGAAAAAAAGTAAACAAATAAAAAGTGTTGGTTTATAAAATAAGTTCCTAATTTAGGAAAAAAACGCCGAATAAAAGAAAGAAAACAAAGAAAAAATGTTTATTCTGCACAAACAAAATGCACACTCAACAAAAAAGATATAAAACACACACATATAAAAGTAGCCAAAAGCCTCGTATTCAAACAATTAAAAAAAAAAAAAAACATACAGATGAATTAAGAACCTCCTCCTTTTTGAAGAAGTCCATACTTACAACACGTTTCTTGTATTTCCTTCCGCCCGGAAAACTAAAAATTAAAAAAAATACAACAACCAGTCTATTCTTATGTACAGGTAACAACATGGCGAATCTTGTCTTTGATTTAAAGGTTGCTTGAATAAGTCTCATGATTGTATTTTACCTATTGGAAAATCTGATGTCTGAAAAGATGATGACATCTTGACGATAATTTGTTCATGCAAAATATATATAACTTCCTTCTAATTGTTGTCACAATAATGGATTGTTCTATCTTAATAATGAGATCCCAACCTAAATCACCGTGCTTACGTCATTGCTTATCTTCTTGCGATCGCCTCTTAGTCGCCCGTACGTAAATATGTTCGTTGTTACTTTTGGTAATAAATCTTGTTCCGCAAATTTGCAACAGAACCCGAGAAATTAGTTAAAAAAAATAAATGTAAATTATAAGAACATTCTCTTCCTTCATTGGTATTTTTTTGTTCTATTCTTAGTGGTCGAAAAAATGGTCAGACATCTGTGATCATTGTAAAAGAGCCTTTGTAACACACAAACAACAAAAACGACAAAATATTTCTATCTATTTTTGTTTCATTGATCGACGCAAAAAGGGGCGTTAAACAGATATGATCATCGTGTCCACGAGATTTTGTTTTAGAACTGCTTAGATATTGCCTTCCTCCATAGTACATGACACCTACAGGATAGGTAGGAAAGCTATCCATAATAGATGCGTATAAACTGGGCACTTCTACCAACTCCCTCTAGTTACTCTAACCGTAATTATGTCCCGAACAATAGTTAGCAGGTACCAGTTCAACCTATGAAATTGGCAACACGTACAAAATTGCAATATCATGACATGTAGTTCCCTCGAACACGGATTACTGGTACTCTATTAAAGTTCGTCGTGTGACCCCGGTTTTGATACCTCAGGGGTGGCACGGGGGCGAAATTTTGAATTTTGTGGCATTAGGTGGTTAAGGTGGCTGTTAGATGGAGGGCTCGTGGCTAATAGCTGGTTGAGTGATTTGGGAGATAAAGGGGACGTGGTTTGGTTGGGTGATCTTTCGTAAGATGAAGCTATTTCAGTGGCTTAGTTGAAATAAGAGATGGTATTGAGCGATAAATGTGTTTCACATCATTTGTTCAAACTGAAAGGTCTTCATTGTTAAAAAGGAGATGCCTCCGATCGGCTGCATGAGACTCTTTATAGTATTATGTGTGATTGGAGACAGAAATAGGTCATCATGTTTTTATCTTTTTTAAATTCACTTTATTCAGTAGGTAGTTCATTTAATGCACGGTGTTTAAAAATAGTTGTTAAGATTGGTTTTAACCGCTGTTCGTTTAATTTACTACTGACAAACTCTACTATCACATGTTTTGTTGCCTCGTAAAACGTAACATTGGACGTTACCGGAATTAAATCTGCACCTGTATGTTCAGAATCGGATGCCTTATCTTCCTACCTACTGGGCACTTAGGCCTTTTTTTTTGGATGAGAAGATACCAAATAACTTCTCCCGTTCTGGGCGGAGCGGGAGGGCATGTCAGACTATTACAGAAGCTCTTCATCAACGCTGTGTTTTGCTAACTGACATTTATGTGTCTTATGTGACATATGTGTCTCTTCTCCTTGAGGTTTGTACCGTTTATGGATAGATGGGTTGCTTAGAAACCATGTTCTATTTCATTTATTTACCAGTATATAGCTCCTGGCATCCCTGTCAACTTTAGGAATACATTGTTGGTATATTGTTAAGTGAGTTACCGGCATCGTTTTTGCTCGGATTCGGTTAGTTTTGAACTAGCAATTTGTTTATTTACACATACATTGTTTGGTGAACCAATCAGTTTCAATTCAGGGCAATAGACCGGATGATCGGTGCCTGGTTTAGGAATTTTAACTGGATTTCGTGTTTTAAATGTGTGAGGAGTGTCAATTTGTTGGTATGTGGGATTTAATCGGTTTGATATTTGGGTTGCTATGCCATGTATTTTCAAATGAACCAAATAGACATTTTTTTTGTTCTTTATAGAATGAGCTACATTATGAAAACGTACGCCAATCACACCATCATCTGCCTAGCCTTTTCTCGACTATGTTGGGGTGGGCTTCCTGTCTAACCGGATGCAACTGAACTGCCTATCTGACCTCCACAACCCCGTAACTGGGGAATACGATACCCGTTGGCAAGACTGGTTGTCAGACTTTCGGGCTTCTGACGACCGTAACAACTGTCAAAGATCCACAAATGGCAGCCGGGATCAACGGCTTTAGGTTATTTCCGAGGCACGGAGGACTCGGTATGTAAAGATGGTCACCCATTCACGGATCAACCCCGGCAAGCGTAGATCACACCAGATCAAGCAAGATCAAGCAGGCGTTGATCAGGCTAATCACAACAGAGGGGCAAAATCCGTTTTTTTTTAAACCAAGGAGAAGAAGAAGAAGTTGTAAAGAAATAAGATAAAAAAGGAAGAAGATTTTTTTAAAGAAAAAACTTTCTAAGATTGTCCTTCTGAAATCTAGGAATGGTCAATGATGCTAAACGAACAGAACTCGGTAGGACATTCTATGTTGAGACTATTCGATTCCCAACAGACAAAAATGATACAAAGAACGCAGAAAGTAGCGTGTATCGGTGCTTTTTGTTGACTTTGAATGCCTTTTGAGCCTTGTATCGAAGGACCAATATTGACAGAACGTTGGTTTACTTTACTGATGTATTGAGCATACTTTTAAAGTCCTTGCGTATTCACATTTTGCGGTAAACGTTGAAATCATGCCAATGTTGGCCATATGTGACCCCCGATGGGCCACAAATGGGACCAGTCATAAAACAGAACGTTTTGAATTTAATCGCAAAATATCAGTTTACAACAAACTTGGTCCTTCTTCCCTTTACATTAAAATGTTAATTTTATTGCACTTATTTATTATTTCTTTCAATAACAGGACTTTTTGTCATCAATAAAGTGAATCATTGGAATTTTGCCCCCAACTGTATTTGTTGATTGATTTCCTAAAAACTGCATATAAGGAACCTTCTTCGTTCATTGCAATATAACACCAACTTACTCTCGCCACCCTACCATTCAATTGTCGACTTTAATAAACGGTGTTAAGGTGTTATCAAGATAATAAAGGTATCTTTGTAAAGTTCCCACATATGGCCAACATAAAAAGGGTCCGATCGCAGGTAGAAATGAATACAAAAGATAGCGCGCATCGCTCCTTCTACAAACATGCTTTTTATTTTAAACTAATGTATTTCCTGCTGTAGGGCTAACAAAATAAGGTCGATTTTCCTTTGAATGTTTGTAGTGCGTTTGTGTAATTGCTCCGAAGTCCGAGTTTCCTTTGAAATCGTTTATTGGCGGTCAAATTTTTATGTTCCGATGAACGAGCGAGAGAATTTTAGGTTAGTTTGCTTTAGTTTAGCGGGGACGCGATGCGTTTTACAGCGTTTTTAATTTAAATTAATAGTTTTTAATGCGTTTTGTACATAATACGCGTACCTAATAAGTGTTTTTGTTTTGTTTTTAGTGATAGTGTTGAGTTTTTTGTTTAGAATTTGTGTTGTGTTCGATTTTTGGATTGCACTGTTGTTGGATATTGTGTTCACGTGTTAAGGTTGGTATTTTACTATTGAAAAATGTTTTTGTTCATTTATTTCCAAATAAAATGGAAATAAAAATGACTTTGTATAGAAAAATATGTGTGAAATAACGTCGGGTTGTTGTGCATGATCAACTTTGGTTTTTATTGTGATTCAGTCCATGTTTAGAGCTAAAGCGTGTACAGGCCCCCATGTGCTTCATATGATATTTTTGAGAAATCTATGGAAGAAGTATTATTAAAGACCTGTAGCAGTAATAAAACAGTTGTTGTCTGTGGAGACTTCAACATCAATATATTAGAAAAATCAGCCACAGTAAATAAATTTATAAGTCTATTAAAGTCGTATAACTTGTACAATACATTCTCTGAGCCGACTAGAATAACTGCCACTAGTGCTACCTGTATTGACAATATTTTTACAAACTTAAGACCTTCTAGCCATTTAATTATAAATGAGTTGGACTCTGATCACTGTGGCCAGTTAGTCACTTTCCCTCTGAAAATAGTCAGAGCTCAAAGAAAACTTGTGAGTTTTGTTCCTGTAAATAAAAGTCGCTTAGAACAATTTAAAAATAATTTAATGGAAAAACTACCCGGTTTGCCTTATCACAACGACCCGGATCAAGATTATACCGCACTATTTAACCTCATCAATTGTGAGTTTGGGAAGGTTTTCACCACAAAAACATTGCCTGTTTGTAACCGCTTTATATTTAGTGATTGGGCAACACCAGGAATTTACAAAAGTAGGCAAAGGTTATTTGAATTATATCATGAAAAAACATATAACCATGATGAAACTTTTAAAGAATTTGTTAAGACATATTCTAAAACTTTTAAAAGAGCCTGTTCCTCAGCAAAAGCCATACACATTAAAAATAAAATAAAATCTTCTGGAAATAAAATTAAAACAACCTGGAATATTATTAATTCTGAAACGGGAAGAACGACAGTACGGAATCGTGACTTCCATCTAAAAATCAATGATGTAGATATTAAGGCAGACGTGGAGGTGGCAACTGAGTTTGAAAATTTCTTCACTAATATTCCAATTTTAACAACCAAAACTCTGTCATCGTCATCCTCGACTTCTGCTTATTCAATAATAAAAGAATGTGTACCAGAATGTGACAAACTTTTTGAATTCACAATTGCTACTGCTAAAGACATTATAGAATCTTTTAAAGAACTCGATGTAAAAAAAACTGCTGACCTTTGGGGATTATCAGTACATACCATGTCTTCAATAATTGATGTTATTTCACCCTTTTTGGCAATTGTTTTTAACTCTTGTATTGCATCTGGTGTATTTCCTGATCTGATGAAACTTAGCAAAGTGATTCCACTGTTCAAGTCTGGCAGCACAACTGATCCCTCGTATTTTCGGCCTATTTCGATTTTACCTACGTTGAGCAAAATCTTTGAAAAATTAATTTTTAAACAGATGTTAGGACATTTTAATGCACATAATTTACTCCATCTAAAACAGTTTGGTTTTACAAAGGGTCGTTCAACTACAGATGCGGGCGTGGAATTACTGAAAAGCATTTTCGAGGCCTGGGAGGAGTCGCAGGATGGTCTTGGCATTTTCTGCGACTTATCCAAGGCTTTCGATTGCGTACATCATGATACTCTCATCAGGAAACTGTACCACTATGGTATGAGGGACAAGGCTCTCGACCTTTTTCTGACTTCTTATCTGAACAACAGAATTCAGAGGGTCGATGTTAATGGCAAGAGATCTGCAGGATCTTCGGTCACCATGGGCGTTCCGCAGGGTTCAATTCTAGGTCCTTTCTTATTTCTCATTTATATTAATGACTTGCCTTACCACATAAGGGATAATCATAAGATCGTTTTATTTGCAGATGACACATCCCTCATTTTTAAAATCAAACGTCAGTTAGTCAACTTTGAACAAGTTAACGATGCACTCTCTAAAGTTGTGCATTGGTTTAATGTAAATAATCTTCTCTTGAATGAAAAAAAGACTAAACTCATTAAATTTTCAACGCCAAATGTCAGGCAGCTATCTAACAATGTTAAAGTTAATGGAATAGAGTTGGACCCCGTTGAATCGACAGTTTTTCTTGGAATAACCATTGACGGTAAATTACAATGGGGCCCACACATAGAAAAATTGTCAGGTAGGCTTAGTTCGGCCGCCTATGCCGTTAAAAAAATTAGACAGATAACTGACGTAGATACAGCCAGAATTGTTTATTTTAGTTATTTTCATAGTCTTCTGTCTTATGGGATTCTTCTCTGGGGAGCCTGTGCGGACATTAATGCTATCTTTGTTTTACAGAAAAGGGCTGTTCGAGCCATTTACAACCTAGGTCCAAGAGATTCCCTTCGAGAAAAATTCAGAGAAATAGATATTCTGACTGTAGCCTCACAATATATATTTGAAAACCTATTGTACGTACACAAAAACATATCAAAGTTTAAGAAAATGTCCGATATTCATAGTTTAAATACCAGGAATAAACACAATCTTGCTGTACATCGCACTCGTCTCCACAGAGTAGGCAACTCGTTCATGGGTCAATGTATACGCTTTTACAACAAACTTCCCATTGACATTCGAAACTTACCCATTAAACGATTTAAAAGCTGTATTAAAACCAAACTTTGTAAAAAAGGGTACTATAAAATCTCAGATTATTTAGAAGACAAAAATGCATGGGATTGAGCTGCTCGCTCTGCTAAGCATTGTGACATTTTGAATATTATGGAAAACCATAAAAATATACCTACCAGTTTTATATACAAATTGACATTATTGAATATTATATAAAAAATGACATGATGATTACTTGTAAAGTATTGTTTTATTGTGAATGTGAGGACTATGTGGATATTTATTTTTCGTTCTGTTAGTTTTAGCGAAGGTCTGGCAATTTGAGAACTTTATGCGACCTACCCAAATGTCCTTTCTTTGGTATTGTTCGTCGAGTCGTTGAGCTCCTTAAGTTCTGAGTTGAGCTCCACTATTACTGACAAATGCTTGCACTGACTGGACAGGTCCACTCAAATCTGTGTGGTTCTTTCCTCAAAAGACCATTTCAGACTCTAATCTACATGGTCCTCATATGGCCTGACCAAGATTATGTCTGGACTTTAAAGGAGACGGTGACCTCTGAGTTTGTTTCGGCCTTTCTTCTCAGAGTAGTCAGATAGGAAACGCCGACCTCATCTAGCTTATTTTTACAACTTTTTAATATGACGTGTAAAAGTGATTCCAATATCCTATTTACAGAATAAACAATTTCATTTCATTTCATTTCATTAAACAAGTTTATTCGATATAATTTATATACTTACCTTTTTATTGCTTCAATTCCACCGCATGTTGTTAAAAGTTGAAAGGATAACGTACTTCATATAAACATTGAAGGAAAACAAGTAAGTACTGAAATTACTTAGACTTTGATGAATATTCACGTTGTACCGACACTTATAAAACTTATCGGAAGTGGCTCGACTGTACACCTAAAACATCGACATAATTATGACGAAATATCAGTTCTCTTTTACTACAACTGAAAGAGTAAAAGTAAGAGGAGCTCGTGGCTCAGTCATAACAGCCGCACGGGTCGATCCATCAGGTTAAGCTACGCATGTACGCGGTCCGTGGATGGGAGACCATCTTTACAGAAACGACTCGTCTGTGGCTCGGGAAGAATGTGAAGCCATTGATCTTGGCTGTCATTCAAATCGATATTGTTTTTTTTTTTATATCTATAATTTTTGGCACTTCTATCCCTAGGAAAAGGCTGAATATAAGCAGTACCTAGCCAAATTACTATAGTCTAGTTTCACAGCGAAAGTAACTCATGTTTCAACACGTATCTCATTAACATGCCTAAGTTAATCATGTTCTGGTATCATTAACACGCTCATCAAGATTCTATGTTATGTAAAAGTAGTGGAAAACATAGCTAGTTGTTGTTAATGAAGCAGGAAATCTGGATATTGTATTGAACAAATCAATCTACTTAGCCTTTTTCTAACTACATATTTTGGGGTCGGCCCAGTCTAACCGGATGCAGCTGAATACCAGTATTTTAGTCGGACCGACTGCCTATCTGACTTCCACAACCCAGTAACTTGGTAATACGATATCCGATATTATAAATTAAAGTCATCTTTCGTGTTTGTCTGTATGTCTGCGTTGTTCTTCAAAACAACGCAATAGATTTTGAAAAGGTTTTCACCATCGTTTAGAGAATTTATTCCGGAAGGTTTATATGTATAATACGTTAATATTAAAGTTATATATAACTTAGTAGCCCGAGGTATTGCTAAACTTAAGAGGCAGAGCGCTGGGCACATTGCTCGCAGAACAGATGGCCGATGGGGCCGAAAGGTTCTGGAGTGGCGACCACGTACTGTAAGACATAGCGTTGGAAGGCTCCCCCCACTAACCGACCCCGGACCGACGATCTGGTGAAGGCTGCGGGAATCCGCTGGATGCGAGAAGCACAGAACCGGTCGAAGTGGCGGGCTGAAATAATGATGATAACTAAGAAGATGTTTTGCCAAGTCGTAAAAACCGTGCGAATTAGGTGCTGGTCGCTAGTATTGATATTAAAGGGCATCTCGACAACACTGTCCATCTTCAGGCACCCGTTGCGTTGAGAGTGGAGACTATTGCTTTCATCGACAGTTGATTAAACAGCTCTCCTATTGATCTTTAATGGACGTGCCCTACATGAGAATACATGTCATTGCATAATGGTCCAGTCATTAAGAAGCAAAGTGAAATGGCCCAGATTTGTATCTCGATATTGTCTACTCTTAAAATTGGTCACAAATTGGTCATTAACCACCAAAAACTAGTGTAATGTGTACCTTCCTACAAAGGTTTGAAACTAATAATAATCACTATATAATTAAAAAACAAAGTCCTCCGCCGCGTCTGTCTGTCTGTTCGCGATATACTCAAAACTCCTGCACCGATTTTCATGCTGTTTTCACCAATGGATAGAGTGGTTCTCGATGAAGGTTTTCGTATACAATAACCGCCATCCACGTGGGCAAAGCCGCGGGCATCAGCTAGTTTTTAATCAAATTAATTAAAAGGGCTAACCCTAGATCGCAAGCTTTTAGGGGATTTTGTTTTATAATACGTAGTGATGATAGCTGCCATTGTTACACATATTCTGTGTTATTAAAAGTTAAACTCGGCTAGCTAATTATTTTCTAAAGTTATCGTCGTAAAGAAAGACGGAAGGCGGTTTAGTAACAATAATAGTCCTGCAGACCGTATTTCGGCCATGGCGACCAATCTCAGCGAAGACCAGCCTCCGGCGCGGAAGATATTATAGTTCACAAGTGTGTGCGCAGACACAGGTGTCAAGTATACGCTCTCTTCGTTCACTCTCATAGTTCGTAGGCTAGGTAATAGAGTTCCAGTGACACCCTTTGGTAATACACAGTAATACTAAAACCAACAATATAAATACTGAAATCTTATACAAATACTGTCGGTAGCACCACTGTCTTAAAAAAATCACCCTATCCTATGAAATTCATATATTCAGAGAACAATCCTTCTACTTTCAAACTTCTTTTAAGTACTCTTCAACGTAAAAAAGACAACTTTGGTAAAAAGATAGCTTTTATAAAAGAAAAAGCTAACAAAGTCGCAACAAAGCGCCGACGTGTGAGAACTTGGCTTTAAAAGTTACGACTTCCAAAGTTTGAAGCCGGTGCATCCATACGTTGATGTTTCTACATTTATAATGCTGTTTCGAGATTCGAGTTGTTAATCGGGAATTTTTTGAGCTTGTAGGAGCTCGTGGCTAAGTAATAACAGCCGCACGGGTCGATCCATCAGGTTAAGCTACTCTTTCCGAGGTTGGTCCGTGGATGGGTGACCATCTTTACATAACGAGACTCCTCCGTGCCTCGGAAAGCACTTTAAGTATGCCGTTGGACCCGGTTGTCATTCGTGGATCTTTGACAGTCGTTACGGGTCATCAGAAGTCCGAAAGTCGGACAACAAGACTTACCCAAGGGGTCTCGTATTACCCAGTTACTGGGTTGTGGAGGTCAGATAGGCAGTCGCTCCATGTAAAATACTGGTATTCAGCTGCATCCGGTTAGACTGGAAGCTGACCCCAACATGTTGGGTAAAGGCTAGGCAGATTGATTGCCGGGTTTTTTTAGTTTTACTGTTAACTGAGAAATGACATGACCAGTGGGACTATGGGCGCCGGCATAGGTGTCGAAATCAATGTGCAGCAAATATTGTTTTATTTTTGCAATTGTTGTATTCTACAGTTTCCAGACAAAAAAGCTTCACGAGTCTAAAAGATCAGGAAACTGAGAAAAATAAAGATAAGTATTCACTAAATAACTCAGGTTTTCGATATGAGATGGTGCTAGGCGTTGTGGTAATCGAGTTTTTGACAATAATTGTCGCTGAGATGAGATTGCGACTTGAATTTGAACGTTTTTAGTTACGGGAATTAGGCAATCACCGCCGCCCATAGCAGGGTGTTTGCTGATGCATTGCCACCCTTTCCCCAAATAAACGCTGCTTTATTAAGTTCTGCTGGCTCACATGCAATCGAACCGCTATGTCAGACTTTATACCTGCAGTTTTGTTGTTATATAGTAGGTATTGTTCCAATGTAGTTTAAGTACATACCTGATTATTCAACCACCGGGCAAGTCTCGCTTTTCGAAATATACCACAGTTTATGCATCTCATCATAATATCCATTTAATCGAATCGTAGAGCAAAACCGAAGAATCCTTTTTATATAGCAATGGTAATCAGGCTTTGAAGATAATTATCAGTTCATAAATAATAGCAATGGTCGTTAGAAATAGAACACAATAATCGCACAGTACACAACGAATATGTAAACACAACGTGACGCCAAGATCGGATGGATCGGTAGGGATGGTGAATGGCGATCTGAAATCGATAAATGATACTCGATTTTTTCTCGAACCTAAAACACTAAAATCGAAATCATTTGACTGCCTCGTTGGTCTAGTGGTCCCAAGCGCTGTAGCGCTGTGCCGGGGAATCGCACCCAGGACCTCATGCTCAGCTACACCTGAGCATTAGGTCCTGGGTGCGATTCCCTGGTCAGGCAAAGTGTTATTGGGTTTGTTCATCTGGAATATCTCAGTAGCAAGTGGAGTCCGGATTTGCGCCCGGTTGATGGCAATAGGCTCGCCCCCTAATGCACGAGACTTACAACACAACTAGCAAAATGAGGGTGTATAGCTACATCTCTCCCTTCAGGCATTAGAAGCGTGATATTATGTTATAATATTATTAATCAAACACAGTTAAAAAAATATTTTTGAATTGATATATTTTTCAAAAATATTTTTTGTGAGAATCGATTTCATGCTTTGACTCTAATCGATTAATTGGGGATTTTATGAAAAAGATTCCTACATTGTGCCTTTGGTCCCGCCACTAATGTCAGATGCATTGTCAAAGAAATAACAGTCCTTTATACACCAAATGTCAATAAAAACCTAACCTGTAGGCGTGCAAACTTAGATTATAAAATGTAAATAAATCAAATTAATCAAAAACAAAACATGCATTATAATATATTATTCCATGTCATTTATTCTCTTGATCGAAAATAACTCGTTCTTATTTTATTTTTCCCCATACTGTTTAGCTTATTATGGTTACCGGTTGATTATGGATACAATGGAACGTCAAAATCGGAAAGTACTTACAGAGTGCTTTTCATCATTATAGTTCCTATGCCGTAATGTTGGCACTTTAACAACGGACCTATTAGGTGGCGCCGTAACGTACAAAATTCGTCATACAACAGGGGAACCAACACTACGGCATACTATGAAACGCACTCTAAAAGAATAGCGGAAGCAATTAAACTACTGTTTTTGCAGATATTTTAACCTTGGCTTTATTCGGTATAATTTATCCATGATAAATTAGATCTTAATTTTTAAATCATAGTGTATACACTGTAATCCTGCACAAGTTCCCGAATTCGAGTGCAGGAACTGGTCATGTCCTTTAGACTCGACGATATCTTCTCAACTACATTTTTGTTGTATTTTGAGTAATAAAGTGGCTATGATTTATAACAACATCACGCGGGCGAAGCCGTTGACTGAAGCTAGTGTGCTAAAATTTTAATGCCTATATCCATTGCGCGAAAAAAACGAGTCGATAGACACTTCGTGTATTCAAATCCTTCGAGTCGATAGATTTGAGGGTATATACAGGGTTATTGGTAAAACACCAACAGCCTCTTAAGGAGTCATTGTACTAGTTAGAAAAAAAAAAACAGCAGTTCCGTACATTTATGTTCGCATAACTCGTCAAAATGTACGGAACAGCTGTTTTCTTTTTTTCGCGATTTCATATTTGTTCCCATAGTAAAAGCATCCCCTTTTACTAGGCTGTTGGTGTTTTACCAATAACCCTGTATATACCCTCAAATCTATCGACTCGAAGGATTTATTTGTTCATAATTATGAGTACAATGACTCCTTAAGAGGTTTTTGGAGTTTTACCAATATCACTTACATAAAGTATATTATAATCCCACTTACATAAAGCCGTTGCAGTCGCGCAGTGTAAAAATACAACATGGCTTACTTTAAAACTCGTTTCTACTCAATGTTAATACGAATTCAGGTTCCCAGCTTCCGCACCACTTGAACAAGCTAGATCTCTTATTGAAATCGTTTAAAGTTAAACGTATTACCTTCGTAAGGAAACCTGCTAACATACGTTCTAATATCATGTTATTTAAACTTGAACGGAAACTTTCTCTGCATCGTGATGCACGGTTTTAGAAGCTGCTCTTCGTGTAGGGTTGAGGGTTCAGAACCTGCCTAGAGAACTTTTGAGTATGTTAAGGAGGATGAAATACAAATTATCAAAAAAAAAAATGCAATTTACGTGTCGGTAAATAAATAAAATATTAAATAGTCTTTTATTGCTGGCAAAACACAAATATACAAAAATAGAATAAATAGTAAAAACATAAAATTAAAACAAGGAGGTATGTATAAGTAGGCATAATCTTCAAAAACATAGTCTTTCGACATTTTTTGTTCTCGCTTAGGTGAACAGAAATCCAGTGCACAAATATGGGGCTTGGGGGCTTGTTAGTGCTAGGTAGTATGTTGATTAAAATTATACGGCAGGACAGAATTATAATCATTAGAATCCGCAATATAACTCCTTAAGTTAGAATTGTCATTAAATGTCATGATTTTATGAAACAGTCATTCGATACGGATTTATTATGAACTCAGAGAGTTGTATTAATGATTTTTATTATAAAATTCTATAAATAAATATAGTGGTTTATTCTATAAATATAATATATAGTGGTGGACCAGTGGTAACGGCCGCGACTTACGAGTTGTAGGTCGTAGGTTCGAACCCCGACAGGCGCTTTACTTTGTGTAAATAATTTCATCACCACTGCTCTCAAAAACGGTGAAGGAAAACATCGTGAGGAAACCGGCATGATATGTGACATTCTACCAACCCGCACTGGGCCCGCGTGGTGGATTACGGCCCACTCCCTCTCATAGAGAGGAGGCCTGTGTCTCAGCAGTGGGAACATTATAGGCTGATTATGTTATGTTATGTTATAAATAAATATTTAATACGGCAGCGTGGCAACGCCTGGCGCGTTCTATCAGATAACGGGTCTCAGGACCGCAGCTTTAGCTACTACCTTTTAATATAATAGACCAAAATTAACGCCATTATCCCTTTCTATCCTTGACCTGAATTATAAAACATGCCATAGCAACAGGAAATTTGGTCCTTCTGTTCCTCGGAGCCAAATAAATAATTAAATTGTAAAACTCCGATGCGATAATTAAATAAAGATGAAAACGATATCAAAGCGGATTTCGTTAACATTTTAAAAGGCATGTTTAGCCGTTTGCGAGATATTTCGTATTAATTGGACTGCCTAATTAGTAAAATTACCAGATTACGACGATGTTTTTACGTGAAAATGAATGGATTTTGTAATCATATGGAGGTAATAAAGGTGACTTTTGTAATGTGTGAAAGTTCATGCGCTTTGGTGTTACTATGCTGGTACTTCGTCTGTAAAAGGCTTTTATCGACGAAAACCATAAATTGGCCGGAATCAGTACATCGGGAGGGTAGATATTTTTATTTAAATGTTTAGAGTTTCAATGACCTGTTTTAGTATACGTTACTCTCTCTTCCTGGCTATATCCCACATGGTGGTTGGGTCAGCCTTCCTAGGGGCCTACCACCACCGCTTACAGCAGTATTATGTTAATATTACTGCAGTGTAGGAAAGAGATGAAGCTGTACAGGACGTATAGCTTCATATCTTTCTCCCACGAAGTAAGATTAAAATAATACTGCTGTAAGCGGTGGTGGCACGCCCCCTGGTCTTTCTCTTCCATTTCGCTTATCCTCGACATTGTCTTCGGATACCTGACACTCCTTCATGTTCTTTAGCCCTGCAGCTTTCCATCTTGTTTTTGGTCTGGTCTCTGGGTCTTGGACTGCGAATGGAAAGTTGTAGCGCTAAGTTCCCTACGTATTCTAGCGGTCTCCTTTTCAAGTGTGTATACTTTACTGAATTGGTATAAAATCATCTGGCAGTTAAGTTAACCGAAAATTCTGCGTTGGTGGCGAAATCGACCATAAATGTAAATGTATTGTGTACTGCCAATAAATATTATTGGCAAGTCAATTTATGAAATTTAAAGTTGTTTCTCTAACGTATTTCTTCTTTTGTTCCAGATGTCTCAAAAAATGTAGCAGTTGGATCCGACCCTATAACACCGATGGGATCAATCCGCTTTGAGATGGGCAAGCAAGATTCCAGCTGGCGGAGAGTGCAGGGGTTGAGTGCAAGTGTAGTGCGGTGTCTAGTGATAGTGACAGTGTTCGGGCAGTGCGCTGGAGGTAAGCCCATGAGTGAGACGCTGCAGAGGGCGCTGTCGGCTGTCCGGGGCCCCAGTCCTGGTGCGAAAAAGCTGCTTAATATTCCTGAGGATGGAGGTAAGTTAAATTGCTAGTTTTAAGATTATATTAGTAGACGAAAGTGTGTTTGTATGTTCTTTCACACAGCAAAGCTGCAAAGGATTGATGTGATTTTTTTGCATAAAGGTAGCTTGTGGGTAAGAAACTTTTTATTTTGGAAAAATGCACGGTTTCTTTGAGACAGACTACGGTAGCGAAGTAGCAGGCTAGTTAGCTATAAAGCGCTTTGTCCACGTAAGAATAACTTCTTGAAGAGCAATTTCTTACAAATATAGAAGATCTTTGTAGCTCATGCATCACATTGAGTTATAGCTAGGCCGAATCAGTATGCCAATCCTTAGAGACAGGAATTAAGACGCTGACAACAGATAAACCGCGGTCACTGTCGGATTGCATAGAAAAGAAAGAGAAGCGTGATGACATAACGCTTCTAATTTATTGCAAAATATGAAGCAATTATCGATTTATTCAAAAATGAGATGACTAATCGAAAATTAAAAACAACCAAGTTCTGCATTCAAATAAGGCGTTCTTGTTATTAGCGGTTAATTAAAATACCAACGTACGTTGATATTTAATACAGATATTTTGGATTAGAACTCAAGGTAAGAGATTAGTTTACCATTAATTTGTATCGAGATTTTTTTATCAAAACTCGTTTTGGTAAGACCATATTCAGAGAAATATGTTCAAGATTAACTTATTATATTTTTACCGCTACCAAAAACTTTATAGATTTGGCAATTTTATTGTTTAAGTCAAGCCTACTTTTACCGTTTGACTGTTGTCAGTGCCTTAATTTACTTACTTAAGCCACCTTTAGTAACTACAATGACACTGAATGGTCAAAAAGGCAATTGCTATTTGCATTGGATTAAAGATATACATATTTAGTTCATATTTACCTGACAGAATGACTAGTTATAATTACAAAACTAATTTTATTTTAATTAAAATACACAAGTATGAGTAATTGAATTCAATTTAATTAATAGATGACAAGATCGCATGACAGGTCAGGCCCATCCATTAACTTAAGTAAACTTGACTATATGTACTGTTTAATATTATCATATAATATTAGAACGATAATATTGATCATATAAGTATATTTGACTCAGGTTTCAATTAGATAAATGGCTTAAACCTTCTATTATGGCTATTATCTTTACACTATCACTTTTCCACTTGAAGGCCTCTAATAATGTATTAAGTTACATGAGCTGAAGTCTAGGGTTTATTTATTATATTTCTTTCTTTCTTTCTTTCTTATTTAGGTCATAAGCATTTATTGTTGTTAACAATTTATTTGTTTATACAACACCAGCTGATGCCCGTGGCTTCACCCGCGCGGATGTCGGTTATTAAATACTAAAACCTTCCTCGAGAACCACTCTATCGGTGCAGAAGTTTTTGAGTTTATACAGACAGACGCGGTGGAGGAATTTGTTTTATAATATGTAGGGATACCCAATGCTGCACTGTCTAATAACTTCTCGACGTACAACTTACTTACAAATAACATGTGTGTTTTTAACAGTTGTTCAATTAGTTAACAGTAATTTGGCAGCCATTAGTAAGAAAATACTTTTGTGATGCATTTTGGGCTAGTAGCTAAATTTTGCCTGTTCCAGTGATATAAAAACCGGCCAAGTGCAAGTCGGACTCGCGCATGAATGCATTCCGTACCATTGTCTATAAAAACGGCAAAACAATCACGTTTGTTGTATGGGAGCCCCCTTAAATATTTATTTTATTCTGTTTTTTAGTATTTGTTGTTATAGCGGCACCAAATACATCATCTGTGAAAATTTCAACTGTCTAACTATCACGGTTCATGAGATACAGCCTGGTGAGAGACGGACAGGCAGACAGACGGACGGACAGCGGAGTCTTAGTAATAGGGTCCCAGTCTAGATAGTATGGAAGTTCATTGTTTTTGCAGATTGGAAATCCCACCCAAACGGCTTGTATTTGTAATAAAAACCTAGATGGACTTTAATCAAAACTTTGCAACAGTCAGAAAAAAAATAATTACTAACCCAATTGTCATTGAAGATTCAAACTGCCGAAAGGGATCAACTGTAATTACTCAAAAACTTTTGACTTGTGTCCTTACAAAGAGTTTTGGATCTCTTGTGTCGTAAGCCCAGTCGGCGATGTCCTACCGTCTTTCGCAGAAATTAGGGTTATCAGAAAAAGTTCATCAAGATTTTAACGAAGAAGATTGTCTTCAATCACAATCTGAATCATTATGAAGGCTATTGCTAATGCATTACTTTATAGGTTCGAAAACATTAGTTAAGTCATTCAGCCGTGACTTTGCGGAAATCCATTATAAAATACAATCCACGTAGATATATTTAGTAACCTATTCCGCTTAACTATTCTTCAAGAGTCATAATAATAAGTTTTGATTTTTTATAGGGTTTTTTATGACTCTTGAAGAATAGCTAAGCGGAATAGGTTACTAAATATATCTACGCATATTGTATTTTTTCGAAAACAACGTAAATAATGCAATTAATGTTCTTGAACGGTCAAAATTTAAAACATAGCTACTGTTAATGTGTTAGTGTTACGCAATTACCCTGCTGCGAACTTCAGGCTTATGGTTGAAAAAGAACCTTGTGTTGTGTTGGCGAAAGAACCTTGCAACAGGCTCGGCGCAACACGTTTTCTTCTTCCACTCTCCCCTGTCAACCGTCACGCTATCATTCACCCCCTTCTATTTCATATCATTTTCTTTGGCCTCTCCTGCTCTATCGATCAACATTTATATTCATCAATTTTTTTGTCAGATGCGTTTCCGAGGGAGGAAACAGTTTGTTTTTTTTTTTTAGTGTGTTCAAATGACTTCTCCCGCTCTGGGCGGAGCGGCGTATCAGACTTTTACTGACGAAAACCCACCCGTGTTCGTTCAGTTGCCTGTTGCCAAGGTCCCGGTATCCCTTTCGGACTAACCCGCAACCCTGGCAGGGTTTCCTCCGTCCACATCACATGCCTAACGACTATTATTGTTTAGACATAAGGCTCCAAAAACCTTATTGTTACTTGTTCAGTAAACTTTTTGTCCCACTTTCACACAGCGTGGTAACCCTGCCCGAGTCTAAACCTTCAAGTTTTAAAGTTTGAAGATCCTTATTAATTAACGGACTCTGCAATTACCGACTTCAGGTGGTCTTTGAAGGCGTAAAAAGGACAAAAAGTTTTGATCGTGTCGGTGTCGAATTTTTCCCTGTTTTTGATGAAATTCTTTAAAAAGGACCAAACAAAGAGCTTTTCATGAAAGCGTTGATAATGATGGAGGAATTAACTTGACCTTTCTGGGGGTAAAGTGGGGTGACTTAAGTTTTATGCTAAGGCCGTACCCTGCCTCAAATTTTATATCGCTCGCACCTCTCAAGCCTCGAATAGTTTAGGTTATTGCTTTTTACGATAAAAACAATGGTAATTTAAAAAAAAAAACATACGGCTTCCAAAAAAAAACAATACCAAGTGAAAAATAACTTAAATTTTTAAAGTCGGTGTCTTTGGATCTGTATTTTAGTTTTTTGCCACTTTTTAGTTAGTTTTAGTTAGTATCACTAATTTTCTATGTAAATTACAGTGACAGGAAGTATTATAAAATCATCAACATACATTAAAATAAAATCATCAACGTACACGGTACATTTTATCTTATAAAGTCTGTATTCATGTCATTCAATCTAGTCAACAAACTTAAATAACAATAATTTTGACGACACTTAGACCAACTCCGTTAATCGGCTCATTTATCCTCTCCAAACTCCAAAATTAACTGCAGCATCATAATTCTAACTTGCCAACTCCAAAACTTTGCAGCATCAATCGTTTTATCTTAAACATTAACTAATGCAGCATAGTCAGTCTTTAGGACAAGGGAAGGAAAAAATCCTTGAGTAATTCCGGGCAATCAGTCTCCGGCCGATAAAAAGGCTTTTATGCCGACTTCCAAAGTCGCTTTGACACGTACCCCTAATTAGTCTTCAGAAATGGATGTTCAACAAAATTATTTTTGGCATTCGGGCAGATGTTTTCCTGGGTTTACTGAGCTTTGTTGGAGTTATGTGATGTTAGATTGGTTTTATAAATTGGTGCTTGTGTCATTTAGCAGTTTTGCATTACCGTGGCGTCTAGTGACTTGGCAAATGGATAACTGATGCAGAGTTCTGTAAAATGGGTGATAGATGTGCGTACTTTTGTGCGGTCTTTAAGTTCGCGACTTTACTCGGCTCGCCGTCGGTGAGACACGTGAAGCTTGCTCAAAATTTCATTGTCAAATTGGCTCGCGGCGATGACAGACGGGCGAGTAAGCTCGCCGAGCCATAAGTACGCATACTTGGTCTATCACCCCTTTAAAAGTTCTTAATTGATTTGTGTATACGAATCATGACGCATAAATATGGATCAGCTGATATGTGAGCAAAAAGCTAAAGATTTTCTTTAAATTAATTTTTCAAAGGCTTTTGCGCGCATTGGGATAATTTCACAAAATCGCTGAATTGATTTCAATTTGCCCCAAACTTGATAAAACTTCTTCAAAACCTCGAATTCAATCCAGCTATTTAATTTCGTAACATATTTTCGTAATTGATTACGACTAATTTGTTTCATTTTGACAGTTCCACAACATACATTGCGTTATTTACGTTGTTGAGCAGATTTTGAACATGAAGCAATGGATTAGCAATCTGTTTCAAAACGATTCAGATTGTGATTGATCATTTATTACGCAATTCGGATGCAGGACATCAAAATCACCAATTCTTTAAAATTCTTGCGTTTATTTATTTACCTTCTTTACGCATTCTATCAGTAGGCAGATAATCCAACACACATCTGCAAGTACCAGGACAACATAACACTGCAGTTAGTTGATAATATATGGCGCAGCATGCACGTTATGATGTTACCAAAATTTACATATCCTTAGCAACTTGTCTTACATAAACTGCTTGTGAGATATCTGTAGTGGAGGATCTGTTTTGTATTAAAACAAAGTGTATTTTAGTGTTCATGAATGTATATAAAAATTTTCGATTGTGACGACATAGGAAAACGGTCATGATGGAGTAGCCTGCAAGTAATTGTATAGAACTTTCGGTGCCAGTGTGTAGAACATTAACTACATCATCTGCTTAACCTTTTCTTAACTATGTTGGCTTCCAGTCTAACCGAATGCTGCAGAATACCAGTATTTTGAATGGAGCGACTGCCTATTTAACGACCACATCCCAGTTACTGGGTAGCACGATACCCCTTGGTAAAACTGGTTGTGTGGTTTTCGGGCTTCTGGCGACCCGTAACGACTGTCAAAGATCCACGATAGACAACCTGGACCAACGGCTTAACGTGCTTTCCGAGGCACGGAGAAGTCTCGGTATGTAAAGATGGTCACCCATCCACAGACCAATCCCGGCAAGCGTAGCTTAACATGACGGATCGACTGGTGCGGCTGTTATAACTTGAGCTCAATTATAATGTCATTATCACCGTCACAGTTGAAGCTTGAAACCTATTGGTGATCATAGTACGGCACGAAGCTATTATAACGTTGGGAAGCTGGTTCCTAATCCCTTTTCATGTGCCCTGATTGCATAGTGCTACCAACTGTCTACAGGTTGGGGATAGAGTGACCTATTAAAGCCGCATTGTAGTAAGTCTCCTTAAGCCTCAAAGCCTACAATCAACTGAAAACTACTGAAACTTAGAAAAAAAACACAGTACACAACCTAAAACTCAATCCACTCAGCCCATGACAGCCCACTGTTGGACATAATTATTATTGTGCTATTTTTATTTTTATTATGTAAAATACAGTAAGTTAACTAACAAAGGGCGTTCCCGTTAACCTGCAATAGTATAGCGTCTATACATGCCAAAAAAAAAATTACCATTAAAAAAAAAAAAAAAAAATTGTTTTTGTTTAATTAAATATTCACAAAAAATATTAAATTGTTACGGAAAATAAACTCTCTGTACACGCCCACTTGTCACACTTGTTTTTCTACGTTGAAATACAAGTGTGCGTGTACAGTGTTTCTTTTACGTTTAAATTTAATCGTTTTGTGAAGATTTCACGACACAAAAAAAAAAAAAAAAATTCTTTTGATTGGTAATATTTTTTTTAGCATGTATACACGCTATACTATTGCAGGTTAACGGGAACGCCCTTTGTTAGTTTACATACTGTATATATTCTACTAATTTTAGATCAAATTTTTATATAAGAATCTTGTAGGTATGATATTGTTATATTGAAAATAATTATGCTAATTTTTGTAATTTAAATCTGTAAGAGGAAGGCGCTGATGTCCGTCACACAGTTTATACTAGCACGGACATCTTCGTTTACTCTATCTTTTAAATGTTAATCATTTTTACACTGTTTTTAAAAAGGATAGATGATTTTGTACCCACCTTTTTGATAATAAATTTTATTTTATTTTATTTTATTATTTTATTTTATTATTTTATTTTATAGGCCTCTCCCAGGCTCCGCCACAACACCCTGTCCTCCACCTTCCTTATCCAGTCTGTCCCAGTCACCTTTTTACCCTACTACGGAAGCAGAAAGGAGGGTTATGATTTTGACCGGTACAGACAAATTAAAAATCCGGAGTCACAAGTAATCTGTTCGATTTATCCTAACACGTGTGACTTAGGATTTTGAATTTGTCTGTCTGTGATGTCTTGTTTACATCTTTTTAGTTGACTTTTTTGTCGAAGTTGGGTTTTCGTCAGTTCATCTAGCTGGGAGGCGACCCACACTATGTTTGCCGATACGTGGTCTCCTCTCTTGAACTCGGTTGCTCTATCTGCCATCGGTCCTAACAACCTAAAACTAACCTGCCAAAAACACTCCAGCACGATTGTCCAACCATGAAGCCTGAAGCCAATGTGATCAATGCTTCAATGCAAAGCAGGCTTCATGGTTGGACATAGTGACCTATTCTGGAAGCCGCATTGTAGTAAGACCGTTTAAGCCTCAAAGCCTCTAGGATTAGTTACTGAAACTCAGAAAAAACCACACAACACAGCCAAAAAGTAACAGCCTGCCAAAAACACTCCACAGCCTTCCAACAAAGTTCACACGAGGAGCGCAACAACAGCTAGCTAACAGTAAAATAGGTGCCACAGAGTAAAAGAGACGGTTCTCAAACAATGCGTCGCTCACGAAGCGCGGCCGAGCAGAATAATTTGCAAGTTATTTAAATGTGCGAACTGCTAACTATGCCCGGACTTTGGCGGTGCACCGATTTTCGTTGGGACATACGGCTTGGCAGGATAAAGAGCGTCAGGATAAAGGAGTAAGCTTTGTTAACGTGTATGCCTTTGTGTTTCAAACGAAAAGAAAAAAAATACTGTTAAAATAAATATACGTAGGATTTATAAGCCAAATTTTGTTTTTTTGGCTAATAATTGGACATAGTTGAAAACTGGTGTATGACGTTCAAAAATCAACTCGAGTTGATCTATCTTTATTTATCAATCCCCAACGCTCACGTAAAATGAAACTAGCAACTCGCAAGCCGAAAATGTATAAGCATACGCGCACTAAAGACGAGCTCGTGGCTAAGTAATGACAGCCGCACGGGTCGATCTATCAGGTCAAGCTACGCTTGCCATGGTTGGTCCGTGGATGGGTGACCATCTTTCTCGGAACGGACGTTAAGCCGTTGCTCCCGGCTGTCATTCGTGGATCTTCGACAGTCGTTACGGGTCGTCAGAAGCCCGACAGTCAGACAACCAGTCTTACCAAGGGGTATCATATTACTCAGTTACGGGTTGTGGAGGTCAGATAGACAGTCGCTCCATGTAAAATACTGGTATTTGGCTGCATCCGGTTAGACTGGAAGGCAAGTGGCAACCCAAACATAGTTGGGAAAAGGCTTAGCAGATTGAAAAGTAACCGAATCACACCGCTGTCACTCGTCACCTCTGCAAAATTTCGCACCCAAGTCACGTTTAACTCGAAAGCTAGGTAGTTCTTTGACCCAAACCTAAGCTTCAGCTTCAGTACTTCGGTACAATAAAGTGACCAACTGCTCGGACCTTTGCAACGTCTTTGAAATAGGGATTAGGGGCTACAAAAGGATTTGAAACTATATTTATGATGTCTGGCTTGGGAGGCACTTTGTTAATGACTCGCCCTGGTATTGTGAAGGAGGTTTTGATGCAGTGATTCTGTGTGATATGTGGTGTTTAAAAGTAAGGTTAGAAGGGAAGTCGCCCTGAGTTTAATCCTAACTATAAAGCCGCGGGCATCATATATATATATACTAGCTGATGTCGGCGGCTTCAACCGCGTGGATGTCGGTTATTATATCCTAGAACCACTCTATCCATTGGTGAAAACAGCATGAAAATCGGTGCTGTAGTTTTTGAGTTTATCGCGAACAGACAGGCGCGGTGAAGGAGTTTGTTTTTATAAAATTGTCGTGTGATATTATAAATGCGAAAGTGAGTTTGTTTGTTACGCTTTCACGCTAAAACGGCTGAACGGATTTAGATGAAATTTGGCACAAAGGTAGACCATGACCTAGAATGGACAAAGGATACTTTTTATCCCGATATTCCCACGGGATCGAGATTTACGCGGGTGAAAGTAACGTCTCACTCACGTGATTCAAAGGAGGTCAGTATCAAATAGATTGGATAAACTTAATGCAACATTGTATTTTGTAATCTCGTGAATTTATGAAACTGCAAAATTGAAAAGTTTGAAGGTGGCTCATCAATTAAAGTCCGTGACTGTACTAGTCGTTACGTTACTCAACGGTACAGAAAATTGATTCTCCTAGCAGGCTTAAACTAGTGTCATCTGGGACTTAAATATTGAACATAAATTCCTATCTTCCCCACGATATCACTAAATAAATTCAAACAGCAAAGACATGTATCTAATAGGTTATACAATAAAATCACCGCTCGCTGACCTCAACGACCGTATGTCACACAACTAACAACACCAAACACCTGGATTATTTAGCGTAACTTTAGATCCAGCATTATACATTGCGCGTCTTCTTCGCCCTCTAAACTAACGCGGCGAAGTAAACCGGTAATGTATGGCACGCGAATGCGTAAGCAAGTGAAATTTACATGTAAAATGGTAGTTCCATTGCCGCCGTATCGTTCGCTTTCAAAGTTATGCAGATTCGTAGGAAATCCCATGGAAATGAAATCGTCTAAGTTACTGGGAAATGTTAGAAATATTTCCCTGCTTAGATTGTTAGAATGCGTCTGGGTAGTTTGAGTCTAGACTCAAATTTATGTTGAGTCTAACTGGGCTATGGTTTGAGGTACCATTTAAGACATTTGCGTAGCTTTTACTGGGTTCGTTCGTCCAGTTTCAGTTCAAAATGTTGCGAATGAATATTAAGTTTGAGTATAGCAACGTGTGTTGTTATTTACCTACCTAACTTAACCTGAGTATTCATAGGTCTCGAGTTCAAACCCAAGTCACGCACGTCTGACTTTTTGGATTCATGTGCGTATTATACAATGTGTTTTTTTTGATATCCCATAACTCTAGGGTATGATTGAGACCATATCAAAGAACCAACTGGCATATGAATTATTCTTCAATAATCATTTTTTTTTGTTTTAATTTTTTATACAAAATAATTTGACAAAGTTATGATTATTAATGTAAAACACCCTCACGTGAAATATGACAACGTCGCATTTTCTTAGCTTTAAATTTGAATGTTTGGTTTGAATAAAAATGAATAATTATTTATCAATGAAACTTAGATACCTATACACATCGAGAGTCTATTTTGTACGTACGTATATCTTCAAAACTATGCATTTTTGGACCATCTCTTCTAGGAGATTTTGTGTTCTTTTTACTTAAATAATACAACCCTAGAGTTATGGGATATCAAAAACAACACGTTGTATAATAATCACTCGCTTCAAAACTGGTGAAGGAAAACATCGTGAGTGATGCCTGAATATTTAAGCGCATAGCTGGCTTTAAAACTTTGACACCAGGTTAGTCACTAACTATACGAAAAGAAAGAAAGACCCTGAGTATCTAGAACTATTGAAAAATCTAATTTTATGACTGAAAAATTCAACGACTGTTACTAATCATACACTGTTGACAACTAGATATACAGTATGTTAACTAACAAAGGGCGTTCTCGTTAACCTGCAATAGTATAGCGTGTATGCTAAAAAAAATATTACAACACCAAAAAAAAAAAAAATTGTGTCGTGAAATGTTCACAAAACGATTAAATTTAAACGTAAAAGAAACACTCTGTACACCCACACTTGTATTTCAACGTAGAAAAGCAAGTGTGACAAGTGGGCGTGTACAGAGAGTTTATTTTCCGTAACAATTTAATATTAGTTGTGAATATTTTACTATACAAAAACAAAAAAAAACATTTTTTTTTTTTATGGTAATATTTTTGTAGCATGTATAGACGCTATACTATTGCAGGTTAACGGGAATGCCCTTTGTTAGTTAACATACTGTATAGAAGATGTACAGTTATTGATGAAGCTTTGGAAAAAATTCTGCACTTGCTTAAATAAAACCTCAGTTTCTATCCCCTTTAAGATGGAAACTTAATTGGCCCTAGACTCTCTAAATTACTCTCTAATACAAATCTCGCAGCATGATTACCATAGATCTGCCTATCACAACAAACAAATCACTGCCACAACATACACCAGTTACTATCCGCACTCTAGATAGTCGAGGAGCGCGTTAACTATCTGATAGTCAATTGATTGCGGTAAATACTTGGCACCGGTCGCGCCGCAATGCAGTCTGACAACTGATGTGGTGGACAGTTGAGCAAATCATTGTCAGTTTATGTGTGTGAATATTGTTACCTAGCTCGGTGACTATGCTATGTGACATTTAGTTGATATGTGCTAGATGGATACCTACCTAGAAGTTTTATGGTCTGGATTCTTGCATAAAAATAGCAATAATAGGTACCTAGGTGGTAAATTACACAGATAATGTATGAATGCTGTTAATGGAATCAATCAAAATCAAAATATTTTATTTCACATAAACCTACATGGGCACATATGAAACGTCAGAAGCTAGGTGCACGGTTCCAATTGGTCGTTTCCTATGGAGAAGAGCCGGCAAGAAACTCCTCGGTTACTCTTTTAAAAATGATTGGCTTTTACAAATTTTTCAATTTACAGTGTTGGTAGGCATGGGAGGACAATGTAGCCCTTTCAACAAGTAAGTACCAGGTAATTAAGAAAATAGAAGATGTTCAATAAATCTACAGTCCAATAAGCCTGCAACGTTCACACATTCACAAAATAGAAAAGAATCTATTTAAAAGACAAATAATGAAAAAAAAACCTATTTAAACCAAATGGACGTGACTGCTATTACAACTGTAACAATGGTATACTATAGTCAGAGAGCTAAACAACAATATCTAACATTAGCGATGCTAATTGATATATTATTTGAAGTAACTGTCTACGTTTTTCTATCGATCTTCGCAAAAAATGTGGACTTTTAAGCAGCGAGCAAGCGTGTCCATACTCATTCCTTGTCTTTATGAGATGTATTTTTGCCCTGCAGGTCATTGGCAAGATTATATTTTAACTTCTTTTTTTATTCGTCGTTCCCTCAATGCTGATGATCGTGACCACATACTCGTACGACGGGTCTCCAAGCTGTGCGGTCTTCTACAGTATGGACCGCTTGATAGATGCTGCCTCCAACAACCTTCTTGATCGCGTCTGACCATCTTGCCGGTGCTCTGCCTTGAGGGCGTTTTCCTTCCACCCGGCCCAGTATCAAAAGCATATTTTAACTTAACTATGTATAAATTACCAAAATTAAAAGGTTTCAGATGTAGTTTTGGTAGCTACCTACCTTATTTTAGACTAGCTGCGCCCCGCGGTTTCACCTGCGTAAGTCTCGATCCCTTGGGAATATCGGGATAAAAAGTATCCTATGTGTTAATCAAGGTTATAAACTATCTGTTTGCCAAATTTCATCCAAATCCATTCAGTAGTTTTTACGTGAAAGAGTAACAAACATCCATCCATTCATCCATCCATCCATCCATCCATACTTACAAACTTTCGCGTTTATAATATTAGTTTATTAGTTAGATAATCCTTCGGCTGACAGCTGTTAAAATTAGACTAGAAAAATTGTGCAATTAAATATAAAAATATAAATTCGAAACATTTGTGATTTTCCGCCATTTTGTCGCCATTTTATTTGCAGTAATTTCTTTGCTCATATTTCATTTTGCTGCTTTAAAAGGTTTCAGATGAAGTTTTGGTAGCTACCAACCGGTTTTAATTTAGATTGTAGAAGTAAGTAAGCAATATTGTTGTCCAGAAACAAAGTGATAAAATATACGCCCAACGGCCTTCAACCCATAATGAAAGAAAAACCATCTAAAACAAATAAGTCTGAATATATTTTTTCGTTCCCACGGTAGATTGAATGAAAACACTCATTACATTCATTGGCTGGTTCGTTACGGTCGCAGGTTCGATTCCCGTTAGATGTTGTAATCACTCTGTTGTTTTACGATTAGTCATAGTGGGAAATTGTTTGAATTGATCTTTGTGCTTTTTTTTTAGTATTGGGTAAAGGTCTCATCCAAAGTAATTTCATTTTACTTTATCCATTATATTATGTTCCCACTGCTGGGGCACAAATCTCCTCTCTTTGAGAGGGAGTAATCTGCCACGCGAGTCCAGTGCGGGGTCGTAGATATCACATGCCTTCTGCTGGGGCTACACCTCGCGTTATCGCGAACTTTTCTTCGTGCGCTCTCTGTTGCTCAGCGAGACATTGAGGGGTGGGCGCAGTGTAGCCCCAGCATTCGAATCACATGGCTCCGAAAGGGGCACATCGGTACTACAGTAAAATTACCTGAAAAAAATAAAATATTATTATTGAAAATAAAAAAGTAATTGCAATTTGAAATTCACAGTTTTAGTACCAAAATTACCCCAATTTCATTATAAATTAGCAAATTTCCTACAGAGGTCATAAGTTATAACTTGTAGACACACACTAAACGAGACGGCCGCCCGCGCACCTTGTAATAAACCGGTAAAATTCCCCATTGAAAAAAAATGCGGCGAATTTTCTTTTTTCAAAAATAAAAAAAAAACACATACATAGACTCTCAGTATGATTCTTAACAACACCCTCAGGGATCGGACAGCGTTTTTATTACACGCTGTATAAAAGAATACCATCTTCAGCATTGCTAATTTATGGTTTACGGGTTTCTATAATTAATATATGATGTCTATTCCTAAACTAAATGCACGTGCACGTACAATATCAAAGTCCAATGTCAGTATTACCAAAACACTCGAACACTCATCAAAACAGACCCATTTGCCTTGGCTCCCTTTCTTACTTCACCACTACATCGCTTAACAGTCAGACAAACATAAACATTTACACCAACTATAGTCCGTTCCAAAAGTATTTGATAAAAGTGTAAACAAAACCCTGTTCAGGTTAAATTCTTACGCTATCACTCACTTAAGAGAATTAGTAATACGTTCATATGTAATTAGGTTTCAATTTTATGGTGGTGAAGGCCGCAGGAATCCCCTGGATGTGAGAAGCACAGAACCGGTCGATGCGGCGCGGCGGTACTTTGGGGAGGTCTATGTCCAGCTGTGGACGTCTTTCGGCTGAAATGATGAACTTTATACGAGTATCTCACATCAGTCACATCTTTTCCAACAATTTATTGTTAGAATAATGATGATTCAATTGTAATTGAAAAATCTATGTCGAAAATTGGGGTGGTAAAATTAACCTCAGTTGTCAAATGAAAAACATCTATAAGGTGATTTAAAAATAGAATTTCAGGTTTAAGTATTCAAATAAATAAATCCAATCAAAGCACTCAATTTCTAAATGGCACTACAAATTGGCATCCACAGGTAGATAAGTTTTCTGATATATTTGTTTACATTTTCATCACTACACTTGGAACAGACCATAATATAAACAGACGAATGATTATAAACATTAAACAGTGTCTTTGAAAAGGAAGCGAAGGATGTAAACAGACTTGCGATTTGGACGTGCGTCTGTCTCGTCTGATGTGTTTACTGCCTTAAGTTGTTTGATTTTAGTGTTGAAATGTTTTGAGTGTACGTGTGTGTGTATGTGTCTGTCTATTTAGAGTATTCATACATGCATTTTTAATTTGCTATGTGGTAAGGATACGATCATTTTGATTTTTCGTATGAGTGTCAGAAATCAAAAGAGGAGCGACTGCCTATCTGACCTCTACAACCAGTAACTGGGTAATACGATACCCCTTGGTAAGACTGGTTGTCAGACTTTTGGGCTTCTGACGACCCATAACGACTGTCAAAGATCCACAAATGACAGCCGGGACCGACGGCTTAACGTGCTTTCCGAGACACGGAGGAGTCTCGGTATGTAAAGATGGTCACCCATCCACGGAACAACCCCGGCAAGGGTAGCTTAACCTGATGGATCGACCCGCGCGGCTGTTATTACTTATCCACGAGCTCCACATACAATTCCGCACGACCTATTAAAAAAACATCTCATTATTATCTCAGCTGCTGTGTCACACACTATAAAACAGTCAATCTGTCCGTCTATTTGTCATTCTGAACTAGTAACGTGCCCCAGTTTCGTTCTAACAATAACCGTTTTATTATCGTTTCGTAAGAATCGGGGCGACGGTTCATTGAAAGAGATGAGTAAATGAATACGAGGTGTGTTGTTGATAGTTTTTTTCTGATTTTTAAATCAAATTTTCTAACCGCTCTGTAGATAATGAAAACCTTTTAAACAAAATATTCAGAAAGAGTAAATGCGTCTGCTCAGACAGTAACAAGCATTGATCATGCATAGATCTTTTTTTGTGACAATTTAAAAGACTCAGTGCTGTGCGTTTTATAAACAAAAAAACGTTGCTGATCGCAGAAAGAAGTCGACATTGAGAATCCTTAGAGATGTTGCCATCACGAATGCTGGTATGTCAAAAACTAATCGTAGAGAAACACCAAAAAAAAATAGTGATACCACAGATAAACAATCACAAACTGTCATTTTGTCTATTCTTCCGTCGACAAAACCGGTTTGTCATGCTACGCGTGCTGCCATGCTTAGGTACTTATTCGGAGAGACATTAGAAGATGCAAAACGTCCCATAATGTTAAACAACATGTTGTACTCAACGTAAACATTCTACACACATCCACTTTCCACATCTTACGCAGTAATTAAATTAAAACAATTACCAACCCTGGCGAAAAGATAACTAAATAACAATGAGCCGAAAGCACTTTAAACTCCTCAAAGGCAAAAAAGGAGAGGAAATGATGATTCAGAATAACGGAAAATTAACTCAAATATTACGTTTGAACTTAGCAAAGTTTAAGTCATACATTATGGCTCAGTTGCTCAGTCTGAAATTCGTGAAAACATTGTTTTGAGCGTGGTTCATGCCAAAAATACAAACGCTTTCGCCTCTCGAGTGGAAACAAACAAGTTTTCAAAGCCGAGCTCCTGGTGTTTTAGGGTGGGGTCTTAGAAGGGAGCGATTAGCGGGCGTATTAATCACGTAAGAAAAGCGAACATAGGGAAAAAATAATAAGACCAATGCTAAAATTGATGATTATAAAACGTAGGGACCACTTCTCAGAGATCACCTAAACTTTTACATAAGCTACTTTAATGGTTTTACAAACTAAAAGAGCTCCTCTTAACCGAGAACCGGGTCAGTCAGAGTTTGATGTGTCATTACAACATCCCTTATAAGCGAGAATGTAGGTGTAATTAATACTCTGATTTAAAAGAGTGTCCTTGGAGTTTCTTGCCCGTTCTTCTCCATAGGAAGCTACTACGCTTTGGAATGGGCAACTAGCTTCATCTTTCTGACAGACCGAACCCTTAACAATTCAAAAGTGCCTGTGATTGATTTATTTGATATAAACGCTTTGAGTTTGAGTTTTATTCCGAAGACAGATTTTTGACCGACATATATTGTACGAGTATGACCGATTTCTGCAGAACTTCTGCGTTGTAGTATGAAATATCTAGGTCTCACCGATATTTACGGTCCTCCTTTGATGCCACGAAAATTCTTCCCGCTTCTCGACCACCACTATGTCCTCATCCCCTCAATAAGTTGAGCACTGCCGTCATTTGTCTCATTTAAATACGCGTTTGCGACACCTAATGCGCCGCTACATCACTCCGGCTAGATTTTTCAGGTCCGTCACAATCCCTGTTTGATGTGCTTGAGATATTACTGAAGTTAGTGAGGAAGGCTGAGGAATATGTGTTTATGGTTTAAAGATGATGTTCTATAAAGGAATATGTGCTAATTAGTTAGTTGTCTTATCACCGGCCTGTTTGCCAACATAACACAACTGACTACAGTTGTGCTATGTTGGCAAACCAGCCGATGGAAAGTTGTCACTGCCGCCTGAAGACACCTGCAATAGTGAATTTGAGATTTAATACTCAACAAATCGTAATTTAATGGACAACAGTATAAAGGCTCTAGCAGACTGGCGCGACGCGACTTTAGAAGGACAGCTTGTATGAAAACTTCATGGAAATAGTTCTACCAAAATTGCGTCCCACAGTCGCGTTGCGCCTGACTGCGGGAGCTTTAAATCAAATTGGGTATTTTTTAACTCCATTCCAACTTGTAGAACAATTTAATTCAAAGTGAAACGGAAAATAACTCGGAACCACCCGAAAAAGTACAAAAAATGTCGCTTTTGTATTGTTTAGTGTGTAGAAAGGATTAAAAACGGACTAAAATGCAATACGCGATGGTGTTTGGAAAAGTCGTTGGTATTCCATTACGGATAGCTGAATTGAAATGCACATACGTTCACACATTTTTGCTAGACTTCAATGTATACAAGTTACTAGCTAAGAGCTGAGATTTTTAAATGTTCCTTTTTTCTTTTTTACCCATGACCCAAATTGCATCCAAATCCGTTCAGCCGTTTTAGCGTGAAAGCGTAACAAACAAACTCACTTTCGCATTTATAATATTAGTTAGCACTTCCAAAATTACAAAGGGCATTTGTACATGAAGGCCACACAATATAACGCAAGTCACCCAAAAATCGCCAAGGTCAATTAATCCCAGAGTGGGTTGCTATGTCACCCATCTGTCAGTCTGTCTATAGCGGTCGGGTGTCGATGAAACAACCTAAATAAAGTATCCATCGATAAATCTACGTCGCTCCAGCAATCGTCGATATATGAGTGGGTTCGAAGCATTTCTTTTTAGACGATACAATAGATTTTGGGGAACAATTACGTATGACAATAGCAAGTTTATAGTATTCTTATTCTAGGTGCATCGTCTTCAGATATAATTATATAATTGACTAGCTGTGCCCCGCGGTTTCACCCGCGTAAGTCTCGATCCCGTGGGAATATCAGGATAAAAAAAAAAGGTTATAGACTATCTGTTTGCCAAATTTCATCCGAATCCATTCGGTAGTTTTTACGTGAAAGAGTAACAAACATCCATCCATCCATCCATCCATCCATACTTACAAACTTTCGCGTTTATAATATTAGTTAGATTAGTTAGATGTATACAAAATATTGTAAAACATTTTTTTAAAGAGTAACGGTGGAGTTTCTTGCCCATTCTTTTCCATACGAAATCTATCTTTTGGAAGGGGCAACTAGAATCAGTTCTATTTCTTTGTTTTTGACGTTTAAAAGTGCCTTTAATGTGCATATTTGAAATAAATTTTTTGACTTTAACTTTGACTTGAAAGTTAATGTAATAATAGTCCCGAATTTTGGCCAGGGCGGCCAAGAGACTAGCCGTCGATGCGGGAGATATTATAGTGCTGAAGTGTGTTCGCAGACACAGGTGCACTCTCTGTGTCCTTACTCTCATAGTCCGATAGGACGGCGATCCAACACGACCGGAGAGAGATCAGGTGTAAGACCAACCCGGCCAGGGTTGCGGGGAAGTCCGAAGTGGATACCGGGACCTCGGCAACAGGCCTGAAGGAACAGGGGTGGGTTTTAGTCAGTAAAAGTGACACGCCCTTCCGCTCCGCCCAGAGCGGGAGAAGTCATTTGATGATTTACCCCACAAAAAAATAAAAAAAATGGTGTAGGGCCAACAGGTTATCATGCTTTCCGGGGTTAACAAACCGCCAACTTCCAAACTCCGGGCTGTTACTGAGGAATTCCTAATGCAAAAACCCAATAACACTGCCTGACCTGGGCATCGAACCCAGGACCCCACCGCTCAGCTTGCAACTACTGGTCCAATGGGCAGCGGGACAGACAAAAGTTAATATACAAGGCAATGTAAAGCAATTACAATAAATATGTCTCTGAATTACCATTAAGATTCCTGTTTCGTATTTGGCTTCCTTTTTACTGCTGTAATTAGATAAAATCATGGCAGTCGATGTTTGCGGCAGGACAATAAATTAGGGGAAACACCAGAAGGATTAAAAAAGCGAAGTCTTTTCATACGAATATTTAGGCATTACCTAGAAGTAATTATCAGAGGAGCTCGTGGCTACGTAATAACAGCGGGTCGATCCCTCAGGTTAAGCTAGGCTTACCGGGGTTGGTCCGTGGATGGGTGACCATCTTTACATACCGAGACTCCTCCGTGCCTCGGAAAGCACGTTAAGGCGCTGGTCCCGGCTGTCATTTGTGGATCTTTGACAGTCGTTACGGGTCGTCAGAAGCCCGAAAGTCTAGTAAACAATTTAATAAGTGTTTTCAGTGGTCAATAATCCTTGTACGTCACTCTCCTAAACCATAAGCTCAAAAAGTTACACACAATCAAAACGAATTTTAGCAGTGTAGCGGAAAATGAATATATTTTGCCCAATCAAATAGCTTGTTCGACTGTACACACGGCTACACATCAAGCTATACATTTCCAGCATAAGCTGACCTCGCATGTAAGGAAATTCTATACAATGCGAGATCAGTATAAACTGGAAATGTATAGTTTGATGTGTAGCCGTGTGTACTTTAAAATTGAAAAAAAAACTGAAAAATGTTATGTGATATTACTGCCTGACAGACTACGAATAATTGACAGATCACAGAAAAAAATATGATAATCAGTACCTTGAAAAATGAACTTTTCAATATGTTCTCAAAGGACAAAGCATTTTCCACGCTCAATACCTGTCCCTATCCTGTAAGCAATAGAAAAAAATAAGCAACACGTAATAAAACCGCAACTTCTTTCCCATCTGACCTCATACGTGACAAGGAAGCATGGTACCTATTAATTCTCCTCCTAAGTGCACACTGGACTTGAGTTCTGATTACCCCACTGGAGCTAAGTGGCTTGATATTAATTTAGCACCGACTTTTATCAAGGAAAGTATTTTCTTGTGGCGATAATTCTTGGTTATCGAGCAACAGTACCTTTGTATTGAATAGTAAACAATTTTTGGTAGTGTCCAAGTTCGTTATACAATTTTTGGTAGTGTCCAGGTTCGTTACACAATTTTTGGTAGTGTCCAGGTTCGTTACACAATTTTTGGTAGTGTCCAGGTTCGTTACACAATTTTTGGTAATGTCCAGGTTCGTTACACAATTTTTGGTAGTGTCCAGGTTCGTTACACAATTTTTGGTAGTGTCCAGGTTCCTTAAACAATTTTTGGTATTATATGTGGAGTGACTGCCATCTGACCTTCTCAACCCAGTTACTAGGTAACACAATACCCGTTGGCAGGACTGGTTGTCAGACTTTCGGGCTTCTGACCTCGAAATACTCTTACTAATATGATTAATTTTGTCAGAACCATGACATACTTTAAGATGTATCTTTGTCCCTTCATTCATTAACCATATATAGAACTAACTGTGTCAATTCAGAGAATTTAGCATAAAAATGAAAAGAAAAACAAATTACGCAGGAGGGGTCCTGGCCTCGGTTCCCAGTTTGGGTTATGATGTTATGTATAAAAAGGAAAGTTCAATAACGGAAAAAACCTAAGTATGTTTTTTAAAAATATTTACCAAATGGGGTTAATAGAACTCGCATTGACACCTTCCATTTACAATGATAAATCACCTCCAACTCACATTATAACTTTCCTACATTTTCAGTATCACGTTCCGAAACTAATTGCCCGATATCAATCTAAAGTGCCAATTTAAAATTACAAAACAAATATCGTTTTTATTATCCCGTAGGCCCGGGCCTACGATTATATTACGGGTTCAGAACCCATAATGATCGGTGCGAGAACAATAGCATTGACCATAGATGTTATGGAGTTATAAACCCTTTCAATTCTTAGCTCATTTACAATTGCTAATGTTTTTTATTGTGTGCCTTTGATATTTGAGGCATTTACTGTGTAAAGGTTCGGTATAGTTTTGTTTTTTGAGGAGTTTTTCAAATCGAATCTGATAATAATTAAGCATTCCGTGACGAAAATTTGTACACCTTTACTGTAATTATTAATCAGCCTATCGCAGTCCAATGCTGGACCATAACACCCTGCTTTTCGCCATCCGCATCCAATCTGTCCCAGCCACCTTCCTAAGAGCGTCGGTCCATCTAGCTGGGGGGTGTCATACACTGCGCTTGCCGATACGCGGCCTCCACTCCAGGACTCGTCTGCTCTGCCAGGGTTACGGGAAAGTCTGAAAGGGATACCGGGGCCCTTGGCAACAGGCAACTGAAGGAACACGGGTGGGTTTTAGTCAGTAAAAGTCTGACACGCCCTCCCGTTCCGCTCAGAGCGGGAGAAGTAAATTGATGATTACCCAACCTCAAAAAAAAATGGACTCGTCTGCTACTGTAATGTTGGACTTCTAAACGGACAAGTGAACATCATCGTGGGACGGTTCAGTATAAATATCAACTGTCATCTCAGTTTCATTCCCTTTGTGTAGCCATGTTTCATTTTTCACACAATCCATCCATCGTTTCTTTGGTCCTCCTCTAATCTCATGATTGATAGCTTCACAGCTATCTCACTCATAATAGAATGTGCAAATAGTATTCCTCATTCTTTAAAAAAAAAGAACTGCTACTGCCACGTTCTGCAAATAGACAAAATCCCGAATGTCCTCCTATACAAAAAAAAATCAGCTGTTCCCTACATAGTATATGTACGCATATCTTTCAAAATGTAGGGAACAGCTTTTTTTTTCTCGATTTCAGGGTTGGACCCATGGTGGCAGTTGTTCATAATGATGAGTACAATGACCCCATAAGAGGATGCGCATGGATTCAATGTTACCCTCTATACCTTTCTTCATGTACCTATATAACGCCAGAAAAGGAAATAATCAATTTTGAACATCATACTTTTGTCTTGTGTCTCCATCATTAATCATTAAGATTACAAACTGGAAATGACTTTCTAGTAAGCAGTAACTCAAAAACAATACGTTGAAACTCCCGTAGCCCAAGATGAAGGCTTATAAATTGTAAAGCGGACCTCTAAAATCTAATTAAGCTCCTATTGCAAGTGTTTATTGCCGTACAATTATCGCGGACCATAAATCCAGCTCGGAGGACCAATAAAATGGCGGAAGAAAAGAGCGCGAAACGCACGGACGCCATTACAAAAACGCGGGAATTGGCGCGAATTCAATTTGAAATAACTATTAGGTTTTAAATGGAAGTTTTTTTTTTAATTAGTTGTTTTTGAGGTAAGTTTTATTACTTTTTGCGTACGTAATAGTCAATCTTTATTGGCTATTAAATTTAAAATTACGTTCTTATTATTTACAAAATTATTTTACTAATAAAACAGGAAGGCACCCGATGCAACTATGTGAAACCTTATCTAAATTATAAATAACGATTGCCCCAAGGCTTTATGCAGGTAATTATCTTTGTACAATAAAATATTATAATTATTATTTTAGTAAATTCAGTTAAGATAACTTATTAATTATGTCCTTAATGTAGGAAAAAAGGTCAAAAACACTTCTAATAACGCAAATCCTGTTGCTTCCATATTTACGTTCAATATATCTAGTGATCTCAGACTAAATAAAAAACCAAGACAGAGCGCTGTCAACAGTGACATGAGTTCTTAAACATGTGTCCGCTTACTGAGGTGTAGTTTGATTGTAAATGTGAGCGTATGAGCACGGCGTGTACGCACAGAGCGGGGGTGTAGTTTTGGCATACTTCACTCTTTTTTTCGCAGCGTTATGTCTTGGTTTTTATTTGGTGGGGTAGCGAGTCAGTGTAGCCACTGTCTTACTACCACACCCAGCTACTCGTGCAGGGCCACCTCACTTTCAGCCTTCTCCCGCCATCCGCGGTCACTGACAGATGTCGTTAGTGACAGCAGCTACCTCACTAAATCAATCTGCCTAGCCTTTTCCCAACTATGTTGGGGTCGGCTTCCAGTCTAACCGGATGCAGCTGAATACCAGTATTTTACATGGAGAGACCAACGGCTTAACGTGCTTTCCGAGGCACGGAGGAGTCTAGATATGTAAAGATGGTCACCCATCCACGGACCAACCCCGGCAAGCGTAGCTTAACCTGATATATCGACCGGTGCGGCTGTTTTTACTTACCTCACTTAATGAGAAAGTGTTGATAAATTAACATAGATACACTACACCAATCAATTTTCCGATTGTAACGCCATCTGTCACCCAAAATTGATACCCACGAATATGTTCCGTATCATCCATCTATTAGAGGGACCCAAGTCACGATCTTTAGGTGATTTATATCCAAACTTATCGTGTGCGCCCGTCCTTATAACATTTTCCATTTCGCTTGTCTATGTCTAGCGAGCGATTTTACGCGCGGATACACATGACGGTACCTACTGTCTGTCGTTTTAGAAAATCGGATATTTTCGGATATTGTGATTTAAAAAGGACGATGTAAAAATTTAGAGAAAAGTCAATTCCAGAGAAAGTAAAGGAAGGATACACATGTTTATAAAATTACGCTTTCTTTTCAAGGGTGTTAGCAGAAACTCCAGCAGGTACTTGCTACGATTACTTCATACTCCTTTTGCTTCGTTAACGTTCAGATATCTTCGGGGTAATTGGTGGAATCCGACGATCGGCAATATTGCAGACGGCTATGCACGGCAGACGACCACAGCCCGCCACGCACCGCGCACCGAGGAACTTCCGATGTCTGCGATACCCCGCACGTACACCGTCCCACGGTCCGTCGGCCGGGCTCGTCGGTGTCCGTCCGCAAAATCGCGGATCGTGGGATTTCGGTATAACACATTAACAGCAGCAATGGCTTTCATTTTGACAGCTCAACAACATTCATTGCGTCATGTACGTTTTTTAGCAGGAACATAATATGAAGCAATGGATTAGCCATTAGTTATCTTCCTTTTTCATTCCAAAAAGAAAACATTTGAACACAACACAAACAACACATAACAACATAACACAAAACATAAAATCTTTTGTGTTTTTTTTTTTTTCTTAAAAAGTGGCCAATTCGTTCAGATTGTGATTGAAGGTGTGTTACGCAATAAGGGTGCTGATTACAAATATTGTTTCTCTGTAACTTATTTCATTTCAGAGTTCCTAATTATTACTAAACTTATAGAAAACCCTTTATAATTTTGCTTTAATAATAATGATTTCGTCAAAAGACTACGTTAACTTGTTTCAAAGGAGAAGAAGGAGCGTCTATTACTGAGTACAACCCGCTAATTGACGAAAAGGCGATATTCCCAGAATCAATCAATGAGTTCTGTTTCATCCCGACTGCTTACCACGGAACAGATGAGTACAGAAGGTCAGGTCTATAGCATAATTTTCCTACTGCTGGGACACAGGCTTCCTCTTTGAGAGGGAGCGCGCTGTAATCTACCACGCGGGCTCCAGTGCGGGTTGGTAGATGTCACATGTCTTGGAATTTTTGGGTTTTAGGACATGCCGGTTTCCTCAAGATGTTTTCTTTCACTAATTTGAGAGCAGTGTTATGAAATAACTTACATAAAGTAAAGTTCTTGTCTGGGGATCTACAACTCAGTCGCGGCCGTTTTCAATGGGCCACCATTGGTTAAGGGGCCAACCATCACCCCTAATAGCAGTATTAGAAAGAGACAGCTATGCGTCCGGTATAGGTCCCATCTCTTTCAAAGTGATATTACAATAATACTACTACCTATAAGGGGTTGGTAATTTGGTATACTCACAGTCGCGTACGTGCGGCGCACGGCGATCTCAAACAAATGCCAGTCGCGAGTGCACTCGCACTCGCTGTACGCGAAGCGTGTCTGTGTGCGTGCGTTTTCACTCGTTGTATGGATCTGAGCTGACCTTCTGCATCTTTTTTCTTTACTATCACATCCTATCTATGTAATAATTGTGAAGCCGCAATTGTTTGTTACTCAATCACGTAATAACAGCGGAACGGATCCTAATGCCGCGATCCGACGGTGCGTCATATTGCGGACGGACAAAGACGAGCCCGCACGACGCACCGTGGGAAGGTGTACGCGGTGCATGGCGGACAAAACCGCGGATCGTCGGATCTCGGCATTAGAAAGTGAGTGAAACCGAAGGAAATAGCTCGTATAAAATAAATTTTCAAAATGCCATTCCTTAAAAAAAAACACACGTCGCAAAACTTTTTCGTACGAATCAAACATAAATATTCGCATCCCTAGTATAGACGCCATCGAAAAACTAATTTCTAACTTCTTAACAGTGCGACCCAACTCTCAAGTGATGGCGTATGTCTAATTGCGTCAAGAAATGGGAATGAAGGAATGGCTATGACATTACACTAGTGATCTAAATTTAACTTGTACTTTCTAAAGGCCGTTTGTGTGATGACGGCTTTATGTCGAAACTAAATCCAAACTTCTTTCGTTTAATTATAATCCAAATATCAGGGGCCTAAAACGGCCACATTAGCAATTCCTCTAAAAGCAATTCATTTCCAGAATTCCCAGCTGTCATTAACAATACCTTTAATTTGGCACAAAAGCAGTTGGTGGCTACCCCTTTGTCTCTGCATCACCCAAAGGTTGACTGGTAGAAAATGCCTACGGCATTAAGTCCGCCTCTGTACATTTGTGTGCTTAAAGTATTAAATAAATAAATAAATTGGACCATTTTACGAATCTCCATAGAAAACTGTCAAACAGATGAATTATTTCGTAATATGAATTGCACGCAGATCATAATATTATGAATTCTCAGTGATTACGATGATTCATGATATTTTCCTATTATGATTCTGCCAAAGTGGCAGATTTATACGCCCTTTTTTTTTGAGGCTGGGAAATCATCAAATTACTTCTCCCGCTCTGGGAAGCGGCAGGGCGTTTCAGACTTTTAAGCCCCCTGACTTGGCTATCGAGCCCCGGACCATTCTCAGTAGTCGCGTATTGCAACCACTGAGGAAAAAATGAGGAAGAGGCAACGACACAGTTTGTTGTTATTACCTACTAGCTTCCGCCCGCGGCTTCGCCCGCGTGGTGTGTCGATAAAACCTAGCCGATGTCCTTCCCCGGGATGCAATCTATTTCCTTGCCAAATTTTATCGAAATCCGTTCAGTCGTTTAGGTGTGAAAAGGTAACAAACAGACAGATAGACAGACAGAGTTACTTTCGAATTTATAATATTAGTATGGATTAGCAAACGCTAGGATGTTACTGCCCAACCTCTTCAGAGTTCTCTGAAAATCTTATTTTAACCGACTTCTTCAAAAGGGAGGAGGTTCTCAGTTCGTCAGTATGTTTTTTTTTGTTTTTTACGCGGTTGCTCCGCCAATTGTGCATTGATTTTGAAATGAATCTTTTTTCGTTTGGTAGGCCATGCTTCAAAGGTGGTCCCATATAAATTTTATTAACTTTGCTTGCGTAGTTTTTGAGTTAGCTTCAATAATACGTATTTTTCCCACCGATTTTTTATGTGACCCCGTCACTGATATTTACATAGCAGGTATATTCGAATTTGTTTGGGACAACTAACAAGTGAAAAATAAAAACTTTTAGCCGGTTGTTTTTTTTTTGTAAAAAGTTTTTATTCCTTTGCCTATCCAAAGGCCAAAACATAATGAAATTACATAAAACGAAAAGTCCATTTCAAAACACAAACGAAAGTACTCGACCAAACCAAAGCCTATTTCATACAATTGTAGGAATCAAAATGTGAGTTGGCACTGGAAACGAAGTTTTATCAACATCGTGTCCGCATCTCGAAACTCAGTTACCGAGTTACGTGACACACGGCTTTATGTACGATTTACACCGATCGGCGCGCGTCGGGCCGCATCGGAGCGCATTTTACAACGTATTAAAAAAAATTAAGCGTTAATGAAGTAGTTTAATGTCATATTTGCATGGAATTTACACAGCTTGGAAATCAGTCGGATCCGCGCTCATGCGGCGGTAGTCTAGCTACTACGCGGGTAGCGTCGCGTTTGGTCGGCTCCGTTAGGCTATGGCCGCGTGCGCTCGGGTTCGTCGCCGCCCGGCAAGTTGAATCAATCAAATCGCTTTTAGTCGCTCTAGTCATGATATCGTGCCGGCAGATGCTCGCGCACGCACCCATGTTCAGCGGATTTAAGCAGTCGGGCGGACGCAGAGGTCTTCCACCGCGTGCTCGCGCATCCGCTACGACGCGCTGCGACCCGCCCACTGTAAATCGTACTTTAGGCTACGACCAGCCAATTCGTTGGTGTGGACTGCAGCAGGCCGAGTTTCATATAAGTGGAGTTTTGTCAACTTGTGTCCGGCATCGTGACTTCATTAACGAGTTACTGACACACTGCCTTTGTAGATTGGTAGCACATTTGTTGAGTTTCTAGTGCAAGTTTAAATGTAGGTGTATGACCTACACTTCTGCCAAACTCTTCTGGGAAATATCGGTGTAAAGTTTGAATCTCTTCTTCTCTTCTGCCTAGCCTTTTCCCAACTATGTTGGGGTCGGCTTCCAGTCTAACCGGATGCAGCTGAATACCAGTATTTTACATGGAGCGACTGCCTATCTGACCTCCGCAACCCAGTAACTGGGTAATACGATACCCTTTGGTTAGACTGGTTGTCTGACTTTCGTGCTTCTGACGACTCGTAACGACTGCCAAAGATCCACAAATGACAGCCGGGACCAACGGCTTAACGTGCTTTCCGAGGCACGGAGGAGTCTCGATATGTGAAAATGGTCACCCATCCACGGACCAACCCCGGCAAGCGTAGCTTAACCTGATGGATCGACCCGAGCGGCTGTTATTACTTAGCCACGAGCTCCTCCTCCTCCGGTGTAAAGTTTGAAGGAAAGGCGAATAAATTGAATTGAAGGACGAAGGACGACGTTGCGAGGGGGACGCCATATTAGGATATACACAGACCTCATGGGGTCATGATCATCAGAAAGTCAGGTGCGTTGGGTAGTACTCGCAATCGGCGTGCGTGTATGACTGGATGTATGAACGTAGACGATGAAGAAGGAATCTCGATCGTAGCAGGTGGTGGACGGACGGTGGCGTTCTGAAGCCTGAGGGAAAAGGCGTACATTTGTGTAGGATGTACGTATTTAATTATTTATAACATAGCATCACCCCTTGTTTTTCAGCGAAGGGTTCGGCAGAGGTGTACCTCTGGCGTGACAGGTAACTATAGTACATCCACATTTCGTCATTTATGTTTAAGTCCAGCCCGGACTGGTATTGAGAAATTGCAGTGAGAAAAACCCAATAACACTTTGCTCGACCTGGGAAACGAACCCAGGTCCTTATGCTCAGCAGTAGCACTTGCGATCACTAGACCAACGAGGCAATTTTATTAACCTTGTTGACGGGAACGAGTTAACCCGATACTAGCTTTGTCCGATCTAATAGAACATGTTTAACCGTTAGACCTAACATGGCCAATAAAAGTCGGATATAAACTAGTGATGTCATGATCATCAGCTTTGTCGCAGTAAAAGGGTTAACGAATTGAGCTCACCTGATTTTTTATTTTGTTAAAAGTTTCGAAGTAAATCAAATGTAACCGGGAAATTGGATGTTGCTGTTCCAAATAAAACTGGAGATGATTTACTGAAATTTATTTTATTTATTTAATGAATAAGTATAGGTTTATTTAAAATAATAATCTAAAAATTGCCCCCTTAACTTTTTAACTAGACCATTTGTGAAGACCGCAAGAATCCGCTGGTTGCGAGAAGTACGGAACTGGTCATAGATAGTGGCAGTGCTTGCGGGAGCCCTTTGTCCAGCAGTGGACGTATTTCGGCTGAAATGATTATGATGATAACGAACTTTGTAACTTAAAACTTTTTTTTATGGGTCATCAAAAATGAGTAACCAAAATAATTATTTACGAATTTGTTGTCTTATTCACCCAGCAATAAGTAAACCGCATAACAAATAAAGGCTTCCCCAATGGAACAAATCCTTTAAACGAAGCTTAACCCTTTAGATTTTAGTATTAATTAATCAACCAATTACAAGTTAGCAGTTTAAAATCTTTAACGAGCTGAATACAGTTCAATTCAGCGGAAACAAGCGATTTGGGTCTCATTCGTCAGTTGTATTGTGTTCGTCTTTATCTGAGAAGTGGTATTTTGTTGATGATGAGTAGAATAGTTGGTTTTTGAGGGAACAGTGGTGGCGGAGAGGTAACGGTGGGTGTCTTGCGAGTTGTCGACACCAGACAGACAGAAAAAAAGAAAGTAAATATGTTAATTTGCGGCAAACATGACGCTAATAAAGGACAAATAAACGAAAAATTACAAATTAGGTATCTGTGACAAATGAACCAATTTTTTTGTCTAAGAGATATTAATAGGTTTAACGAGAATAAGATTTAACGAGAGGCGATGTTTGAATTTTCATATTCGATACGAAACAAGAAGAATCACATCAGAACATCACAATGTCACGCCCACAGCAGCGGTCAAACGGTTAAACAGGGGGTGTAACCCTTCACGTGACAAAGAATGTGAAATAACGAAATGGACACAAAGGGGTGCACATCACCCCTGTGATTAATTAAACGATTTATAGCACGGATGTGATGTATAACGTCGAGGGGCCATATTGGTATAATGTCCTTTAAAAAGGACAGGTGTGTGAAAGTTGGATTAGCGAAAAATTGAATTGATTAGGTTAGTTGTTGTCTCATGCCGAGATCCTACGATCCGCGATTTTGCGGACGGACACGCACGGCAGACGACCACAGACCGCCACGCACCGCGCACCGAGGAACTTCGGATGTCTGCGACACGTACACCTTCCCACGGTGCGTCGTGCGGGCTCGTCTGTGTCCGTCCGCAATATGGCGCACCGTTGGATCGCGGCATCAGAAAGCACGCCCAGCTGTCATTCGTGGATCTTTGACAGTCGTTACGAGTCGTCTGAAGCCCTTTCTGTCAACCAGTCTTACCAGTAGGTATCGCATCACCCAATAACCGAGCTGTGGAGTTTTTCTTTGCACGTGTTTCTGCGACAAATAACCTTATTTTTCTTTCTTCAATTTTCCCATTTTCATTGTACCACAACCTTTAACTAGTGAATTAATTGAATTAACGGAATTGTTCCTCGAAATTCATAAACAAGCCACTTAAAAACTTTGAAGACAGACTAGACTTCGTACTTAATTCAATTATGTGATTATATCAGAATTAATCAATTAAGTAAATCGTTGGAGGAACTTCTACGGTAAAGATCAGCTGAAGTATCCAAATTCCGTAAATGCTTTATTGGAAACTAGCTGCGCCCCGCGGTTTCACCCGCATATGTATCGATCCCGTGGAAATATCGGGAGAAAAGTATTCTATGTCCTAACCCAGGTCATGGTCCAACCATGTCCCAAATTTCATCCAAATCCGTTCAGCTGTTTTAACGCGAAAGTGTTTACAAACAAACAAATAAACAAATTCACTTTCGCATTTATAACATTACTAGCTTCGCCCCGCGGTTTCACCCGCATAACTCTCGATCCCGTGGAAATATCGGGATAAAAAGTATTCTATGTCCTAATCCATGTCATAGTCTAACCAAGTGTCAAATTTCATCCAAATTCATTCAGCCGTTTTAGCGTGAAAGCGTAACAAATAAACCAGCTCACTTTCGCATTTATAATATTAAAAATAAAATAAAAATAAAAATCATTTAATTCAGACAAAAAAGTCCATAGACACAGCAAGGTTGTTAGTAACAAGAATTTTGCTTATAACTTATGTTAGTATATTAGTTAGGATAGTTAAGATTAGGATTTTAGTCATAAAATTAGTTCAGACTTTTAGAATGAATTATGGAATTAATGTTGCATTCAGTAACAATAATTCTTAGTTTTTTTTATGAAGTCTTAAGTCGATTTTTGTTTGAACTTTATCCATGTCTTGTATTAGAGTTAGAAAATATTCCGAGTCGCGGTTTGGAACTGTGTCCAACATTTAGCAATAAGCTTATCCCAATGAACCAATGATAGCATTTATATCTTATCTAAAAGATTGGTCATAGTTCCCCAAATGCTATGGAAGAATCCCTTCTTCCATAGCATTTGGGGAGATTTAGATTAGAATTAGTCCTGCATTGAGAACTTTGAGTTCTTCAAATTGAACGGACAGCTATGCAGCTGGGGAGTTTTTTCCTCCACTTCTTGTTCACAGCTAAAGGACTACTAGGAAGTGGTGAGGGCGGGGGTTTTGGGGGACTGCCTTAATTAATTTTGACGTTCGAAAAGTGCTAATTCTCAGCCTAATTTGAATAAATGACGATTTTGAAATACTCATTTAAAAATTCATCAATAATAGTGAATCCATCACACTGTTTAATTGTAATGTAACCTGTTAAACCATCGTTCAATGAACAGTTAACTTGCATCAGTTTTAATGAAATATCCAAAAGTTACACTGAACTTGCCTTAATTGGTTGATTCGACAGAATTCGCCCTTTGCCCTGAGCTGGTTTTAAATAATTAAATTGAAATCTACGAATAATTAAATCGTGTGAGGAAGCTTAAAGAGATAAACTTTTATCGGCGTTTTAATTGTTTTTGTTTATTTTATCAGTTTTTTGTTTTTATTGCCGATGATTCAATAAAACTTCGGAGTTATTAAGAGTATATTTTATTACTAAAGTTAATTGGTCCTTTGCGGACCCTTTTCATGTTAAATGTTCGTTAAAACTTTGGAAGGCAACATGCGTAATATATTCTTATTTAGAACCCGCCTATTATAAATTTCACTAAAGAGAGGGAGATACGAGCAATGGTTACAGTTCGATTCAAACGTAATGGCGGCTCGGAAGTTAGCTACTCGCTGCGCAGTACCTCACCCCTCACGGCTGACATATGATATTGATAATGCGCAGCGACTTGCCTCATGTTCCGAGCCGCCATTAAGTTTGAATCGAAGTGTGCCACGTTTGCTTACTAGGCGTTGGGAGATTTTGATTAAGTCCAGGTTTATTTATTTGGGATCTCCAACAAAGGGTACACAGATACAACAAAAATTAAAATAAGGCTCGCAGACAGGCGCGACGCGATAGCGCGTTGCAACGTTAGTAGAACAACTTCTATGAAAACTTCATGAACATTATTCTACCAGAACCGCGTCGCGCCTGGCTGCGGCAGCCTTAATACAAAACATACTTTTACATGTGCTCCTTCAATTACAGGATACCATAGCATGCACATTATAACTAGGAGTAAACAGTAAACACGAAAAACATATGAGTAGAGAAAATAAAATAGAAATTAGAAAAAAAAAACATTTCATGACTGAACATTGATATTATAATTGCTAAGGTCATTACCGATTTCTAACGATGTTTTCTTTTACCGTAAAAGTTTATAGAATTAGTCTTATCGCATATATTACAAGGACCAATTTTCAAGAATCACGCTTCTTAGGACCGATACACGAAGGACAAAACTCCAAAACTAATGTCGAAATAAAAGTATATATCTACAGTGTCAAGTTAGGAACTTGTTTCGTATCACGATAGCCAATAGCTATAAGTTTGCCAACATGTTTTGTTCCAGTTTCAATTTGAAGTGAACAGTCCGTGGCGCAGATGTGCCAAGTCTTGGGAACTTGGCCATGTTTCTGAAAAAGTCCCCACGTCTTTGAGTTTGAGACTTGGCCTGATTTGGGACTTTGCGCTCCGTTATTAAAGATTTTATATTGATGGTTGGATTTATGGGGGTTGGAAACTGTGAAGTATCTATTATTACGTCGCACATATTTTTAGGGTTCCGTACCCAAAGGGTAAAACGGGACCCTATTACAAAGGCTCCGCTGTCTGTCTGTCCGTCTGTCACCAGGCTGTATCTCATGAGCCGGGATAGCTAGACAGTTGAAATTTTCACAGATGATGTATATCTGTTGCCTCTATAACAAAAAACATTAAAAAATAGAATAAAATAAATATTTAAGGGGGCATACATCAAACGTGATTTTTTTGCTCGTTTTTGCTCGATATTGAAAACGGCAACAGATAGACGCTTGAAATATTCACAGAATATTTAGTTACATATTCACTTTACAAAAATAAATAGTTAAATTAAAATAAAACAAATATTTTAGGGGGGCTCCCATACAACAAACTTGATTTTTTTGCCGTTTTTATAGATTTTTTTACGGAACCCTTCGTGCGCGAGTCCGACTCGCAATTGGCCGGTTTTTTAAAGAACATTTTCCGTCTTAAAGGTTTATCTTTAGAGCCAGGTTTAAACCATGAAGCCATTATCCAACCTGATCATCTAACATTAACAAAATCCACAAGACATTAAAAACCTTGGAGGAGCCAAAAAACAAAAAGGAAACAATACACTCAACCCTCTAATACCGGTAGCGAATAATCCGGAGATTTCGGAACAGCGGCGAAATTCCGAATAAATTAGACATATTTGATATATGGCCCATTGTTTCGGGTTTCTGACTGTCTCGGCATGGGATAGAGATTACCCACCATGAGATATTATGGGGCGACGGTTATGTAATTTGTGCTAAGTTGGCGATTTTTTTGTTGTATAATGATTTTGCGTTGAAATTTTTTTAAGATGGTAAATTAAATGATATAAGAAATTATCGTTTTGAGTCAGTAGAACCAAAATTTGGGTAGTGTTTTATAAGACTTTAACTTGCTATTTTATACAATGAATCCCAGGATTCTACGGCATTGAATACGGAAATAAACTTAAGAAGAAAATGCATTTATTTAGCACAGACTAAAGACACACAACATGCAAATAAACAAAAACAAATAAAAAAGTGTTTTATTTATTTCCTATGTATGTATGTATCTATTATTTAGGCTATGTATGTATATGTGTATCTATTTTAGTATATTGTATAGGTAACTTATTTTTTGCACCTACGACAGCCCCATATTATGTCCAGGCAAATCACTGTACATTCCAAGGTTGCCTGGAAGAGATCGCGGAAAGCGATAAGGCCGCCCATTGTATATTTTGTAGTGTTTGTTTTTTTTTTCCTTTCGTTATATATTTTTGTGGTGTACAATAAAGTATAAAGTATAAGTATAAGTTTTTCTATAAATATTGTGTGCCTTACCTGGGTCAAATAAATTTATTTTCTTTCTTTCTTTCTTTATATATAAATAAATAAATAAATAAGTGTTACTTAAGTGCGATGGAAGAAATTTAGCTGGAATGTGTGCAACTATCAGCATTGTTTGATCTCCTATGAATCTCGCTATGGTACTTGTAATTATACATACCTAGATACTGTTGTATATAACATGCACAAAGTATCATTTCATGTAATGTATAAAATTGGAGCACCCAAGCTTTATCTTTTTTACCTGAACAATACCTTTACTTATACCGCAGTAACGACCAAGGTATCCCTCCATAAATACCGCAACAATTCACAGGTACTGGCAATTTCTACACCATAACTTACACCATGGTTATTTATTCCCCTTTGTGGCCTATAGGTACTTTTGCGGGAAGATGTGCAGCTGACGGTAGTTTTCTTGTAAAAAGGACTTAATCTGGCGTTTTCATCTTGAATTTTCTAGAGAAAAGAGATAATATTAAATGGAAAACAGTTTAAAATATGGTCGGTCATCTTAGAATAACATTGCTTCATTATATACTCACTTGCGACCCACCCATGCTTCGCACGGGTGGAACGGGTGTAATCTATTAATTTGGTAACATATCAAATCGAGTGCGGTTCGTATCTATTCTGTATCTTTCGGTGCTATATCTAAGTTAAATATTAACGATATACGTACACACGGCTACACATCAAGCTATACATTTCCAGTTTATGCTGATCTCGCATTGTATAGAATTTCCTTACAATGCGAGGTCAGCTTGTGCTGGAAATGTATAGCTTGATGTGTAGCCGTGTGTACATGAAACACTAAATGATGGTGAAAACCTCCATTGCATTGTGTAGTATAAAAGAAACAAGCGGTCACATAACAGACTTTGTTTTACTTACACTATAATAGAATCAATGCATCTCTTAGCGTATTTATACTCGATTCATGTGTAATATACATATTGCACGAATCTAGTTTGTAAGTAAGGTGAACAAATGGAATTAAAAAAATACTAGTTAAGAAGCGAACTTCTTTTTGTATAAAAATATATGTTCCTATTAAAATTAATTACAGTTTTCACCTCGAACTGTCGTGTAGTCACGTTTCGTAACAAAACAAAACTGACAAAAAAATCTCCCATTATTTTCAAGTAACTTATTTCAAACTAGCTTATGGCACGGGACTTCCGTCTGCTTTACCTTATAATATAATATCCTATGACACTTGGCAATAGTGTAGCTTACTGTCATTGAAATAATTGTTATAATTAGATCAGTACTTCCAGAGATTACTTCGTATTCGTAGAAACAAACAAACATTTTTTCCAGTTACTTTCGCATTTATAATATTTTGTATCTATTTCAAAAAGTACCCTATCAGCAATTAAAACATCTTCAGTATACTGAAAGTACCAACGAAACAATTTCGGTGGTACTTGGCACTAAATTATTTGGAAGATAATTCTGTCGGCGCATGAAATATTGGGCTCGAGTTCAACGTGATATATAGGGTGTTGACACAGTATTCTTGGAGAAATTATAGTGACGATGCTTTTTAGGGTTAAAAGGAAAGAGAAAGTATTCTTTAGTAACGCGCTTTTGAGTGAGCATAAATGTATTTTAAATTTTGCCTTCAGACCGCATTGCTGCGTAGCTCTTGCGTTGTTTACTCACGCGATTTTTATTTGCTTGGTTTCTGTAGTGTACGGCATTGCAACGACCGCAATTATTTTAAATATATAATAATAATAATAATTGATTCAGAAAGCTGTACTCCTGGACACGGCTCGCATTGTTAGGAGGTTCCTCTCTCTGGAGCCCTGACCGCTGGTAGCTTGGACCCGGTTTCCGATACCGGTGGGCTACTATTTTTTATATTTTTAAATGTTTTATATATTTTTTTATTCTAATATTTAAAAATATAATTTATATGTATGAAAAATGAAATAAAGAAAATAATAATTTTAAATCGCCAGTGCGTTTATACACATGTAAGATATAATGTGTTACAGAATTGCGATAAACATTTCGCGCGATTTTTTATCGTAGTGCGGGCTAGGCCTTCGGTCTGCAATGCATCAGTAAATCTCAATCAAAGGCCCACCGCCTTTGACCAAAAAGATACGGAAGGATCAAAAATATTCTCTTTATAGCTAAGCCTTATTAAAATTAAGCTTAACTTTACATCGAGATACGAGGAATGGATTATTAGGATAAAAGCTTTCAATTTTGTATCAAAAGTTCAAAACAAAGTTATCTTAACACCGCCGAAATAAACCACGCTAGAATAGCTCTTTTAAACTTATAATGTATTTCCTCGATCAATATTTACTCAGCTATCTCTCATATATAGGTATACTCAAAATAAACCTGAAAAGTTTGTTTTATTGTTTGTTTATTTTAATGCGCTAAACTCTGGAACACCCATTTGGATTAAAAAAATCTTTGTGCATGTGCCTAATTCTTGAGGAAGGTTATAGCCCAGGATACGTAACATCAAGCTACGACCCATAGGAGCCGAGCAAAAATAAAATAAAAACGCTTAGCGAAAACGAAGTAATTGCATGGGCGGGCGATGCGATGCGACGGGATGGGATGGAGAAAGAAAGAGAAAGAGAAAGAGAAAGAGAAAGGGAAAGAGAAAGGGAAAGGGAAAGAGAAAGAGAAAGAGAAAGAGAAAGAGAAAGAGAAAGAGAAAGGGAAAGGGAAAGAGAAAGAGAAAGAGAAGGAGAAAGAGAAAGAGAAAGAGAAAGAGAAAGAGAAAGAGAAAGAGAAAGAGAAAGAGAAAGAGAAAGAGAAAGAGAAAGAGAAAGAGAGAAAAATTATGTCAACAATCAATTTTATCATCATGGTCGGTAGAAGATGAAACGTCCATATTATTGACAAGGGACAAATCATGTCACAATTGCATGCGTAATAAAAAAAAAAAAAAATGTTTATTTCTCACCAAAAGCCAAAAAAAAATTAAAAAAAAGGGATAAAAAAGAAGAAAAAAAAATCTGACTATAATGTTCTCACTGTTGGTACACAGGCCTCCGCTCTGTGAGTGGGCTATAATCCACCACGCGGGCGCAGTGCGGGTTGGTAATGTCACGTGCCGTGAATTTTTGGTTCTAGGATATGCCACTTCCGCGGTTAGGAGAGCAGTGGTGATGAAATAATTTACACAAAGTAAAGTACTTTACACCGGGCCACCAAAGCTCTCATTAACGTCACATGATTGCTCGATGTGTGTCGGAGTTATATCAAGAAGAATAGGTCTTCTTGATATAACTCCGACACACATCGAGCAATCATGTGACGACTACAGTTTGTCAAACCACCCTCGCAAACGGCACGATTTTGTACTGTCTCGGTGTCCTCAAATTCCTTTAAATTTTGAAGTATTTTCTATATTTTATTGGTCAATGAATTTATTGTGAAGTAATTCTGTGCAAAATTTTTTATTTAATATAAATAAAAATACATGCATATTCCCTATTTCATTCGCCCTACAAACTGTGATAGTCTAATGCACTACAATTTCTACCTACCAAATCAACAAGCCAACACGAAAAACCGTCCCAAATAAATTTACCTACCAACAAAAAATGTACAAAACGAGTAATTTTTGAACATTCTTAGCACTTAAGGCTCTTTCAGACCTTTTCGATTCCCCCACAAAAGGCCCCGGTCCCCCGACGAACAGAAATTATTTCCCCAATAGAATTTTCTCACATTGAATGAAAGAAAGCGTTAAGGGATTCATAGCCACTGGTTTTTCTGAAAAAGCAACTCAAACGGGTGGTATTCAACATGGGCCAGCATGGCCATGGTTGGACGAACATCGCCTGTTAGGCTTATGTGACATATTTGCATTTAGTTTGGGTAAAATTTTGTGTTGTTTTTTCAGTTGATTGTCTTTTGATTGTTTGGAGAGGTCATTTGCAACCAAATAACCTCTCTCCAAAGAATCTCCTATGCCAATGGTAACTATTTTCGAGTAATTTTATATTATAGAATGTATGAAATAAAATGTCAAATGATTCGAAAACTATTGACATTTGCATAAGAGTCGAAATTTGCATAAGGGTCATTTGGTTGTAAATGACCTCTCCTACATGCCCGTAATGGATTACCGACAGTAACCAATAACCCTGTAAATATAGCGGGAACTTTATAGCGGTACCTACTGTGAAAATCATCTAATTATATCACCGTTCGAGACCATCCTTGTAACCGCTGTGTCACCAAAAGGGTTTAAGATATCCTTTTTTGTGGAATTAGATTGCTCCCGTCCCCATGTCGGGACCCTTTACTTTTATACCGTTTCATCCCTATTCAACCCTGAATAGTGTCGCTGGACTTATTGTGCCAGTAATTAAGTTTGCCATTTGCCAAACAATGTAAATTTATTATCTCTAGAGAATTTTGGGGCTATTCAAAGGCTATTTGGAAGCAATTTTGCTTGGAAACTTGCACGATGTGTTGATTTGGGTTCAATGTAAAAAGGTCTTTTTGTGTGGGCCATTTTGTGTTTAAATAGCGTATAATTTAATTTTCTGTAGCTATGTCTGATTTGGGTCTTGGATATTACTGACATCAGTAAAGGAAAAACTTTGTGAGGAAACCAGGACTTATAGGTAACCAGCTGATGCCTGCGGCTTCGCCCGCGTGGATGTCGGTTATTATATACTAAAACCTTCCTCGAGAATCACTCTATCCATTGGTGAAAACAGCATGAAAATCGGTGCAGTAGTTTTTGAGTTTATCGCGAACAAAGCGACAGATGCGGCGGAGGACTTTGTTTTAAAATATGTAGTGATATAAGTTTGAAATCACTAACCTGTCTTGAGCAAGCGTGGAGATCAATGCTCGTACCTTCTCTGTATGAGTTTTAAAATGTTATAACATAATTTTAAATACCTCCCACAAACCCTGAACCGTTGCATGCACCCATTTTTTTGAGAATAGGTATTCATCATATGACTTCTCCCGCTCTGGGTGGAGCGAGACGGCGTGTCAGACTTTTACTGACTAAAATCCACCCGTGTTCCTTCAGTTGCCTGTTGCCAAGGCCCCGGTATCCCTTTCGGACTTTCCCGCAACCCCTGGAAACACAATGTTATGCGTGCGTTACATTGCGCACTACTGTAAACAGCGATTTTTGACACCAAAAATAAAATTCGTTCGGTAAAATACAATAGATGCTGATATATTTAGTAACCTATTCCGCTTGACTATTCTTCAAGAGTCATAAAAACCCTGTAAGAAATCGACACGTGTTTCACCTCTCAACGCGGCATCTTCAGGATGACGATTGACCAATTGCAAACCAGAACGCGACGTGTTACCACACCGAGCGCTGGACGCAGAGTCTCTGCGTCCAGCGCTCGGTGTGGTAACACGTCGCAAGAATAGTCAAGCGGAATAGGTTACTAAATATATCTACGTCTATTGTATTTTATAATGGATTTCCGCAAAGTCACTCCTGAATCAATTAACTATCTAAAATTCGTTCGGTGTCGGCTACCAGTCTAACCGGATGCAGCTGAAACACCCGTATCTTACATGGAGCGACTGCCTATCTGACCTCCACAACCCAGTTACTGGGTAATATAACACCCGTGGTTTCGGGCTTCTGATTAGTCAAAGATTCACGAGACAAACGGCATAACGTGCTTTCAGAGGCACGGAATGCTCTCGGTATGTAAATATGGTCACCCATCCACGGACCAACCCCGGTAAGCGTAGCGTAAAACAATGGCTCGCATATTTTATACTTACTCGTGAGTAAAACGGTAAACCTGTCTATTTCTCACAATATCTTGATCGAACTTCAACTTTTCTAAATAACATCAATTGGCACAGCATCCTCTCACAAATGGACCCTGATCCCGCCACCTTCCGCTCCTAGGAATAGCTAGTTTATATCACAATGGACTGCTAGCAATATGATACTTCCTAAAATGATTCTTATTCACAAAACGTGCTGCAGATTCAATATATTGGAGTTGGGAGCACTAGCTTTTAGAGGACGGAATTTGAGACTGTTCGAAACGATTTAAAGTTTCACGGTTTTGTAAAATGTTGGTTTTGCGTCGGTGTTAAATTATTTGTAATTACATACAAGGTTGTTGGGTGGTATGGTTTTATGATTGGTATAAAATACAATAGGCGTAGATATATTTAGTAACCTATTCCGTTTAACTATTCTCCAAGAGTCATAAGAAATCGACACGCGTTTCACCTCTCAACGAGGCATCATCAGGATGACGATTGACTAGTCGCAAACCAGAACACGACGTGTTGCCACAACGAGCGCTTGACGCAGAGTCAGAAATATTTTGTTGATTGAAATTCAAATTACATAATTAAGTCCACATAAACCTAGATGATATGCAACGTAAGCAGCTAGGTGCATGGTTCCAATTGGCTGTTTCCTATAGAAGAGCCGGCAAGAAAATCCACGGTTACTCTCAATGCAACAAAAAATATAAAATGAACCATACCGTCATGAACAATTCATAATGATATGGAAAATGTTATTTATTTCTTCAATATCAGGATTATTGAACACATCAAGAAATATTTAATTAAAATACCACACACATACACATTAACACACACATTTCTACATTTTAAACTCAGTAAAGGGAAATATCGGAAAGCATTGTAATATCACAGCGCCGAAATTCGACAATACTATAAATATTAACAATATAAATATTCAGCCAGCCGGTGAAATACTCGCCCACAACCAATATAACAGTTCCTGGAACGATCTAAAATATATTAGTTCCGAGAAAAGAGGTCCTGAGTTCCGCGGTCACTTTGTCAGTGCGATAAAAACAGTATTTGATTGAAAATTCATAACATTTGTGTGTCATAGGGCTTTCTGATCAATCAATTTGTTATTCCGAAATTTTTGATAGGTACCTAAATATCTTTATCTATACTTATAATATTAGGTGGACCTATGAAGTTGGTGTTTTGTATGGGGAATTTTAAAGAAGTTGCATTTTTCATACTAACATTTTCTTCATTTTTATAACAACCATGAACACCATTCGTGTTCTAACTCGTGCTAAAACTTTTATGCACTAATGTTTTTAAAACTAAGATAACGTATACCACTTAGATTAAGCGAAAAAAATAACTTTTGACTAAGTTAAAAAAATAATAGTGGTCAATATAGGTAATTTTTGAGGTATTTCTTATGTTTAGAAAACTATAAGAAATAAGGTTTTTTTACTTTTGGTAGTTGTCTATGATGGTCATTATTCGATATCGCCAAGCAATTGATGAATATTTTAAATCATAGAAGTGGCGAGGTTCTCTATTTGTGAGAAAAAAATACGCCAATTTGATAGGTGGGGACCCAATATTATAAATAGGTAAAGTTTGTAAATCTGTATGTAGGAGGTTCGGAACTACTGATCTGATTCCAAAAAATCTTTAGTTAATAGGAAGCTACAATATTGCCGAGTGCCATAGGATTTGTTTTATGTTAAGAAATTTATAGTAATTTATATTTAGACGGTACATTCTGAAGGATATAAGGTTTAAGAACTTTATTTTCTCAAAAAGAATTACATTCACTTATATGAGAAAAAAAACTTATTTCTAATTAGTTTAAAATAGGCGACGCGACCGCGACGGTTACACAATAAAAATAAGTTATACAAGCAAGTATATTTATAAGTTAGTTAGGTTAGTTAAGTACAGTACTCGCAGACATTTTAAAATTTTATATCCGCTAAAATGTGGTTCTTCAGAGATTTTTTGAAACTATACATGGATTTTTGATCTTTTATATTCCGAGGCAATTTATTGTAAAGCTGTGCTCCTTCATACAGAATAGTACTCCTGCCATAGTTTGTTCTAGGCGCCCGCAACACTATGTCATTTGCTTGTCTAGTTCTGTATCTGTTTTTTATTTGTGATTGTTTTGTAAGAGTTATTTGTGTGTGTATGTTTTTGTTTAAAATTTTATGTACGAGTATACAAGTATTATATCTATATATCTGTGAAATATTCATGAGCTTTGTGTCATTGTAAAGTTTTAGTGTAGGTGTTCGATAGTTGTATTTAAAAAGAACTTTAATAATTTTATTTTGAGCTGTTTGCAAGATTTGTAAGTTGGATTGATAGGTACAGCCATACACTTCAATTAGGTAGTCCAAATGAGGTTTCACCATGGAGTTATAAATCATATAACAAACTTGTTGCGGGAGACAGCGAACAATGCTGCGCACTGCGCCTGTTAAGGCAGAGAGCTTATTTTTTATTTTTTCGATATGTGCTTTCCACGACAAGTCGCTGTCCAGTATAAGTCCAAGGTATTTTTCTGCTTTCGATTTTTCTAGTATTTTACCATTTATGTTAAGAGTGTGTTGTGAAAAAATATTTGACAGTCTATATATAGGATATATAGACTGTCAAATATTTTGCTGTTTTCATTATATTGTCAAAATTACTAAATTAAATGATTCAATTTCGCTTTGTTCACTAAAATATTTATTGTTGTTACCTAAAAAATGCACTCAATTAATATACAAACCATGATTAAATGAGCGAGTATTTTTGCGTTGCTGCGATATGGATAGGTATTTTGTATTTGTTCCTGATAAATATCCTTCATTTTAGTGCTGTTCCACGAAAACTGAATAGTTCAAAAGGACTGGTCCTACGTTCCGCGTTGACAGGCCCACAGTAGTTGCAGCTATTTCATTGAAAATTCAAGTCTTTCGTAGACATAAGGGGCATTCCGCCGGGACGGTAGTGTCGACCCATTTCAGAGTTCTCTCCATGCTTTGTAATACAATTATAGGGTAGATGTCTTTTTTATTGGTTACTAGCTTCCACCCGCGGCTTCGCCCGCGTGGTATGTCGATAAAAAGTAGCCTATGTCCTTCCCTGGGATGCCATCTATCTCCTTGCCAAATTTTATCGAAATCTGTTCAGTGGTTTAGGCGTGAAAAGGTAACATACAGACAGACAGACAGTTACTTTCGAATTTATAATATTAGTATGTTAGTATGGATTATAGGTTTTTTTTAAGGATTGATAGAATATCCCTCATTAATAAACGCAGAATAAAGTTAAGTACAACTTTATATATACATAATGTATATAATTACGTATTAAACTAGCTTCCGCCCGCCGCTCCGCCAGGTGGTATGTCGACAAAAAATAGCCTATGTCCTTAACTGGGATAGCCATACCAAATTTCATCAAAATCTGTTCAGCCCTTTTTAGGGTTAAGGAATATCTTTATATTTGAATGACTATTTTATTCCTCAATTTTCGTTGTTGCGCTGTTTGTCTCTGAGTCCGCCTCCGTCCAGCAGTGTTAAATAAATAAACTTCAAGACTTTCTGCATTCTGCTTTTTGTGCAGGGATCCAGCAGAATATCAGCGTCAGGTATATTTGCCTGACACATGCTGAGTTGGACTCCCATTTGGTGCAACGTTGAGACGCACACCGCACTTTGTATCTTTCGTTATTTTTTAAAGTGTGTCATAGACAATATTGTCATCACTGTGTCTAGTTTTCTTTTATTGTTTTTTTATTTTGCCACCTTGTAGCTATTTATTAATGTAATTAGTAATTATTTATTATTTAGTAATTATTTAACCGTGTTTTTGTATGTTGTGATGTCTTTTGTGTGCACCAAATAAACGTTTTATCTATCTATCTTTATCCGATAATGCAAAGAAAAGTGCAGGCTTCATAAATTCTGTTCATTTATTTCCTGTGATCTATGTAGTCCGCTAAGTTATGCTAACAAAATATATAATTCTTTATTTTTCTGTTTCCAGGTAAGACCCGTTTCTTAATAGCTTTACAAACTGCGGCACCAGGCTCAGAGTATGTAAGTATAAAAATAAAATATGCATTTTATTTATAAAAAGTTTATGCATCTTTCTCAACCCAGTCATGCGATAAGCAATCTAAAACGTTCATTCATTCATTCATCTCTATTTATTTTTAGAATGTGTTCGTACTACGAACAACTGACCTATTTCATTCATTCAAAGTAAATAGCATTAAAAAAATAAAACTAGTATAAAGAAAAAAAATACTAGGTCCGTGGAACAGTTCCGACTCGCTAAATACTAGCTCGTTAAATACTTCACTAAAGGAGTATGAAATACTCAGGAAATACTTCATCTCTTCAATCATCTGGCTAGCCTTTACCCAAATATTCGGTTGGGCTTCCAGTATATCTGGATACAGCGACAGCATATCTGATCTCCATAACCCAGTTCCTGGGTTAGTAAGCCTTGGTAAGACTGGTTGTCAGACTTTTGGGCTTCTGACCACCCGGGACACTGTCAAAGATAAATCCGAATTCAAAAAGTCAAAATTGATATAAAAAAACAAATCGATCTTTACTTACTTGGCACGACAAATGGTTGTGCGATTTAGAGTGCGATTTTAAAATACAATATTAATGTAGGGCCGTTAAATATTCGCTCAGTGTGCGCCTGTACTTATTATACATGGTGTTCGTTTTACGGCACGATGCGCTTCGTAAACTATGCGACTGGAAGTAGGTACAGAATGTTGTTTTATAGAGGAATTCTGCTTATTTCAACGAACTATTCCTGAATTTCTGAGATTTCGCTGAAAAAGCGGTCGCGTTGAAACATTCTATTCATTTTATTGAAAATCTCGGTTAATGCTTTTCACTACCCATTCTGAAGCGCCGTTGTATAATAACCTTACAAAGTTAAATAGGTAGAAGTAGGTAATTTATTAATTTCAATTCAAACAATAGAAATAAGTTATTTTACCCATTACTTCGTTTAAAAAAATCCTTGGTAACCAAATCCAAGAAAGCAACCGTGAAAAACACGACCCCAATTTTCCAACAAACTTTATTTCTGCATACAAAGTCTCCGCATTGATATTTTTCTACAAAATCAAAATAAATGACCTGACCTACTTTTCTGCCTACCCTCGAGGCCCATGCATCAAGATACTGTATGCAACCCAACAATAAAAAAAAAATAACTTTAACCCCATTTATGTCTACGTGTTAAAAACCTTTAATAAGATCTTTTAGCAGACTTGAGTTCGGGTACTTTGGGAGCCGATAAGATATCAGAGTTCAATTAAACCTGTCAACAGGGTCGAAAGGGGGACTTCGGGGGTGATATCCCTCCAAGGGACCTTGGTAGCAAGGCAAACTTTTTGGGAATAATAATGTTAAGCGAGTTTTGGGGGTGAAAGGCGATAATTTTAATATGAATTGGTTAATAGATTGTTTTGATGTAATTTTTTTTCTGAGAATATTATCGCCGAACTCTCAAACACAACTACAGCTGTCACTAAAAAAAAAATTGCGTCAGAGAATGTTGTTAGCGTTACCGAAATCTGGGCCAAACAGAAAATTTAAAATATAACCATAGCAACGAAACGAAACAATAGCACCGAAAAAAAAAACAGCTTTTTTTACGTAATAATTATTATAATTTTAAAATTGAGAAATCCTAACTAATAGCTTGTTTGTTTATATTTTGTTTGTTACGCTTTCACGCTAAAACAGCTGCACGTTTGTAGATGAAACTTGGCACATGGATAGACCGTGACCTGGAATAGGAAATAGGATACTTTTTATCCCGATATTCCCACGGGATCGCCGCGGGGCGCGGCTAGTTTTACATAAAACTCTTGGGTACTCATATTCTATGAATGATCCGCCCCAGCGGCTTCAATGACAGTAGGTAAAAACTAGTGTAATTTAAAAAACAATTTTAAATAAAATTTAATTTTAATTTAGATTTTTTTTTTCTTTTTTATGGCTTCTTTACCACCTATTAGACGTTCATAAAACATTTCGTGTATGAATAGGTACTTACAACTTATGGGCTTCACCACAAATACTTAGACACTTGTTTAAGCGTGTTTAATGTCAGTTTTAAGTCAAACTCCATACAGAAATGTTATGTTTAAAAGGAGTTTAGGCTAAACAACTAATAAACACGGTTTTGTGGTAATAAGATTTATATTTGCCTTCTTCACGCTAAGAAGAAACCAACTAACCTCATATTTAAGCAAAACCTCATTTAAACTACCTAATACAAGTTCTTTCTTCATCCGAATCTCACATTAATATTTGTTAGACAGTCATACTGCACAAACGCCGACTAAAAAAACCGCGTTTGTGTTGTGAAGTCACCACAAATAGAACTCGCTTTTGGCGACAAAAATGTGGTTGCGGTGGTATTGGGGGCCCACATGTTAGGAGATATATTTTTATTTATTACATTTAAATGTAGTGGAATAAAAATGTAAAAAGTACGTGCTTTCAAACCGTTGCTCTTTTGATGGAAACTGTCACATAGATATTGCACTTAAATCAATTGATCGAGTTATTAGCGTAAACTTTTAGTAATCTCAAGAAAACCACACTGCCCGCGTAGCATGAAAACCGTAGAAACGGGTTTTGTCGACGGAAGAATAGACAAAATGATATCTGTCATTTTGTCTATTCTTCCGTCGACAAAACCCGTTTCTACGGTGGCCATACTTCGCGGGCAGTGCTGGAACCCTTAAGTAAAAAAATGTTAATATTTTGTATTCAAAATTGAAAAAAAATATACATAAATTTTTATAAAATCTGTTATATTGTGTATAGTTTCCACAATCAGCTCAGCCTATCGCAGTCCACTGCTGGACATAGGCATCTCCCAGGCTGCGCCACAACCTGTCCCCTTCCGCATCTAGTCTGTTCCAGCCACCTTTTTAAGGTAATCTGCCCACAGTTTAGTGTAAATATTCCTGTTGTAAAATATATTCACTACGGAACCTGGAAACAACTCCCGATACACGCGCTGAAGATTTTTTTTTATTCCATATGAAAAGTTTCGGAATCAACGGCCTTCGGTGTTTGCCGTACAGAAATAACTAACTGTCGCTCGAGTGTATTTGTTTGCAATAAGGCCCCGTACCACCGGGCGGTTTTTTTCTAAAACGACGAGTCAGTATAACGCCTATTTTTGGAAGGATTTTATTGACATTTTTGCGGCACTGGGTTTCATTGCAATACAACCAAGCAGTATGGTTTCAAGTTTATTTAAACCATATCTATCTGCCTAGCCTTTTCCCAACTATGTTGGGGTCGGCTTCCAGTCCTACTACTACAAAACTAATTAAAAAAGTCCCATTGGTTAGATGAAACACAATAGACACAGATATATTTAGTACCTTACCTATTCCTCAAGAATCTGTAAGAAACCGTCACTTGTTTTACCTCTCAATGAGGCATTCTCAGGATGACTATTGACCACTCGCGAACCTGAACAGGATGTGTCGATTTCTTACAGGGTTTTTTATGACTCTTGAGGAATAATTATTAATATCTCCAAATTCTCAAATGACACTTAATTTTGAGACGTTCTTAAGAAATTTTGAACAAGGGGTGAAACTTTCCTTACGTTCAATCAACTTACCATTATCATTCCTAAACAAAGCAATCAATAAAAATAGAACCCAACACTTCACAGATTAATCTCACAAACGTCAGGCACAGACTTTCTCTCATCCCTGTATAGGTAATTCACCCCCTGCTTATGACAGACGCTTTGACTAAACTTCAACAATAGTTCCTCAGAGGGGTGAGTGGCACGTCAATTTCAACCTGTTTCATCCCCTTTCATCCCTATTTACTGAGAATCCTTGTTTAGATTATGACAGATGTTATGTTCATAACGATGATATCAATGAATCAAATCAATTTATCAATGTCCTTCAATCAATGTTTCAAACTTTCATCCCTGTTTCGGAGAGCTTGATTTCGGATCATCTCATGTTAGCTCTTGGGCCCCTACCACCAGCTCTTACAGCAATATTACTTTACAATATTACTATTTAATAGCAATATTACTTCGGTGTAGGAAATAGATAAACCTCTACAGGACGTATAGCTTTATCTCATTCCCCCACAAAGTTTTTTTTTTTTTTGTGGGTGGGAAATCTTCCAATGACTTCTCCCGCTCTGGGCGGACCGGAAGGGCGTGTCAGACTTTTACTGACTAAAACCCACCCGTGTTCCTTCAGTTGCCTTTTGCCAAGGTCCCGGTATCCCTTTCGCCAACCCTGGCAGATTGGTTGGCCTGAGATTGGTTGACCAAAATACCAAAAGGAATGAAAAGCCAGTCTATCCGTCTGCCCAGCGAAATCCATTCAGCCGTGACCGGTGGTAACGGCCGTGACATATGAGTTGTTGGTTCGAACCCTGTCCGGCGCTTTACTTTTTGTAAATTATTTCATCTACACTGCTCTCAAAATAGTGAAGGAAAACATCGTGAGGAAACTGGCATGTCCTAGAACCAAAAATTCGAAGACGTTTGACATCTACCAACCCGCTCTGGGCCCGCATGGTAGATTACAGCCCACTCTCAAAGAGAGGAGGCCTGTATCCCAGCAGTGGGAACATTATTATGCTTATGCTTTCATACATTCATGTACTTCTGGTACTTGTCAACTATCCAACCAGAATCAAACTGTCTACAACCAAACGCCTAGTTATCGATACACAAACATTTACCAAGCGATAAGTATGCGTTGTGTTTGTCTGTCTGTCCTCGCCCACATAATTCTCGGAAACTATTTTGTTATGTAAATAATGACAGCTGTCAAACATGTTATCATATTGGTAAATACAAGTTATTGGGACGATGTCGATGTTTTCGTGTTTCACATTGTATGTTTATGCCATTTTTTTTTTTTGATAAATGTCAATGACTTATTGCAGTTGGTACAGTACGACACAACTTAGATGTAGCATAAATTTGAAAATTTGCATTCATTCATTCATTTAAATTTTACGCAAGTATTTGGTTAGATAACTTTACAAGTTATTGCGTAATAAAAATTTGTGATTTTTAAGGCGCATTCAGTTCGGATGGTGATCGGATTTACGAATTTTGCCGATGCTACATCTAAGTTGTGTCGTACTGTACCTACTTTGGTTGTTGGCGTCGAATTCGTAAGACTCCACAATATATACGTACTTTAGCAGACACATTTCCCGACCGCGCTATTGCTTAGTTTTTGCTTAGCGTTCTTTTTGATTTTTTCATTTTGCTCGGCTCCTTAGTGTCGTAGCGTGATGTTAAATAGCCTATAAGCTTCCTCAAGAATTGGGCTATCAATAGCAAAAAGAATTTTTCAAATCCGACTGGTAGTTCCAGAGATTAGCGTGTTCAAACAAACTCTTCAGATTTATTATAAAAAGAAAAAAAAAAATTTGCTTCCGCACGCGGCTTCGCCCGCGCGGTATGTCGATAAAAAGTAGCCTATGTCCTTCCCCAGGGTGCCATCTATGTCCTTGCCAAATTTTTTCGAAATCCGTTCAGTGGTTTAGGTGTGAATAGGTAACATACAGACAGACAGACCTATTTTCGAATTTATAATATTAGTAGTATGGATAAGACTCAGTACGTTCATTTAAAGTACTAATTATTTGGATTAAACTATAAATAATTGGATATACAGTTTCTACGCCAAACACAACGATCTGGTTTTACTAAATTCAGTAAACATTTTCCTATCCTTTGCTTGTGTAACTCAATCACTCTGCCTAGCCTTTTCCCAACTATGTTGAGGTCGGCTTCCAGTCTAACTGGATGCAGCCGAGTACCAGTATTTTACATGGCGACTGCCTATCTGACCTCAACAACCTTTTGCTTGTGTAATCTTGATGAAATAGCTCCTATGGCTACACAATCGCAATCGCCTATATCCTTTTGCGCTCAGAAATACTGTAATTAATCAAAGTACTTAATAATTCCGCACCACAAACATCAAAGACACAATAGAAAAAAAAACAACATGGCGGCTTCTCCCACCAAAACCTGCAACACTTTCGTTCACGTTACCCTAACATTACGCGACGTCGCCGATCTATACATAATGAAGTCGGCCTGTCTGTCTGCCCGTCACAATAGGCCCTTCAGGGAGGGCCCCTAGTCACTTCCAGGTGGAAAGATGGCTGAATACTTAAACGACCCTCATGCTGAGTAGGTTGTGGTGCAAGTTGGAAGGGTTTAACCCTTTCATACGAACTTCTATAATCCACTGATGATGACGTAAGGGACACAAGTGTTAAACTAGGAATGTAAAATATTTTTCCCTATTTCATTATGTTATCTATTTAACGGACAACGCATGACGATGTGAGGAAAGTTTTGGGTATTAATGTAAAGGAGTGACTATCGAGATGACGACTAATAGAGAAGTATGGAAGAAAGGGACATGTTGCGCCGAGAACAAATAAATTAGGATAAGGGCAGAAGAAAAACAAATGAGGGACCTAAGAAAGCAAAATAGGTTTATTTGTCACAGAAACACGTGCATACAAAAAGATAACAGTAACTTAATCATAATTGTAAATCATAGAAATATGAGGCTACATGACGACTCATAGAGAAGTATGGAAGAAAAAGACATTACGCCGACCCCAATTGGGTTACAGGTCAGAGAATAATTAGCCAGTGCAAGTTGACTGTTTGACAGGTTTAGGTACGTACGCAAAATACCCGCTTTGACTTGGTGTTGGGGGTATCAGCCCGTTTATTACCTACATAACTAGTAAATCTTGCAGTAAGTCGACTTGGTGATGTCCAAATGTTTTTTGATGAATGAATGTTTACAGTGTAAGTTAGTTGCGGACGTCAACTTACGAATGACTTCGTGTTTTATGAAACATAATGCAATATTTTGTGTATATTCTCGTTACTTTTTAATTTTTTTACATTTTATATGGTGTTTATCTCTGTGTAAAAAATGAAGCAAAAATGATGACTTTTCGTATATTCTCCACTAATAATTTGAATATACGAAAAGTGCACTATGTAGATAATCATTTTTGCTACACATTGGCATGCATTATTTTGGAGGCCGATGGGGCCGAAAGGTTCTGGAGTAGCAACCGCGTCCCGGAAGACGTAGCGTTGGAAGGCCCCCCACAAGGTGGACCGATGACCTGGTGAAGGCTGTAGTAATCCGCTGGATGCGAGAAGCACAGAACCGGTTGAAGTTGCGGTGCTTGGGGGAGGCTTTTGTCCAGCAGTGGACATCCTTCGGCTGAAATGATGATGATTTTGAACTTTTCAAATGAATTCACTCACAGACTGAAAAACCTCTTAATTAATTAATCAAAACAACACTCTCTATCTGCCTATAACTTGGACCATACCCTAAAAAGACCCCAGTACTGCACACGTAGGGTGAAAGGAGTTGTTGACGTCCTGAAAGATTAATCTTACATTGAAATTGTTTTTTATATTTTTTACTTACTTGTGTCTGACACTGGCGGTGACATTAAAAGCGCATTTTTAAATATTTAAATGTTTATCAGAAATGTTGCTTTTGTGCGGGCTGGATATGTTTGTTATGTTATTTTTCATAGAAAAGGAATGTTGTTGTAGGTAAAAGCATTATTTAATGTGGTTTTATATTTGTGGTGCTTGCTTTATAAACATAACATCACCTCTGCTGTACACTTATATTTCGCCAGTTATGTTTAACCATCTACCGGGCACAAATCCAGACTCTGGGCTGCTGCAGAAATTTAAGATGGAAAAACTCAATAACACTGCCCGACCTGGGAATTGAACCCAAGACCTCAAGCTCAACCACTAGACCGACGATTCAGTGACTGCTTGCTTCATAATGCGTTGGAAACTTATTATTATTGCCTAGTAATCACAATAACACAAACATGCAGACGAATTGAGCACCTCCTCCTTTTTGAAGAAGTCGGTTAAAAGGGATAATAATTGTTGATGCAATACCCCTGAAATCAAAATGGCGCACATCCTCAAATTATGCGCACAATTAAAACCACAAACACACCAAACCGCAGCAATCAATGCTTTTGTAATAAAATATGACAAATTATAAATTACATGTAAATTAACAAGTCACCTTAATTATTCATGTGTCATTTTAAATTAACTGAAAACCATTCAATCATTACCTTTTGTATTTATTAATGTCCTAGCTTCCCGCCCCGGCTTCGCACGGGTAGCACTAAGTACCTACCCTGCCTACCCTACCTACCTACCTTAGGTAGATAGGGTAGGTAGGTAAAAAGTATCCTAACTAAGGTAAAGTAGGGTACGGTAAAGTAGGGTAGGTAGGTATATGACGTTCCCTACTCTAGACAGGATGAAATTTGGGACATGGGTAGACCATGACCTGGAATAGGACATAGCATACTTTTTAACTCTATATTCCGGATCGAGAGCTACGCGGGTGAAACCGCGGGGCGCAGCCAGTGTCCAAATTGCGGGTTAGTCCGAAAGGGATACCGGGACCTTGGCAACAGGCAACTGAAGGAACACGGGTGGGTTTTAGTCAGTAGAAGTCTGACACGCCCTTCCGCTCCACCCAGAGCGGGAGAAGTCATTGGATGATTTCCCACCCTCAAAAAAAAAAAAAAGCCAGTGTCCAATAAACGCCATTGATTTCATTTTAACATAATTTATGTACTTGACAGCTGTCAATTTGTGCTGTTATTTTCATAACATTAATTTAGGTACTTGATTTTTTATTTTGAGCTTGAAATATTATTAACCTTGTAAGCTTTAAGGGCTTTGTAAGTAAGTTAATAACATAACATCACGCCTGTAATCCCTAAGGGTTCGGCAGAGGAGTACCAATAGTGCACCAACATTTCGCCAGGTATATTTCAGTCCCATGTAATAAGGGGCGAGCCTATTGCCATCAACCGCGCACAAATCCAGACTCCGGGCTGCTACAGAAATTCCTGTAAGTTAGTTAGTAGTGTATTATTTAACTAGTTTAGTTATGGAAGTTCGTGGCTATGTAATAACAGCCGCACGAGTCCATCGAAGGTTACACTTACAGAGGTCAGTCCGTGGATGGGTGACCTTTACATACCGAGACTCCTACGTGACTCGGAAAGCACGTTAAGCTGTTGGTCCCGGCTGTCATTCCTAGATCTTTGACAGTCAGAAGCCCGAAAGTCTGACAACCAGTCTTATCTATGGGTATCGTGTTACCCATTAACTGGTTTGTGGAGGTCAGATAGGCAGTCGCTTCATGTAAAATACTAGTATACTAGTATTCAGCTGCAACCGCGACCCCAATATTGTTGGAAAAAGGCTAGGCAAATAATGTGTATATTGGTACCAAACTACAAAGGTCATTTTATAATACCTATCATCATCTGCCTAGCCTTTTCCCAACTATGTTGGGGTCGGCTTCCAGTCTAACCGGATGCAGCTGAATACCAGTATTTTACATATTTTATATTTTTATAATACCTATCATTGCAGTGAAATGTGTCTCCAATATGTTCTTAATACATATTTTGAAAACGGATTGGAATACCAGAAACTACTTGATGTTTAGTGTAGCGAGTACCAAAAGCTGTATAAAATTAAATGGGGTTCCACACCCCTGACTTTCAATTAACAATTTTAAGCCAGGGGTATGCAACCATTTTAAAATTTCAATAAACTTTTTTAAAGCCACGCTTTTCCATAATATTTTTAAACCTTAACATTCTGGTCCAAACTGCGTACTATTATACCGCAAGGGGAAATAACTCGAGCGATACATGCAATTTATTGATGCAACAGCAATTAACCCAAATACCACAGGACTTGAATGAATATATCCCATTTTTTTTTAACTCAATTCCATGATATTTTCGTGGTTATATCGTAAATTTTTGTTATAACTCGTCGGTTGGGGCCATAACTGCATCCGATCGTCGTTTGAAATCGCCCTTATGATAATTGTGAATGGATTTATGCGGGTAGTACGTCATAGTGTGTGTTTTTAATGCGAAAATTCGGTCACTAGTCATGCTAGCCGCAATGTATTTTTAACCAACTTTAAAAATAAAAGAGGTTATGCGTTTGGCTTGACTTTTTTACCGTAAGTACTAATTTTAAATACCATCAGTATCAACTTCTGCTTCTTAAGAAGTAATAGGTATGTGTAATCTAATTTTATAAAACTAAATTTAACTAAGAGATGCATGGAAGTCCTTTGCCCATTATAAGACAATACAGATTAATAAAATAAATTAACGACAAAGAAAGAAACTTAGGTATGTTCAAAAAAAGGAAGAAAATGCAGTTACTAAAATAAAAACACATTTAGAGATACAAAAGATTGTTTCCATTTTTACCTATATCGCATTTCGAACGATACTTCTCGCTTTTAGAAACAAAAAAAAAACAGCTAAAAGCCATTAGTTATTTGTAAAACAATGTTCGGTACAGTCAGCAACTATTTAATTATATCCCAGAAAAATACCCACAAAAAGCAACTCAATTACAATAAAAATAAGGATCAAAATCGGTTAGTCACACTATACAATGGTACCTAATAGATAGGGTTGGCACGCTTCCAATTTTAGGGAGATAGTTTTAATTGATTTTGTGTATGTTTGGAAAATATTTCAAATAGGTACCTATTATTCTATTCGGACAATTAGAGCAAGATGTGTTTGTACTTGATAAGTAATGAATTTACATTTTGATATATGCGTTTAATTAAGTGCTATTTCGTTTACTTAAGTCAATGGAGAAGATATGAAGATTGAGTCATGACCAATTTTATAAAAGTACTCTTATAAATAAATAAATAAATTTATTAAAAAAAAAAATTGGTAAAATACAGTGTAAAGCTTAGAAATAATGTAGGTATTACAAAGTATGATGCCTGTACTTACTAGGATAAACCTGTATCACAGACTGTTTGTTTATATGCATTATACCTATCACAGATTGACGAAGTATTTGATATATTCTTCTTTCTATAAGAAGAAATTTTTCGGCGTTTTTTTCTTTATCAAACTTAATTGAAGAATAATTTTTTTTAAGCGTTTTTGAAACTCTCCGAGTCAATCTTAACCGTTGTAGACGACATTAACAAGCGAAAATAACATCTTTCAAAAAGCTCTACCGTATTTATAACTAACTTGTAGCCCACACTCAATTGGCGGCACTGACCTCTCACGTCCGCCCCTGGTCCAGGCCATGGTACGGAGCGAGAGGGCATGGGAGGCGGTCACCTCCTTCTGCGAAGCAGTGATGCTCGCGAAGGAGGAGGCGGAACGCGTGAGGGAGAGGCAAGGCCTGCGCCCTCACGCCCCTAATCGCCGCCGCTGGAGACACCCTGGGCATCGGGAATCCCAGGCGGATTCCCGGCCACCATAGGCGCGGGCTTGCGGACGGCGAGCAATGGGTAGCTCGCCGTCCGATAAGGACCAGGCCCGGGTCGATGGCGCGTCGTGTTCCACGCGCGCCTCAAAGAGATGTCAGAACATCTGACGGGGTCCGTTAGGACCGATGCCTGCCGGGGTTGCGGAATAGTCCGAAACGGATACCGGGACCCTGGCAACAGGCAACTGAAGGAACACGGGTGGGTTTTAGTCAGTAAGAGTCTGACACGCCCTTCCGCTCCGCCCAGAGCGGGAGAAGTCATTTGATGACTTCCCACCCAAAAAAAAAAAAAAAAGCCCACACTCAAGTATCAAGAATTCTCGTCCTACGCATCACAAAAGATTTTTAATAAATTTTTCCCGAACAATATAGTGATCCTGAAAGAATAGTGACCACAATAGGCCTTCTATAAACTCTATTAGTTCGCCAAATGGAAAATGTCCTAACAATATAACTAGGAAATTGTATTTTATCATAGAAAGCCCCGGTGGGAAGGCTGGTAATTTTATTTAAGTATTTTGATGCTTGAACTTCATGGTTAATAATTGTTTGGGAAATTCAGTCTTTTTTATTTCGCGTGCGTCATTTGTTTCGTAATTTACTTCATTTAGATCTTGAGTGACATTTAAATACATAGTACAGAACCTATGGGCTTTGGGCCAATATTCCAGTGATTTATTTAATTGATAATTAGTTTTATACAAACACTTTTACACGTCAATATTTCTTCACGTCACGTCAAGTGCAGTTTAAAACGTTATTAGTTTTTATAGTTCTGCCTCATTCATGCTGTCGAATACCACTACCTGCTATGTAAATAACAGTGACGGAGTCAAATAAAATATCGTCTACATAGACTTAGTGAAAAAAATACGTGATTATTGAAGCTAACTCAAAAACTACGCAAGCAAAGTTAATAAAATTTATATGAGACCACCTCTGAAGCATGACCTACCAAACAAAAAAAGAATTATCAAAATCGATTCATAACTGGCGGAGTAATCGCGTAACCACATACCAACGAATTGAGAACCTCCTCCGTTAAAAAGGGCGGATAGCGTTTAATCACGCTTCAACTTAATTACCCATAATTTAATTTCAAAACACCACATTCTACACCTAAATATATCTAAAAAGTTCCAATTTCACCCCTCACACCCACGCATCGTCCCCGCCCGGTGATGCGTGTCGGGGCGCGGTCGCAAATCATTCCGTGTGCACCGGCCCGATAAATTAGATACGCCTAAGTACTGAAAATGCTTATTTCACAAAACAATATCTCGTTTTGTGACAGTGACCCGGTTATTGTAGTCGGATATTACTGGTAAGTTGGCTGAAGAGGCGTTTGAATTTTTATGAGGCAAAAGGTGTGATGGCCCAGGTTAGTTTTATTTAGATATTAAGCTTCGCTTGGCTTCGCTTAAAGTAGCCTATGTCCTTCCCCGGGATGCCATCCATCTCCCTGCAAAATTTTATCGAAATCCGTTCAGTGGTTTAGGCGTGAAAAGGATACAGACAGACAGACAGAGTTACTTTCGAATTTAAAATATTAGTATGGATTTACTTTATATTTCTGCTTGAGTACATATAGTTTTCGATTTTTTTGGTTGGTATATTGGCGAGTGCTAGCCAATGATATTATATTAACACTAACAGATATGTTATACACTCACAAAACAACCGAAAAAAGTTATAAGTATATACGTTTCATTCATTTTACATTTCACTACAAGTAAAAACGTTACAATTGGTATGTTTTCGAGTCTTCACTATTGCGCGCTTATAACATATCTGTTAATATAATATCATTGGTGCTAGCTGACATTATTGCTTATTATTATTAATTATGGCTTTTATATTTATTTTTTTGTGTTGCATAATGTGAATGATTATGCATACTATTGTTTTTAATCATTTTTTTCTAACTGAACAGACAGCTGTGCTGCTGGGGAGTTTGATGCGCCACTTCTTCTTCCCAGCTAAAGCACTAGGAAGTGGTGAAGGGTGGGCGTTTTGGGGGACTGTCTTATGTAGTTTTGACGTTCGAAAAGTGCTGATTGTCAGCCTAGTTTGAATAAATGACTTTTGATTTTGGTGTTAAGACCTCGCCACTCATGTACGAGGTTGTGGGTTCAAATCCTGGCAACTACCAATGTGTCTTTTTCAATATTCATATAATCAATTGTTAATCCGCCTGCGCCTTTACTTCGTTTACGCTTGGCGTTCCATCTGATTTGTTTTTGTTTTTGCTCGGCTACTAAGGGTCGTGGCGTGATGTAAAATAATCTATAACCTTCCTCAAGAATCAGCCTTTTTTTTTTTGAGATTTGGCAATCATCCAATGACTTCTCCCGCTCTGGGCGGAGCGGAAGGGTATGTCAGACTTTTACTGACTAAAACCCACCCGTGTTCCTTCAGTTGCCTGTTGCCAAGGTCCCGGTATCCCTTTCGGACTTTCCCGCAACCCTGGCAGGTCAAGAATCAGGCTAACAACTTAATCAATCTGCTTAGCCTTTTTCCAACTATGTTAGGATCGGCTTCCATTCTAATCGGATGCAGCTGAATCCCGTATTTTACATGCAGCGACTGCCTATCTGACCTCCACAACCCAGTAATTGGGTAATACGATACCCCTTGGTAAGACTGGCTGTCAGACTTTCGGGCTTCTGACGACCCGTAACTACTGTCAAAGATCCACGACTGACAGCCGGGACCAACGGCTTTACGTACTTTCCGAAACACGGAGGAGTCTCGGTATGTAAAGATGGTCACCCATCCACGGACCAACCGCGGCAAGCATAGCTTACCTTATGGATCGATCCGCGCGACTTAGCCACGAGTTCCTGCGAATTGGGCTAACAACTACAAAAATATTTTTTCTAATCCATCACCTAATAGCCATGCTTTCTGATTTCCCCTTTTATAATAATTGTGTGATTTTTTTGTCTTTACAAGTCTCAGTAGACATTAGTGGTCGAACTATTATGAATCATAACATAACATCACGCCTGTAACCCCAGAAGGGTTAGGCAGAGAGAGACATTTGCCAGTTATGTATCTTTGAAGTCCCATGTAATAGGGAGCGAACCAATTGCCATCAACCGGTCAGAAATCCAGACTCCGCTCTGCTACAAAAAACTCAATGAAACTTTGCCCGACCTGGGAATCGAACCCAGGACCTTACGCTCAGCAATAGCACTTGCGACCACTGAACCAACGAGGCAGTGTTATATGAATCGTGGTTTCAAAATTGATCGGTTAGGTTAGTAGAAACTGCTGACTATCAACAGTAGATGACCCACTTTTCGCCTTCAAGACGTGGTCTATAAGCCCACGATAAAAAAGTTCTACCTGTACTTATTTATACCACGACCTCACATTTGTCACGGCCTACCCCCAATTTGCTACGATTGCCCTGTCCCTATATATTTTTAGGTATACCTTTACACGCGTCTTCACTTGCGTTTCAAAGTTTTTTGAAGTGAAAACTTTTTTAGGCGCGTTGAGCACTTTTTGGGTGAACAAAAATCATGAAACTCGCGTCATCGTCACCTAACGCTTGAAGAATTGAATGAATGTAAAAACTTCTTTAGGCGCGTTGAGCACTTTTGGGTGAACAAAAATCATGGAACTCGCGTCATCGTCACCTAACGCTTGAAGAATTGAATGAATGTGAAAACTTCTTTAGGCGCGTTGAGCACTTTTGGGTGAACAAAAATCATGGAACTCGCGTCATCGTCACCTAACGCTTGAAGAATTGAATGAATGTAAAAACTTCTTTAGGTGCGTTGAGCACTTTTGGGTGAACAAAAATCATGAAACTCGCGTCATCGTCACCTAACGCTTGAAGAATTGAATGAATGTGAAAACTTCTTTAGGCGCGTTGAGCACTTTTTGGGTGAACAAAAATCATGGAACTCGCGTTATCGTCACCGAACGCTTGTTCGGGTGAACAAAAATCGTGGAACTCGCGTCATCGTCACCTAACGCTTTAGAATTGAATGAATGTGAAAACTTATGTAGGCGCGTTGAGCACTTTGGTGTGAACAAAAATCATGGAACTCGCGTCATCGTCACCGAACGCTTGAAGAAATGAATGAATGTTACTTAGTTTTCATTTCTATCGGCAGTCCTCAAAGACTATCTCGCAGGTTTTTTTTTTTAGTTTACTGGGTTAGAGAGTTTTGGCAGTAGTTTTAGCGTAGTGGTGTATTCGTCGGACTGGCAAGTCATCGGTTTCAAAGTGGAACCCAAGACATGCTTCAACCTCAGACTTTCCGTATTTATGGCGTATTGAATAAATATCACTTGATTTAAAAACAGAGAAGGAGAACATCGTGAGGAAACCAGCATGCCTTTTTTTTTTTTTGATGTTTTGAAGTCTTCCAATGACTTCTCCCGCTCTGGGCGGAGCGGGACGGCGTGTCAGACTTTTACTGACTAAAACCCACCCGTGTTCCTTCAGTTGCCTGTTGCCAAGGTCCCGGTATCCCTTTCGGACTTTCCCGCAACCCTGGCAGGAAAACATCGTGCGATGCCTGAGAGATATTTCTCGACGGCATGTGAAGCCAAGTTAGAAATCAATGATACATTTTCTTTATATTATGTTAAATAGAATGTTTGAACAAAACCACAGTTGTTTTCAACATAAGGTTGCTTATTGCATGAAACCTTACAGTACGTAAAATATATTCTTTTGTGATGGCAATTAGTGACGCCTATCCGTTTTCCTCCCTTTGATACCTGACTTTATCATTTCCACCTTTTAAGTCCAACGCAATCGACTCGAGCTGAATGATATAACATACATAAAAGGATTAATAATCCTTTTTCCAATTGACATCATCAGCGATCCTTATAAAGTAAAAGATTGGACGTATATATTTTATTTGTAACATACTGACTGGATAAATCTTGCCTGATTTATTTTATTGCGTCGCTCTGCTGGATTGAAGGACCAAAGAAGTACCTACCACTAGTTTTTTTTGGTCCTTGGAAACTACTCAAGGCCTACGCAGACCAGGACGGCATGGTAAGGGATTTAAATTTTTACCAATGGACATTCTAACGTATCGTTAAAGAAATACGACATAAATTACTAGGTATGCTTTAAAATGATGCCATGGCATCGAAAGGGATTTCATTGCACGGCATTGAAAGACGCGCCACGGGCTCCCGCGGCGGGATGCCGTGGCGTGCTGCGGTAGGCAACGGCATGCCGAGGACGCCGGCGCTGGTTGTGACATACCGTGGGGCGCGCGCGTCGTGGCAAGGCGCTGGAATGCCGCGGTATCTAAGCGGTAAGTGTGCGCTGACTGACGGAAAAATCCTTTGCATCCCGTCCCGGTCTGCGTTGGCCTTCATACGAACTGCCCTAAACAATGTTTAAAAAAAAAGTTTGAAACTAAAACCCAACTACAACGAAAACAACAACTAAAAAAAAAGTATAAACAAGAAATCACAGACATCGTATTGGCTTGTAGAGTCTTCAAACTATTTTTTTTATTTTTATTATTTAAGGGTTTTCGTAGGTATAATTAATTAATTATGGAAAGCCAGTATATTTTCAGAAAGTACTCCTTATGAACTTTCATTAGATTTATCCGCTATAAGCCGCCATGTTAGATTTTGTGTGACGTCATACAGCCCAACACGACGCTTCCAACGATACGTCTTTTATCAAAATACGACAAGTAGTTTAGGAGTTATGAGAGAACAGATGAACATAATACATAGCCTGTTAAAATCATAACCCTCCTTTCGCTTTACCGTGGTCGGGTAAAAACTGGCCTAATAAGCCCGTTTCTGCCTCACTCCTGGCCTTTTCTTCGGAAGTATATGTATAAAGGAAGTAAAGAGTATTATATCGAAAAAAACCTACCTTCTCCAAAAATACCTTACAAGATAAATAACCATCTCTAAAAACCAGCTAATAGTATTAGATTAAAAATTACCATGCAAAAAGCAGCGCTAAACGACTAAACCAGAATTCTGTCACAAACGCAATTGACGTCAGAATTGGCTATTAAGGATGCGTAGTAAATCAGTGGAGGCCTCGACGGAACCCATCTAAGCATTTAAGGCGATGTTCCACGCAAGTCTAGTATCAAATTTTCGTTCACACGTCATAATAAAACGTATTAAGGAAGGCGCGTGTTACACCAAAGCGTAACAAATTGATTTAAAGTGTAAAAGAATTTTTATTTTTTGTAACGTTATAAAGATTGTGTGTCAGGTAAAATGCTTCATGTTTTCTTTAAAGGGAATTTATTATTTTCTGCTTCGCTTGAGTTGCGATGAATTTCCGCGTAAACGGTTTGAGAATGAAAGGTGAAATACAAGATGAAAGCATTTGCCTTAAGAACTTTATCTTGTTATGATCGCAAAGGCTACATGATAGTGTTTAGTTAAAAGAAAAATGAATTATGTGCTGCTGCGCAGTAAACTAGTAGTTTTATATTATTTAGTTGGTTATCTGAATAATTTAAGAAGACAAACTTACTGAATCACGTACTTAATACTTAATGGTATTTTGATAATGTCAGACATTTTTAATTTGTTTTACAAGTTCAAGTATTTTTATTGTTTTGTGAAAATTACTCTTGTAGTTCGAGTTAGCTTGAGTACAGAATATGAGACATATACAGAATATTATTGTGTATTACATTCTCTATTTTTGGTCGCGTACTTCATTACTGAATGAAGGTCGTGTTCCTGAAAGTCCAGGGCCGGATTTAAAGGTGTGGAGGCCCTGGGGTAACCAAGAAGTGGAGGCCCCTAAAATTTTATGTAAAAGACGAAAAAAAAAGATTAATTCGGCTATCGGTATCAAAGAAATACAACGTATCATTTTTAAGACTACCAATCCAGGACATGAAAAGGAAATTAAAAAGGTTCCTTGTGAATTAATATTGTTTTTTATTTTTTTTAAATCATATTGTGGAGGTATTTTGTGGAGGCCCGGTACCATGGCCCCTGTTGCCTTAAATCCGGCCCTGTAAAAGTCCTTCCTGGCTTTACGAATGATGTTTTTTCCACTTCGTTCGGTTCTCGGCTTCTCTCAGAAGGTCGTAACAGAAAGCAGTAAGGCCGGTTATTTGGTCTGACCATGCAGTGGTAAGGTGACCGGCCGCGAGGTCTTTGAAATGAAATGAAATGAAATGAAATTGTTTATTCTGTAAATAGGATATCGCAATCACTTTTACACGTCATATTATTAAAAAAATAAAATAAGCTAGATGAGGTCGGCGTTTCCTATCTGACTACTCTGAGAAGAAAGGCCGAAACAAACTCAGAGGTCGCAGTCTCTTTTAAGGTCCAGACATAATCTTGGTCAAGCCATATGAGGACCATGTAGATTAATGTCTGAAATGGTCTTTTGAGGAAAGAACCACACAGATTTGAGTGGACCTGTCCAGTCAGTGCAAGCATTTGTCAGTAACCGAGGAGCTCAACTCAGAGCTGAAGGAGCTCAACGACTCGACGAACAATACCAAAAAAAGGACATTTGGGTAGGCCGCAGAAAGTACTCAAAATTGCCAGACCATCATTAAAACAGGGAAAGAGGAGCAAAAAAATAAAAATGATCCACATAGTCCTCACATTCACAATAATCAAAACAAAATAATACTTTACAAAGTAATAATGTCATGTTGTATAAAGAATAATCAACAATGTCAATTTGTAGGTATATAAAACTGGTATAATTTAATGATTTTAGATACTAATTAAAATTAAAATGTCAAGTTCTAGGGTTTTTTCGAGGCTTAGCAGAGCGAGCAGCTCAATCCCATGCATTTCTGTCTTCTAAATAATCCGAAATTTTATAGTACCCTTTTTTACCTTTTTCCTTCTACCTTGTCCATCACCACCAATATTCACATTGTCGGTCTTCAAACCATAATTTAGAACAGTAGATCTATTCTCTTAACGTTGATGCGCTAGGGTAGCCCACGAAATTCAAATTTTCTTACGTTTTTTGCAATTTGCAGGTCAGTATCAGGTTGTTCATGAAAGTGCCAAATGTCATGGTTTCATAAAATAGTCATTCAATACACTTACATGAGCTTAGAGAGTTGTATTGCTGATTTTAATGTTTATAATTCTGTAAATTCATATTTGTTACAAGCGCTGATAATATTTAGATCAACATAACCTGACCTGCAAATTGCAAAAAACCTAAGAAAATTTGAATTTCGCGGGCTACCCTAGCGCATCCCCCTTAAATCTCACTATGAAAACTTAGCTGAAGTGAAAGATAGCCAGTTTCCTGTGGTTGCGGATTCCGGGTGAAGCTCGCTTCCACCTTCGGTCTGATCATCACTTACCATCAGGTGAGATGGAGGCCAAGAGGCCTTACTAAGGGTGCCTTACAGGAACATCTGCCGTTCCCAAAACTTTTCTACGTCGGTGTAATACGCGGCCGTCTCACAAACCGCGATACACACATATCAGTCGTTCAGAGCAATCTCTCTTCAATTTTACACGCGTTTGCACGTAATACGATCGCTTGATGGAATCTTGGGAAACCTTGCATCACAAACTTGTACATTGCGCGGTTAGTATGAACAATTTCACGAGCAATTCGTGTTTAGTGCGCAATGAATGACGAAGTATGTGAATGATAGTTCTGTTTCGTAAGTTAAGTGCGTATTAGAAATAGATGGTAGATATATGAAGCGGTGACTTGGAATTCGTAATAACTTTAATGATATCATTTGTCGGTGTAATGTATTGATTCTGACGGGTTCATCTGTCCTAGATTATCTGGTTTAGTGAGCAGGGCCGGGCTTCCTTGTGGAGCTGTCGGAGACTAGAGTCTGGCCAACGAAAGTTGATCCGGAAAACGCGCGAAATTATAAAAAAAAACAGGACTGTTTGTCCCTAAATATAGTGCGTTAAATTAAAAATTAAAATTAAATTTCAAGTATCAACACAAATTATCGACTCTAGTTTTCAGCTTTCTACATCATCATCTCATCTACTTAGCCTTTTCCCAACTATGTTGGGGTCGGCTTCCAGTCTAACCGGATGCAGCTGAATACCAGTATTTTACATGGAGCGGCTGCCTATCTAACCTCCACAACCCAGTAACTGGGTACGATACCCCTTGGTAAGACTGGTTGTCAGATTTTCGGGCTTCTGATGACCCATGTCAAAGATCAATGAATGACAGCCGAGGCCAACGGCTTAACGTGCTTTTCGAGGTACGGAGGAGTCTCGGTATATAAAGATGGTCACCCATCCAGTAGCTTAACCTGTTGGATCGACCCGTGCGGCTGTTATTAATTAGCCACGAGCTCCTCCGATACTGACAGCAGCCGTAAAGCGCAGTTTAATCTATTATCTGATAGTATATTCATCTGCTACTATCAGATAACCGGGTGCGGGTCAAAATGTCGACATGCCGGTGTTGATGCTATCATATAATTACAATAAAGCTGGAGAATTTAATTACTGCGCCGACCAAGAGTTGGTGGACCAGTGGAAGCTGTAATATGTAGCATTGGGTATGGCTTTGTTAGCTTGAATTATGGGCTGAGGCACTTGTTCCACCGTCGACGAGGAAGCGACTAGCTATCACCGTTTTGATCGCTCCAGAAACGTATAAAGGATTTTAGGTCCCAGGTAAGTTCATATATTAAAAAAAAAGAGAATATAAGAAATGAGTACATAAGAGGAAGTCTGAAAGTGGCACCGGTGACTGAAGAGTTGAATCGGTTGTCATGGTTTGGGAAAGTGATATGAAGGAATGAGGAAAATGTAGTGAGGAAAGTTTTGGGTATGAATTTCGATGGCTGTAAGAGTAGGGGAAGACCAAAGAAACGATGGATGGAATGTGTGAAAGATGGGCTAGAAAGGGGGTGACTACCGAGATGACGACTAATAGAGAAGTATGGAAGAAAGGGACTTCGCTGCGCCGACCACAAATGAATTGGGCAAATTGAATTAGGGCTGGAGCATGATATATTAATAGTTGATCGCTGACTGAACAGTTGCCAGTCAAGAGAGAGTTCTCACCGGCAGTGTGCTCACATTGCCGGCGACTTCTCAATTGTCGCGGTGACAAAAGGGCCTAAACTAGTGACAATCGCTTCGAAAGCGTTTCGTATTTCTACGAATTTGACATAAGCTTTTCGATAACTTATGTCAGTTCTATACATTTTTGCCTTTTCATCGTTATCGCTGATAGAATGTCACTTTTTCTAGGGCCTAAGAGCTATCATAGCAGAACACTCAATGAGAGACTCAGGCTTAGTACATACGCATCGTCACCGTCGCGAAATCACTGCTCGTTGCTCGCCAACGCTCATTTTAAGTTGTTAGCTATATTCATCATCATCATTCAACCAGTCTAACCAAGGGGTATCGTATTACCCAGTTACTGGGTTGTGGAGGTCAGATAGGCAGTCGCTCCATGTAAAATACTGGTACTCAGCTGCATCCGGTTAGACTGGAAGCCGACCCCAACATAGGGAAAAGGCTAGGCAGATAATGAGCTATATTCATCATCATCACTTCAGCCAAAAGACGTCCACTGCTGGACATAGGCTTCCCCCAAGCACCGCCACTTCGACCGGTTCTGTGCTTCTCGCATCCAGCGGATTCCTGCGGCCTTCACCAGGTCATCGGTCCACCTTGTGGAGGGCTTCCAACACTACGTCTTCCTTCTTAGCTTTATTCCGGCGGCGGCGGTGGGACAGCCTAAAGTTAAAGTATGAATGTGTAAAATGCTTTACAAAAGTATTTATCAGTCTACAGCTAATTGATTGAAATTTCAAAAAGCATTATTAAGCAATAAATTGTGTTAGGTAACAATTCGTCGACCCGATAGCAGGGCAACTGCCCGACGCGTCCGGAAATAGAAAACCAAAGAGAAAAAATGATCCTTCAATAAAAATTCGCACGAATTTTAAATTCTGCTGAAATATTTCTACTAAAATAGTCACGGGCATATTCCCGGCAGTTCTATTTATAAAATATTTAATTTAATCGCTACCGGCAATCGCTCGCATAGCTTTACATGTACACGTTCCTTTATATCATGAATTTTAGAATGTCATCAATTAGTTAAATTGAATTTCAACCAAAAATTACGGCACAGTTGATTAATTTGATATACTAATTAAGGTTGCGATCACAGTTCGTGGCTTTCGATTGCATTGCTCAATAAATACCTGTATTTAGTATTTATTGACGTTTGTCCATTACGAAGATGTTTAATGATTAATTTTGTGTAATTCATTAAATGCATGCTCTTATTAATTTGGATAATTTCGCAAATATATTTACCGATGATTTATTTCTGTAAGTAGGTTTGTACAAACACTTTTACACGTCAATCACATTTTTAAAACTAGATGAGGTCGGCGTTTCCTATCTGACTACTCTGAGAAGAAAGGCCGAAACTAACTCAGAGGTCACAATCTCTTTTAAAGTCCAGACATAATCTTGGTCAGATTATGTGAAGACCATGTAGATTGGTGTCTGAAATGGTCTTTTGAGGAAAGAACCACACAGATTGAGTGGACCTGTCCAGTCAGTGCACGCATTTGTCAGTAATCGTGCAGCTCAACTCCGAATTTAAGGAGCCCAACGATTTGACGAACAATACCAAGAAAGGACATTTGGTTAGGCCGCATAAATTACTCAAACTGCCAGACTATGATTAATTAAAATTAAGAAAAAATAAATAATAAAAAAGAAAAGAAAGATCCACATAATCTTCATATTCACAATAATTAAAAATAATATAATACTTTACAAAGTAAATATAAAGTAAATTGTAAAGTAAGTAAGTTTAAAATGCAAGAATAAAGAACTAGAATATTGAAAGTCAATTAAGTAGAATAACCTAACATAACATCACGCCTGTATTCCGCGAAGGGTTAGGTAGATATGTAATACTTTGCCGGACCTTTTTTTTATGTTGGGAAATCCTTCAATTACTTCTCCCGCTCTGGGCGGAGCGGAAGGGCGTGTCAGACTTTTTACTGACTAAAACCCACCCGTATTCCTTCAGTTGCCTGTTGCCAAGGTCCCGGTATACCTTTCGGACTTTCCCGCAACCCTGGCAGGCACTTTGCCGGACCGGGGAATCGAACCCAGGACCTCATGCATGCTCAGCAGTAGTGATTGCGACCACTAGACCAAGGAATATAATAATAAATTTGTCAATGAAGATCTACCTACTATTTGGTCAACATATATATTACATACATAAACTCAAGCCTTCTTCCCACGGGGGTAGGCAGAAACTACAGAACGCCACCTGTTACGATCCTTACATACTCCTTTTGCCTCTTTGCCCGTAATGTTAAAGAAATTGGGGTCAGAGATCGTCAACATTTGCACAAAATAAAACAAATTCACTCTTTCACTACTCCTGAATTTCAAGAGCCGTTGAATTTTAACACATAGTACCGAAGTGCGGTGTTAACAACATTCGGAGGAAAGTTCAGAAATAATTTAATTTGTAAGTGTACTTGTTTATGTCGAATGTACTTTACGACTGCGGTTGGGAACGGGCCTGATCGTAAAATACGGTTTTTTTTCGGAAATCCAGGATTTAGTCACACCGTTGGGTATTATGTGAATGTTCAAAGAATAAATCGTTAAAGATTTTTTTGAATCCCGAAAGAATTCTTATAGTCCTTAATATTTACATTTTTAATTAAGTTCGTGTATCTTTTTATTGGTTAAATGCCACGGGCTACGACTAACTTAATTCCCCTTAAAACTCAAGCGCTCCGCAACCATGGTTGCCCCAAAATTGTATGGTTGCTACGCTCGGGCGTTTGAGTTTGTCGGTCAAAACTCTTGTACAGAAGAATCTATCTCCAGTATAAGTAAATAATTTGTTCTCGTCATTTAACTTGCTATTTCTTTGTCTTGAAAATAAGGCTTTCGACGGAGAAAGAACGAAAATGGTTAAGAATAAAATATTAAAAAAACATAATCCTCTTGTAACCTGCTTACAACAGGAATAATATCAGACTCGCATATCGTCATTAAACCAGCTACAAATCAGCATTGTTCTGCCTAAGACATAAATTATACCATAAACATAGAGTTGTCGCGAACTGTGACATTTGTTTGACATCTGTCAGCCTACACTACTGGCTTGTCAGTTGCTTGAGAGTACGCTTAATCAACGTAGTTTCATTAACAGTTATGTCTGGTTGACGTTTCGGTATGTAATCTATGTTTGTCGTTCATCAAACCGCGGGTGAGGACAGGATGTTTGTAGTACATTAAAATAGTACGGTTGAAAAGATCAATAATTGGTCTTTTTATCCGTGTGTTTAGTAAAAAGTAATAAGTGCAGTGGTGGTCCAGTGGTAACGGCCGCGACTTACGAGTTGTAGGTCGTTGTCGCGAACCCAGGCGGTCGCTTTGCTTTTTGTAAATTATTTCTTCACCGCTGCTCACAAAACGGTGATGGAAAACATCGTGACTTCGTGAGGAAACCGGCATGTCCTAGAACCGAAAAATCAGCAAAGGCCTCTTTCTCAGAGGATTATAATAGGCTTGTATTATTCTTACTAAGATTATCTTCGACTTCAAGTTTGAGGATACTGGCGAACATTATAAAGAGAGAAATTGTAGTTACGCGTCGGTGTAACAGAATTCTTTAATCGCTATTGCAGTCATTCAAGTTTTATATTTTTATAATTAGGTTTATTAGTACAGTTGACTCGGCTTTAAAAACTTTACGTGCGGTTTCTATTTTTTCTTAACGACCAACGTTTTTTTTACGAAACGCTGTAAAAATAAATGTTTTAGCAAATGGCACAATAAAAAACCGGTCATCTGGTTTATGTTGTGAGCGACCACCCCCATCGGCGTTCGTGAATGGAATGAGCTTTTTTTTACACTACAATTGTTTGACAATGGCATTTAACGTTCGGCCTTGTCTCAGAAGTTTTTATTGTTTTGCTAGTTAACCTCTTTTTTCATAAAACTTTACACACAGTTGTTGACTAATTACCTATTAAATTCCCCCACTGGTGTCCCACTGGTGGGACGAACGGGAATACACGGACTAATCTTAGGTAAGTACCTGTGTTTCATTCGAATTACTAAATAAAAAAAATACAATAGAAGTGAGATGAAACAGATATAGTGAGTAATTCATCAACTCGTCCTACATGCTTACGGCCCATTTAGGACGACTTGCAGAAAGTAAGTAAAAAGGATAGTTAATAGGGATTAGAAAAACAACTTCAAGGTACAAATACTAGATTTGTGGTACCTACGCGGTGAGTACCTACCTGAATTTGGTACCGGTACTTATGTGTCCCCGTACCCAGGTACTAAAATGGCAGGGACCGCTAAGTAGGTACCGGTACGGAACCTCTACTCTTGGTACTGGTTCTAACTCCAAGCCCTGTTCCCTGTACCGTAATAGCGTACCTAATACACGATTAATCAGAATTGGAATCGGTTCGAAACAAATGTCTAATCCATTGCTTCATAAGCTCGTCCTACGAACCTACCTACCTACCTACGAACTTATGAAGCAATGGATTGGACATTTGTTGAGCAGTTTTTTTTTTTAACAAATGAAGCATTGGATTAGACCGATCGTGCATTACGCAATAAAGGTGCTGGATGACACATTTTCATTAGCATAATCAGCCTATAACGTTCCCACTGCTGGGACACAGGCCTCCTCTCTGTGAGAGGGAGTGGGCCGTAATTCACCACACGGGTTCAGTGCGGGTTGGTAGACATTTTCTTTAACCCCCGTGTAACTACAGCTGCCAAACCCAACGTTACTCCGCTCCACGCTGATCAATTTTTAATCCCGTGGATATATTTAGTGAAGGCCGAACGCTGATAATAAATAACATTTTATTACATTGTCGACACAATTCGTACACACGGCGACATACCAAGCTATACAGTTCCAGTATAAGCAGACCTCTCAAACGAAGCCGAGAGCGAATATTCCCTGTCATTGTTATAATTTTTTTGACTAAGATCCTCCGTAACCAGAAGGTTCCTCAGGTTAGCCCGAGGAACTTTCTGGTTACGGAGACATTCAAGGTCAAAGTTCCAACTTTTTTTTTTTAACTTAACTTTAAATAAGGATAACACTTACTTGAGAACATTTTTAAAACTTAAAATATAGTTTTATAAAATCTTTGATAACAACACTAACCGCCTTACTAATAATCGTTGTATAGCGCCTGTATAGTTACACAACGTTTTGTCTTCTTCTTTCAAAAGTAATTTGACTTTTGAAAGAAGAAGACAAAGCGTTGTGTATATTAGTAAGGCGGTAAGGGATTTATAAAGGTTGCTTAAAGTTAAATGACGTTCAAACTTCAAAAAATTATAAGTAGTTAAACAGTCGCTAATCATTACTTATCTTTAAGCAACGTTTATAAATAAACCCCTAAGTATTTAACAAATCACTTAGTCAAATAACATTTTATTTCGTACGCAATTATAACATAGTTAATACAACTCAAACTTTTTACAGCCTTATGGAGCCGGGATGAGGTCAGCTTATACTGGATATGCATAGCTATAGCTATGTCGTTGAGTGTACGCTTGTACGGCTACCGAATGTTGACAACCACTGATAATATCGGGCGAATCCAATAATGGCCGCTCTTTTGTTTTCTTTTATATCGATGGCCGTTTTATTTTATGGCTCTACTTGGGTGAAATTATAGCCGTTAATAGCCGGTGGATGCGTTTGAGGTACAATAAGAGCCAGGCGTTAGATCCAGTGAGGAACAGTGGTGGCCCAGTGGTAACGCCCCCGACTTACGAGTCGTAGGTCGTGGGTTCGAAACCAGTCAGGCGCTTTACGTTATGTAAAAAATTTCATCACCACTGCTCTCAAAACGGTGAAGGAAAACAACGTGAGGAAATCGGCATGTCCTAGAACCAAAAAATTCGAAGACATGTGACATCTACCAACCCGCACTGGGCCCGCGTGGTAGATTACGGCCTACTCCCTCTCAAAGAGAGGAGGCCTGTGTCCCAGCCGTGGGAGCATTATAGGCTGATTATGTGTGAGTACCAGTATTTTACATGGAGCGAATGCCTATCTGACCTCCAGAACACAACCCAGTTACTGGTAACACGATACTTCTTGGTAAGACTGGTTGTCAGACTTTTGGGCTTCTGACTACCCGTAACGACTATCAATGATCTACAAGTGGTAGCTGGGACCAACGGCTTAACGTGCTTTCCGAGGCACGGAGGGATCACCCATCCACGGACCGACCGTAACAAGCGTAGCTTAACCTGATCGATTGATCCGTACCAACCAAACCCATGTATCATTTAACTAATATTGTTTGTTTTTGTTTCAGGTATGTTTTCGTTTATTCAAATAACCTAAGCTCAGGAGACTTCACCGCAGTGAGTAATCAAAGAGATATGTAAGCAAGAATTTGAAGAATGCTATTGTCATTGATATAAATTGATGGTCATTATGATTCATCTGTGAATCATTTTGTAATAGTGGGATCTATGAAACAGTGTGCTGTTAAAAGGTAGTTCTTAATGCATGTTTAAGTTAATTCTAGGTTCAGATACAAGTTGGGTTGGGCGTGGTCTAAATTAAAGTTACATACCTTTTTTTTGAGTGAGTGGGAAATCATAAAATTACTTCTCCCGCTCTGGGCGGAGCGAGACGGCGCAGACTCTTACTGACTAAAACCCACCGTGTTCCTTCAGTTGCCTGTTGCTAAGGGCCCCGGTATCCCTTTCGGACTTTCCCGCAACCCGCCTAGCAGACCCCGTCAATTGTTCTGACAACTCTTTGAGGCGCGCGTGGAACACAACGCGCCGTCGACCCTGGCCTGGTCCTTATAGGACGGTGAGCTATTAGTTACATACCTAATGTGACAATACTTCGTATTATTTTGCATAAGAGTCTAATACCTACCTCAAATTGCTCAGCATGATCCTCCGTTATATTATATCAAAAATACTGCAGCATTAAAATGTTTAAATAAATCCTTACTTCCTTACTAAAATTATAAACGCGAAAGTTTGTAAGTATGGATGGATGGATGTTTGTTACTCTTTCACGTAAAAACTGCTGAATGGATTTGGATGAAATTTGGCAAACTGATAGTTTATAACCTGGATTAACACATAGGATACATTTTATCCCGATATTCCCACGGGATCGAGACTTATGCGGGTGAAACCGCGGGGCGCAGCTAGTATTATTATAACTTGAGGATTAAATTTTTAAGTAAGTACCTACTATTTCTGACAAAAATACGATTCCGTAAATTTATCTCAATACAAAAAAAAACTCATGAAAAAAAAGAAAATATCATTATACTTTGCATAATAACTGAACTAACTTTAAAGCAGATACTATGCGAAATTGCGAGACCAAGGAGGAAGACAAAATAACATTGTCGTATAAAAAAAAAATGCCATTACTCATATTTCAAATTCATGTCATAACGTTTCTCTTACGTCATACCTGTACATAACTGACCACCACGAACAATATAAAATTCTCGCTTCACATAAAAATGGGTTAAAAATGAGTTGGTAATAAAAATGTTTCGGCCGCAGGGACTCGTTGCGGTAGTCCAGTATTTTTAAGGCCAAACTTGGACTCAGGCGCGGCATATTGCATGTCATCATTTGTCCTGGGACGTGAAATTTTTGGTGTTGAGTTTGTCATAAGCGAATAGCGATTTATATATTAGATATGAAGAATTTTCATAAAAAATAAATTTTAACCAATATTGAAAACAGTGACACACCTAATTTGTTAAAATTGTCCTAATAATCTTCCAACCCGTACTACAGGGCTGACAACAGCCCACCTCTCACAGAAACGATTATGAGTCCCAGCAGTAGGAATATTACAATCGGCTTATGAATTAAAACAAAAATTCAATAGTTCGTTTTCACCACAATTCACTCAATGCGTTTAGCGCTAAACATATTTAAGAAAGATAGAAATAAAATAAATACCTACATTTGATCCAGGTAAGGCACACAATATTCACACAAAAAACAAAGAACAGAATAAAAATATTATTGTGCGCCAAACAGGTCCAGTTCATCATGAATGCCAGCCAACTAGTGCCTTTTTTTTTTTGAGGGTGGGAATTCATCCAATGACTTCTCCCGCTCTGGGCGGAGCGGAAGGGTGTGTCAGACTTTTACTGACTAAAACCCACCCGTGTGGTGGTAACAGGCAACTGAAGGATCAGTTGCCTGTTGCCAAGGTCCCGGTATCCCTTTCGGACTAACCCGCAATGCCAACTAGTGCCTGACGCTGGTTTAAATCATAATTCTGTCTCAGTAATCTTCAAACGATTAATATTATCAGGACTATAAGTCAAAATTCGTTTATCGCTAACAATATTAAGTGTTGTGTGGTGCAAATGTGCTTGTGGCATTTTGCCATTGGCCTTACCCCCAAATGATATTTGCATTACAACCCCTTCATCTGGATTACGCTCAAAACTCATCCACTAGGAAAATCTCATCAAACTTTCACCCAACCAAATTCAGTTTGAAAAATCCAATTGCGCTTTTCAGCCGTGCTTAGGACTTTAAAGTTCACCGCATTTAAGCCAATGACAGCTGTAATAAGCATTACGGCGAAAGAAAGCTTTTTAAAAGGGTATAACATTTGTTTAACTTACTTTATCCAAACTATTATTGTTAAAAATGTAAACGTAAAGTTGGTTTCCTGCACATATAGCTAAACCACAGAATTTAATTTCAGTTTCAATTATTTGAAACTAATGGTGCGGTGCTTTTAAACTATACAACGTGTAACTTTAAATGCGCAAAACCTGAAAATAGTGCGATCAGAATAACGAGCAGAATCAATTGAACCACTTTTTAAAATATGCAACATTAAAAAAAAAAAACATTAAAAACGTTGCCATGTCTTTTTATTAATAGGTCCAGTCATCACATGCGCAAACCCGCCAAAATAGGTAAACAAACACAAATTGTTGCCCACAAATTTAAATTTTCTCATACGCGGGATAATAATAGCTTTTATTTCAATGCAAATACGAATCTTCCAAAACTAAAACAGCACATGAAACCTTTACAATTTTTTAAATGTTTTTTTTTCTCTCTAAAATAAGTCAATATAGTTAAAAATCTGTACGGGTGTCTGAGGTTTTGCGCATTTAACGGCTCGCAGTTTTTTTTTTATCGCCTAAATATTTTTTTTTTATCGCTCATCTCTCATATCATACACCAGCTCCATTGCGTAGATGTTGATTAATGGGCATGCCGCCTCTCGGTAACTCTACTAATGCGATTATCTTGTTACTAAAACAATGTATGGCAGGCTTACGATTTTCATTTTATGACACACGATTATTATAAAACTGTCGCATACTCCTTGTATTAATACTTATTAGAAAGCAGAAAAATGCAGTCTCCTCATAATAATATCTCTGTCTAGCCTTTTCCTAAATATTTTGGGGTCGGCTTCCGGTTTAACCGGATGCAGCTTCTGACCTCCACAACCCAGTTACTGGGTAACACGATAGGTACATCTATAAGAATGGTAGTCAGAGTTAAAAAAAATTACTTTCCTCATCATAAAATATGTCTACTATTTTTTTTTTAAATAGCCATTGAGAAGCTCAGATGAGCTTTTAGTGACCTTCGTTCCAATAGTAGGTAGTATTGCATTTTGCGAACATCAATCTGAGGGCCTAGACAAGTGACAATCGCTTCCAAAGCGTTTCGTATTTCTACAACGACTTTCAAGATTGACATATGCTTTTCGATAGCTTATGTCAGTCCTATACATTTTTGCCTTTTCCATCATCGTGATCGTGATCGCTGATAGAATGTCACTTTATCTAGGGCCTTAGACTAGACAGTAAAACCCTAACAACTATCCATTGGCTGTTGGAAAGCGGCTCGACCAAAACAATTCATAATAACATAACTATGTTACATTTCACCACCAAATTGAAGATATCTCTACTGACAAGAACATATAAAACTTAATCGGTTTTCCGACACAAGTAATCTACCTGTCAGAACTAGTATGTGTTTACCTTTTTTTGCTCCGCTGCAATAGTGAAGGGAAAAGCGTGACCAATATATAAACATTATGTAGTACATATTACATGAAGTAATCGATATCTTACGTTGTGTGTTCACACGTTGGGGCTTGTCGACATGGAAATTATAAACACATAACATCACGCCTGTATTACCCCGAAGGGTTAGGCAGAGATGTTCTTATCAGTCAGTAGTAAATAAGACCTTTTTTATCTGTGGTTGTAATATATTTGATCCAGATAATGTTTCATCATTGCAAGATGATCCAGGTAATGTCTCATCTTTTCAAGATGATCCAGGTAATGTCTCATCATTGCAAAATGATCCAGATAATGTCTCATCTTTTCAAAATGATCCAGGTAATGTCTCATCATTGCAAGATGATCCAGGTAATATCTTATCGTTGCAAGATTATCAGGATACAGGTGTTTGCTTTTACCAATGATAAAATCAGATATAGTCAACTTTGTCAGACGAAACAAAATTCAAATTCTCGTTATCATTTTGATTCTACGGAAATTTTCTTTAGAACCTGGCAAAGTTCCCTAGCCAATCTAACCGTCTGTTACGTCCACATTATATTTTTAATTATTATAATTTGATCAACCTTGTATTTGCCATATGATAGTAATTTTATTCAATAACCCAATGTGTCTGACGTCGAACTTTTAAGCGAGTTGTTGAAGACTGATCAGATATATTCGACTTAGCTCGGAAGATTAACAAAAATATTTTACTATAGCTACCAGCTTTAAAAAAAAAAAAAATCTCTCAAAATCCAACAATTGAACTAATGTCACATCAAAACAGTTGGTAGGTACATAGTTCAGCACTCAGTCACGACACTCAACAACTGACACTGACGTTTCTAACTGTCAGTTTGACAGCTGCGAACCTGTTAGTCTTATCTATCCATCTGTGGAGGCTGTGATCTCAGGAACTTAGTCGTTAATCAGTCGTGTTGTCTGTCTGCGTATCATGGGACCGCTGACCATTACTCATACGGGTTTTGTAACTTTAGTGCCTTTTATTTTTTTTGAGGAACGGTATCTTTTCGGTTGAGTTGCGAAAGGTTGTGTTAGAAACTTTTTGGGTTTATGTAATTCCGGTGTTGCTTTAGAGAATTATTAATGAATGCCATTTTCGGCATGGCATGGATGGTAAATTACCAATAGAGAATTAAAGCATGAGGATGTATAAATCTATTAACCGCTTTCATATAACTATATTACGGTATATAGCTATATCCCTAGGGATATAACTATATCACGGCTTCAACCATTTTACTGCGACAGATAGACTCTAATTGGGTGTATGCTGTTTAATTATGTCAGTATGCGCTTGCATGTAGTGATGTCAAAGGATCCCCTGACGTTGCCTGCCGCCAGTGGGTGCAGGCCCTTATCCACAAATTGGTCCTTGCGTACCTCTTCAGATAAACCTATACCTACCACTTACCGCCCTCTTACCTATAGAAAAATTCAAACAAACGACGATCGTCTATCATAATCGAACATCACTTACTTTGAAAAAGGGTATTTGGGCTACGTACACACGATCAGCAAATATAACTATAAAACCGCACACACTACGCCGCCCTTAGGTCACGTACCGACCGTTTTTTCCTTGCATAACCGACTATATTATGGTTCCAATTAATTAAAGTTTGAGTGTAGACCGTGCCTTATCTTTAGTGTGGTGTGTGCTTTAGTTTTCGCTAGTGTGGGGACTGCAATAAAAGTGGATACATATTTTAGCGGCATATATCGGGATGGCCCGTGACGTGTTATCGATTTTTAGTGTTGAAAAGTTTTAGTTTCAATAATGTTATTTTGAAAGTTGAATAGTCGCTTTTTATGTAACCAATAAATCTGTATTTCTCACGCAAAGTTTCTTTCAATGAGATAGAATGATTTGTGTTTGTATTTAAGATGAAAATGTCAGCGAAACAGCATTGTTCAAAATAGTTTATCGATAAAGGTGAATGACACATGCATCTTATTATTCTACAATACAACACGAAACTCTTTCATTTTATTGCTGTATTTTTGCTTTTTCTCTTTTCTATTTTATCTTTCCCAGATTTTCACACAATACCAAGAACTTATTTACGAGTCCCTATTCTCAAGTATGAATGTACCAACTAAAATTCCTTCTGTATTTAATGTTAAACTCTTAATAAAAAACATTATTCTATGAAAATAGTTCCCAAAGTGTCTTGAAACTGAATAATAAAAAGTTTATTGCATTTTCAACGGCAAACTAAATTTGTTTCTTGATAAACACATTTGGGTAGTTTGCGAGACACGATCGCAACTCCGACGGGACGTGTAGGTGCAGTCTGTAGTCTAGGAGACGAGTTGCGAAAACTATATTTCATCTTGAAATCTTGAGTAAGTTTTATGTTGTGTTATGTTACGATTTTTTTAATTTAGTACTTGTTTTAGTATATATAATAAGAAGTATTTACATCGAAGACATTTAATATAACAATAACACATAACAAAACATCACTCCTGTATTTCTCGAAGGGTTAGGCAGAGGTGCCTAAACCTTGGGTGTCCTATAGTACACCCACATTTCGCCAAAACACACAAATTGCGCATAATTATCTGTAGCTGTCACAGACACTGACAACTTCTATAAAAGCGCTATAAAAAAAACAAGATACTGATGTTCGTTTTTGTGCTTATTTTAACAAAAAACAATCACTCTTAGACAGACTTTATTACATGTAATAGCAGTAGCGTCTTAAGTTCAAGAGTTCAAATCGTGCGTAACGATTTGCCTTCTGTCTGCTTGCAATAATAAAATTAATTTATACGATAGCATTAAACATGGGAAACGTTATGATATTTATTTAAATAAATTATGAAATAAATACACCAACCAGCTTATATAAATTATTATGCTCTTTAATGAACCTAAGATATTTCTTGTTTTGAAATGTACCTATATCTTAGTTCACGATATCATTTGGAAAGAGGAAGTAGCAAGAGAGACCTTCGCCCAACTGTTGTTTTTGTTAAAGGACATTAAAAGCAGTAAGTATACAAAATCATCTTCCACTTACAATTTTATAAAAAATACTCCACTAAAACAAAGCAATGCACTCTTGAATCTATAAAATACATAGCTCGCTAGCTCCCAGCCTACCCGCTAGGGATGTTTGTCAGATTGTCAGCGCGCGTGTAAGCGCCACTTGCTCCCACCTGCAAGTTCCCGAACTTTGCTGTCGAACCGATAGTTCCGTGACGTCATTCGGCACATCTGAGACCGTTCCAATTGTTTCGCTGGTAATGATCGCTTGCTCCCGTTAATTTTAGTTAGCTTTGTTAGTGCTGCGCTAATGTTGGGGCTGGACTTTGGAAGTTAGAGTTCGCATTGTAAATGTGTTAATATTTCCAGGTTATTGTTTGTGTTTTAATGAGTTGAATTATTGTTGCATACGTTACTCTTTGCAAATGGCAATGGTCTGTCTCAATGTAATTTTTACGTAGTAGATAAATGTCAATAATGAAGAATAAGTATTTAATTTATTATCACTTAAAACGATTTGTACCCTAGTATCCAACCTGTATATCCTCACTCAGTACCAAAGAACCAATAAAATTGTTATTTGACATACGGTATAACTAGTTTTTAGGAAACAAAACAAACACAACCCAAATGATTATTATTACCCGGATTCTCCTCGTTAAAATAAAAACTAAGTTAACTTTAAAAAAACAATTAAATCAGTGACAGCCGGCTAGACTTTAAATTAAATCATTCGACAATGGACCAATTTAAAACTCCATTTCCATCCAACTGTCAAGCTTCAGTAGATTCGAAATAAAAATAGATGTCCAACATCACAGAGCCATCCCAGGAACATTTTCACATCAACAATGTATTTTTAAAACCGCATGAAAGTACTGCGTCCATTTTAAAATACATTTTTTAATTCGCAGCTGAAAATGTACTAAATATTCAACGCGTCTACTGATATCTAAATTTAGTTTTGGAATAACCCGGGACTATGAATAAATCATTGCACCTCACTATTTAGCGTTGACAGCGCGTTAGGCTTTGGGCATACAGGCTCTCTCTAGTGGGTTTTAGTGTCGGTGATAGATTGGTTTATTTTGAATTATAATCTGTGCCTGTGGAAATAATTATAATTCGTGGGATTCAAATTGAAAATTAATTGAAATTACAGGATATGTGTTTTAATATCTAAAAAAAATCGCTCTTTATTTTTTTAATAATAAATTACCCTACTACATCGAGAATTGAAACTATACACGTTTAGGCGGTGTAAGTAACTAGTATCAGTTACACGAGTAAAATCTCTCGTCTTTTTTTGAAACGCCTATAATTACCTATACCTACTTGTTGTGGCTGAATGTAAATTTTAATGGATTTTCTACGTATTCACATTTCCACAGAAACACGTGCGAGCCTGTGATAACTTTAAAAATGTATTGAAAACAGTTTACTTTCAACGATTGCAATCTGATGAATACCAATAATATATATTTATTTATTTTTATTTCCACGTATCAAAGGCAACATACATACTCTAGGCAATTCCAATAATAACTCCTCTTTCAATATTCTACAAGGATATCAAATACGTGTACCATCTCAAACTTGAAACCAAACAAGAATTCTCTCGAGTCTATTTTCCATTTATAAACCATTTCGCGCTCGCCACAAAATAATTCAATTTAGTCACGTCCACTAAAATAGAGACATTGCCATTCATGTACACTGCCCTTTAATGCATTTATAGTCGCGTACATCCGCGCACGAAAGCGCTAAATACGTATTTAGCGGTAAAACGCGAAACCTACCTTTTTGTTGTTGTCTGTACGGCGTAATGAGTTCCAACAGTATCGGATTCGATGGAAATTAACTGAAATAAACGTTGAGGAATAAATGCGTGCGGTTATAACGTGGGGCGTACACTTGATATTTTTAGTACTAACGTTAGTTGTTAGTCGTCGAAACGAAAAGTATCAAGTTTACGCTGTTGCATCGTGTATTGTCAAATCACAGTGGTACCATCGCACATTTTCAATAGTTTACGCTGGTCATCAGCTGATAAACTTATTGGCAAATTGACTTATTTAATGCTTGGGTTTAATGGCAAAAAATAATAGGAAAGAACAGTTAATGCTTGGTGTAATAATGCTGTTTCACACACACGTTTCTGTCACTAATGTCGACTATCAGTAACCACGAATAGCGTCAGGGGACAGGTGTACCCTGGACTAGGATCTGGATGTGATGGTGAGCCTGTGACTCCTGTATGTAAGTGAACCGTGATAAAAAACCCTGTAAGATGGACACGTGTTTCACCTCTCAACGAGGCATCCTTAGGATGACGATTGACCAGTTGAAAACCAGAACACGACGTGTTGCCACACCGAACGCTAGACGAAGAGTTACAGGGTTTTGTATGACTCTTGTAGAATAGTTAAGCGGAATAGGTTACTAAATAAATCTACAGTGTATTTTTCCTAACTTGTCATATTTTATAAACAAATATGGCGTAGGTAGTGGTAGTTCCTATTTGAGAAACTTAATGTGTTAATTCGAAGCAGTTTCTGGTGTAATTTAAACCTCATGTGTTTCTCATAAAGCTTACCTAACTAAAGCTGAAACGTAGGTGTGATTGATGTGAAATATCGTGATTTTCATACCGTATTTGTTTACAAAATTGGGCATGTAATGAAAAACACACTGTACGTCTATTGTACTTTATAATGGATTTCCGCAAAGTCGCGCCTGAATCAAGTAACAAACAGTCGACGTCAAAAGTATTAAGTCTGCGCATGACATTAACCTCGTGTGCACGCGAGTGTACTCGACAGAATTATTTATGCGTTTTATTATAGAGTAATTTGTGGATGATTGTACAATGTTGACGATGCATGTGGATCGAGCTTTCAGTATGTGTATCATTATTTACGATATGTTCCTGTATGTGTTTGTTATCAAGCCTGTAATTGTTTCATTGTGGGGGAAAGGCCTCTCCGCCCCATGTAAAGTACTGGTATTCAGCTGCATCCGGTTAGACTGGAAGCCGACCCCAATATAGTTGGGAAAAGCCATGCAGATTGATTTTGTTGGGAAAGGCATCATCTCCTACAGAGAATCATGCATTAATGACCCACGATTGTTTACTGCGAGTTGATGACGTCACATATTTTGTCCAAGGAATCTTCACGATGGTTCCCCTTATCATCATGAAGCCATGTCCAGGATTTTCGAAGCTATCGAGACACCGTATGTATCTAGAAATCCATTGAACCCTTTTTAACCGACTTCCAAAAAGTAGGAGGTTCTATGTGTTCCTCGATATCTTGGTCAATTGTGGACCAATTAACAAAATTATTTTTTCATTTGTTAGAGGAAGCTTGCCTAGTGGTTAACTTTGATTGTGTAGTTTTTGAGTTAGCTTCAATACTACGTTAGTTTATGTGGATGATGTTAGAATAAGTTCCTGTCACTGTTATTTACATATCAGGTAGTGGTATCAGAAATTGTGTGAGGTATCATATCTAAAAAGGGAAAAATAAAAAATCAAGTAATAAAAACTAAAACCCAACTACGACTTAAAAGGTATAAACAAAACACCACAGACAGACAAATTAAAAATCCGGAGTCACACGTGTTAGGGCATAAACCGAACAGATTACGTGTGACTCCGGATTTTTAATTTGTCTGTCTGTGGTGTCTTGTTTATACCTTTTAAGTCGTAGTTGGGTTTTAGTTTTTAATACTTACTTGATTTTTTTTAAATTGTTTTGGGGTTATAATATATATATTTTTGAAATGTGCTTTTATTTGATACCCAACATGGTACGTTTAAACCATATCTTTTTTTAAGTTCCTCACTTTAAGTCCTCTAGAGGGCGCCATTTTTAATTTAATGTGACTTCACATAGCCCAATCACGACGCTTCTAACGATACCTCATTTGTCAAATTGTGATAAGTGGTTTGGAAGATAGGGGGGAACAGATGAACATACATACATACATACCGGTCAAAATCATAACCCTCCTTTTTTCTTCGCCGTAGTCGGGTAAAAACTTAAAAAAAAAACAACTGACTTCCAATAATTACTTTGTTATCGGAAGTCGGTGTCAAAAAAAAAAATCAAAACTAAAGCCACCGAATTCAGATTTTTTTTTTTGTTTTGTGTGTCAACTTTTGTGACGTCATTTCACCACCATTTCTCTAGGCTAGGCCAGTCAAATACAACCTCCTTTGTTTTAGTCATAAAACTCACTTCATCACTTCTGAAAACTAAGTTTGTGAGACTTTTCAACATGCCTAGAAATATTTATCATGAATCATACGACAAACTTTTTTTTGCACATTGCTGGAATCGGCCATTAATCATTTTAAATGTCACTACATTAATAAGGAAAATTTGCATTTTGTTGTAATTTCAATGATTCAGAGTTCAGACTATGTTTATTTAGAATTTCAAGTGTTTAAGTTTTTTCTTAAGAATTTTAAACTTGAGTGTTTGCGTAATAAATTTAGTCATTCGAAGTCCGTCTTGGGTAGTGACACTGTGTTTTCTAGTATTTGTGGATATTTTTCTTATTTTAGTGAAAGAAAATATCGTGTGGAAACCGGCATGTCCTAGAACTAAAAATTCGAAGACATGTGAGAGCAGAGTGGTGGTTATTACCTAGCCACGAGCTCCTCCGAAAATAATATAAAGACGAGTACTTTAGTTATTTGTAAAAAACTTTATTATTTAGCCAAAAATTCATCTATGATATTCATCCTACTTTGCGGTCAACAGTTTATTATGAACATTTACAGTGAATTATGCAAAAATATGCATTGTAGTCAATGCTTGCATAAAACATCAGATGGATAGCTGGCAGTTCATACTAATGCTATGATATCATCCGTTTCGTAGATTATTCACGCTGGCGCACGAATGAGTAATAAATGGAGTGCTAATGCAAACGAATGGCGCTATCGATGTTTGCATAGGCGATAGACTACTCCTGTTATGATAGAAGGGAATCTATGGCATAGGCTTTGCATATTAAGTGTTAGGTCAGGTATATAAGAGATCTAAACTTCGTGATTAGTCATCATTTTGGTTGCAGTAAATATCGAGTCGTTAAAGTACGTCCGTCATTATTACAAAACGAGTTCTCACTTTATTTCAAGCTCAAATTTTCGTGCCCGTTTTTGTAATTAAAAAATGAATGAGTCTATTTACCTGGTTTGATTTTGATTATCTTTGTAGATATACTGATTGACTGATTTAAATTAATTTGACAACCATGAGTTTTTTAAGACTCCATAAACTCAATACTCCGTGTACAATCGTGATCATAAATTAACATGATGTTTAACTTTTAGGTTGAAATTGTTTATTTTAGAAGCGTAAGCGCATCATGAATCGTGATTGAGTTGCGCATGATTTTACTTTCATTTCTTACTTTTTGCATAATTTTGTAGTTTTTATTGTGCAGTCGAGACTTAGTAGAGATGTAATTTGTCTTGTCTGTAGTATAAGTTAAATGATATCCCCGCTTCAGGAAAAAAGCTATATTCTAAACTATTATTTTTACTCATCATCTGCCTAGCCTTTTCCCAACTATGTTGGGGTCGGCTTCCAGTCTAACCGGATGCAGCTGAATACCAGTATTTTACATGGAGCGACTGCATATCTGACCTCCCCAGTAACTGGGTAATACGATACCCCTTGGTAAGACTGGGTTGTCAGACTTTCGGGCTTCTGACGACCCGTAACGACTGTCAAAAATCCACAAATGACAGCCGGGACCGACGGCTTAACGTGCTTTCCGAGGCACGAAGGACTCTGGGTATGTAAAGATGGTCACCCATCCACCGGCCAACCCCGGCAAGCGTACCTTATCCTGATGGATCGACCCGTGCGGCTGTTATTACGTAGCCGCGAGGTCCTTTAAGCTATTATTTTTACTAATGCAATAAATACCCTCAAATAAGCTGCAAACAAGACAAAACACCAAACCGATTGAAAAGAAATCAAGTCACTTCCATAATTTTTCAAATCAGGAACCATAAAATTGGATACGTCGTGCGAACCAGCACGAAGCTCGAAGGCGCGACACCGTTCGGCCAGATTTTTATTACGAACACACGTATTCGGAACACGTCGCGAGCCCCGAGTGAAGCCGAAGCCACGCGAAGGCAATCGAATAGGGCTGGTGACTGTGATTTCGAACTTCGAACGCACGGATTTTTTTTATTGCTTTTGCAGAATTTTTGATCGACATTTGAAATCTTTTATGCTTTTGCTGTTCTAAAGTGCAGTGCACTAGTTAAAGTTAACTGAGGGAAGCGGTTTATTATAGTGTTTGCAGATAATGGCCGCGTCTGTGGAACATTACCCGTTTAAACGTAAACGTTAGTGTTACATGTCGGTCGTGCATCACTCCAAGGTTTCTTATTAAGTTTCCTTTCTGATTCTAACGAGTAACCTACATACACTGTACACTAATTGTACATAGTTAGTGACTCATCAAATAGCTGCATTTAAAAGAACAACACTGCAAGCGTGGTGATACATTACAGTGGGAAATTTACCTATTATTACTATTATTAATTATAAAACCGTTCTATATTCAATAGACCAATATATATACAATCCAATAAAAAAATGCCAACATAATACGAGTATCAATTCCCTGAAACCCCACGCAAATATTTCTGGGAAAAATAAATTGTCGATATTGCAACCCTATATCGAACGCATCACTTTTTTTTCTAAATTCGAAATTTGAACTGCGATTCCTTTTAGCCGTCATGATTTATAGGAGGTGCTCATTTGTGCGGGAATTTTGAATCTTATTTAAAATTCGATATGTCTGTCGCTTGGGGCTGCATAAATATGATTCGTGGTGTGCATATTTAAAAAATATTTTGCGGAGCAGTGCTTGTGGTAGTTCCTTGTGGATACTGGCAAGGAAATGGTTCATTGAACCCGAGTATAGGTCGAGCGAAATGGAGGCTTTTGCAGGAAAGACATAAGAATGAAAAGCAGTGTCGATTTTCAAAACAACGTTCCCAAAATCACTGTCTGTTAATTACGAGAAGTTTATTTCGAATCATAAGCAAGTTTTGACAGGTATAAAATATGACAGTATTGTGTCATTGACGTTTAGTGTCACAGGTAATAAAAACAAAACAATACAGGCATTCCTAATGTTACCAGGTTCAAGTCAACGAGCACACCCTTTTTTTTTTGTACAAAATAAACGGTATTCCGACGCTCTGATAAAATTGTGGGACGAATTTAATGTTGCAAGATAACTGTATGTAAGCATGTACGTGTCAAAATTTCTCGAAAACAAACTCTTTGTATGCACCGCTGGCAGTTAATATCTAGTTTGTTTTTCTTATCTATGTGGAACGATTTTTGGATGGCATAATACAAAATTGTGAATCATACGGTTTTGAGAAGTTTTTTCGTTGCATTCGTGTCACATGTTGGTGAGGACTAGAATCACTATGCCATGCATGATTTTTTGCAACACCAGACTACATAGTTGCTAATGCTTTAGATTTCTAAATAATTTAGTTTTGTAGAATAAGGATATTGGTACTGAGGAGCTCGTGGCTAAATAATAACAGTCCCACGGGTCGATCCATCAGGTTAAGCTACGCTTGCCGGGGTTGATCCGTGGATGGGTGGCCATCTTTACATACCGAGACTCCTCCGTGCCTCGGAAAGCACGTTAAGCCGTTGGTCCCGGCTGTCATTTGTGGATATTTGACAGTCGTTACGGGTAGTCAGAAGCCCGAAAGTCTAACAACCAGTCTTACCAAGGGGTATCGTATTATCCAGTTACTGGGTTGTGGAGGTCAGACAGGCAGTCGCTCCATGTAAAATACTGGTATTCAGCTGCATCCGGTTAGACTGGAAGCCGACTCCAACATAGTTGGGAAAAGGCTAGGCAGATGATGAGTATGGATCAGTTGATAAGGCAGCATTTACCACCTCATGAATGTCTCAGGTTCTTGCTGTAACTATTTTTACAGCACAAAACACCATGCTATCACCAACACCAACATTACAGCAATAAACTAAACCTTGTGGTACAAGTTTCCCACATTGTCCTAAGGCCAGTCCGTCAATGACTTGCTTGTTCAGGCGCCGATGTTATCGGTGACCTCAAACTATGAAGTTGAGTTTCGTTATTAAAAGGTCAGATGCATTAACAGAATGGGTACTGAGAGTGTGGCCTTAAGGCATTTTTTTTTTTTTTTTGATATTGGGACATCATCAAATGACTTCTCCCGCTCTGGGCGGAGCGGGAAGGCGTGTCAGACTTTTACTGACTAAAACCCACCCGTGTTCCTTCAGTTGCCTGTTGCCAAGGGTCCCGGTATCCCTTTCGGACTTTACCGCAAACTTGGCATTTTTTTGAAATACCTACGAAATACTTTTCGCGTTTTTATTTTGTATTTTTTGGGGTCACAATTATGTTCGCGTATCTCGTCAAAATATAAGGAACAGCTGATTTGTTTTTCACGATTTCTGAATTAGTCCCATAGTGAAATTTGTTCATAATGATGAGTACACACGGGTACACATAAAGCTATATATTTCCAGTTTATGCTGATCTCGCATTGTATAGGATTTCCGTACAATGCGAGGTCAGCTTATACTGGAAATGGATAGCTTGATGTGTAGCCGTGTGTACAATCACCCCTGAAGAGAATGCCCATGAATTCAATTTCACCCTGTATTGTTTTTAAGAAACTGCAACTACAATCGTTTCTGCCTACCCCTTTGGAAAGAAGGCGTTAGTTTATTTATGTACATATTGTTTGTATGGAAATACAATTTGAATGTTTGTTGTTAATAGGGAAATTCTTGGGAAAAAATAAATTACCTACAGACGAACATAATTGAATAAATTGATTATTTAAAACAAGATTTTAGGTCGCAATTTCCGTCTCGAGACGACATTTTAAAAAGATTATTTTCTTTACAAAGAATGACATAATCTATGATCGTCCTAAATAACTCAGTGGCAAAGTGTCCAGCTTTAAAGCTTAGAATCGTGTGTGGAACTATTTGGAACAAATATTTAAAACTGGCAGACATCCCTTTCTTTCCAGTCTTATGTTAATTGATAGCACAGTCCTACTGAAAATAGAACAGTAATCGTAAAGTACAGTAAGTGTAAAGTACAGTAATCGTAAAGTACAGTAATCGTAAAGTACAGTAATCGTATTCTAGGTGCATCGTCTTCACATGTAATTATATAATTGATGTGTGCAAAATATTTGTAAAACATTTTTAAAAGAGTAACGGTGGAGCTTCTTGCCCATTCTTCTCCGTTCGAAAACTACCTTTTGGAAGGGGCAACTTGAATCAGTTGTATTTAATTGTTTTTGACGTTCAAAAGTGTCTAATGTGCCTACTTGAAATAAATTATTTGACTTTGACTGTAGATAATATTCCCCCCATTTCTCCAATAAGCTCAATCAAAATTGTTACATCTCAAGATTCACAAATAAACTTAATTTGCTGATTCTCAATAATGACTCTACTATACTTTTTTTTCTCCAAATTAAAATGTTCTCCAAGTCCACAGTCTACCTTCTCAATCTCTACAACTCGTAATATTCATAGCACAAAACAATACACGATTGATTGTGCGCGAGCGCAAGTGAAACACAAGGTCTACGCCCAAGCTTATCTGCGAGCTTACATCATGTGTGTAGTCACTTTCAATTTGGTAACTATTGGATAAACATGTCTGTATTGTTTGTCTGTCATTAAGTATGAGTGGATTGATGTTAAGTCTATTTAACAGCATCTCGCCTTTATTCTCTGAAGGGGTAGGTAGAGGTATGAGCGCGAAAAAAAATCAGCTGTTCCCTACATTTGTGTTCACTTAAATCGATAAAATGTATGGAACAGCAGAATTTTTTTTCGCGATTTCAAAGTTGGTCCCATAGAAAAAGTTATTCAAAATGATGAGTACAATGACCCCTTTTCGGGTTTAGCATAAACAAAAAATAAGGTTGTATAAGGTGTATCTTTTCATCCACGAAATCTCTTAAGGGGTCATTGTACTCATCATTATGAACAACTTTCACTATTGAACCAACCCTGAAATCGCGAAAATACTAACCTTTTTCCTATATATTTTATGTTCGCATAGCTCGTCAAGTCTCGTTAACCCTGTTTAGGTGCACCCGCATCTCGATAGTTAACATAACACAACATCACGTTAACATAATTACATAACGCCTTGTTTCCCCGAAGGAGTAGGCAGAGGAATACTGTACTTATCTATAGTATCTACACCAGATTTGGACCATTAGTTCTCTTCAAAATGGTACGAGCTGAATGGTGCAGATCCATGCGTCATGTTCGTGAACGGGCGCCGTCAGTTGTGACTGGTCAGCTCTTAGCTGCCATGGCTTATATTAATTTTTGAATTGTTTTTTTGTTTTGATTTTATAATAGGGAATATGCATGTGATTCAATTATGGGTCAAATATTTTTATTTATAAACTATATTACTTCAGAATTCTGCCTCCATCAATATTTTTGAATAAAATTTCTTTTTGAGCGAGAAATTAATTTTTAAAAAATCCCAAAAATCTTTGGGTAATTCAAATACTTGAAAAGCTAAGAGCGGATGTGACGTAACAATCCGGGATAGCTATCAAAATGTCAATGTCAAGTCAATCAAAAAGTGTCAAGTCAATGTCAAACGCCCCTACAAAAAGGAGTGTTTGACGTTGACTTGACAGTTGCTTGTTTGTTTTCACAGACTGTGACGTCACCACACCAAGCGCGCCAAATAGAGGGCGTTTAAATAGCCCGGATCGGTGGGATATTTCAAAAAAAAAAATTAAGTACTTTAAATTGCTTTTTTGCCGTCGAATTTTTTTTTACTATTATTTGACGATGTTAACTATCGAATAAAAATATTAAAAAAATACATGCATATTCCCTATTGCGGACGCTTATAACGTGCTTTCTACATTGTTTACATATGTATAATTTCAACACGAATGATGTGACCAATTGTTTGTATCAATTTTTTTATTTAATAGTGTGTCCGTGGAGTTTCTTGCCCGTTCTTCTCCATAGGTACCTACAACGCTTTGGAATGGGCAACTAGCATATTTCTGACAGACCGACTCCTTGACAGTTCAAAAGTGCTTGTAAATAATAAATGCTTTGAGTTTGACCCACATTTTGCCAGTTATGTTTAAGTTCCATGCATGTATGGAACCTCCTTCCTTTTCCACGTTCAACTTAGTGACATAGATCGCAAAAAATCTTGATGTTCAAATACACAAGTACAAAATAATGATACTGACGAACTATTCACAAAGCAATGGACATTTCGAAATAGTTGGTACACGAGTGTGTCGCGATGACTGGAAGATGTATAGTGACAACAATGCAGTAAATCAGTTGTCACTACATCAATGGTATACAATTTATTGACAATTTGCATCGGCAGTTTCGTAATATGTGATGAAATAGTTTTTGGTTTTGTACCTATGTTTTGAGGATTTGAATGGCGCAGCTTAACTTTTTACGCATCTAGCATCTAGTCTATTTACAATACCTCATCACCATCTGCGTAGCCTTTCCCCAACTGTTGGGGTCGGCTTCCAGTCTAACCGGACGCAGATGAATACCAGTATTTTATATGGAGCGACTGCCTATCTGACCTCTACCACCCGGTAGCTGGGTTAATACTTTACCCCTTGGTAAGACTGGTTATCAGACTTTCGGGCTTCTGACGACCCGTAACGACTGTCAAAGATCCACATAATGACAGCCGGGACCAACGACTTAACGTGCTTTCCGAGGCACGGAGGAGTCTCGGTATGTAAAGATGGTCACCCATCCACAGACCAACCTCGGCAAGCGTAGCTTAACCTGATGGATCGTACCGTGCGACTGTGATTACGTATGCACGAGCTCCTATTTACAATACCTACGGTTATAGACTTTCATTCGATCCAGTTTTATGGTATCTTAGATTGAAAATAGGGAAAAAATTATTGTGTCCGAAGTTTGTAAGTCCTTATCTTTGGAATAAGAAGGTAGGCGATTGATAAAAATATAAGATTCACTCCAATTTCAATTTTTTCTTTTGGATTTAATTTTCGAGATATTGTTATTTATTATAAACTTTTTGATTCAAGGTCTGCGCTGCGTTATCTACGTTTTCGAGTAAACAAATTTTTTTTTTTCAGCAACTGTATAAGAGTTTCCTGATTTTCCTTCCAAATCCTTCGAGTTGTGCTATTTGGATGCTTGGTGACGCCACAAGACACTGCTATCTAATAGCGTAACACATTTTCGTAACCGGTTTAGACTAATCTGTTTCATTTTGACAGTTCAACAACATTTATTGCGTTATTTACGTTGTTGAGTGGATTTTTATTTCGAACTTATAAAGCATTTGATTAGCAATCTGTTTCAAAACTATTCAGATTGTGATTGATCGTGTAAGGGTGCTGATTCCAGACGATACTATGCGACATATAGGTGATGTCGGTTATGTTGAACGTTAATTTAATTACAGGGGGCATGGAGGATTGCCCTGAGATTAATATAGACGGTACTCGGGCTAGCAATAACCTTGTGATCCGTTTTAGATGTAGGAATTTGGTGGATGAGGTAGTCATAGTCAAGGCTCGGAACTGGTTTAAAAAATACCGGTTCATACCGGTGTATTTCAGTTTTCGTTCTAACTTTTCCGAATCAAATTAACCGGTTTATTCGACGACCGGCATTTCGGTAAAAGTTTTGCAACTTGTGACTACTAGTGAGGATGCCGCGCTGAATAAAAACTAAAGTATTAACCGGTGTTTATTGCTCTTAAACCGGTAAATCCGAAAAAACCTTTAAATAATACTCTTCCAAATACTGGTTAAAAAAAATTGATATAAATATGCGAACGAAACCGAATGTAAATGTTTTTGCGTCAAGTACATCATTCCGGGTTTAAAATTTAACCGGTATCCGAGCCTCATATGAGATTTGGGATATTCATACGGTGCTCAAGATTAGGATATTTCATGATTTCGCAAACAACCAGATACTGTGAACAATTTACGAGGATTATAATTATCCGATCTTCTATCTTATCAGTCTTTCCAAGGGGTATCGTGTTACCCAGTTACTGGGTTGTGGAGGTCAGATAGGCGGTCACTCCTTGTAAAATACTGGTATTCAGCTGCATCCAGTTAGACTGGAAGCCGACCCCAACATATATATATTTTTTTTTTTTAAAAAAAACGTTGCCCCACACTAGGAATTTCTTCCTGTATCGTGGTTGCGTTTACAAACATAGAAAACTCACATACACTAACACCCAGACCAGATTGGGAAAAGGCTAGGCAGATTGATTGATTGATTATAGGTTTATGTGAAAAGATTTTGATATTGAATGCCACATCCACCATTCACCTACATTCTGACATCCCGTCATCCGTGCATCAGTAGCGCTTTGTCATACACGTAGATATTAAATTTCTTGGCCAACATATTGGTGCACCTTTTGTGTACGTCATAATGGTGCATTATCGGAAATAGTATGACAATGAAGAGGGATGAAGCCGGTGCATAGGACAAAGGATATGCCGTGTAGTTCAGGGTTTTAGGAAGCCTGGGTTGTTCCTTTGATGTGGTTGGTACTTATGAGTAGGTAATGTTTGCTGTTGTTCATCGGAATATCAATGTATGATTGTTCTACGAATCGTTCTATGTTAATACTTACATTATGTAATATTGTATTATTTTGTCTACGTCTGATTGTTTTAATTTCAAAGATAATATTTTTTTATTTATATATAGGTACTTTATTGTGCACCACAATAACAAAAAGAAAAAACAAACACTACAAAATATACAATGGGTAATATTTACATCATATAAAAGCTAATCGTCTTAAAATAATAGTAATATGTACAAGCAACATGAGTCGACACCCTTGCGTCATCCCAACTTCCTAGCACGGCGGGCTGTGCTGACGCGGCCGCTATAGATGCAGAAAACCTCAAACGGCGCAAATACTCCAATCTTATTGGGACTTATATGCTCGAGCCGTACGGATTTGAAACATTAGGGCTATGGGGTCCAAGTTCCCACTACGTTTTTCGAGACATTGCCAAGCGGTTCACCAGAGGGCGGGACTTTTTGGCCAAAGAATCAGTGTTGCCATACAACGTAGCAATGCATGTGCCTTTTGGGCACTTTCCTGATTTTTTTGATAGCATACGATACTTACCTACATGATGTTGATTTATTACATGAAAAGCGTTTGACAGTTTGTGATTTGATGTAAAACTAAGTTTTTAGTTTAGTTAAAAACTTTTCAGACATCATTTTGTTAGAAGCATCTCTATTAATACTGCCTCGTTGGTCTAGTTGTCTCAAGCGCTACTGTTGAGCATGAGGTCCTGGGTTCTATTCCCGGGTCGCGCAGATTGTTATTGGGTTTTTCGATCTAGAATTCCTCAGTTTGCATTTCTGCCCGTTTGACGGCAATAGGCTCGCCCCCTGTTATATAGTACTTGAACATAACAGGCGAAATGTGGATGTAGGTACTATAGGTGCACCTTTGCCTGATTCTTCGGGAAATTCAGGCGTGATGTTATGTTACGTGATCTCTATTATTATTTTGAGTATTAAAGAAGAAGAATCAATCATTCACGCATCAATTCGTGTATTCTATTACATTCGAAAGTGTAATTACAATTTCAAATCGCAAAATGAGGTAATCGGGCAATCGTGAAAGCACGTTATAATACTTGTAATGTAATAGGTACCTTTATATCATAGGTATTTTTGAAGAAGGGAAAGTGATCTTTTGCTGTTAAAAGATCCTTGCTTAGTGTGTGGGGAGATAAGAATCTGATTCTTAAAAGATTTCTTTGTTAATAATCGGGCAAATCTTTGTCACAAGTAAGTAGACAATTGTTTATTGCTACCTTATGCAATCTTGGAGCTTGCTACGTTTATTGTAAGACACTAAAAAAAATCAAGAAAAAAAAGTGGTTACCAAAAATCAACTTTCAAGTTTTGTATTGATACTTAGATAGATACTTCTGACATAATGACTGACACAAATACATAATTAAATAGCTTAGAAACAGGGTCCCGGTGGCACACTTTCGATATCTGCTGAACCCGTAAAAGGCAGAATAATTACTTACTTTATAAATATTTTTTAACTTAAAACATTAATTTTAAAAAAAAGTTCTAAAAATTATTCCTATGTTTAACTTATAGTGCAAAAATTATCGCCTAAAACATTAAAAAAACAGATATCAATCTCTAATCTTAACATTCAGTCAGATGCACAAATATTGATAAAACAGCTAATACATTAATAAACGATCCAAATGCTTTTATATGCAATAAACAAATCGTTCAATCAATCATGATAACCTTTTCTAATACTTCTTAATAAACTAAAAGAATTCATTCGTTTAATAAGTCGAGAGCATTGCTATGTATTGCGTATTTCGTGTTACTGTGAATGATTGTAATCGGATTATTTGTAAAATTACCATTTGTATACATAATAGCTGCGCCCGCGGTTTCACCCGCAAAAGTCTCGATCCCGTGAGAATATCGGGATAAAAGGTATCCTATGTCCTTCTCCAGGTCATGGTCTACCCCTGTACCAAATTTCATTCAAAGCCGTTCAGTCGTTTTAGCGTGAAAGCGATACAAACAATCAAACTCAATTTGCATTTAAGTATTAGTTAGGATTAGTATATAAACTAGCGTCTTCATCCCAAGGTAGGCAGAAACTACAAAACACCACCTGCTACGATCCTTACATACTCTCTTTGCCTCGTTTACGATCATACATCTGGTCATACACGCACGCGCCGATTGCGAATACTACGCACCTGACCTTTCTGAAGAACATCACCAATAAGGTCACAATAAGTCCTCCTAGGGCGTCCCCTCCCGGCGTTTACACTTACATGTGCCTTGTAAATATCTTATTTTTGTCGCTTTTCATTCATCCTCTCAACACGACCAAAACATCTAAGCATATCTACTCTTTTTAATTTTTGTCACTACATCTTGTTTTAAACCGCACCGTTGCCTTATCAACTCATTCCTCTGCCTATCATTCATAGTCAAGTTCCAGAAAGAAGGTAAAAAAAAAAAAAAACAAAATTCTTTAGCTAGAAATACAGCAAGTTGATGATTGGATTGAAGCCGTGATATAGTTATATGCCTATCCTTCACCAGCCTTAACGAAACGAGCTATCATTAGCAATTCCACGATTCCACCAATTTTGCACTTGACCAGTAACACATACAAATCGCTAAGCTTCATTGCGAGATTGACCCTCTGAACTCGATGTATCGATTTCGTAACATTTCGTGAGAAACATGACCGGCTGGCTATTGCACTGTCTTCTCAACATATTAGAGATAGGTACGTGTCGTTCTTTAAGGCCGCGACAAAAAATCCGCGCGATTTTTTATCGCAATTCTGTAAAACTCAATCTGCCTAGCCTTTTCCCAACTATGTTGGGGTCGGCTTCCAGTCTAACCGGACGCAGCAGAATACCAGTATTTTACATGGAGCGACTGCCTATCTGACCTCCACAACCCAGTAACTGAGTAATACGATACCCTTTGGTAAGAGTGGTTGTCAGACTTTCCGGCTTCTGACGACCCGTAACGACTCGACTGTCAAAGATCTACAGCAGGGACCAACGGCTTAACGTGCTTTCCGAGGCACGGAGGCGTCTCGGTATGTAAAGATGATCACCCATCCAAATTCCCAGTGCGGGATAGGCCTAAGACAGTTCGATACATAATAACTTGGAGGAATTGGCAATTATACTCTTTCAAAGCACTTAGTATCATTAGCCTAGACATTTTGACTGATATGTACCCTCCATGAGGTACTGGGTTCAGTTCCCGGGTTAAGCAAAGTGCTATTTGGCTTTTCCATCAGGAATTTCTCAGTAGTAACCCGGAGTCGGGATTTGAGCCCGGTTGATGGCATTAGGCTCGCCCCCTATTACATGGGACTTAAACATAGCTGGCGAAATGTGGCTGTACCTACTATAGCTACACCTCTGCCTATCCCTTTGAACACAGCCGTCATTTTGTGTAATGTTAAAAATAAAATAATTTTGCTATACTTAATTCGCGGTCGAGAACAAAGATGAAAAGTTTCGTTCGCACAGACAGACAGACAGATTGTACATAATTGGACAGCCGTGAAGAATGTCTGGTCCTATGTGGTTACGCCGTAATTATAGTCATTGTTCGCTTAATGTGTTGCGAGAGGGTATTATTTAGATGTAAATATATCGATGTTATGTGAGTTATGAGCATTTGTTCTTTACTTTGACGTCAGTGATTTGATTTTGTACCTACCGACTGTAAAAAGCGTCTTGCAAACTGGCGCACTATCAAAGTCATCATCATCTGCCTAGCCTTTTCCCAACTATGTTGGGGTCGGCTTCCAGTCTTACCGGATGCAGCTGAATACCAGTATTTTACATGGAGCGACTGCCTATCGGACCTCCACAACCCAGTAACTGGGTAATACGATACCCCTTGATAAGACTGGTTGTCAGACTTTCGGGCTTCTGACGACCCGTGACGACTGTCAAAGATCCACAAATGACAGCCGGGACCAACGGCTTAACGTGCTGTCCGAGGCACGGAGGAGTCTCGTTATGTAAAGATGGTCACCCACTATCAAAGTCAAAGTCAAATATAGGCACATTATAGGCACTTTTGAACGTCAAAAACAAAGAAATAGAATTGATTCTAGTAGCCCCTTCTAAAAGGTAGTGTTCGTATGGAGAAGATATCGCGGGCGCGACAGCGGTAACCTTTACGCGCCCGCGATGTCGCGCCTGTTTGTAGGAATTTCGATATTGCTAATAAGCTTAGCAAGACAGGACCTACGCTGATTGTTAAAAGCTCTCAAACTAATTTACATGTCTATTTTTTATATTTCGGAGGCTTATTGGTGATTCGCACGAATTTACTCGCCCGAAACGGGCGAATCGACACTTTTATATAATATACTATTTAAAAGTGTAGATTTTTTTGAGGCGATTCGCACGAAGTTGGTTTATGTGTAGGGAGAATCGTCAACTCCAGAAATCGATCGGGAAGGTCGTGGCTAAGTAATAACAGCCCCACGGGTCGATCCATCAGGTTAAGCTACGCTTGCCGGGGTTGATCCATGGATGGGTGACCATCTTAACATATCGAGACTCCTCCGTGCCTCGGAAAGCACGTTAAGCCTTTGGTCCCGGCTGTTATTTGAGGATCTTTGACAGTCGTTACGGGTCATCAGAAGCCCGAAAGTCTGACAACCAGTCTTTCCAAGAGGTATAGTATTACCCAGTTACTGGATTGTGGAGCTCAGATAGGCAGTCGCTCCATGTAAAATACTGGTATTCAGCTGCATCTGGTTAGACTGGAAGCCTTTCCCAACATAGTTGGGAAAAGGCTAAGCAGATTGATTGATTCAAGTGGTAAGGTTATAACATAATATAATTATGATTGTGTTTGAACGGTATGATGAGCTTGGTACGAAAGGATGAAAATAGTATGCACAAACACATAACATTTTACAACTTGGGGTACCTACCAACGCAGTTCTTGATACAACTTTCACTGAGTAACCGGCGTAGGCGCAATGCTCGCTATGCATATCGAAGATAGATCGTACTCGATCCTGGAATAATAATATCAAAATCATCACTTCACTATTGAGTGCTTGACTATTATTTTACTATCTTCAAAGTGTTTTTGAGTTTTTTCATCATATCAGCCAGACCGTGCAATCAGGGGCGGTCGCAGCCCAAGTTTCACCATTCAGAGGGGGTCACCATTGGTGCCGAGGAATACTTTTAAGGGAAATGGTTAATTGATAAGTACTTAAATCATTCAGTCTCTCGACAGCTTGAATGATTTTGGGAGGGGTCATGAGTCATGACCCCAAGACCCCCTCGGACCGCGCCCAAGTTCAATACATAACATCTTGGAGGAATTGGCAATGATAGTCTTTCAAAGTAGTTAGTGACATTATCGCCTAAACATTTTGACTGATATTTTCCCTTCTATGAGTTACTGTGGGTTCGATTCCCGGGTTGGGCAAAGTGTTAATGGGTTTTTCCATTGGGATTTTTTCAGTAGTACCCCGGAGTCTGGGTTTATAACTGGCGAATTATGGGTGTACTAACATTGATGAAAAGTGCCATACAACACGATTCTTACCGGCTTCCCTTCGGAGGTTCGCGTCAGTATACTTACCGCTATTGAAACATACCACAGTCAATATTCAATAGTCTACTATTCCCAAAAATATTCCTACGGGCATTTAATTCAGCATAACATTCCAACAAAAAATACGCCTATTATTATAACAACAGCAACAAAAAAAAATAGCTTTGAATTACAAAAACAAAAAAAATACTAAAATAACCCGGCTACAAAACGTCATAATCGGGCACTAAAAATTTATACATTAACGATCCCCTCATGACGTCACTTTAGGTCACGTGGAACTGCTTGATATGGTCGTGAGCAAGCCGCTGTACTAGCAAATCATATCTAACTTTATTAATTAGTTAATTAATTTAATATTATAAACGCGAAAGTTTGTAAGTATGGATGGATGGATGTTTGTTACTCTTTCACGCAAAAACTACTAAACCGATTTGGATGAAATTTGGCACACAGATAGTTTATAACCTGGATTAACACATATAATACTTTTTATCCTGATATTCCCACGGGGTCGAGATTTACGCGGGTGAAACCGCGGGGCGCAGCTAGTACAACATATTTCCTTTCATACATTACAAATCGCCACATCCATTCTTCTCTAATCGGTACTCGTAGTGTTGAGTACTCAGTGATGAAGTGCGCGAGGTCGCAGGGTCGAGTCCCGACCCGGTCCTTTCACTTCTCTTATGTAAGCGGCCATGTTATAACGCTAATGTTCTGTGTTTGTCTGTGAGTTTGTGTTTATATATTGTAGACATAATCCTAACTAATATTATGAATGCAAAAGTGAGTTTTTGTTTGTTACGCTTTCACGCTAAAACGGCTGAACGGATTTGGATGAAATTTGGCCCATCCTTCACCACTTTCTAGTGCTTTAGCTGGGAAGAAGTGGCGCAACAAACTCCCCAACAGCAAAGCTGTCTGTTCAGTTAGAAAAAAAAAAGATTCTATACAATAGGTATTCAAAATTTTGTTTTTTTTTTTTTTCCTAGCCTATGCTGTCCCACTCCTGGGCAAAGGCCTCCCTCCACTCCTTCCATCTTTCACGAGCCCGCGCGTCTTCTTTCCAGTTTTGATGGAACCTATCCAGCTCGTCCCGCCATCTCCTACGTGGTCTGCCGCGACCCCTTACAAAACATAAATCAAATTGTCAGCTAGCACACGCCAATATACCAACCAAAATAATTCAAGTGTTATTAGTAAAAATATTAGCCAGCCAGCAGGATGGAATGTTTGAATGCCTAGGGTACGCCGTACGTGCGATACGTAGGTACTATCAGGGTGCGCCGAACTTAGACACGATTAGATTTTCGCTGCTATTTCACAATAAAGGCGTATAGGTACTAAGTAACATAATTACAGAACATTAACCTCACTGACATCACCCAGGTGTGGCTTACTAATTAATATTTATCACATTAGACCTGTAGCCGCAAGTTGACAATAGGTCACTGAATCCTGTAGGTGTGTGGTAAAACGCTAAGTTTATGTGACTACATAATCATTAGCATTGCATAAGCATAATCAGCCTATAATCCCACTGCTGAGACACAGTAATCATTACTTAAAAAAAAACAATTTAAGGCTTGTCGCTGAAAATTTATTTATTTATTTATTTATTTATTTAGCAACTCATCATCACTATCATTACAGGATTGTCCTAATTCAATAGTGTGGCTACAATTACAGTTTTATTATTTATCATATTCATAACATATTCTGAACATAGTGATTTTCGTGAACTCACCCAGAGAACAAGTAAAAAGATCTATGCTGTCTGCTACGTCATTAAGTATACGCAAGGTACGCGTTATAGGGGCTTTACTCAGTAGATTGGTCCTACTCAGTGTTACCAGGTGAAAAATAAAAACTACCGTGTTGATGGATTAAAAATACAGTGTTTCAGACTCAAGATACCGTAGACATATTTGAAAAATTTCGTGTAAATTACCGTGTAAAAAGCAAAAGAAAGGACCATGAATATTCAATATTTGTATTCAAAATTATAGTTAATTAACTACTTTCTTTAATCATATAAAACAAGAACTTCTTGATCGTATATAGCTGCAGTCATTTTTGACAAAATATTCCTATTATGTACAAAATCAAAACAGTTGTTTCCATGTCTTTTTTTTTTGTACACGAGTATATGTATGTTTTTAAGTTAGTTAAACTGTTACTACACTACCGAATTGGGACACTGTAATGGTAGCGTATGTAAGTAAGCAATAAATAAAATAAAAAAATAAAAAATGTCGGTAAATACACTGTTGCCCAAGAATGTTGACTTGGCTAAATATCCTTTCACAGGCAGGATTTGAGTGGGGTAACGATAAAATATTAACTTTTTTTTAATTACCTGGCGCAACGGTTCTGCGTTCACTATTAAACAACCAATTTTAATTATGGTTAGACAAGCGGACAAACTACTAATAGAAACACTTTTCATATTTAGTCGTATTAAGATTACCCGTGTACAATATTTTTGGGAATTCCCCCACGCGACGGCATAGAATGCAAAGTGACAAAAACTATATAACTATATTATAGTATTGGCTATCATTTTTAATAAATTACCGTTACATACATTACACGGTAGTTAATATTTAAAATTATCGTAGAAAATCACACGGTAGGGAATCATTACCGTAGACCGTGTATTGGTGAAAAATACCGTGGTTCTACGGTAATTACCGTGTATCTGGTAACACTGGTCCTACTACTGGGAACCGCCAATAGACGTGGCCGTCGCCTTCGCAATACATAATTGTCGGTGTACACACAGGTTTATTTCTTTTAATATACCTACATATACATATATACCTACATATATTCTCAAAATAGTACGTCAACAACATACACTCTGCAAATTAAATATTAAAAGTAATAATAAAAATAGAAAACAAACATGTAGGAACATTTAATTTTATATTATTTTGTAATAACATGATAATTAGCGCCCACAGGTAAACATAGCCTAGTAATAAATACTTATTTATTGAAATTACATTAACATTATTATATTTTTAATAAATTGTAAACTAAAAAAAAAAAAAATGTTTTAGACTAATTCTATTTTACTTTTTTGTACATTCTAGACCTCGTCAATACAAACTAATGTCGTATTTCTCACGCTAGATTCATACATCGTGCAATACCGAGAAATAACTAACATAGTGTGGCACGCAGCCACGCCCGTAGGCTGGGTGTATCGTGGCATCTGCCATTTTGACATCAGAGACGTAATAGGCGACTATAGGGTCAGAGGCTACAGTGTTGCATATAAATAAATCAATAGATGTTCAAAAGGAGGAGCTCGTGTGGCTAAGTAATAACAGCCGCACGGGTCGATCCAACAGGTTAAGCTACGCTTACCGGGGTTGGTCCATGGATGGGTGACCATCTTTACATACCGAGACTCCTCCGTGCCTCGGAAAGCACGTTAGGCCGTTGGTCCCGGCTGTGATTCGTGGATCTTTGACAGTCGTTATAGATCGTCAGAAGCCCGAAAGTCTGACAACCAGTCTTGCCAAAGGTATCGTTTTACCCAGTTACTGGGTTGTGGAGGTCAGCTAAACAGTCGCTCCATGTAAAATAATGGTATTCAGCTGCATCCGGTTAGACTGGAAGCCGACTCCATTATAATTGGGAAAAGGCTAGGCAGATTACATAGATGTTCAAAAGAACTAAATACTTAGGCTAATAGCATAATATCACGGTTAATCCCATAGGTAGTAGACAGGTGTATAATCCTTATCCTAACTTCCTAAATTAAATAAAATATTATAAATGCGAAAGTGTTTGTTCGTTTGTTACGCGGTCACGCTAAAACAGCTGAACGGATTTAGATGAAATTTAGCAAATTGGTATACCATGCCCTGGAAAAGGACCGTACCTGACCTGAAGGGTGCCAAACGGAACCCTTTTTACTAAACCTCCGCTGTCCATCCGTCTGTCTGTCAGCGGGCTGTATCTCATAAACCGCAATAGGCTGACAGTTGAAATTTTCACAGATTGTGTAAAATAAAGTAATAAATTAAAAGGTTTTTGTTTTTTGTTATTTTCGGTTTTTTTTCCTAATATTGTACCTACTGTGGTACAGAACCCTTCGTGTGAGAATCCGACTCGCCCGTGACCGGTTTTTATTTCTGTTTTAAAAAGAAACTTAACACTCACATAACTGCCCCATTTTAAATAATTCCAAACAAGCTTTTTGCTCGAATTTCCCAGCAGAAAATTTGTATCCTTCATTGCGAAACATGGTTTCAGAATTATATATTTTTCATATACAATGTTTAACTGAAAAATTCAGCATGAAACAGTGAAAATTGCTGGAACAAGGAAACGGAAACTTTTTGCAAATAACAAGCTGTGTACGACGGACAGGAATCTCATTACACAGTAATGTGTTACAATGTTTACGGGTTCAATGAAAAAAAAGGTAGAGAGAGATGTACAGTCAGCAAAAGAGATCATAAACTAACTGCAACTTTATAATTTTAATTGTTTTGCACGCAATTATAATAAGCGTAATCCTACTAATATTATAAACGTGAAAGTTTGTGTGTTTGGATGTTTTTTACTCAATCACGCAAAAACGGCTGAATGGATTTGGATGAAATTTGGCCAACAGATAGTTTATAACCTGGATTAACACATAGGATACTTTTTATCCCGATATTTTCACGGGATCGAGACTTACGCGGGTGAAACCTTGGGGCGCAGCTAGATAATTATAATTTCGTGCAGTATAATTATACTTTAAAACTAATAACCACGTATTATAAAAACTGATGAGACGACTTTTACGTGGTTATTATTTTGCAACCTTTCGGTGCAAGACGCCATCAACCATGATTGTTTTGACGGAATTTAAATGAGACAAAGATATACACTAGTTCTTACCTACCGCCTACAGAAAAAATCGCAAGTAATCTTAAAAAAGGCACACAAAAAAAAAAATTGTCGATTTTCTTTTAAAACACAATTACTAATTTGATTAATTCGTCAAAGGCTTCTGTTCCTTTATTTAATTTTTAATTTAATTATACCTACCGAATTGTTGGCCAATTTTCCAGTTTTGTTTAATTTCTCATAACTGATCTTTTAACATTTCTCTAATTTCGCTTTTGTTCCGGAAACACTCGAGTTTGCTATTTGTCTGTCAAGTAATTTACACAGATTTTGTTTAAGTAAAGGAAAGTTAACTTTGTGATGGTAATTTTAAAGCATATTTTGCTTTGTCTAGAGTGAATCCCCATTGATGAATTCTTGGCCCCATCTGTGTCGTGCAATTAACAATGCTAAGTCTTGGGGGTTATTCTGGAAACTGGTAGAAAATATAATTGAACGTTTAATAAATAATATTTATTATTTAGCTCTTTTATCAGAAAAAATAAATTAAGTCGATAACGAATTAACAAATATTTAACACGAGAAGACCTCAATTTATCTCTTATATTATTTTAAGTTAAAAACAATAAAAAAATACTGGCCAGTTGCATCCGGTTAGACTGGATGCCGACCCCAACATAGTTGGGAAAAGGCTAGGCACGTTGATTGATTATTTTAAGCTAAACTTTTTCTCCACTTATGATGCGGAAATATTATTTTGTGTACTACCGGAGTGTTTATTTTTAATAACAATTGTTTATACTTCTCAACACCATTGAAGTTAGCTTAAGTTCAGTCAGCTAGACTGTAGAATACCTTTAAAACCATTCGACAAGACACCGCCGGATACATTATCGAGACCTTCCTCGATAGGGCCCCAAGAAAGTAACGCCTGTACAATAGTGCGTAATTTTTCGAACCATTTACTCCGCCGGCCATTGTTGTCCCGAACTGCAATTAGGAGACAGAAGGGGGAACTTAATGCTGCTCTGATCGACTATTAATAATTATTATTCTAGTAATTACTTACGGTTTGTTACCATACTCTTGTTTAGGTTACGAAATCAGTTGTATTATTTTACGCGCAATGTGCTCGACAATTATTTTCCGTCCGAAAAGTTCTCGAGCGGTTTTGAGAATAGGGCCCGCCATTTTTTGGCAAAATAATGGTTTGTTGTTGTCAGCCTTATTTTAAAAGGGTTTTAAAATATTTTGAGTGGAGGTTAAGTGGTACTTAACTTGTCAAAAAATAGACGGATTTGGTCGAAAGTGAAAATGATTTTTCTTCATAAAAAACGGTTAAAATATTTTTGAAAGCTGTTGCTTCTTAAATTGAAAACCGCGGGTTTCAACATATAGGAGCAAAATATAAAAATATAAAAGCCTCCTTTCACGGCAACAAGTAGGTAAAAGGACAAGAAAATTATGTCAAATTGCCCATGAAAGTACCTTCTCACAAAACTTTAAAACAGCCCCCTTAGCTCCATAAAACACATTCTGACAAATATTACGACCGATCCGATGCGGTACGTCAGTATGAATAAAGATAGACCCCATATCTCATTCCTTAAGACATTTTACTTATGACGGTAGTTGTAAATTTGGTATTCAACGACCCCATTCCTGTCTAGGCAATTTGAACCATATTTCTTACAAGTTAGAGTTGATTTTGTGTTGGGGTTTTTCAGTAATAAATTGGAATTAATACGTAAGGTTATATCGCCAATATCTCAGGTTTTGAAAAGTGGTTTAATGATTTTCAATGTTTTAGCCCGTTTTATGTTGTTTGTGCGTTCTGGTTCGATGTGATAACAGGATTACATCTCCCTGTATCCTGATTCTGTGATCTTTCTCGTTTAATGAGGATTTTCTGGCTTTATGGGACTGATTGACGCTCATTATCGAAGTAATTCGAGCTTGCTTTTCCGAGGTAGGATTTGGGCGATTACAATCGATTTTATCGCTTGCCAAGATATCCGAGTTACAAGATTCTAATGATTAGAAAGATCGTAATTTACAAATCTAGATTTAATTTGCCTTTTTCCGACATCTACGAAGAAATACCTATAAGCAATCCTTGAACGAACTTGTACAGTCATAAGCACTAGAATCGTGACAATCTAAGAAGTCCGTTTTGACAGCTATAAAAATACATAGTGTAGCGATGAAAAAAAAAAAGTTTCTTATATACTGATTCTCGAGACATATCGATTAAACATACTTAGAGAGTTTGTAATCGACGACTTATCTGCATTGCTTAAAACTGATTCTCAAGGCATAACGTTTTATTACAAGTACGAGAACGAAACGTCAAAACGGACTTCTTATCCGAGATCCGACGGTGCGCCATATTGCGGACGGACACAGACAAGCCCGCACGACGCGCCGTGGGAAGGTGTACGAGCGGGGTATCGCAGTCATCGGAAGTTCCTCGGTGCGCGGTGTGTGGCGGTCTGTGGTCGTCTGCCGTGCGTGTCCGTCCGCAAAATCGCGGATCGCCGGATCTCGGTATTAGATTGTAGCGAGTGTAATAGGTATATACTTAGCAACTTTTAAAAGTGATTTTCTCCAATTGCATTGTTGGAATTTGATTTTATAAGTATTTGGTGGCTCTTTTCATTATATTTTCTGTCACATTATAGGTACCTATGCCATAAGTTTCCTGTTAATGTCCTCTAGAACTAATTTTGTAAAAGCTTACCAAGTTATCGTCTTACCCAGTAACTGGGTTGTGGAGCTCATATAAGCAGCCGCTCCATGTAAAATACTGGTATTCAGCTGCATCCGGTTAAACTGGAAGCTGACCCCAACATAGTTGGGAAATGGCTAGGCAGATTAAAAGATGAAGAGATGAAAGTATCATACATCTATCTGTCTTTTAATGTATTTGGACGAGTTCACCTTTTCCAGATTTGCCAAGAATTCGGGAACTAAATAAACCATTACTAATAGAATTATGATATTATCTTTTACAAGACTAACAACTAACTTCGCTGTCATATCATATCAAAAACTTAGTTCGCACTAGTTTTCTGTTTGAGTAATAAATTCGCTGTGATCCCAATTGGTCTGTTTATTGGCTCTGAAACCTGAACTATTTGGTTTTCATTTGATTTACTTACTTCTGCAATACCTATTTTTGTTTGGAATCGCGAAGTTTTGTATTCGTGTTTTTTTTTTGGTTAGGTATTTATGAATCGATATAGTATACTTAGAGTGTATTTTTCTTTCAGAAAATCGTTTAATTGAACTTTGAGCTCAATTTTAGAGTGAATTAAAATTTACAGGAACTTCTGAATTGTCAAGCAATACTTTGACGTTAACGTTCAAAACTGAAAAGAAATGTCGAATCGTGTATTTAAACTCACGGCACCCTTAATTTTTTTTTTAATATTTTATTTTATTGTAGATAATTTTGTTTAAATTTTACTTCTAGAATAAAAACAGCTTCTGTCCAATGACATTTCTCTGCAAATGTTATGTACACCTTTAATTCATTTATACATTAGCAGTTATATATTTTTCTTAAATATTTTTTGTAAACCAATGCTGAATGTAGGTATATGCTGTTGGTGTAGTACATTAACCGGTACTCTTGATCTGTCAAAGGGTGTCAGTTAGTCAGAAAGTTTACAAGTAGTTACCCTATCCAAGGAGTTCAGAGGACGATTCTCATCAAATTTCAAAACACATCCACAATCGGGGTAAGGCAGGGTCAATAACCCTACTTACCCTTACCTGAAACTAAGAAGAGATACATTAATGTATGTTTGTTTGTGACTAAACAAACATGGCTAAAAGCCCGTTTGTCAATACGTGAAAATGCGTTTCGATCTCGTGCGTATTTGCTTGTTTTGGATTGCTACTGGAAGTTAAAAAAATGGGGAACAAGGAGGAAAGAGAGGAGAGATATATAACTTTTTGGAATATTGGCAAGTGGGACAGAGCAGGTTAGAAAAAAAACCGGACAACTCGCACATGAAGACTTCAGTACCGTATTAAGATTAAGAAAAAAAACGCCGAAAAAAACACGTTTCTTGTTACCCCTTTAATTATTAACTTATTTATTTTTTAATAAATGTTGTTATAGCGGCAATAGAAATAGTCAATCTGTGATAATCTGTTCAAGAGATACAGCCCGCTTATAGATAGATGGACAGACAGACGGATGGATAGACGGATAGACACACGTACAGACAGACGGTCAGACAGAGAAAGACAGACGGACAGCGGAGGCTTAGTAACAGGGTGCTGTTTGGCACCCGTGGGGTACAGAACCCTAGAAACGACCAAAATTCATAACAATTTTGAGTTAATAAAATGTATTCTCATAGAAGAAGAACACAAACAGATCAAATAATGTTTTAACCGTCTTCAAAAAAGGAGGAGGTGGTCTATTTTTCCTGGATCAATATACAGAGTATTAGGTGCAGACACAGAATATGTATGTAAGTTACTTCGTACAGCCGAATTCTTGATCCACAAAAACCTTTGCCGTAGTCGAGCAAAAATTAACCTAGATCAATATTACCAGCCTACATTATTTATATTCCCTCAAACCAAAAACACCTCGCCATCTTTCGATCTAATATAATATTCTCAACTCCATAACACAACGCAAGAATCGAAATAAGAAAAAACAGTTGCTGAAAAGAACGACGAATTCGTATGCGTACTTCGTAGGCTCTCGTGTGTTTCCGTGGCCTTAGGGAATAAAGGGGGAAAAGGGGGGGAAAGGTTATCCACCAATATTGAATTGTTTCATATCAGCCAGTTATTGGGAAACTGATTGACATGACTTTCTGTTGTTTTTTTTAAATATCACTGATAAAGCTGATGACTTTTTGGCAGGGACTTGTAAAAATACGTTAAAATTGTGTTAACGATAATTTCTACCAATCCAACCGGATTGTAACTAAATTAATAGTTGAAGATTTCGTTCCGATAGATTTTCGTTATATTGGCAAGAAATTAGTTTGTAAATGGTTACAGGAACTGTGGCGGCATCTACATCGCCATACTAATCGAACGAATTACGCATCAAAGACCTGACGTCGCTCAAAATCCTGACGTCACATCAAAATCCTGCATCGCGCAATTAGAGTTTACCGCGCGATGGACGATCGAAGATTCCAACATTCATCGTTGGGCAGTTGTCCGCCAGACACAACACCCGTCTGGTCGGAAGATCTTCCCTTTTTTATAGAGGATGATTGAACTATACATACAATGTGGAGACGACGATACAACAATAAATGAAAACACTGTCAATACTAATGCATAAGAGTATTTTGGAACTATCAAATAAATCCTAACATGGAAATTAAAAAAGTCATTTTTTCAAACAAACTAAATAGTAGTGATGGGCTGACAATGGGATTTGTCGATCTTTGACTAGCTATGGTAACTAAACTATTGGATATATTTGATTTATTTTTTGTATGTAGATCGAGTACGTCATTAGATATACGGAGTTTCATTTTTTGTCGTATTGTCGTCTCCACCTTGTATACACCTTGTTACCTCTAAAATACTATATATCTCTACGTAAAGATATCGTACCCCTATTTTGAGTAACGTTTCAAGTCCCTGCTTTTTGGTGATTTTTCATCGTGTTTAATGATTAGGTTCATTCTGTATAATTAAGTTAAAGTTTGATTTCCGTGTAACATGCGCTCGTTGATCGCGTGTTCGTGCTCGTTTCCACGTACTGACTGCACGAATGCTCGCTTTGTAACATGTTACATTACACCCCATAACACTGGTCAGTACACGGCATTACGTGCTATGTGTTATCTGAGGCTCAGAATATATATGTAGTATCTAGTCTGGCTATTATAATATAAACCTGTGTGTACCAGTGGGACAGAAGGAAAACCAAAAAAATAAAAATGGCCATGGCCTAACCGCGACAACATAGATACAAGATATTTAATTGATTAAGGAGCGACTTTGCGGAAATTCATTATAAAATACAATAGACGCAGATATATTTAGTAACCTATTATTCCGCTTGACTATTCTTCAAGATTGACCAATCGTCATCCTGAGGATGCCTCGTTGAGCGTTGAAACACGTGCTCGATTCCTTACAGGGTTTTTATGACTCTTGAAGAATAGTTAAGCGGAATAGATTACTAATTATATCTACGTCTATTGTATTTTACATAGATACAAGCTGATTATTGTGATCGTTTTAACTCAATGGAGAAATACTAACTGATAATACTCTGCTACAGTGATTGTAAAGCTGCGGCCATAAACTGAAACTTAAAACAACTTTTTACAAAAACAAAAACCGACATCCAAAAAAAACACAAAAAAAGTGGAAAATAACTTTAATTTCGGAAGTCGGTGTCACTTTTTAGTTGTGGTACCTACCCCGCATATTCGAATACCACTACCTGCTATGTAAATAACAGTGAAGGATTAAATTATGATATCGTATAGATAAACTAGGTGGGAAAAAATACGTAATATTGAAGGTAATTCAAAAACTACGCAAGCGATGTTAATAAAATTTATATGGGACCACCTCGGGAGTATACCCTTTCGAAATAAAAAAGATTTTTTTAAATCGGTTCACAATTGGCGAAAATATCGATGAACATACACAAAAAAAAAATACTTACCTACAGAAGAACATTGAAGCTCCTCCTTTTTGAAGAAGTCGGTTAAAAATGAATTTAAATTAAACCAATTGCATGAGCTTTTGAATTGTCAAAGAGTCGGTCAGTCAGAAAGATGAAGCTCTGCTAGTTGCCAATCCAAAGCGTAGTAGGTTCCTATGGAGAAGAAGGGATAAGAAACTCTATGGAAACACAACGAGCCACTTCCAAGGCATCGTGTTTGTTATCGCAGACGGTATGGCTGCATTTTTTGGCGGATATAGGGCAGGATCATTGAATCTGCCTAGCCTTTTCCCAACTATGTTAGAGTCTGCTTCTAGTCTAACCGAATGCAACTGAATACCAGTATTTTACATGGAGCGACTTATCAGACCACCACAACCCAGTAACTGCGTAATACGATACCCCTTGGTAAGACTGGTTGTTAGTCTTGTGGGCTTCTGTCGGCCCGTAACGACTGTGAAAGATCCGCAATTGACAGCCGGGACCAACGGGTTATACATTCTTCCCGAGGTATGTAAAGATGGTCACCCATCCACGGACCAACCCTGGCAAGCGTAGATTAACCTGATGGATCGACCCGTGCGGCTGTTATTACTTAGCCACGAGCTCGTGATAGAGGGCAGCATAAGAGGAAACGAATAATAAGAGTGGGAGTGAGTGAGTGACTGACAAAAATGAGTATTCACAAACATAGTAGGTAAAATTCAATGCTCAGACGCACGTAGCCAAATTGCTATTACACGAATGCTCATATAGACGCACCTTTAAACCAATTCCAGTTCCTTATCTAGATTTGTGAAACAGAACTTGCCGTCAACATGTCGGCAAGTTATCTCTCTTTCGTGCAAATTGTACGAAATGTAAGCTCTAATTGAACGGGACTTATCAGGAAATGTTACCTGAAAGACTTATTAGTTCTTGTCAAAATGGTAGATTTGATAGCGAATTAATTATTTAGACGGAGCACAGACATAATGTTGCCACGTTATCTAGTTTTCGAGGAAATCCTCTGTGTCTGACGAACGTACTTAAAAGTTACCATGTATTAATTAGGTTCTCGCGCACTGGACGGCCACGACTCCGGCCAGTCGTGGCCGTCTAGTGCTATTGTACAGTCTGTGGCTAGTTGGCCGTTGCGACCAAATGCGTGATTCGTATCGGTTTCTATAGTTTACCTGGTCGCTGCGACCACTGATCGTGGTCGTGGCCGTCTAGTGCGGGAGATCCTTAAAGTTCCATTTCAAATTCTGTTTTTTCTTTTTTTTTCTTCGTCAAAATAGCTAAAGTCCAGCATACAAAATGCACTTTGACTGGTAAAAAAGCCTATCAACTTGCTATCTAATACCAGATTTCGGCATTAATAGCGTTATTAAAATTACCCTAAAAAGCTGAAACCGCACAGAAAATGTTTTTGCCGATACATTGATGATTGAATTATTAAAATCACGAGCTCAAATCCGCATTAATAGCCAGGAGGGGATAAATTACAAACCCACGCATTAACGGGTTTAGGGTTCCGTTGCAAAAATAAAAAAAAACTCTTGTTATTAATGCAGCGTCCATCAATTTTTGTCCTTTAGTCTTTAATAATTTGCAATATGTAAGCAGTGATAGCCTAGTGGCGTGACCGTCAGACTGCCAAGTCATAGGTCTCGAGTTCGAACCCAAACCACGCACCTCTGACTTTTCGGATTCATGTGCGTATTGTAAAACTATCACTCGCTTTTAAAACGGTGAAGGAAAACGTCGAGAGGAAACCGGCATGCCAGAAGGATATTTCTCGACGGCATGTGAAGCCAAGCCAGAGGCCCTTGGGCAGCTTTACAACTCTGATACCAGGTTAATCACTAACCACATGAAAAGAAGATTAATTTGCAAGTCATGATTATTGAGAAATATGGGGATGTCATTGGGGAAGAAAAATGACGTGAGGAAACTTGGAACTATAGTTCATACTAGACCCGACAGACGTTGTGTGATGCTGTCCTTTCAATAATTGATACAAAATCCCTTAGAAAAAGGACGTTCAGTTTTTCCCGATTTTGTACATTTTCCGGGAAACTTTTCCAATTTTTTGTAGTTTTTGTAGAAACCAGTTGAATTAAAATAATCACTACGGAACCTTTTAGCCTACAGATGTTTCCCAACTGATGACATTTGTATATTTACTTATTTAGTGGTATTTTTGTTGCACTTATATCGCGATTAAAAATAATTGTGGTGCGTGCTAGACCGAACCAGACTGGGGGCTCACTGAAGGGGGGCTGACGAAGGGTGGCTGTTCGAAGGAAAGTGAGTGCTTTTGAGTGCATTAGCGCAAGTGCGTGGGAGTACAGGTTTGTTTGTGAATATAAATGCTAAGAAAGGAAAAAGGTGTATTGTGATTCATAGGAAACTTAACTTTTATGTTTGGTAGGAGTAGATTTCACTAGACTTCGCAAGGTAACGAGTGCTCTCCGGCAAAGTCTGCCTGCCTAGCCTTTTCCTAACTATGTAGGGGTCGGCTGGGTTGTGGAGGTCGCTCCATGTAAAATACTGTTGTATTTTAGATGGATACGACCACAACCCAGTTACTGGGTAATACGATACCCCTTGGTACGACTAGTTGTCAGTCTTTCGTGCTCTCCTGACGACCTGTAACGACTGTCGCCGCCGGGACCAACGGCTTAACGTGCTTTCCGAGGCACGGAGGAGTCTTGGTATATAAAGATGGTCACCCATCCACGGACCAACCGCGGCAATTGTAGCTTAACCTGAACAAAGTAAAGCTTAAATAAAGGCACAGCAACGTATTCCGCTAATAAGATAAAATTACTAAGAACCTTAGATAATTTTGCTGGTACAGTGAACCACACTTCAGTGGTATCACTGCACTGGCATTACGAATATCGACATTATTGCTTTTCATTGTTACCACTGATGTGTGCGGTTGACTGTACTATTAAGGTACAGTACGACACAACTTAGATGTACATAAATTTGAATTAATTAATTTGAATTTTACGAATGTATTTGGTTATATTTCTTTACAAGTAATTGCGTTTGCGTAAAGATCATTTTCACCTAAAGCAGTAATAAAGATCGGCGATTTTAAAGGCGCGCTCATTTCGGATGGTGATCGGTTTTACGAATTTTGCCGATGCTACATCTAAGTTGTGTCGTACTGTAAGTGACTTACCAAAAAAATTTAAATCTTATCAAAACAGATAAGTACAACGATTATCATACGTTTTCACTGTTACACATTCACGATATAATATCTACATGTTCCTGAAAACCTCTTTTAATACATATTTCCGACCTTTCGACTCACTTTACCTTGACCTATCACCCTTCACTCACGAAAATCAACCTTATCCTCCAATCAATAAGGTTATTTTTGGAACGGTTTACAAAAGGGAGTTGGGGATTCGAATTTCAATACCAATATCAGTAAGTTATTGAAGAACTGTCAGGTATTGGATTCAATTTGATTTTTTTTATATTAGAAGGCAAAGGAAACATGGAAATGTGTACCTCGGAATGGTCTATAGGTTAAGGAATCGACTTCTAAAGTGGGAGATTACTGGTTCGAATCGAAACCAGTCACGTATGTAAACTTGTGAACTTTCAACATACCCAACAGACAAAAATACCGAAAAAAGGGAAGTTTATGTTTTCGCCGCATTTTTTTCCTAACTTGTAAGTATAAATCCTTACATATTATAAAACAAAGTCCTCCGCCGCGTCTATCTGTCGTCTTGTTCGCGATAAATTCAAAAACGACTGCACCGATTTTCATGCTGTTTTCACCAATGGATAGAGTGGTTCTCGAGGAAGGTTTTAGTATATAATAACCGACATCCACGCGGGCGAAGCCGTGGGCATCAGCTAGTTTATCATAAAATAGAATAGTATAGTCTTTATTGTGTAAACCATAGAAATTACATTACATTATGGTAGCACAATTGGCGGTATTATCGCTAAAAGCGATATTTTAGGTACTAGCTAGCAACCTTCCTTCAGATCTTTTCATAGTCTGAAATCACCACAGTGAACAAACGAAGGTAATGATCAACACTTAAAAAGACATACTCTTATTACTACAACACGATTACCCCAACAGAGAAACATAATCCGATCTAAACGCACTTTTTATGGCCCCACTCAACCATCCCACGCGATGTGTGTTTAATTCTACTATTTTATTACAGCGAGCGTTCATTCGTTCACTCATTCAGTCTGTTCACTCACTCGATCTCAATCAGAAACGGGACTCGTGTCGCTGTAAATGCAGTTTCTTCTAAAGGAGGTTTGAACTTTATAGAGTAGTAAGCCATATTGGGTTTAATTGTGACATGAAATGAATGTTTTACTTCAAGAGTCAGACTGTTTTTTGTCTTGTTTAATAAAAACTTTTTATAACGATCATTGAATTACATAGAATATTATTGGCGTTCACCACAGGAATCATAGTACTTATTCATAGTGCTCGGGCTTCAAAAAAGTTGAATGAACTCCATGTAGTTCAATTTTAAAGAAAGAGATTGAAAAGCCCGTTTTCACTATCACTAGGGGACACCTAAACTGGCTAAACCTAAACCTAAACTGACCTAATCTGACTGGTAAGTAACTATTGTTAGTCGCCAATCAATCAATCTGCCTAGCCTTTTCCCAACTATGTTGGGGTCGTCGGCTTCCAGTCTAACTGGATGCAGCTGAATACCAGTATTTTACATGGAGCGACTGCCTATCTGACCTCCACAACCCAGTAACTGGGTAAAACGATACCCCTTGGTAAGTCTGATTGTCAGAATTCCGGGCTTCTGACAACCCGTAACGACTGTCAAAGATCGACGAATGACAGCCGGGACCAACGGCTTAACGTGCTTTCCGAGGCACGGAGGAGTCTCGATATGTAAAGATGGTCACCCATCCACAGACCAACCCAAGAGTAGCTTAACCAGATGATAGACCCGTGCGGCTGTTATTACTTAGCCACGAGCTCCTCTACTTTGTTAGTCGCCAATGATAATTCTTTAATTTATTCCAACACATAAAATCGCCAGTTCCCTAGCCCGACCCAAACCTCCCCCGCCGCGGGCAGTTCATTCTTCGACGCTGCTCACTTTCTTGCCCCATATAGAACTGTTTGCTGAACACACATAGGGAGTTTTTGCACCTTTTTTGCCCGGTGCACCCGCGACACTAGTTTTTGTACCACTGTGCCCTGATATGGGTAAATTGAGACGTACGCTTTGTAGGGTTAATGTGGAGTTTGTTTGATGAGGAGTTATTGTTATGATTTGTAATGTTTTTGATCGATGAGGCAAAATATTGCACAAAAACGCAACTTAGCATAAAGGCTCTTACATACTGTCGCGATTCGTCGCGCGACGCGAATTTTAACAAAACAATTTCTGAGAAAACTTCACGGCGAACAATGCGGTGTCGTCGCGTTGCGCGACAAATCGCCCCAGTATGTAAGAGCCTTTATGAATCTTAAAGCAATGTAAAAAAATATAAATATATGGATATAGAGCATTTATTCTGAAAGTAGGCAACGTCGCAATAGATGTCAAATATTTCGCTGTTTCGATTAATTTGGCAATATTACTGTATGGAAATATGAAATATAGCTAGACAACTGTCTAAAATATTCACCATCAAAGTGCTAATATCCTGTTCTTCACAGAACATGAACCGCTTTTGTAAAATACATTAAAGAGAAGTCGTTTACTCAGAACTTTGACTCCAAACCTTGCGTGGGAGACCGCGTTTACAGATCTTGTTCAGATAACTTAAACTAAGTGTAACTTGATTTTTAGTTTTATTGTTGTGTTGCACGATTATCTGGCTTGTAAAGTTGGAGGCTTTAGTAGCAGAAGCTGCTTGTAAAAGGCTTTGTCTGAATAAGTACTATCACACCAGGAATAGTATTATGAAGTATTAACGCCATCATTATTCCACTGCGAAAGTGGGATGGTGCTAGCGGCCTTGTCTAGCTTCGTCTCGCTCTTACACTGGAAAAATGGTGGCTAAAATATAACTTCTAATCTAATCAAACTAATTCTAACTACATAATATTAACATAACATAACATAATCAGCCTATAATGTTCCCATTGCTGGGACACAGGCCTCCTCTCTATGAGAGGGAGTGGGCCGTAATCCACCACGCGGGCCCAGTGCGGGTTGGTAGATGTCACATGTCTTCGAATTTTTGGTTCTAAGACATGCCGGTTTCCTCACGATGTTTTCCTTCACCGTTTTGAGAGCAGTGGTGATGAAATTATTTACACAAAGTAAAGCGCCTGTCGGGGTTCGAACCTACGGCCTACAACTCGTAAGTCGCGGCCGTTACCACTGGGCCACCACTGCTCTATATAATATTATAAACGCGAAAGTTTGTAAGTATGGATGGATGGATGGATGGATGTTTGTTTGTTTGTTACTCTTTCACGTAAAAAACTACTGAATGGATTTGGATGAAATTTGGCAAACAGATAGTTTATAACCTGGATTAGCACATAGGATACTTTTTATCCCGATATTTTTCGTGAAACCGCGAGGCGCAGCTAGTACTTTATAATACCCGACCTGTTTCTGTCGCCAACTTGGAGCTTCTGCGACGGACAACTCTTTTTTTTCTTCAAATGTTATGTTATTTGTAGACACACGCCTTTTTCCCCGAAGGGTTATGCAGAGGTGTACTTACAGTACACCCACATTTCTGCCGTTATGTCTAAGTCCCATGTAATAGGGGGCGAGCCTATTGCCATCAACTGGGCATATATCCAGATTCCGGGCTTCTTCTGAGAAATTCCAGATATGATAACCCAATAATACTTTTCCCAGGAATAGAGCCTAGGACCTCATGCTCTGCAGTAGCGCTTGCAACCACTAGACCAACGAGGCGACAGTCTCGACTCCTAGTTATTATCTAACGAATCTAAAGATTCTGTTTGTGTTTACAAAATTACAAATGGTAATGTTTTTTTTTGCTTGTTTCAGGTAAATTAATATAATCATGGTCTTATTTCTACATTTTGGTGACACTGGGACGCAGTATTTTTTAAAAACTTGGTAAGTAAATAAATAAAATGAAGTCCTTTAATTATATTTTATTGTATTCGTTATGGGTACTTAGACAGGGTGAAATTTAATTTATCCTTTCAAGGGCTTATTGTGCAACCCGCTTGAACAAATCGCGAAAAAAATCAGCTGTTGTAATGTTCGCACAGCTCGTCCAAATGTAGGGAAAAGCTGATTTTTTTTTCCCGATTTTTTTTCCCGATTTCTGGGTTGGTCCCAGTGAAAGTTGCAAGTGAAAGTTGCTCATAAATAGGTATGAGTAGGTACAACGAACCATTAAAGGATGTCCATGAATTAAATTTCACACTGTATATCTTTATTTGCATCTTATTATGTTAAAATCATTAGTAGGATAAAAATTATTCACTTATTTATAATATAACTTATTTTATTTACACCATTGAAAAGGAGCTTCCATTTTCTAATTTTTCCACAACGTAATGTCTTTTCTCAATTTTTTTCGTTCGTCCATCTGTAGTAGTCTGAAAGATTTCAGAAGTTGATTATTTTCCCAACCTTTTCCCAACTATGTTGGGAGCGGCTTCCAGTCTAACTGGAAGCACCTGAATACCATTATGTTACAAGTAGCAACTCCACAACCCCAGCACGCTTAGCAGGACCACAATAGAGACCGAAGAATAGAGAATGTCAGATTGTGATTTTTTATCTGTCATTTTGTCTATTCTTCTGTCGACAAAACCCGTAGAAAACCCGTTTCTATGGTTGTCATGCTACGCGTACTGGTACGTGGAAATAATAAAATACATAATTTTCTATTTCTTACCGATATCATTTTGTCAGCATAAAATTCTCGAACGTATTTGGTTGTCTTCTCATATTCCCAATGTTTTACTGTCTGGCTATGAGTCATTATGTTATCCTTTATTGTTATTAAATTTATTATCTGTAATTCAAAATTCCTGAATTAAATATGAAGTAGCGTAAGGCTTCCGCAGACAGACTCTGGTGGAACAATTTTTTTGAAAACCTTATGGAAATTTGTTCTACTGGAGTCGCGTCGCGTCTGTCTGCGGGAGCTTCTAAGCGGGATCTACAAACGGCATATTAATGCTTAGCATAGGCTTACCCCCACTTTTCACCTATTATGTATTATGTCTGATATAATATCAGGCGACGCTATTTTCATTAACCGGGGACTATCCCAGGGTGTTAATGAGCAATTCCTAGAAGAAAAACTAATTTGCCCGACCCGGGTATCGAACACTGGACCTCATGATTAATAGTCGGGTTTGCGACTGCCAGACCAAGGGAACTGTCAAAAAAAAAAAGTATACTTTCAAGTGATTTACTTTTAGTCCATCAGCATTTTCAAGTTCGAACTCCACTCCAGGTGTAAAAGTGATGATGCTATTAGCCACTGGGCATAAAAACTGAAAGTTGTACGTCCCATCATGGTTGCGGGTTATAATATGCGTCTGAGTTAGAACCAGTGCTATTTTACCAGGTTTGTAGCCATCATCTGGAAAGATAAAAGATTTCTTAGAATGTTTTATGGTATGGCGGTGTCTACATCGCCACATGCGAACTACGCATCAAAGACCTGACGTCACACAAAAATCCTGACGTCACAAAAATCCTGCATCGCGCAGTTAGAGTTTACCGCGCGATGGACATATACAAGAATCCAACATCAATCGTTGGGCCGTTTCCCGCCAGACACAACAGCCCTCTGGTCGGAAGATCCTCCATTTTCTATGAGGAATGATTGAATTTTACACCCTGTTCCTCATACCCCTAAAGTGGCATACAAGTGCAGCCCAACTGATGGGAATTCACTAACACCTTTGAGCACCGCTAATACCAAAGGCACCATACAAACAAAACACCATAAAAGTGTTAAACACACATAACCTCACGCCTGTATTTCCCGAAGGGTTAGACAGAGGTGGACCTATAGGACACCCACATTTTTCCAGTTATGTTGTTTTAAAAGTGAAATACAATAGATGTAGATATATTTAGTAACCTATTCCGCTTAACATTCTTTAAGAGTCATAAAAAACCCTGTAAGAAATCGACACGTGTTTCACCTCTCAACGAGGCATCCTCAGGATGACGATTGACCGGTCGAAAACCAGAACACAACGATTTAAAAGTATTTAAAATAAATACTTGTGCCAAAAGGGCCTCAGGTCAGCATAATAACAGATGACAAACCTACGTACCACCATCTGCACGATTAGCATGACCACAATAGAAACGGGTTTTGTCGACGGAAGAATAGACAAAATGACACATAAACAATCACAACCTGTCTTTTTGTCTATTCTTCCGTCGACAAAACCCGTAGTAAACCCGTTTCTATGTTTGATCTGCGATTTGCTGATGGCGGCGCGGCGCGCGGTACGTTGCCATTAAATTGTGCAATAATGAGTTCTGTTTTTTCTTCAGTGTTTATTTATTTATTTAAAGGAGAGCCAAACAAATGATGTATATAGCCATTTAACTATCTAAAGTCAATGCTGAAACTACACATACATAATCAGCCTATGATGTTCTCACTGCTAGGACACAGGCCTCCTGTCGGTGAGAGGGACTGGACCATAACCCACCACGCGGGCCCCATGCGGGTTGGTGGATGACACCTTGTCTTTGAATTTTCTGTTTTCCGTTTTTCGATGTTTCCCTTCGCCGTTTCAAAATTACAAATAGTGTTACTTTAATGTAATATTGGCACCGACCGGCAAGATTTAACACAATGAAGAACAATCAATCCGCCTAGCCTTTTCCCAACTACGTTGGGGTCGGCTTCCAGTCTAACCGGATGCAGCTGAATACCAGTATTTTTCATGGAGCGACTGCCTATCTGACCTCCACAACATAATAATTGGGTTGGAAGAACATTTGTTGAAATTAGTTGAAATTAGTTGAAAATTATGTACTTGAACACTTATCTGTATTATTAACTGTGGGTAGTATAGCTCACAGTATTCTGACATTTTACACCATAACACCATTACTTCAACTCACCTGATTTTACGTAAACAAAATAATCCTCAAACTGTTCTGGGTTAGTTAAAACGTATTTTTTCCCCAGAAACTTGTCCATTTCTGACGCGACGTCAACACGGTATGACACTTCAAATAATTATCAGTAATTGATAAATTATCATTTGATATTCATGTCATTATCTGCTCGTATGTGATTCATAAAATATCTAGGTACAAGTGCACGAATGCATAATAGTTTCTAATATATAACTAGCGAAGTGTGGGTGTGTTATATACCTTCATACTTCTGTCGACCCATTAGGGAAATACTTGCGTGGTGTTATTTATGTATACGTTATCGCAAAGACATAAGAAAAGGAGAAAAATCTCTATTTGTCTATGATGTCCCAAAAAGCATATACAACCTGTAACGGAATAAACGCAAGAGCTCATACACCCCAATTAGAATATTAAATTATAAGACTAAAATAATATCTGTAATTTAATTTAATTAAACGACACCTAGTTTTTTTTTACAAAATAGACTTCCTGACTAAACATGAAACATAGGATAGCTATGAGCGTATTACAAATTTGTTTATGCATTTGAATAGGCTTTATTCCTTTGAGATAAGGCTTAAATTTCCTTAAATAAAATATCTTATTACCTTGGTAAGACGCGGTGGTTCTAATTTCAGTTAAAGAAAAGATTTTTTTCATGAAAAATTAACACATATAAATAATGATGGAAATCGATTCAGAAGCCGATTCTGAGCAAACTACTTTCAGGTCTTGCGCTTATTCTGTTACACGTTGTATATATAGATCAGAAAAGGATGCCAATTCTTACCAATATTCAAGTAATTAATTTCTTAACAAAATAAGATAGCAGTAGTAAACAAAAAAACCGGCCGAGTGCGGGTCGGACTCGCGCACGAAGGGTTCCGTACCAATATGTGTATAAAAACGGCAAAAAAATCACGTTTGTTGTATAGGAGCCCCCTTAAATATTTATTTTATTCTGTTATTTAGTATTTGTTGTTATAGCGGCAACAGAAATACATCATCTGTGAAAATTTCAACTGTCTAACTGTCACGGTTCATGAGATACAGCCTGGTGACAGACGGACAGACAGATAGACGGACGCGGACAGCGGAGTCTTAGTAATAAGGTCTCGTTTTACCCTTTGGGTACGGAACCCTAAAAATGGTAGCTAACGACTATGAAATCTTATTATTACTTTCAACAAGATCCTATCAATGAGAAACAATACATTTAACTCTAATATCCGCTCCATAGCCCCCATATTACATATAAAAATAACAATAAGTTAAAATGAAAAATGGCAACATTCATACACACACACACGTCACTAAACACAATTTAGGGGAAACTGGGCCAATATAGGACACAACGCTCACTCGACTAAAGTAATAAATCAATAAGACGATATTAAATAAAATTCTCCACCGTATATCATAGGCGTTCGCATTGTGTACAAAAACGACCATTTTGTCTTGACACGACTGTTCTAAGTAGGACTGAATACATTTCAAGTGAAAGTCGTAGGCCTAAGAGGCCTCGTAATGTTGGTCAGTCTATCTGTCAAAGACTAACGCTTATTTCATGCGGGAACTTATTGCTCTTATTAGGCGTCGATTGTAAACGATTTAGCACGGTTATTTATAGGCTTGATTGTAATTTTATGTTCTATTATGCTGTGCTTAGTTTATATGCTTTAAAAAATTATTTACATTTTTACACTGACAATTACATTAATATAAAAAAAGAAGTGGATAGGTACTATACAGTTCAAAAGTGGATTGTTAATCTCGGAAAGCAATTGAATGTCGTGTCGACTTGACTTACGACCTTCTTCTATAAGTTGTTTCAATACTATATGTATATACACGCACACACACTCATTTTGTCTGCAACTGATAGAAGTTTATTATTTCTATCAACATAGTATTGGCTTACTAGCTCAGTGGTTAAATAATGAGCCTTGAGAGGTGCTACTATGGCGACCCAGGATCGAATCTCACCTGCGCTGCGATTAAATTTTTTATTTTTATAATTACTATTTATTGTTTTGTTAGCTTTTTATAATACCTAGCAGTATTTCCATAATTAAATAGTAAGTATTTGTTTTTTTTTTAAATTACTAGATGTATTTCGATATCATTAGTGTTTTGTCTCGTTCGACTTGGTTCACATAAATAATTAAAGTTTTGTAGGTACTCAGAAAACAAAGTAAAATATTTCGATTTCTGTGAGGTAGACAGATGCAGTTCGTTACGAGTATTCACCTATGCTTAGAACGTTTTTGTTGGTTCGTGATTATTGTGGGTGACGACTGTTATATATATCTATTAGCGGTGTTGTAGTTATTCTTTTCACAATGCAGTCAAATATAAATATTGAAGTGAGGGCAAATATTATTGCGCTGCGTAAAACTTATCTAATGAAACCGGACCGAGTGTAAGTGTTATCATTTTAAATATTTCATATTTTACTGAACATAAATCTAAAACAAAGACATTGTTAATCCTTTTACTCAGAAGATATATAATTAAATAAAGTTTTAAATTCAATATGAGGTCAAAGAAAAGAAAAATATAAATAATTTTGAAGATTATTTACCTAATTCGTGAATGATAAATAATTATTATGTTTAATAAAAATAATTTTATTTATTTATGTTTTTTTTTTCTTTTAATTATGAATAGTAAAGTAAACAGTTTTAATATTTTGCTTAGAGATGTCTAACAGTAGCATTACATTTTATTCTAGAGAAATGCTGTGAGTCTGTGGGTCAAACTCAATATTTACGAGGAAGGCCGGCTAATTCACAAGGACCAGTGACGTCACACGGTAATTTGAAAGATTATTTATTTCGATTAGTGAATGTAATGTGTAATGTGAATAATTATTATGTGTAATAAATATAATGTTATTTTATTATTTTTTTTAGGCATGTCTAACAGTAGGTATTTCATTATTTGTTTTAGAGAAATGCTGTGAGTCTGTGGGTCAAGATATATGAGGAAGATAAAGCCGGTGCTAATTCACGAGGCGCAGTGACGTCACATGGTGATTGAATATGAAACAAATGGTTTCATATCAACGAGACATTTTGCTGAATTATTCAACACGTCATTATTAACCGTTCATCGTGCACTCAACACTGAACTGGCTTACATCATCGAAGACCAACCAGACTTCACCAGACCACCAGACTTCAATTGGTCAATTTAAATGTCTGCTTGACTGTATCGAGAATAATGGGAGTTATTACAAAAATTAACCGAAATAAAACATGTTTACATTATTTTAATAAGTAGGTAATATTTATTTTTATTATTTAGGGATTAAAATTTGAGGTTTAGTTTCAATCTTCTTTTCGTAAAGAAAATGAATACTTAAGCTATAACCTCAATACCTATTCACTAAAAGCAAATAAAATGTAAAATACATAATGTAAACAAACTGCCCATACTTAACCTTAAAATCACTTATTTAGTAAGTAAGTAGTTGTTTTACATTTTGAATATATTCTAATATTCTTATTTACTGCTTAAATTCATCGATTATGATCGAAGCTTAATGTTTATGGTAAAATAAGTAAATAATTTAAAACCTTTTTATGTCAAAATAATACAAATTGCATTGATAAAAATTTGAAATCTTTGACAAAATTGCTTCTAAGTTTTTTTACATCTATTTAAATTTCACATCTTACAACAATACTTATTAGTAACGGTTTGTTAACTTTATGTAAAATAAATACCTACTTGGAACGAATAAATATTTTTTATATTTCTTATCAATCAACACGCATTTTTTTTATTCTAAACCCTTTATTGCAATAACAACATTAATAAAAAAGGCAGCAATTCTGAATATTATTATAATTTCAAATAAAAATAAAAATATTTGCAAAAATTTGCGCTGCACTATTCGAGATTAGAACCTAAGCCATCTGCTTCACAGTCCATTGCAAGACGCTCACTGCTATCAGAACATATTAAATTTACTCGAATTAAGCAATGGGATAAACTGGCCAAGGTCACGCGCATGATGCGTGTGTGTGGCCGATCTAGCAAGAGTGTGGGAAGTATATTTTTGTTTCATTCGTTTAGCATGAGTACGACACGCGGGAATACTTACGTATTCCCGCGTGTACTTACGCGATATGGCAGTGTGTGTACTTACACGTACAGATGTATAGACTGTATCGTGTGTTCAATCGACAACGAGTCTTAACGTGCTAATGCTGTTTTGAACCGGACCGTATCTAAAACAGTCAAAACGTATAAAGCAAACAATTGTCTGCTATTTGAAAATAATATTATTTTATCTATGAATACGTTCCATCTAAAATATAATACATAATAGATTTGCTCCGTATATCATCCGTATATTTTTACAACACCAAAATAAACATTTCCCCGAAAACGAAATACTAAAATATTTTAACAATACCCAGCAATATCGAAGACGACATAAATAAACAAGTTGACGAATCGACATACATGTTTGCCAACCGTTTTCAGTCAACAAACAAAATTTGCTCCCGATTTTAAGTAATAGAAGCAATGTGTAATCTCAATCTCGATCTTTTGAGAAAAGGTGGGAAAATTTGGCCCTATTGAGGGCTCTTCGCCCTAATACGGCGACAAAGGGTCGCGTTTGTAACCCAATATTGTTGTAAAGACGTGCTATTTATCAAGTGTCCATTTTGACCCGACCTCCCTTATAGATTTGTGATACACAGCTCATTTGGCGTATTGGTAGCTCTATTTACTATTTTTATTGAAGATCTATCAATAAAATGAAATAAATATTTCAAGGTATATGAACTTCGATTCGGAACTAGATTTTCGTGAAATCTGTCAGATTTGTATTCGAGATCCATGCTTGAATATAGTATATTTTCAGAATATAGTTCCAGAATATGGGCTTTAAAGCTATATTCTTTCGAAGAGTCTATTCCTATGTTGAGCTCCACTATTACTGACAAATGCTTGCACTGACTGGACATGCACAGGTCCACTCAAATCGTTGTGGTTCTTTCCTCAAAAGACCATGACGCTAATCTACATGGTCCTCATAAGGCCTGACCAAGATTATGTATCTGGACTTTAAAAGAGACTGCGACCTCTGAGTTTGTTTCGGCCATTCTTCTCAGAGTAGTCAGTTAGAAAACGCCGTCCTCATCTAGCTTATTTTAAATATTTTGTAATACTGACAGCCAGTCTAACAAAAGTCTGACAGCCAGTCTTACAAAAGTCTGACAGCCAGTCTTACAAAAGTCTGACAGCCAGTCTAACAAAAGTCTGACAGCCAGTCTTACAAAAGTCTGACAGCCAGTCTAACAAAAGTCTGACAGCCAGTCTTACAAAAGTCTGACAGCCAGTCTAACAAAAGTCTAACAGCCAGTCTTACAAAAGTCTGACAGCCAGTCTTACAAAAGTCTGACAGCCAGTCTTACAAAAGTCTGACAGCCAGTCTTACAAAAGTCTGACAGCCAGTCTTACAAAAGTCTGACAGCCAGTCTAACAAAAGTCTAACAGCCAGTCTTACAAAAGTCTGACAGCCAGTCTTACAAAAGTCTGACAGCCAGTCTTACAAAAGTCTGACAGCCAGTCTTACAAAAGTCTGACAGCCAGTCTTACAAAAGTGACAGCCAGTCTTACAAAAGTCTGACATCATCACATCATTCCAGATTGGACAAGCTTTACCCAGTAACTGGATTGTGGAGATTAGATAGGCAGTCACTCCATGTAAAATACTGGTATTCAGCTGCATCCGATTTGACTGGGAGCCGACCTCAACATATTTAGGAAAAGGCTAGGCAGATTTATAGTCTTTGATTATTTATAAAATGTCGCGCTGCAAAAGTACTAAAACAAACAAGCCAACTTTGTTATGCTGGTATGCGTGATAGGTACATCTTACGTTACGGTACGGTACGCTACGTCATTGTGCTTTTCTAGTGTGCGTGCATTTAGCGGCCAACAGTTGGACGCAATTTTTTTTGTCGACTTCACAGCTTGGACTGTCCTATCTACATAATATCTAGTCAAGAAAAGGCACACTAAAACCTGTTTATTTTAATTACTTACCATACCATTACAACACACGAATTTAGGATCAACTTATAATAACGCCCTTGACCCAGCAGAGCTCAATGAACGGTAAAAGGAGCGTGGGGCGCCCAACTGCGCGATGGATCGCCGATATTAGGACAAAACGATATTAGGTCAATATATTATGTATGGAGGATCAACTCGTTGGTATACGGGTTAGTATGTAACCTTCCAATTGCTTTCTCGATTATGTGTTTCTTCCTTAATTATACATAATTATTTCTCTTGGATTTGTTCATCATTAAGGTCAGCAGGCGTAGCATGGCGCTTTCTATCTCTACGAAGAATAGACATAGCTTTTTCTATACAAAGTGACAGTTCGTTTCTTCATTTTTGACATCCACCGTAGAAATCTTTCTACAATCGTGTCATTTTTTCTTTAATTTCTAACGATCTTTGTCTAGGTCTTTTTATATGTAGACTATTTCGGAAGAAAGTTTTCTATCCTTACTGTCAATATCACACTGACAACCGATAAATCCTATGATAAAACCGGCAAAACAAAGAATTCTGAGTCGAATTATGTAAAAGAGTGAATTTCGTAAAAAGTGCAGTTGACTCTTTCTACTTTGCTGCCGTCGTACTGTCTACAGAAAACGTCATGTTTGTCTACTCTTCTGTCGACAAAACGGTGCTCATGCTACGCCTGCAGCACGATAAACGGTGCTCATGCTACGCCTGTAGCACGATAAACGGTGCTCATGCTACGCCTGCAGCACGATAAACGGTGCTCATGCTACGCCTGCAGCACGATAAACGGTGCTCATGCTACGCCTGCAGCACGATAAACGGTGCTCATGCTACGCCTGCAGCACGATAAACGGTGCTCATGCTACGCTTGCTGCAGTTAATTACGTAACATACGTTACGTTTGAATTTTTACAGTTCAACAACATTCATTGCGTTGCGTTGTTGATTAGACAAATTTTTCCTTCAACATCCTTCGGATTTTGGTAATAAAACCGCGATTTTGAAAATAAAACATCTTGTGCGAGTCGGACTCGCGCAGGAAGGTTTCCGTGTCATTATCTACAAACACGACCAAAAAAAAAGTGTTTGTATGGGGGCGGGGCTCCTATAAAACAAACGTGATTTTTTTGCCGTTTGCGCCCTTAAATATTTATTTTATTCTGTTTTTTAGCATTTGTATAGTTGTGTATGAAATACATCATCTGTGAAAATTTCAACTGTCTAATTATCACGGTTCATGAGATACAGCCTGGTGACAGACGGACAGATGGACGGACAGCGGAGTCTTAGTAATAGGGTCCCTTTTTACCCTAAAAAGTGTGTTACGTAATTTTCGCGTTGAACTTCGAGAACAAGCAATTACATCTAACCATTGCATATTAATTAACAGACTTTAACAAAGCAACAGACTCGGCCCTAGGTGCCAAGTTCTCACATCCTTGACTTTCTTTTTCTTATATCCTAGAGTTTCCCTGGACGGATGCCAGGATCCGCATTCTTTAAGAACTTGCCATGAACTTAAGAAAGAGGATCATTAATTCGTTAATATTTGAAACCACTGCCTCGAGTGAAGAAGCCTTTGATCTGCATTAGGACAATAAAAGGCTGGTATTATTTGTATGGAGCCTATGAAAATCTTCACTAAGGCCGTACCCTAACTCGGATTTTATCTCGCTCGCACCGTACTGCTCGCGGGCTGAGTGAGAGCGAGATGGAGTGGGGAGCTGGCGACTCTCAAGCCTCAAATAGTTTAGGTAATTGCTTTTGGCGGTGAAACTACCTAATGGTTATTAAATTTAAAAAAAAAAACTTTGCATAATAACTGAACTAACTATAAATAGTTAGTTCAGTTATTATGCAAAGTTTCATGATCTTATTTGAAGTATTTTTTGTATACCAGCGGTTTAGAGGTAACATGTTTTCACGCGTGTTTCAATATGTGTTTTCAATCTTAAAGATTCGGAAATCCAAGAAAACGTTTGTTAAACCTAATAAATTTTCTTCTTGGAATCTGTACTCGCAAAAAAGCCTACACGTATTATCTAGACAGACACAGACATTTGTAACATAAATTATCACACACATAAATGTGTAACACTAGTTTCTGCCCGAGACTTCGCCCGCCCGCGCTATTACTTCGTTTTCACTTAGCGTTTTATACCGACTTTTTTTTTTGCTCGGTTTCTAAGCACTGTCGCTCGATTTTAAATACCTTCCTGCAGCGGTGGCCCAGTGATAACGGCCGGGACTTACGACTTATAGGTCGTAGGTTCGAACCCTGTTTGAGCGCTTTACTTTGTGTAAATTATTTCATCACCACTGCTCTCAAAACGGTGAAGGAAAACATCGTGAGGAAACCGGCATGTCCTAGAACCAAAAATTCGAAGACATGTGACATCTACCAACGCACTGGGCCTGGGTGGTGGATTACGGCCTCACAGAGAGGTGGCCTGTGTCCCAGCAGTGGGAACGTAATAGGCTGATTATGCTATAACCTTCCTCAAGAATTGGGCTATCAAATGCAAATATTTTTTCAAATCCGACGGGTAGTTCCAGAGAGCGCGTTCAAACAAACTCTTCCGCTTCATTATATTATAGTACCTATAGATTACACACACATGTATAACCTTACACACATAGACAATAAAAGATGTGTCTCACAAAAGTAGAAAGACACCCGCTGGTCTGTTACAAGATTTATTAGAAATTCTGTTAGAGGGCATGAACTGTGCGGCGCTAAGAAATCAGCGATTCCTTAACGCTTGTACATACTGGCGGAATTGAAAGGTAATGTAGTTGTTTAGTTAGGCTTATGGGGAAGGAAAACTGTTCAGCCGTTTTAGCGTGAAAGCGTAACGAACAAACAAACAAACTCACTTTCGCATTTATAATATTAATAGTTAGGATTTGCTCTATTCAGGAGCTCATGGCTAAGTAATAACAGCCGCACGGGTCGATCCATCAGGTTTAGCTACGCTTGCCGGGGTTGGTCTGTGGATGGGTGACCATCTTTACATACCGAAACTCCTCCGTGTCTCGGAAAGCACGTTAAGCCCGGTCCCGGCTGTCATTCGTGGATCTTTGACTGTCGTTACGGGTCGTCAAAGCCCGAAAGTCTGACAACCAGTCTTACCAAGGGGTATCGTAAAAACAAGCAGAAGCGGATGCCCCATTCTTAAGTTGTAACCCTGTAACCCCTCTGCCTAACACCTTAAGGTAAGATAGCATCTTACCTGTCATTTAAAAAATACATCTACCGCAACTGGTGAATTTAATTTATTGCACGATGTCAGTAATGTGTTCATGTCTTTACAGAACGTCGTACTTTCAGAGTAAGAATTTAATTTAACACTGCAGTAGTCAACATGTGAGAATAAGCTTGATACACGGTATCATTATTTATCTTTATTTCTTTGAATCAATCTGCCTAGCCTTTTCTCAACTATATTGGGGTCAGCTTCCAGTCTAACCGTAAGCAGCTGAATACCAGTATTTTACATGGAGTGACTGCCTATCTGACCTCCACAACCCAGTAACTGGGTGATACGATACCCCTTAGTAAGACTGGTTGTCAGACTTTCGGGCTTCTGACGACCCGTAACGACTGTCAAAGATCAACGAATGACAGCCGCGACCAACGGCTTAACGTGCTTTCCGAGGCACGGAGGAGTCTCGATATGTAAAGATGGTCACCCATCCACGGACCAACTCCGGCAAGCGTAGCTTAACCTGACGGATCGACCCGTGCGGCTGTTATTACTTAGCCACGAGCTCCACCTCCTCTCCTTGTTGAAATCAAACAAATTCTATTTACCTTCCTAAACATCAAAATCAAATATAAACCACGTTTACAACCCATCACTACAATTTATACCTCCTACCCACATACAGCTTTAAATAATTATATTAATGTACAATTAGACCTCCCGGTACAGTCACCTGCATATTCATACCAGCTATTTAGTTTGTAATAACTCTTCTTACATCGATGTAAGAAACGTGCGTCAGTAATTTAATGTCAATCGGATTTATGTTCACTTCATTCATTCATTCGTTCAATCGGTCTTTGGTTAATTTATATTTCCTTGTGTGGTCTCGTTGGTGGACATCTGTGGTTTGTAATAAAAGTACGTAATATAAGTAGTATTTATGATACCTGAATAAAGTTGAGATAGGATTTGTATGAAGGACAATCTAATCTCGTAGTCGCAAGCGGGCATGAGGTCCTGGGTTCAATTCCCGGGTCGGGCAAAGTATTATTAGGCTTTTCCATATGGAATTTCTCAGTAGCAACCCGGAGTCTGGATTTATGCCCGGTTGATGGCAATATTACATGGGACTTATATTTATCTGCCGAAATGTGGGTGTGGATGAAGGGGTAGGTTATAATAATTAACTATAGTACCTACGTCTATTGCCATCAACCGGGCTCAATTCAACACCCATCACTTTGCCCGGCCCGGGAATCGACCTGGGAGTTTATTTAACAATGGACAATTATAGACTGATTAGTTATTGCCCGCGACTTCGTCTGCGATCCAGGATTAAAGTAGCCTATGTCCTTCCCCAGGTCATGGGCACCCATGTGCCAAATTTCATCCAAATCCGTTCAGCCGTTTTAGCGTTATAGCACAACAAACAAACTCACTTTCGCATTTATAATCTTTGTAAGGATAGGCAAGCTTTTAGTATTTTATGGACCTAAATACATTTCAAAAAATAATCCTAAGTTTTTTCAAGCAGTTTGACGAATTCTGCTGGAGAAATCATATTATCTAACGTCATTCCACATACATAATTCATACCTCCACGTTACTTACACAAACATTGCTACAATTGTAGGCCAATAGTAATTAATTCTATGATTTATATGGTTCAAAGGGACTCTGCGTGCTATTGTTGGGTAGTCCGTTTTCGGCTGCAATCCGTTTGGCCCGGGATCCGTTTTGCCCTGAAGGTCGGTATTAAAACAATTAGAGACGTTTACGTTTGAAATTGAGGTGTAATGTTTTGAGAGAAATTTGAGTGTAGGTAGGTAGTGTATTTATTGGTAGATAGTTTTGGATTTTGAGAATTCTAAGTTCTACAGCAGGCGTAGCATGAGCACCGTTTGGCGACGGAAGAGTAGACAAAAATTACGTTTTCTGTAGACAGTACGACGGCAGCAAAGTAGAAAGAGTCAACTGCACTTTTTACGAAATTCACTCTTTTACATAATTCGACTCAGAATTCTTTGTTTTGCCGGTTTTATCATAGGATTTATCGGTTGTCAGTGTGATTTTGACAGTAAGGATAGAAAACTTTCTTCCGAAATAGTCTACCTAGACAAAGATCGTTAGGAATGAAAGACAAAATGACAGATTGTAGAAAGATTTCTACGGTGGATGTCAAAAATGAAGAAACGAACTGTCACTTTGTATAGAAAAAGCTATGTCTATTCTTCGTAGAGATAGAAAGCGCCATGCTACGCCTGCAGTATGTATTATGCCGAGTTCCGACGATCCGCGATTTTGCGGACGGACACGCACGGCAGACGTCCCAGACCGCCACGCACCGCGCACCGAGGAACTTCCGATGTCTGCGATACCCCGCACGTACACCTTCCCACGGTGCGTCGTGAGCTCGTCTGTGTCCGTCCGCAATATGGCGCACCGTCGGATCACGGCATTAGAAAGGTGTAATGAGCCACATGTCTTCGAATTTTTAGTTCTAGGACATACCTACCAGTTTCCTCACGATGTTTTCCTTCACCGTTTTGAGAGCAGTGTTGATGAAATAATTTACAAAAAATAATGTGCCTGTCTGGGTTCGAACCTACAATCTACTCGTAAGTCGCGGCTGTTTCTACTAGGTCACCACTAAAACTTTATAAACAAAAAAGCGATACTATTACCACCGATTCACGAAGATAAATGCGAAATCCCTTATCAATTTAATGCTTAAACCCTGTTTCCAACCACAGCGATAAGGCAGCGATAACACACTCTTTAGCCCTTGTAGCGATGCGATTATCTCAATTTATTGTAACGTTATCTTGAAAGAATACACTTAAATAATAACGCTTTATCTTTGAGATCAAAAGAAGGAAAAAACAGTATAAGTTATGGAGTTTCTTTGTGTATGCTAAATATAGGAGGTAATTTGTTCTGGAGATCTTGGGTGTACTATAAATAGCTGCCTTTTTGTGCTTTTTTTGTTCATTCATACTCTTACTAGATCCCGTAGATGGTTGTGAAGAAAAAATGAAATAAATAAATTTTTAGAATGGTGTTTTTTATCCTCGAAATAATGTTAACAGTAGTATACAATAATTATTCCATAATATATTTTATGAGCGTGTATTCTGAAAGTTAGCAACGTCGCAAATAACTGTCAAATATTTACCTTTTTTGATTCATTTGGCAATATTACTGTATGGAAATATGAAATATGGCTAGACAACTGATATTGATTATGAATTGCAATTATAACAGTGAATTTAAGTTGTAACCGGTTTTAGGTGTAAAAAAGGCATTTGCTTAATTTCCAACTCAATACAACTAAAACAATATTATTTATTACATTTCATAATCAATATTTTGGACAGTGTTGTCTAGCCATATTTCATATTTCCTTATAGTAATATTGCCAAATTAATCAAAACAGCGAAATATTTAACATCTATTTGTGACGTTGCCCACTCTCAGAATAAACGTTCATAACGAGGATTTTCTATGATTAGTCTTTGTCTTACGTCCTGAAACGTCATAATTATGACAAGTAAGACGGAAAAAAGGCGGTAAAAACGTTCGGTCATGCATGTCAGAATGTCATTCGTTAAAAACTAGTGTTGCCAGTATAATCTAGACACAAATACAAGTTGTGGTATAGACAAAATTAGCACAAAAGTAGTAAAAAGTTTACAAAATTTAATCTCTGACGGTTTAGCAAGATGTTTTAATAAATTAATGATTGATGGTGAGTTTCCTGATACTCTGAAGGTCGCAAAGGTAACACCGATCTACAAATCGGGACCAAAAACCGATCCAGGGAACTATCGTCCAATCTCTGTATTACCCATACTATCAAAAATTTTGGAAAAAATACTGCATAGTCGTCTCCTTAAATATCTTGACTCTTTTAACCTAATATCTGATCGCCAGTATGGTTTTAAAGCTAAAAACAACACAACTGCAGCCACTGTTGATCTAATAACAAAAATAAAAGAAAATATGGATAAAAAACACTATGTGCTGGGTGTTTTTATTGATCTGAAAAAAGCCTTTGATACCGTAAGTCATAAATTACTTTCAGAAAAACTAGAAAACATAGGTATCAAGGGCAATGCACTTAAAATGCTAAAATCTTACTTAATAAATAGATTTCAGATAGTTAAAATAGATAGTTTTGAGAGTAGTACATTGCCGATCACATATGGAGTCCCGCAAGGATCTATATTGAGGCCGCTATTGTTCTTGATTTACATAAATAGCATCACAGAACTAAACCTACATGGTCATATAACTTTATATGCAGATGATACGTGCTTATTTTATTTCGGAGCCAATATGAACGACATTATTTCAAAAGCCCAAGAAGATCTCAATGTTCTATTCGAATGGTTTAAATATAATTTAGTAACCATAAATATTGCTAAAACTTGTTACGTTGTTTTTAAAGCTAAGAATAAAAAAATCCGCAGCACGACACACTAACTATTAATAACATCCCATTAGATCAAAAAACCTGGGAAAAGTATCTTGGCTTGAGAATAGATCATCAATTAACATTTCACAATCAAATAGACCATATTAAAACTAAACTATCAGCACTTGCAGGATCACTTCATAGTATAAACAAGTGCATACCTAGAGAAATACGTTATACTATATATAACTCTTTTATTAAGTCGCATCTGTTATATCTCATAGAGATTTGGGGAAGCGCCGGAAAAACAAAGTTACAAGAATTACAAAGAGTACAAAATAAGGTCATAAAGATATTATTTCGCTATCCATACCTAACACCAACTTCAAAAATTTTTGAAGACACAAAATTGATGAATATTAAACAACTCTACACATACAATACTTGCGTTCTGATTAGAAAAATTACAGACAAAACCATTCACACTAACGTATCATTCACTAAAAAATCACAAATTACTAAACGCAGTCTTCGTCGACCAAGTCTACTTGTTTTGCCAAGAATAGGCACTAATTACGCTAGAAAGAATATTACATATGAAGGGGTAAATTATTAAATATAACTATTTAATAATTTACCCACATTTATAAAAAGTGTTAGCTCACTCAGCAGTTTTAAATCTCGGCTATCAAAACACATAATGGAAAACTGCCTTGACTAACGTCCTCCAGTGTATCTCAATGGTTGAGACTGAACTGCTGAATGAGTATAGAATAGTTAGAGTAATTAATATAATAATATTAGAGTAACTTTATTTAACACATACTCTTGTATCGGTTGCCTTATATAAGTTTACCAAATGTTTCTAGTATGTTCTCATGTAAGTGACTTTTTGTCTTTATGAGAATAAATGATTTTAAACCTATAATAAATAAAAGATGTCCCAATGATTTAATAAAACAATTTACCGATTTGTTCAGTAGGAAGAGGGATCAGAGACAATAAAGGCTATTTTTACCCGACTACTGTGAAACAAATAGGAGGGTTATGATAATTTTATGATTGGCATCAGTGTTCTCATATCTGCTGCCAAAAACAGCAAATGAGCAAAAAAAACACCAAAATAACACTGCGCTAAGTTTAAAAGACATTATTTTAGTTGCTTCACATTTCTCGTTGAGTAATAACTAATAACAGATCATCACGGAATACCAATATCAATAAATAATTTAACAATAAAACTAAAGAAGGAGACCTCACGCATAGTGATTTATTTTAATTAATGGGCAATAACAATAATTGCCTGGCAGTAGATTTGTTTCATGCAAATCAATCGGCTCTTATTAGCATAGTGGAGAGGACGACAGTGATGGGACATTATCGATGTTAGCTGTCGATATTTGTTAAGTAAAAAATTGATTTATCTCAACTTCTAATCAAATATTATAAAGATGTAAAATTTGTGAGTTTTTATGGAATATCTTCGGAACTGCTGATCCGATTCCGAAAAGTCTGTCACTAATGCGAAGATACTATATTCTATGTTAAAACAAGAAATTTCACGCGAATGAAGTTGCGGACAGAAGCAAGTACCTATTATAAAAAGGTAAAATTGTTTGTTTGAAGAAGTAATATCTCTGGAAGCACAGATACTAGTACAAAAATTATATCACTGATCGAAAGCTACACTATTGAAAGTTAAGTGCGATAGTATATTTTCGGTAACACGGAAAACAGTGCTAAAAAGTTAAGAAAATCTTGAAAACTGAATCTACAGTTGAATTAAAAAAAAAATCTTTTCCAATAAAGTTTTAATAACAAAAAACTGTAACTACCTAGTCCTTAAAAAAAAAAACTAATTAGTCGTCCCACGTTTAACTTAATGACGTTTCATCTCACTGTTAGATACATCAATTAGTACATAAATGACATTAATTAATAATACACCAAGTAAATCAACCATGAGCGGTTGACATGTATAATTAACTAAATTAATTTGTTATTAAAATTAATTAATCTTAACATATTAATCACGCACAGTGTCACTATGGACACAATATAGATGCATACAGCAAGCCAGCTCCATACAGCGAAAACAGGCGCACGCACACATAGACGCGTAAGTGTGGCTATCTCAAACAAATGCCAGTCGCGAGTGCGCTTGTACTCACTGTAAGTGAAGCATGTCAATATGTGCGTGCAATTTCGCTCATTGTATAAAGCCGACCTGACCTTCTGTACCATCTATTTTGTTTGTGCTTGAGGGAGAGGCCTACGTCCAGCAGTGAACGTCTTTCGACTGAAATGATGATGACGAGTGATGGGTATTTTGTACTATGGTAACGAAGCCTACCTTTTACAAATGAGAGTCAATTATTTGATAATGTAATTTTTTTTTATAATGTCATTATAATTATTAATGTAATCTCTATGTGGTTAAGTTATCAATTCATGGATATTTTCAATAGGTATTGGTTTTGTTGGTTGTTGGTATTAAATTTTTAATATTGTGTTCAAAATGTCGATAAAATTAGTTAAAAAACCACGTTGTAATGTAAAACCTGTGGCAAAGTATTTTTATCACAATTCTGGGCTAAATGGGCCAAGAGTGGACATACAACATAGTGATTTTTATAAACAATCTTTTTAGTACTAAATTTTGAATTTCACCTCTGAATAGACGAATAATTATATTTACGGAACCCGAGCCCGTTCGCATGTTGACACCCCACTTTAATTTGAATGTCAAATTCTCGTATAATTTTAAAACTGCTTGAAAATTTTTGCATATTTTTATATGCGTAACGCGTATATCCCCAAAACTGATTTTTTTGTTCTATATTCGCAAAACCTTTTCGGTTTTAATTGAATAACATATACTGGACCTCTCGACTTAACATGTTTTCGCACTTTTTGTTGACTTTTTTTACAATTTTAATTAAAAAGCGCTTCTCAGTGGGTCCCAACTGGGAGGTCCTTTGGTGTACAAAATGCCTACAGTTTGGTGCTCATGAGTTGATTTAGTGTAGCATGCAGAAGCAATTAAAAAATAATTTCTGCTTTATAACCTCAATTAGCGTAAATCACAAATAATCTTTTTATCATAAATAAATCTGCGTAAAAAAAAAGCACAATAAGTTGTTAATTTCATAAACAAATAGGACATAATTAATTTGACGTAATTACTTTTTGCACTTTAAATGTCCATATAAAAATTTACATATATTTCAGAAAGTTTATTTAAACAAAGAACCAAAACAAGCAAAACTTCCCAACTCACAAAAAAAATATCGACATCGATAAAAATAGCTTATACTTATGAATATTTATCGGATTGACATTATAATACAATCGACAGATGTGTCCCAACTCAAGCAATAAGAAGTCGAAGCAACTCTCATATTTCATTGCCTTTTTTATTTTATAAGAAAACTACCGAACCAGCCCTGGTTCGCACGGTTTTTACGACTTGACAAAACATCGATTTTTCTCTATTTCAAGTAGTTTAAACTTTAAATTATTGTACACATAAACCTTTCCTAATAAATTCTCTAAATATTGTTGAAAACCGCATGAAAATCCGTTGCGGATTTACTAAGAATAACGCGGTTACACAGACAGACACGAAAAGCCACTTCAAAATAATATGATTATAAGATTAATAAATTTAAAAAAGTGGTTTTTCCATTTTGTGACATTTTAGTATGAAATTGATTGCAGTATATCTTATTGACCGGTTTTTATGCGGCGATTGATTTTTTTTTTCTGGTAAATTCATTATAGAGTTACTGTGGAATGGCGAGGATTTATTTTGTTTTGAAGACTCGAGGATTAGTGGTGATAATGTCTTTAAGGTTTCGGATAGTGATTCGACATTTTGTAACTAAAATAATGCTTTTTGTTGGACGACAAAGTTTTTGCTTGCCGTGGTTTTTAATGCGAGTGCGGTGCTCCAGATCAGACTGCCCGTTCACCTGTACCCTTGACGATCTGAACAACGGATCTGACGCCGCAGTAAATATTGTCACATACCGGGCCCAAACAGTACCTACATTTTCCCAAAAAAAAAAAACAACCGGCTTCCAAAAAAAACACTACAAAGTGAAAAATAACTTACATTTCGGAATTCGGTGTGTTTTTATTTTGGTCGACGAACGTACATTAAAAAAATATATACATGAAGTCAAACATAGAACCTCCTCCTTTTTGGAAGTCGGTTAAAAATAACGTAACATAACTTATAGGATTATTGTATAATATACTAGTTCATAAAACAAAATAAATGCCTAAAAGTTGCGAAACACAAGCACTTATCCCCACTCTCAAACCATTGTTAAAAATAAAACAATAATCTTAATATTTCAAGAAAAATACACTTAACGAAAAACTCGAAGTCATCAATAACGACCACCATAATAACACGGGTCACTGACCCCTCCTACGCAATAGAAAGCCATAATCCATGGCTTTTAATGTCCCATAAACTATGTCTCATATTAATTACAGTACTCTGTATTAATGGCGTGTGATTAGAAAAGTAACAATACAAAGGAATTGATTTGGTGTGTCTTGAGTTTGTATTTTTGTTGGAGTACCTAATTATGTTCTTTTCGTTTCGTAAGTTTTTATTTAAAACAGCTGTATGGTTGCGCTAAGGCAGCACGCGAAATTAAAATTTTCTAACGTTTTTTGCAATTTGCAGGTCTGTGTCGGGTTGTATGTTGATCTAAATATGATTCGTGACCGTACCAAATATGGCTTTACATAAGTTAGAATAATCCTCAAATTTTATGAAATAGTCATTCAATACGATTATATGAACTTAGAGAGTTGTATTGATGATTTTTATGATTATAATTCTATAAATAAATATTTGATACAGCCGCGCTCAGACTAAATAAAAAACCAAGACAGAGCGCTGGCAACAGTGACGTGAAGCCGGTTTCGTAAACATATGTGCACATATTTTGGTGTAGTTTGATTGTAAATGGTTGTACATGTGTGCGTTTGAGCGTGTACGCACAGAGCGTTGGTGTAGTTTTGGCATGCTTCACTATATTGTTCGCAGCGCTTTGTCTTGGTTTTTTATTTTGTCTGAGCAGCCGCGAATCATATTTAGATAAATATACTCTAATGTTTATAAGTCTGTAAATCCATAATATTTGTTACGGTTACGACCTCAAAAAAAATATAGTCAAAGTGTTAAGGCGTTGACTGGCGTAGGTACCTATTATAAGGATCCGTATTATTATTCATGACATGATAAATGCTAACAGGTACCTACTTATAATATCATATTCAGCCTTGCTACCCAAGGCCTAAATATAATTAAACTAGTTTCAACTATGATCTAACCAGTTTTTTATAGCCAACTGTTGAACTAGTTTTAGGAGGAACTCATGGCTGAGTAATAACAGCCGCACGGGTCGATCCTACAGGTAAAGCTACGCTTGCCAGGGTTGGTCCGTGGATGGGTGACCATCGTTACATACCGAGACTCCTCCGTGTCTCAGAAAGAACGTTAAGCCATTCGTCCCGGCTGTCATTCGTGGATCTTTGACAGTCGTTACGGGTCGTCAGAAGCCCGAAAGTCTGACAGCCAGTCTTACCAAGGGGTATCGTATTACCCAGTTGGAGGTCAGATACTACTGGAATTCATCTTGCATCCAGTAAGACTGAAGCCGACCCCAAGATAGTTGGGAAAAAGGCATGGCAGATTGATTGATTGAAAAATACAATAGACGCTAATATATTTAGTAACCTATTCCGCTTGACTATTCTTCAAGAGTCATAGAAACCCTGTAAGAAATCGACACGTGTTTCACCTCTCAACGAGGCATCTTCAGGATGATTATTGACCAACTGCAAACCAGAACGCGACGTGTTACCACACCGAGCGCTGGACGCAGAGTATTTGTATTTTATAATGGATTTCCGCAAAGTGACGCCTGAATCAATTAATTATCTTGATTGATTGATTTAAATACAAAATAACTCAGAAATCTCGATATTTTGTCAAGTCGTAAAACCGTGTTAAGTAGACGTGGGTGTCTAATATGTCAATAAATCGTTGCTTTACATCATGTAACATTAATACACAACATGTAGAAAACTATAAATAAGTGTTACATTTATCAATAGCCCCACTGCAGGCAGACGAACTCGGTTGATTAGTTGTGACGAGGCGACATGGCGTCAATTCTGTTCAATCACGGCGCTTACACCGTTTGAGGCCTACAGAGTGGTGCTCAAAGATGTTCGATATTTTGGTGTTTCGTTTAGTATTGCCTTTTTTAAACTACCAGATAAGTTACAGGTACCTTATCTGGCAGATTATTTCGTACACATTCTGCTCCATTTGTTAATTTTTCTGGTAAAAAGTGCCTGTCTGTGAGTGCATTAATGTGGTTTAAAATGGCCACCATGAATGCCGTTGCAATACAGAAATACTGATACAAATAGACTTATCGTCTGGTTCGTTGAAAATTCGGTGACCTAACATCAACCAAATCCATATTTCCATACTAATATTATAAATTCGAAAGTAACTCTGTCTGTCTGTCTGTATGTTACCTTTTCACGCCTAAACCACTGAACGGATTTCGACAAAATTTGGCAAGGAGAGATCCAGAGAACATAATTTGCCTCCTAGCCTTTGCAACGCTATGGGGTCAGCTTCCAGTCTAACCAGATAAACCGACTTTCTCTCCAATTGCACGCCACTGCACTTGATCCTCGGCCACACTCACACCCAGTCATCCCGCGAAGATGGCCGCTCCAAAAATCTCGTTCGCCAAGTAAAATGGACGAAAATGAAAAATAGTATTCTAAAACTTTGGCATCCACACCAAGACGTCCAATTGCCAAGCGCATTCTGTCGCATCAGTTCAACAATTGTCACTTATGTCTCCTATTGGCTGAGTGACGTTCTTATGACCAGCCGATTGATTTGAATCGATGTACTTATCATTTCCGATTGATGGAGGTTGATTGATTGTCGTTTGTTCATTTTTGAATGTTTGCTACGACTAGTGCATCAGTATTTTAGTTAACATTTTAGTTAAAACGGACATAATATCACGCCTGTATTCCCAGAAAGGATAAGCCGTAACCCTGGGCTGTCAGGTGGTCTTCCAAATTTGCTGACTGGCTAAATTAGGGTGGATTTCACCAAAGAAACTTAACGCGATCAGTACACCTAAACTGAGTTCAAGAGCTGTCAATGTCCCATAGCAATGATGACACTGACAGCTCTTGAACGCGGTTTAAATTTGCTGATCGCGTTCAGTTTTAATCCGCCCTTAGTGACTAAAAGGAAATAAAACAATAATATCACTTAGCTTATCGGTATACATCAAACAAAACACACGATAACTTATCCCGAAAATCCCAGTTCCATAAAACTTAAAACTATAGGCATATCTTAACTTAGACATTTTGCTCTAACTTAAAACACTTAAGTTAAAGTTTCCTCCATCTTAAAGTGTCAACATCTTTAGAAGGGCGTTTTAAGCGCTTAGTTATTAAGTTAAACTTGGTTAAGTAGAAGTAAGTAATAACTTAACTAAGTTGCTGCTATCAGGAGTTGTCAGAAGCGATTATTTTATGGTTAAGCTTTTATAAGTCGGCTATGGGATAAAGGTTGTGGGACATGGAATTTTTGACAATATGTTTAAACCTTATGTTTAATGGTGGAATCGGTCTTCCGATTCCATTGGTTTCTTTGTTTGTTACGCTTTCACGCTAAAACGGCTGAACGGATTTAGGTGAAATTTGGCGCAGGGGTAGACCTTGACCTGGAATAGGACATAGGATACTTTTTATCCCCATATTCTTTATTCCCCATAAACTTACGCGGGTGAAACCGCGGGGCACAGCTAGTCGACCATAAGTGTCGAAATCGTCGACGTCTGTGATGTTTACACACAAAAATAAGATTTTTGACTGATATTTCAAGTGACTATACTTACTATCTGCGGTTTAAGACGCCCAAAAAGTTTTTTCTAAAGTTTTCAACCCTTGAGCGGTGTGAAACGGGATTACATTTTGTTTACAAACGAAGCCACTGTCTAGTACTAGTATATCATAAGCCTACTTAATTATTCATATAACAAGTGTATTCTACCTCAACTTTTAATATTAATTTACACAGAATAAATTATTTATTCCCACAGCTCATTCAATGAATTTCAACATGGCGCAAATTAAAATTCATCTCAATTATTTTCCAAACAATATGATTTTCATATGAATTTATCATTATGCTGTATGTTTGTGACATTTATTAACACAATAGTTATTTTTGGAATATTACATTCTGGTAAACATAGAATTCTCATTTGTTTAGCAAAATAGGAAAAGCGAGTGAGTACTTATTAATTGTTATAATTTATAACTGAATTTTGTAAAGACCACTCCGAAACTCACTCAAGGGAATCGATAAATCTGCCTAGCCTTTTTCCAACTATGTTGGGGTCAGCTTCCAGTTTAATCGGATGCTGCTTAACACCAGTATTTTACATGACCATGGCCTATCTGACTTCGACAGCTCAGTTACTGGGTAACACGATACCCCTTGGTGAGCCTGGTTGTCAGACTTTTGGGCTTCAGACTACCCATAACAACTGTCAAAGATCTACGAATGACAGCCGGGATCAACGGCTTAACGTGCTTTCCGATTCACGAACAAAATTCGAGAACGAACTCATTTGTTTTAAAAACAAAATCATCGCGGATTCAAACTTCAACATTCGAATTTAAAAGTTGTGTTGCTGGCATAAGGTCGAGATGACGTCACAATGATAACCCCCCTTTTGAACATCACTATGAGCATTCCATCAGTTTGTTTTCTCTTCAAAAATGGGCAGAACCGCGCTATAGCGCTAGTTACAATAACGAGGTCAGCCAAGTTCTAGGGCCTTCGAACAAAGTTCTGAAGGAAATTTACGAGTCTTCCAAGTCCTCAGATAAATTGGATTATTGTCTACTAAATGTAGAATGTCGCTGAGTTTGGATGGGTCAAGTTGGAGGCGAAAGCAGGGTGTACACAGTTGGATGAAAGCGTATCAGTTAATAATTCTGTCTACTGATACCTAATCATGGCGTGTTTCAGCTAAATTGTATTATGAATACACGAAAATGCCTGAAAATTTTTATCCGAAGCATAAAGAAGGGTTATGATTTTGACCGGTATCAATGTTCATTTGTGTTCACTTATGGGGTGTGATATCTTAAAATTTGACAAATAGATAGATATAACGTTTATTTGGTGCACACAAAAGACAGCACAACATACAAAAACACGGTTAAATAATAACTAATTACATTAATAAACAGCTGGGTGCCATTATACAAAAAAAAAAAAAATGATGACACAGTGATGACAATATTGTCTATGACAGATTAAAAAAAAAACGATTCATACAAAGTGCGGTGTACAAATGAGGTATTGTTGGAAGCGTCTTGATCGTCCGCTGGTTATAAGTTATGTGACGTCACATTAAATTGAAAATAACGCCCTTTATAGGACAAATAGTGGTGAACTAATTTTTTTTTTTTATTCTTGCATCTTGCACCACACTCAACGAGGGATTTTGATCCGAAGACATCTCCAGCAATCTTTATGGGATTTGGGGCTAATCTTCTTTAGATGTAACAAGCATTACCGATCCCATAGAGCGATCAAATGTTATTGTATATGTGTGATTGTTTAAATTTAACCGCTGTTTCTCTGTAACCCTCGGAGAAGCTACCGGTCTGAAATTGGGTTGGGTTATGGGAAATTCAATGTGTTTTCTTGTGATAATGGGCTTAAAATTAATGCTATTAAGGCTACATTAGGACAAAGGACTCTTTTCAAATAGAGTAGGAAAGAGTATAGATAACATTTAGTACCACAAGTTCAGCAGGCGTAAGCATGGGCACCGTTTTGTCGACGGAAGAGTAGACGACAAAAATGACGTTTCCTGTAGACAGTATGAGACGGCAGCAAAGTAGAAAGAGTCAACTGCACTTTTTACGAAATTCACTCTTGTACATAATTCGACTCAGAATTCTTTGTTTTTTCATAGGATTTACAGGTTGTCAGTGTGATTTTGACAGTAAGGATAGAAAACTTTCTTTCTAAATAGTCTACCTACAACAACACATAGACAATGATCGTTAGAAATTAAAGACAAAATGACAGAATGTAGAAGGATTTCTACGTTGCGATGTCAAAAATGAAGAAACGAACTGTCACTTTGTATAGAAAAAGCTATGTCTATTCTTCTTAGAGATAGAAAGCGCCATGCTACGCCTGCTGGTGGATAATTTTGTCCGGGGAAGAACCTAATTCTGCTGTCAACTGCCAAGCATGGTTTTTTTTTTTGAGGGTGGGAAATCATCAAACGACTTCTCCCGCTCTGGGCGGAGTCGGAGGGCGTGTCAGACTTTTACTGACTAAAACCCACCCGTGTTCCTTCATTTGCCTGTTGCCAAGGTCCTTTTCCAAGGACTTTCCGCAACCCTGGCAGGAACCAAGGTTGCTGTCCAGTTGAAGAGTATAGTTGATGATATTGCAGAGAACAGACACATTTGTCTCTGGGTTATATATATATATAGAGAGCAGTAGTGGTCCAATGGTAACAGCGCCAACTTACGCCCCGTCGTAAGTTTGAACCCAGCAGCGCTTCACTTTGTATGAATAATTTCATCACCACTGCTCTCAAAAGGTGAAAGAAAACATCGTGAGGAAACCGGCATGTCTTAGAACCAAAAATTCGAAGACAAGTGACATCTACCAACCCGCAGTGGGCCCGCGTGGTGGATTACAGCCCACTCATTCTCGAAGAGAGGAGGCCTGTGTCAAAAACGCTCTGAATTTGGACTGCCTGACTATTTGGTACACATACATAATCAGTCTATAATTTTCCCACTGCTGGGACATAGGCCTCTCAGTAGAGGGAGTGAGCCGTCCGCTGGGCTGCTGGCCCAGTGGTGGACACTCCCTGCTGCTCTATTTGCTATACGCTAATGGCGATTTCGTTTTCAGAACATTAAGTCCTGGTTTTCGGATAGCTGTTAAGATAAGATAATAAATAACCACGGAAAAACAATACTAATTAATCATTGTTGCGACTTGCATAGAAGAGTAATACTTAATATCAAATCACATAAACTGACTCTGCTACTGTCAAAGAAATCTTTTATTTCCCTCATTAAAGAAAATAAATCTTCATTAATTCATTAACAATTGTACTTTTATACAATGGATAAAAAATAATAAGAAAAGAATTTAAATAAAGTGTTATAAAAATGCAAATCATTCTATGTTCATTCATTAAAAGCTCGCACTGTGTAATTAGATTAAGTGAGTGAATGAATGAACGGGTCGAATCGGCAAGTCATTCATTTGTTCGAACGATTTATTAATAAAAATTGTTCTTTGTTCTGCATTTTTAGAGACGTGTTTTTATATATCATTAATTTTACTTTAGTAAGGAAACGAATTAAATGCATTTGATAAACTGGTTAAAGTTCTATACAATTTATCAAATCTACAATAGAAAAGGTGTATCTCAATATGTATTTGTGTTGTATTATGGCTCCTGTCTCCTGGCTAAATAATAATAGCCGCACAGGTCGACCAAAGGATAAGCTTCGCTTGCCGCGGTCAGTTTGTGGATGGGAACACATATCGAGACCCCTCCGCCTTGGAAAGCACGTTAAACCGTTGGTCCTGTTTGTTATCTTTGACAGACGTTACGGGTCGTCAGAAGCGCGAAAGTCTGACAACCAGTCTTGCCAAGGGGCATCGTGTCACCCAGTTATTGGGTTGTGGAGGTCAGATAGGCGGTCGCTTCATGAAAAAAACAGCTAAAAAAAGTCCTAAATTCAGCTGCATCCGGATATTGGAAGCCGACCCCAACATAGTCGGGAAAAGGCTAGGCAGATAATGCCTATACAACCTTTTTTTTTTAATGCTAAACCCGAAAAGGGGTCATTGTACTCATCATTTTGAACAACTTTTTCTATGGGACCAAATTTGAAATCGCGAAAAAAAAAACAGCTGTTCCATATATTTGTGTTCAGCACATTTGTGTTAAGGAACAGCTGATTTTTTTTATAGCATAAACAAAAAATAATGTTGTATATTATGAGATCACTTAGTTTCAATGCCGACTGTACCAAGTCAACTGTTACAAAGATAAGGAAACAAGATAAAATAATACCAATAGGAAGTAAAACACAGATTTTATGTTTGTCTTCCTGATATAACAGGAATTATTTAAATGGGTAACTTGAGGTTATTTTGGCCTGATGCCAATGGCCAGTCTTATAGACTATGGAGAATCTAAGCTATTACGACCATGTGGCGACTACGACGCTTTTATAAGAACATTTAGCAGTTTTAATATTTCCGAACGATTCTGTCTTAGGTTTTTAAATGTTCTTGATATACAAGACACCACAGACAGACAAAGTAAAAATGCGGAGGGCATAATAGATTACGTGTGATTACGGATTTTTAATTTGTCTGCCTGTGGTGTCTTGTTTATACCTTTTTAGTTGATTGACTTTCTTGTCGAATTGGTTTTAGTTTTTTCTACTTTTTTTTTAAATATTTTTGTGGTCATAATTATAAATATTTTTGAAATGTGCTAAAGTTAATTAAGCCCTTTCATTTGACACTCAACACAGATTTTTTTTTATTTTAGTTCATTACTTTATGTCCTCTAGAGGGCTCCATTTTTACTTAATGTGACGTCACATAGCCTATAACCAGCGGATGATCAAGACGTTTACAACGATACCTCATTTTTCAAATTGTGATGAGTCGTTCAACAGATGAACATACATACATACTCAAAATCATAACCATCCCTTTTTCTTCGCCGTAGTCGGGTAAAAAGATGAGTTTACTGAGGAATAAATGAGGTTAGTGGGTTAGTTAGTCAAAAAATGTTGACAGGAAAGTTTTGAGTACCGTGAATTAATAGTAATAATAATTTATTGAATATAAAACGTTTAAAAATTGTACATTTCGACAACAGTAAGAATTTCCACACAATTAAAGTAGGTACTTAAAGATAAACTAAAATATTTTGTTTACAGGGGCAAAAAGTAGTGATGGATTGGAATTTCAAATTTTTGATAGCGACCCGCCCGAACTAGGTTAATTCAAACCTGTGTTTCAGGAATGTGGATGTCTATACGATTATATTTAAATATTAAAATAATAAACATCAAAATTCATTTCAATAATTCGACTGCCTCATTTACGTACACAATCAAAGTACCAACCTATTTTTAACCCTCTCTCTGCTATCGCGAGTCATCAGCATTTCCTACTATATTACATCAGGCCACATTTGGGCCTATTTAGATAATGTATATTTTGCGTCGCTTCCACGTGAACTCTCCGGTCGAAAGTCGGTTGTTGCGTGGTACGTGTATGTACGGTTGTGTGTATTAGGATGGGTGATTCTGAACTGAAATTCTGGGCCTAATGGCAATTTATAATTTAAGGCCTTTTAGAAAATGTGTTGTTGATAGGTTTGGAAATGAATGGTCATCATCTCATTATAATTATGGTAATTCAATAGTTTATTATGAGATATAAAAAGGTCTTTAAAAAAAGAAAAAAACCATATCACATCACATCTCATAATCATTATTTACACATTTGGGCCAAAAAAGGTAAATTAAGATAAAACATGAGGCTTATTATGAAAATAGGCCTCATTTTATTACGACTTAAATAGTCATGATAAGATTTTTTTGTTTACTAGTTGTTTAACAAAGAAAAACTAAGGGTTTCGTGCCAACTTAAACCTATATTGTAGACAGATTTTTTACTTTTATTTTAGGTTTACTAGCTATTGCCCGCGGCTTCGTCTGCGTTGACGTCGTAAATTATTCTACAGGAACGTACTACCGAGATAAAAGTATCCTATGTGTTAATTCAGGTTATATATTATCTGTAAGTCGTTCAAAAGTGCCTTTTATGTGCCTAATTGAAATAAATTATTTGACTTTGACTGTGCCAAATTTCATTCAAATCCGTTCCGCCGTTTTTGCGTAATTGAGTAATAATGATCAAACATACAAGCTTTCACATTCTAATATTAAATACCTATATATTGTATAAAGTAGGATTTGTAGGATTCACCTTACTTGCTTCGTAGGTATTTTGCGAGGTCTATTTGATTTTCATTGTAGTGAGCCAGTATTGTGTTAGGAACGGTATGAATTTGGTACGTCTAGAATTTTGAGGACGTCTGTTTAACCGTTATTGTCCGCTCCATAGAATATTTATTTCACAAAAGGGCACAAGGGCAACTAAAATTGACTCGAAATATTTACAGTGTAATATTTATAAAATCAACCAAAACTTGGCCTGGAAATTGTATAAGCAGGCACTAATTTAAGGCTCAAAGCTGGGCAAAGGCCTCAACTTCTTCCTCGAATTTGTTTATAAATAAAACTTTTCTATTTAAATAACCCACCACTGTGACTAAGTGGACCAGCAGTCATTAATGTTGTTAGCAAAAAGCAACCACAAAACAACGCAATACGTACCAACTCCGAACTCGAAAACTTAATTAAACCGTTATCGCGACTCAAGGCGCGTCCCGAGGACCCCGTGGGGTTAAAAGCCGGATGGCCGAAATAACCGGGCTATTTAACACTGTCTCCGACAGTCGCAATCTTCAGTGAAAAAGCTTCAGTTTAATTTGTGCTAATATTGTATGTCATCAGTGTAAGTGACGGGGTTCTGAGAGACCCCCATTTGTGTTTCGACGCGCGCGGTTTTTTGCGCGGCAATTTAGGGTTGGATATTTTTGCTGTAGGTATATGCTTGGGTGTGTTAGGTATACACCCAAGCATACACAGCCAAAATATCCGATTTTTTAAATAAATGCATAGGTATTTTTCTCTCTTGGTAATTGGTAGCATTGTGCGAGCATACCTAGTTACGTTATCTTTTTTATTCACGGTGATTGGTGTACCAAACGGCATGCAGTGCTATTCTGTGATTCTATCTGAAGGCCGATTCTCGTACTTAAATGACGTTCAAATTGACACCGGCAACACACCTCCGCCGCGAAATGCCTGTTCCAAAATTAGAACTTTTTCGGCGGAGCTGCGTTTATATGGCTCCCCTGGTCTACAATGCTTTGCCGAGGTCAATAACTGAACTACCCTTTAATAAGTTTTGTTTTGCTTTGCGGAAGTGGTTGTTGCAAGAGTGTTTTTACTCGGTAGATGATTTTTTTCAAAAGTATCCCTGTAAATTTTATACTTTAAAGCACAGACATATTTGACTGTATCATAAGTGTTAAAACTTGTATACTATTGCATGCTAATATGTTGGCCAAATGTGTGTTACCAAATATTTTATGTAATAAGAACTTCATGTACCTACCATATTTGATGCAATAAATAAATTGAATTGAATTGAAATCATAGCAGTGAAACCGCAGTAGTTAAATTGTACTGACTCGCGTCATGTTCCACTACGCGAATTCTAGGCGCTAAACTAATCAAAAATGTTGGTAAATTGATTGTATTTTTGACAGATTGCGAATGAGATGCGAAAACGAACATTCTTAAAAAATCTCATGCAAAAATATTTCGTATTAATCATAACATCATCACGCCTGCAATCGAAGGGTTGGGCAGAGGTCTACCTATAATACACCCACATTCCGCCAGTTATGTTTAAGTCCCATGTAAAAGGGGATAAGCCTATTGCCATCAACCGGGCACAAATTCAGACTCCAGGCTGCAGTTACAGATGGAAAAATCCAATAACACTACCCGATCCGGGAAACGAACCCAGGACCTCATGCTCAGCAGTAGCGTTTGCGACAACTAGACCAATGAGGCAGTCCGTATTAATCAATATTCAACAAGTAGCGTCCTACGAAAACTAGCTGTTGTCTGCAATCCAGGATGAAAAGTAGCCTATGATTGGTTTACCTCTGTGCCAAATTTCATCCAAATCCGTTCAGCCGTTTTAGCGTGAAAGCGAAACAAGCAAACCCACTTTCGCATGTAATATTAGTAAGGATAACTGAAATCTTTAATATCGACTAATAGTATGTAGGGTCCTATATTTTCTCCAAGGAACATGTTCAGTGCAAAAATAAAAATGTTCATTATGTTATTCATTTATTCCACTCTCATTAAATAATGCATACTTTGAACATGACCTTTCTTCATTTACCTACATTCCAGCATAGTAAATAAAACAAGTTTTATAGTTACTAACATGCAAATTAAGTTAAAAGGCAAATTACTATTGAAATCATCTCAAGCTTACCTGCCTGTGTTCATGTTTTTACACAGACCCGCTGACTACTGAATTTTGTTTTATGCGAGGGAAAAACTGTGCAAAACAAAAGTGGATGTTTTCAAATAAATGTTCTGCTTAAGTTTTCTGGTTTTTGGCAGCCATCTTGGAACATAGTCGGGGAGTTAGAGTGTTAAATTGAAGTGGTATATTTATAAACAATACTTAGTGGGTTCATCAATTTCTCCGACTGACTCGTTAGTCGTCGTAAGCGATAATACTGAGCATATGAGTCCTGGGTTCGATTCCCAAGTCGGCCGAAGTTCTATGTCTATACTCGATCATCTGTATAGTACTCAAATTCTAGCAAAAAAAAAATTTTATAGTTTTCATTCGACTAATCACAAACCTAATCCTAACTTAACATTATAAATGCGAAAGTATGTTTGTTTGTTTGGTACGCTTTAACTCTAAAACGGCTGAACGGGTTTGGATGAAATTTGGCCTATGGGGATACTTTGAACCCTAGAGAAGGACACAGGTTGCTCTTTATCGACATACCACGCTGGCAAAGCCGCAGGCGGAAGCTAGTTTCAAATATTTCTACTTAAAAAGAAACCGACACGTGTGATCTACATGCCGTCAAATTGCAGTTACTACGCAATTATTAAAATATGTATTCATTTCAGTTTACAACATTTAATTAAGTGCCTCATATTTCAAATAATTCTGCTAATGAAGTTTAGTCATTCTATATTCAGTTCCAAGAAACTCTATAAAAGTAAAGCAACGTTATAATCTATTAGTAAAATGGCGAGGGACTTAAATTACATCAGAGGGCAGAGTAATTAAAATTTTGCAAGTAATCAAAGGCGAAAACACAAAAGTGTGCGGCTGCGATGCGGCGCAATGTATCGCATAAATGATCACTTCATTATCACGTCTGATTTAGAGCGGTATCGCGTCAAAACACGTTTTTTTTGTTAAAACCCACGTTTGCCCCACGATGGGCGCCAGTGTCCCGGTAGGACCCTCTCAGCCCTCAAGCTGTTAGCACAATTGAGGTAATCTCACCGGACAACGTTAGTTGGTTAATGGTAAACAATGAAAGTAGGTTGAAGATAATTGTTTATTGCACGTAGTAGAATAATTATACAACACTTAACATGATAATAGCAATATTATTATAATTATATTGAGACAAAGCACTTAAAAGATTATGGCTATAACTACAGACAGCAACAAGCTTCGGCAAGGTCCAAAAATGAAGTGACGACCAGACTGGAAAAAAGAGTGCATGGGAATTTGTGGCGTTCTGAATTTGAATTGAAAATCGAATGGTGATGTGGCCAGCCATAAAAAGGAATGCCAGCAATATAATGATCGGATGAGTATGGAAGGGAAGGACCTCGTCACAATAGATTGAACTATGACTGTTCTACGGTGCGGCAACGCAACGCAACATAAAATACTGCGTAACTTTTACGTTGCGGTACCCGCACCGCATAACTTTTGCGTTGCGGTACCTTAAACAAGTCCAATTTACAAACATCTCTCCCGACCTATAGCGAGAGTAGCTCATAAAACTTTATGTTTTAATGCTATAAAAATGTTCCTTATGTAAATTCTTATTTCACTGCTATACCGTTTCATCTTGGTCTAATTTTTTCGCGCATTTGCGTACCCCTAATGTTATGCAATCTGCGCCTTCATTTACTTAATGATTATTATGAAAATTCTGCGGTAGCAACCTTGGTGATATATGGCATGTGCTTATATCTATGTACTTCGCAGCAAGGTGAAAGTTACATTAAAAAAAATATAGCTTTTTTAGGTTTTAGCCGCATTTAGTTCTGACTTTAGCCAGCCTAAACTGGATCTAGCTAGAATGATCAAGTTTTCTAATATTTTATAAGCTTATTGTGTGATAAGTGGGTAACACAGACGTTTGCATGTTTATAAAGAAACAAAATGGCTACAATGTACTATTGGTAATATGTTAGCAATCAATTAAAGGGATGTAGGAGAGGTCATTTGCAACCAAATGACCCCATAAGACCCATACAAATTCGAGTAATTTGACATTATAAAGTTTAAAATTAATGAAATAAAAATGTCTATGTCAAATTACTCGTAAATTGTTGACATTTATTTGCTTAGGGTCATATGGGGTCATTCGGTTGCAACTTAGGTCCTACATTCCGGTTGACATCAGGGTTATTGGTAATGTGTGGGTTGCCAACACATTACCAATAACCCTGTACATCTAGCGGTTGTGCAGAAACGTTTAACTAATTGACTGCATTGTTGCGTTTATTGGTCCTCAAACTTGAAATGATTAAATTATCATGTGCGTAGGAATCACAGACATGTAGGTACTTAAGTAGTTTATTAGTCTATTCTAGATCTAATCAAAAATATTATTTTCATTCACAAAAAAAATATGTATAATGAAATTGACATCTTCAATGTCAGATAATTTTTGTCTGACATTGAAGATGTCAATTCCAAAATACATTATTTTCGCGATCAAAACAATGATTTTCTTCATCGTCTCTTTTATACATTTAAGTGTACCGAATCGAGATATCGCCAACCTTTTTTAAGAAGTCGTTCGGCTCCGGATAAAGGACTAATCAGTTCTTTTAGCCACTTCTGTCGTATTCACAGGGATGTAGAGTGGGGTGAAGTGGCAACAGGCATTTTGAAACGACATTGAAGTAGACATTATGTTTGGAAAGTGTTTTGACTTGTAGTTGACGTGTTGGTACTTTTGACTGTGCACCAATTTTTTGTAAACTACCGTTTACGTTGAGCTATCTTGTTGGTCTTTATTTGACACACTAACACCCGGTTTCTGATTTGAGAAAAGTAGCAAATCTCAACTGATTATTCTCAAATACATAAGTATGCGCTTTTAAAATCGAATTTCGTTAAACCATAATCAACTGATCATTTACATGAGTATTCCTGATCAATGCAAACACGTTCCAGTCTTGATTAGAGTTAAAAAAATCTTAATTCAGACACGAAATTTGATTTTAAAAGCGCATTCTTATGTATTTGAGAATAATCAGTTGAGATTTGCTACTTTTCTCAAATCAGAAACCGGGTGTTAGGATGAAATGTACCTAATAAATACAGCCTATTTTCTGCCTGGGTTGCGGGTTAGTCCGAAAGGGATACCGGGACTTGGCAACAAGCAACTGAACGAACACGGGTGGGTTTTAGTCAGTAAAAGTCTGACACGCCCTTCCGCTCCACCCAGAGCGGGAGAAGTCATTGGATGATTTCCCAAACTCAAAAAAAAAAAAAAAGCCTATAGTACTTTGCTAGATGTACCAATTTATGTATTAATATACATAAATTGGTACCAAATACCAATAAAAAAACATGGATTATTTAAGAATTTACGACTTTACGGACATAGGTTATGGACCAAAGTTTCCTTGTTCATAGTTATCTTCAATTGCTGTTTCTTAATTGATACTTCCTTTGCTTGGTTTGTTTACTTCAAAACTTGTGTTCAGATTCAGTTCTGCTCAGTAGATACTGGAACTGATTTTTTTTTTTAAATCTGCATTTAAATATATTAACATTTTATTTCTTCACCGCCCCTTCCAGTCACATTTAAATCAATAAGTCTTTAAGCCAGGGGGTTTACCAGACAGGCAACATAAAAATCTTGGCAAAAAACTCCGCAAATAAATCAAGCTGCCCTACCAACTCCTGATGAGGGAAAGAGAAGGAAGATTAATGATGTTTTGTCTCGAGCTTTTTAGATTTTTGTGCAATTAATTTTAGATAATATAATATGTTTTCTTTCGAGTTCGTTGGTCGACTAAGAGCTTTTTGGAAGGGGGATTTTTAAAGTGTTTTTTTTCTGACTAGTTATAGCTGATACTTTGTGTAGTTGTTTTGTAGTTATTAGTCTAGTGACAGATAGATATTTAAAGTTGATTTTATCCATACTTTTTTTTTTCAATCGTGAATCTAACGGAACCGACATTATGATGTTATGAAATCAATAAATTCAATCATAATATTTCCGATCCGATGTCATTTTATAACAAAAAAATATTTTCCGAAATTTTCCCTAATGTTTATTTTTAACCAAAATCATCTTCCCTAATAAAAAGTCGAGTTTCCTCAAATTTCCGGAGTTTTCCTACAACTTTCCTGTAAAAATAAATTAACATGCTTAGATTGGATTGTCAAGGAGTCCATTGAAAGTCCGACTTCCCGACTTATTCTAATTTGGATGCCCAAGTTTTTTCTGAGCTTGTTAATAAAACAACATTTGCTTACGAGTACGTATACTTTACAGTATACTTTTCAAACTGAAATTAGCTTGAAATAAAATTTTAAAAAAAATCTTGTTCTTGTTTATGTGATCAATAAGTACGTGACATTAGATTAAAGTGTCTAGTGGTCACAAGCGCTATTGCCGAGTATGGGTTCGATTCCCAGGCCGTGTAAAGTATTATTGGGTTTTTATGTCTGGAATTTCTCAGTAGCAGCTCGGAGGCTAGATTCGTGCCCGGTTGATGGCAATAGCCTGGCCCAATAGCCCCCCTACATGGGACTTAAACATTGCGGGCGAAATGTTGGTGCGCTAAATACATCTGCTTATCTGTTCGAGGATTAAAGCCGTCATGTTATGGGTCCCCGAAACGATCAATTGCAATGTAGGTATACAATTTTTCCGTGATTGATACATATTGATGCGCAAATTGATCGTCTACCAAAATGCAATTGAAGCGATTGACAATATAACTACACTACAAATTCATGGCAATTGATCGTTTCAACCCCGAATTTTCAAACGTTTAAAAATTCGGATAAAAGTCTTTTTGACGCTTTTCATGTTATTGACTTCTTCTCTACTAACACTATGGACTTCAAGGTCTCCAAATAAAGATCATTTATTTATAAACCACCGTCTTACCAGGGGGTATCGTATTACCCAGTTATTGGGTTGTGGAGGTCTGATAGGCGGTCGCTCCATGTAAAATACTGGTATTCAGCTGCATCCGGTTAAACTGGAAGCAGCTGAATACCAGTATTAATAATTAATACCGACCCCAACATAAATGGGAAAAGGCTAGGCAGATTGATTGATTTATAAACCACCATAAAATAACAAAGATGAGATATCAACCAAAGAGGGTTTGCATTCGGCTCTCAATTTGGCAAAGAACAATCGACCCCCAAACGGCGTGTTAATTTAACGAAATGGTAGAAAAACTATATTATGTTGCTACGCAATGGGCGTCGGGTTAACTATCTGTTCGATAAGGACTGGTGTACAATGAGAGCAAACATTTTTTGTCTAATACCAATTTATGCAGTAAGTTTTGAAATTTTTATTTTTGTTGCGTTATTAACTTATAGTAACGGTTTTTTTTAAATAAAAATTACATCGAATTGTTCAGTTCTTCACCCCCTTTAAACATTTTGGAGTAGCTCATTATCAGCACATAATTTATGTTGATGCGTTGCCGTTTATGTACGAGTATTTTGGTGTTCATCAGACTTCCGCTTTTAATTATTGAAGCTGTATAGGTTTAATGTTTACAACTGAAATTGACTACATGTATGAACGTAAACGAAGTAAAGGGAGTATGTGTGGATTGTAGCAGGCGGCGTTCTGTAGTTTTTGCGGATTTCAGCAACGAAACTACACGCGATCAGCACTTGTTAATTGCGTTCAAAAGCTGTCAATATTCCATAACAATTTTGACACTGACAGCTCTCGAACGCGGTTCTGAGACCCTAGACAAAGTGACATTCTATCAGCGATAACGATGATGGAAAAGGCAAAAATGTATAGGACTGACATAAGCTATCGAAAAGCTTATGTCAATTCTGTTGAAAGTCGTTGTAGAAATACAAAACGCTTTGGAAGCGATTGTCACTTGTCTAGGCCCTCAGTTGTACTGAACGTGTTCAGTTTCGTTGGTGAAATTCACCCTAAGTCATCAATCAGCATTCGCAAAACTGCAATACCTAAACTACCTACTTATCAAACCCTTGAAACGTCACAAATGCTAACCGTTGCTAGTAACCGTTGTACACTCAACCCGTTTGAAGCAGGCGTGCCAAGATTGAGGTTTGCAATTCTATCGGTGATCGGTAACCCTAAATTACGGTACGGAACCCATTATCGTGTTCCGTTTGTACGCTGCCGATTGATATTGGAGGGTTAAAGGCATTTGTGTTCGCTAACATGGCTAATAAAGTATGTTTATGGTAAATTTGGGTTAGGTTGGTCTGGAAGAACGGAGTTTGGGTTGGACGGAGGGACGGTTCAAGCTGCGTTAGGGGGTTGGTGTGTCTCCGGCTTTATTAAGGAGTGACAGAACTCTTGTATTGAAATTAGCAAAAATATCAGAAGGTATTCCAAATCAAAATATTTTATTTCACAGTAGTTTCGATAAAAAGTAGCCTATGTCCTTCTCCGGGATGCCATCTATCTCCTTGCTAAATTTTATCGAAATCCGTTCAGTGGTTTAGGCGTGAAAAGGTAACATACAGACAGACAGTCAGACAGACAGACCAATAGACAGACAGACAGAGTTACTTTCGAATTTATAATATTAGTATGGATAAACCTACATGGGCACTTATGAAACGTCAGAAGCTAGGTGCACGGTTCCAATTGGTCGTTTCCTCTGGAGAAGAGCCGGCAAGAAACTCCACGGTTACTCTTTTAAAAATAATAAGCTTTTACCATGCTGGTTTCCTCGCTATGTTTTCCTTCACCATTTTGAGAGCAGTGGTGATAAAATTATTTACACAAAGAAAAGCGCCTGTCTGGGTTCGAACCTACGACCTACAACTCGTAAGTCGCGGCCGTTACCACTGGGACACCACTGCTCATCAAATACAAAATACAAATAATACAAAAAATGTTTATTTCTTAAAATGTTGTTTACATAATAATATAGTTGCTGAATGGCGCCTCCTTTTAAGATAATGCCAATGGTTTATTACATCATTTAGTTTATGTAAATGTTAAGTCTTCAGACACCTGCACCATGAAGAGAGGGAAAAGTACAAGTGCCTTTCACAACACAACAACAACAACAATAAACAACAACAAACAACACAACAACAATAACTAACAATTTTATTAATAATAAGCAATAACTACTTGCTCAGAGGCCGAAATATTTACCGTGAACACCTTTCTCACATCGGTCAAAAAAATTCTTAATAATTGTTTTTATATTGTTTCAGGTATGTACTTACTATTAGCAAAAGAAAATTGATCAAGAAAATTACGAGTTATCACATAAAGTAAGTTTAGTTATAGCGTAATTTATAAATCCGTCTGTCCTTAAGCTATGATTAATAATTACTATAATACAAAGCCATTTATCATCTAATTAAGGAACTTGCATAATAAATAGCATTATTCTCAATTAATCCACAACTGAAGCTAATCCAATGAATCGTAATCAGTTAATCAATATCTACATCCATTGAAATTCATTACTAGACATCAATAAGGTCCTTATACAGGGTGTTAGGGTAAACACCGTTATCCTTGCAACCAGTGGTTCGGTTTCATTTATAGAACGTAAAATTGTTGTTGTTTACCTTTACTTTGACTAGGCTTGGTATTTAATTGCCTTTGGATTTCCTTTGGCTGCCTTGTTGATCTAGTAGTCGCGAGCGCTAAAGCTGAGCATAAGGTACTGGGTTCGATTCCCAGGTCGGGCAGTGTTATTGGGCTTGTCATCAGGAATTTCTCGGTATATCATGATCATCTGCTTAACCGTTTCCCAACTATGTGAAGTCGGCTTCCAGTCTTACCAGATGCAGACTGGATTTACTTAAAGTAAATAAACCTCTCCAGAATAGTAAATAACAACCAGACTAGAAAAAACATATTTTTATTACGAATTACCAATATTTTCGCACACAATCTTCAGGAGAAAATAACAATTTATTTTATTTCAACCCTGTTCTCGTCCATTATATCTAACAGACAGTCGAAGTATCTTCCCTAATAGTACAAGACATAGGTACCGTAAACAGGACCCGTCAAAGCCTTTCAAATCAGGCCTCGGAACTGTACGTGGCCCTTACGCACGAATTGCTGAAGCCCCTTCAGCTAGTGATGTGCGCTGTACCGGGGCTAGGGCGGACTTAATAGGTTAATTTGGGTAGGAAGATGTTGGAATAAGTTGGTTAACAGCATGTGGAAATGATAATGAGCTTGTTTGAGGGTGCTTATTTCAGCATTGTAATTTGTTAAGATTAGTTCACAAGTTCATGTATTTATCTATATGAGTGGCGACACATTTTTACGCGAGTCTTATGAACAGTAATAGGTGGACAGTTGAAATTTTCACAAAATGCCATGCATTGCCATTATAACAAAAAACAATTATGTAGTGACCTACATAATTATAAAACGAAGTCCTCCGCCGCGTCTGTCTGTTCGCGATGAACTCAAAAACTACTGCACCGATTTTCATGCTGTTTTCACCAGTGGATAGAGTGGTTCTCGAGGAAGGTTTTAGTATATAATAACCGACATCCAGGCGGCCATCAGCTAGAGTTTTATAATTTAAAAAAAAACTTATTTCATTCTCCAAAAAGAATTACCATTTTCATTAACTCCGTGAAAAAAGTCCCGTACCAGTCGCCTCACTAGCTCACCTTTCCCCATCCAATACACCAGCACTATTCCTCTGATCGGGAGGGCTCGGAGGGCCCTCAACACGTCTGAGGAGGTTCGCATTGTGTCAAATGAAACACATGTAGCATCTTCAGGGTTACAAATGGGCACTTTTGGCTATATTGTTCATGGTAGACTTATTTTTGGGTTCTGTATTGCAATTTTTGTATGGGTTTGGTAGATGTATTGTGAAGCATTTTTATGTAGTAGTACAGTGACTTGTGTGCAGTCGGGGTATGAATAACTTGGCCATACATAGAATTTCTTCAGCAAAATATCTCTTCGTCAGTTTTTTTTTAAATTACGTTTTTTATTTGGATATCGTACTAGCAAGTTTCTTGCCTATGGTATACAATAAAATTGAAACAAAAAATTACTTGCATTTTATAAATATTTTTTAGACAGTGCAACTTTTTCGCGCGGCTTTCGTACCGAAATGGAGTCCACTGGTCCTAATCTCAGGCCCTTTGGGGATCACAAGCATGGTGTTATGTGTGTGTGTGTAAATCAGGCGTTAGGGAGTGTCAATATACAGAATGTTAACTAACAAAGGGTGTTCCCGCTAACCCGCAATAATAGAACGACAATAAATGCAAAAAAAAATACCACTCGTTTTTTTTTATATGAATATTTTGTGAAATCTCCACAAAACTATTAAATCGATACGTAAAAAAGAAACACTGTACACGCACACTTGTGTTTCAACGTAGAAAGACAACTGAGACGAGTGTGTGTGTATAGTTTTCCGTATCAATTTAATATATTTTGTGAATATTTTACATTAAAAAAAAAACTTTTTTTTTATTGTTTTTTTTTTAGCTTGTATAGACGCTATCCTCTTGCAGGTAAACGGAACGCCTTTCGCTACCCAAATTAAATTAATTTTAACAGCACCCGTAATTTTTGTTATCTCACTAATATCAAGGCTATACATGTTATCGTAAGCTTATCTCGTATTGCATATCGTGAAATGATAATAGAAAAGCATTATAACACTATGGTCCATTGTCAAAAGGTCTAAGGCCATAGGAAGGCCATCCGATCACTACATAAACCAATTTGTTAATCTTTTAAAAGTTTTAAAAGCGTTTCAAAGCAGACTTTGATTATTATCTCGTTCAGTTCAGCGATATGGATGTAAATATCCATAAATTCCATTTACGCCTTTGAATTTATGAAATCTTCTGCATGTTAGTTGATATCTTCAATCAAAATGGTATACAATCTAAGTCTGACTCATCCCAAAGCCACTTGACTCAGATCGACAGAGCATTTGCCACTATTCGAACGATCCAAAAACTGTCTATTAACACTACATAAATCACGCTGCTCCGCCTACTCTAACGATCGTTAAACTAACTAAAGTATTGAATTAATCTGACGGTAGTTGTACACATGAGTAGATAATGCGACAGAGTCACAACTTCTATAGAGTGCAAAAATACTTTTTCGAAAGGGTTGTAACAGGAGCCTCTTTTTTTATCCTCAACGATTCCGTTTGTCTCTCATCCTGGTGTTTCTCGAAACATTGACAGTGTCGCCAACCCAACAATCATACTCCATCGGACATTACCAATCTTAGATAAGAGTGGCAATGTCGGGCAGGATGTCCTGCCCTACTCCTCTTGAGGTGAATACACAAGAGGTTAAGATTGATCATACATTAAACATAACGCCTATATTCTGCCAAAGGTGAGGCAGAGGTGCAACTAAAGGACAGCCATATTTTTCCAGTTATGTTTAAATCAAATGTGATAGCGGGCGGGCCTATTGCCATTAACCACAAGTCCAAATATAAGGCAATTAATAATTTATTATATCGTCTGAATTCGTACCCCGTAACCAAATGCTTGCTGGTCTGTTTTATTTTTACCTTACTGAGTGTTTCCTAAGGATTATTCCTCTGAGGGTAAAGCGCACAGGCTCTGCATCCTTTTGTTGCCTACTCAACACAGTCCGGTTGTTTGAATCTCCGCCTCGGTTCACTTACCTACTCTGTGTAATTCAACAAAAGTGGGTATTCGCACTTCTCTAAAAAGAGGCACGCGATTCGTACATTACTCTGTGGTGTGTAGATTAGATCGAAGATTATGTTTCTAAGAATATGTTTATTGTTTCACTTGAAGTTGCAACTTTATAATTATTGGTGACTGAATTTTGTTGAGTTTTTGAAATGTAAAAGTAGGTCTTTCTTGATTGCTTTAAGGAACTGTTGAGGCAGTTATGTGTCGAAAGTTACACTTGTTGATTGTAATAAATTTAAAAAATTGTAATAGTTTTTTATTCAGTAACAAAGGACCTATCCAGTGGGCTAACAGTGGCTAACTTAACTGTAAGTCCAGATTTCCCCTAGATATTTTTCCTTCACCGATGTCAGTTATTCCTTCAAAAACTCAGCAAGTATTTAGTATGAATTTAAAAAGACACACTGACTTGTCTATTCACAAAAACCATAAAAAAATCCCATCCATATCTGACACAAGCAAAGATGAACAAAATATAAGTAAAAACCATTTTAAAAACAAGCTTTTATAAACTAAAAAGGATTTTCCCATGGCTACCTTCCGGCTCCATCATCAGACCCTGAACACCACCTAGTGACAAAGAGCAATTATGAGTCCAAACACGATGTTGCTATCTTGTTTGATTGAGGAGTTCCTATGGCCAACTTCCGGGTCCATCATCAGACCAGTTCCATGGTATCATTATTTCAAAACTTCTCGGTAGTTATATAAGTATGCCAAGTTCCAGCTCAATCGGATGCCAGGAAGTGCTTGAAAAATGGATGACAATTGGAGTAACCGGAAACACATACGAACAGAGCAAGCTAATATAAAGCTTGTAATAAAGGAAAAGACTTTATTCCATTTTACAAATTTTCCCAAAAAAGGTTCTGTTTCACAGATTACTCTGTACAATTGGACGTGTACACCTAAAATAGGCGGTTGACGTGTTGCGACCGCGACATTTGCGACTATAAATCGCAGTCGCGCTCCGTCGTTCATTATTTATACGATTCCGTCGTTTTATTTATTGCCCGTCTAATGTTTTGTGTTTTTTTTTTGAAGATAAAGATTAATATACATATTATGCATTGGAAATCAAACAACGTGTCGATTTTTGAACCTGTATATTAATGTGGTTTTGATAGACTAGTTAGTCTTGCTAGCTAAGGAATTATTAATAATAATAAAAATGTTTTATTGACATAAAAAAGGTGTTACCATTTAAATTAGTGATTATATGAACAACTGCTGAGCATGGGGGGTCCCGGGTTCCATTCCCAAGTAGGGTAATACGTTAAGCCGGATTTACATTGATTGTTTCACGTATAAATAATTATCAATTTACACGTGAAACTATCAATAAATAACTTACTTTGCGCACTAGTTTCGTAATGTAAATCGGGCTGTAAGGAATTTAGTAGCCGCCCGAAATCTGCACTAGTATGGTTGACGGCAAAAGGTTCGCCCCCTAACAAATAGGCCTTAACTTGGAGTTGGCGAACTATGGATGTAATCGACACTTCTGCTCAACCCTTTCGTAATTCGAGCGTGATATTATGTTTATCAATTGCAGGGTATCTTCAATTATCCCAAATACTAATTAAACAATTACAGTATCCAGAAGCAAGCTAACTTTGGCTCCATCGCATCAATCGAACCCGATGCTGCCGTCTTGAACAAACCGCACTCGATCTGTTATGCGGAACCCTATTCACGTTTCATTGGGTTCCGTACGGTTAAACTAATAGTATCTAAATATATTGGACAAAGTTTATAGTGTGTATTTGTCAATGTCTATTGTATTTCAACGAGATATTTATAATTACAAGTTACAACTTATAGCACGAAGCAAAAGTAGTATGTATACAACATTATTTTTTGTTTGTGCTAAACCCGAAAAGGGTTCATTGTACTCATAATTTTGAACAACTTTTTCTATTAGACCAACATTGAAATCGCGAAAAAAAAATCGGCTGTTCCATACATTTGTGTTCACTTAAATCGACAAAATGTATGGAACAGCTAATTTTTTTTGTGTAATGTTGTAGAATGTAGCAGTTTTATTTATGACCAAACCAAAGCACATTCTTTGCAATTTTTGTCACTGCAAACTTCAATATTTTCCCATCATCGGAAAATACATCTTCTGACAAAACTGCACCGATTACAAACTATACATTATTTTTATATATTTTTCGCACCATTCGGGAAACAGCGAGTTTATTCGAAACAAATGTGCCCTATAAGTTAAAAGCACAATAACAAGTAGTCCACGTTTCTTTATTTACGAGAAAACCCGATACAAACTAGTGTACGGGATATTTTTATTTATTTTAAAAGCGTGAATAATGTGCGCCGTATCAGCACGTGGAACTGGGCTAGTGGTGGGATGTGTTCCGATTTTGTTTATGATTCGAACTGTGGGCAAGAACGAAGAGAAACATGTTTTTCTGTCACAAAAATTGTTGAGGTTTATATTCACTTTTGAATCTCTGCAGTTGCACTTATGATTAGCTGCACCCCGCGGTTTCATCCGCAAAAGTCTCGATCCTGCAGGAATATCGGAATAAAAAGTTTCCAAATCTGTTCAGCCGTTTTAGCATGAATGCACAAACAGACTCACTTTTGCATTTTTAATATTAGTTAGAATTAGGATTGGCAATTCGTCACATCGTTGATTTAAAAAAACATGGTCCCTTGCCAGCATGGTGATCATTGGTCGTTGTAACTTAAGCAAGCTAAAGTTCAGTGGAAATAAGTAAGTAGTAGACAAGATTTTTCCGCCAAGTTTTTAGTTTTTCCGCGTCTTCTTCGTGATGTTTCCCATTAAGTTTAGTTAATTTTCAAAGTTTTAGACAACAACTAATCAAAAAGTGGATATTAGATTAAGCTAGAAGATAATCTAAACTGCCTTTTAAAAATCGGGAATCAAAGACATAATGTACTGGCAAAATAGGCATTAATTTGGCAACTCTTAAATATGACTAGATTTTACAAACATTGTAGGTGTCTTGTGTCTGTCGACAATTCAAAGGAAACTAGCTGCATTGTAAGCAAGAATAAGATATCTTTTTCCAATACAATTCCTGCAAAGATAAATAATAATAGAACAAGAACGGTAACATCACTAGTTGTAAATTGCTTACCGATGTTCCCGACCGAAACGATATTTGTTACGAGTGATATTTAAACGTATTCCCAGGGTTTGGCTGCGGTGCCACGGGTTTCAGTCATGAAGGTTGATAATTAGAGGTTGTATAACAACTCCTGGAAGTTTTTGGGTCAGCAGGAATGTTTGGAAACGGTTACCATAATTTATTTTTATACGAAATGGACCTGTTTTGATACTGATTTTGAACTTTTACGGCTAGTAACTTTAAGACTTGATACAACTTAAAATTGACGATGAGATATTATACACTAGCTTCCGCCCGCGTGGTATGTCGATAAAAAGTAGCCTATGTCCTTTCTCAGGCTCTAGACTATCTGTGTACCAAATTTCATTTAAATCGGTGCAGTAGTTTTGGCGTGAAAGCGCGACAGACAGACAGACAGACAGAGTTACTTTCGCATTTATAATATTAGTAAGGATAGATCATGATCCATACATACGCTTTTTTCGTCATCCGAATTCATACATCGCATACAAGTTGTTGTGAGTACATCACACCTTTTTTGAAGAAATCACCAGTCTGAATGTTTCTGTTTGTGTTATCTGTGTGTGTCCATAAATAGGACCCTGTATTAACTCTAAAAGAGGAACCATGGAGTTGGTTTTCCATTTTTCTCTAAAGGAACGTAATTATGCCTTAAGCCGTCGGTCCCGGCTGTCATTCGTGGAACTTCGACAGTCGCTACATGTCGTCAGAAGCCCGAAAGCCTGACAACCAGTCTTACCAAGGGGTATCGTATAACCCGGTTGCTAAGTTGTGGAGGTCAGATAGGCAGTCGCTCCATGTAAAATACTGGTATTTAGCTGCATCCGTTTAGACTGGAAGCCGACCCTAACATAGTTGTTAAAAGTCATTCAGAAAGTTAAGGAAAGTGATTCAGAAAGCTAATTGCTAACTGAACGTGATCAGAGGGCCTAGACAAGTGACAATCGTTTCGAAAGCGTTTCGTATTTCTACAACGACTTTCAACAGGATTGACATAAGGTTTTCGGTAGCTTATGTCAGTCCTATACATTCTTGCCTTTTCCATCATCGTTATCGCTTATAGAATGTCACTTTGTCTAGGGCCTCAGCACCTCTAAACCGCGTTCAAGAGCCGTCAGTGTCAAAATTATTGGGGAAAATTGACACTGACAGCTCCTGAACGCAGTTTAGTTGTCCTGATCGCGTTCAGTTTCTTTGGTAAAATCAGCCCTTAATGTGCTTTCCGAGCCACGGAGGAGTCTCGCGGACCAACCTCAGCAATTCAAAGTATACCTGTAAATAAAAGAATGAGACATACCTAAGGAAAAATCAAAGAAGCCCTATTCAATCAATTACCATGTTTTACGGTTAGAGCGCAATTTCTAACGAATCTCATTCACTAGACTATTGACAGAGCCGAGAACACAATAAAGCTTGCCATTCACTATGCTGCCAACTTTCGAAAGTGGAACTGTCGCATATCACACGCCTTTTGTTTGCAGTGCCGTTCTGATGTGAATTACGGTTATGTTATGCCATTAATGTTGCTATTATTGTACTATGAATTGATGGAACTGTGTAGCTGTTTGTTTGTGTCCGCGGAATGGTGCGGACTTCGGAAAATTTTGAGGGTTTTTAGTTTAAATGCAGTGTCTAAAGAAGTACTTACCAATTTATGTGTTGGTGTAAATCTTAAACCATTTATCTCGGGCGAAACAGACCAAAATAATAATAAAACTAATCGCAGACGGTTCGCGACTAGTCAATCGTCATCCTGAGCATGCCTCGTTGAGAGGTGAAACACGTGTCGATTTCTTACAGGGCCTTTTATGACTCTTTAGGAATAGTTAAGCTATATTTAGTAACCTATTCCAGGTTACCAAATATATCTACGTCTATTGTATTTTCAAGAACTCTCGCATAATTATTCAGAAAAACCTCTTATTTACATCTTTGACAAGTTTTTGACATATTTGATTGTCGCTGGGACCCGAATTTAAAGGTTTTTTTAAGTAATTAGCCTCCAGTTCTTTCACTTTGCAGTGTTAATTTATTATTTATGCGTGATTTTTTCTCTTAACGACTCGTTTCAGCTGTAATGTGAAGTAAGACAAAATTGTCTGTCATAAAAGTTCAGTTTCAAATCAGTCTAGATTGAAATGAAATCATCACAGCACATTATGCAAGAAAAGTGACGTAAAGAAAATTTTCTGTCAAAAAAGTTCAATTTCAGATTGAAATGAAATCATTCAAAGACACATTATGCAAGAAAATCATAGCTGGATCATTGTTAAAACATTATTTTCACTTTTTTTTTTTTTTTTGTATATTGTGTTTCACGAACTGTGTCCAAATAAATGTTATTCTTTCTTTCTTTTAAATCTGGGACAAAAATGGGCAAAAAAAAATCGCAACGATTAATCGTCTCACGAACAGTTCACCTTATCTGAAGAAGTCTCAGGTAGAATGCTCCACGTTCCCACTTCAGTAATAATCCGATCTTTCAAGTACCTGCCCACTGGATCGTATAAGTTTCAGTCACTGAAAATTCTCGAAGATATACAGGGTGTTTGGCAGAACGTTGAACATACGAAAATGGTGGATAGGTGGGGTCATCTACTACTTACTCAACCCTAATTTATTTGGATCTGGACCCCGGGATTTAAAAAAAAAAAAAAAAAATATCTTCTAGTTTCACCACTTTCTTAACTTTAAAGTGTCATTTTGATGTTAGCTAGAAAAAAAGTTATGAGTCTACCTAGTCTCACTTACAGAAAGATGTAAAAAATACTAAAATCTTAAGTACAACTTGCATTAAAAAAAAATATCCAGGGTGCCAGGGCCAAATAAATTAGGGCTGACTAAGTAGCAGATGAACCCACCTATCCACCATTTTCGTATGTTCAACGTTCTGCCAAGCACCCTGTATTCTTTGTCTTTTCTTCAGGAGTTTCCATTAGAAGTCGATTTTCATAATGAAGATCTAGCATTCTTTGTTTAAAAGTTGTTGTTGTTGTTGTGTTTCTTTTGTTTTGTTGTTGGCTTTGTTTATAATTGAAAGCTTGTTTATTCATTGTTACCTGGCATAGTGGTAGGTATCTGCTTGTAGAGCCATTTTTTTTTACGGAATTCTCTTTATATCACTGTTGGAATATAACTAAATGCTTTATAGGATTCCGCATCCGAAGATGCCAAACGGAACCCTATTACTAAGCCTCCGTTGTCCGTCCGTCAGTCTGTCTATTAGCGGGCGTATATCTCATGAAGCGGAATACTCGTAGGTAGAAATTATCACAAATTGTGTATTTCTTTTGCCGCTAGTTAGAGACCCTCTTTCATGATTTACTTTATTTAAATTTTAATATCCACTTTCTAAATTGTTTCTATTTAGACTTTGATCACTGCGTTTGCACACATACCAGATTCTGAACCTTAAGGCTGCTTTCCCACCAGAGATGTGCTATGTAGCTATACTGCGAAGATATGAATGCTAAGCTATGATGTGACCGTTACCACTAATTCTAAGTTTAGCGGAGCGAGTAAGATGTGCTATGAATATGCGCCACCGTGAGGTAGCTTTCAAATGAAATGAAATTGGTTATTCTGTAAATAGGATATCGGAATCACTTTAACACGTCATATTAAAAAAAAAATAAGCTTAATGAGATCGGCATTTCCTATCTGACTACTCTGAGAAGAAAGGCCGAAACAAACTCAGAGGTCGCAGTCTCTTTTAAAGTCCAGACATTATCTTGGTCAGGCCATATGTGGACTATGTAGATTAATGACTGAAATGTTCTTTTGAGAAAAGAACCACACAGATTTGAGTGGACCTGTCCAGTCAGTGCAAGCATTTGTAAGTTACCGAGGAGCTCAACTCAGAACAAGGAGCTCAAAGACTCGACGAACAATACCAAAGAAAGGAGTTGGCTTTGCGAGGAAGATGCGCAACTCGAGCTATGCGATGCATGAACAGTAGGGAAGGCACTCTGCTCTGCATATAGCTACACCACTCGCGCATGCATAGCTCCCATACATAGCACGCATCTTACATTTCACGCCTTAACGGCTGAACGGATTCAGATGGAATTTGACACACGTATAGACTATATCTATTAAAATAAAAAGGCCGAAGAGTTTGTTCCTTTGTACCGCGCCAATCTCTGGAGCTGCCAGTCGAAAATATGTTTTTGAATTTGATAGCTCAATTCCTGAAGATGGCTATAGGCTATTTAATATCACGCTAGGACCCTTAGGAGCCGAGCAAAATGTAAAAAAGTCTGAAAGAACGATTAGCGAAATTAAAATCAAAATATTTTATTTCACATAAACCTACATGGGCACTTATGAAACGTCAGGTGCACGGTTCCAATTGGTCGTTTCCTATGGAGAAGAGCCGGCAAGAAACTCCACGGTTACTCTTTTAAAAATAATTGGCTTTTACAATATTTTTAAATTACAGTGTGAGAAGGTAAGTAAGCCTTTCAATAAGTACCAGGAACTAAACAAATTGGAAGATGTTCAACAAATCTACAGTCCACTAAGCCTACAACGAACGAAAACGAAGTAATGGACGCTGCACACAGCGGGCGCGGCGCGGCGTGACCGGGCGGCGACGCGACGCTGAGCAGTTATAATGTACTAGTTACTTTGGACGACGCCACACAGAGCCGCCGCGCTCGGCGCGACGCGAACCGTCGCGCCACGTCGGCGTCGCGCCGAGCGCTAATACAACTCCGACGCGGCGGGGCGCGGCGCGACGGGACGTTTTTGATTTATTTCATGCCCCCATTTCCGTTTACGTTGTTTTTCTTAGCTAGCGCAAATAAGAGCAAGAGCGTTTCCACGTCTGAATCGCTCAACATCTTTTTGATGAATGAATCGCGTCGCTAAACGGTCGGCGTGAATGGGCGCGGCGGGACGTGATCGCGCCCGCAGTGTGAACGCTCCCGTCGCGCCAGCGCCGCGTCGGCGCCCGGTCACGCCGCGCCCCGCCACGCCACGCCCGCTGTGTGCAGAGACCTTAACAGCGCGGGCGGGCGATGCGACGGGGTAGGTCGGGAGCCGAAATTTTACGTGGACAAAGTCGCGGGCAAAAGCCAGTATCCATATATATTACTATCTCAGTGTACCCCGAGGGTGGTTACCATAGTTACCGTCTAGTATAAAACGTGTACCTACCCAAGCATGAAATATGCAAGAGAACAACGGTTTGTTAAAGCATTTAAGTTTGTATGTTCTCCTTTGCAAATAACTGCTTCGCCTTTTCATTAGCAGACTATGTACCTGAAATTCCACGTTATATATTGTATAATATATTTATGTGAGAGAATAGAGATGATATATTATGTGCTTACTGCATTGTTGATGAGTAGGGTTGGTAGAATATTAAAGAATCTAGCAATGTATATGAAAACAATATCGGTAAGATTTAATCCCATCAAAAATATAAATGTAGTAATGGGAGCCAAGTTCATTATTAAGAATATCTGTGGTTGCCGACTTTCGCCGACAAAAGAATTGAGATCTAAATGGGTGCCAAGTTCTGTAGATAATCCTGGAATTTATTTATAAGAACATACATTCTATAAAACACAATTTCTTGTTTTTTTTTCTGGTACAGCAATGTTTACTATTTAAAATTATAACTTCTTAAATTTAAACAGTCGATTTTTTTACACAAAGATAAATTGAAGCTCAAGATTTGACTTGGCTAGTTTTTACTAAGAACTAACAAGCCATTTTGAACTGGTTCTGAAATAAAAATGATTTAATTTATACCTACATTATAATAGGTGCCAAATTCTGTGTAATAGACAGCCCTGCAAATATGTCAATACCCAGCATACTTACCCGCATTTTATAAACTCACTGGAGAGAGTTCCAAAGAGAGTTGCAAGCAATTGTCGAACTTTATGCTTAATTTAACACAAGCCATACTTCACACGAGTGCAGGTTTGTGAAAAATGTCTGTGCATTCGAGAATAGGGCTAAAATAGTGGAGAAATTGGTTCAGAAGGACCAACACCATGCAACCCAAACTTACGAAAAGGCCCTGTACTGTATTTTACATATAGCGAATTCTCTTCCACATTTATTATGCGCACGGCCAAAGTGTGGAACTCTCTGCCAGCATCTGTGTTCCCTTCCACATAAAACTCGTCGGCCTTCAAAACAAGAGTGAACAGGCATCTTCTGGGCTTGCTCGTTCCATCATAGAACTCATCTATCGCTTTCCATCAGGCGAGATCGAGGTCAAGAGCAGCCCCATAACACAATAAAAAAAAATCCGTGACTAAAGCAACCTAAACCGGGAGGTAGGAAATCTTTGTCTTTTTGGAATTGCTTTGGATGATCTTTATAACACTAAAATGGCACATTATCTCCAGCACTTCGATCGAAGCACTAAGTCGTTGCAAACGTTCATCTAAAACCAGTCATTTTTTATGGCCTTTCGATGGTGAATTTTAAAACGGGTGAGTGAGAACTGGACCGGAGTCAACTTAACCCGAATAATAATACCAGATGTTTCACTCCCGATTACTGCGTTTTGACTACTGATATTCAGCTGCATCCGGTTAGACTGGAAGCCGTGTTACTGAAGTGACAGTTTAGGGGGGTATGAGGAACAGGGTGTAAAGGTCACTCATCCACCATAGAAAAGGGAGGATCCTCCGACCAGACGGCTGTTGTGTTTGGCGGGCAACTACCCAACGATTGAAGTTGGTTTCTTGTTTAAATGTCCTTCGCGCGGTAAACTCTAATTGCGCGATGCAGGATTTTTGTGTGACGTCAGGTCTTTGATACTTAGTTCGTATGTAGCGATGTAGATACCGCCACAACAGCTGCTTTTTTGTTCATTTGTCGAATTTATGTATTGTTCTGAGTAGGTTTTCTATCTTTTCTTTACAATGTGACAAAGACAAGCTATAACATGTCTCTGTGAATACTTTACTAGTGTGTCTAGTAGAAGCGAGTAAGTTTGAACACGTCGGTTTGTTTCGGTTTAAAGACAGACAATGAGACGCTTTATACCTGACGGTGTTAGCTGTAAATCGACTGTTGACATTTTGACTCTGAATGTCGAAGGTAAAAGTAGTAAGTGGCTCTAGTCCTTCAGTATTATCAATGGGATTCTTACAGAACTTGCCAATGTGAGTCGCTCATTTAGGGTTGAAGGCGTCATGATGTACGTAGATAATAATATCAAGTAATGGCTTTTTCTTCCATACTTCTCTATTGTAGTCACCCCCTTTTTATCCATATAATCTTTCACACAGTCCATCCATCGTTTCTTTGGTCTTCCCCTACTCTTATAGCCATCGACATTCATACTCAAAACTGTCCCCACGACGGTTTCTTCATTTGTTTAGGCACAAAAATCAAAATCATCGTTTCAGCCGAAAGACGTCCACTGCTGGACATAGGCCTCCCCCAAGCACCGTCACTTCGACCGGTTCTGTGCTTCTCGCATCCAGCGGATTCCCGCGGCCTTCGCCAGGTCATCGGTCCACCTTGTTGGGCCTTCCAACGCTACGGCACGCAGTCGCCACAAAAATACTATTTTATTATTTTAAAAAGATTTTGGGTACTTATACATATATATTTATACATATTCGTATTTTAAGAGTGCTGCAATTTTGTTGTTCACCGTTGCATATAAAGTCTATTTTCGCAAGACCAGTGAGACCAGTGAAGCGAGTAAACTGAAAACGCTGGAATATTCAGCCCAATGATTAATACCTAAGTAAACTTTGAGAGGGGTCACATGAAATGCAGTAATACTGAAACAGAAGTGACTGAAATACCATGAATATTTGAGGTGGGGACAAAGAGACGTGGAATTTCCTAGTTGTTGGCCCAAGAGCACAAAATAATAGGATACAGAAGGTCTGGTCCATACTACGGGCGAAAACACACTCACACATAGACACGCTTCACGTACGGTGAGTGCAAGCGCACTCGCGAGCGGCATTTGTTTGAGATTGCCATGGGTACGCACCTATGTGTGCTTGCGCCTGTTTTCGGCCATTGCGTGTAGCCGACCTTCTGTACCCATCTATTGTATTCCAAGAGTATTTGACTAGAAACGTGTGTATACATAAATTATAGCGGCTTGAATTGAAATCGTTGTCGGCTTAAATGAGATGTTGTGAAGGCTTTAGTACGTGGAATGATGTTGTTCGTGTGTTAAATCATGAGGGTTAGACAATGTCTTTGCACCGTTATTATTTTAACCGTCAATGGCTACTAAAGTTTTCCTGTGTGAGTATGATGGGTTATCCATCAGTTTTCTTAGACAGTAAAATGTCTGTATTCGCAGTCACATGAAGGTGTGTCCGAATATTGAGCGGCAACAGCGCGGCAGCAACACGCGCCGTTTGCAGGGGTAGTATTATAAAGTATTAATACCATCATTATTCCACTGCGAAAACGGGATGGTGCTAGCGGACTTGTCTAGCTCCGTCTCTCTCTCATACTGGAAAAATGGTGGCATTAATACTTCATAATACGGCACTAGGACATATTTCTGCCGCGCTCTAGTTAGGTAAAAAAGTTTTGTGGGGCAGATAGACAGAAACGTTCGCGCGCGGCAGGCGTCCAATCAAAGCGCGGGAGGCCGCGCACGATTGCCGCTTTATGTTTGGACACACAATCATAAAGAATGCATTTTTTTTAAATTAAGTTTTTGCAATTTATTTCCATCATGGCCATGATGGAAAGAAATTGCAAAAGGTTTTTTGGAAATTGTTTACACTAAGCGACAGGTGACGACGACAGCGCCTATCTTCATGTTGTAAACCAACCTATACCAATTTACTTCTTCTATCGAATAGGTACTTTAATGAATCGTCATTTATGAACTGGACTACCTTACAGGTTTCAAAATCCAATCCTTCCTGTTAATTCCGCCAAATCTCTCCCTAAAGAAGCAACTTACAACATCGTAAATCGACAACAACAAACTTTATAATAGAAAATATTCAAAAATGAAATAACAATAGAAGATTTAAGAAAACTACAGTGTGGCGGTGCCAAGTCGAATTGTCAGTATTTACACTCAGCCGCGCTCGTCGGCTGGTGGACGAAATATGAATAGTAATTTTGGTCTCGACTGCAGTTTAGGGTTGGTTGTATGGGGGTGAGCAGAAGGACTGGTGGTTCTTTAAGTAGTAAAGGATTTGTCTTTCGGTTTGAAGAGAGAACATGAAAACAAAAAATATTTGAGACAGTTGTGACTCGTGATATTTTTTTTTTTTTAACGCGAATTGTAATATTAGTGAATCGGCAATTACTATCTAATACAGAAAGATGTCTGTCAAAGATCCATAAAATTATGATTATTTAAGATTGTGAAGAATTAAAGCTGGAGGCACGTACACACGGCTACACATCAAGCTATACATTTCCAGTTTATATTGATCTCGCATTGCCTAGGGTTTCCGTAAAATGCGAGGTCAGCTTATACTGGGAATGTATAGCTTGATGTGTAGCCGCACGTACATGGTGATTCTTAAAATAGATTTTGATAGCCGAATAAAAAACACGGAGGTATTGAATGATGCTCTCTAAGTCACTGTCATTAGATTTTGGAAAATTAAATTTTTCAACTTTTTCGATTTGAGTATCAAATTCCACCCATATATATACAACATTTTTTTTTAATGCTAAACCCGAAAAGGGGTCATTGAACTCCTCATCGCGAAAACAAAATCAGCTGTTCCATACATTTTGTCGATTTAAGTGAACACAAATGTATGGAAAAGCTGATTTTTTTTCGCGTTTTCAAGGTTGTTCCTATAGAAAAAGTTGTTCAAAATGATTCAAATTCAAATTCAAATTCAAATCATTTATTGTTTGTTACATGTCAATAGAGATGTTATGATGAGTACAATGACCCCTTTTCGGGTTTAGCATAACCAAAAAATGATGATGTATATTTCACCACAGCTTTAAAAACCTATTTTCCTATAAAAATGCTTACCAAAGAAATGAAATACAAATACAAAACCAATCGTGTTCTATTAAAACAACAAGAACCAATCGCTATCATATTCCTTACCAATACAATCCATTCTAAAATTGGCGTTGATAATAACACCAGGTATGAAGGAATAAAGCATGTTATCTTATAGATCTAATGAGAAGCTCACAATGAGCTTGTGTAGTGTTGCAACATCCATTACTGACCGGATCGAATTCACTTCTTAGAGCGAGGTGTGGGAGGTAAATGGATGTGGCATTTTAATTAGCATTACTTATACCGATTTTCGGATCGCTTATTGATAACTTTGTAATTATGTTTCGAAGTAGTTTTAAGATGAAGATTTCAACGAGATATTTCTTATGAATGGATGGTAAATATTTTGTATAAGTATCTTATGCCCATTTTAATCTTGATATGAAGCCGAAAAGTTGGATTTTTAGAAAACCTCTGATGAAGAAGAAATGTACGTCCATCACCTTCTTCTTCTGGTATAAACACAAACAATACAATAAAAAAAACGACATGTCGTGGTAAAAACTTTAGCTAGTCATCAAAGAGTCGCGGTGGTACAGAAAGCTCAAGGGTCGACATTTGTGTCGACTCTTTTATGAGGTATTATAGTACACTGTACATCAGTGATGATAACACTTAAAAATCGCCCTTGCTGCTACAACATACACGTGCTGTCAATGTCAAATTATTAGCACTGATGTGCGGTTAACTGTACACTGTACACCATAGTCTTAGTGATTCCAAAGATGAATAAAACTGCATTTTTTTAAACATATCAATCAAAGGTATTGAATAAGTTGCTATGCAATTATCCTACAAACCATTTAACCTACCCAGGGCTGATTTAACCAATTTTTTTTTTCGGGGAATTAATTTGACCTCTGACCGTTTTTGTATAAATTCTGTCAAAAATTTAACATTTATTTGCTGGATTAGACTTATACTAGGGATAAAAGTTTGGTCGAATTCGCCATTAGATGTACTTTTGGCTATACTTTATGCGCACTAAATACCGCATCCAGCACCACTCACCACTCTTTCCTCCACGCGAATACCCATTAAAGTGCACCTTTGATGTGCTTAGCCCCATTGAGTAAGATCGTGATAAGCCCTGATTGAATCTACGATACAAATCACATTGTTCTCCTTTATAATTAGTTTTGTATCAGTGTTGAAAAATTATACGAATTATTAAAGTTTAATTGTTTTTTGCTTTAAAGCAAGAAGGTGAAATGAATTGGGTAAAGAGGCCCATCTAGGGCTGGTTGGGTCAATAGGGGTGGGGTGGTTGTCACCACGTGAGAACTCCTATGTCAAGAGTACTGTTGAAGCGCTGATTACGCTGAGTGAATTTCGAACCCTGACAGGCGCTTTACTTTGTGTAAATTATTTCATCGCCACTGCTCTCAAAACGGTGAAGGAAAACATCGTTAGGAAACCGGCATGTGATATCCAACCCGCACTGGGTCCGCGTGGTGGATAACGGCCCGCTCCCTCTCACAGAGAGTTGGCCTATGTCCCAGCAGTGGGAACATTAAGCCTCCTGCAAACTGGTGCGATATCGCGCCAGCTGTTTGTGGAAGCCTGTAATGGGCTGATTATGCTATGCTGATTACCTGATTGGAAAAATAGTCGTTTTGCCAGATTTATGTACTCTTTAGTTATCATCGCCTGCTCTAAAGTATTTTCCTTAACTCCTTTCAAAGGAAAAAGTTGTTTAAAATTCTGTGGATTATAAGCAACTCTGTCGACGTCTTCCTGTGCGATTAAAGCAATCACTAATCTCTCTATAAGATAAGTGTTATAATGACAATATTTTGTCTTTTTAGTGACCGTTTCAATGATCTTCTCTCTATAGATCTCTCTAAGTAGTCAGTAGATATTAATCTCTCTATAAAAGATAAGTGTTATAATGACAATATTTTCTGCCTCTAGTGACCGTTTCAATGATCTTCTTCCTCTACAGTAGTCACTAGTCAGTAGATATTTATCTCTCTATATAAGATAAGTTTTATAATGACACTATTTCTTCTCTCCAGTGACCGTTTCAATGATCTGCTCCCTCTACAATAGTCAGTAGATATTAATCTCTCTCTATAAGATTAGTGTTATAATGACAATATTTTCTCTCTAGTGACCGTTTCAATGATCTCTCCCTGTAGTCAGTAAATCATGGGGTTCTTCTCTAGCACAGGAGCTATACGCAAATACCTCACGCTATGATAAAACGAAAACCCAGTCAACGAGGTTGCTCTAACTTGATTATCATCACTCGCAATAGTAGTTCCATTGGATTTCCTGAATTATGGTCTGCTACAGACTCGTTCGGGTCGGCATAATTTGTTACGGCCAGGCAAAATCGAATATAATTATGTAGCATGAAATTAATAACATGAAAATATAACATGAAATTGTGCAGAGCCGACCCGAACATGATTCAACGAGAGTAGATGCCAAACGGACTTTGCCGATCGGCACGAGCCGAATTTTAATTGCTTCTGATGAAGTTTTGTTCAAAAAATTTGCCAAATCGAACAAAATACCCTTGATACGATAAAAAGCTATCGCAATAATCAAGATTTGATTGCCAGAAATGAAATGAAATTGTTTATTCTGTAAATAGATACCGGAATCACTTTTACACGTCGTATTAAAAATAGTAAAAATAAGCTAGATGAGGTCGGCGTTTCCTATCTGACTACTCCGAGAAGAAAGGCCGAAACAAACGCACTCTTTTTTAAAGTCCAGACATAATCTTGGTCAGCCGACACTCATCATCATCTACCTAGCCTAGGTCGGCTTCCAGTCTAACCGGATGTAGCTGAATACCAGTATTTTACATGGAGCGACTGCCTATCTGACCTCCACAACCCAGTTACTGGGTAACACGATACCCCGCGGTAAGACTGTGGTTGTCAGACTTCCGGGCTTCTGACGACCCGTAACAACTGTCAAAGATCTTCATTTTTAGATCTTTGACAGTTGTTACGGGGACCAACGGCTTAGCGTGCTCTCCGAGACACGGAGGGGTCTTGGTATGTAAAGATGGTCACCCATCCACGGACCAACCGCGGCAAGCGTAGCTTGACCTGGCTTGATCAGCCGACACTAAAACCTATAATTTCGTCCAATAGCAATGCTTTACGCAAATAAGCTTCCACAAATCAAATCAAATCAAATCATTTCAAATCAAATCATTTATTCGTTTGCAAACATGGGTAATAAGTACATAGATGTTTTCCTTTTTTCTAACAGTGCTCCATGTTCTACCGTCACCTGGGCATGCAAATCATATTTAAAAAGACTTTTTAATAACAATTAAGAAATTAAAATATTACAAAATATGTCACATATTTGAGTTACATACATGTCAAATTGTTTATATTACAAAAATGTCATAACAATACAATGTCGGTGCAATGAAACATTCCAATAAAATATAATAATAATAAATTCTAGTATAAGTTGTCAAATCAATAAATTATAATAATAAATAGGTGTTTATAATGTGTCAGTTAGGAATTCGTTCACCACCGTACTATTGTTCTCTAATTATATTTTGTATGAGCTCAAATCCCTGCAGTGGTTCGTCACAATATACTCTATTTTCTGATAGTTATTATGTACCGGGGAGCAGTGAGATTGGACCGGCCAATTGCCTGTGTAGAGAAGCCATGAGTGCGTAAAATATTTTGGGACAGACTTTTCGTATAGTTAGCTATAATTTATTAGCATTTTCGTCTTAGCTCGAATGTTAGTTGCTTCTGAATACGAGTAATAATTGAAATATAATACAGTTTCATCATCATCATCATTTCAACCGAAAGACGTCCACTGCTAGACAAGCACCGTCACTTCGACCGGTTCTGTGCTTCTCGCATCCAGCGCAATCCCATTGGTCCACCTTGTGGGAGGCCTTCCAACGCTACATCTTCCGGTACGCGGTCGCCACTCCAGAACCTTTCGGCCCCATAAGCCATCTGTTCTGCGAGCGATGTGCCCTGCCCACTGCCACTTAAGTTTGGCAATACTTCAGGCTATCTCGGTTACCTTGGTTCTCCTACGGATCTCTTCAATACAATACAGTTTAGGTACTTGAAATTAAAATTAAATTAAAAACGTGATGCCATGGAAGCGTTCATAACAAAAAAGGCAACACGTAGAAAAGTGTGGAATGCTATGGATTCCAGTCGTAGGACAGTACCTATAGGTAAAAGAATAGTCTTATTCCTCTCACTGCATTGTAGGTAATCTTAATCTTCTACGTAACCTTCTTTTTAGAGAAAAAACGTCACAAGAAATTACATAAAACTTTACGAGTCATTTTATACACCAAAAAGTACACAAAATCTTCTCAATTTAAATCAAGATGGTAGAAAAACACACTGAAAAAAACCACCAAATAATTCCCAAAAATATCCCCCCTAATATCACGCCAACCCATGGTCACCGCCGCGTACAGTCACGCGCGGCGCGGTCACGGCTCCGCTTCATTACCGCGATGTTATTTTCAATCATAACTATAAACAGGTATTGTTCACCTAACTGTGCTCTGAGTTCGGACGCACTCTTGCGATTGGACGAATAGCGACTGAACTGTCGTTAGTGTTCGTGAAGTAAGATGGGGCGCACGTTTGTGGATAGTTTTTATTTTTCTCTTTTCTCGGTGTTATTTATTGATCAAGTAATTTGACTTTTGGGTATTCTTTAATAGTTCTTCTTATAGATATTGTGTGATGAAGATGCTGCAAGTAAATTTAATTAAAGAAGCCTACTCATGAGCTTTAAGGTTCCCGCAGAAAGGCCCGACGCGACGCGATACCGGTAGTATAATTTTCGTGAAGTTTTCATAAAAATAGTTACACCAGAGTCGCGTCGCGCCGCTGCGTCATGCCGTTGCAGTGCACCCGTCTGCGGAAGCCTTTAAGTACGTTTGACCGGCGCATTTGGATAGTTAATCTTAGAAATATGATATCGCCGTGGTTGCGCGGTTGAGAGGCGGGTTGGTTATTTACATAAACAGCCTATAATGTTCCCAGAGCCCACTCAGGCCTCCTCTCTGTGAGGAGAGGACTTATATCCACCAAAGGGACCCAGTGCGGATTGATGAATATCACTTTTCTTCGAGTTTTTTGGTCTAGGAAATGCCAGTTCCCGATACTAAAAATATGTTGGTTTTTATTCAGCGTAGAATATACCTGCGTACAAAACAAACGCGGTCAAGACAAGTCGTGAGTGTGCGCCGAATCTAATAATGGTAGCAAATAACGGGGATTTTGATTAGACATACCATCGCTGATCTATTTTACCTACTGTGTTCGAAATGAACATGATTTGTGGAGCATTCGAGTTCGTGATAAGGAAAATCGAGAGGTTAAGCAACGGTTCATGAGGTTTGGATTTGGATGGGGAAATAAAAGTATAATTTTTATATCATTAGATTTAATAATGTAGGTTTGATCTGGTCGTCGAAAATATATTTGCTAGTAATCAATCAAAGATAATAACAGCTACATTTTTAACCCCCGACGGAAAAAGAGGGGTGTTATAAGTTCAACGTGTGTATCTGTGTGACTATCTGCGCCATCGTAGCTGCTAAACGGCTGAACCGATTTTGAATTTTTTGCTTTTGTTTGAAAGGTGACTTGATCGAGTGTTTATTTATTTATTTATTTATTTATTTATTGATATTTATTTATTTATTTATTTATTGAGTGTTCTTAGCTATACAAAAAAATCGTTTATTGGATGCTTCGATTTAGTCGGGGGTTTTTTTTTAATTTTAAATTTAATTTTACTTGTTTCTAAGGTATTTTATTACCTACATGAGGAATGTCTGCTTACTCCCCATTACTTAAGGGTCATGGTCCTATGATTTGCCAAAAAAATCTCATAAACAAAGAATGTTTTGTAACTATTATGGGCGCCATCAATGTCGTTACGGGTCGTCAGAAACTTGGAAGTTTGACAACCAGGCTATTTCCAGGTGTTGTATTACCCAGTAACTGGGTTGTAGAGGTCTTATAGGCAGTCGCTCCTAAAATACTGGTATTCAGCTGCATCCAGTTTGAATGGCAGCCGATCCCAACATAGTTGGGAAAAGGCTAGACAGATTGATTGATTGATTTCGCGCCATCACTGTTCCTAAAACAATTATCTGTTTAAATATAGACACTGCGCGTGCACACAACCTTAAACTCTACCTCTTAATATTATACCATGTAAGATAGAGCTCAAAATAATTACCTCAACAAAACTGCTCATTCTCAGGCGCCATCTTGAATACCCACTTCACGTTAACAAGAATACTGAAAATACTAAATACCACCTGTACAAATCCAGGATTTATATTGTAAAACGTTATCCTTCGTGTTTTATAGTTAAATACCTGAGTTGTAGAATTTTAGCGAGAGTGCAGTCAGCTTAGTCGGGAAGAAATCACGATTTACCTACGTGCTTTACAATTGTTGGGTTAGGGTTAGGTTTTAGTGATGATCGGAGCGATTTAAGTATTTTAATATAGGTAAAAAACATAGAAAATGGTTTTAAATACACTTAGAAGTTTGTCTAAAATGGCTACGCAGATTTGCTTACCTTTAAAGACTGTAGTCCGAGATCTATAAACGTTACTTATAGCTCGTACTTCGACATGTTCCCGTCTCGTCGCTGTCTCGCACTTTTAGCTTGACAGTTTTGCGACAGTAGCTTGCGGCAGGAATAACGCTTAGCCAAAGTACGTGCTAAGTAACGTTTATCGATATAAAAGGGTAAGCAGATTTGATGTAGTGTGGGGACGAAAAAGGAATAAAATGTGGGGCGCACAAGGAATTTCGGTGAGGGGCGAATACGGAATAAATTGGGAAAAATCTAAATACCTAATCAAATAGTCTTCGATGTGTAGGTATATTATTAACCAACTAAAGGCTCCCCTAAAAAGCAACGGGTGACTTGACTTATGGATAACTACTTCTCGTACATTTAAAAAAGAGTTGTCACAATTCCTGCACTCTGCGACCAGGGCCGCTTGTATGACCTCGGCCTCTGGCAACCGAGCAGACACAAGCGTCTGCAAAGTTGCACCACGACATCCGGTTCTCCACCTTTTGGTACCAAAGTACCCCAATTGTCTCCCAACTGGCAGTCTTTATTACAATATTATTAAGTGTAGTTTAGATTAATGATGATGCAATACGAGTGAAACTAACGAGATGATGTCATTTCATTCGGCGTCTTTCACACCAAGTAAAACGTCTGAACACAAAATGAATCAAAAGTGCAAAAAGAATAGAGGACTAATTCAACGATTTTGGATGTCAGTACTGAGCATCTTTCACTTGCGCTCCGAATAATCGAAAATGAAATGAAATGACGATTTTTTTGTTGGTGACGTTTGAACGTGGAATAAAAAAAAAATAACATTTAGTCACTCGAGTGAACCATTCACTCAAATCAACCGTCTGATATGAGCAAAAGTCCTTTTCAAGTCTATCTAAAGATATTCACAATCCGCTCCGCTAATGTAATGTAATGCTTATCACAACACGACATCTCCAAGTTTCTGCGTCCGCTTGTTTACCTTTATGTAATCCGAGACGCTCAAAGATGCTCCAGTTTAGCACGAAACTTAATTTTACTCATTCACAGTTTGTTACGTGAATATGGGGTATGAGATTAGGACAGATGAGAAAATAGATGAGATATACGTTTGTGTATGAATTGAAGACGCGTTCCGTAGTGCCTGCTTACCCTTATGGGAGAATGGCGTCAGTTTATGACGCAGTTCACGACTAGACACAAGTCTTATTGAAACCATTGAGCTGGTTCTTCGTCCACAGTCATCCACTCCTCTATTCCGAATTCCTGACCATGGGCCAGCCAATTACTTACTTTTATTTTAGAAAAAGAATTTAGGGTCCACACGGGCGAAGCCGACGAGGTCGTGGCTAAGTTATAACAGCCGCACGGGTCGAACCATCAGGTTAAGCTACGCTTGCCGGGGCTGGTCCGTGGATGGGTGACCATCTTTACATATCGAGACTTCTCCGTGCCTCGGAAAGCACGTTAAGCCGTTGGTCCCGGCTGTCATTTGTGTATCTTTGACAGTCGTTACGGGTCGTTAGAAGCCCGAAAGTCTGACAAACAGTCTTGCCAAGGGATATCGTATTACCCAGTTACTGGGTTGTGGAGGTCAGATAGGCAGTCGCTCCATGTAAAATACTGGTATTCAGCTGTATCCGGTTAGACTGGAAGCCGACCCCATCTTGGTTGAGAAAAGGCTAGGCTGATGATGACGGGCGAAGCCGCGGGCTTCAGATAGTTTTTAATAAAATTAAAACATGACCCCCAATTCTAATTTCGTAAGAACCCTCTTTCCTGCAAAAAATATCTTCAAAGGAGGCAATAGATTCAATTAAGATATATTTTTAATGAATAAAAGACCTGAGGCAAGTTTGGTTAGTGAGGGCAAACGCTTTGATACTGTAGATTGTAGACTTATAAAAATCTACAGATTTTTTGATGGGCCTGTATTTCAATCTACTTATTTAAGAATTTTTTTAGGCTCCAGGCATTTTAGAATACTTAGTGAATATTTTTTTCCTAAGGTCGTTGAAAGAAATAGACTCTATCACAACCAGTTGCAGAAGCGAACTTTAACTTTAAAAGCTGTCATTAAGGGGCCGGCGGAGCATCGATCGCAACTACGAATCGAGTGCTACAAATGTGTGCCTGTCGGAGCGATACACACACCGTGAACTGTACGACCACGCACACATTTTCATTGACATGACATTTGCTTGACGCGATAGCACTACTAGCTAATGAAAATTTATGATAAATTTGGATGTGTTAAAAATGATGAATGAAAACTTAATGTTTTTCCAATATTTTTTCGATAATTTGTATCTTGATAATATAGGCTATGTATCTGCTGAAATAATATCACAAGTATTGTTGTTTATAATACAGAAAAAACAATATGAAAACATCTCATTTACGCTGTAAAAATGTGCGAAATTCAATTCGCTACAACTTCATTTTAGTAAGGTTTTTTGGAAAAAATAAAAGATGAAGGTACCTAATGGTAAATACTGTCTCAATCCGAATAACAACACATTATGGTGGAAATATGCTCAAATTGCAAATGATTTAGGTATTACGTTTGTATGGAGAATTCATCCGTCGCCGCGTTCTTAAGTACTGCTCATATCCACAATCTGTCTTTATTATCTTTTGGCAGCCTTGTTCCACCGACAGCTACAGCTGAAAATACAGGAGACCTATAACGTCTTCTTTATTTTCATAACGGTTAATTCTTTACCTACTTAATTCTTCCGACTTCAGTCCCGATCTAACAAAAAAATCTTTATCCTGTTTCTAAAAACTTATAAAACAAATAATAGTTAATAATCTCGGGCCTCCACATGCCCTGCACGTTTGACAGGAGGCGTGAGCTCAATAACTCAGCACCCCCCGCCCTAAACATGTGTTCGAAGATATATGACACAATATGGACACACGATATAAATATATGACACGATATAAATATCTTAGTTGAGGAGGAAAATATGGGATAAGAAGGCGGTTATGATGGTAAATTGTAAGGCGGTTTTAAATAATGCTAATTAGGATTTCTAAAACAGTATGAAGTGTCGGATCATCCATTTACTTTCCTGAAACTTACTCGTTTAAACGACAGCAAGGCTGGAGTCAAGTCAATTTACTTCAATATTAGATCTTAACGTGCTTTTCACCGTGCCTCGGAAAGCACGTTAAGCCGTTGGTCCCGGCTGTAATTTGTAGATCTTTGACATTTATTACGGGTCGTCAGAAGCCCGAAAGCCTGACAACCAGTCTTTCCAAGGGCTATCGTGTTACCCAGTAACTGGTTTCTGGATGTCAGATAGGCAGTCGCTCCATGTAAAATACTGGTATTCAGCTGCAATGGTTAGACTGGAAGCTGACCTCAACGTAGTTGGGAAAAGGCTAGGCAGATGATGAGTAGTCTTCTCTTTAAAAACAACCCTTACAAAAATAATTAGAACAGAAAGCGAATTCCTCTGCAGCAAATCCGTTTACGCCTTGACTGCACACTGTGATAAACGCGAAAAATGAGGCGAAAAACTTTTCCTGCCGTTCCTTTTTTATTTTCTTCATAAATATTGGTTTGGGAGCGGATTTTAAAAAGTATAACAGTAAAGTATTGCCTGCAAGCGAGTGGTGCAGTAAGATTGCACTGAGGGGGCAGTATTACTGAGTAAAGTTTCGGTTTCTGAAGGGATTTTGTTCAGGAGATTGTATTTTTTCAGGGAAGCATTCATTCTGGGCTGGTTGTTTAGAGAAGCAGTTTCTGCTGCAAGATTTTGGGAACTAAAAGCAGCCCATTCTTTTGTTTTTGAGGTTGTGAAGGGATTGGGCCAATTGGATGGACACTGTTTTATGTTGCGTTAAGATTTGCTTTTCGGTTTTGAAGTGTAGTGGGTTAAGCTACGCTTGCCGGGGTTGGTCCGTGGATGGGTTACCATCTTTACGTACCAAGCCTCTTCCGTGCCTCGGAAAGCACGTTAAGCCGTTGATCCCGGCAGTCATTTGTAAATGTTTGACTGTCGTTACGGGTCATCAGAAGCCCGAACGTCTGGCCACCAGTCTTACCAAGGGGTATCGTATTATCCAGTTACTGGGTTTTGGAGGTCAGATAGGCAGTCGCTCCATGTAAAATACTAGTATTCAGCTGCATCCGATTAGACTGGAAGCCGACCTCAACGTAGTTGGGAAAAGGCTAGGCAGATTCATTGGCATGTTCCCCTTTTAACATACTAAAGTTTAGAGTTATCTTGTGGCAGACAGACGCATAATATGGTTTCTATCATCAGAATAGTAACGAATTAGTACAAAAAGGATCACACACTACCCCTAATCTTACGTCCCTCTTATTTCTTTACAAAATCACTCCCATTTCAGCACCGCTCGTACAAAAATACCCTCCTTACAGTTATCACGTAACACCACTACTTTTGCAATAACGAAACGCGAATGAATCCGGACGGAAAACTTGTATGTAATGAAAAATGTTACCCCGCCTTGTGTGATGAATGTCGTTAGGTTGGTAGTTCTGAAGCTTGCAATATCTTGGTGTTGGTACACTTGAGAAGCAGTGTTTTGTTTTGAGAAAAATTTGGTTTAGAATATTTTAGTTGAATCAAATGGGAGTTTTGATCATACAGAGTTGTCTGTAACGGCACTGATCTAAAGCGGCAGTTGTTTATTGTAGTTTTGGTAAAGTCAATATTACAAAATGCAGGTTTATTGACAAGTTTGGCAGTAAAAACTGAGTAGTAAACTAAATAAAAATGAGTCATAACAAATAGATAAATGGGTAATTTGAGCAGTAAAATAACTGAAGGGGCTGATACGTGTGGGCAGTTAACAAATCGGAATTAGTCGGTAAGAAATCTAACTTGGAAGTAGCGCTCGCCGGCCGCTGCCGCTGCTCGCTTAGCTCGCTCGGCTTGCGCGCGGTTGATCACTGTTCTAACCTAACCTAACCCATTTTGTCCGGGTAGCTTCGTTACTGCGACCAATTCGGTTCGTGTGTGGTTGGTCTCAGTTCCAACCCTATGAACTACCGAACTATTTATCTAACCGCCCATTCTAACATGTTTACTGCCCATTCATTTAATACCCTTGAGTATTTTTGTCATGATATTTTAGGATGGAATAACCGAAGAATTTTCTTTTTATTACTGTTATTTTTTTACTGACACGCTAATTTACCAACCGCCGAAAAATTAAATGACTGCCCGAATTTTTTTTCAACTGATCTTAAAACCTCCCTTAATCTGCCTAGCCTTTTCCCAACTATGTTGGGGTCGGCTTCCATTCTAACCAAATGCAGCTGATTACCAGAATTTCACATGGAGCGACTGCCTATCTGACCTCCAGCAACTGAGCAATACAATACCCCTTGGTAAGACTGGTTGTCAGAGTTTCGGGCTTCTGACGACCCGTAACGACTGTCAAAGATCCAGGAATTACAGCTGAGACCAACGGCTTAACGTGCTTTCCGAGGCACGGAGGAGTCTCGGTTTGTAAAGATGGTCACCCATCCACAGACCAACCCCGGCAAGTGTAGCTCAACCTGATGGATCGACCCGTGCAGCTATTACTTAGCCACGAGCTCCTCTTCATAATAAGCTCTCTATTTTTTAATAACAGTTGTTAAAATTATTACCCTTTTAGTAACTTGGGAGCTCGTGTTGACATTGAAATTGTGCAAAAAAACATCTCACTCAAGAAATTGTAGTAGCTCTTTCAATAATATTGTACTGAATATTGTACAATATTATTGAAAGAGCTACTGCTGTTTGACGAAGCGTTTTGATATAACGAGACGTAGCGAGTCGCACTCAATACGATTCGTTTATTAGGTTTGAAAAGGAAATGAAAAATACATCGTTGAAAGTTTATTTTTACATTGATATTTTCTCAAGTACAGTAGTTGATACTACAGAAAATTATTTGTATAATAATACTAATGGTAGCATAATTAATGACTGGTTTATTTTAAAGATGAGGCTTGATTTACGACAAAGATTTTCTTTGCGTCTGAAATCGCCAATATGTCTTGAGCTAGCGTGGTGATGCACGAGCCTTCTCTGTATGACAAGAGGCCTTTGCCCTGCACGAGCATAATCATTCTATAATGTTCCCACTTCTGGGACATAGTTATCCTCACTGAGAGACTCCAGGACATGCACCAGAATGCACTCTCTGTCTGTCTGTCTGTATGTAACCTTTTCACGCCTAAACCACTGAACGGATTTCGACAAAATTTGGCGAGGAGATAGATGGCACCCTCGGGAAGGACATGGGCTACTTTTTGTTTCAAAAATAATCCTATAGCACAAAAGCTAGTATGTACATACATAAACTGACACTTTCTTCTCATGGGGGTAGGCAGAATCTACAGAATGCCACCTGGCTAGGATCCTTACATACTCCCTTAAGTCAGGCAATGAGACAATAATACACTGGCCTTATATATTTCTTTGCATTATTTGATCTGTTTCGGGCATTTTATAACCGATGTAATAAATCATTCTAAACAAAATTGCTTTTTAAAATCCCCAAAATCGACCACTTTTCTCCCATCAAAGCCTGAAACACGACCACGGAAATAACGCGAAATACCGCCCGATAATATATTCACGTACGAACCCCGACATTCCATCATGGCCGACGCAATCTGACATGCCGATCTGACACTCCGACATCAGTGTCAGGCGGTGTCAGGTGTCGGCACGTCGTTCGTAAGATCATCATTCATGGCTGCAATACTTGGACACTTGTGTAACGTTTGAGTGAGTGGACAAGGATTTTATGCTGCAATCGTAATGTATGTAGCCGTCTTTGAAATGAGCATAAATGCTAGTGAGTTATATGTTAGGTAATATATTTATTACAAGATAGCGTTAAGGAATACTTGTGCAAAATTTGAACAGAATCTATGCAGTTGTTTTAAGTTCCAATCCGGATCATAAATCTAGACTATTTTTGATAATAATATCATCATCCGACTTTTTTTCAAAAATATTCTCTTGACAGTTTGACTTCGCTACGACCTTAGAGTAATTCATCAACTCGTCTTTCATGCCTATGGCCCATAATATTATTTATATTGATTTTCTGTAAGTCGTCCTTAATGGGCCGTAGGCATGTAGGTCGAGTTGACGAATTACTCCGATGATCTGAGTCATCAACTCGTCCTTATTATATCTATATCAAAACTTTATGTAGGTACAAGTAAAAATAAAGGTTCTTACATACTGGCGCGATTCACCGCGCGACGCGAATTTTAACAAAACAATTTCTTAGAAAACTTCACGGCGAACAATGCGCCAGCGTCGCGTCGCGCCACGAATCGCCCCAGTATGTAAGAGCCTTTTACTCTACAATGCCTTAAGCATTTTTAAATAGCCATTGTCCAAATATTTACCCCTCACAGGAATCGAATCCACATTTTCACCGAAACAGATCTTCACTAACACTGCACCATTCAAGCCATCAATACAACAAGTGACTACCTTCTGACCTCAACAGGCGTACTAACTACTTCCAGTTATTTACTCAAAAGTGATTTACAGTATTTACTAGAACAGATAAATAACAGGTATGCGTACTAGTTATTTTTCTAGATGAAGGCTCGTGCAAACTGGGGCGATATTGCGGGCGCGACAGGCAGCGGTACCCTTCTCGCGCTCGCGATATCGCGCCTGTTTGTGGAAGCTTTGTAGCCAACCTTAGTGCGACACATAAAGTACGAAGTACATCGAGTATTTTATATCAAAGCGATAATTTTATCAATTAAGCTTTCCAATGTCATATCTCAAAAATCACACAATTTAGGTGCTTAAAATACCCAGCTTTACATAAAAACTAACTAGGTTTAAAAGTTATCCGATACGGGACGCGATCCATTGAGTCCCTATTGAAGTATTTGGCGAAGTATGTGCATAGCGTACGGCTATCGAGTGAGTATCGAGTAACCGCCTATTCCATTAGTACGAAAATGACCGAGTACAGGGGCCGTATTATGAACTATAAATGCCATTATGATTCCAGACTGAAAAAGGGATGGGAATCATGATGGCATTAAAACGTCATAATACGCCACCTGCACACCACTACTTCTTCTTCTTCTGCCTAGCCTTTTCCCAACTATGCTGGGGTCGGCTTCCAGTCTAACCGGATGTAGCTGAATACCAGTATTTTACATGTAGCGACTGCCTATCTGACCTCCGCAACCCAGTAACTGGGTAATACGATACCCTTTGGTTAGACTAGTTGTCAGACTTTCGTGCTTCTGACGACTCATAACGACTGCCAAAGATCCACAAATGACAGCCGGGTCCAACGGCTGAACGTGCTTTCCGAGGCACGGAGGAGTCTCGATATGTGAAAATGGTCACCCCTCCACGGACCAACCCCGGCAAGCGTAGCTTAACCTGATGGATCGACCCGAGCGGCTGTTATTACTTAGCCACGAATTCCTCCTTATCTACACACCACTACTAGGTACCTATTATTCGTAACATTCCATTTAGATGAACCATTAAACTGTAAGCACGATTGCAATTTTAAGTCAAAATTATTTGTACAGCATATCATAACATAAACTCACGCCATCTTCCCGTGGGGTAGGCAGGACCTACAGAACGCCACCTGCTACGATTCTTACATACCTACTCTTTTTGCTTCATTTACGTTCATACATACATCTGGGGGCTTAAACCTGTCACTTTAGCAGAATCATAATATGAAAATATTATGAATCATCGTAAAATGACACAAACAGACAATTCATAATATGGTCTGTAATTCATAATTACGAAATAATTCATCTGTTTGACAGTTTTCTATGGAGATTCGTAAAATGGTCTACAAATTATGAATTGCTTTTATGTCAAATTAGAGGAATGGCTAATGACAGCTAGGATTCAGGAAATGAACTGCTTTTAGAGGAATTGCTAATGGAACGGCACCCGGGGGGCCTATACCGGCCAAATTAGCAATTCCTATTTGAATATGATTATTCATATTATGATTCTGCTAAAATGACCGTACGCACGTCAGTTGTGAGTAGGTACTTGACTTTTCTGAAGAACACCACTAATAAGGTCACTATACAGTATGTTATCTAACGAAGGGCGTTCCCGTCAACCTGCAATAGTATAGCGACATGCAAAAAAAAATATTACCACTCAAAAACTTTCGTGAAACTGAAAGTCCGAAGGGGATAGGTACCGGGGCCCTTGGCAACAGGCAACTGAAGTAACACGGGAGGGTTTTAGTCAGTAAAAGTCTGACACGCCCTTCCGCTCTGTCCAGAGCGGGAGAAGTCATTTGATGATTTGACACAATAAAAAAAATAAAAAAACTTTGGATCTAAAAGGCTGAAATTTTGCACATGCTTCTATGATGTAGAAAAGTAATAAGGCAGGATTTTTCTCAATTGCCACGCGATAAGAACGGGGCAGACAAAGTCGCTGGCTAAGTATATAGTGACATCTAATTTTACTCAATGAAATCAATAGATATTGTATAGCGTTGCTCACAGGTGCAATAATCATTTAATCATACACCTACTAATGTGAAGTTAATCTACCTAGTTAATCCCTTGGTTATATACCTGTTAGAACTTCATTATATTATCAGTACAGTGACTATGACTAATTGCTGGACGAAGCCAACAAAGGACTGGTTGTCATGGCAACCGATAATTCCTTGCTAGGTGAACTGTTTGAAAGATGGCTTCTAGTAACTCAGGCTTGGTTGTTCGAACTTATTTGGTTCATAGTACACAATATCATTACTGTATTCCTCGCTGAGGCGGCATAATATCAACCGATAGTGGTCCCACTGCTGGGACACAAGCCTCCTCTCTTCCAAAGGGCGTGGGCTGTAATCTACCACTCGGGCCCAGCGCGTGTTGATAGATGTCACATGTCTTCGAATTTTTGGTTCTAGGACAGACCGGTTTCCTCACGATGTTTTTTCTTCACCGTTTTGAGAGCAGTGGTGATGAAGTTATTTACACAAAGTAAAGTGCCTGGCTGGGTTCGAACCCACAACCTGCAACTCGTAAGTCGGGGCCGTTACCACTGGGCCACCACTGCTCCCCTGTTTATTAGCAACACACATTTTGCACGGCTATGTTCAAGTCACATGTAAATAACATAACATAAGTTAAGCCTTTCTCTGCCGGGTCCCTAACTTGGTACATATTTAATATTTTTTCTTAAATCACTAATATTTTTTTAAATATTATTTGAATGAGGAAAATGTAGTGAGGAAAGTTTTGGGTATGAATGTCGATGGCTATAAGAGTAGGGGAAGACCAAAGAAACGATGGATGGACTGTGTGAAAGATGATATGGCTAGAAAGGGGGTGACTACCGAGACGATGACTAATAGAGAAGTATGGAAGAAAGGGACATGTTGCGCCGACCCCAAATAAATTGGGATAAGGGCAGGAGAATGATGATTATTTTATTATAAACTGATGAAGATGGTATGGTGATGATGGTGATGGTGGTAAGTATTACATGGTATTTTAGTAGGATTTTGGCAAAAAGATTGAATAATCTGTCTACCTTCCTATTCGCCAAAATTCTGCCCCGAATTCTACTTACCAACATTTAAGTAAAGGCGTGAACATAAAGCAGTAATATTAACCGTTAAAATCAGTGAGTGTGTACGTCTGGAGCCCGCGTTATCTCGTAACAAATGATTATGGAATTTATGGAAGATGAACGACTACGGTGCGGCTTACCGCGGGTAGGTGGGAGGTACCGACAGCAGCTTCAAATTGAAGGTGTTAAAAAATAAACATAAATAATACGTTAGTACAAAAAATGTTATTAATGAGAAAAGTGTGAACATGGATGTCAACAATTTTTATGTTTGATGTTTCTTTAACTTTTAGATTACCGTTATTAATTCAGTAATATAATGCCTCTAAAAGTTCAAGAAATGTTATACCTAAATCACATTTAACAGCATTTTCATAGTTAATATACGACTTCTTAGTTTTAGCGCAAATAATAAATGAAATAGCGTTGAAAAATTCGATCTTACAATAAAGTGGACTACCTATTAGCACTACCTACAATATCATACTATGTGAAGTTACAAACTGTATATTTCACAAATTATAAACAGATACCTTACATGATTTAAAGAATTAAATGCTTCCATTTTTCTCCTAACCTTACCGCCGGCATAGAATGCGGAAATCCGTTGAAAACCCGACTTGAACTCGCAGTCTTTGATACAGAAAGAAAAAAAATATTTTTATGCGACGCCCCTTTCCTTCGCCTTTGGAATGGCTTTAAACCTATTTATCATCACGACCTCTCCTTTCGGGGGTAAAAAATTGACTGAATGGAGTGATGCCTCGGAGTGATTCGGAATAATTCGGATATTTTTCCTGTTTTTCCGAGCGTAGCGTTGATAGGGTTAAGTAACTCCGTTGAAAGGATGTTTGGTAACGTTGTTTTTATTTCGTGAATATGTTGGCTGTACCTTTTATTGGGTTAAGGAGGTTTATTCGAGAATATGGGTAGATAAATGATTCGAATAATTCTTGGGATTTATCACATATGTTTTTATGTACCCGCACGCATATTACAAATCATTGCAATGTGATTTAATGCTTATTTTTCGTGGAATTTGAAGAAAATGTACCTAGTTAATTTAGGCATAGATTATTTTGCTATTGAATCTCATAACTAATAATGTGTTTTTTTTTGTTTCAGGTAAAATGTTTCATCTAATTTCTGCGTAACTCGGCATGGGTAATGTAACACCTTCTAAGCGTTTCAATGGCAAAAATAACACGAAAAAAGAATATAACATCACCGAGGGTTTGGGCACCCGCATTTCACCACATAAGTCCCATGTATTGGGGGTGAGCCTAATATTGCCATCAACCGGGCACAAATCCAGACTCTGTGAAATCCCAGATGGAAAGACTCATTAATACTTTGCCCGACCCGGGAATTGAACCCAGGACCTCATGCTCAGCAGTAGCGCTTTCGCCCACTAGGCCAAAAAAAAACACATATCCTTTTTTAACGTAACAACAAAAAAAATAAAAAAATAGGCGCCCACCACATTAATAATATTTTTTTTATAAGCATTATTTGCGACTGATCGAAATACTTTATACGAAATAGGATTTCGCAGAAACAGCTATTTCGATATTTGTAATACCTTACCATCCAAATTTATACAAACAACAATCTCTATCTCCTATTCAAAAGCAGTAATTTCAACATTTCTAATTAAATATTATTTGATAAAATCAACATCCTATTTAGTTTTGAACACAAATTAAAAATATACACCTACAAACAACTAAAATCTCTTATTCCTTCCACATAAGGACGAAAATGCGTTATTTTCGCGTTTATAAAATGTATTGTCAATTTGGTTTTCCTGTTAATGTCAGGTACCATTTTCCTTTGACAATAACGTCTGGTTTTGATGTCTTAATAAAACCCTTGGTATGCTATCTGGGGGTATCAAGTACCCCAAACGGGGTATTAAGTTCCCCAAACGTTTCGGTTCGGCTGCGTTAGGGTTAATTAGTGGTATTGTTGGTCATAATCAATGAGTCGGATTATCCTAAGTCAATAGTTGGATAAGATTTGTTTGTGGAACTTCAGGTTGTTACCAAGATGTTTTGGATTTGGTTAAGAAATAGTTTTGGTCAATCAATCTGCCTAACCTTTTCCAACTATGTTGGGGTCGGTTTCCAGTCTAACTGGATGCAGGTTAGTACAAAAGTACGTACAAAATACTGGTATTCAGTACCAGTATTTTACATGAAACGACTGGCTATCTGACCTCCAGTAATCTCTCCTACTCAGCAACTGGGTAATGCGATAACCCCTTGGTAAGACTGGTTGCAAGACTTTCGGGCGTACCCGAACTACCCATAACGATAGTCGTAGATGTTCGAATGAGAGCCAGGACCAGCAGCTTAACATACTATCCAGGACACGGAGGGGGAGAAGTAATGGATGGTCGGTCACCTATTCACGAACTGACCGCGGCAAGCGTAGCTTAACCTTCCATCAACCCATGTGGCTGTTATTATTTAGCCACGAGTGAGGGGCTTGCGCCCGAACTGGGAATCTAACCCAGAACCTCATGCTCAGCAGTAGCGCTTGCACGCAGCCCAGTGAGGTAGTTTTTCTGACATACATAATACGTCAAACATAATTCTATCCAACGAACATTTTTTTGTCTAACAAAAAGCAGTCTCATTTCTTTAACGTCACTGTCTAAGACAGATATTATCGGCGACAATGATAAGAGTTTTCACTGGACTGTTTATTTGCCGTCAGAGGAAATAGGGCAACGAGCAAGGAAGGATGTTACACCGACGCGAACGTTCGTCGCACTGATAACGGATCATCCGACTGGGGACGAATCTCCGCTTTGAACGTCCTGTGTTTTCTTGTGTAGAAGGAAATCTAGATAGTAAATAATTATTGTTGAAGGAAGTCAAAATAATTTGAATACGCTATGACAAGATTTTGTCAAATAATAACTAGTGACAGCTGCGTTATCGCACCAAATGTAGGAGTAACTGCAACGGCAGAGGTTTTGGGCGCCTAGCTCCTTTCGAAGATATAACGGTTTGCAAAATAAAAAATCTTTCCATATAATATAGGTAGCATATCTATGAATGTTGTTAAAATCTAAATAAACCTCCAACTGTCACTAACGAGACAATACAATTTGAATTGTTATCGGTCTTCCAAAGGCTTTTGTATAGAATATTTTTTTTCTAACTGAACAGACAGCTGTGCTGCTGGGGAGTTTGTTGCGCCACTTCTTCTTCCCAGCTAACGACATTAGTCGTTGTAATAGTAATAGTCCATTTAGTTGTGAGAATATTGTTACACAGAAATGTTACATAGTTTCTAAAGTTCATAATATTCTGCCGTTTCCGGCGTACAAATATATTTTCAGGGTTTTGGTTAGTTGTTATCACACACTGACTTGACATTGAATTAAGTAGTTTAGGATAACATTCAAACTGTGTGAACTTAAAATTCATAGAATCCGGTACGTATAACCAGCGCTGAGGCTCTGTCTTGCATGGGGTCGCAGCATAATGCTGAGCGATATCCGTTTTGCGTGGATGTGACGCATGTTTCCCCCAACCTTTTCTTATTTTTTTCTTTGTGTTTGTTTTCTTTTTTGCGTCATGTTTACCGCAAATAAACGTATTTTCTTTCTTTCTTTTTAATAGCCATCTGTTATACTTAGTTAACACCGATAGCTTACCGCATACAAAGCACAGGAAAATCGCAAAAAAATATAAACAAAATAATAAAACAGCTTTATCGAAATTCCCACAACGGTGTGACAGTCGGTCCAATGGATCGGACAGAAGTGGCCATGACAAACAGAGAAAAACTTTGTTTTTCCACAAACGAATATCTAGAGTCTATTGATTTATTTTTCAAGCGTTCGCTCTATATTTTATCTTTGAAGATACCCGAGTGTTTTCGTCATAAAAATAGAAAACATTATATTATTTCACTTCTGAAAAGAAGTTCCTATTTGTAAGTGAAGATAAATGATATTTATTTCTGTAAATTGGTTCAAAAAACACTTTTACTCGTCAACATTAAATTATGTTATTAAAACTAGATGAGTTCAGTATCCTGAGAAATTAAAAATGTGTCAATTCGGACACTGTGTCCAAATATATTGTGTCCGAGTCTGCAGCAAGTCTGCTTTGAGAAGAAAGACTGAAACAAACGCAGAGGACAATGTCTTTTAAAGTCCAGACATAATCTTGAGGAAGTGAATACAGTTAGTGAGTATACAGAGTGAGAACAAATAATACAGCGTGAGAACAGTGAGTCACTATATATTTGTCAATAACAATGAAATTGTAATTAATAGCTTTAAGTATCTATTGTTTCAAAGCTACTAATTATACCTCTCCTTGTTCAAAGGCAATCAATTTTGATTAACGATCATTTTGAAATGATAACGTTCATATTTCCTGTAGGTATCTTCTCTTACATAACATCTGCAAAGGGTTAGTCAGAGGTACCTATAGTACCTATACCTAACCCACCTTTCGCCGGTTATGTTCAAGTATAATAGGTTGTGACCCTATTACCATGAACCGGGCACAAATCTAGACTCCGGGCTGTTACTGAGAAATGCATGATGGAAAAACCCAATACCTCTTTGCCCGACCTGGGAATCGAACCCTCATCGACCAATCGACCTCATGCGCTGAACATGCGACCACTAGATCAACGTGACAGTCAATCACTTTCTTAATTCCTGTAGACACGGGTTTTGTCGACGAAAGAATAGACAAAATTACAAATTGTTTGTCTGTTTTATGACTCACTTCTATTCTTTCGTAGACAAAACCCCTTTCTATGGTGATCATACTATGCGTGCCGTATGAGTCTTCCTTTTCTGCCGTCTTCGGCACAAAACGGCACAAAATCAAAATCAAAATATTTTATTTCACATAAACCTACATGGGCACTTATGATACGTCAGAAGCTAGGTGCACGGTTCCAATTGGTCGTTTCCTATGGAGAAGAACCGGCAAGAAACTCCACGGTTACTCTTTTAAAAGTAATTGGCTTTTACAATACTATCAAATTACAGTCTTGGTAGGCATGGGAGGACAATGTAGGCCTTTCAACAAGTAAGTACCAGGTACTTAACAAAAATAGAAGATGTGCACGAACGGCATCACTCATTCATCTTTTTGAATACTTGATATTTTGTGACGAAAGTTTTTCTGAATAGTAATTACAGTACTGAAAAATATGAAAACTTTTTTCAAGACAACAAGTCAACATCCATATACTAAAAAACTTTTCACTTGCAATACTGTTCACCCCGATTATAGAGCTTCATTCGGACACACTGACTAACAAACAGGGTGTCAGATATCACAGCTGTATCTTTTCATTTTCAGTACAACGTAATTACTAATCCGACACATTTTTAGTCTTTAATTTCGGGGGTACAAAAGATCCCCATTTGCTGGTCGGCGTCCCGTGAAATTCAGATTTCAGTTTCACCCTGTTACCTCCGCGTGTAACGGGTTAATAAACTGGGAGCTTAGCTGAATGTTAATTTATATATTTTTTTAAACTTTTTTGTGAATTTATAAATGACCCTCAGAGCTGGCAGGGTTAATGATATCTGTATTTCACTAAAAGTACTTTTGAGATTTAAAATATTTTTGAGTTTATTATCTCGAATATATTTTAAATCCTTCTTTATTCTGAAGGATTAAGGTTGAATTTATTATAAACTAGGTTTGCCCTAGCTAACCTACTTTGTGGTTTTCAGAAAATGCTGAAATATGGGAATCGTATTATAATGTTTTTTGCTCATGTGAGTGTTATTTACGACCGTAGAAATTACTATTAGGAATAATAGTAAATTCTAATTATAATAATTTACTATTATTACTGGAAAGCAATAATAGTAAATTATTATAGTTAAATATTATATATATATATATAATAAAAAAAATATTTTAAATAATATATTTTTAAATGTATTTTTAATATTTTTATAAAAATATAAATGAAATAATAATACTAAATTATTCCAGTAATAAGAGATAACAGATCAGTAGTAATTTGTAGTAGAATTTTGTGTTGTGTGCCTTTTTAAATATATTATTTTCTTTCTACCTTTCCTTGCCAACTTTCTGTCTCTCGTTCATTATTCGAACATTCTACTCGATATTCCACTGAAACCATTTAAAATCTTAAAAAAACAACAAAATAAAATCTTTTCCCCAGAATCGAACTAAGAATCTTAAATATAACTCAATCGGGAATAGTCTACAATTTATCTCTCAGATATAAATTCCGGCTAAGTACAGGAAAAACGCGAACAGTGTAGTTTTTAACGTGTCTAACAAAAAGATTCTATGTTCGAACACCTAGCCATTCCTCTTCCTAGTAAAGAGGAGGAATTTCCTAGGAATTTCGCTAGGAATTCTTACGTTTGTGGAAGCTGGAGGTATATTTCTTTTGCTCATCGCTTTGCTGCTCTAGTTTTTCTTTCTTTCGTAGTTTTTAGGGTTCCGTACCTAAAAGGAAAAACGGACCTCTATAGGATCATTTCGTTGTCCGTCTGTCTGTCTGAGGTATCAAGTTGAAATTAATATCAAACACAAAGCTTCTCTCTTTCTGTTTCTTGTGCTTGCAATAAAAAATACGGCCATTTATGTGACATTGATACTCGCAAATAAATCAAAACCTACAGGGTACTTCCCGTTGACCTAGATTAATGAAATTTGGCAAGAAGAAAACCACACATACCTATTTTGTTTTTTGCGATTACATCCATACTAATATTATAAATTCGAAAGTTACTCTGTCTGTCTATCTGTCTGTCTGTCTGTCTGTCTGTATGTTACCTTTACACGCTTAAAACACTGAACGTATTTCGATAAAATTTGGCAAGGAGATAGATGGCATCCCGGGGAAGGACATAGGTTACTTTTTATTTACATATCACGCGGGCGAAGCCGCGGGTGGAAGCTAGTATTTACATACTTTTGCAGTTGGAGAATTGACAGCGATTGATTTTTTCAACTACAAAGCTAAGTTTGTTTTTGTGATAAATTCATCCTAACTACGGAACCCTTCATTGTGCGTGGTCCGACGCGCACTTGGCGGCTTTTTTTGGGTATTTGTAGTGTTGAACTTCTGAGTACTTGTATAGTCCTAAACGAGTTTTGTTTCTTCATTAGGTTTCTTCATTTACGTGTTAAGGAATATCAACTAGCGTTTAGGGGCCGTATTATGACGTGTTAATGCCACCATTTTTCCAGTGTTAGTGAGAGACGGAGCTATACAAGACCGATAGCACCGTCCTTTTTTCGCAGTGGAATAATGATGGCATTAATACTTCAAAGTACATCCCCAGGTTTTAAAAATATTATTCACGGATGAGCAAGCATGGTCTCTGTTTTTCAACACTGGCATTTATAAGTTTCAGAAGCCGTTACCAAAACTTTTGGAGATAGTTTTACTGTGAACTTTCGTTCACCTTATTGGAATAAAATCCGGAAGAGAATCATCACAAATGCGGCCATCCTTACATATTATAAAATAAAGTCCTCCGCCGCGTCTGTCTGTCTGTTCGCGATAAACTCAAAAACTACTGCACCGATTTTTATGCTGTTTTCACCAATGGATAGAGTTGTTCTCGAGAAAGATTTTAGTATTAACCGACATCCATGCTGGCGAAGCCGCGGGCATCAGCTAGTAATAAATAATTAAATAGGCTTACAATAAAACAACATCAAAAAGCAAGTTAAAAATAAAACATTTTTGTGGGTCACTCATGAAGGTGCCCGCAGACAGGCGCGACAACGCGATAGTTACCGGCAGAAAAACTTCCGTAAAGTTTTTACAAAAATTGTTCCACCAGAGTCGCGTCAGGCCTGTCTGAGCCTTAAAGCATCTTCCTAACAAGCCTTTTATGTGATTCATATTTTCAATTTATCATTATTTATCAACGAAAACATAATTCGAAACTGTTGAAAGTGTCGTGACCACAGTAATCGATTTTCGTGATCATCAAATACTAATAAGTCCATAAAAATGATATTTTTTGTAAGTAGGTACTTTAAAATTTATTGAAAAATTGTGAGTGACGGGTACCTTAAGAATTTTGGATGTTGATAAAAAGATCAAAACGATAGTTAGACCAAGACTACATTGATCCGAATAAGTTTGGTAAAAAGAAAATTAAATTACTAGTAGATTGAACATTGCTGTTATTATTAGTTAGTAAGTTATTATAAAAATTATGAGTTAAAGGCAAGCATCAGGACTCAACTGTTTTTTTTTACGTTAGTAATCCATTCACGACCTCCTCAGGCGGAATAAATGACCTTTAAGGCTGAGGCGCGAAGCGACTAGTAGAACAATTTCCATGAACACTTCATGGATATTGTTCTAACTGAATCGCGTCACAATCTGGCGTCGCACTGTCGCGTCGCGCTTGTATGCGGAAGCCTTATATGTTATTAAGATATTATGCGATTTTGATGCACGTTTCTTGTACCATATCTACAAAATACATAACATAAACATGTGTTGTTCTTATTGTTTAGTCGTTAGTTATCGATGCGAATGCGATGTTCCGTTTATTATCTATAAAGAATTAACAATTTTACACTTGCGTTTTTAAACGCGCGGCTGAAACGCTTTTATGAACGGTTTTTTTGTCACTGATCATAATAATTTACTAGTTAAGTTAAGCGTCCGTAGCCTGGCTGCGTTTCGGTGACCTCTTTGGGGAAACCGAAGGTTTTGTCTGTGCAATTATGGACGAAGTTATCATGACGAACAATTACCGGAGATTTATTGTGAAGGACGGCACGGTTGACATCTGTCGGGCATGCCACCGACCGGGAGAATCAATCCGTCACATTATCTCCGGATGTTCTCATCTAGCTAACGGAGAGTACTTGCATAGACACAACCTTGTAGCCAGGATTATCCATCAGCAACTTGCTCTGAAATACAGCCTAGTGGAATCGGAAGTGCCGTACTACAGGTACGTGCCCGACCCAGTTCTCGAAAATGGAAATATCACATTGTACTGGGATCGATCCATCATCACTGACAGGACTATTGTTGCCAATAAGCCTGATATAGTGGTGGTGGATCGAACAGAGCGGCGCGCAATGATCATTGACATAACAGTCCCGCATGACGGGAACCTCGTGAAGGCCGAGAAAGATAAACAAATCAAGTATCTTGACTTGGCTCACGAGGTTGTCGACATGTGGGATGTGGACTCTGCGATCATTGTGCCGATAGTCGTATCAGCCAATGGCTTAATTGCCAAGAGCCTCGACCAACACCTAAGGAGGCTCTCGTTGGGCAGCTGGATTAAGGGCTTGATTCAGAAAGCTGTACTCCTGGACACGGCTCGCATCGTTAGGAGGTTCCTCTCTCTGGAGCCCTGACCGCCGGTAGCTTGGACCCTGTTCCCGATACCGGTGGGCTACTATTTTTTATATTTTTAAATGTTTTATATAATTTTTTAGTCTAATATTTAAAAATATAATTTATAAGTATTAAAAATGAAATAAAGATAATACTAGTTACATCATTTTCACAAAAAATAAGCGTAATATTTGTTAGTGACTGCGAATTTGAGGTCGCTTTTCCCTAAACTATGATAAGCTCATTTTTATAAAGTTTTTTAATTAAAAACTAAAATAAAATTTTAGCAACCTAATCTCCCAGCCATTTTTTAATGATCTCAGTAATTTTCATAACACAACGAGACTCCAAAAATATTTATAAACTCGAGCGCTTTAAAGCACAACTGTAAATGAACGTATGGTTTTGATTTATGCGAACGAACTCACGATGAAAAACAGCGTTAGCAGCACAGCTAAATTGTTATTGCTTTTTGCTGAATTAGCGGAAAAGCGCTTTCCGCAGGGTGGTTTCACATGCCCCATTTTCGAACACAAATACAAACTGGCGAAACACCGGAATTTTAAAACTCTTATTGGTATTGCAGTAAGAGTTATAATCGCTTGTTTCGGATATTGTGGCTGCAATTATTAGGCTTCAATAAATTCAGTTTGGAGACAATTTCGGATCGGAAACTTGGACAGACTTGGGAAGTGTTAAGCGTTTGTCATGGTTCATGGAGATTGGTATCGATACCGAATAACTAATATTCGTGACTATGAAAATTGTCAAAGTGACTTTTTAGTTGGATTTCCTACATTTTAATAATACCAGCATATTTTTATTTTATTTTATTTTATTTGGGAAAATAAACGGTTATACATTACAATATGGTTAAGAACTTAAAACTAAAATGGTAAAATAAATGTATAACCAACAACATTTTCCACATAATATAAAAAAGTTAAACTAACATGAACATCGTATAGTCCCACTGCTGGGCAAAGCCCTCTTCTCAGAAGGCACGAGAATTGATAACCATGCTTGCTCAAGATGGGGTCGCAATTTCAGACTTATATTAACTTAGAGCTCGTGGCTAAGTAATACCAGCCGCACGGGTCGATCCATCAGGTTAAGCTACGCTTGCCGGGGTTAGTCCGTAGATGGGTGACCATCTTTACATACTGAGACTCCGTGCCTCGGAAAGCACGTTAATCCGTTGGTCCCGGCTGTTATTCGTGAATCTTTGATAGTCGTTACGGGTCGTCAGAAGCCCGAAAGTCTGACAACCAGTCTTACCAAGGGGTATCGTATTACCCAGTTACGAGTAATAGGTTGTGGAGGTAAGATAGGCAGTCGCTCTATGTAAAATATTATGTCGTCTCTGTATCTATATTACCGTGTGTACATAGATAATAAAATAAATAAATATTAATAGTTGGGAAACTAGGCAGATTAACTGAACGTCCAGGGACGTCATTCAATTAAAAAGTACAAACATTTTTAAAACAACATCCTTTACAATAACACCTAAAAATAAAGCCTAGAGCACAAGTGTCGTACAAATATTGTATGGAAGATAGATTGGCGATACAATAAGAGGTCGATTTCCCTCGGGAGCGAACGATACGCTATCGGAGCTGGAAATAAATGAATTTCGTCGATCGTGTGAACGTGGCCTTTTTATTTAGAAAACCTACTGTCAGGTGGGATACAGAATGTTTTTTTTAAGTGCTTTTTTGATTCATGTTTTTTGAGAGGTATTCTTCTCACGACACGTGTATCTGAGATAATTGATTGCCACAGTGCAAGTGTTAAGACTCTTACATACTGGTGCGATTCGTCGCGCGACGCGAATTTTAACAAAACAATTTCTGAGAATACTTTACGACGAACAATGCGGCGGCGCGGCGTCGCGTCGCGCGACGAATCACGCCAGTATGTAAGAGCCTTTAGCCAGTCAGCAAGGTTGGTACTGAGGATCTTGTAGTGAACAAACGTACATAAAAAAGGCTCACGCAGTCAAGCGCGACGCGACACTACTGGAACTATTTCTATGTATCACGCCGCCCCGCCGCGTCGCGCCTGTCTGCGGGAGTCTTAATGTTTTTTCAGTCGTGGAGGTTTTTAAGGCCAATTACAAGGCTGATTACAGCATTAAAAATAACATGAGATACTTGTACAAAAAAAACAAGAAATATATCAAAATGGGTGAATAGATTCTATGCAGTAGAGTCCATTCCGATTTACAATTCTTCGTTTATATTATGAACAATTGTTCTTTCTTTAAATTTCATCCTATTTCTAAGTTCTACGGTAAACTGTTAAGTATTTAGAATTCAAGAAATACGATGTACCTTTTATTATTAACCCCTATTCAAGGATTATCTACAAACTGAAGTACCTTTTGTTAGACATCAATATTTCATGTATCGGGAAGAGCAATAAAGCCGTTTAGGCAGCGCAATTCCAAAGCCAGGCCTATTTCAGAATTTCCTGGAAATCGAATCTAGGATTAAGGCAGCCCTAGGTAGAACTAGATACTGCCGATTGCAGACCACTAACCAATGGAGTATTGTTCAAATGTTCGCTATTTGCTGTCTCTCTGATGACTAAGTCTTCTCTCTTATCGAAGCGAACTTAATCTGCCTAGCCTTTTCCCAACTATGTTGGGTTCGGCTTCCAGTCTAACCGGATGCAGCTGAATACCAGTATTAATTTGGCAAACAGATAGTTTATAACCTGGATTAACACATAGGATACTTTTTATCCCGATATTCCCTCGGGATCGAGACTTACGCGGGTGAAACCGCGGGGCGCAGCTAGATGCTTCATAAGTTCGAAAAAAAATTGCTCTATAACGTGATTAATGTTGTTGAACTGTCAAAATGAAACAAATTAGTCTTCATCGGTTACGAAAATAAGTTACGCAATTAGATAGCTGGACTAACCCTTAGTTAAATAAAGTGTGAGCGTCCAAAAATACACATATATGTACTCTATGTACATTCGTACATACAGACATGTGTACGATTTCGTAGTAAACCTTTTCCTTTTCGAGTTTCATGGATGACAGCATACAAATTAACTTTGATGTCGTATCAGTTCCTAGTTCTGCTGACTGTACAAATGTACATTTTGTTAATAAGTGTGCTTTTGATTTTGCTGACGCTCTTACCAAGAATTGGTACTTTGAGGAGTGGAATGGTTGAATAAATGAGGGTACTGATTTAGTTGTTTTAAAAAAATTGGAATAAACTTAAATTCACGTTGAGCGTCCAACTTGATGCTCGACCATACTCGAGCTTGCGTGTTCGTGTATTTAATTTTGGTATGTATGGAATTGTCTTATGATTCATTTTCAGTAGTCTCTGGAAATGCTCTGCTCTGCTCTGCTCTTGGTGTGTGCTGACCCAGCACAGACGTAAAAACGTGGCGTACAAACGTGACACTAAAAGAGTTTCTTTTTCTTATGGTTTTCTTGCCTAAATATGTCGATCCTATTCCATACATCATCATTATTCTCCTGCCCTTATCCCAATTTATTTGGCGTCCGTGCAACATGTCTTTTTCTTCCATACTTCTATTAGTCCATATGTTCCACAAGGTCTCTCTAATTCCAATAGAAATCTTAATTAGTAAAAGTTTTGTTCATTCGTAGCCACGGATTAGAAACATTAATTTATAAACATGATTTTTGGCATTGTCGACAAAAATGTTTTTGTTACTTAGAGATTTAATAACAGATCCTTTAAAGGTGAACCCTCCTTTCACCGTGATTCCCATAAAAAAACCAACTACGATTTATTGTACAATTTCCTTTGCCTAACGTTTATCGAGTCCAATCATAGACACAAAACGTCAAAACGTCATAATAACGCGTCAAATTGACGCCAAATTGGACGTTCGTTCGCGTCAGAAGCCTATTGATGTTACACGGCAGACGCCTCCTGACGGCTATTGATGTCTTTCAAAGAGGTGAGGAAATGGGGGGATATCCGTTAGTATGCTTTTGTGATGGGGAATAAACGATTTTGGTCATAAGAAAACTTTATTATAGATTTTATGGGGCAAAAAGGTAAAGTGCACAGTATTCAATACCGTGTGTATGATCAGAAGAGTATTATAATATATTATATACTAGCTGTTCGTGCCCGGCTTCGCCCGGGTGTAATTCCGACTTTTCCAATGGATTAAAAAAAAGGATAAAAAAAAACATAAGTGTAAAATCCATATATCTTTTGATTCTGCTGGTCGATTTTGATGAAATAAAGACTAAATGTTACTCACAATAAAGCTTCTTATTGTTCAGTAATTCAATTTGGAATCCAATGAGTGGCATTTACGTGATGCTCTCACAAACGAACAAACAAACAGACAAAAATGTCAAAAAAAGTTTTTTTACTTTCTATTACTTATTTCTTGCTACTTCCAGTACTTTTTTTGCAAAAATCTTCAATGTACAGACACGGACCGTTTACGATTTTATTATATGTATAGATTCCTGAATTTTTAACTTTTATTTGATACCAATATTTTAATTATTATATATAATATTTTTTTTTTAAACCTTCTCTCCGTTTTTTTTCGTATTTGCAGATGAAATATATGAAAAAAATATAGCCTATGTCACTCCCACAATTAAGACGAACCTATCGAAACCTCGTATGTTAAAATTCATCAAGCCGCTTAGGCTACAGAGCGTGCCAAAGAAATAGACATACATACATACTCTCTAAAAACATTACCCTCCTTCTGGGGCAGTCGGGTAAAAACGGTCGCATTCTTATCTCTGTCTCAATCTGTCAAAAATATCTCGTAATTGACCTTCATTTTCGACAAGTTTTTAAGATTGATTGTCGCTGAGACGAAATTGAGACGAGACTGCGACCAGATTTTGAGCGTTTATAAATATATAAATTTGCCTTCAGATGTTTGATTCCACGATAGGACGGTTTCTATGGGTAAAAGATGTGACTTTAGGGTATATAAACGACAATAGGCCAACGTTAAAAACCTTGCGTCGCACTGATTTCTACATTAGACAACTTTCGAGAATCGGGCGACTAAATTTCAGTGTGGGCCCTTCCACACTGAAATGTTATAGGAAGATACGGCACTATTATTAAATACAGGTCGAAAATCACAGAAGAAACCATCAAAAATCCTGACACCTATTGAATTGCCCAATCATATCATCCTACCTCCTTGATTACAAGTATTCACCTAATGTATCCCTTTATGATTCCACTACGGAACCCTACCGCAAAAAGCGATATCACGTCGACTACACAGGTACAGTCGGACTCGTAACCTAGTTAGCGGAGTGCGGCCTATTTTGCCGACTGTACACATGACACTATCGTGCACGCCTCTCCGGATAAGTTATTGTAGTGTTAGTTTTTTTTTAATAAAAGAGGTTTAGTATTTTTTTTTAATAATGATTTTTTTGGTTGAATGTTGTGGTTTTTTATTTGACTGATGAAAGTTTTAAATGTGGCTCGGATTTTATTGAGTTTCATTTAACATCCATATTTTATTATAAATGTGAAAACAACTTTGTCTGTTTTACGCCTAAACCACTGAATCGATCGTTATTAAATTTGACAGATAGGTAGCCTGGGACCTGGAGACCTATTTTACATCTTGGATAAATGAAATATTCATTTTTTGTTTTTTGTTTTATCGTGTTTAGATTAACGATACCAAAAATTAAAAAAAAACGATCATGTCTTCGGAGTTTTGCTAGCTAATTTAATTTAACCCTGTATTCGCTAGATAGAGTAGCTAGTAATGCTTTGCTTGTTACCTTATTTAGCCGAAACGAGAGCCGAGACGAGACGCTTTAAATAAATAATAATAAAATAAAATCATTTTAATTCGGACAACTAAGAGATCCATAGATTGTTAGTAAAAGGCACTTATAACACTATTGTTAGTAACTTAAACTAAACACGAATTAGTGAGAAGACCACCAATCAACTAGACAACGAGAAATGGAAACTAGGGTATAAGTCTTTTCACAAATTGCCTTATTATGGCGGAGGAAACATCCAAAAAAAAATCCGTTTTAAAAATTCAAATATATTTAAAACCAAATCTCCAACCCAAAAGCTAACCCTCTCATTGCAGTCACATTTTTTACCCTTTTCTTTTTACCCCACTTCTAAACTTAAGGGGATAAGAGGAATTCCCTGATATATTCACGACCTGACCGTTCGTAACATGGTCCGAAACAGCATAATACTTATCCGAAACTCCGGGATACCAGCAGGGTTACAACGAACGCGTTCTCAACACTAGTTTTTGGCACTGTGCCCAACTGTCTGAGATATGACCGCACATACAAAATTTTGCGGGATTGTCGCGCACCGCCATACTTTTTTTTTCTTCAACAAGCCTGAATTTATCTTCACGGTTCGCAGTTTTGGAGTTAACTGGGAACTGGTGGTTTCAAAGGGAGACGGGGAATCTTCAGAATGATTTGTGATCTTTTTAAGGAGTTGGACCCAGTTTTTGCTTGAGTTTTTCTCGGTTTTCTGGTCAGTTATCTGCAAGTGTAAGGTTTTTGGTTTTGTTAGGGATAAGACCGCTGGTTGCGAGAAGTAAAGAACCGGTCGAAGTGGCGGTGCTTTGGGGAGGCCTATGTCCAGCAGTGGAAGCGTATTTCGGCTGAAATTATGAGACTTAGCTGAATCAGAACGATTTTTTCAGGGAAAATAAATTAAGTGCAAAAATTTTGACAATTAGGTAGGTGTATCACTACCTTTTACCTTTTCCAGACCGTTCCTTCTATGACCATAACATGTTGTAAGATCCATAAACCCTTTATTAAAATTGAGTATTTTCCTCCAAAGAAATCAAGCAACATTTCAAAACATTTCCAGTTCAGAAATTGAATGTTTTCTCACACTTCCGAATCAACGAATACATCGCCAAGTTCCGAACAACCCGAAAACAAATATGTATGTATATTATACCAAAACAATGTTTTATGTATTACAAGACAAACAAACTCGAAGTATGGCAGGATTTATTGAATAAACTTGAATTTATTGGCCGCAACTTTAAAACATAAGGGCGATATGATTTATTTTAGGTGATTTTAAATGTAATCCGCGGTCTGTCTTTTGTGGTTTACTTTTTTTTATCGAACTCACAAAATGTTTATAGAATTATATTTAAATGTTTAATTGTTTTTATTTAATAATAAAACAATAATTAAAAATATCAGTCTCTAATGAGACTGTCATTTTTTTTTTTTGTATTATGCGTATGTCTCTTCATGCAGAAAATAATTGATCGTTGGTAATTTTGTATTGACGAAACCTATGTACTTTCATTTGTAAATAGAGATATTATAAATCATTGCTATTTCCCTTAGCATTTGTTCATAAATTCTGTCGTATGTCTTTTAGTACTTAAAAAAGAGTATCTATCTCTCTTAGAACTACACAACTTAGATGAAGGTTCTTAAAAATCGGTTTTAGCAAAAAAACATCTTTCCGAAAAACGGTGAGGCTCAGACAGATTTAATTTAATATACGTGTGCTTGTTACTTGGAAGCGATTTTCATGGAAAACCATGGCTGATCTCTTTTCTTTAAACTCAAAGGCAAACAAAAGATACAATTTTAAAAGTAAAAAGAAAAATAAATTGTTACTTAATTCGATTTACCAATTTGAAAATACCGATCGTTATCAAAAACATACCTTTACTAAAAGTAATTGATAAGAAACAACCAATTTATTGCCGTTTTATCTTTTAACAGAACCCTGTACATGATTTTTGAATTATTAGAAAACGAACAAAGAAAAAAATTACGTCCATGTGGAACCAGCATTACAGATCTTTTTTTTAACCCGTTCGCGGCGACCGGGTGTTTTTGACGTCCACATGAGCCAAGCGGGCACACTAACCTACATTTGTCATAGGGCTGGGCTGTGTAGCTATCGGGAACTCTTTTTTTTTAATTTTTTCGGCTGGCTTAGCGGTCAAAGAGAATGATTCGCATCCGATCGAGTTGCGTGGTTTTTGTTCAACGTAATTGGACAATTTCAGCATGTTATAACGCAATTTTTTGTTGCTTTTTTTTTTGTTTTGCTGCGGGAATCCGGGATTGAATTTTTCGGTGTGATTTTTGTAAGGGAAAAGTTTATTAATATTGTATGGAATGGTCTTTTTATCCTTCTAACAGTGTTTTTATGTAAGTTTTATTTTACAAAAGCTTGCACCATGAAATCGCTCGTGCCTTCGTATGAGACCTGCAATGGGTAAAAAAATAAATAGTTTACACATAGAAAAGTTATGCATGATGTAACTAAGTTTGTTTGGTTTTCACCTTTCCACAAAACATACCTACGTTGAATATTTGAAACTCAATTTATTCTTCAATCTACCCTCCAATAAATATGCATGTCGAGGGTGTGTACATTGAAATAATTTGAAAAAACAACGCTGTGAATGAATAGTGGGTAGGCACAGCCGTTAGAATATTTTGCATACGTACCTATGCAAATTATTAGAATTACTTTTAGAATGGCATTTCTACAAAAGCATTGGAGGATGAAGGATTTTTATAAAACAAAAAAGAATAATACTGCTTTGAAAATATAGCCAGATGTAAACCAATTTTATTTCATACTTGGAGAACTTATTCCATATTATTATTAATAGGTACTTTTGACCTCTTTGAAATTCCAGTAATCACCAATTATCTCGCAGTTTCCGGTTAATGTGTCATCAATTTTAACAAAAATATACGTAATATTAACCAGCTCATTTAATTAACAAAGCCAAGCGTAAAATGTTGATGACATAAATTATTAATTATGCAAGCAAACAGTCTATACTAAAAATTTCATGACCCTTCTTAAAAAGGGATAAATATGTTAATAAATGTATTAACCCTTAAATGCCACAGTAATTTTTCGCAGACAGAAATAAAAAGAATTTAAAAAATTTCGTCGTTCTGTTTTCGCAAATAAAAAGAGTAATAAACAATCAATTTTGTTTCAACTCGGGGTAGAACGGACGCGTGTTATATTTTTAATAGTCCGTGTAATGCTGAAGATGTAAGGCACAAGTGTTTAGCGGGGACACAAGGATGTCTTCATGTCGTATAGTAACATTGCTTGCATTGGAAGAGTAGGTCAAAGTTAAATTATTTATTTCAAGTAGGCCATAAGGCACTTTTGAACGGCAAAATTTACTAGAAAACAGAATTGATTTTAGTCGCCCCATCCAAAATGTAGTTTCGTATGGAGAAAAAGGGAAAGATAGTCCATAGTTACTCTTTTAAAATGTTTTACAATATTTTGTACACATTATTTATAATTATATGTGAAGAACTAGAATAAGGTATATTTTTTTTGGAATTGGGAATTCCTCAAATGACTCCGCTCTGGGCGGAGCGGGAGGGCGTGTTAGACTTTTACTGACTAAAACCATAGTGTGTTCCTTCAGTTGCCTGTTGCCAAGGGCCTCGGTATCCCTTTCGGACTTTCCCGCAAAGAATAAAGGTATCTTTAAGAGGCAAATGATAGAAAGTTAAGACATATGAAGCTAACTCAACAACATTAAGACAAAAGCCATCAGAGTCATAGGTAAGTTCTCACCATCCCAGCTGACATTTGACAAATTCATTGCATACCACAAATGACACTTACACTTTTACTTTTCAAAAATATGACTCCAATAAAAATAGCAATCATGAGAAAGTGTCATAAATACAGGTACATACATAACAGAACAGTGGTGGCCCAGTGGTAACGGCCGCGACTTAAGAGTTGTAGGTCGTAGGTTCGAACCCTGACAGACACTTTACTTTTTGTAAATTATTTCATCACCACTGTTCTCAAAATGGTAAAGGAAAACATCGTGACGAAACCGGCATGTCCTAGAATCAAAAATTCGAAGACATGTGACATCTACCAACCCGCACTGGGCCTGCGTGGTGGATTACGGCACACTCCCTCTCATAGAGCGGAGGCCTGTGTCCCGGCAGTGGGGAACATTATAGGCTGACTAGCTGGGCCCCGCGGTTTCAGCCCCGTAAGTCTCGATCCCGTGGGAATATCGGGATAAAAAGTATCCTATGTGTTAATCCAGGTTATAAAACTATCTGTTTGCCAAATTTCATCCAAATCCATTCAGTAGTTTTTACGTGAAAGAGTAACAAACATACATCCATCCATCCATACTTATAAACTTTCGAGTTTATAATATTAGTTAGATTATGCTTATAACACTGCTCTCGGTCATGATGGTGTCGGATGACCACTGAAAATCAGCGCTGGACTGTGGGTGGCTTCCATAGCAGCTACCCACTATTTCTGTTCTATGCTACGCTTTCTTTATTATTCCAATTACATAATTATTTTTTCGTATGCACGTGTTTCATTGACAAATAACCCAATTTTTCTTTCTTTCTTTTGTTTATATAAAACGCTTTCATCTCATATCTTGTACGGTTTTTAATAGCGTATAATATAAATCTGTCTATTTGTCTCGCCCGGACAATCTGTGTCGGCTTATTAATACAGCTGCAGGCTCCAAGCGCTGCCTGTTGTACGTTGTCTCTGATTACTTGTTTCTTTGTGAATTGTTGTCGATAGCTCCATTGCAGGGTTGATTTTACCTGAAATGAGGAAGAAATTAATGTGTTGTCGATAGCGATGGAAGTGTTAAATGAAACTGTTTTGGTCGTGGCTTTGTGGGATAAGTTTTTAGGTGGTAGAAATATTTTGAATTGTAATTAGCTGTATTGTTTAGTGAAGGTATTTTTCCATTTTTTTTCTTTAATACTGTAATTCAATATTTAATTAATGAATTTAGGTAACAGATTTTTTGATTAAATCGCCATGCATTGAATGTTGCTTTCCTATAAAGTACTATTTTAAGCAAATGTTGAATGTTTATGCTGTTGGTGTTTGTTTAAAAAAATATATGGCAATATAAAAAAAAGTTTAGTAATAAAAAGCATGCACTGTTACTAATTCCTACCGTACCTATGTAAGCTACATAGTTCAATGGAGGCTAGACAACGGCCAGATGATATTTTTACAAAATAATGCTTAATGTAAAATACCACCGATTTCAAGTAAACCTTCTGCAATGAAATTAAACCCGTAACTTACATTAACGTTAACCGTGTTTAAATAAATAATGAAATAAACACAATTACATTAATTTTCGTGCAATTTCGTCTGTTTGTTTTGTAATGTAGAGCTCCATTATTAATTTCAACTCAATCGGTGCAATGCAGATGGAATTTAAGGTAAATAATTTAAAATATTTCGCTGTTTATTTAACCACGTTTAATGGGTTGAATATTCGTATAATATTTATAAAATAAATATGAAAAATACAAATTATTTTCGGAATATTTTGCGATCGCAAAACATAAATGTGAGTGTAATATTAAGGTACACCGTTGCGTAACCCTTCGGGAAATACAAGCGTGATGTTATATTATTTTACAGTCGCTTTTTAAGGTCATATATGCTCAGAGGTTTAGGCATCGTCTCTGCAAGATGTTGTGGGTTCAAATCCGGGTCAGTACCAATGTCTCTTTTCAATTATGTTATTTCTGTGTTTATCTTCGACATTACTGACATCTGTGAGGGCAAACATCGTGAGGCAACCTGGACTAATGGTTGTTAATATTAGTCTTAAATCGCCAACCAGTCTTAAGCAAGTGTGGTGATCAATGCTCGTGCTTTTTCGGTATGAGAAGAGACCTTTGCCCTGCAGTGGGACAACAATAGCGTGGTATTTTAGGGTTGAGCCCCGAAAATTTTTGCAGAGCCAATCACAGACTAAAGTACCTACTAATAGGGTCTATTATGTAATGCGTTACAATTGATTTCGGCTTTCGGTACTATAATAACTTTATCCTACCTACCAGCCAATTAGAATTTTGATAATAACTTTTAACAACACCACAATTAAGCTCACATTAGAACAACAAAACAATCCTTTTACTTCTCAACTCGTAAAAGTACTTACACTAAAACTAAATTACACGTTCTCTGCATAAAATTAAACCATATTACAATGATTACGCATATGGCCGCAACGCAACGGGTCCGCAACTCCGCAACATGAAGTAAATTGAACCGCAAACCGCAACGGCCAACACTACTGAGACAATGGTTGCGGCAATTAAGCCAGCACTTATGTTCGCTATAGCAAATTGCTTTCTTTGGGGACTGCGCCTTATTGCTGTGTTTGATTGGGATAGTTACTGGCGCTAGTAAAAGTACGAGTGACTGGTGGTTTTACGAGCTTAGTGTTGATTTATAGATTAACTGTTGGTGCTGATTAGTTGGATAAGGTTAGATGTTTTAGCAAAAGCAGTACTTGTAGTCTGATTTTATCACTACATATTATAAAACAACGTCCTCCGCCGCGTCTGTCTGTCTGTTCGTAATAAACTCAAAAAACTGCTGCACCGATTTTCATGTTCTTTTCACCGGTGGTTCTCGAGGAAGGTTTTAGTATATAATAACCGACTTACACGCCAGAAGCCGCAGGAATCAGCTAGTTATATATAAATTCACCTAAAGGCATATGTAGTAGGTATTATAATCTATTTCGTACTGTAGGTACGATTTATTTCTGGATACGAGCCGGAATCAAACTCCACCACTGGGGTACATTGCTAATGCTCCGTCTTCTGAGGTACCACATATTTAATCAAAATAATGCACACATTTGGTAGCTCTAGGAATGCATTTCTCGGCTAGATACCTATATTCCTATACCTAGATACACTAGATCTCTTCTGCATGCTAGCATAGAATCGAAATCAGCCTCATTCATATCATAAATCAACAAACAAACCAGACTTACGTTATCAGAGACGAATTGGCAAGTTGCGCCACTATTTAGCGCCAACAACAATCACCATCCATTACTCGTCCGCCATATATTACGGCTAAAGTAGCGCCCGGGCGAGTGGCTGGCGCGAGTACATCCGTCCAGCGCAGCGGGGCGTATGTTGTTCTCAATTTAAATTACGATGATATAATGAAGAATTTGTTTACAGTTATTAAGTTTTGTTTTATGCTTTCATGTAATTTATGGTGATTGATGTTCTTGTGCATCACTGTGCCGGTAAATAAGCTAGTTTAGCGTGCTAGCTTCCTCCTTCATACTATTACAGTCTGATTTCAGAGTTGAACTCTCAGATGAGTCCGGAACACAACCTTATCATCCATCTTTGTACAAACCATATCCTACGAATTAATATCTTTGTTTTGTCTTGTCTTTGAAATTATGGCTTTTGATCAAAATAAAAAATAAATCCAAATATTTTATTTACATAAGCCTACATGGGCACTTATGAAACGTCAGAAGCTAGGTGCACTGTTCCAATTGGTCGTTTCCTACGGAGTAAAAAAAAAAAAATGAAAAATATTTATTTATAACAACAAATGCTTCATAATTTTTTTTTTTTTTGAGAAGCGTTAGGTATTTCATTTTAAAAGCTGTGAAGCCAATGACGTTTCCCTGATAGTCAGCACCAAATTTATATCAAAGGAAGTGACTGCAATCTAACCTTACTAAACAAAGACAAATCAGGGCATCTCACTTATATTTAACTCCAACAATGCCCATTCATCGCTTCCCCATACATTAGCTCTAAACTACTGCCAGGCGAGTCACTAGCGCGAGTGCGTCAGTCCAGCGGGACGGCACGCTCGGCTGTCTACTTAAATTACTCTGTTATGCTCGACTCGCCCTTAACTGTGGGTTGTGAGCGTCCCGTGTGTAACTGCCTTTACCTGTGATTTTTATTTTTAAATAATATGTACGTCGTCATGCATGCTTTGGGCATAGAAATTAGGGCTGTCTGGGGTAGTATTATGAAGTATTAATGCCATCATTATTCCACTGCGAAAACGGGATGGTACTAGCGGCCTTGTCTAGCTCCGTCTCTCTCTCACACTGGAAAAATGGTGGCATTAATACTTCTTTATAATACGGCACCTGTAATCGCTGTTTTAACTGACCATTATTAGCCGTAATTAGTAATGTTATTTTGCTAAAGAATGTGAAAATTGTAAGCCCTAGAGCCTTCAACTTTCAAGACTGGTTTTTCTAGGCATTCCTATTTTTTGCTTGCTAAACTGTTTTTAAGTGTAGGAGTTTGCTGAATAGAGAAACTTGGATCAATCAATCTATATTTGCCGTTCGATGCGGGTAACACTTAGTTAATCTACATTCTGGGGTTATTTTCTATTCTTACTTAATATGTATTATAAAGAGGTATTTGTGAATTTGTTTGTAGGGGGCTCAGACCAAATAAAAAACCAAGACAGAGCGTTGCGAACATGCCAAAACTACGCCGCACACACATTTACAAATCAAACTAGCCCTCACTAAGTGCACACCATGTTTATGAAACTGGCCTCACGTCACTGTTGACAGCGCTCTGTCTGTCTTCTTTTTATATAGTCTAATGTAGGGGGTTATCTTCGGAATTACTGATCACATTCCGATGATAAATTCTTTCATTAATATAAAGCTACAGTACTGCCGAGTGTCATAGGATATATTTTATGTTAAAACAAGAAATAACACGCGGACGAAGTCGCAAACTGAAGCTGACGTGCTGAAGTGACTAATAAACAAGTTATCCATACTTAATATTATAAATTCGAAAGTAACTCTGTCTGTCTGTCTGTTATCTTTTCACGCCTAAACCACTGAACGAATTTCGACAAAATTTGGCAAGGAGACAGACGGCATCCCGAGGGAGGACATAGGCTACTTTTTATCGACATACCCAGAAGCAGAAGCTAGTCTAAAATAAGTCTACGTAGACAAAGGATTAAATTAATCTGCCTAGCCTTTTCCCAACTATGTTGGGGTCGGCTTCCAGTCTAACCAGATATAGCAGCTGTATACCAGTATTTCACATGGAGCGACTGCCTATCTGATCTCCAAAACCCAGTAACTGGGATTACCCAGTTTTGGAAGTATCGTATTAAAGATACTTTTTATTTATTTTTTTGAGGGTGGGACATCATCGAATGACTTCTCCCGCACTGGGCGGAGCGGAAGGGCGTGTCAGACTTTTACTGACTAAAACCCACCCGTGTTCCTTCAGTTGCCGTTTGCCAAGGTTGCCTTGGAAAGGCAATTGCACAAACTTGTAATTCCAAACTCTTGGATACATTAATGTATTTTTTCATCCGAAAAATAAACTTTGCCTCAAGAATTATTTTCTTTGTGTTTCGTACCTTGTTTATGTTTGTGACATTTTTGTATTATAAAGGTAAGTAGATAATTTAGATACGAAATTAAATTACTTCTGTACAAGATTTATTATAATATTAGTAGGTTCACAAAATATTACTTAAATAGGCGATTGGCGGAATGGTTCGATTCATGTAGGTAATTATATTTTTTAATATTTTGTTTTTCAGTACTTACGTATGAAATAAAATAGTTTTGGCAATTTGGTATGCAAATGTCACCAATTTTCGAGTCATTTGACATTTTTTTATTTTTCTTTCATTCATTATTTTGAAGATAAAAAATGTCAAATTACTCGAAAATGGTTGACATTGGCATACCAAATTGCCAAAACCATTTTATTTAAGGGGGATGCGCTAGGGTGGCCCGCGAAATTCAAATTTTCTTACGTTTTTTGCAATTTGTATGTCAGTATCAGGTTGTATGTTGATCTAAATATTATTAGCGCTCGTAACAAATATGGATTTACAGAATTATAAACATTCAAGTCAGCAATACAACTCTCTAAGCTCATGAAAGTGTATTGAATGACTATTTCATGAAATCATGACATTTGGCACTTTCATGAACTTAGAGAGTTGTATTGCTGATTCTAATGTTTATAATTCTGTAAATTCATATTTGTTACGAGTGCTAATGATATTTAGATCAACATACAACCTGATACTGACCTTCAAATTGAAAAAACCTTAAGAAAAATTGAATTTCGCGGGTTACCCTAGCGCATCAACCTTAATATGTAAGTACTGAAAAACAAATTATGGTTGCAAGTGACCTCTCCTACATCCCCTTAACGGATTGCCGACGTATAACCTTAATAACCGTGTATATTAATATATAATAAAAATATTTTAGTTAAAATACGAACTTAATTTAAAAAATAGTAGGTGTTAAACTAACGGATCGTGTTCGTAACACAGTACTGCGCTCCAAAACAAAGATAGCTGACGTGGCTCAAAAGGCTGCCCAACTTAAATAGGACTGGGCAGGATATGTCAGCCGCATGTCGACAAACTGTGAGCCCAAATAGCGCAGAACTGGTGCCCTAAGACAGTGAGACGGGGTCGCGGCAGACCACGTAGGAGATGGCGGGACGAGCTGGATAGGTTCCACCAAAACTGGAAAGAGGACGCGCGGGCTCGCAAAAGATGGAAAGAGTGGAGGGAGGCCTTTGCCTAGGAGTGGGACAGCGTAGGCTAGGAGAAAAAAAAAAAAAGTAAAAATATATAAGTTTTGCATCAAATCATCAATAAAGTAGTTAATCAAGTCAATTCAAATAATCAAAGAAATAAATTCTGTAATGACTTCTTATCAGAAACCTTTTACTATATTTCAAAAAATCTAGTAAAGTAAAGTAAACAGTAATCTAATTCCAAAAGTAAACATAGCAGACATAATGACCATTAAAAATATAGCTGCCAAACGGCAATTGATAGTAATGATAAATCAGCTCACAGGTCACAGGATAAAAAGATCAGTATGCCAATCCGGCATATTATTTAAATCGATTTATATCATCACCTCTGCTTTCAAAACTGCGATGGAAAACAGTGAGGAAAGTGGCTTGGTCTTGAACCAAAAATTCTAAGACATGTGTAGGTATCTACCAACTCGCACTGGGTCCGCGTGGTAGATCACGGCCCATTCCCTCTTAGAGAGAGGAGGCCTGTGTCCCAGCACTGTAAAAAGCATTATGCTTAACAATAACAAGTTAAATATATATTTTTTTTAACCCCCGACAGGAACAAGGCATCTAAAAAAAAGATTTTATTTTATAGCTAAGATCACTCTCGATCAAGTCACCTTTCAAACGAAACCATAAAAATCAAAATTGATTCAGCCGTTTGGCAGCTACGATGGCGCAGACAGACACACAGATACACACGTTAAACACCCCTCTTTTTCCGGCGGGGGTTACATTATTTTATTCCGATTTTGAACACTTAATTCTACAATTAGATTCTCATTCACCAGTTCCATCTTTAACACCAACATCATTACCGGTCCGGTGTTCCATCCGACTTTATTGCCGTAACGGTCTAGTCTTTCAGCTAGTGCACCCGGGTCGGTCATTCTAACCCGGCTTGCCAGTCGTAAGTCACGGGTATACATCGTACGGGTATAATGAACTCTGTTGGCATTAGCAGGGTTAATTTTGGAATAACAGGACACTTTGTACAGGAATATTAAAAAAAAAACTTAACCATAGACCATGACCTGGAGAAGGACACGTTTCATCCTGGAAGTTAAATATCTTGGGTGCTAAAGTTCATCGAAAACACTCTTTTCCCTAGTTGTACCTAACACTGCATAGCGTTTAGATAAGTGTTTTTGTACAACTTGTCGTGATTTCATTGAGTTAATTAAAAACATATATTATTATCGAATAATAATATCCACTGTGGCAACACTGTCAAAATACAAATGACTAATATTGTAAGAAACTTTAAAATGTATTTTCATTATGGCAACTGAATGTATTATTTTACATTGGCAACACTTAGAAATAACGGTTATGATAATATCGCTATTTCTGGGTGGAGCAGAAGTCGTTTTAAAAATGGCAAAATGTAGTGCAGAGGCAGTCGTCGTTTGATTGTGAAATAGTATAGTTGTGCGGATTAAAAGTATTACCAAGAAAAGAGTGTTTTCTTTGTAAACTGAAGGTAATAAAATAACTTTTTTTTTTTTCGTAGGCGTTTTCGCCCGCAACAGGTTTCTTTAAAAATCAATCCTACCTGCGTAATTAGAACCACCATATCTTTTTTATCTCCCAACATCAAAGCGTCTCCATTTTTCGCTTTGCAACCTTCATAGTTGCAAAGCTCGCTTTACCCACGTACACACAATATCTTAATGCATAAAAAGCCAAGACGGGAATACAAATGGTACCATCAAGGTATAACTTCTGCGGGGTGGGTAGTAAAATAAAAGAGGCAGGAGCGACCAACGGTACTATAAAAGTGAGCATTTTTATGCGTTGGTACCACAATTTGTTCTATGAAAGTGATGTGGGATGTCATCGTACTGAACTTTGTTTGTTTAGCAACAATATTATAAGAAGTTTTGGAAGACGATGCATATCCTTAGGGGAACATGCAGGATGTCAAGGCAAAGCCTTATTAATACCCAAGAAGAGAATAGAAAGATAAGAGAGTATTATGGTGTACATATTATAGAGTAACTCTATAATATGTACACCATAAAAAATACATATTAAATGTAGAAATTTAACATAGGGTGACACAATGGGCGGTCTCGCTTAAAGCGATCAAGATTCCACTATTTTATTTGATTTATTAGGGGATAATAAACAACTACAACATAAATATAGCACATTAGCTTAACAAAACTTTAAAAAGTAATGCTGCATTCCACTGCATTATCCGCAGATAAAACATATTTAAAGATCAGTGGTTGCCACTAGACGAGCATATCCAAAATTAACAATTATTTTGAAATAAAAAAATAAAATATTATAAAGCGAGCAATAGCTACAAAACCAAATCAGAACAGAAATAATTTAATTTACTTGAATTTAATTATGCAATAAATTAACAATAATAATAAGACTACAATTAAGATAACATTATAATATAAGATTTATATCTATTTTTCGAGCATGCAAATATATCAATACACTATAATGGCTTTACAACTTTTAAGACACGTCCGTGTAGGGTTAGCCCCAGGTCTTAACCAATGAAATTCGTAAAAACATCACCCTACTTCTGGGACAGTCGGGTCAAAAGTACCAGGGAAGAAGATAGGAACCCGTCGGTGGTAATGAAAACAAACTGGAATCGACCAATCGAACTACCAAGAGCAGTGAATCTTCCTGATAATCTGTTTTACATAATAATGAATCGGCCTGTAATGTTCCCACTGCTGGGACAAGGATCTACTCTCGGTGAGAGGGTGTGGGACGTAATCCTTCACGCGGGCCGAGTGCGGGTTGGTGGATGTCACATGTCTTCAAACTTTTTGGTTATTCCACGAATCATTTGACACACATTGGCAATCCACATCAATGGGGATTCGTGAAGTTTTTGTCTACAAATCCCCATTATGACTTATATGAGACGTCAATATTGGTTCTAGGACATGCTGGTTTCCTTATGATATTTTCCTTCAGCATTTTGAGAGCATAATCAGCCTATAATGTTCCCACTGCTGAGTCACAGGCCTCCTCTCTTCGAGAGGGAGTGGGCTGTAATCTAACACGTGGACCCAGTGCCGGTCGGTAGATGTCACATGTCTTCGAATTTTTGTTTCTAGGACATGCCAGTTTCCTCGCGATGTTTTCCTTCACCGTTTTGTGAGCAGTGGTGATGAAATAATTTACACACAATAAAGCGCATGTCTGGGTTTGAACCTACGACCTACAACTCGTAACTGCAACTTGGCCCACCCTTGCTCCTCTCGTGTTTTACTTGGTGATAATTTTATTAACAATGATAATGATTTTATACAAAGGTGCTCAAGATGAAATTGCATGCCAGGCTACACTTTATACTTATACTTTATAGTCTTCCCGGAGCAAGCCATAAAAATAATTGGATTGCCTACAAAATAGAAAACTAGCTTCTGAGATCTCGTTTAAAATGAAACTGCAAACTGGACTACCAGTCTTCCTACTATATTGTTCTTTGTAGAATAGTTAAAAGCCTAAGATAATAATGATAATATGATATTCATTACCTCCTGTTTCTTTACGTAATCAGGGATAAGGCAATAACTTGGCAAGTTTACTGCATTCATATAATATAACCTTGGAGTAAGAGCTTGTTCATACTAGCAACTTTTTAGCTGCGTAACAGCAACGGTGGTAGAAGAATTATATACAGTATGTTAACTAACAAAGGGCGTTCCCGTTAACCTGCAATAGTATAGCGTCTATACATGACAAAAAAAATATTACCATTAAAAAAAAAAAGTTTTTTTTTTGTTTTTGTGTAGTAAAATATTCACAAAAAATATTGAATGGTTACGGAAAATAAACTCTCTGGACACGCCCACTTGTCACACTTGTTTTTCTACGTTGAAATACAAGTGTGCGTGTACACTGTGTTTCTTTTACGTTTAAATTTAATCGTTTTGTGAACATATCAAGAAACAAAAAAAAAAAAAAAATTTTTTTTTGAGTGGTAATATTTTTTTTAGCATGTATACACGCTATACTATTGCAGGTTAACGGGAACGCCCTTTGTTAGTTAACATACTGTATAAGCACGCGGTCTGGAGTTTTGCCAATAAAACGATTCACAACTATTTAAGCATAACATACACATAACATCACGCCCTGTAATACCCCAAGGGTTAGGCAGAAGTGTACCTAAAGTACACCCACATTTCGCCAGTTATGTTTAAGTTCCATGTAATAGGGGTCGAGCCTATTGACATCCACCGGGCACAAATCCAGACTACGGGCTGCTACTGAGAAGTTTCATATGGAAAAACTGAATAACATTTTGCCCGAACTGGGAATCAAACCTAGGAGCTCATGCTCAGTGGTAGCGCTTGCAACTACTATACAGGCTGTAAGGGTAAACAGTCTTGTCATTTAAACCATGGGTAGTTGACTTAAATATAAAAATAAATGACCGAACACAACAAAAAAAAAACGTAATTTTCTTTAAAAGATTTTAAAAAGTTTCTTTCCGACACCGTGCTCTGTAGCGAAACAGCTGACTGACTGAGGGAGGGGTCGTGCTCGCGGCCGGTCAGGTCACATCCCGTACCCCTCGCCCGTGTTGAGACGCGAGTTCGTTGCCCTAGCGCATAGGACAACGAACTTGCGTCTCTTGTGGTAAAATGTAGATTTAAAAAAAAAAAAAAAAAGTTGTAATTTTATATTGATTTTACGTTCTATAAATGAAACCAAACCACTGATTGCAAGGATAACGGTGTTTACCCTAACACCCTGTAATAGACCAGCGAGGCGTTTTATTTAAATTAGGAAACATAATCAGATTTCTAGAGTTAAACTACATAAAGTGTAGCTTTTATCATGGTAGGTTCCTTTGTGCGAATTTCTATACAAAAAAAACAACATGTCTCACTGTCCATAGATGTTTGTTGTAATGTTTACCATATGTGAGGTTATGTAGTGACAAAACAAGCGTACACTGCACCACACAAACTGTCGTGTGGTTTCATGTAGTTGTAATCAACCATCCCTGTCCATAAATCGCACAGCCATCACACAACACACAAGCCGTATATGAACCTAGTGCTAAATTCCTGACCACTTTTATGTAGCCGTATTGTGGTCCAAAAGTTTTTGTCTGTTTATTCCGGCTAATCTTCGAAAGGGCTAGACAGCTTTTCACGGAACTTTTACTGGCAGATAGCTGGTGTTATAATTTATTTTATTTTATTTATTTATTTATTTCAGGCCCATAGATAAATACCTTATCCTAAACATACATATTTTTATTAAAATTACTTAAAATTATTGTACACGAAATGATGACTTCGGCGTCGTGTTGCGCTGCGTGGTGTCGTGTAACCTTCCACGAAAACGTCGGTACGCCACACCTTTCGGCCAAAACTCTTCTTTCATGAAGGATTCTAGGTACTGAGTTGGAACCCGCACCACAAACGACTTGAAGTTTATGTTATGGCGCGACTCCAACTTCTCTAATCTCAAGGTCCACTTGGTCTTGCTTCGGATGTATTCCACGATGTCTTCAGTCATGGTGGAGTGATGCAGACGGGATACGTACAGCTGCGTCGACGGTGTAGCAGGACGCAGCAACATATTTGGTCCTGCCAGACCAGTACCAGATCGATTACGGCATGTCGGCTTTTCGGCTCCTCCCCCAAGTCGACCCTAACATATTTGGGAAGAGGCTAGGCTCGATTATGTGTGGTATAAAAGTTATCCGTCTGAGCAAGCCCTCACGCTGTTTCAGTGTATTTCCAGGCAATCTCTTACGGCACAACAGCGATATCAAATTTTCAGTGTTTCTGCACTGAAAGTCTTGCCACGATAATTTCCCAGTTGACTTTCGTTTGCAGCTGAATTTTGAAATGTAAGTGGGTTTTTAATGGGTTATGGTGATGTTATAATAGTTTGGTTTAAAATTCATAGAGCACATAATACACCACTAGTGTGATAAAGAGAGGAGCTCGTGGCTAAGAAGTAACAGCCGCACGGGTCGATTCATCAGGCAAAGCTACGCTATTCGGGGTTGTTCCGTGGATGGGTGACGATCTTTACATACCGAGACTCCTCCTTGCCTCGGAAAGCACGTTAGGCCGTTGGTCCCGGTTGTCATTCGTAGATCTTTGACAGTCGTTACGGGTCGTCAGAAGCCCGAAATTCTGACAACCAGTCTCACCAAGGAATATCGTATTATACCCAGTTACTGGGTTGTAGACGTCAGATAGGCAGTCGCTCCATGTAAATTACTTCTATTCAGCTGCATCCGGTTAGACTGGAAGCAGACCCCAACATAGTTGCGAAAAGGCTAGGCAGATTGACCTTGTTTTTTCAGAACAAAACATTAATACCATTATTTATCCCCAACGATGAATTACGAAGCCCAGTTTATTTTATTTTTTTACATCTCCTAACTGGCTTCCGAATTTTTTCGTCTCGAAACGGCGCCCGCCATCAAATTAATGAGACATCTCACAATCCGATTTTAACAATGAATCTTATTTTTTCCCCAATTATAGAGATTTTGGCAAACAATGGGACGATAGTAATTAATATTAATTATTTACAAATTATCGCCCCTGTCGTATTTATCATGGTTTGGTTGGCATCGTGTTTTTTTTGTAAGTGATACAAAAGTGATGGATTATTTGTTTTTCTAACGTTTTGTTATGAAAACTAATTCGTTTTAGCAACATAAGAGCATTATATTGTGTTTCGACTGGAAGATAAACATACTTAGTCATATTCAACACTATTAATTTATTATTACTAATAATAACTAGCCGCGTGGACCGTAATCATTTTTTCAAAAAAAATACTGCTGATGACATCAGTTATCTGCCAGTGAAAGTCCAGCCGTTTCGGAGATTAGCTGGAAAAAACAGACGGACAGACAGACATAAAAATATTTAAAAAATGATTTTTATTGTAAGTACCGTAAAAAACTGTCATATAACATTACTTACAAACAGATATTGTGTTTCGACTGGAAGATAAACATACTTAGTCATATTCAACACTATTAATTTATTATTACTAATAATAACTAGCCGCGTGGACCGTAATCATTTTTTCAAAAAAAATACTGCTGATGACATCAGTTATCTGCCAGTGAAAGTCCAGCCGTTTCGGAGATTAGCTGGAAAAAACAGACGGACAGACAGACATAAAAATATTTAAAAAATGATTTTTATTGTAAGTACCGTAAAAAACTGTCATATAACATTACTTACAAACAGACATTTCAATTTTATTTATTTGTATGTATGTATAGATTAAAAAAATCTGCTTTATTGCGCTGTGTAAGATATAAAATTACTTTATCTTCTTAAATGTGGTTTATTTAGTCAGCCTATCGTTCTAAGAAGTTCACGTATATTTTTGGATTTTTTTCTTATAAATCTTAGAAGGAGAAAGCCTTATCTAGTACCTAAGGCGATTAAATAATAATCTGCTTATTTTATTTCTTCTTTATTTTCACAACATTACACATATTTACACTAACATAATATTTATTATACTAAATTAACTAAAAAACAATTACATATATAACAAAATTAAAAAGAAAAAATAAAGGGGAGGGGCTCACTGAGCATCAAAGAATTCGTCCGCATCGCTGTCAATGGGAAAGGTGCCCAAAAGGCTGGCAGCATTGCCACGTTGAATGGCAATGCTGATTCTTTGGGCTAAAAATAGGCCAGCCCTCTGGTCACGTGAAGAGTCGACCAATCGCTTAGCGATGTCCCGAAATACTCGATGAGCACTCGGACCCCACGGCCCTAGTGTTTCAACCCCAAACGGCTCAAACATATAGCTCCCAATAAGGTTGTTATATTTTATTTCTTGAAACAAACTAGTCTTCAGTGATCAATGGTTCAAACTCATGTTTTTACAAAAACAAAAACAAACAAAATCTACAAAATTCAAACACAATGCGAATTGTTATATGAATAAATGAATAGAATAAATAATAATTTTAAACAGACGGTCCAAGTAAAGTACACAATGGTTGGTAACTTCTGTGTGTCCTGGAGTATCCAATCGTCGGTATTTTAGTCGATCCCAAATGTTAGTCTAGGTACTCTAGGTCCACGGAAAAACAGGCTTGGTAATGTGTGCGTCATGATGTCAGGGACCATGAGAAAGAAAATACTAACTTCCGCCCGCGGCTTCGCCCGCGTGCTATGTCGATAAATAGTATCCTGTGTCCTTTTCCAGGTCATAGTCTACCCCTGTGCCAAATTTCATCCAAATCCGTTCAGCCGTTTTAGCGTGAAAGCGTAACAAACAAACAAACAAACTCACTTTCGCATTTATAATATTAGTTAGGATTTATTGGCCAAGTAATACAGTAGGTAATCAGGTTCACGGGTTAACAGCAAGTTGAGACGATTTGAGTAGCTTAAAATATTACTTACAGCTAGTATGTAATAGGCCACACCACTAGCTAATTTTCCATGCACAACATGTAACAGTCTTCTTCAGAAAATCTGTTGTAATAAAAATCAAGCGCAATATGTTTATCACAGTCCCAAAAAATATTTACCAAAAACACACCCAGTCCCGCCATCTCAACACACACAAAAATGGAGGCGGCTCAGAAAAACGTTGGATCACAACCTGAATAATTCATTACTGGCTCAAGAAGCGATGAGGGGGCGAAAGAAAATGATAATAAAGACTTACCGACTACCTTTGTCCCAAGGTTTGGTCCAACAAAACAACTGGGTAGGTATTTGAGGCATTTTATCGGTACTTCCGATATGAGCTAGTTATGAATATATTTATTTAAGAGGGTGGTAAAGTTCCTAGGTATGTAGTGAATGCGGCATCTATATGCTTTTACTCAAATATGCTTGGAAATTCAAGCATTATTTTGACAACCTTCTTCGAGATAAATAGAAAATGCTGTACTGGTCAAATACATGCGAGTAGGTGGCCGGCAATGTTACTAGAAAAACTCATATTTGTCGTGTTTAGCGGCAGAATTACTATGAAAACTCAGTGACTGTCACTAAAATAAAGCTCTTTTTAGCAACCAAAAGTGAGGTACAAACTCTAAAATATAAAGATGAGAGGATTGGATTCCATCTCCGGATTGAAATCACTGTCGAAGTTTTGTTATCACAAGCCAGATTAGGCATATGGAATTAGGCTTATAGATAGAAGAAATTATTGTATCACCGTCTCAATTATTAGTCAGTTTCAAAGAGTGTTCTTTGAAACAGACTAATAATTGAGACGGTGTTATAAGATTTCCATATGAACAGATTTTGTCCTATTCAGAAACTTAAGATATTGACAAAAGCTGAGAGCTTTAGATCAATCCTATATTAGCCTCTTTCTACTCTACTACCCATCACCAAAGGGTCATCCGTATTACCGGCTATAGAAGTCCACATTCATGGTCATTGCTCGTCCACCGAAACATAAGTGGGCTAACCTAATAAATCAAATCACGCACTTCATTGACGGTCACTCCATGAACTGCCCGGCCATCCCGGCCATCGGGCTATTGCTCACATTCGCCAAGACAGGTCAAACGAGAATTAATTGCGTTAGATCTATAGACTCCGCTGGATGGTATAAACACAGAATAGATAGATACAGAAGGTCGACTCGTACTCCACGTACTAGTCGAGCGAGTGCAAACGCTCTCGCCACTGGCATTCAACCGATATTGCTGGACGTAATGTCTGTTCTGTATCTGATGAAAATGCAAACAAATGGATCACAAAACGTACTTGTGGATGCCCAATTCGTAGTGTCATCTACAAATTGAGTGCTTTTATTTGATTCACATTACAAATCATTCGACAATTATTGAGGTTTTGTGTAATATCAATTTTCGTCGACGATTTTCTAATTACTTTTTAGTTTATTCTGAAATTAAAATCATGTTTTTATACATAATTTAACACTAAAATTATACCTATACAAAGCGAAATAAAAATTATTATGCAAAGGAATGGCTCATAGGGCGTCAAAAAATTCTTCCGTAACGTGGCAATGCTGCCAGCCTTTTGGGCACTTTTACCACTGACAGCGATGTCGACCATTTTTAAATTAAAATTAAATTTTAATAATGTTATTCAATCAGTTCTTTCATTTCAGTTCATCTAAAAACGGGTAAATGTGTTATTCATTCTCTTAAGTGATTGATTGCATAAGAATTTAACCTAAACAGGGTTTTGTTAAGTCTTTCATCAGACACTTTTGTAACAGACTACGCGTCTATGTGTCTGACGTCTGCCTGATTTTCTGGCTTTATAGAGCTGACTTTCTGTATTTATTTATTCTGTGATATACATTTGGTCTCAAGGAGCTCCGTTTCTGTATCACTTTGATATTCTCTCGAACCATTGGGCCAGTAATCGGTAAAGGGAAGAAATTGAACCGATTGCCTCTCAGTGTTTTATTTACTTCTTTTTGAACACTTGAGTTAATTGGTATGATACACAAAGGTGTTCTATAATGCGAGAAATACCGGATGGTAAATAGTAGGTATTTATTTAAAATAAGGGAAGAAAACCAAAATGATACTTAAAATATACAACATTATTTATTGTTTATGCTAAACCCGAAAAAGGGTCATTGTACTCATCATTTTGAACAACTTTTTCTATGGGACCAAACTTGAAATCGCGAAAAAAAAAATCAGCTGTTCCATACATTTTGTCGATTTAAGTGAACACAAATGTATGGAACAGCTGTTTTTTTTTTCGCGATTTCATGTTCCAGGTAAACTTTGTTGTTTCCTGATTGCAAGATTTACTAAGAGAGTTTTTTAAGATACTAAGAACAAGATTCTTCATGATTGCTCACTACTACGTACTGTAGATTCTTCGTAAAGTTCTATACAAAAATCGGCCTAGCCGTTTTCAATTATGTTGGGTCGGCTTCCAGTCTAACCGGATGCAGCTTAATACCAGAATTTTACATGGAGCGACTGCCTATCTGACCTCCACAACCCAGTAACTGGGCAATACGATACCCCTTGGTAAGAACGGTTGTCAGACTTTCGGGCTTTGACGACCCGTTACGACTCTCAAAGATCCACGAATGACAGCCGGGACCAACAGCATAACGTGCTTTCCGAGACACGGAGGAGTCTCGATATGTAATGATAGTCACACATCCACTGACCATGGATCGACCCGTGCGGCTGTTATTACTTAGCCACGAGCTCCTTCGTAAAGTTCTATACAACTACGTTTATTTCCTCCATTCCAGGTTTCTTCACGTTATTTTTTCTCTATCGTCAACAGAATTAAACATTATAATTATTACCACGCAAAAACGCTCTAGCCCTGAGCTTGAAAAATGTCTCATGAGTTGGGTCTGAAAACTAAAGCTCGATTCCTATAAACAAAAAAACGAATCGTTTTACTTATCAATGGTAGCTTTTTTTTAATTGCCAACCTGGGCATATAAATACAAGATTCGTAAGCTAATTTTACCTGTGATAGCTACTTCCATAATGGGAGAGTCTACTACTAGTACTATGCAAAGCTATGAAGTCTTTGTTTCATTATTGGTAAAGATACAAGAGTCTAAATTTTAACCGAGAACGGTCCGTAGTCCGTACGTTATACGAATCGGCCATAAACCTTCAGACGACTGCAACATTGTCTCACAACATAGTACACACCTGCCTAACTGCAGGGATTACAAACGTCCCCTAAGATCATACATACACACCTCTGACATTTTGAGACACAATGAAAATGGCGGCCCAGGTACATCCGTTACCCAAAGCTAGTAGATTATAAAGCTAGGGTACACGATGGTATGTAGGGGGAATGCGTCGAAATGCCGCCGAGTCGACCTAATAGGGCACCTTCCTCCCCTGACACGGAGGGATATTAAAAAGGGTGCTAATGTTACGGAAGTGAAAATATTTTGGGGATTTGATGTGGTATTTTAACTACCTACTGGCTGAAATTAGTTTCATGTCCATAATAATACAGGGTGAAATATAATTCATGGGCATCCTCTTAAGGGGTCATTGTACTCATCATTATGAACAACTTTCATTAAGGAACCAACTCAGAAATGGCGAAAAAAAAAAACAGCTGTTCCCTACATTTTGACGAGCTATGCTAACATAAATGTAGGAAATAGCTGATTTTTTGACTGCTATTCCTCGAAAGGGACTGAGTTTGTAAAATGGACTAAGAGCTTTGCGAACAAGTTAGTAGACCTCAGACATGCTGATAATAATAAATCTGCAAAGGATTTGTCGGCTATAAACAATGAGATAAATAAAAGAGACTGGCCAGTGGACATTGATTTGAAATAAGAAAATGCGCTTATTCTCAAAAACACCTTCACCTATAATAATTATCTATACTGCGTTCGCAATTTATTTGCCAAACATGTAAACAAACACGAGTTTTAGGAAAACCAACTGTAATGCCTACACATAAGGTTCAGTTTGCGCTACAACTTCATATTTTTTATGACTTTTTCAACAGTACTAGTCAGTCTAAATTCAACTTTATTTACACTGCCATAAAGTTGATGTTTGTTTAAGTGGTAATAACATCAATTGGAAATAAGGATTTAAATAGACCTTATACACTATGTACTAATGCATTGCCAGCAACAAAAACTAGCTCAGAAGGAAAATACTAAAATGACTTATCCCCCATTTTCATAAATCCAAGGGCAATCTGAAGCACCCTAGTCAGTTGCTAGTAATAAACCGGTTCGCTCGTCCAAAAAACAGACAGTTTGACTATTCAAACATTCCTTTTCGACCCAAAAAAGTTGCGAAAAATGAAGTATTTTTCATTAGTCTCTAATTTTCACATCAAAGCTTCTCACTTGTTAGTCATTTCACCTGTTAAAGTAATCCTTTTGATTATAATGCTCTTTGTACACTTGCTAAATAAAAAATAGTTATGCATGTTTTATCGGTACCGCAAATTTCCTGGTTCCCATTGTTTTGGTGTACTTAAGCCTGCGCAAATGAGAAATAAGGCTGGTTGACGTCTGTGCAAGACCTAGGTGATTATTTGCAGGTATTATGGGGCTTATAGTGTGCAAATAAAAGAAAATACGACGAATTACGAATACTTTCAAGCCTTACCTTTCTTGTTGTAAATAGTTTTAAAGCAGATGTTTAAGGCAAGTTCTTCAGTGTGAGCTTTTTGCAAAGTCTAGTTAAAAATCGTATTAGGGATCTCGCGCACTAGACGGCCACGACTCTAGCCATTTGTGGCCGTCTAGTGCTATTGTATGGTCTGCGGCTAGTTGGTCGTTGCGACCAAGTGCGTGATTCGAATCGATTTCTATAAGGTTACCTGGTCGGTGTGGCATCTAGTCGTGATCGTGGCCGTGATCCCTATTTAGCTTCTTCAAAAAACCCTATTTGGTTTAAAAGCTCCGGCTCCTGAAATTTTTTTTATTAGAAATACACGTTTGTGTCGGAACGTGTGTTATTTGAACGCTCAAATGATGAATCCCGCATTGTAACAAAAAAAAAAATTGATGTAAAAATAATCGTTTTTTTTTTTTTCATGACAAGAATCTCTCCTCCACTTCTCATAGTTCGCACATAAAGGCTGTAACATACATCACACGTACCTTACGAGGCCCGCTCCGCTCGTTAATGCCCGAAACGTTTTTCTTTTCAATTTACGATTCCACCACAGTTTAGTGGGGAACGAAATTCTTCAATTAATGGCTGTCTGGTTTGTAAGGGTTTGTTTTCGAGGATTTCTTTTTTTTTTTTGTTACTTTTTTTATCTGTATCTTAAGGTGTTTGTGTTGTGTCTTTCAAGAACAGGCAAGACAAAGAAGTCGAAAAACGAGTCCAAAATGCTTGGAAAACCTACTGGGCCCTTAAAGAACATATGAAAGGAAATCTCCCCATATCCTTGAAAAGAAAACTCATCGATATGTGCATCCTGCCCGTCCTAACCTATGGTGCACAAAGTTGGTCACTTACTGAACAACAAAAGTCCAAACTCAAGATTTGCCAGCGGGCAATGGAGCGCAGCATATTAGGTGTCAAGCGAACAGAGCGCGTTAGGAACACCACCCTGCGCTCCATAACTCAAGTAGCGGATGTTGGAGAAAAAACAGCCAGGCTGAAGTGGGAGTGGGCCGGCCACGTCGCACGAATGCACCCGGAGAGATGGGCAAAGATCGTCACTCACTGGACGCCTGAAGGAGGACATCGCCGTCGAGGTAGACCGCGGCGAAGGTGGTGTGACGATCTAATAATGTTTGCGGGGCCAACATGGCCAGAAATCGCACAAAATAGAGAGCTTTGGAAGGAAAAAGGGGAGGCCTTTGCCCAGCAGTGGGACACACAATAGGCTATAAAAAATAAAATAAAAAAAATCTTAAGGTGTGACCGAATCAGCTGAGATACAGTCGTGTGTTATAAGTTATGTGGTTGTAGTATGGAAATTCACAGTAGTCACATTGTGTACGTATTTTAACTACTTATTAGATTTATTTTTGCATTTTTTTATAGGATTTCTAAAAAGATGGGCTCCATACAGCAGTTGCTCCCTAGCATCTGCATCTTTTTCAAGCGAGAGAATCAAACGGCTCATAATAAATAAATAATATTTTTTTCCGGTAAAAAAAATCCAGTTTATCTTCAGTTATGTTATAGTTCTATCTTTTTCGTATGGTTAGTGACTAACCTGGCCTTGGCTTCACATGCCGTCTAGAAATATCTATATTTAACACTTGTGACGTATGTATATTATCTAAGTTAAAAGATAGTACCTGTTATTTAAGTATAAGTACCAATACCCAATGATATATAAAACTATAGATACGTTGTCCGCACTCTAAAATGACAACATGAAATGAAGCCAATTGGCCACATCGCGCTTAGTTACGCACCAACCTGTCGCGCGACACTACGTTTGTTTTTAATTTATATTGTGTGTGTAAAACTGAAGATGTATATTTATCTCCCTCTAGCAACAGGCATCCCGCCGTACGGTGTCATATTTTCTTTCCCTTTCTTCATGCGTATAAGTAGCTATCTAGTATTTTTGCCGTTTTTAAGCGCCGTGATGTTGGTTTATGACGTGTCTATATAATAATACGTCATTGCCAATACCTATACAATTTGAACTGCATTTCAAACAAGTCGCATTTTTAATTAATTAATTCAAAATATCTTTATTGTGGGCAAAATATGTTATATGTTTGTTACAGGTCTTAACAAAAAATTAGAGTTCCAATATGTCCTGCCTAATAGGCATACAATAATTATGTATCGGCATTCAAATTAAAATTATTTTACATGTCAAAGTTAGGTATTATAAATGTCAAAATATCAAAATACAGTTAAATTAATACATGGTCAACAAATCAATTAATAATTCAAGAAATCTTGGATCGTGTAGTATGCTTTATCAATCAGAAAGTTTCGTAATTTATTTTTAAATACTGGAAGTTCCTTAGTGCTCAAAATGTCAATAGGTATTTTGTTGTATATTTTTGATACAATGCCAAAGAAGCTTTTGTTATATATAGCTTTTGTTTTATAAATATCAGTCTCTTCACCACCATTCTACAGAATCGTGATTTATTTCTGAAACACGAAAACACTCCTACCCCATTTAAGGGGACAAAATACGCATCCGGGGTAATAATCCACTTCATTTGACAAGGGAACTTGTTATGTACAGGTGCAAGCAATAGAACACGGAACCCTAAAATTACAAGACGACACGAACCTTCATGAGAAGGTTTATTAACTACCGGAGAATCACTGGCCCTTTTCTTCCCTCTCCCTCACACCTTCGGCAAAATATACGTCGGTCTATGTCCCTCCTTTAGGGTCCACTGTCATTAGATGCTAAGCTCTCAATATGGTACTTAAGCTCCCCCCTCCTAATTGGGGGTGCATTAAACGCTTATGCTCATATAAAATGATTTATAGAGAGTCCGGTGTCGACTTATAATGAGAACCCGAGGGTTTTTGATGTGGAACTAGATCTTTAGAACTTATGGCCAGTGTATTTTAGAGTGTGACTAGTGTACTGTGTGGCGGAATTATTGGGTCATCATTGAACGTAGTATTTTTTTTGGAAAGAAAAAATACATTACCGTCTCTCAAAATCACAGACAAGGAACTAACTAGGACTAACATTGTAGAAACCTTCTAACTTTAAACGTAAATAAAGCACACTTAAATAATACTAGCTGTGCCCCGCGGTTTCACTCGCATTAGTCTCAATCCCGTGGGAATATTGGGATAAAAAGTATCCTATGTCCTATTCCAGGTCAAGGTCTATCCCTGTGCTAAATTTCATCCAAATCCGTTCAGCCGTTTTAGCGTGAAAGCGTAACAACCAAACTCACTTTCGCATTTATAATAATAGTTAGGATTAAAGCATACCTACATTTGAAATAACAATGACTTGACTGAACTATAGCCGCTTTTTAGTTTGTAAAACTAAGGTTAAAACCCTAAAGCTGATGACGCCATAGTTGTTAGTGATACACTATAGTTGACAACTCAGATAACTATTGACAACCCCAAAAAAAGTCGACCTACCTATCAGTTTTACAAGACCAGACTAAAAAAAGGTACCTATGACAAATGACCCCTATTAAGCGCGGTATCCATTGACCCCTAGTTATTTTTAAACACCCCTAATAGCTTATAACGATGTAAATTAATCGTCCTAAGCGTTGCGTGACGGTTACTAATATGGCCAGGTTACGGAGATGAGAGTGAAAAATTAACCTTTTTCAGGGGTATTAACTAAATTTTTTTCAGGGTGAGATAAAATGTGGCGTCTATCAGCTGCGAGGGGGGTGTTTTTTGCTGGGGAATCAATTTAGGAGATACAAATGGTGGATGGAATTGAAGACGTCGTGCGAAATCAAGGATTTTGATGCTTTTGATGTAATAGCATTTTGCTTATGTTCTAAATCGTTGATTTTTTTTAAAGTTTTAAATTCTTATACCTTTCAGTCATAATTTTTATATTGCAGCTGGTGTAGCTATTAGATTAGGTAGCTAGAGTTGAAGAATGTCTTATCTTAATAAATCATCTTCGTAATTGTCTGGTGTTAATTATCCTTTAATTTGTATGTACCAACGTGTTTCTGTGACAAATAATGTTTTTTCCCTTCTTTCTTGAATAATTCGTTTATATAAACTAAGGCTACTTATTACATTTTACTTTATATTGATTTCCTGTTCCTGCATTGTTTCGTGAATTTTATAATTTTGTGAACAAATAATAATAATAATATTTTTCTTTTGTTTTCAGGTAAGCAATCAATATCTGTATAAGAAGGTCACTCCATGGATACGGTAACGTAACAATTGCATAAAAACCGACTCACCACAAAAAAAAAGGCCGTACAATAAAATTGACAAACCAAAAAAAAAATCCTACTCTTAAATAAAATTAAACCAAATCAAAACAAAAAACAAAAATTCAATCAGTATGAAAATTACAGAACATTTTGTATAAAGTACATACGAGAGGCATACAGTTATCTAAGATCTACGCCACACCGCCCCGCGGCTTCTCTCGCTGTATTCCTGTTAAACACTGTCATTTGACTCAACACCTTCGCTTGAATTTTTATTGGTAACATTTTCGCTTTCAAGTGGGAAGCTTTGGATGTGGTACTTTTTAAAACTGATTTTTAATGTCTTATATAGTTAAAAGTAAAACTCGAACGATCAAATAATAATGAGTTGGTGTCTGTATCTGTGAATTTCTCCAAAACTGATGGATCAGTTTCAATGCAGATTTGTTTACAAGGCTTCACATGACTCGTGTTAAATAATATTAATGAAAATTTTACATAATGCTTCTTGACTTAAGAGAGCTCGTGGCTAAGTAATAACAGCCGCTCGGGTCGATCCATCAGGTTAAGCTACGCTTGCCGGGGTTGGTCCGTGGATGGGTGACCATTTTCACATATCGAGACTCCTCCGTGCCTCGGAAAGCACGTTAAGCCGTTGGTCCCGGATGTCATTTGTGGATCTTTGACAGTCGTTACGAGTCGTCAGAAGCACGAAAGTCTGTAAGTCTGACAACCAGTCTAACCAAGGGGTATCGTATTACCCAGTTATTGGGTTGTGGAGGTCAGATAGGCAGTCGCTCCATGTAAAATACTGGTATTCAGCTGCATCCGGTTAGACTGGAAGCCGACCCCAACATAGTTGGGGAAAGGCTAGGCAGATTGATTGATATTGCTGTCGGTCGTTCGATTTGTTTTGTTTCGATTAGTTTACCCAAATTGAAACCCTGGGGAGGCTCAGTTGGCATTTTAGTTAGTATTCCTATTTTCAAAATCCTTAGACTACCAGGTACCTAAATTGTGATCCCGGGGGAGGCACAATTGCTAGCCAACTCTCGATATACGAGCCAACTATCTGATCGCTAGGAGAACACTTCTCGATACCCGAGAAACATTTTCTATTTTGTTATTGTATTTTGCTAGTTTCCATCCATGGGGTAGAAAGGTTATCGGGTTGTGGAGGTCAGATACGCAGTCGCTCCATATAAAATATTCAGCTGCATCCGGTTAGACTGAAAACCGACCCCAACTTAGTTGGAAAAGGCTTGATAGATTGATTTTTATCTATGATATATATTATCTATGGTATCGAAATTCTCAATTGTTTTTGAATGATTTTATTTGACTCGGAATCATGTAGGGACATATTTATCAAACAATTCCAATATTGATGTTAGCCATTTCGGTGCTATCGAATCTTACGCTAGATCAAGTATTGACTCATGTACTATTAAACTTTCATCTTCATCCGTCACTTTGTTAGCCATCTATTAAACAATAGTATTGCACTATCAACCTAGCCAAATAACAAAAAGGCACCTTCCTATTAGATAATCTCAGGTAACATACCACATCCACGTCTTCCATTTACACCCCCTACAAGAAGGGGGTGTGTGCGCAATTTAAAAGATAAGATCAACCGAGCTCGCTCGAGACGATGCCTCTTAAATTATTCAAATAAAATCCCACTACGATATCTGTGATTGTAAATTTTGGTGTGCAGATGTGTATGTACACTTGAGGCCGAGAAAATTGTACAGTATTTACAGGTGAGGATGTAAATGGAACTGCGGTGGCGACGGGAACGGATTTAGTATTTATTTGTTTTGATTTTGTAAAAGGTGCGGTATTATTGGTGGCCTTTTTCATGCATATCTCTCATCACTTCTGTAAGTTCAAAGCATTCAAGGTTAAACAAATATTTGTTACTAACAACATGGTGTGTGTCTTCTCAAGACTCCTAATAGCCTAGTTGTCTGCTTACCATAACGTTATCTAAAACAAACTGACACATAATAGATGTTTATCTTGAACATTTATAAACAAATTTGGATTCTCGTAACACCCACTTGATAAAAACTTTTTTCCATTTTTTGCCGCAAAAACATGAACAAGTTTATTCCCGTGTAACCCAAATAACTGAATATATTTTCATTAATGAACCATCAGAATATTCTGATAGTTACAAGGGATACAGTTACGTTACGTAGGTACGTAAATGCTTGTGTTGATGTAATAAAATATACTTTTTATGGCCGTTTTCTTCGGAACATGAGCAGATCTTAAAAATGTATTGAATATTATGTTGGGTCCGAGATTACAGATGGGAAATAGGTGTATCGTGTTTTATTAACATAAAATTGAATTTCTTGAATTATACTGAAGATCCGCCAAGTAGGTACCTATTAGTAAATGTAGAGTAGATGAAAAACATACTTGTTTTGTGAAATGTATAAAAAATAATTTACGTGAAGTTAATCTGAAAATCCTGAATACAAAAACTCCTAACAATAATATCCAGTTCCCATTTTTCAAACCATTTCACAAACAACCAGCTTAAACATTTAAAACCCGCATCATAAACAAAACAACACACTCATCACCAACATGACAAAACAAAATGAGGAAAAAATATAACATTTTGTACATTTTTAACATAGGTACTTTTTTTGTCCGCCACTGTAAGTGGGGTTGCAAGACAAAGGGTATGCGCTTGACATCGCCTGTTTTTTTTACCTACAGTGTACAGTTATAATGCCCGGGTTACACGAGGATAGTTTTTCAAGATAGGCTATCAAGATTGTGCTAGTAAGTTAGCGAGCTAGTCAACTATCCTCATTTCTAGGCTAGTAAGCTAGTCAGAAAGATAGTAAACGGATGGGGTTCTTTTCTAGTAACTGCAATGCTACTGGCTTACAATTTCCTAGCATCATGTAAACAGCTCTAACATGTACTAAGCCAGGATATTAAGCCAATAAGCCAGTATATTAAGCCAATAAGCTAGGATATTAAGCCAATAAGCCAGGATAATAAGCCAGAACCCTAATTGCGTAACACACGAACAATCACAATCACTTTCATTTTGACAGTTCAACAACATTCATTGCGTTTTTTACGTTGTTGAGGAGACAATTTTTTCGAACATAAATATTATGAAGCAATGGATTAGAAATATCCTTCAAAATGTGAAGATTGTCATTGATCGTTTGTTACGCAATTAGTGTGCAGAATAAGCCAATAAGCCAGGACTTGCTTGCTATCCTAGCTTTAAAAACTGGGCTCGTGTAACCCGGGCATAGCGGTATGTACTTTGTTATACAAGTGTCTGTGGTACGTGCTATCACTTATGAGGAATCTCAGGAAAAAATGTGGTCGTATTATTTGGTGGGGTAATGTAATATGCGTAGTGGTACCAAATGGTGTTCAATTTGCCCTATTTTTTAACCGACTTCGTCAAAAAGAAGGAAGTTCTCAACTCGTCTGTATGTTTTTTTGTGTGTTTGTTACGCGGTGTCCGCCAATTATGAATCAATTTTGATGCTTCAGCAGGCGTTGCATGAGCACGCGTTTTGTCGACGGAAGAGTAGACAAAAATGACGTTTCCTATAGACAGTAGACAGAACGAGACGGCAGCAAAATAGAAAGAGTCAACTGCACTTTTTACGAAATTCACTCTTTTACTTAATTCGACTCAGAATTCTTTGTTTTATCATAGGATTTATCGGTTGTCAGTTTGATTTTGACAGTAAGGATAGAAAACTTTCTTCCGAAATAGTCTACATATAAAAAGACTTAGACAAAGATCGTTAGAAATGATAGACAAAATGACAGATTGTAGAAAGATTTCTACGGTGGATGTCAAAAATGAAGAAACGAACTGTCACTTTGTATAGAAAAAGCTATGTCTATTCTTCGTAGACATAGAAAGCGCCATGCTACGCCTGCTGAGGTGGTCCCATATAAATTTTATTAACTTTGCTTGCGTAGTCTTTGAGTTAGCTTCAATATCACGTATTTTGTGTGGTGAATATAAAAGTGTAGGTATGGGATGTAATGTTCCATGTGAACCTTATTTGATAGGCTTAGGCATATCAGTTGTTAGTGTGTTATTTTTTTCCGTATCAATTTAATATTTTTTGTGAATATTTTACTAAGTATAAAAAAATACTTTTTTTCATAATAATAATAGTTTTTTTAGGACGTATAGACGCTATACTATTGCAGATTAGCGGGAACGCCCTTCGTTAGATAACATACTGTATGTAACTAAACTAGGTGATATTCTTAAAATTCTTATTATTAAACCTAATTGTCTTAAAGTAGATAAAGCAATCATTTTCTTTAAATCAAATTCATAATTAGCAGAAATTCCAGCTATAAATATAGTTAATCCAGATAATAATAAAATAGTAAATCGAATTAATAAATAAACTCCCGTATCAATTGAATTGTTTTATTTTTTGCATTTAATTTTGAAAATAAATTGTTTGATTAACACAAAGTTAATACAATTTATAAGGGACTACCATCAAAATCGGTCCACAATATTGACGAACATCAATCTGCCTAGCCTTTTCCCAACTATGTTAGGGTCGGCTTCCAGTCTAACCAGATGCAGCTGAATACCAGTATTTTACATGGAGCGACTGCCTATCTGACCTCCACAACCCAGTAACTGGGTAATACAATACCCCTTGGTTAGACTGGTTGTCATTCGTGCTTCTGACGACTCGTAACGACTATCAAAGATCCACAAATGACAGCCGGGACCAACGGCTTAACGTGCTTTCCGAGGCACGGAGGAGTCTCGATATGTGAAAATGGTCACCCATCCACGGACCAACCCCGGCAAGGGTAGCTTAACCTGATGGATCGACCCGAGCGGCTGTTATTACTTAGCCACGAGGTCCTCACAATGTTGACGAACATAAAAAATAAATAGATAGGACAGACTAACATTACTCTAAAACCTCTTTGAAGACGGTTAGTCAGAACGTAACGTAAACCTGTAAGTAAAACCTGCATATAGTAACAAAGTAACTCCTATATCTTTCGGATATCCATCTGTTACCATGGCCATCGGTCAATCAATAGGATTATACGATTATACGGCGATGTCTTACTGTATAACTTGCTCAAATACCGTAGATGTGTTTGATTAGAGTGGAGCTTAGGACTTGAGTATGTTTCCTTGTGTATTATATTTGTTTGCTTAATGATCAATGATAAAATGGTCATTGAGCCAAGAACACCAGTGCTCTGTTTATCAAAACGTACAAGCCTTGTATTATCAAGTGTCATTATTTAGTTCACAAGTACTTATATTTTTAAACTTTTATTCGTGATTTTGTTTAGAAAAAAATTCTTTGTAAGTTACAACTTGAAAATTGTAGCGAATCCAGCAGGCGTAGCATGAGCGCCGTTTTGTCGACGGAAGAGTAGACAAAAATGACGTTTCCTGTAGACAGTAGACAGTACGAGACGGCAGCAAAATAGAAAGAGTCAACTGCATTTTTTACGAAATTCACTCTTTTACATAATTCGACTCAGAATTCTTTGTTTTTTCAGAGGATTTATCGGTTGTCAGTGTGATTTTGACAGTAAGGTTTTTTTTAAAAAAAAAAAAAACTTTCTTCCGAAATAGTCTACCTACAAAAAGACCTAGACAAAGATCATTAGAAATGAAAGACAAAATGACAGATAGTAGAAAGATTTCTACGGTGGATGTCAAAAATTAAGAAACGAACTGTCACTTTGTATAGAAAAAGCTATGTCTATTCTTCATAGAGATAGAAAGCGCCATGCTACGCCTGCTGAGAGTGTCTAGGGACTCTCTATTCCGTCTTACAAGTTTACAAGTGTCGTGCTTAGTACCGCAATAAATGCTTAAATTCGTATTCTTTTTTTATGTGGTCAAAAGAGAGAGATGACCTGATGCCCGTGTCCCAGCAGTGGGAACATTAAACCTGATTATGAATATGGAGATGAGCTATGAATTTAACGAAAATGAACATTCTAGGTAACTTGTGAACGTGTAGACTTGTAACTTTTGATAAATAGGGCCCTACAGTGAAAAAGTACTAATTTAATTCAAGTCTATTTAGAAGAAAAAAAAAAACCATTGACTTTAAAAAAAACATGTGAAAATAAACTTTAAATTCGGAAGTCGGTTTTGAACTTTAGTTTTTTGCCGACTTGGATTTCCGCAAAATCACGCCTGAATCAAATAACTATGTACCTCACTCAATCACAGGCCACATCCAGGTGAAGTACAAATATTTGACGTGTCTGTCGACAGGTCCATGTTAGTATTTCATCTTCCGAGTCCCGCAGTCCCCGCTAAACGGGCTTAACTGGGTTCCGTACAGTCCAATAGGCAATCGAATAGGTGGACGTCATGTGTTCGTCGGTGCATACGTCATAGATTTGTAGGTAGATTTGTTGTTTTGTAGATGTGAGTTATGTTTCCGTTTGGCTAAGTGAAAGCTGGAAAGATTATCTTAAGGCTATATTTAACCGACTTCAAAAAAATATTTTTAGGGTTCCGTACCCAAAGGGTAAAACGGGATCCTATTACTAAGACTCCGCTGTCTGTCTTTCCGTCTGTCACCAGGCTGTATCTCATGAACCGCGATAGTTAGACAATTGAAATTTTCAAAGAAGATGTATTTCTGTTGCCGCTACAACAACAAATACTAAAAAACAGAATAAAATAAATATTTAAGGGGGCTCCCATACAACAAACGTGATATTTTTGCCGTTTTATAGATAACTAGCTACCGCCCGTGGCTTCGTCCGCGTGGTATGTCGATAAAAGTAGCCTATGTCCTTTCTCAGGCTCTAGACTATCTAGTCTAGAGCCTGAGAAAGGACATTATGGGTACACAGATGTGTACCCATTTAAATCGGTTCAGTAGTTTTGGCGTGAAAGCGCGACAGACAGACAGACTGACAGAGTTACTTTCGCATTTATAATATTATTAAGGATGGTACGGAAACTTTCGTGCGCGAGTCCAACTTGCACTTGGCCGGTTTTTTATTTACCTATCATGTCCGTGGGCTTTCGCTAGCATATTAATCGGACCCTGTAGAATCAACTTTGCCAATTTATTTTCTTTAAGTAATCAAATAATGATAACCTGCAATCAAATCAATAATCTGCCACCGAAAAAGTCCTCCGATCCCCTAACCTAATTTACTCACTTCATAATTAGCCCTCAAATAAATAAGTTATCCGTTAACTTGAAGACGCGTCTCGTTAGTTAACATGTAGTCCCAGCTGAACGTCTCTTGCCGTGATTAAGTTACAAATTAGAGCCCTAATACCAGCTTAGGTCCCTTGTGGGGGGACGTTACTATCGGTACGGTATTTGAGGTTGTTCAGGCGTGTTTTTTTGGTACCTTCTTATTGATTTTGTTTGTTTTTTAGGGTTCCGTAGCCAAAGGGTAAAACGGGACCCTATTACTAAGTCTCCGCTGTCCGTATGTCTGTCTGTCTGTCACCAGGCTGTATCTCATGAACCGTGATAGATAGACAGTTGAAATTTTAATAGATGATGTATTTCTGTTGCCGCTATAACAACAAATAAAGCCAGAATAAAATAAATATTTAAGGGCAAAGGAATAAAATAAATATTTAAGGGCAAACCAGCAACAAAATCCCGTTTGTTGTATGGGAGCCCCCATACAACAAACGGGATTTTGTTGCTGGTTTTTGCTCGATATTGAAAACGACAACAGGTAGACGCTTGAAATATTTACAGAATATTTAGTTACATATTCACTTAAAAAATAAATAATTAAAATAAAACAAATATTTAAGGGGGGCTCCCATACAATAAACGTGATTTTTTGCCGTTTTTATAGATAACTAGCTTCCGCCCGCGGCTTCACCCGCGTGGTATGTCGATAAAAAGTAGCATATGTCCCTATGCCCCGGGATGCCAGCTATCTCCTTGCCAAATTTATCGAAATCCGTTCAGTAGTTTAGCCGTGAAAAGGTAACATACAGACAGACAGACAGACAGAATTACTTTCGAATTTATAATATTAGTAGTGATGGTACGGAACCCTTCGTGCGCGAGTCCGACTCGTACTTGGCCGGTTTTTTTTCTTATTGTTTTTTGCTGAAGGGAGTACCGAGTATTTTAAAAAAAGGGTCCCTTTTGTGGTTGAGTGGATTACTGGTTAGTGTTTTACAGCAGAATGGGCTAATATTATCGTTTTTATTTTGTGTGAGAGGAGCTCGTCGCTAATGCGTACATTTTACATGAAGTATTTCGTCGCAAGGTAATGGCGGATCAAATCGGGTTCACAGTTGTAGGGATGGCAGTGGAGGGGAAAAAACTAAAAATCTTACCGTGAAAACTTAGGTGAAGTGAGCTGTCAACAGTGTCAATCGCTAGAATCAGGAGGAATGACAGCTCTCTTCAAGCTCACTTCACCTAAGTTTTCACATTGAGATTTTTACTGAATAGGTCTGCTGCCGTATGAGTAGGCTCTTACACTTGATTTCCGTACAACAATTATTAATGAAAGTGGACCAAGCAAATATACCTAAATAGCTGCCCGACGAAATATTTAAACCCTGTTCTCAGGAAAATGAAAACTCTAGACATAAAAGCGTCAGTCATACCTTATAATGACATTACACAGCCACGTAAACTTCCATTATTCCTAACGATGTCATCTGACCAAGATAATCTGAGTTCAGACGGTGACCATAGAGTAAGAATGTGTAGAAGGGAACCTAACTCCGAACGCATTCTAGATGCCTGCAGTTTCGTGGGTATAAGTATAAACATGAACCAGGCGTTGAGGCCTCCTGTGTGTGAGAGGACGTGGGTTATGACACACTCCTGCGCTCCAAAACAAAGATAGCTGACGTGGCTAAAAAGGCTGCCCAAGTTAAATGAGACTGGGCAGGACTCGTCTGCTGCATGCCGGACAGAACTGGTGCCCTGGGACAGCGAGGCGGGGTCGCGGCCGACCACGCAGGAGATGGCGAGACGAGCGGGATAGATTCCGTTAAAACTGGAAGGAGAACGCGTGGGCTCGCGAAATATGGTAGGAGTGGAGTGGAGGCCAAGGAGTGGGACAGTGTAGGGTAGGAAAAAAAATACTTTTAAATTATTAACAACAAAACCGTGTTTATTAGTTGTTTAGCCTAAACACCTTTCAAACATGACATTTCTATATAAAACTGACATTAAATACACGGTTAACAAGTGTCTAAGTCCGCCCCTAAGATGACCCACTGACCTAAGTTTTTGTGGTAAGGCCCTTATTGTGGGTCACAGATTCATAAGATGTTATAATTAACAAAGCAAAATAGTTGTACATTGCACAAATTGCACTAAAAAGTGCATGCCTGCCTGGTTTAAAAGACACGGGCACAAACTCTAGGTCGTTACCACTAGGCCACCAATACTTATGGATTCTCTACAGGGTTTCTACTCTATGCAAGTGACACATCCAATTGTGGTCGCTGATGTCAAACGATGGGTTAGACGAGTTCAGATAACTTTCAGCAAGTTAGGTAAATGTGTTATGGGAGTCAGAAAAGTTAGACTTTGGACTTTGTTGATGGAAAAGTAATGGGAGTTTTGGGGGATTATTCGAAGGGATGTCATGGTAATTAGGAAAGGGTTTTTCTGCGATGTACAAACTAATTAAAAATCTGTTATTTCGCGCATAACTTGAGTTTAATCTTTATTAGAAGTAGGTTAATTATCGATATTATGTGCGATAAATATATATTTTTTCAACTATAATGTACCTTATGCGTTATTTCTAAGTGTTGCCAAAGTAAAATAATCCATTCAGTTGCCATAGTGAAAATACACTTAGAAGTTTTTTACAATAATCTTGTACTTTGACTGATTGAAAAAAAAAAACTTAATCGAGGAATAAGCATAATAAGATTAATAAGTCTCTATTGAATAATTTTCATTGTTTTATATCTAGCAAATGATTTAGTTATTTCAGTCTAAACTTACGTCAAATTTGACAGCTTACTTCGTATAGCGATGGAAAAAAAAATGGTTTCTTATAAACTGATTCTCGAGACATATCGATTGATCATACTTAGAGAGTTTGTAATCGACGACTTATCTAACTTGTTCTCTAGGCATAACGTTTTATTACGTTTGCCTACGAGAACGTCAAATCGGACTTTGTCGCGAGTGTAGTAATTTACATTTTATGATCTCAAAACTACCCACTTAACACAAGAATAGTTTCTCAAACCACAACTCTTATGACCATTAGCTCACTCCCCATACAGCGTTATTACCGCCATTAATTAAATCATATGAATAACATAATATTTAAAATGCCATCTTAACGTCACATCAAATGGCATTATCATGGAAATAAGAAGTTAAATCCACATTCCAGAAGCAAATGGGCCAGGCCTCCGAGGCCTCCCCTTGGAAAAAATATCCTTATGACTAGGGTGGCCAGGATTTAGGACGATTCAGGACATTTTTTGGCAAAATGTGTCATCATCTGCCTAGCCTTTCCCCAACTATGTTGGAGTCGGCTTCCAGTCTAACCGGATGGCTCCGGATCTCCAAGAGAGGAGGTTAGAATCCCACTACGGATTAAATGTTACTTTTCATAGTTCTCATACAGATGAAGACGCATTATTAATTTATTTATTTATTCTTCAGAAAGCTTACAGTCTAATATCTTTAAAGTAGATTTTATTCAATAGCGCTTACAATTGTCATTTACAAATTGCCATTAACCAAACGCTTTCTGCCTTTGTTTCATCCGTCAATCTCTGATAATTTTAGTATCATGTGTAATATTGATATCTTAGAAATTACACTTAGTGCGAATTTCACCAATGAAACTGAACGCGATCAGCACATCTAAACCGAGTTCAAAAGCTGTCAGTGTCAATATTCCAAAGAAAATAATGACACTGACAGCTTTTAAACGTGGTTTATGTGCTGATCGCGTTCAGTTTGGTGAAAGGTGAAATTCGCCCTTAGAAGTGATAAAAGGGGTTTTATATTATGGGGGAGTGAAGTATTATAACCCCAGCATAAACTCTCGAAGACTCCCAAGTCTTCAAATTTCAAATTATTTCTAGACAAGCGTGCACCATCATTAAACCCATCATCGCTTACTATCTGTAGATATTGCGGTAAAAAGCAAAGGATGAAAGAAAAATATTCCCCAAAAATTAGGACGTCCCACAAACCCCCTAACAACTGGTCACAGCACTCGTAACCCGACCCCCACATTTAATAACTCGGAGACTAACCAAGATTTATTTAGTCTAATATTGCCAATGTGGCATATATATATATAATATAATGCAATATTGACACGTGACGATGAAAATCTCGGATTTTTACTGATTTACATAGTAATCTTGGGAGAAAAATGGTCTATATTAAATGTTTGTTGAGCCTTATTCAAGGGACCTCTGAAATAGAATTTATTTGAAATTCCAGTGGAGAAAAGACCATGTTTTCTTTAGTAATCATCAGAGTACCTAGACAGACGTCCACTGCTGGACATAGACGAACCCAAATAAGGCGACATCGACCGGCTCTGCGTTTCTTAGAGTAATTCGTCAACTCCCATACATACGGCCCATTTGGGACGATCTTTAGATTTTCTGCAAGTCGTCCTAAATGGTCGTAGGCATGTAGGACGAGTTGACGAATTAAGTACTAGTTTCTTACATCCTGCAGATTTCTGTGACCTTCACCATCGTCGGTCCTGCTTGTGACGGTCAAACCTTTATAAAGGGTGTTATTTAAATTCAGTTCTTATCCTTGCTGTTCTTTCTTTGTCCAATCAATGATTATTAATTAATAAGGATGGAAGGTTTTTGGTTAATTTACCAAGATTTTTGTAAGTTTTATAATTTACCAAGATTGTTTTATTATGTTCCATTTCCCACAAAATAAAGCACCAGCCTGTACATTAAATCCATCCATACTAATGTTATAAATTCTAAAGTAACTCTTGTCTGTCTGTCTAAACCACTGAACGGATTTCGACAAAATTTGGCAAGGATATAGATGGCATCCTGGGGAAGGACAAAGGCTACTTTTTATCGACATACCACGCGGGCGAAGCCGCAGGCGGAAGCTAGTAGGCTATAATTTTTAAAAATACCCCGTCGTGTGGCGCCTTTGGGAAGCTAGTAAGTACTTAATTAATTAATTAATTAGTTATTCCCAAAATTCTCATATCAGTACCTAATTGAGGAAATTATGTGTGTTACAGTGAAGTTTCCGACTCATATGTGCAACAAACATGGCCGACTCAAGTTGGCCACGAAAGGCCAACAGTCGCCAATCTCTAATCGCAAAATCTCATCCTTAAAACATTATTCCATTATTCAAGTACTAATTAAAACAACGCCACGTTAGCTAGTTCACAGTCGATCGATTGTGCTTTACATTACCCGGGAATCGAACCGATACACAATCTTGTGCCTCCGGTTAATTAAAAACCAAGAACTGCGAGCCTCTAAACCGCAATCTGGATTCACACATCTTTATTAGAAAAACTAACGAAATTGTGTCGTATTGTGTGGGGAAGAAAGTTTAAAGTAGAGTGTAATGAAGGTGATATGTTGTTGTTGGCTTAAAATAAAATTGTTTTGTGTTAGTTGGCTTGAAGAACAGGTTAAAATATAAAAGGATTTCTTTCATACTTAAAAGACCTCATGTTTTTCCAAAGAAATAAAAAACGAGAATCTTCTCTAAATGTTAGTAACTTAGTAAGTAACTTTATTCCATTTCAAATAAGATTAGAAATTTAAACAAACCTTTTTATTTACAGTCCGTTCAACAGATTTTGACTTCCATAACGTAGGTAGGCCATAAGGATGGCATTAAAAGCAAAAAAGGTTACACAATATCAACTGTCTACTGCAGCTGCCATTTGTCATGCCACCAACGCAATAGAAGTCAAAATCGATTGAACGGACTGTAAAAAAGGTTTATTTCAAAGTCTAATCTTATTTCAAATCGAGTATTACACTAATCAATAAGATTGTTTTTGTTTAATTATTATATTTTTTTAACGTAAATATCCTTGATTAACTACTATCAATAATATATTACATGTCTATTCAATTGTATTCAATATTTTCCTTCCGATTCTAAATTAAGTCCCACGAATTACACGATTTTTTTATTCAACTGCTACCTACTTAGATAACAAACTCAATGAGCAAGCGCAACGCTGCCCGTAATCGGTCGACCCGAAGATAGCCGAACGCATGTTTACCGGTCGCGGTTGGGAACACGCACGGCGCGACCCACGAAGCTAGCCGAAGTTACACGACGAGTCCTACCGTGCCCCCCGCGCCCGCGGCCCCGTACTCCGCCCGCAGGTCAGGGACATAAATAGTTCGCGAAATTAATGTGCAGACTTTGATAAGTCATTGACAGAAAACATAACTCCAAAATTTTTTGTTTTTTTTTTAATAGTATAATAAGGATTATGGTTAACATGTGAGTCTTGATATTACTAAAAACGTATATTTTATTGACTGTTGAGGACTTAATAAATTGCGGTCTCTTATAAACTGTCAAACAAATGATGACAGATGGGTCATTTGAAAAAAGAAAATGATTTATACTCGCATAATTAAGCGTAAAACTAAAAGCAGTTTATACATATTTTATTGATATTATTTAACGAATAGTTTTTACATTATGAAACGTAATTTATGTTACAATTTGGCAGTTGTCCAGAACGTGTTTTGTAAACAACAATTATTAATAATTATTATGGTTATCTAAGTATTTTTACGCCGCTGCTGAATCTCCGTTGCCTCAAGGCATGGCAATTATTAATTGAAGTAATCTATAATCTATTATCTCTAAGGTCTTATTAGGTACGTTTAACAAATGCGAGCCATTTGCTCGTGGCCTGCGGCCCTAAGGGCCGGCGCAAACCTGGCGAAGCGCCGTGCAGAGCGGCTTTAACTGCCAAGCAAATATCAACATAGCGTGTCTTAAAATAAAGTCAAAAATAAATTACCTCAGACGCGCTTCTCTGTCCGCTTTCACGCGCTCTCGGACTAAATTACGTTTATCTATTTTTCACTTTATTTGTACAAATGCAAGGTCAATATTTGTTTGGCAGTGAAAATAATTCTGCGCTGCTTCGCCAGGTCCGCGCCGGTCCTATCACTTCCGACAATATTTCTACTAAATAAACAAACGGGAAATGATAATTTTGTGTAGTCTTAGTCAAATTTGTAATTGCGATTTACTGCAAAATGGCTTTTGGTATTATTTATTACTTTTGTAATTATGTTGGTTAGACTTTAATTGGGCTTTGTTATACATTTATAATTTAAGTCGGTATAATATATATAGGTACTACTTGATTTATTTGTTTTTATCAAAGTACCTAAGTACCTACTGTAAAAAATCGGTAGTTTTTGCTATAAGTACTTAAGTAGGTACCTACTTGTAAATAATAGTTAATTGGTAATCAATTATTTTGCAATACGAGTACTTATCGAAGTTTATGTAGGTAAGTACTTATTAAAAAAAATATTCCATTAAAAAACACACACAAAAAAAGCGCACACTAATGGGCTACATTCTTTTGGTTCTTCGAAATGAAACAATTCCTATCTCTTTCGCACATATACGGTCGCGCGCGTTCGTCACGACTCGTTCTTCCCTCCCCTACTCCCCTCTCGCTCCTCTCCTCAATCAGTTACGCCACGCGACGCTTCATAGACGGACGTGTATTTCATTTAAATCGTGTGCTAGTGTGACTTTAAAACAAAATGGCGTCGCCGACTCCCGGTCCAAGCAGAAGTAACATACGAAACAGTTATACACCGAAAACTGCCCCGGAGAAGCTACGTATATTACACCGTGTCGCAGCGAAAGTAAGTGATGAAATTAAAGGAATTGTCGGAAAAAGACTTCAAGCCATCGAATTTACCGGTTTGGACAAGAGTTTTATTGAAAAACTGAGAAACGAGAATACAGATCATGTAGAAATAAAAGTGAGAGAGGTAGATCGATCCGTCATTTACCATAAATTAATGGACTTGTACCTCTATGAGAAGACAATGCCTACTACCTACCAACTATTCCTGAAACTATACGGGCAAATACCGGCTTATATGGATTTAGGGGAATTCAGAAATTTCATTTTTAAACACGGCTTCATGTGGAAACAGATTGTAAAAGGTACATGTGTTGTTATCGAGAATCCTAAAATTACTTTCGAAAGGCATTCGTATTTGAAGAACATTCTACGCCTTAGAAAAGAAGGGAAAACCATTTATTTCATCGATGAAGTTGCTTTCGATGTCAAAGGTGATATTTTAACTATAAAACAAAGCATATCTCGCAAAAATGAGCCCCAAATAAGATTAATTTATGCCGTAACGAAGGAGGGAGTTCAATTCAAGCAATTCATAAATGAATTTAATACTGAATCCATCTTGAAATGGGTTAAAGAGACATTGTTAAAGGCTGTATCGACACCTAGTGTCATTGTTCTTAATAATCATAAGCATCACTGCGAGGAACTTTTGACGTTACCAAACGAAGATAGTTTGAAGAAGGAAATGTGTGACTGGCTGGAACACTTCGATGTGCCCCATGACCCTGAACTCCCAAAAGCGTTATTATTCGAACTCATACAAAAATACACAGATTTATCTCAAAAAATGTATGTAGTGGACAATATGCTGAGACAACATGGCCACACCGTTTTGAGGTTACCAGACTGCATTATAAAATTGACACCTACGACTTATTATTTTGATATGTTACGAGTGAACATGCCTGACCTGCTGAAAGAACATGGCGTGGATCCTGACGTCATAACAACCTCGATTAACCAGATTATTCATAGTTTGAATGAAAAACATGCCAAAGAATATTCTGACGTGATTGTAGCAGAAGAACAGGTCATTTTACAGAAGGATGAGGCAGTGGACTTTATAATGGACGAACTAGAAGATAAAATGAAAGATTCTTCGGCGGAAAATAATGGGTTAGATTCTGATCTGCCTTCGAATGATTCTGACTCGGAGTAATTGTTACTTTTTTTGGGTGTTTTAAAGATGTTCTGTTTTTAAGTAAAGTGTTATTTTTGACCTGTTCTATTTCTCAAAATGTTAACTTGAAATAATACATGGTGATGAAAATAAATTTAATTTCTTTTAATAATATGGTTTTAATTCAAATCACAAACATAAATTAGAATCACTCCCAAAAAAAATGGAAAAATAGTTTTACATACAGTAGGTAATTAGGTATTGAAGCAAATTATAATTTTACTTACACAATTATAAAACCCAACAAAGTAAAATACATAAAACACAGTTACTGTATTATATTTTAGTATTCATACATAACACAAATCTCATTCACAAACACCAATAAATCTACCATCGAACCCGCGACCCGCAGCTCTGAAGCCACGCCTTCAGCTCCTGCGCCTATCAAATCTACAAAAATTAGGTAGTTAGACTGTAGTAGGCTTACAGAAAAAATATCGATCTATCGAAATATCGATATTTTTCTTTCGATAAATTGAAATCGGTATTGATATTTTTTTTAATATCGTATATATCGGTACTTTTTACACTTCTGGCATCCCTGGACTGTGGATAATACCATCAAACCAACTTCAATCAACAATCAACTCAGCGCAGTCCACTGCTGGACATAGGCCACTCCCAGACTGCGCCACAACACCCTGTCCCCGCCTTCCTCACCCATCCAGTCTGCCCCAGCCAACTTTTTAAGGTCGTCGGTCCATCTCGCTGGGGGTGTCCCACACTAAACTTGTCGACCGACCAATTAACCAACTAAGCCAACTTATCAATCAATTATTCATTCCCTAAAACAAAGGAAAATAGTCACCAGTAAAAAGTACTTACTTCTAAAAGAAAAACACTTTGCGAAAATCATTTAATTACTTTCAGAACTTAATAATTAGTAGTCCCTTCTGAAGTTAACGTACTGGCCAAAGGTTTCAATTAGCAAGTAACTTCGTTCAACCACAATGTAGATAGGTACCTACAGAAGGTCCGCTCGGAACGACGACAACGAGCGAATACAGGGACGCATGCACACAGACGTGTAGCATAATCTTTTTATTTCATTTTCCATACACAGAAATTATATTTTTAAATATTTGAATAAAAAAGTTCTATCTTTAGTATTTCTTTATTTATTTTAGTATTTCGGGACATCGCTAAGCGATTGGTCGACTCTTCACGTGACCAGAGGGCTGGCCTATTTTTAGCCCAACGAATCAGCATTGCCATTCAACGTGGCAATGCTGCCAGCCTTTTGGGCACCTTTCCCATTGACAGCGATGCGGACGAATTCTTTGATGCTCAATGAGCCCCTCCCCTTTATTTTTTCTTTTTAATTTGTTATATATGTAATTGTTTTTTAGTTAGTATAATAAATGTAAAATAAAGATAGAACTTTTTATTTAATTTTGATTTTAATGTTATTTTTATTTTATTTAATTTTAAGTAATTTAATTTTATTGTAATTTTGTTTTAATTTGATTTTCATTTAATTTTATTTGTTTATGCCTATTCTATGAGTCTATGCTATTTGAAATAAATGATTTGAATTTGAATAATCAGCCTATTATGTTCCCACTTGCTGGGAAACAGGCCTCCTCTCAGCGAGAGGGAGTGAGCCGTAATCCACCATGCGGGCTCAGTGTGGATTGGTAGATGTCACATGTCTTCGAATTTTTGGTTCTAGGACTTCTAGGACAATGCCCGTTTCCTCACGATTTTATTCTTCACCGCGCTGTACACACGGCTACACATCAAGCTATACATTTCCAGTTTATGCTGATCTTGCATTGTATAGAATTTCCGTACAATGCGAGGTCAGCTTATACTGGAAATGTATAGCTTGATATGTAGCCGTGTGTACAACCGCGGACATTTGCGGTGAACCACTTCTCACCCTTATGCCCTTAATAATAAGGTTGAAAAATGGTTCACCGCCAGTGTCCCCGATGGTGCCTAACGCAAAGTGTGTCTGCGCGCACGTTTGCTTTATACAAAGCTGAACTTCTGTAGGTATCTATTCTGTGGTTCAGTAGAAATTTCCTGTGTGTTTCATATTTGATGAGGGTAGTTCGTTTAGTCCTCAAGGACTCGGGTAGGTACCCTTGACCGTACCTTTGATTAAAGAGCAGAATAAATGGACATTGTGGCTGCAGATCTTTAATATGGAAGAGGTATGTGGGTAATGGTTTTTGGATTAAGGATTATTATCTACTTCCATGTATTTTTTGTTTCTTCAATATGAGAGCAGTGGTGGCCCAGTGGTAAAGGCCGCGACTTACGAGTTGTATGTCGTAGGTTCGACAGGCCTGCGCACCCTGACAGGCCTGCACTTTCTGTGTGTGAATAAATTTATTTCATCGCCACTGCTTTCACTGCTTTCCACGGTGAAGGAAAAAATCGTGAGGAAACCGGCATGACCTAGAACCAAAAATTCGAAGACATGTGACATCTACCAACCCGCACTGGGCCCGCGTGGTGGATTAAGGCCCACTCCCTCTCACAGAGAGGAGGCCTGTGTCCCAGCAGTGGGAACATTATAGACTGTTTATGATTTATATTTGTTATACGAATCGAATGTCTAATAAACGTCGATATCAAACAACGTCGTGTAAATGACCAGAAATTCCTAAATGAAAAACCCAATAACACTTTGCCCCACCGGGGAATGGAACCCAGGACCACCATGTAGCCATGCTCAGCAGTAGCGCTTAGAATATACCACAGCCATTACAGTGTGTGTTAAAATAATACTACAGACAGACATTAAATTCAAACATCTTTTTGATACATTATCCACATTTAAGGCTCGTGCAAACTGGCGCGTCAGGTAGCACTACCCATGTCGCGCCCGCGATATCGCGCCTATTTGTGGGAGCGTTTATAGGACCTGGGGGCCTACCCATCTCTTTCCTACACTGAAGTAATATTAAAATAATACTGCTGTAAGCGGTGCGGTGGTGGTAGGCCCAAAGGATATTAAAATAACTAACTCGATAAAGCAGACGCCATATTTTATGTAAACAGTCACCTACACATTTAGGTCATTCTTGATAATTATTATTGTTATCACGATCACTACTTATTATTATTAAACAAAACCCCGCCCGCGCCGCTGCGTCTGTCTGTCTGTCTGTCTGAACGCGATAAACTTAGAAACTACCGATTGGATTTTCATACGATTTTCACCAATGGACAGGGTGATTCATGAGGAAGGTTTAATTCATTACCTATTTAAGGTTTGTGATGATTGTTGAAGATTTCGGAAAAAATCATGCCGACTGGGAACTTCACAGGCGTGTGCCGCGTCAACCAATAAAGTTACGTTAATATGCGGTGTTATTTATTTATTTAAACTTTTCGCACTAAAAAAGGTACAAAGGCGGACTTAATGCCTGAGGCATTCTCTACCAGTCAACCAAGGGTGGTGAAGAGATTAGATGGCAGGTGCTCCGTGTAAGGACCTAAGTAATAAAATCTTTTGTTTTTAACGCGACCAAAATTTGGGTTCCGTATTGCGCTAATGCTTCTTTCTCCTCGCCTCGCAAATAGACCCGCGCGCCCCGCGTTTCGAATACGCCGCCGTTGCGGGCGGGGCGGGGTGGGGCGCGGCGGGGCGCCTCGGCGCATCGCTATTCAATTCTCAGTAATCAACATAACACGCAGCGGAGCGCACGTCATTTTTTTGGAAAATCGACAGGTAAATATTTGTTGGTTTTATCTATTATTTTGTGAAACATGCGTTTCTAATTACTTTCGTAAGCTATTTCGTAGAAAATGACAATGCTAAATGTTTTATTTCGCTGTATTAATATCATTTTGTGGTCAGTTTTATTCGCTTTGAAACTGGATTTAACCGGTTTACACTGGCGCATTGTTGTCGGATTATCTTGAATGAATGGACTTTTCTGTGTGTATAAAGTGGTGTGTGCCACCAGTGCCCCTAGGATATAGAGTTGGGAGGAATGTCCCCCCTTCCCCCGCGCGGCTTTCGTCGGAAGACTTAAAGTGGAAAATGACGTCATCAATATTTTTCTTATTATTTATTGCGCACGGGTTTTAAAACGAGTTACTTAGAGTCTTAGGCAAATAACATTCTACTTTCAGGGTTCGTAAAATAATTTAAAAAAACTTTACATGCCTAAAGTTCGTTCTTCCTAATGTAACATATTTTTGTAGAAACATGAAGTTTGTATTAAAATCGGTGAATCGAAATTTGTGATGCAAACGGCTCTAATTTTAGTTTTTTTTTAAATAAAAACTAAGTATAAAAAGTTTAAGATAAATTCAATTGCCAACTTATTACTTTAACATTTTTATTTCGAACTAGACTTTGCCTGTGGCTTGCGTTGAGGTCAGTAACTATCCCACGGGAAGGTATTACCGGGATTTAAACTATAATTAATTATGTAGTTAGTTAATTAATTAACTATTATTAATTTGTTAATTCAGGTTGTAAACTACCTGTGCGCACCCGAATCCGTTCGGCCGTTTTTGCGTGATTGAGTAACAAACATCCAAACATACAAATTTCACATTTATAATACTAGCTGCGCCCCGCGGTTTCACCCGTGTAAGTCTCGATCCCGTGAGAACATCGGGATAAAAAGTATCCTGAGTCTCATTTCAGGTTATGGTCTACCCATGTGCCAAATTTCATCTAAATCCGTGCAGCCGTTTTAGCGTGAAAGCGTAACAAACAAACTCACTTTCGCATTTATAATATTATAGATTTGTCTCATAGATATCCGTGATTTGTCTATATAATTATTTGTTCTTAGAAAGCTTACACTCTAATATACAAGGTGGAGATGACAATACGACAAAATATCCAATAGTTTAGTTACGATAGCTAGTCAAAGATCGGCAAACCCCATAGTCGGCCCATCACTACTATTTAGTTTGTTTGAAAAAATGACTTTTTTAATTTCGATGTTAGGATCTTATGCATTAGTATTGCTAGTGTTTTCATTTATTGTTCTATTGTCGTCTCCATATTGTATATATTTAGGTTTTAGGTAAATAACATACTTACAATATGCGCTTACAATACCTTTAACTTCTTTCTTTTACAGATTTAACTATGCGAAATGAGTTCCAAAGCGGACCAGAATGCCTATAATGAAATATGCGACAAACTCCAAATTGCCAAACACATAGTATCAAAGACCGAGACAACTGCCCCTGAATATGAAACTAACCGATATGTACGAACAATATGTTACTACACCGGAGTTGACAGAAAAAGTATAGACGAACTACTGACGCACGCGAAAGTAAGGAAAACATTCCTTGATTTGATGGAAATGAAAAATAACCAAAACGAAACCTCCCTTATAACTTTTGAGCACATGAGAAACATAATCATTGAGCTATATGTAATGAATCAGCAGGTACCCACAAAAGCTTCAATTGTCAAAGCTATCAGGACAGTTGAGAAAGGGTATACACGTTCTATTCTGAAACAAGACTTGTACAATCTAGGCTTCATATGGAAACGGCTGCCTGAGTCAAATAGATGCATCGTTGTTGAAAATACAGAGCAATTTTCAAACAGGATGAAATATTTCCAAAAAATTCAGGAATACAGAGATAGAAACAGAGTGCTAATTCACGTAGAACGGACGCCCCCCTACTTTTATTATGAAACTCAACATCGGACAAAACCCACGGAAATCATACTCATCGCATCTCCTCAGCTTGGATTGATCGACGCCTGCTTCCCTCCAAAACTAAAAACCCTGGAGTTTTTTCTTAGAAATAAGCTGCACACAGTACCTGATAATTCGGTATTTGTAATAGAACAGTCGAATCCATCAGGAGTGGACTTGGAACGAACCTGCAAATTACACAAACCTACGATTCATAGCCAGAAGATAGAAATGATTGAATGGCTGGAAGCCAACAACATACCGTGCGACTCAACTTTACACAGAGGGGAACTGTTTGCTCTCATTCAAAAACATAAAGTGAACTATCCCCCGTTTTACAAATGCTGCGAATTTTTGAAAGCTGCAGGCCACGATGTCTTACTTCGTCCCCCTGAACTGGCGTACATAAAATACTTCAAACGAACGTTGATGCGCATGGCTAGTAAAGACGGTATGAGCTTGCCGATGTTTAAGAAATATGTGCTTGATAAAATCAATTTAGTCCCTCAGGAGTACTGGTTGGACGAAGACCAAAGAATGGCGGCTGCGGAGCAGAAAATTTACGACGAAGATCAGAAACTTGAATTGATTCTCGATAAATTAATGGAAGGTATAAAAAATAGAAGTTTGAGTGTTTCTGATTTCAAAGAGTGTGAAGATGACGAGTTTGACACGGAGTTTGTCGATAATGTCATAGTTGGGGCATGCCCAAATGCACTTGGACAAGGACTGTTTAAACTCTTTAAACGGGGGTCAGGGTCATATCAGCCTGCGCCGTCTGGCTCATCTAAGCCAGTGCCATCAGGCTCATATAAGCCAGGGCCATCAGGCTCATATTATAAGCCAGGGCCATCTGGTTCATCTAAGCCAGTGCCATCAGGCTCATATAAGCCAGGGCCTGGCTCATATTATAAGCAAGTGCCATCAGGCTCATATAAGCCAGTGCCATCAGGCTCATATAAGCCAGGGCCATCTGGTTCATCTAAGCCAGTGCCATCAGGCTCATATAAGCCAGGGCCATCAGGCTCATATTATAAGCCAGGGCCACCTGACTCATCTAAGCCAGTGCCATCTGGTTCATCTAAGCCAGTGCCATCAGGCTCATATAAGCAAGGGCCATCAGGCTCATATAAGCCAGGGCCATCTGGCTTATCTAAGCCAGGGCCATCTGGCTCATCTAAGCCAGGGCCATCTGGCTCATCTAAGCCAGGGCCATCTACAAGAATAACGTAGTAATGTTACATTCAATTATTTTTTTCTTAACTTACAATTTCTATAAATAATGATTTTAATAAACTTATTTTTTTAATGTATTTTTATAGTTTTATTTCATACAAGAAAGTGATATTACTAGCATAAAACTTTTTACAAAAAAAAAAACAACCGACTTCCAAAAAAAACACAAAAACAGTGAAAAATATCTTTATTAATTTCGGAAGTCGGTGTCTTTGCTTTTCAATTTTCGTTTTTTGCCACCATGCATTTGGAAGTCGGTTGTTTCTTTTTTGTAAAAAGTTTTTATAATGTGACCGACTACTAGATTATTGTTCACCACCCTTCACCACCCTTGGTTGACTGGTAGAGAATGCCTCAGGCATTAAGTCCGCCTTTGTACCTTTTTTAGTGCGAAAAGTTTAAATAAATAAATAAATTGTCGTTTATTTTGAAAATCATTAAAATAAATAAATAAATATGAATATTGATAACTGTGTCGTTGGTCTAGTGGTCGCAAACGCTACTCCTGAGCATGAGCTCCCGGGTTCGATTCCCGGGTCGGGTGAAGTGTTATTGTGTTTTCTCATCTGGAATTTCTTTGTAGTCTGGATTTGTGCCCGGTTGATGGCAATAGGCTCGGCCAATAGTACATAAACATAACTGGTGAAATATGGGTGTACCTACTGTAGGTACATCTCTGCCTAACACTTCGGGGATTACACGCGTGATGTTATGCATGTAGGTCTGTATGTGAAAATAGCTCGAGCATTTAACTGTTCAGTGTGTACTGACCCTTAGGAAACAAGACGATACTAAACAAGAAGCTTTAATGCAAGACTGAATATGATAACATTCAAACAGATAGTAGCACCAATCGTTACAATAATTGTTTTATTGCTAGAACGAGACGAAGCTATACACTCTGTAGAGCCCTATCTCTTTCTAACAAAAGTTTCCACACTTCATCGTAGCCCAGGTGTCTGGCTGGTCCAAACGACCGATATGGTCGTAATGGTTCGAGTACCTATCGGTCCTGATATTGTAAATTGCAGATTGCAATGTGGAGGGATACTTATATGTATAAAGGTAGGAAAAACCTACAGTGTGCCCATCTGCTCATGCAGAGAATACAATAAAACTATTATAATAAAACCACGTGCAGACTGACGCGACGTGACAGCGCGAAGCGGCTCTAATAAAACAATTTCTGAATAAAACAAATTATTTAAAAAACAAAAACCCGACTGCAAAATCCTATAAGCGAAAAGAGAAAAACAAGCATTGAACTTTGTTTTTTGTAAGGTATTGCAGGCGGGGACAAACAAAAGTTACACCATATTTCAGGTTATTGGTTTGTCCTCATACATACTCTGATACATACACTCGAAAAACATTACCCTCCTTCTGGGGCAGTCGGGTAAAAACAAACTTCACGGTATACCAATTACGTAGGGCATCCGGAGCATCCGGAGTCACACGTAATCGAAGAGATTACGTGTGACTCCGGATTTTTAATTTGTCTGTCTGTGCTGTGGATGTCTTGTTTACATCTTTAAGTATAGTTGACTTTTTTGTCGTAGTTGGGTTTTAGTATTATAACTTTTACCGCCTTACTAATAAACGTTGTATAGCACCTGTATAGTTACACAACGTTTTGTCTTCTTCTTTCAAAAGTAATTTGACTTTTGAAAGAAGAAGACAAAACGTTGAGACAAAACGTTGTGTAACTATACAGGCGCTATACAACGTAACGTAACTAAGGCGGTTAGTTAAAAAAAAAATTAAGGTTATAATTTATAATACACTACCTGCGCCCAGCGGTTTCACCCGCGTAAGTCTCAATCCCGTCGGAATATCCAGGTTATAAACTATCTGTTAGCCAAATTTCATCCAAATCCGTTCAGCTGTTTTTGCGTGATTGAGTAACAAACATCCAAACACACAAACTTTCACATATAATATATAATACTAGTAGGATATATTTTTGAAATGTGCTAAATAAGCCCTTTCATTTGATATCCTAAATGGCAAGATAAAAAAATAAAAATTTGTTCATGACTTTTTGTCCTTTAGTGGGCGCCATATTCAATTTAATGTGAGGTCGCATAGCCCATAACCAGCGGACAATCTAGACGCTTCCAACGACATCTCATTTGTCACAATTATGATGAAGAGTTTAGAAGTTATGAGGGAACTCATGAACATACAAACATACGTACATCAATCTGCCTAGCCTTTTCCCAACTATGTTTGGGTCGGCTTCCAATCTAACCGGATGCAGCTGAATACCAGAATTTTACATGGAGCGACTGCCCATCTGACCTCCACAAACCAGTAACTGGGTAATACGATAGAAATAATTGTGATATAAATAATTACGATATAAATAAAAATAGAAGCACGAAAGTCTGACAACCAGTCTAACCAAGGGGGGTTAGACTGGTTGTCAGACTTTCGTGCTTCTGACGACTCGTAACGACTGTCAAAGATCCACAAATGACAGCCGGGACCAACGGCTTAACGTGCTTTCCGAGGCACGGAGGAGGAGGAGTCTCGATATGTGAAAATGGTCACCCATCCACGGACCAACCCCGGCAAGCGTAGCTTAACTTGATGGATCGACCCGAACGGCTGTTATTACTTAGCCACGAGCTCCTCCAAACATACGTACATACCGGTCAAAATCATAACCCTCCATTTTGCTTCACCGTGGTCGGGTAAAAACAACATAATGTAGGTATACATAGCACCTGTTTATCTCAACCCCAGCTGTTAATATGGTATAACATCTCACATTTGCATGTGACATGTTCGCCGTACCCCGGTTACATATTTTTTCATAAATTTTCAGTTCCCAACGACGTGATGTCGTATTCAATTTTATCTTCGTCATGAAAAGATTTACTGGGGCATTTCGGGTACATGCATTGTGTTTGAAATGTGGGCTGTGGGTACTGAAAATGGGCATGTTTTTCTCAATCAGTGGTTGTTGTATAATCTGACCGTTCAGTTTTCGACTATTTTAGCCATCTACAGGATTTATTTCTGTGTCCCCAATATACTTAGTATTTGTCGGTTATACAGCGTGCCGCTTTAATGGTGACACTAATTTAACACACGTTGGGCACGCCACAATTGCGGCGATAAGTCCCCTCTTTGAGGAGTGGCTAGAGAGGCGCCACGGCGTCCTCACCTTCCGCCTGACGCAGGTCCTCACCGGACACGGTTGCTTCGGGAGGTTCCTGTTTCGTATAAGGCGGGAGGAAACGCCCGGGTGTCACCACTGTGTGGATCGCCCGGAGGACACGGTGGAGCATACGGTGGAGGTCTGCCCCGCTTGGGCGGAGCCCCGCCGTGTCCTCTTGGAGGCGATTGGCGGCGGTGACCTCTCGCGTCCGGCTCTGGTCCAGGCCATGGTACGGAGCGAGAGGGCATGGGAAGCAGTCACCTCCTTCTGCGAAGCAGTAATGCTCGCGAAGGAGGAGGCGGAACGCGTGAGGGAGAGGCAAAGTTTGCGCCCTCACGCCCCTAACCGCCGCCGCCGCTGGAGACGCCCTGGGCGTCGGGAATCCCAGGCGGATTCCCGGCCACCATAGGCGCGGGCTTGCGGACGGCGAGCAATGGGTAGCTCGCCGTCCGATCAGGACCAGGCCCGGGTCGATGGCGCGTCGTGTTCCACGCGCGCCTCAAAGAGATGTCAGCACAATTGGCGGGGTCCGCTAGGACCGATGCCTGCCAGGGTTGCGGGTTAGTCCGAAAGGGATACCGGGACCTTGGCAACAGGCAACTGAAGGTACACGGGTGGGTTTTAGTCAGTAGAAGTCTGACACGCCCTTCCGCTCCACCCAGAGCGGGAGAAGTCATTGGATGATTTCCCACCCTCAAAAAAAAAAAAAAAAAAGGTATACGATTTCGTGTATTCGTTTTAAGGCTCTTACATACTGGGGCGATTAGTCGCGCGACGCGACGCCGCCGCATTGTTCGCCGTGAAGTTTTCTCAGAAATTGTTTTGTTAAAATTCGCGTCGCGTGGCGAATCACGCCAGTATGTAAGAGCCTTTATGAAAATATTTTATTTTCATAACCCTTTGGGTAAGGAACCCTAAAAACAACGGTCGAGCCATTTTCGAATCTTTGCGAGACTAACGCACGGCAATTTTTTTTTTAATATATAGTTTGATGACAAGCACTTAATTTTTTTGTATTTAATTACAATAATTAATACTTATGTTCTTTTGTTTTTTTTTGTTACAGGTAAGGCTGTCTTATTATGAAAATGTATACGAAATACTATCACGTACTTAGGTAAGCGTAAATATGAATTTACTGAGAAAAAAAGGATCATAAATAAGGTAAGCACGCTCCATTTAATCATAAGAACTAATATTTCACCGGTGATAAACAATAAATGAATTTGAATTTATTATTTAAAAAAAATATTCGTTGGTAATTTTTACCATGTAATAATCATAGACCCACGAATAAAAACATTAATCTTCCAATAAAAAAAATTAATATTCGTAAGAGTGCTTTTCTCATTTGATAAACAAATACAATACCAATTATTTTCCGTATTGTAAAAAATCTTTTTAGTGTCGAGAAGTCAGAACAAATAGTGAAATTAATTTCATAAGTAGAGACAGTACAAAACAAACAGGCAAGTTTTAATTCACTTTTAATTGGAAAACGTGTTTCTAGGAACATTCAGTAAAAATAAAAATACCTCTTATTACTGTTTTCAGAAGCTACTATAAGAAATAAACTCGAACTAGACAGACGGGTAAAAAAAAAACAAACAATGGCCAACATTGAATATCTTTGACACCTGTCACTGTCAGATGCCACAAAAGCAACTGCACTAACCTAAAAATACTGGTATCCACGCTAGGTGATCGGGTATCTGTGGTATCGATGTGTTAATCGATATTCCTGGTGGTGCTACTGTGTTATTCAAAAGATTAACTAATAACATAAACACAATTTTCTGAGTGACTTTAAATCGAGTTATAGTAGTGGCAATAAAAAAACTCTTACACTTCTGTGTACGTTTACAAAGACAAAGAGAGAATATAAAAAATGTACAACGTATTTTTATTTCATTGTTTGCAATTTTGCAGAATTCGCAAGAATTCCACTTTTTCATTGTTTTACTAGATCATGTTCTCATTGGCAATTGATATAGCAAGCCAATGCATCCACTACTTTACATGAACCTTCCACTTCCGCTTTTATTCGTCATGACTGGTGTCATATTTCTTTTTCATAATCCCCATGCTTTGACTGCGACGTTGGTCTAATGGTGCTGAGCACGAGGCCTTGAGTTCGATTTTTGGGTCGGGCAGTGTCAATTGGTTTTCCATTAGAAAATTCTCAGTAGCAGACCGGAGTCTGGGTTAGTGTCCAGCTCCTGGCTCTTAAGCTCTTCCCCTATCACGTGGGACTTGAACATAACTGGTGGTATGTGGGTGTACTTATAGGTCTATCTAACCCTTCGGGAATATAGGCGTGATGTTATGTTGATATTGCGACCATGCGGATGAATCGTGGACGTTTTTGAGTTAGCTCGATTCCGATGCCTTGATAAAAAATATGCCCATTCCAAAGTAAGCGGCCACACCATTTATTCCTCCACCAGATATTAATGAAGTATAGTCAGATATACCTTTTTTTTTTTGATGCTGGGATATCATCCAATGACTTCTCCCGCTCTGGGCGGAGCGGAAGGGCGTGTCAGACTTTTACTGACTAAAACCCCCACCCGTGTTCCTTCAGTTTCCTGTTGCCAAGGTCCCGGTATCCCTTTCGGACTTTCCCGCAACCCTGGCAGGCATCGGTCCTAGCGGACCCCGACAGTTGTGCTGACATCTCTTTGAGGCGCGCGTGGAACACGACGCACCATCGACCCGGGCCTGGTCCTTATCGGACGGCGAGCTACTCATTGCTCGCCGTCCGCATGCCCCGCGCCTAATAGTCAGATAGACCTAATACCTAATTAATTGCAAAGTTTTTGGAACATAATCCAGTCAATTACAACGAAAGTGAATACCTGTCGAATACCCAAAGTAGAAGCGCAAAATTATTAACAATACTTCACAAAGAGCTTGCGTGCGTACTTCTCGTTAAATATAACAAATACCACAAAATATTATAATGATTCCCTATGGAAGAACTTGCGTAGGCAGGCATGTTGTTATTTATACTGTCGAATATGAATTAGTTATTTTTGGTAGGTGTTGTAAAGAGAAAAAAATACACATGTTGTTCAAGGACGAACATTTTCCATATAACAATATGAAAACCTTCAAATTTTGTTGATATTAGGTAATTCTAGAAGTCTATTTCATTAAAATGTAAGGTTGTATAAGTATTTAAAGGAAACTTTGTCTATGATTTGAGGGTCAACACTATAGTATCGTCAGAAAGACACAATACTGAGGCCCTAGACAAAGTGACATTCTATCAGCGAAAATGATGATGGAAAAGGCAAAAATGTAAAGGGCTGACATAAGCTATCGAAATGCTTATGTCAATTCTGTTGAAAGTCGTTGTAGAAAAACGAAATGCTTTCGAAGCGATTGTCACTTACCTAAAGCCCTCAGGCCTTTTTTTCTGTATTGTACCTACTCATTTGTGTTCAATATTTTACTTCTTTTTTTTTTCTTCAATTGAAACATTGATGAATGAATTGATCTTTCGTAAAACAAAGCCTATATTCTTTCTAATTATAGTTAAAATGTCACATTTCCGTGACATACAAAATTATCAGAACTCGCTACGGTTTGGCTGAACTCTAAAAACCTTACCGCATTAATCACGTCCGCAGAACAAAACTGCCACAACCACAAAAACTTACTTTTCAAAAGTTCGAAAATCGAATGTACTGCGTTCGAGATCCAACCAATCCCAGGGGATCATTTCATTAGTCGAGCATTTAAATATCAAAAGAATACATTTGGGTCTGATTCACCTCGACATTCATTATGTATACCGGTTTTATTATATTTTTATTGCTTTCCCGCTTCGGATCATGCTTTTTAGCTTTTTGTTTTACGGTTTTTTTTTAGTTTCTAACTTAGGTAGTTTGTGATTGCAGATTTTAATGCTTAGAATCGAAATAAATATAGATTTTGTACCCGACTGCGACGCCGCAAAAGAGGGTAAGTAATGTGTTTAATAGTAAAAAATGTTTTTCTACTAACTGTACGATTACTATTATAACTGTTTAGTTCTAGTGTTACCACAATAAATAATAAGCATTCCAACGCAATAGTGTTAGACAATCCCACGATCATTATTACTACGTGATTTGACTTCACAACTTATCCTATTAATCCATACAAAATGTCAACATGATAACACAAACAAAATCCAACCTTACGTCTTCAAAAATAAGTGTCACATCAATTGAAAACTAACATTGTTGCCCGCTGATATATTTCTTGTAAAGTGCTGGACGATTTTGAGCTGTATGTTTGATAGGATAAGGTTTAAATTAGATTAGTTTTTATTGAACTAGCAAAGTTTTTATGACACACTGTAAATATGGTTAGTAATAAATGTAATTCGGACAGACTTGGTAATAATTATTGTGATAAATATTCAATGAATGACGTCACAGGAGGAAGAGCCAAAAGGGATGTTTTGGTGGATAAGAGCTTTTCCCTGGTTCTATGGTTGTCCATTCTACTAATTTTTGTACTAATTTCTTAATACTTTTTTTTTTTTTTGCGGGTTGAAATCATCCAATGACTCCTCCCGCTCTGGGTGGAGCGGAAGGGCGTGTCAGACTTTTACTGACTAAAACCCACCCGTGTTCCTTCAGTTGCCTGTTGCCAAGGTCCCGGTATCCATTTCGGACTTTCCCGCATAATGTACTTACTTACCTACTTTTAGTTTAGTTTTTTTATACTTACAGAATTATTGATAATATCCCCTTAATATTCATTAAGGGGATTTAGAAGAGGTCATTTGCAACCAAATGACCCTGTATGACCCCTATGCAAATGTAAACCATTTTCGACTAAGTTATTTGACATTTTTATTTCATTCATTTTAAAATATTAAAGTCAAATATTTAAAAAATAAAGAACAAAATATCCGGACCCCGGATTTTTAATTTGTCTGTCTAATTTGATTTTTAATTTGATGTCTTGTCACCTTTTTAGTTGACTTTTTGTCGTAGTTGGGTTTTAGTTTTTTAACTTTTACTTATAGTGGAGTTATAATGAAATCTGCTAATTAAGCCCTTTAATTTGATATCCAACATGGCCTCATCATTTTATGTCCTCTAGTGGTCGCCACATTCAATTTAATGTGACGTCCTAAAGCCTATAACCAGCGGAAGACCAAGACGCTTCCAGTGATACCTCATTTGTCAAATTATTGTGATGAGTAGTTTAGAAGATATGAGGGAACAGATGAACGTAGGTATATACATACAAATCATAACCCTCCTTTTTGCTTCGCTGTAGTCGCAACTTGCCTCAGAAACAAGTAACTCATCTCAAACAATTAAAAACCTTATAATAAAGTCCATTAAACTTATTTTCCTCCATTTTTTACTTGTAGCAACACCTTACTAACTTCAGCCAGACCTTCCAAAGGGGTCGAAAGTTTTCTTGAAGTTTCTTCTTAGTTCCAGCTTTGTTAACAAACAAGCACCTAATGTAGCATTTAAAATGGTGGGTGCTTAGTAAAATAGGCTACTAGTTTAACGCTACCTAATTTGTTTAAAGCTTTATGGCAAACTGGTGCGATATCGCGCCAGTCTGTACGAGCCATTACTGGAGGTTTATAAATCCACTTCATAAAAGTAGGTTTTATGTTCAGAACCTGTACAGTGTTCAAAAGTTAACTTCTAACTTCACTCAAGACTCTTTTTTACAGTAAAATCATCGGGTGTGAACATAATTGACTATGATTGCGTATGACTAGGTATGACTATGATTTCGCAGCGGAGGTGTGCCACCGGCGCGCCAATCATAGCAGCGGAACCGCGCTAGTTCAATTGTACTGACTCGTGTCATGTTCCGCTACTCGAATCGGATTCAAGTAGCGTTACATGACGCGAGTCACCGCGAATGACGCGAGTCGAGCGGAGGTGTGCTACCGGTGTGAAAACATCGTGAAAAAATATGGTCTGAAATTGGAAACTTGGTCATCAATTCCAATTTCTTCACCATCTGTAAAAGATGCCTTCGTCCTTGGTGGGTCTATATTATAATTATTTTATCAAGGCAATACATTGATAATATTACAGTATTATTTTGTACAGTCGAAAAAATTGAATTCTGACCCACCATAAGCTTATTTTCCTACAGACATTCAAATACAATTAGGTCGACATTCGCGTAAACATACATTTCCTTGGAACGAACTTGTCATCTGCCATCTTTGTTATTTTGACGGTTTCAAACGACTTATCGTCAAAGTGGGTCATGATTCACTTAGCCTGACTGACCTTGGTATAGCAATTCTCCGTACTGACAATCAAAATCGTACGTACCGAAACTCACCTAGATAGAAAACTAATTTTCTTCATTTAGCCTTACTTGTTAGACTGTAAGTTGACCGGCGACCCTCTAGGGAAAATGCTAGGCTAATTATTTTTGTTCGTAAATATGTATAGATAGCCTACTGAGGTTTGCTCTATAGGTATAAGACGATGTCCGAATAAACTACGATAATGCGAACATCGATATGATAGAACAGGCTAGATAGATATCGGCCGCGACTTAGGAGTTGCAGGCTTGTGGGTCATAGGTTCGAACTCTTACAAATTTTATCTCGCTCGCACCATACTACTCGCGGCGGTGGCTTCAAACATCGAATAGTTTAGGTAGTTGCTTTTTACGGTGAAAATAATAGTAATTAACAAAGTTTCTTGATCTAATTTGAAGTATTTTTTTAATACCAGCGGTTTATAGTTCGGTTTAGAGGTAACTTTGGATTTTTTTCTATAGAGAAATTGTTTTTTCGTCAAACATAGGACCTAGCATGAACCCTCAACTTTAACATATTATGATATATTTATATTATTTCAAAATATTGCAGCATTTTGAGGTAGGGTAGGCCCTTAATGCACAGAATTATTATTATACACATGCACACACATAATATTCAACATCAATTTGATGTTATATTTCATTGCGAATTCGTACCTACCACTACAACTTACTTTTTTATGATATCAGTATTTACAAGCAGAAAAACTTTAATTCCCAACGTAATCTACATCCCTAGACATCTTGCCTAAAAATCTGGCCTAGTTTTAAACAAAATCCGTTCCTATCGGATCTGATTCAGCACATTTTTTAAACCTTCAGATCTCTTTTAAAACGGTCACGTCTACTCGCGTCCCCTCCGTCAGATGTCCATTAGTGAATGACTGTGCTAAACGCTGTTGCCAAATCAACTGGAAACGGGGTACCCCAAGGGTATACTATCATGTCCTGAAGCTATGGGGTCCTTGATTTTTATGGGGTAAACATGTCTTTTGAAATGTCGTGTGAGGTATGAGGGGCGTCTTAATGGAAGGTATATGGAACAGTTCAGTGGGCATTTCCTAAAGAGATAATTTCGAAGCAATGTTATTTATACAGTATGTTAACTAACAAAGGGTGCCGTTAACCTGCAATAGTATAGCGTCTATACATGCTAAAAAAAATATTACCGTTGAAAAAAAAAAAAAAAAATTTTATTTTTGTATAGTAAAATATTCACAAAAAATATTAAATTGTTACGGAAAATAAACTCTCTGTACACGCCCACATGTCACACTTGTTTTTCTACTTTGAAATACAAGTGTGCTTGTACAGAGTGTTTCTTTTACGTTTAAATTTAATCTTTCTGTGAACATTTCAATACATTTTTTTTTTTTTTTGTTTGGTTATATTTTTTTTTAGCATGTATACACGCTATACTATTGCAGGTTAACGGGAACGCCCTTTGTTAGTTAACATACTGTATAATACATCTTGTTGTGATGTCCTAGCGTTCGAGGCTTACAATACTGAAGAGACTCATTGCATTTGCCAAATTAGTAAATGATTCATTATGTAAACTAGCGACCTGCCCCTGCTTTACGGTTTTTCACAGACAGACATGAAAGTATTATACATATGTATTGATATAGATGTGATCATTAAACAATAATTTATATATTTATTAATTGGATAAGTTTGAAATGGGCTCTTAAGGGCCAAGGGCAAGGGTAGCAACGTAGTACGCACCGCGGACGTCAGCGTCGCAGTATGGTGTTATACATTATGTATAGAACATAATGTAACGCACGCGTGACCAACATCAGCGTAAGAGGAATTCAGGCCTTGGAATACAACTTTCCGTCGTCATGTTGGTAAAATTTAAACAATACGACCTTATGTTAATATGTATAAATTAAATAAGGAATACATATATTATTATGTTGAATACTGATATACTACTACTAGTTCTTTACAAAGTCATGTGAATGACAATGATACCAGCCAAATTAAACTACAAAATGACGCACTCCCACAAAAAATGACCATTAGAGTTAATTAAATTGAAATATTTAAAACATAATAATAATTATACCGTAGCAAATGAGATACAGAAATATGTCTAGCAGATAAATAATCTCGACTAATGTAGAACTGACAAGATTATGATTCTAACAGACATTACAGTGTCTTGCCAAGTTATTATCTCGGGCCTTTAAATAACTTAGCTCAGACTCATTAAACTGAGATATCAGAATGCTAGGTGTCAAGGTTGGATGGACAGGTTCCAAAATGAGGTGGGATTGGAAACATACAACGGTATCTTTGGAATGTATCCGTTAAACAACGTTGCGATAATTTTGTCGGTTTTCGGTACTATAATATTGGTAGGCTGATCCCTGATAAGCAATCCTCAGATGTCAGCACAATTGGCGGGGTCCGCTAGGACCGATGCCTACCAGGGTTGCGGGAAAGTCCGTAAGGGACACCGGGACCTTGGCAACAGGCAACTGAAGGAACACGGGTGGGTTTTAGTCAGTAAAAGTCTTGATTAATGATTTACAAGACACAAAAAAAAAAAAAAGTTATGGTGAACCGATAATCTTCGAAAGGTGACCCTTAATGCGGTGCGATTGCGATTGGAGAACCCTATGTCCAGCAATGGACAGGCTAGGAAGAGTTCTACATACGGGGCGTCCCACGGATATACCGCGTGGGGGGAAAGTACCTTGAATATTGTAGATGGAACATTTTACTGAAAGAAGACATTATTTTAATTTAAAAAACAATTTGAACTACATTCATAGATATTGAAATAAATATAATAAAAATAAATAGAAAAATAATCACCCTGTAGCTTTATCATACCGATCGAAAGAATTCATCATAAGGATTATTTTTTGCTAAATAACATAGTGTACTACAAACTACAAAAACAAAAATATAAAAAAACAGATTTATAAAATCCAAAAAGCTTTATGAATAAATCCAATCGGTTGGAACATGGAACTAAATTAAATATAAGTTCAACATACAAATAATCAATCAGTAAATTTATAGACTTTTACTTCAGATGTAAGACCACCCTACCAAAACAACGGTATCAATTCGATGCTGAATGGTCCAGAAATAATTTCGTTACATCTATTTCGTGCCCACGAGCTGTCGATTCGGCAGTTTCTTCGACACGATTGTAAGTAAATTATGTCGATCGTGTTGGAGCAGTGAAACTTAAATTAATTGCTGATTTCGAAACATTATCATCATCGCCTTAGCCTTGGGAGTGGGTTCACGTCAATCGTGCAGCGGGTGGGGTCCGAATTCATGACCCATTCGTCACCACCAATCAGCGCACTTACTGTTGGACTATTTTGAGAACCGCTGAATAATTGGGTGCGGACTTGTGGTCACACCAGCAGGCGTAGCATGAGCACCGTTTTGTCGACGGAAGAGTAGACAAAAATGACGTTTCCTGTAGACAGTAGACAGTACGAGACGGCAGCAAAGTAGGAAGAGTCGAAGCACTTTTTACGAAATTCATTCTTTTACATAATTCGACTCTGAATTCTTTGTTTTGTCATAGGATTTATCGCAGTAAGGATAGAAAACTTTCTTCCGAAATATTCTACCTACAAAATGACCTAGACAAAGATCGTTAGAAATGAAAGACAAAATGACAGATTGTAGAAAGATTTCTATGGTGGATGTCAAAAATGAAGAAACGAACTGTCACTTTGTATAGACAAAGCTATGTCTATTCTTCGTAGAGATAGAAAGCGCCATGCTACGCCTGCTGGTTTTAACACCAGTGTGACTAACAGCAATGATTTTCCTGGAGTCCGGACTCGTGGTCACACCGCTAATATTCTACACAATGTACCACTTGTCATTTTCAACTAGTGCGGTGAGATAAATGTTTGTTTCAATAAGTTTTAATTTTAAAGTCGATGCATCTCTTTTAAGTGTCACCGTAAGAACCGTTAGATAATAATCTATCGGTATTATTACCTTTAGATTATAAATTATTGTCGAAAAATTGTGGCGCATCAAGAATGACCACAACACTATCAGACAATAATTTTAATTCTTAGTACAATGTATCATTTATTGTTTACCTGAATTCACATCGAACAGTAATGAGATAATAGAAAAAATTATCGAATCGGACATAAAACACGACAATGACTGGAGTAAAAGAAAATAAAAAAGCCGGCCAAGTCCGGGGCGGACTCGTATACGAAGGATTCCGTGCGTTTTTGCAAAAAACGCTGAAAAAAAACACGTTTCTTGTATGTAGGGAACCCTTTAATTTAATTTAATTTTTATTGTTTGTTGTTATAGCAAATTTCAACTATCTACCTATTACGGTTCGTGAGATACAGCCCGATAACAGACAGACGGACAGCGGAGGCTTAGTAATATTAATAGGGTTCCGTTTGGCACCCTTCAGGTACGGAACCCTAAAAACAAAGAAATCCAGAGAAGGAAAATTACAGTCATTATCATAATTTTTATTGATTGGTTGTACAAAACACACCATGCAGATTACTCATATCTTTTAACTCTAGACATAATATTCCACGTCTGAAAACCAAACTCATCACCGTATATTTCCACGCGCCTCAATCTATCCACGTGTCCACCATATCTAGGCCTCCCACATGATTCTCTGCCTGTCTATATACTACGGATGCCTCTCCTCTGAGGGGTCTACCTATCCTGGTTGCGGATTCTGCTGAAAGATATTACCTGAATGCCGAGAAGACGCCCTTAATGTCCTACTAATGTAAGCGAACATGCTCAAGGACTGTTATGTGTATACAGGGTGCTCTTTAGTTGATTATTTGGGATATTTGTGAATTATTGATAAGTACGTTTCGCTTTTTTTCGCATTACATAACATAACATCACGCCTGTATCTCCAAAGGATTAGGCAGAGGTACCTATAGAACACTCATGTTTCTCCAGTTATTTCTAAGTCCCATGTAAAAGGGGGCCAGCCTAGTGTCATCAACTGGGCAAAAAACCAGACTACGGGCTGCTTCTGAGAAATTCCTATTAGAAAAACCCATTAACACTTTGCCCTACCTGGGATCGAACCCAAGTCCTCATGCTCAGCAGTAGTGCTTGCAACCACATGACCAACGATGCCTCGTTCCGTTCGAGGGAGTTTTTCGGCTCAAAAGTACCAAAAGTGATAAAGAGTGCACTAGGTTGAATGTTTGCATTCAGTGTGCTCAATGAATGCTTTTGCAATTCTATGAATGCCGAATATTGGAATAGCCTGCGTGTAGCGGTTTTCAATAGTTTCAAAACCGAATAGTGGTCTTCTAGGAATTGGTTTCAACAGTACATTACAAACGTTGAATATGTTTGAAATGTACTGTTGTAAATGTTAGTTGCCAGCCTGTTCTAAATGTAGTACCTATACAAAATTGTACGCGTGCAGATTCAATGATCATTTTCTATGAATGGCAAACTGTGTACAGCCCAACTAATATCTATAACATATCATCACGCCTGTATTCCCCGAAGGATTAAGCAGAGATGGAAATACAACCAACATTTTGCCAGTTAAGTTAAGTTTAAGGCCCGTGTAATTAGAGGTGACCCTATTGCCATCAACAGGGCACAAATCCATAATTCCGGCTGTTATTTAGAAAAAAGTCTAGATGGAAAAACATACTAAAGGGGTATTAAATTAAAATAAGGATGATGAAAATAAAAAATGATAAGAAAGAAAGCAAGAAGAAGCTCGTGGCTAAGTAATAACAGCCGCTCGGGTCGATCCATCAGGTTAAGCTACGCTTGCCGGGGTTGGTCAGTGGATGGGTGACCATTTTCACATATCGAGACTCCTCCGTGTCTCGGAAAGCACGTTAAGCCGTTGGTCCCGGCTGTCATTTGTGGATCTTTGACAGTCGTTACGAGTCGTCAGAAGCACGAAAGTCTGACAACCAGTCTAACCAAGGGGTATCGTATTACCCAGTTACTGGGTTGTGGAGGTCAGATAGGCAGTCGCTCCATGTAAAATACTGGTATTCAGCTGTATCCGGTTAGACTGGAAGCCGACCCCAACATAGTTGGGAAAAGGCTAGGCAGATATAAGAAAGAAAGCAAGAAAAAGTCTGACATATTGAATTGTCTCTCGCATCACCCTGTATATAAGAGAATGTGATATAAACAGTGGTAAGGATGGCATTGCAACGTTATCTTCACATTAGAGTGTTGTTATATTGCACCCCATGTTATTCTTATCATTTCCTACTGTTTTGTGTTATCTAGGTCATAAAACATTGTGATTTTTTATGGCAGAGTTGTCTTACTGTTAAATTGACTCAGGTAAGTGAGATATATAAATATGAAATGAAAAGGTCACATGAAATCAAAATGGTGTTTTTCGGTGCTAAGCCTTATGTGGATTATAATAACATAATATCAAATATAACACATAATAATTATTAGTATATTTTTTTAAAGTTTTTTTCTAATCACCATTTTTTTTTTGAGGGTGGAAAATAACCAATGTCTACCCACCCTCAAGAGAAAAAACACCAAAAAAAAAATTGTTAAACCATTTTGATCCAACGACTCATTGCTTTGATTTTCGATAAGAGCAAGCGGCTGATAAAGTTCTTCAAAAGACTAGACTTCAATCTCGGTAGATAAGGCTATTGAAATTGCAACATACAACAACATGCTTTTGACGTCATTCAACCTAAACCACACGTACATTTTTTACCTTAAAAAAATATGCTGGCACAAAAAATCCGGCCGTCAGCGTCACTTGTTTACATTTCGAACGCGTCACTACGATATAGGTTCCAAAAAGTTACCGGCTGGTACACTTTTAAAAATCGCTAAAGCGTGTTAGTGTTGTTCGGGGAAAGCGACCGATATTCACATTGTTTATGATTCTGTATAGAAGTTGGTTGAAAGAATTTGGTTTGGGTTAGAATATTGGGGCTTTGAGGTAATAAACAATAATAAACACTATTTGTTTGTTCAAGACTTGAGCCTATTACAATTATTGTACCTTAATTTATTCCTTATAATTTAGTGCATAGATACAATACATGTGCAACTGGGCTTAAACTAGGAGCACTCCTGTGCTATAAGGTATCTTCATTCAAATCTAAAGTATTGTCAGTTAAGTCATAATGAGTCAATTAAATCATCCACAAATATAACAAAAGGAAGTTGTGTCATATCTAAATCAAACGATATTGCTAGTTCTGCAATTTTTCCACCCATGGGACTTTCGGGCTTCTGAAGACACAGGTCTTCAGAAGCCCTTCTTTGCTTAAGAAGCTGCAGAAGCTTTTATGTGGATCTTTGTCATTCGATACGGATCGAATGACAATGATCCACAAATCACAGCCAACTAAGAAATCTTGATATTTTGTCAAGTGGTAAAAACCGTGCGAAACACGACCGGGTTTGCTAGTAATTAATAAAAAAACAACAAAACAAGTTCAAAATAAAGCCCGCAAAGAAGCATCCCAGCTAGAAACACACCCACACAATAATAAACACATACCAACAATTCCTTTCATACCGCAAACACTAAGTTAAGCAAACAATACTCTAGACAATAAACGGAGATGAAACATAAGTACTGTCCGAACTAAAATATAATAACAGATACAAAGTGCTAAACAAGAAAGGCGGACTATAGGCGCTTGTGGCCAATAAAGGGCTATGGTGGGCCGCGCGCTGGATACCAAGAGCTACAGTAAGCTGGAAGCGGCTGGAGCCTAGATAGATAGGGAGTGGCTGGAGCGTACTCAGCTGGCTATAGGCGCTTGTGGTCAATAAAGGGCTATGGAGGGCCGCCGGGAGACGAAGAGTTGGGAGGAGACTGGAAAAGGCTAGAGCGTAGTTAGCTGAAGAAAAATCTAAATTCTTAGGACATAAATATTGCCTCCAAGAATCGATATGTACACCCACTTTTTCCTTTTCATATCAGTAAGGAGCTCGTGGCTAAGTAATACCAGCCGCACGGGTCGATCCATCAGGTTAAGCTACGCTTGCCGGGGTTGTTCCGTGCATGGGTGACCATCTTTACAAACTGTGACTTCTCCGTGACTCGGGAAGCACATTAAACCGTTGGTCCCGGCTGTCATTCGTGGATCTTTGACAGTCGTTACGGGTCGCCAGAAGCCCGCAAGTCTGACAACCAGTTTTACCAAACCAAGTTACTGGGTTGTGGAGGTCAGATAAGCAGTCGCTCCATGTAAAATACTGGTATTCAGCTGCATCCGGCTAGACTGGAAGCCAACCCCAACATAGTTGGGAAAAGGCTAGGCAGATTGATTAATCAGTATAGTAAAATCAATCCATTTCCTATTCCAGCCACATCCAGTCCACCTAACTCCGCACCACTACGAGTGAGGTTGTTATTAAAAAGCCCAGAACAATCAGAGTGCGGCCCAGTTGGCTCATTTTATCCACGTATCCAATTATGTGGCGCGAACTGTACACCCCTTGTAGTACTTTGTGTACTTATATTGAGTACAATGAGTACTATCTGCAGGTGTGTGTGTGAAGATGAGGCAAGAAAACTCTTCTTTTTTTCCTTTTTTCGATAGGAGTTTTAAAATTTTCGTAAACTATTTGATGGTAGACCAACGAAGTCGACGGTGCGTGAATGCTGATCGCGAGAACCTGGGTTTGATCTCCAGCTCGGACGAAGTGTTATTGGGTTTATTTGAGCAGCCCGGACTCTGAATTCTTGCCCGGTTGGTGGCAATAGGGTCGCCTCCTATTACACGAACAGGGTGAGCTTTTCACAGAACAGACCGGCTGTTATTGTCAACTGTTTGAGAAACGGAAATCTAAGTGCTCGGCGACACGACGCCGCCACCGCGCCGCCGCCGCGCCTCTATCTGTGTACACGGCACCGCCGCGCCGCCGGGCCGCCACCACACCGCTAGTATTGTTCGAGCTGTTTTTTTTTTCATCGCCGGCTGCTTAGTGCGCACTTTATAATACTTTAATAAATCAAGCGGAACGGCGCGGCGGTGGCGGAGCTGCGCGGCGGCGCGGTGGTGGCGTCGCGCGTCGTGTCGCCGAGCATTTACACGTGTCTTTTTGATAGTAATAACCTATTTATGTTAGGTAGGTCAGGTTATTGGCCTCCTTACCAACCTGTATCATAAAAAAAAAACATCTTCAAAGACTCCGGCATGTGACTTAGAGTGCCCTAGGAAATAAAATTGATTATTTTCATACGTGCTATTGAAGAAAATTGCCTTCCAGTCCAGTGTATTTCAGTGGAAGTGTTGTTTTTGCTTGTGCCGTCAAAAATAAACCGTCTTAAAAAATGGCGTAAGTACAGTTGACGACAAAAACTTGTGCATTAAAATTGTTTAAAAATATTTCATCTAATAAAAAAATATTAAAAGTGTGGTTAGTTATCCCAAATTCAGAGTCGTAGGAACTACCGAGATGTGAAATGCGCTGTCATACACAATTACAGCTATAAGCTGCTTGTAAAGATATTCCGAAAAAAACTCACTGGATTGGTCTCTAAAGATATGGTACAGCTGCCTGGGATTTTAACTAGACTCACAACTCGATCTCGATCCAAAGCCGATTTTGTCGATCACAAGACCAATGAGCGTGTTTATTCGGTTTTCTAAATTATAGCAGTAGGAAAATAATAAAGAGTCAATTTTTTAAGACTTTAATCCAGTCTGCGAGTAAAGTAGTAATAATGAAAAACGTTAACTGCTTTCACAGTTTTCGCCTCCAGCAATGTTCGTTTTTTTTAGTCTAACAGAAATATAATGATTATTATCTTTGTGGTAGTTAGTGTTAGCAGAGGAAAATGTTATAATTTTTATCTACAAAATCAATAACTGGAGTTATCCTTTTAGATATGGTTGTAAATTTAACAAACTTTAATTGGCAACATAAATTGAACTGTAAAACTCAACATTTGACTGTTAAAATCAATTCGTCATTTATGATCCATAAAAAATAAATTCAATCTATCAAATTTCTAAATCAAAATACGTAGCTTTTTGCAAAAAAAATACTGGCTTGTTAAATGAATTGGGTTACAAAATTTTTTGTCATGGTTTTTAATCCAGAAATTCGGTGTTTTTACGAATATTCAGCGTTTCAGAATTTCGGTGCTATGCCACAGATGAATACAAATGGTTCACTCCGCATTTTAGGCATGAAGGTACAACTTGTGGCTTTATACCTCATACTTGTATTCTACAAGTAGGTACGTGGCGGGCTCGACTTGGCCAGTGGGCGTAACGTAGTCAGAAGATTATAAGAGTTTACGCGACAGAAAGAGAGGATACTTCGGTGAATATAACTGAAGGTAATTAGCGCTGTGCGACCTGAATTGTACTTTATTGTGTCGTAGCAAGAGTCGCTTTTTATTTCTATTTTGCAGAGTGAACCATCTGTATTCATCTGTGGCTATCCTTAAATTGAGCTATGTGTGACATTTATGTGGATCAGTGAAACTGAATGTTGATATGGCTATATACTCCACACTAAAATGCGCAATTTTAAAGTGTGTATGTGTTTCAATATGTTTCGCTAGTTTAAACGAAATAGTAAAAAACTGTTTTGAGTTTATGCGGTTCTCCCACTTTTAAACCGCCATAGAAATGGAGGAGGTTTTCAATTCGACTCAATGTTTTTGTTACACGACGTAAATAACACACTTGCAAAATTTAAATAGTAAAAACTTTCGATGACCAAATGTCCTTACCAATAGAGATAAACTTTGTATATTGTATAAGTTTATTTGATAAATAAATAAAATAAGTTTCACATTAAAACGCGACTGACTGTACACAGTAGGACTTCATGAGATTCAGAACCTAAACTATAAGAAATACACTATCACAAAATGATCTTATTTATTTGGAGGATAAATTAATATTTATACGAAAACTATATCATGTTATATCATCAATTTTATGTCAAGTTAGATGAAACCCATGTATGTCGTGTGTTCGCCATTTTGATTTCATATGTAATTTTCTGATCTGTCTCCTGAGATGACACAATATTTTTCGCTCGAAATAAGGATCGTTTTTATTGGCAACCTGATCGCTATTATCTGATAAACTTCGATGACTGTTGTTTATTATAATGGCAACACAAATTGCTGTTCGGAGTTAACTGAATCGATTAATGGATTTTTGGTCTTTACATTTTTAATATTTTGCGTTTTGGGATCGTACGACTTTTGCAAGTGATAGTCCAGTTTCAAAGCGACGATTTTTTTTTTGGTCATACCTACTGTTTATTAGATAAAATTGGCTTTCCTACTGTATTATATTGTTATTTTATGTAAAAAAAATCAAGATCATACAAAAAAAAAAAAAAATATACTTGTCGACTTGAGAACCTCCTCCTTTATTTTTCGTCGGTTAAAAATGTAAATCAATTTTAACAGCAAGTTATTAGTAACACTAGTACTACGAAAGCTGGCGTGGCGGCGGCGTTAGGTATGGCTGCAGAATGAATAAGCTGTCAGAGTGTGAGTAGGAGAAGTGCAGTTGACTGTACTTTTTTATTAACATGTTTTAATAACCCTGTATTTTGTTTAAGTTATATTAAAGTGTGTAGGAGTAGCTTATTTTTCAATATTTAATAATAAAATTTCCTATTTCAAACAGTGGATGATGAAGTGAATCGTTAATTCAAATTTAATTCACATGAAAACAGACATTAGTCCCACCGGAATTCAGGTAACTATTTCCGTACAACGTTAATTACGAGTACTTAACTACGTAAACATCTAAACTACGTCAAAAACAGTAAAATGATTAGACAATTTGGGGAGTTGTAAATAACTCGAGTTCCTACACTGTGGCACACCGTCGCAGGCTATAGAAACAGGGAGGTGTGATTAGAAAATGTGTAATTGCCGCTTTGATATGATCAAAATGCGCATGTTAATAGATATAATGTATCCAAACATACCTCCGCGCCGCCTGCCGTATCAGTATCTCATAAACGCAACACTTCTATTAACAGCTTTCACGACAAATTGCAGGTTCAAAACCTGGCAAGGCACCTTGATGGTTTTCGAAAAACGTAGTAAGGAAACTTGTTCTTTTTATATATAAAATCAATCAAACGCTTGACAACAGTGAAACTCATACTTTTTCTTAGAATGGGCGTTTAAAGGCGTTTGCTCTGAGGTTGAACAATCACTGGCTGGTATTTCCCGTCTCAAAATGCGATTTATTTAAAACAATAAGTCTAAACTAACATATCTGCCTTTCTTCTCACCTCCGCCCCCACCTTATTTAATTAAATCCCCCGTATAGTTTACAGAGAGCCTATAAAACTATATAGCTTTGTCGCCTGGAGGTGTTCGTTGTCACAAATACCTTTAGCCCACAAACCATGGCGCGAATAGGCCCTTGAGCGTTAAGGAAAATTAAGATTTGAAGCCCCTTTGAAACTTAAGGTAGGAGGTTCTGATGTAGAAGGCCCTGTATTTTCTGGGAAGAGAGGTATTATTTTACAAAGTTGTTTTGGGAATAATTGGAATATAAGCTTGATGTTTTTCTAAAATTTATAACGGTGCCTTTTTATGGATTTTTTCTATAGCCATCTCTGTCCCAATGTACAATATTTATTTTAAAAAAAACTTGACGTTTTTTTTGACTTCATTTGGAATTTGTAAAAGTTGTGAAATTGTGAAATGGCCACTTATTTTTTACGGTCACTGTACCTCTTAGGTTTTTGATGCATAGGTATGTCAGAGGTTTAGGTAGGGTGTGCGTGGCCTATTTTCGGACTCAATTCCAATTAGGGTACTGAAGCCCTTATCCTGAATTTAGAAACGTTCAAAATCTAGTCGCGAATCGTCATCTCAGAGACAGTCAGTGTCAGAAACTTGTAGGTATTTAAATATAAATTAGAGTAGAGGTAGTGACAGATTGAGACCGACATAATGACTGAGAGAATATAAATGCAGGAATTGACCTAATATTTCTTAATCATTGCAATTTTCTATATTGAGTTCACAATCCCAATTAACAACGAAAACAGGTGTAAATATCTGTTTCTGCTCCTAAATCTCCTAATGATCGTGCTCATATTATATTCCACGCAAGATTAATTAATGTACGACATACGACACCAGAATGCATGGGCAGAGAGAAATTCCACTCTATTCCATTCCAGAGATTCCATTCTTTGTACCCATAAACTCTCGTCGGCACAACACAATACGTTAAACAAAAAATCTGTGTTCTCTCTCGAACAAACAAGACGCGCAATTTAATGTGAGGACTACATAGATTTTCACGAGAGGTAGAATAAGATTTTTCAGTTGTCTCCTACTATTTTGTTCGTGATGCTCATTTGTTTTAGAATGAATTTTTCAATACTTTACTAATTTATTATTGTGAGTTTGTATGTAGGAGTAATCTTCGGAATATACATATAATATGGTCTGATTCAGAAAATTCTTTCACTAACTGGGAAGCTACAGTCTTGCTGAGTGGCATAGTATATATTTTATGTTAAAACAAGATTTTTTTTGCGGACAAAGTCGCGAGCAGAAGCTGGTCGTCTTATAAATATTATTCGAAAAATTAAATTTTCATTTTATAAAAATTTTCTCTTTACCAAAACTGTCGAAACGTCAATTATATATTTTTATTAAAATATATCTGACAATGAAAAATCAGCCAGTCAGTTCAGTTCTTTCAGAGATCAATCAATTGAACTGGAATAATAAAATAAATATTATATTTCTAATAAGTGTTTCAAATAATGCAGAGTGGCAGATAAGTAAATAATGAATGTGTTTGAGAGCCTTTTTAAATAAATTGGATATTTATTTTACGATTTACCAGGAATTGAGGATCAACAAAAACTCCATTATATTTTACTAGCTTCCGCCCGCGAAAAAGTAGGCTATGTCCTTCCCCAGAATGCCATCTATCTCCTTGCCATATTTTGTCGAAATCCGTTCAGTGGTTTAGGCGTGAAAAGGTAACATACAGACAGACAGACAGATAGACAGAATTACTTTCGAATTTATAATATTAGTATGGATGCACGACTTACGTCTGATTTTTTAGGGTACCGTGGGACTCTATTATTCCGCAGTCCGTCCTTCTGTCCGTCCGTCTGTCACAGGACTGTATCTTTTGTACCGTAACAGGTAGAAACTTGAAATTTTCAGAATGTTTACTACTATGGCTGCTATGACAATAAATAATAAAAAGTTAAGAATTAAAGAGGGTCCCGACACGCGCTTATTTTGGCGATAGTGTTAGATATTGTACATTGGTACGGAACCCCTTCGTTTGCGAGTTTGACTCGCACTAGGCTGATATTTTAAATTTAAAATTGCTTTTTTATTTTATTGTAAGTATTTTAATATGTGTAGTCAAAATAGGCCTACCTATTATTTATAATGTATATTATGTATAGGATGGACAATTCTAAAATGTGCCTAGAATTCACTTACCTAGAGTAAAACATCATTTCATTTGAAAATAATCGGAGATAGCTGCTGGAATAGGATCTGGTATAACTTTTGTGTAATTGCAACCGAAAACTATTCAGATTTGAGAAGATCTCTCCCGACAGTTCCATCTAATCCAAGCATTGTATAGGTCATCCCCTGGAGCTCTCAAGTTATGTTACCAAACAAACATGTATATGCTGGTATGTTTGGAATTAAGCATAATATGTCTAAGATATGAAGCTTGCAGCCTGCATGATTGCTTCCTCGCTGCATTGCGGTCTATTGTGTTCCACATTGTATATCCTTTCATGGTATGTTGGTTATTTATGTGTTTTTGCATTGGAAAAGGCAGAACATTAGAACAGTAATTTCCTAGTGGTGTGACCGACTGCCAAGTCATAGGTCTCGAGTTCAAACCCGATGTACGCACCTCTGAGGCTCTAGACAAAGTGACATTCTATAAGCGATAACGATGATGGAAAAGGCAAAAATGTATAGGACTGACATAAGCTATCGAAATACTTATGTCAATCCTGTTGTAAGTCGTTGTAGAAATACGAAACGCTTTCGAAGCGATTGTCACTTGTCTAGGCCCTCTGACTTGCCAGATTCATGTGCGTATTGTATAATATCACTTGCTCCGAAGGAAAACATCGTGGGATGCCTGAGAGATGTTTTTCAACGGCATGTGAAACCAAGTCAAAGGCCCATGGGTGGCATAAAGACTCAGACACCAGGTAAGCCACACGAAAAAGATGATTGGAAAAGACCACTAATGTATGAGACCACCGTTTTTAGGTGGCCTGGGGACATTTAAATCTGATACTTAGCTATTTATTTAATTATGTTGGCGTGGTTTGTGTGTTAGTGCACTGTGCTTGCGGAAGATATCTGTCACCTTCAAAATCTCTCTATTTTGTGCAATTTCGATATCTGTCGGTCTAGGGTCAGCGCACACAGTAGAGCAGGCCAGAGCATTTTCTGAGACTACTGAAAAATGAATCTTATGACAATTCCATACATTCTAAAATTAAATACACGAACACGCAAGCTCGAACATAGTCGAGCATCAAGGTGGACGCTCAACATGTATTTAATATTGCAAAAATAATTATGGAATTGTCATAAGATTATTTTTTCAGTAGTCTCACAAAATGCTCTGCTCTGCTCGTGGTGTGCGCTGACGTTTATTCGTTATCTCACCGTGAAAACTTAGGTGAACTTTGCTTGTAGTGAGATGTCAATAGAGCAGTAGCATCAGATGGAATCACTGTGAGACTTTTACAGTATAGACTAGCTGGTACCTACAGTCTATACTGATAACGTTTTAAGTCAAATCAGGCTCAGACCAAATAAAAAACCAAGAAATAGCGCTGCGAACAAAACAATGAAGGATACAAAACTACACCCGCGCTCTGTGCATACACACTCACACGCACACATTTACAATCAAACTACACCTCACTAAGTGCACACATGTTTACGAAACTGGCCTCACGTCACTTTTGACAGCGCTCTGTCTTGGTTTTTTATTTGGTTTGAGATATTAGGTTCATTTTTTCAAGAGGGTCTGTCTGCAAATATTTTAGTTTTTAGTATTCAAAACAGACGGACGGACATCCTATAAATCTTCGTAGTGTGGGTATATCATAAAGCAGGCGTACTTATTCAGTTATAGTACATAAACTAAATGAAGGTTTCATTGTGACAAGGTTACAAATTGTCACCTTTGGCCGTACTCGTAATTTTCAGGAGATTTGACCAAATTGCCTGAGAGGGAATTTCCATATAGTGTCGCGGCCCGTAGGCGGGGAATTGATAATATTGTCATGGTTTATTCATCATGGTGTTATGGTGGTCCTTGGAGCCGGATTTTCGAGTGATTTCCTCGTACTTATAGAAACGTCTTTTGTCCTAATGGGTGAGCGGAAAGTACTGAAACGCTATTATGCTAATATTTCCTTAAGAAGCTTTATAAATGGGGACATATATATAAACTAGTACACATGCACTACTGTTACTTTTACTATTAAATTAATATTATTAACTGCCTTGTTGGTCTAGTTGTCGGAAGCGCTAATGGTGAGCAAGAGGTCCTGGGTTCAATTCCCAGGTCGGGCAAAGTGTTATTGGGTTTTTCCATCAAAAATTTCTCAGTAGCAGCCCGGAGTCTAGATTTGTGCCCGGGTGGCATTTAGGCTCGCCCTCTATTGCATGGGACTTGAACATAACTGGCGAAATCTGGGTCATATGTGTCTGCCTAACCCTTCAAAGATTACAGACAATGACATGATGTATTATAATTTAAATATATAATTTATATGATATATAATTTAAATGTAAATTTAAATAAATAACAATTGATTACCAACGATTTTTTACACGCAACATTTAAAATAAGTTCCTGACGGCATAATAAAACCCACTCGACCCCACGAAGAAGAAAAACGTTTGCATTCGCACCTCATTCGAATTCTGCCAAAAATACAACCAATTTATCTAACATTTTTGACAAGTTTGACAGATAACGACTTGAATGTAAACGTTTTTTATGTAGATTAACAAAGTTCAGCCACACACTCATTTTCGAGCGAAAAAGTGTTTCGAGCGAAAAGGCCAAAACTGCCTGAAATAAAACATTTTGTTGCCTAATTTCAAACATCAAATAGTAACACGGGCATATTAATAAATCCATGGCATGTACCATGTACCATGGGACGCATAAAACAAAGCGACGCTGTGTAATTCCTTCGCAGGTTAATGGGAAACGTTTTAATGCGGAATGTAGTTACACCGTATTGTAACAAATGTAATTTTGCGTGAATAAATTTGATCATAGCTGTCAGGAAAACAAATTGCCTAGAAATTGTTCAGAATTTATTGCCAAATTAATTTGTAATTAAATATCGTCCTTTGATCATTTTAGTCTTTATCGTTCGTCGCTTTCGGCTGCTCATACAACCAAACATGCAGCATGAGCATGCAGTGTGAGCATGTTAATGAACATACCTACGTATTTTATTGACATGCAATCTGCAGTTTCGTAAAGTTTATCTTATAGATTCTATTTATCAATAGTTTGTAGCCCCAGGCCCAGCAGTGGACTTATGATCTTTCGCAAATTGCGGGAAAACACCCGGTATTTCTTCGTATTTTGCTTTCAACCGTCCAACTGTCGGCCAACGCTTCCGTTATCGACTCTGAGTCAAAAATTTCTCAAAGAGACGCCCTAAAGAATCGACTTCTCAAAGCCACTGCGAATCTAAAACGAACTCTCCTCTCACATAAATACTAAACCTTTTAACATTACACTACGGTGTAACACGCACCCAACTAGCATCGTTTCATCTAGTGTTTTATTCGGTGTCTATTAAATAGCTCGTAATAGCCCCAGCGTACCCTGGCCGTTTTAACAGAGCTATTATTGCCTACTGGACCCGAATTAGAGAATTGATTTTTAATTTACTGACAATTGTACTGTTATTGCTCGGTTTAGGATTATTTCGACGTGTGTTGAATGAGGTTAATATTTTGGTATCGGGCTTTTAGGCTCGGATTAATAATACCCTTTTATTTGAGAGCTTCGATGTTAAATAATACGCTGATTCTGAAAAAACACATTATTATTATAAATGGATTTTTGAGAGGGGGCAGTAAGGGCAGGTACCATAACCGTCGTAGCTACAGGATAACGTTTTTAGGAGACTGTCCTTAACTTTTTGAGAAATTTCTAACTACATTCACAGATTTTGAACAAATGGTACAGACAGTCAGAAGCCGACCAGCCGACCAGCACAGTTGGGAAAAGGCTAGGTAGATTAAAGGCTAGAAGAAAGGATAGGTTCAGGCAGTCAGAAAAACGACGATTCCCAAGTTTTTATTTTACGATGCACTTAGATGCAGTATCGTATGTGGATAAAAAGACTCGTGTAGACCAACTGAGGTTAGAGCACTAGAAAAGCCAAAAATCGCTAAAATCTATTCCTTGCGCGGTATGAAACGTTAATGATGAACAATTTTTTTTGCTTAAATACTAATTTGACAAATATAATTATAGTTTCAACCCTTGTGTAGTTTCAATTCCGAGGCACGGGGATATCATACCGCCAACTTCCAAACTCCGGGCTGTTACTACGAAATTCCTAATGGAAAAATGCAATAACACTTTGCCCGACCCGGGAATCGAACCAATTATAAGCGGTAGGTAAATAAATAAACCTTTGATCCAGTCAAAGGTTTATTTATTTAACAACATACATACATAAACTCACGCCTTCTTCCCATGGGGGTAGGCAGAAACTACAGAACGCCACCTGCTACGATCCTTACATACTCCTTTTGCTTCGTTTACGTTCATGCATTTCTGGGCATACACCCAAGCCGCCGGTTTCTGTACTACGCACCTGACCTTTCTAAAGAACTTTCTTAATATTAAACACTTTCTGAAAAACTTTCTTTATTTATTTATTAAACACTTTATTGTACAACACATAATGAAAAAAGGACAAACATAATTTAATACTCAGATAAAGTTTTTCAACTTATCAATACCTGCCTCGCATGAAATAAAATATTCTTCGCAACTTTATTTTAATAATTTCCTTTTCATTCGCGGATCAGAAACAGTTTCGTTCATTTTCATTCAATACATTTTTAAACAGGATCTGTTTTCAAAGTACTCAATAGTATTTCATGGCAGTCATTTATTAAATAGTAAAGAGAAAGATATCTCGTTAAAATTGTAGCAGAAAGGAGTGAAAAACAACGCTACGTTCTTAAGAGCCTCTGATGCGACTGTGAAATTCTAAGTTGCTGGATTGAAGCTGGCTTTAAACTGTCGATTTGTCGTTGCGATTATTTTGCCTTATACTCGGTGATTTTTAATTCACTATTAACCTTTGAGAATAGAATAGAATAGAATAATATTTATTTGCTTAAAAACATGGTATAAAAAGATGGTAAAATACAAAAAAAAAAAATAACAAGAGCATACATGTTTTTGCTTAACAGTGATAAGCGTACAAATTTTACATGCAATTCTACAATTTATTTTCAAAGAAGTCTTTGACACTATAAAAACTATGACTACACAACCATTCCTGCAATTTATTTTTGAATAATCTAATATTTAATGTCTTGAGATTACTTGGTATCTTATTATATATACGGACACACATAGATATACAACTTTTATTATATTTAGCTAGTCTCGGAAGGACATCCAGTACGAGCCTGTGGGGGTCTCGTCGATTACGAGGATATAAATCATCTGCAGTACTAAATGGGGGTGAAAGTAGTCATGATTATAAATAACCTTCACTATGAGAACAAAATGGAAAAAAAAAATCCGTTTCATACATTTTCATCGGGTAAATATTGCATTTTTGTATGAAACAGCTGATATTTTTTTCGATGTTTTAGAGTTGGTCGTATAGTGAAAGTTGCTCTAAATCATGAGTATTTTCACGCCCTGAAAGTTAAACAGTGAATTAAAAATCACCGTTTATTTGGTAATTTAGTGATTGGCTTATTGAGTTTTGAATCACCATTGATTCCTTTAAATCACTTAAATACCTTCCTGTTCACCAGTTAATTAAAAGGCTCTGAGTTCTATCTCTATCCTTGAAAAAATTAGAAACTTCGTAAAAGATTTTTAGTTCACCTCAAAGGAAACCAAATTTTTGCAAATATTTTTTTGCCACGTCGACCAACTTTCGTTTACCTACCCTCAACTGTGCACCGAACCCTTGATACCCATAGTCTATAGCCTCATCATATGTCTGTAGCCCATACAGCAGTCAAACCTCTCTTCGGCTGCTTATTAATTTAGATATTAAGTACAAAAATAAACATGTCCAGCCGTGGACTTTGAATACTAAAATGATTGATTAATGCTACAACTAACTTCAACTTTAGTAAGGTTTTACTACCCACATATTTGATTGAAAAGACAACTAAGTGACTGAAAAGACAGCTAAGTTACATAGCAGCTGAAATATCACCAAATTTCACCAAGTTAGGCTGAAAACTAGACCTAAAACTAAGCTTATTTCTGATTGATTGATGAACGTGGCCAGGTTCTGACATGTTAAATATTTACCGGCGAATATTCGTAATAAATCATGTTCTGGTCTAAAACCTGGATGAAAAATGATAGTTTTAGTCTAGATTTTTGGTGTAAAAAAATTATCTTCGACTAACTTCGTGAAGTTGTCGCTGTATTAAAAGATATGAGTGATTTATGGCCTGAAATATTAATTTACATTAAGAAAATACTATATAAATTATATAACAAAAGTCCCTCCGCCGCGTCTGTCTGATCGCGATAAACTCGAAAACTACCGAACGGATTTTCGTACAGTTTTTCCCAATAGACGGAGTGATTCATGAAGAAGGTTTAGGTGTAACAAGTCATGAAAGTTGTGTGTAAGCTGGCTGAAATATGACGATAATTGTTGAAGATGTCGGAAAAAATCATGCCGACTGGGAGCTTTACTGGCGTGCGCCGCGTAAACCAATAGAGTTATATGAAAACTATGTACCTATTACAGAATTATTCCTTTGAAAGAGATCTATTAAAATGTAGCAACGCTATAATTTTTCATTTCTCTGTGAACCCTGGAGTCCACAGACGCAGTCGCGGGCAAAAACTAGTAGAATATATAAATCTACTAGCTGCGCCCCACGGTTTCACCCGCGTAAGTCTCGATCCCGTGGGAATATCGGGATAAAACGTATCCTATGTCCTCATCCAGGTCATGGTCTACCCAGGTTTTTGAAAGCTTGTTCGCATATTAAATACTAGCTGATGCCCGCGACTTTGAACGCGTGGATGTCTTGACAAATTATATACTAAAACCTCCCTCGAGAACCACTCAATCCATTGGTGAAAACAGCATGTATATCGGTGCAGTAGTTTTTGAGTTTATCGCGGACAGATAGACGCGGCGGAGGACTTTGTTTTATAATATGTAGTGATGTTTGATCCTTATGGCTCGTTTTCTTAGACAGTTTTTTAATTTGGAAGTTCTTTTTTGTTTTCGTTGTCAAATACAGACAACGAGATAAGGACAATAAATTGTTTTCCTGCTAAATTCCATTTTAGGAGCAAAAAACATTTTTACTTACAGCCACAGTTAGTATTAGGTCTCATTGCTATCGTGAGATATATCTCCAGATTGTTTTCTGAACCGAACATTTATGTCCTTTGAGATATTTATTGAATTCCAGCTTTGGATCCTAGGATCAATATTTCTATTGCGATATATGAGATTTATGAATTTTGGTCCTAAGTGTTAAAGCGAACAATAAATATCACCATTTATTCATGTGTTATATACTACACCACAATACAATTCATTTCTTATATTAGGTGGGGACCTATGAAATCAGCGTTTTGTATGGGGAATTTTAAAGAAGTTGCATTTTTCATACTAACATTTTCTTAATTTATTTCAACCATGAACACTATGTTTTAAAACTTTTATGCACTAATGTTTAAAAACTAAGATAACGTATGCCACTTAGATTAAGCGATTAAAAATAAGTTTTGGTTAAGTTAAAAAGAAAATAGTGGTATTTTCTGCTAACAAAATGAGGAGCCTTTTTTAAGGTATTTTTTATGTTCAAAAAACTATAAGTAATAATGTTTTTTTTATTATCGGTAGTTAGATAGATAGATAGATAGATAAAACATTTATTCGGTACAAACATAGAAGACACAACACAAAAGCATAGTTACATAAATTCAAGTTTTAAGACAAACCAAAAAAAAAAAAAAAAAAAACAAGTAAATACGAACATTAAAAACATAAACCCTTCCTTGGCAGTTGGGTAAAAAGTTGTAAAAAGTTGTCTATGATGGTCATTATTCGATATAATACCAAGCAATTGATTAATATTTTATCTCTTAGAAGTGACGAGGTTCTCTATTTGTGAGAAAAAACGCGATTTTTTCTCCTGACCTTGACCTTGACCCAATATAAAAAAAAATGAACAGAAACAGAAAATACAATCTTCGTTACCAAAGACCATTCCAACGTTATTTTCTTTCATCTTTTGTTGAGCGGTGTCCTAAAATCCAATAGTGAAGCTGTAGCGAGTTTGCAAGCCGCTTTATAGTTTTATAATGGTATTGTGCTTCTACAATATCATTTGTTGCACTCAAACTGTGCTGGATAATAATGTCTGTTACAAAGACGTAGGAGTTGATGGAAGGGGCATTGTGGGAGAAGGAAAAGGTATGGATGGATGTTGGTGTGATGAATTATGTGTAAAGTCGCCATTTAGAATATGCAGGATATTTCAACAAGTATAGTCATTTTTTCAATCGTGAGGAATCTTGGAATGCTTGAGAGATATTTCTCGACGGCATGTGAATTCAAGTCAGAGGCCCATGGGTGGCTTTAAAACTCTGAAACCAGCACGCGTGCGTACAGATAAACAATCACAAACTGTCATTTTGTCTATTCTTCCGTCGACAAAACCCGTTTCTACGGTGGTCATGCTACGCGTGCAGGTTAGTCGCCCACATGAAAGTAAGACGAGAAGATTTTTTTGAATGTAGTTACAAAGACAACAAACGAGGTACAAATTCGTGTGTTGGAAAATTAAGGAAATTCATATTTTCTTTAGGTGTACATTTTTATTTCATATTTTTTGGATAATAAAATGTTTTCAAAAGAAACGAGGTGATATCAAAACACAATCTACATTTTGGTAGGTTTGCCAATTGTCAAGGATTTATACCAAAATAATATCTTACTAAAGACGTTAAAATCTAGATAAAGACAGGTCATTCGACTGTGATCAGTAAACAAACTAGAAAATAGACGCCACAAAAAGGAATTTGAATCCGAGACTACAAATCTTTCAATTATTATTCCATTGTTATTTTCACCAAAGCCTAAAGAAGTGAGCCGTTAAAGCTATTTTAATGTCTAGTACAGAGTTACTCAAAGTGTGCTCCGCGGAGCCCCTAGGCTCCAAAAAGGTGATGGGGGCTCCGCGAAAATACTGGTCACGATGAACCAGTATTTTCGCGGAGCTCGAAAATGATGTGTCCTGTCCTATCGCGAAAATTTCGACCCCATATATGGCACCTATAAATCCATAAAACTTAACATGTAGGTATTTTTTTTTCAGATAGTTAATTGATTCAGGCGTGACTTTGCGGAAATCCATAATAAAATACAATAGACGCAGATATATTTAGTAACCTATTCCGCTTGACTATTCTTCAAGAGTCATAAAAACCCTGTAAGAAATCGACACGTGTTTCACCTCTCAACGAGGCTTCTTCAGGATGACGATTGACCAATTGCAAACCAGAACGCGACGTGTTACCACACCGAGCGCTGGACGCGAATGAATCAAATCGCCCGACAACCCTTATCGCGCTTATCGCACTGATAACGGTCCTAGCCAATCAGCGCCGAGCAGCAATCCTATATAAGTGATGTCGGGCTATGTGATTCACTCTGCCAAAAAAGTTTGAGAACCGCTGGTCTAGTGGAAAAAGGCGAAATCAAAATCCGGTGTTAAGTTCGCCTTAAGTAATCCTTAATGGAACGAATTCTTTTATAAAAGTTTTGGATAACCTTTGGAAATCTGATCTGTATTACGTCCCTAAGATATCTTTCTAGGAGGTTACGGTTCTGGGGGCCTTACTTCGTGGGGGAAAGAGATGGAGCTATACGTCCTGTAGAGCTTCATCTCTTTCCTACACTGAAGTAATATTAAAATAATACTGCTGTAAGCGGTGGTGGTAGGCCCACCTTTTTTTTTTTTGTGGGAAATCATCCAATTACATCTCCCGCTCTGGGCGAAGCGGAAGGGCGTGTCAGACTTTTACTGACTAAAAGTACCCACGCGTGTTCCTTCAGTTGCCTGTTGCCAAGGTCCCGGTATCCCTTTCAGACTTTCCCGCAGTGGTAAGCCCCCTGATGTTTATTTTTCGGTTAAAGGTCAGGTGCGTACAGACAAACTCTATGCATGATAGATAAGATACTTCAATATGGAAAAACAAATGAATTTTCTTGAGAATCTTATTTCGTCTAGATTTCTCTATTTGATTAGGAGGTGCTACGTATATATGTCTGCTTATCCTACATGATTAATCTGCTTTTTTTGAAAAAATGTATTTTCTTTATTGTCTTTTCTTATAGAGTGCTTCTTACTATGTTATTTCATGCTATGTTTTATGTAAACCAATACAATCAAAGCCTTTTCCCAACTATGTTGGGGTCGGCTTCCAGTCTAATCGGATGCAGCTGAATACCAGTATTTTACATGGAGCGACTGCCTATCTGACCTCCACAACCCAGTAACTGGGTAATACGATACCCCTTGTTGCTCACTACTACTTACTTACTGGTTGTCAGACTTTCGAGCTTCTTAAGACCCGTAACGACTGTCAAATATCCTCGAATAACAGCATGGACCAACTGCTTAACGTGCTTTCCGATACACGAAGGAGTCTCGGTATGTAAAGATGGTCAATCATCCACGGACCAACCACGGCAAGCTAGCTTAACCTGATGGATTGACCCGTGCGACTGTTATTACTTAGCCACGAGCTCCTCGATCTCTCCAAGCATAAAACACACATCTCTAGACCAACCAGAACTCAAACTCAAAGCATTTATTTCAAATAAACCAATTAAACGCAATTGAATTGTCAAGGGGTCATTCATTCACCAGGGTTGCGGGTTAGTCCGAAAGGGATACCGGGACCTTGGCAACAGGCAACTGAAGGAACACGGGTGGGTTTTAGTCAGTAAAAGTCTGACACGCCCTTCCGCTCCAGAGCGGGAGAAGTCATTGGATGATTTCCCAACCTCAAAAAAAAAAAAAAAGTGGTCAGTCAGTCAGAATGATGAAGCTAGTTACTCATTCCAAAGCCTTGTAGGTTCCTATGGAGAAGAACGGGCAAGAAACTTAACGGATACGTCGGACTCTCTTTCAAATCCGACTTCGTTTCGTAAATCGATCAATCTTTCGTTTAACTGGCTTCACTGACATCTTTATGTACCCCTACATCTATTAACTTCGATCACCGAATTATTGTATTCATTTATATTAACTGTTATAATATCGTCAAATATTATTGCTGTATTATATGTACTGGCACAATGCCGAATAGTCCGCCATTCTATGTCACATTTCCATATCCCATTTAAGCTCGTACTATTTTGCAAATAGATAATTACTTTTTAAATGCGTTTCATTTTTAAACTGTCCAAAATGAAAGATATTCGACCGAGAGGCGATTAAACGAAATCCTTCGATTGGAAATTCTGATTTCGCAAAAAGAGACCCCGCCGGTCAGGTGAACCGAATATTTGACGAAGGTATTTAGGATATTGGAGCTTTTCGTCCTAGTTATCTGTTAGTTGCTGGTTGAATTGAATCATCCTCACATTATTCCGTTCTATTTAGTCTGTGTTCACCTCTGAGGACTTAAAAAATGCCACATATGCAGCGATTGGCGTGTCCAGCTACTGCACGCGTAGCATGACCTCCGTAGAAACAGGTTTTGTCGACGGAAGAGTAGACAAAATGGCAGATAAACAATCGCAATCTGTCAGTTTGTCTATTCTTCCGTCGAAAAAACACTGTAGGATGGTCATGCTACGCGTGCTGGTCCCAACTCATATCCTATCTAATATTATAAATGCGAAAGTGAGTTTGTTTGTTACGCTTTCACGCTAAAACGGCTGAACGGATTTAGATGAAATTTGCCACATGGGTAAACCATGATCCATAAAAGAACATAGAATACTTTTTACCCTGATATTCCCACGGGATCGAGACTTAGTAGTAGTACTTAGCCGCAGCTAGTATAAAATATTTATACTTTCGCCATCGACTTGAAAATAAGAAGAAATCGGGGTTTATCATCATCATTCTCCTGTTTTCCATATTCAAATTGACTCTACAAGGAACTAAAATAAACAGTGCCAAGGTTTTTCTATCTCCAGTGTGGCGAGTTTCCACTGCCGCTTCCAGTAAAACCAACTTTTACATCCCTACACTTTGTTGTTTTTAGCGATTCCACAACGGGGTTCCGTATTCACTTCTTATACAATCCAGTTTCACAGTTTCAGTGCAAAATTTTGAATGAAAATTAAGATATTTTGTCTGGCAACATTTATCATAGAGCTTATCTAGGTTTTGTATTGCATACAGTTTTTGCTCCGAGGGCTATGAGAGTAATTTATATATTTTCTAGGGCTGTCACTGTTGTTAGTTTTTGTAGGGGTGTGGCGTAAGGGAGGGCTGTGGGGGAGTGACGTCAGCTATGAACTTTGAGGCTCGGATTTCCCGTGGCCTACTTTTTGGCGTTTGTGTCACCTGTCGCGTTTGATGTGACTTTGTTTTTAAGTTTCTACTGCGTCAGAGAGTTGCCTGCTTACTTTTTCATAGAAGCGGACACTAGTAGCGTAGTAAAGCTCCTTGTAGTTTTATTAAAAATCTTCCTGCTGTTTGCACAAGTGATTTATTGTACTGAAAATGTAATTTCCCGCTTCCTCGCATCCGGTGTAAGTGCATGCATGAAAATATGCATGAACAACACGCTCCAAAGCGATTGTAGTGTCTACGATCAGAATTTGTTTCCAGTGAGAATATAGTAATTCAATTTCTCAGTAGATAGATTTCACTGGCCCAGAAAATGAACAAGAGCTCACTAATGAGTTTATGATCCAACTAATAAAATCAAAGCGTCAACACTAGAACAATTCGACTAACTAACTTAGTGCGGCTCATATAAGTAAATTAATCTTACGCGCTGGCGAGCCGAAAACCAATTTTTGGGGCACATCCTGGGCCTTGCGGTCTTGCCTTGACACGTGACGAGGGGCGAACGTTACTTACTTTAGTTAGAGACATAGGGACTTTAAGTTTGGCCAATGTTCTGTCCAACTTTGAGATGTCTTCTTGAACAAGTTCACCCGCAATTTGCATGTAAATTAATAGGATCCGACGTCAGTCATTGAATTTCTTATTGGACATTGTTGAGAAGGGATCTTTAAACTTTCTAAAGCTACTTTCTTTCATCTTCAGATGCAAAACTGTGTGGTGGGAAGATTACAACTGTTTCAGGATCCAATGGGAATAGCAGAATGGTCCTTCGAATCGGCTTTTGTAGATTTATGCTATTTTTAGTTCTGCTTTACCAAATAAAAATAAAAGTTATTAAACTAAAACCCAACTACGGCAAAAAAGTCAACTAAAAAGGTATAAACAAGCCCTCACAGACAGGCAAATTAAAAATCCGGAGCCACACGTGTTAGAGCATAAATCAAAAAAATTACGTGTGACTCCGGATTTTAGACTATAAGCAGCGGACGATCAAGATGCTTCCAACAATACCTCATTTTGTCAAATTATGATGAGCAGTTTAGATGTTATGAGGGAACACATGTACATACATACATATATACCGGTCATCATCAAAATCATAACCCTCCTTTTTGCTTTGTCGTAGTCAGGTAAATATGTTGGTAATGCCTCCATCCGTATGTCCCCATGTAAGTTGGGCTTCTACCCGTAGCTCCCAGTTTTTGCGAGCGATATAATAAATTATGTAAGGTTGTTATTGTCCTACGATGGTATCTTAACTTCGTGGTTCCATTTGCTCAAGTTGGTCCTTGTACTGTTATTTATAAATGCCTCTGGTTCTTTTGTTCGCAGTGTCAGTTCTGCTCTTATAGCGTGAATTACACCATCGTTTAGATGTTTTAATTACTTGTCTTCTTAGAGTTAATGAAAATCTTCTATTGTTTTTGCTGCGGGAGTGGATTTCGAGGTTGCTTGAGCGGGTATTTGTGCTGTTTTTTTTTTAATATTGTTAGTGGTTGTTGGATCTTCTCCTTTGTCTCTTATAAGCCGTTTTGTATTTTATTTATAAAACATTAATTGATAATTCTTCTTCAACCAACCCAACCCTTCAGGGAAAACATCGCGATCTTCTGTTGTTTTATTCCTTCTTTTTCAAGCTTCATTATTAGCAACATATTTTTACATGTTACTAACTTTCTAAAAGTGTTACCTTTATGAAGCATAATAACTAAAACAATATTAACTTTGATCGTAGTGTGGCATGCCACAGGGCGACAAACTGTTACTAAGTACACACTATTACAATCCTGTAGTAACTTGAGTACAACTGAACGCACCACTAACTTTTCGATTAAACTTTTTCCATTGTCACGTCTTTGAGTACACCTTCAAACTATTATCCTTTGTGACGAATCTGAGGTAATTTCTACTTGGATGTTCTACATATTTGTCACTTTATTGGCATAGTTCTTGGAAATGATTTAGTAGGGTTTTGTAGGATTTTAAATTTCATAGTGTGATTATTTTTAAGTAGGTCAATTTTGAGTACGAGCAAATAGATTAATTTTCAGTAGTAAAAGTTAAAATGACGATAATACTCCTTTATATCACGCGTATGCAACCGGTAATGAAATTGAAAGTATTTTTTATTGATAAAACGTTTCTAATAACTCAGAGTTAGAAGCAGCCTAAGTTATATCATATCCTATGTTAAAATATATCATAAATCATATAATATAATTTAATATTATATGTTATACGAATCTATATTTGGAATATTGTGTAAGGTTTCGAACTCAATACCTTTTTTTTTTTTTTTTGAGGATGGGAAATCATCCAATGACTTCTCCCGCTCTGGGCGGAGCGGAAGGGCGTGTCAGACTTTTACTGACTAAAACCCACCCGTGTTCCTTCAGTTGCCTGTTGCCAAGGTCCCGGTATCCCTTTCGGACTAACCCGCAACCCTGGCAGGCATCGGTCTGAATACCTAGAATATGTTTTTGTAAGTATTGTAAAGCTGTCATTGTCAACCAGTCTTACCAAGGGGTATCATATTACCCAGTTACTGGGTTTTGGAGGTCAGACTGGAAGCCGACCCCAACATAGTTGGGAAAAGGCTAGGCACATGATGATGATGTAAAGTGTCATTTTGTCACCTTTGACATTAACAGACATGAACTTGTAGTCGAATCATCAATGAAGTGTCTAAGCACAAAAATTGTAGGTAACTAGCTCACTAGGTTTTTGTTCTCAAACAAAGTTGCCAAGATTGAGGTCTTGTAAGATCAAAGTTCCAAGATTGAGGTCTTGCGAGTTCAAAGTTGCCAATATTGAGGTCTTGTGAGTTCAATTTCTTGGACAGGGTATCTGGTATTGGATTTTTCTGTTCTTATTCTAAGAAGCAAGCCCCTACTATTTAATAAGCTCAGCAAATTACAGAGCCCCTATCGCATGGGACATAATACTATTTTCTACTAAATAAGGGATAACTGTCAGTCTTTTTAAGCCTTTCCTTGAAAACAGGTGTAATATTAACATAATTATATTTTAGATTTATCATAGATTTTTAGATTTCATTATTAACATATGTTTAAATATATATGTTACGGCTAAAGGTGGGTGTGACCATAAACTTAAGATTAGCTGACTAACCTTAGGTTTATCTTCGAGAAGCAGCTAAAGTTCGATATCATGTTAGTTTGTGTCGTGATATTCCATCTTTAGCCGGCTAATGTGCACATTAACCGCAACGAAACGGCTAAAAATGTATTCGATTGACGCGCCGGGCGCCGGCGGAGGGCTTGAGGGGGCGGTGGGGAGACAATGCGTCATCTTTCCTTGCGGTTGATTCCACGTACTTGCAATGTCGGCGTCGCAATCTCGAAACGCTTAAAACGAAGTTTGAGAGCAAGTTTCGTGAGTTACCAACATCAAAACGAACTGATAATAGTTTTTATTTGAGTGACTAACAGTACGATAATGTAATTCAAGAAGTCAGGTCAGCAAAATTAGTTACCTTATAAAAGTTTTCGTGTCAAAATAGTAAACATTATTACATTGTTTCCTTTTTCATTTCCTTCTACATTTTTAGCCAAAGGCCTGACACTTAAGTTTAGCCGGCTAAAGATAGAAAAAACTAACATTAACACCTCCTCGAAGTTAGACCTAAGTTTAGCCGGCTAATCTTAAGTTTATGTTCACACGCACCTTTAGCCGTAACATATATATGATACATATAACAGTGTCTTCATTAAGTACCGAAGGACCAAAAGTCCCTCAGAATTGTATTGAAATTCAAAACATAATACCTACATGGTTATTATGTTTAGGAACTCAACTGGATTTACTTGGATGAATTGTAGTGTTCTCGTACGATGAAGAGATTCTTGAGAATTGAGAAATTGAGTTATAATGTTAGACTCTTTGATGTTTTCAGTGGAAAATGGATATTGGAATGTTTTGAAATAAATGTTTTGATCCATGTTGCAGTAACTTTTAGCTTAAAACTTTTTTTTACATTTTCATTTTAATGAAATCTGTTACAAGAGCCATATGAATAAAATTTCTAAAAGTTTAATAGTTTTAAGCCTTAATATCAAAGGAGGGACGGGCTTGTGGGTAAGTAATAACAACCTCACGGGTCGACCGATCAGGTTAAGCTACGCTTACCGCGGTTGGTCCGTAGATGGATACCAAGAACCCTCCGTGTCTCGGGAAGTACGTTAAGCCTTTGGTCTCGCTGTCATTTGTAGATCTTTGACAGCTGTTGTTACGAGTCGTCATAAGCCCGAAAGTCTGACAACCAGTCTTACCAAGGAGTACCGTGTTACCCAGTAACTGAATTGTGGAGGTCAGATAGGCAGTTGATCTATGTAAAATACTGGTATTCAGCTGCATCCGGTTAGACTGGAAGCCGACCCCGATATAGTTGGGAAAAAGCTAGGTTAGATGATGATGATGAACCCCGAATATCAAAAAGTTAAAGTTGACACAGTATTGCATTAATTTTGGTCTTAACTAGCAGTTTTCATTACCAACAATGCTAATCCAATCATGGACTCACTTTATACGACCGAAGTCTCGATGAATAATAAACATTTACACCCAAGAAAACCATCTTCCTTCAGCAATTCCAATAACAATTAACTTAGATTTCTATTCCTTGCTTATTTACATAAGCTCAAATTATCACATGAGGGCAGGAAACTGTGTTCTCGGCTGGGGCAATTATCAATACAATTTAGGGCTACGCGTCGCATAGTCGGCCCGTCCCTACCCAGGCGCATAAACCTGCGACTTTATCGCGTCTCGCGACTTTACGATTATGCGCAGCTCTAAAAATAACGACAGTCGCGCGATGTACACGGAATTTTAATTATTTTGCACGTCAGGTGCGTTCGGTGTCGCATATCCAGTCGGTTTTGCATTTTTTTTTTGGTATTGTAATTTCCATATACCTACGTTTTTGCGTTTTATTGAGTTCGCTGTGGGCATTGATTTTATATGGAGAATGAATTGTTTTTTTTTGCGAATCGAAAACTTTTCTGTTCGATTAGAATGCAGATGGGGATAAGATGTTAATCTTTGGCATAAAACTGTAGACAGTCTGCATTAAGGATTCCTATCGGATTACGGTGATCGTCTTTATATTTTGATCTGATAAAAGTATTTGCTCTTATTATCTTTGTTTTTTATAAACATTTCTTAACCAACTTACCCGAAAATTGTATTGTTAACGTGCCTAATAATTTTCCCAAGTTGTGCCATACACTCCTCACTCACCCTATCATCATTAAGTCCAGTTGCATTCTTGGCGTAATCATCATGATAATTTCTGCCGGAAAACCTACCATTACTAAACATAAGCGAAATGCAATCATCTTCTGTCTCTTTTATGTTGTCGACTCTCTCTCTCTTTCTTGCGCTGTCAACTGTCATGCACTTGTGTGTTCTGCTGTTATCCAATAAATCTCTTTTAATTAATTCAATCTTGTCTTCTTTCATCAAATTCATCAGCAACGACAGGTCCTTAGGGGTCTATAAATAGCTTAAAACCTGCCAAAAAATATTTTCCAGCATGTTGTCACCTTTTTTGGTAATATCTGCAGTAATCGCAGTTACAAAAAGTCTTGCGTCTGCACGTCAAAAGTGCGATAACGAGTCGGAGACGCTTCGTCATCTGCGGCTACTCGCGGCTTGGATCCACGCCAGGGCACGAAGTGCTTCGATTTTAAAGTCCAGTCTTACTAACGCGTTGAAGCGATTCTTTTTGTAAAGAATCGATTTTTAAACGTCTTGAGACGTTACGGTGATATGTTCGAATTTTTAAGTCTAGTTTTTGATTATGTGAATGTTTGGTAGGACTTTTGACTAGTTATCATTTCGCTGGTATGTTGTACTAATCGTTTGATGTGACATTTTATGTTAAGTAGAAGATTTTTGTTTACTTTATAAGGGTAACACTTGAATGATAAAGAGTGCCACTCCGGGTGAAGTGTCGTTTGAAGAGTAGGGGCAAAGTGAAAGCGAGGCAATTTTATTTAGATAAAACTATATAGGTATCTATATACGTATGTTTTTTTTTGTTTAAAATATTTTTTGTAGTTCCCTCATAAGTACCCTTAACAGTACTGCATTACGCAAATCTACCTCTTATTCAGTTTAAAATAACAAATTCCGATAAGTTACTAAACAAAGCCAAACAAAACTTTATCACCAAATAAACGCACTCAGAAAACCGCCCCTTAAACAGTGTCAACGTGTAATGGATACATTTAACAGGAACTTGCAATTTATGCAAGAGTTTCAGCATAAATTCCAGCGGATGCCACTGAATACGGACTCGGCTGCCGTTCCTCTAATTTTAATGTCCAACAGATTTCTCTGATGCGCCAATTTTTAGATTAATGCTGCTATTCGATTTTGTAGTTGGATTTTGTAGAAATTCTGTGTAATTTCTGACGTAAAGGCTGAGTAAAGTAAGATTTCAATAACAATACTTTATTATTAACACAAATAGAGCAACTCTCACGTATTTGTTAACTCTACAAAAGCTTACCTAAAAACTTACTTCATGCAGTTATTTCTACACTTATTTCTTACAACTGAAAACTTTAACCCGCCAAAAACCAAACAGCTGCCATTTTGTATTCTATGACGTCACACACTTTAAAAAAAACCACCAGTTCTCAAAATTTTACACACCATAGAATATTGCTCATTCCTCTTCATAAGTTTAACTTTCTTACTATAAATTCTAAGCTATCAAGGTCAACTTCCAAATCTTATTCATAAGCATTTGTCCCACAATCAGGTCACCCCGCCTTCTTTGACACACATACACCACTAGTGGTCTACTCCCTCCATTTCCTTTGTGGTCTAAACACGAGAAAATATCAATGTATCAACTAATTTCTCTACAAGCTTGTTGGGAGAACGTATTGGTATTGGATTAATTATTTGTAACCGGATATTATTATCGTTCTATAGAAAAGGTTATGTGTTAGGTACACAATGTTGCCTTTTCTTGCTGGATTGTGTTAGAGAAAAGTTAGCTCATATTTTAAAGCCATCATCATGATGGCTTTAAAATATAAGCATACTTTTCTGAGGAGCTCGTGGCTAAGTAATAACAGCCGCACGGGTCGATCCATCAGGTTAAGCTACGCTTGCCAGGGTTGGGCCGTGGATGGGTGACCATCTTTACATACCGAGACTTTTCCGTGCCTCGGAAAGCACGTTAAGCCGTTGGTCCCGGCTGTCATTCATGGATCTTTGACAGTCGTTACGGGTTGTCAGAAGCCCGAAAGTCTGACAACCTCTCATCCAGTCAATGCAATCCTACAATCTATTAAATTTTTGAGTCTCTGTTTCCATTCCATCATCATTATCATCATTGGCAGCTACGTTCCACTGCCTTGAGCCTCCTCCCTCATGTGCCATGCTTCCCTGTTCTGTGCGAGTACCATCCAAGTCTTCCCCGCGATTTTCCGTAGTTCATCCACCTGGCCGTTGATCTGCCAATGCTGTTTCCTCACAAAACTAAAATGAATTGGTACTAACAAAATCAAGAAAGACTAATTAAAAATCATATTATCCAACTTCTTCTAAGATTGAATACACAGACTTGAAACCCTGAGAGTGAACATTTACAAGTTTCTCGCATAAAAACGGTCTGTCAGGAATGCTGTTAAAAGTGTACACAGCGCTGTTCGGTCGCAAAGTTTTTAATTAGCTGTAAGTTCTCACATTCTGGTGGTTTTAGCTTGACTCGACTCTGCTTGAATAAATGCTGGTGACAGTGCCATCTTTATTGTAGTTTTCTGTTTCTATAGAACATTGGAGAGAAGGCTAAGTTTTGCTTCGTAATTCTTTGGGGATGAAATTAGTTTGAGGTGGTATTTTATAACAACAGTCTCACTGTGTAATGTTTTAAGGTTGTAAATCAACATACAATAGGTTGTATGTTGATTTACAACTTTAAAACATTATTATATGATTCGCAGCCGTATCAGGATACTGACCTGCAAATTGCAAAAAACGTAAGAATATTTGAATGAACAATAGGACCAACCTTATTGGACCTTAGAGTTCCACACATCAAAATGATTCTGTTGTTATAATGTTTTACAGCCTTAGAGCTACTTAACACCTAGGGAACGACAATAAAATTGTATGATACTTTTATCTCCAAAATGTATTTTTACAAGAACTTTTGAGCTATTCCATACTATATCTAGACACGCGGTCGCGTGTCATTATATTACACTAGCTGCGCCCCGCGGTTTCACCCGCGTAAGTCTCGATCCCGTGGGAATATCGGGATAAAAAGTATCCTATGTCCTATTCCAGGTCATGGTCTACCCCTGTGCCAAATTTCATCTTAATCCGTTCAGCCGTTTTAGTGTGAAAGCGTAACAAACAAACAAACTCACTTTCGCGTTTTATAATATTAGTTAGGATTCAATTTCTCGATCAGCACCAAAATAATTCTTCGTAAATATTAAAGACATTACTCCTAAAACATCTTTATAGCCAGCCATATAATTTTTCCAACATTTTCCCTCACTGATAACACAAATATAATATAAAGAGATTGACCAATGCCGTGGAAAATTAAATGATGTCCATTCTCAAATGGCTAGAAAGATATCGCGATAGGGACCGTAGGGTCATCACGCTGAAGAGCCCTTTCTTAAGAATTTCTTACGGAATTTATCATCTCTATTGGATTAAGTATTGCCGGATATTGATATTATCGAATGTCGGATGTTTTCGAAAATTGTTCCGGATTTTGTTCTCGAGATTATGGGATTGCGGTTATGTTGTGGGGAAGTTTTTTTAGAGATTTCTGGATCATTAAACGGATGGTCCCCCTGTTACATGGGACTTAGATACAGCTGGTGAAATGTGGGCGTACTGTAGCTACCTACACCTGATTACACTTCTACCTAAGCTTTCGGGTTATACAGGGGTGGTGTTATGTAAACTGATGTAAGCAGTGATAGCCTAGTGGTGTGACCGTCGGTTTGCCAAGTCAAAGGTCTCGAGTTCGAACCCAAGACACGCACCTCTGACTTTTAGGATTCATGTGCGTATTGTATAATTATCAGTCGCTTTACAAACGGTGAAGGAAAACATTGGGAGAAAACCGGCATGCTTGAGAGATATTTCTCGACGACATGTGAAGCCAAGTCAGGCCCTTGGGAGGCTTTCAAACTCTGACACCAGGTTAGTCACTAACCATACGAAAAGAAGGAGAAGAACTGATGTAAGGATCTAAATAATACCATTTATTTATAGCAGAAAAAAAACTGCCAATTTTGTAACATTCAATCAACTTGACGTATCATTGTATCTGCCAGATCCGGTGATTCCAAAGTCTAAGTAATTCATTGCTATGTAATATAAATATATGTATGCATGCTAAGTAATTCATTTATTTATTCATAAACAATTTCCATTGTGTTGAGGGCAAGTAACGGCGTTTATCAAAATATTAATTAAAGAGCGCAGTTGCATCTAAATTACACTAGTATTCAGCATATTACGCAGTAATTCAATTATTGGCATGTTGGTGATGCTGTGAAAGACAAACCTTACTTGCATTGCATAAGACATAAAATGGTCTGTAACTTATCGTTCCCAAAGTTCCGCAGTATTCAATTCCCTACCATCGTAAATCGAGCCCAAAAAAGGACCTAGCAAGACCGAAAAATAATAAAAACTTAAAAAACGTAAGCCGAGAAGGGCGTAAAAAAGGAAAAAAGATAAATAAAGCCACAAGACAATACTATGCAAATGTGCGCTCGCGACTGGTCGAATGGTCGAATATAGTGCGAAATATTAAGCGTGTATTGACACTTAGGACGTGCGCACAGTTACGACTTTTTTATTTTAAATACATATTTTTCTAACCGTGTTTATCCGTTGTTTTGCCTAAACCCTTTTAAACACGACATTTCTATATGGAGTTTGACATAAAACTGACATTAGACACGCGTTAAACAAGTGTCTAAGTTTTTGTGATAAGGCCCCGATCTTTGTCTTTAATTGGACCAATGCAGTCCTTTTTTTTTTTTTTTTTTTTTTTTTTTGGGTGGGAAATCATCCAATGACTTCTCCCGCTCTGGGTGGAGCGGAAGGGCGTGTCAGACTTCTACTGACTAAAACCCACCCGTGTTCCTTCAGTTGCCTGTTGCCAAGGTCCCGGTATCCCTTTCGGACTAACCCGCAACCCTGGCAGGCATCGGTCCTAGCGGACCCCGCCAATTGTGCTGACATCTCTTTGAGGCGCGCGTGGAACATGACGCGCCATCGACCCGGGCCTGGTCCTGATCGGACGGCGAGCTACCCATTGCTCGCCGTCCGCAAGCCCGCGCCTATGGTGGCCGGGAATCCGCCTGGGATTCCCGACGCCCAGGGCGTCTCCAGCGGCGGCGGCGGTTAGGGGCGTGAGGGCGCAAACTTTGCCTCTCCCTCACGCGTTCCGCCTCCTCCTTCGCGAGCATTACTGCTTCGCAGAAGGAGGTGACTGCTTCCCATGCCCTCTCGCTCCGTAACCAATGCAGTCCTAAATTGGACATTTATCATCATTATCATCATTGGTAGCCTTGTCCCACCCACTGCTGAGTTTATGCCTCCCTTATGTGCCATGCTTCCCTGGTCCGTGCGAGTCTCATCCAGGTCTTCAAGCTTCTGTTGGTCGTCCTGCGCCCTGACTTGGACTGCCAAACGCCCTTTCCACAGTTTCTCGATTTTTTTGACATTACTTAATAAAAATTAAACTCATCCATGATCCAAAGGACCGAATTATCGTTTAACGAATTGAACATTTTTGTCCATTGAATATTATTTCCTAAATGAATCTTCTCAGCTCGTAGATACAAATCTTTTAGATAATGATAATTGTTAGTGGATAATTGTTAGTGGTTATAAGGTGCGAAATACTAAGTTCAAATTGACACAGTGATCTGCGGGTGCACTGTACAATGACGCCATATTGTTTTAGGAGAGTTTGTGTGTTTTGGTTGAAGCGCTGTGACTTTGTGATGAGCTTTGCCTACACCATAGAACTTGGAGAATAATTGGAGAACCTTATCTGAAGCTTGAATCCAAGACTGTATCACACTAACTACTCTGACCAAATAAAAAACTAAGACATAGCGCTGTCAACAGTGACGTGTGGCCGGTTTCGTAAACATGTGTGCACTTTGGGAGGTGTAGTTTGATTGTAGATGTGTGCGTGGGACCGTTTATGCACAGAGTGGAGGTGTAGTTTTGGCATGCTTCACTGTATTGTTCGCAGCGCTCTGTCTTGGCATTTTTTATTTGGCTTGACTAACTGTAGAAAGGTTAAGATTTTTATTTTTAGACATTTTTAGTGCGACCGCGTCTATGAGCTGTCATTGTCAATATTACAAAGCAATTTTGACACTGACAGCCTTTGAACGTGGTTTACATGTGCTGAACGCGTTCAGTGTTATTGGTGAAATTCGCCATTAGAATAGTCCGTTCATAATAATCTTGAATTCTAAATCATATGTGAAGTTTGTCGCAAACATTCTGTAGATGAGCGACTATTACTTTTGGCATCAAAACTACAAAGAAAGATGAATGTGTTAAACTGTTACAAACTATTTCGGGAACCACTGTGGCAACTTAAAACAACTTGACAAACTTTCGAAGTCGAAGGTTTTGACCCCAAAAAAGTGTTCCACTTGACGCCTGTATTCCCCAAAGGGTTAGAGAGAGAGGTTTACTTATAGGACTCCTACATTTCGCCAATTATGTTTACCGAATTTAGCCTATAATGTTCCCAGTGCTGGGACACAGGCCTCTCAGTGAGGGAGTGGACCCTAATCCACCACGTGAGTACAGTGCGGATTGGTAGAAGTCACATGTTTTCGAATTTTTGGTTCTAGGACATGCCGGTTTCCTCACGATTGTTTTCCTTCACCGTTTTGAGAATAGTGGTGATTAATTAATTTACACAAAGTAAAGCGCCTGTTCAAAGCTACGACCGAACTCATAAGTCGCGGCCGTTTCCACTGGGCCAACACTGCTCTTCAGTTATGTTTAAGTCCCATGTAATAGGGGGCGAGCCTATTGCCATCAACCGGGCACAAATCCAGACTGCTTCTAAGAAATTCCATATTATTATGGAAAAAAGTATTCCATGTGAACAAATCCTATCACACTAGCTACAAAACCGAAACATTTTACAAGTGTGCGACATAAACACGCAGCAATTGATCGCGTCGACAAAACGACTTATTTATGCACCGTACCCCGCCCGTAAAGTATCGGCCGGGTTTGTCGCAACGTATTGCGATTTTAAAGCATTATTATACGGGTTTTTTTTAAAGATATTGCTTTTTAGGGTTTAGGAGCTCGTGGCTAAGTCAACAGCCACACCGGGTGGATTCATTAGGTTAAGCTACGCTTGCCAGGGTTGGTCGGTGGATGGGTGAACGTATTTACATACCGCGACTCCTCCGTGCCTCGGAAAGCAAGCTAAGCAGTTGGTCTCGACTGTCATTCGTAGATCTTCGACAGTCGTTAGGGTCGTCAGAAGCCCGAAAGTGTGACAACCAGTCTAACCAAGGGGTATCGCATTACCCAGTTATTGGGTTGTGAAGGTTAGATAGGCAGTCGCTCCATGTAAAAATATTCAGCTGCATCCGGTTAGACTGGAAGCCGACCCCAAGATAGTTGGGAAATGGCTAGGCAGATAGAAATATAGTTTCGATAATGCTATGTTCGTAACACCATAAAATATCAATCCATAGGTAATTTAGGAGGAAATCGCTTTTAAATCTTAGATTCGTAGATTCTCATCAACGTAAATTGATTCTCTGACACGCCAAAAGCAAAATCCTTACAATATTACCTGCAGACATAATTCTATTTTAAGATACAGGCTGATACAGAAAATAAATAACCTGGCCATGCGTGTGGGCAGTATTTATTGTCGGCACTTCGTCCTGGGACGAGCAATGAATCACCTTGTATAAGGCACGCGATGCCTCGCGTTTGGGTGTTGATGGATGTCTTGTTCTAGCTACCGTCGAACTGGGGTGTTCACTTTTGATTTATTTGGCATATAAGGTTCTAGACTGGATTTGACGTGGAGCTTGGGTGATAGTATTAGGTTTAGTTGAAAGATATTTTGATTTGATTGAATAGCTATTGATCATTTTAGTGCCGAAGGCGTCATTGACAAAATTGGCAGACTGAGTTAGCTTGGCATTTGTCTACCTCCCCCATCTCACCACACACATACCTCAGGCGGTGACTAGCAGTCGCTCGGGGACTATAGTAAAGCTTCCGAGTTAGTAAGAAAACTAGCAGGATACTCAGGGTGCGCCTGACGCACTCAAGAATCATACCTCCTGGTGGTTAAGTAATAACAGCCGCACGGGTCGATCCATCAGGTTAATCTACGTTTGCCGGGGTTGGTCCGTGGATGGGTGACCATCTTCACATATCGAGAATCCTCCGTGCCTCGGAAAGCACGGTAAGCCGTTGGTTCCAGCTGTCATTTGTGGATCTTTGACAGTCAGAAGCCCGAAAGTCTGACAACCAGTCTTGCCAAGTGGTATCGTATTACCCAGTTACTGGGTTATGGAGGTCAGATAGGCAGTCGCTCCATGTAAAATACTCGTATTCAGCTGTATCCGGTTGGACTGGAAGCCGACATTTTTTTTTTTTTTTTGCTTGTGGGATATCATCCAATGACTCCCGCTCTGGGCGGAGCGGAAGGGCGTGTCAGACTTTTACTGACTAAAACCCACCCGTGTTCCTTTAGTTGCCTGTTGCCAAAGTCCCGGTATCCCTTTCGAACTAACCCGCAACCCTGGCAGGTGGAAGCCGACCCAAACATGGTTGGGAAAAGGCTGGGCAGATGATGATGCTTTGTTTGAAACACCTCTGACATCAATCACTTACTTTTTCATGTTACCCATGTTCCCAAAAACAAAATTTCAGATACGTATCCATTTCAGTCTCCAATCACGGCTATGTACTTGCGTGAGCCAGCGAAGCATAATTTTTTCCGTCCCAACGGTGACAGTTTCATTAAAGTCAGCCAACCATGTACTACATTTACAAGTAAAATACGTCTGAACTGGTCGAGATGGCTCTACGAAAATATAGTCGAGAAAGTGATGGTACTGTTTTAGCAAAATCTGCTAAACATCCCAAGTAACACAGTCATGGTGAATAAAGTTTGAGTAATGGCAATTCGCAAATGTTTACAGCTATAAGCTACATAACGTGTGAGTAAGTGGCTATTGAAAGAGTCAAATTCTGAATAATATTCTTTTTCGGCCTTTATAACTTTTTAAACTTACTAAAAGTTGTATTAAGTTGGCTTTTTTTTTTAAAGCTTAGTAATAACTTCTATACCGTATATAACACAAATGTTATTAAGCCTAATGCATTACAGATGACTTTAATTTGAAAAAGAGTGCCTGTGATAGCATTTATCTGTATAATAGTATAAGTAGCTGAATATACGTGGTTGTCTAATACTAATATACAAAATTTACTCAGTTTATTGCTTATGAAACCACTATATGCTGTAAAATTGTGTCCTAAGCAGCTGTTTTCTGAATAATGGTGTAGTTAAAAGCTTGATTTTGAATAACCGCTTTTATTTTGCCTTCAAGTCACATAAGGTTCCACGTTTTATCAATTATTCAGCTACTGTATAAAAGTAATTTCTGGGTTCTTTAAGGAGCATACTTCGGTATAATGGAAATAAAGTCATAGTTTATAGCAAACTAACACAGATGGAAGCTGAATTATGTATTCTTATTCCGCAATTACTTGTAAAAGTACAATTTTCAAACAAGTTATACAGAGTTTTTCTGGGTAGACATTGAATTAGGGACGTTAAAACATTGTTTTATTGTTGTTGCGTAATGTTGTACCGCGGGTTTGTTGTGAACAGTCTGGTTAAAAATGGAAAATAAATCATGGAAATCTAGGAGAAGAACTGGAGGAATTCGTCGTAAATGTATGAAAGAGTATATGAAGTTAAAAAATACAGTTTTAGAAACAAATACGAATGCACAAACGAATCAAATATGTACTGAGAACAAGCTTAGTTATATGTTGAGTCAAGTCCGAACAGATCCAGTTGAAGAGAGTTCCGTACCTTCAAATAATATCGATATAGATGTTGAAGAGAGTTCCGTACCTTTGAATAATATCGATATAGATTTTGAAGAGAGTTCCGTACCTTCAAATAATATCGATAGAGATTTTGTACGGAATTCAGAAGACAATGGTTCCGCATCTAGTGAGGAGGAATCAGATGTGAATTACATTGAATTTAAAAATATAACTTTTTGCTGTAAAATTAAAGAATGGGCACTTAGTAAAAATATTTCACAAGTCGCACTGAAAGAATTGATGGCAATTGTCAATGAAAGGATTCCCGGAATCTTACCGACAGATCCTAGAACCCTACTACAAACTCCCCGAAATATCACTTTAAAAACAATTGAAGGTGGAGAGTACTGGCATAACGGTCTCACTGCACCATTAAAAAATATTTTTAGTGCTTTGGAGGAAGTACCAGATATTGTATATTTAAATCTAAATTTCGATGGTTTACCAATATTCAAAAGTACAAAAAAAGAATTTTGGCCAATACTGTGTAATTTATATGGAAAACCGGATATAGAACCTTTTATTGTGGGAATTTATTATGGATCTGGAAAACCTAAAAACTTAAATGAATATTTAGAAGATTTTGTTACTGAAATTGACTATATTCTTAAGAATGGAATTCATATATCCAAAGAATGTACAACACACACAATAAGTATAAAAATAAGATGCTTCATTTGTGACTCTCCAGCAAGAGCATTTATTAAAGGTATTGTAGTTTAATTTATTTTTAACCATTTCAATAAGTAGTAACCAACCATCTAACTAGCTGACATTTAGATATTTTTCGAAACAGCCACTCTGTTTCGAAAAATATCTAATCCTGGTTTAAAACCTTTTCAAATATCGATTGAAGATATTTAATATCATAAATATAGCGCTTCCTATTAAATGGTTTTTATTTATGTAAGTCAATGTATTTTTTTTTTCAGGGGTTTGCAATTTTAATGCCAAGCACGGTTGTCTTAAATGCACAACAATAGGAGAATACTCCCATCGATCTCACACAGTTATATTTCCGAATACGGGATGTCCTAAAAGAACTGATCAAGATTTTAGAGCAAAAAGATATGGAAATCATCACAAGACAGACACACCTCTTTTAAAATTACCTATTGACATGGTCGAAGATTTCCCGATTTCTGATTCTTTACATCTTATAGACTTAGGGGTAATGAAAAGACTTATCTTAGGTTGGCGCGACGGCAACTTTGGAAAACTTGTAACTAAATGGAGAGCTCGAGATATACAGATAGTTTCAGATTTTTTAAACGCCTGTAAAATACCTTCAGAAATTCATCGTTCTGTGCGAGGATTACAGGAACTACATTTTTGGAAAGCAACCGAATTTCGGACTTTTTTTTATTATTTGAGCGTTATTATTTTACCTCACGTGCTTCCACTAGACGCCTATGAACATTTCCTGACGCTTTATTGTGCAATTACGATTTGTTCATGTGAAAATTACAGGTCATTGCTAGATCTTTCGCAAGAACTATTTATATATTTTGTGAATAACTTCAAAAGATTTTATGGTGATTATATGACAAGCAATATTCATAATTTAGCACATATTACAGAAGAAGTCCGAAAATTTGGTGCACTCAATACGTTCAATTCATACCCTTTTGAAAACAAGCTCTATTCAATAAAAAAAATGCTTAGAGATGGCAGAAAACCATTGTCTCAAGTCGCTAAAAGACTGAACGAAAGCGTTGCATGTGTTGCAAAAACAATTATTGTTAGAGAAGAAACTCGATATCCGAAACTATTTAAAAGTAGGCAACAGAACATACTTGATTATGGAAAATTCAGAATTTCACATAAAAGTAGTGATAAATATTTTATGACTTTCGAAGGAGCAATAGTAGAAGTGATAGAAATAACTGAAATATATATTAAAGGGCACAAAATAGAAGATACCTTTGAAATATTCGATAAACCTATAAAATCATCTTATTTTAATATGTTTAAAACAAGTGCTCTGAAGAAGAGTAATCGCAACATTAATGTAAATTTTTCTAATGTCAAACTCAAATTAGTGAGTACCCCATACAATAACGAAATTTATTTTATTCCTTTGTTGCATACTTTGACACCATAAAAGTGACTTGTTGTTGGTAGTTAATTATTATAAATAAAAGCGTTTAAAATAATCTCAATTTCTTTTATTTCTTAAATTTTCAAAAATTCCGTACAAAATTACAATTAGTAAATTAAAAAACAGTAAGCGTAATCAAAAACAAAAAAAAACATTAAAAAAACTACTATAGTAAATGCTACTAAGTACTTACTAAAAATAGAAAAGTATAACTGTTCTAAGTCAACAATATGTAGGCCTAGACCCCACTAGCGTGAGCTGGACGATGCTCTAGGGTTTGACGTAGGAACATGTGTAAATATGGCGCATACCCACTAAACGCAACGCAATGTATAATGCACCAATATTCAAAATTAACTCTACAATAAAATTAATACCTGGTAATACTTTTTGAGGGTAACTAGCAATGTCATTATAATTAACCAAAATTTTCCTTGATTAGCATAAACGTCCTCCCTCCCTGACCGCTTCGTCTGACATTATGGAATCAACTAAAAATCAAAATCGAATCTAATGTTACATTACAGGCGAATGCTCGTCAGTCAGGGACACACATATTTATATTCTTTCGCTGATTCAACAAACCAACTGACAAAACAATATAACAAAATTAATCTAACAGAGAGATTCTTCATCCTCCTCCTCATCGTTCTGAGCCTGACGGTTTTCACCACTCTGATTTTGCCGTTTTGAATTTCCCAAAACATAGTTTTGAGGACCATGTTCATTGTTGTTATCAGAGTCAATTTTATTGTCGTTATTAGAGTCATTTTCATTGTCATTCTTAGATTCATTTTCTTTGTCTTCGTTACTATTATTTTCAGTTTCGTTGACATTTTTGTTAGACGTATTCTTCTTTACTCTTTTCTTCGGTGCTGATAAGCGAACATTTTTCGAATCTTTTCTCTTTAACGCATTTCTTAATACCGTTTTAAAGAAATCTTCATTACTTTCCATCGTGTAAGTATTGTCCCAAGAGTTAACCATGACAAAAAAAAAATTGATTATGTTTTTATACCCCTTAAATCCTATTTTTACATCAGCTTTACGACTCCCTCCAGTCCAGGAACATTTGCACAAAAAATCCTTCGTAAACAAAGCATCTAGTAGTCTGTAGGCACAGTTGGTACCATTGCCTCGTACTGAACATAAGATTGAATACTTTTCTTGGAGGCTTTCAAATCCCTCCGGGGTCGAAAGCTCCGAATCTAGTTGTTGCAGACCTTGAATATTGTCAATAGCTTTTATCAGAATTCGTTTTGTTTGCATACCTTGAGATTGACTCAACGTAGTAACGAATGGCTCTCGATTACGTAGCGATTCTTCCAACTGTACAGAGAATTCTGATAATTTTTTCATTATTTTTTCTTGGTTGTCAATGATAACTTTTTGTACCACAAAAATATTCTCGATTTGCTGTAGTAATGGGCCCCCGATGCTAGCTGGTTGCTGTGTTAGTGTATTTCCTATTATTTGATTTGAACCTTCTTCGGTAACTACCTCATAAATTACACCATTAGAGTCGGTAACTACAGAACTCGAATTTTGTCCAAACGTTCCATTATCCGCAGTTACAACTGAAGAATCGATCTACAAAAAAAATATAAAATAAATTAAAAAGATACAAAAATGTGAGTGTGTGGGTCTATGTGTGCGCGCGTACATTAGGTAGATAAAGTAGGAATAAAGTAAAACCGGCCAAGTGCGAGTCGGACTCGCACACGAAGGGTTCCGTACCTCCGAACATTATTTAGCAAAAAAATTATAATACTAAACGAAGAATATTATTTTTTCCATCTTAGTAAAAATCGCAAATATTTTGTATTTCATAATGATACTATAAATTACAAAGTTTTTTTTGCAGTTGCAGAAAATCACCCATATTTAAATAAATACCTTATGAATCGGCGTTTTTAATATTTGTTAATAATATATAGTATATGGTATACAAAAGTTTTAAATTCCTAACTTGTTTAGTTGTGGAGATAGAGCTCGAACAAAAATGTTCTAAAACTGACAACTTTTACGACCACATTATTACATCATTTTAGAAGATAAAAAAAATAAAAATAAATGTTCTCTACTCGACGAGCTCTAGACAACGACACCCCACTTGCCAAGGTTAGTTTTTATTTTTCAAATCATAAGCTTATTTTATAGAGACGCCCCTTTCATGTTTAGTTTTAAGTATTAAATTTTTATTATTTGTTGTCTCTCATAGCGGCAATAGAATTGCATAATCTGTGAAGTTTTCAACTGTCTACCCACGGTTCATGAGATACAGCTTGCTGACAGACACACAGACGGACAGCGGAGGCTTAGTAATAGTGTTCCGTTTGGGTGCCAAACGGAACCCTATTACTAAGCCTCCGCTGTCGGGCACGGAACCCTAAAAAATTATTAATAGTTCAAGGTTTTAGGTGGATTTTTTAAGCAAAGAAAAGTGAGGTTTTTCCTTTGCTTAAAAAATCCACCTAAAGCTATACTATAAAGTTATCTAAATACTGAGGGGCTTAGTGTGAGTTTCATTTTACCATCTCGATCAAACGCATCGACCGCGTTTGGCGCTCCGATTGGAAGCCGGCCGGCCTTCACCGGTGAAGGGCCAATCGGAACGTCGAACGCGCTCGATGCTTTTGATCGAGATGGTAAAATGAAACTCGCACTAGGCCCTCTGATGATAGCTAATTTATTTAATGTTATCTGTTAAAAAAGAGATTTTTACCTACAGCGAATTTATCACTATTCAATTCTTCTATATCTTAGTTTAAATGCTTGTATGAGCTAAACACATATACAAACACATAAAATGAAGTAACTAAATGCCTAAGGACACCAAAATGAATATGAATGCAAATTATAGAACATAAAAGTACCTACTTGTCTAAATAAAAATAAATACCTATTTGAAACAAGCACATTGTGTAGGTACGGTTCATTAATCTTTGCCGCGAAATATTTAAGAAATCAGATGTCACGCCCGGGTCTGTAATTTGTATCGTAAATAATTGATCTGTCTAGTTGTATTTATAGTGTAGGTTTCCTAATTGGGTATTATACTTACCAAACATTGAGCCAAAGAGTTAAGATTGGGACACTCCGTCGTAGAATTTTGCATGGAACCGTATCGATTATTCATGAAGTCATTATCAGTGTCAGTATCAGTTTTGTACAGCATATTAGTTAACTCTTCTTCTGCATCTTCATAGGTTGGAAAATTCTTCCGTTTTAAGGTACAATTCATGGAAATCCAATCTGGACCAGGTTGAGCATTTTCGTCTTTACAAAGAGAATCGGCATTATATTTGGGCCACCGAAGTTTTCCTTTGTTTTCCCAGTGGGATGGTACAGTAGATAATTCTGCTCTGCCCCTTAGACGTGTGGACACTATCTTAAATGGCATTTTCCTGCAAAACATTTCGCTTTATATTAGGAACACAGTAAAACAGGTACTATTTAATGATATTTAAAAACAATAAAAAATACCTTTTAAAAACTATATTCTCGCGAGTCAACACACGCCACGCACTCGCAGCCGTCCGCGTTGCGCTCCGTATCCGTGAATAATCGCAACTGACTGACCAATAATTTTGAGCTGCGAGCGCGGTCGGTAGAGAGAGAGAGGGGGTGCGGGCAGCGGCGCGGGTTTCGCGGTCGTATAATGCGTACAATACATGTAGGTTTTTCGTTGAAGATAGGGTAGGTATTTTTTTTATAATTTGTTGTTTGTATTTTATTTAAGTACCTATAATATTTTACTATGTATTTACATACAACCTATTATAATACGTACATACCTATATGCTTCAAAAGAGAGAAAATGTTTTATTATTTGCTTTGAAAAACATAATGTGGACTTTATAGAACTGCTAATTATTTTGTTATTATAGGTGTAAGTTATAATAAATAGGTAAGTATACATTTTCCTGAGAAATTGGGTCGATCTCATTTTATTTTGAATCCTAATTAGCTGTGTAATCAGTCATATTTAGTAACTTATTCAAGTGTTATTGAGTTATTTGTACTACCAAATCACTATTTCTCAAATAAAAGCTTAATAATTAGAAAGGCGTGACTTTTTATTCAGAGTAATGCTGTAAAATAGCTGCGTGGAGAGTTTTTATCCAGCTTATAAGGAATCGCCATTAAAACTTATTTTTAAGTAAACAATTGAATCATTACGTATATCAAATGCCTCATTTAAATAATTAATTAAATTTAAAAATACTATTTATAATTTATTTAATGACTTTTGAAAGATAAGCACTAGCTGTTTTGTCCTAAGTATTTTTGTCACTTCTAAAAGCCTATATTTTTGTCTTATTTACTGTCACTAAACTTGATTATCTAAGCGGCGCGTGAAAAATGTTGAGATAATTCATATGCTATTCACGATAAAACTATTTGCGCAGGAATAGTTAACGTGTATCATGGTTATAATACATAATAATATTTACTTACACCGATTCTCAGTTTCACCGTGCACTTCGTTTCTGATGTTATTCAATGCAACTAAACTATAAAATGTTAGATCAAAGACGCACTGCACGATTAGACACCACTTTTTTTCTATTTTACAACTTAACTCTTAATTTTGTTTGAAAACTGTTACGCAAATAAACTTAATCCTGAATAATTTCTATCCATAAGCACTTGTCTGAATAAATATGAAATAACAAGTGTATAAAAGAGATGTCAGCTTTTTTTCAGACGTTACTAAGCTGTGTGGGCCATTACTAAGCTATTACCCAGACTTTACATCGCTGTTATACAGACTAAAGCATTTAAAAATGTGCCCAAATTACTTGAACAACATCTGAATAGACATTTACTCAGACATAATCCAGACAATAGTTTCAGCTTATAGTTTCGTGGATCGCTATTACTCAAACTTTATTCAGCATGACTGTGTTACTTGGGATAGATGTATCTGAGTCTGTCCCAAAAGTATCTGATGAGAGTGTAAACAAACCCTGTGCGCGTTAAACTCTTACGCAAGACTCACTACAGGGAATTAGTAACATATTCATCTGTATTTAGATGGCTTCTTACCACTTTTTACCCGACTACGGCGAAGCAAAAAGGAGGGTTATGATTTTGACCGGAATGTGTATCTGTTCCCTCATATCTTCTAAACGGCTCATCACAATTTGACAAATGAAGTATCGTTGGAAGCGTCTTGATCTCGACTGTCAAATGAAAATTATCTATAGGGGGCATGCGCTAAGGTAGTCCGCGAAATTCAAATTTTCTTGCGTTTTTGCTATTTGCAGGTGACTTTATATTCATTTAATTATTTTTCGCCTGTGTCCCCAATAAAATAGGTTTCTTTCATTCATTGTTTTTTTTAAATCAGCTACACAACTCCTTTAACTTAGAACTGGCCTCTAATGTCATGATTCATAGTCAGATGATTTCATAGTCATTTTATTAGGGTTATTTGTATTTACAAGATTTTATTGATGCTTTTAATGATTATAGTTCTGTAAATTGAATTTACCGGGCTACCATACTGTCAGGTGCATAACAACATTAAAAAAAAAAAATTGTCTATGGATAAATAAGTAAGTTTAAAAAAAACTGGTTTTCCTTAAATATTTGTGAAATTCAGAAACACGGTGCAAATTATTTGTAGGCAAAACGACAGTTTTGTCGAGTCAATCATGCGTTATTCAAACCTGTACATTTTTAAACATTGTCCAAACTGTTGCTTGTTTTGTATCCAACGTACTCGTATGTTGACCTCTCGATATAAAGTATTTTTCAGTAACGATTAATATGGTTGATCGTATTTTTTTAAATCAATTAACGAGGTGAGAAGAGAGTAGAGCGAAAAAAAAATCTGCTGTTCCCTACATTTATATTCGCATGGCTCGTCAATATGTAGGAGACAGCTGATATTTTTGTCCCTTACTGAAAGTTTGATGAGTACAATGACCCCTTAAAATATTTCGTGTTTGAAAAGATACACCTTATATACTAAGGATGAGTCTCTCAGCTGAGGGAGTGTTCTGCCCGCCAAGCGAACGACGCTGAGCGAGCTCTTTGATAGCTTGTCACTGCGACAAACGAGTACTCGCTGGCAGTATGAGAAAGTCATTGCGGGTTAGTCCGAAAGGGATACCGGGACCTTGGCAACAGGCAACTGAAGGAACACGGGTGGGTTTTAGTCAGTAAAAGTCTGACACGCCCTTCCGCTCCGCCCAGAGCGGGAGAAGTCATTGGATGATTTCCCACCATCAAAAAAAAATGTGAGAAAGTCAGCGATCAACTAATCTAACTAATATTATAAACGCGGAAGTTTTTTAAGTATGGATGGATGGATGGATGTTTGTTAATCTTTCACGCAAAAACTACTGAACCGATTTGGATGAAATTTGCCACACAGATAGTTTATAACCTGGATTAACACATAGGATATTTTTATCCCGTTATTCCCACGGGATCGAGACTTTGCGGGTGAAACCGCGGGGCGCTGCTAGTGTGTAATAACTTTATATCTCTTTTACTTACACGGGACCTAAAACACTTACATTTCTTGGGCGAGAAAATCGTTGATAGCTAGTTGCTTCCTCGCAGACCTGGACAAGCAGCATTAAAAAAAAATCTGCTTACTGCGATGTTTTATGAAAAAAAAAGTACAAGAACTATTTGTGGTCTGTGTAAACAAAGAAAGAAAAATTCTCAGCAGTAAAATAGGATTATGTTATTCTATAGAAATACAGGTCAGCCTACAACTTTCTTTGAGATACAACATTTTATATTCGCTACCTATTTTCCTGTTTGAATATCAAAGGAAAACTTCTTTATTTACCTAAGAATAAAAGAGTTCTTTTATAAAAGTTCAAGGGAACGAAAAAAAGATAAAAAGTCTGGAAATTTCGGGATCTTTCACAGAAGTTGGTCAAGAATTCTGTATTATAAAAAAAATTGACCTTTTTAAACACTAGAATAACTTTTGAAGGGTTATTTATCTTTGTAGAGGAAAAAAAAATGTAATTTTATTATTTTTAACAAGTTTTATTTAGATAAATTGACGCTGTGCTACAAAATATCTTTCAATCTAAAAGTTAAAGGAACAAAGACTTTAGGAATATTTTTACTCTTGGATGAATGAATATTCTGAAGTCCAATAACTTCAAATGTATTTTACTGGTAGTTACCTGATTTTTTAAATGTATACTATAACTTTTATATTTTTATTTATTTATATACTAAACTTTTTTTTTTTGTTCCAGGTAAGTTCTGATGGCAGTTATTATATTATTCAACGAAAAATAAACATTTTATCGTTTTGTAAGTACTTAATCATTATACCTACCTTAGTATTGAACTTATTTTGCTACCCGATGGATACGCTTATTTTTTGCAGAGATTCAAATCGGTAATAATTATACATTTTCATGTGGTGAAATGTGGGTAGAGGAGCTCGTGGCTAAGTAATAACAGCCGCACGGGTCGATCCATCAGGTTAAGCTACGCTTGCCCGGGTTGGTCCTTGGATGGGTGACCATCTTTACATATCGAGACTCCTCCGTGCCTCTGAAAGCACGTTAAGCCGTTGATCCCGGCTGTCATTCATGGATCTTTGACAGTCGTTACGGGTCGTCAGAAGCGCGAAAGTCTGACAACCAGCCTTACCAATGGGTATCGTATTAACCAGTTACTGGGTCCGTTGTGGAGGTTAGATAGGTAGTGGCTCCATGTAAAATAGTGGTATTCAGCTGCATCCGGTTAGACTGGACGCCGACCCCAACATAGTTGGGAAAAGGCTAGGCAGATTGAGTGTGGTGAAATGTGGGTCTACACCTCTGCCTAACCCTTCGGGGAAAGAAGGCGTAATGTTATATGTTAAGTGTGTTGCGAACAATGTAGGTAAAACTCAAGTAAAAACATATTGTTTTTCTCAACGTCCTATAATAATGCGTTATATGCGCCTTAAATGATTCCATACTTTTAACACGTACTAAACCATATCTTAGCGATACCAATTAAACTTACCCTGTATCTTAAAAAAATGGTCCTAAGGTCCAAAATCGAATACGAAGCCCGCCCAATGAAATACCCATATGGACTACGATTACGTATTCAAGTTTCGTCATAAGAACAATAATATTCCATAACCATAACGTTTTTATTATATGATACATGTTGTTATGGGAATAAGCTATCGTTTATGTAAGGAAAGTCATAATTTACGAGCTTTTTATACACAATATTGTTTTATATTGGTACTGTGTGGTATGTATATTTTGCCGTTATTATATTGCCGGATTGATTGAGGAAGTATTTAATATACTACATAACATAATAATCAATCAATGCTATTGCCATCTGCCACTGCCACTGCTCTCAAAACGGTGAAGGAAAACATCGTGAGGAAACCAGCATTTCCTAGAACCAAAAATTCGAAGACATGTGACATCTACCAACCTGCACTGGGCCCGCGTGGTGGATTACGGCCCCACTCCCTCTCACAGAGAGGAGGCCTGTGTCCCAGCAGGGGGAACATTATAGGTGCCTCTCTGAAACTTTCAGGTTACCCACAAGTCTTTGCAAAACTTTTTCATTGTTCTTTCGTCGTGTCAGAGGATCTATTGCGGGAAAGTCCGAAAGGGATACCGGGGCTCTTGGCAACAGGCAACTGAAGCAACACAGGTGGGTTTTAGTCCGATACACCCTGCCGCTCGCCCAGAGCGGGAGAAGTCATTTGATAAAATCCCACCCTCAAAAAAAAAGGCTATAAGTAATATTATTTTTAATTTTCCATTAAATTTTGGACACAAGGTGGATCGATAACCTTGCCTTCTCGCCTCCAGTGCATACCCTCGGGGGTATGCACTGGAGGCGAGAAGCACAGAATCCGTCGAAAAGCAATGCTTGGGAGAGGCCTATGTCCAGCAGTGAACGTCTTTCCGTTGAAATGATGATGACGATTACATTTTGGTTATACTAACTGTTTTGTGCTGCTGAGCATGCTGAGCATAAGGGGTTCGATTCCCAGGTCGGGCAAAGTGTTTCTCAGTAGCAGCTCTGAGTCGGGAATTGTGTCAGGTTGATGGCATACTATAGTTACACCTCTGCGTAACCCTTCGGGGATTACAGGCGTGATGTTGTAATTTAATTAAAATTGTCAACTTTTCCTTGTCCTTTCATCCGTGGAAGTACCAAATTTTTATTTATTTTTTTTTATTTTTTTTTTTTTTTTTTTTTTTTTTTTTTTTTAAAACGTTGCCCCACACTAAGAATTTCTTCCTGTATCGTGGGTGCGTTTACAAACATAGAAACTCACATACACTAACACCCAGACCCGGAACAACTACTTGCAGATCATACAAATATTTGTTCCGTGCGGGGATCGAACCCGCGACACGTTGCGCAGCAGTCCATCGCTCAGCCACTTGCGCCAACCGTGTCGTCAAAAAGTGAAAAAAAAAAAAGTGCTTGAATTGGACAAGAACATCACTACTGGCAATAAACTCTCCAGACAATAGTTAACCTGAATGGACATGGACCTAAAAACGCAGACCTAACATTTCGGTGCCGAAGTTAGGAATCAAGAAAGCCAATCACGTCCCATTTATCGTGTTACCCCACTTCGTAGTTCGCTTTAAAACTGCGAACGACACTGCACCGACACTTAGAATTCTCACACATTGGCCTCACCTTCACTTATCAAATCCATTCTTCATCGAACACCGTTTTCGCATCCCTAGCTTCGATATCCATTGCTGTTTTTGTACCAGTAACTTCGAAATTTTTTGTTCCTTCCAGCGCAATGTATCGTGAATTTCGTTGAAAGTGCCGTATGTAGTCGGGGAGTTTGATGTCCTGGTACGAAGGCATCCTTCCTCCGTTGATTGTATTTGCACAGTACAGTCAATAGGACTTAATTTTCTCGGAGCTACGTTCTTCTGGCATTTTATTTGTAGTTTGTCGCAGTATTGAATCGTATAGGGATGTATTGCGTTTCGTATGTACGGTTTTAGTGTCTATTTGTCTTGGTCGGATTGTATTCAAGTCGCTAGTGGATTTTTCGTCGAGTTTCGCGTTTAGTTATTTTTCGTTCGGTTCTTTTTTGTGTGGTTTGGGACTACGACTATATAATTTATTATTAATGGTTATTGCAAATGCAAGCTTAGCGTAAAAAATATTTCTGAGTACTTAGGCGTGGTTGTGTTCATGTTAAATAAGTTAGTATATAATAAAGGTAACTTAATTTAATAGGATCATAATCATAACTATCCTTTTAAAGGTAAATTCCTTTCAGATATGAGTAAAGGTCGATTTAGACCAAGCGAGCGAATGCACATTCTACCCCCACTCTACCAAATTCTTTTGTGTAAAAAACCACCGAAGGAATGTTCTGTCCCTGGACAGAACATTCCTTCGGTGGTTTCTCCATACTAAAATTTCAAGAATATCAACAAGAGAATGCTCTAGCTCTTGTTCTGGTTCTATGTTCGTTTGGTCTAAACCCACCTTAAGATTATGGATACCTGCGATAAATTACGAGTATCACTGTAGCACTAAATAAATAATTCTTTCAATTAAACCAAACCAGCACCTTCATTGCGTAACCAATATCCTTCACTTCAAAATGATTCAGATTCAGCCTTTCATTCAAAACCAATCCACTTTTCACTCAAACAGCGCAAACATCGAATCCGACGCATAAATTATCGTCAAAAATGGCGACTTCCATTCCACATCTCTCCCGGTTACCGTCGCACCCTGGCAGCAGAAAACAACGTCAATACATCAACCTTTAAAAGTAAACTCTTGATGTATTTATAGTCCAAACAAAGCCCAATTGATACCAACGACGAGCGATCCCAAGAAATCCCCGATACGGCAGAGCCTGGACGCATGTCTAGTTTACACATCCAATTCAAAAATACCTTTAAACCCATTCAATTTCCACGTACAAGAAGACCAACGTAAACTGGACGTCTCACATGTCTTATTGCACCATCCGACCCAACTTGATCCCTTTTGTGCTTACAAAAGCGAGAAGCATACAGGTCAATCTTCTCTGGCCGTCAATAGGGCTGGTCCAACTAGATTCCCAACAACAATCGAAGGTAATTGTGATCATGAATCAATCCTATCTCGAAATCCTTTCAAGGCGCACTATTCAAACGACATCTCCTTACTGCTCGGTATACATTGCTGCTTATGTATTGCATTGTTCTCTTTGACTGAATACGGGAGACGTAATGGATGTCGGAATTTTAGATTTTTCATGAATTGTTCATGGTGTTGGTATTGGGAATAAAGTCGAATGGATGTGTATGGGAAAACGATAGTTTAGGAAGCTAATATAAGGGAATTCCGGTGATATTGTTAGAGCCCCTTTATTGGTTGCAAATGCTACTGTGGATGGAAGACGGAGATTTATTGCAGGGCTCGGTGACAGAACATTATCACTTAACTAGATCATAATAGAACTACGTGGTGTGTCTGCCAATTAGTGTACAGCAGAAAAGTGTCGTTTGCTGTTGTCTCGTCTATAGGTACGCAGAGACTCTGCGTCCGGCGCTCACACGTCGTGTTCGGGTTCGTGACAGGTCAATCGTCATCCTGAGGATGCCTCGTTGAGAGGTAAAACGCGTGTCGATATTTTAAGTATAAAAAGATATGGTATGTAGGGGGTAATCTTCGGTACGACTGATCCGATTCCGAAAATTCTTTCACTCATGTGAAGTGTCAGTGTTGCCATAAGATAATTATGTTAAGAATGGTTATTCTTTGACAAAGTTTTATTTTTTTTGTCTCATGTGCTAACAACTTTCTTATAATTAGTTTGAACAAAATTAATAACATTTACTGAGTACAAAATATTATTTCGGTAAACACATATCGAAGACCGAAAATAAAACAATAATATCTAAACTCCTTAATCAAGTTATAGGTAATAACAAAAAACTCGAACAAAATAATATAAATATTGGAAAGAAATGTGACAAGAACGAAACTTAGATTAGATATAAGATATTAAAGTAGTTTTCCTAGTTCACCCACATACAATGATATTATCTAATATTGATATTACGAGTTATTTGTACGTTTGTCAGAGAGCCTGATTTCCGATATTATTGGTGTTTTGGTATAGATTCTTGATATCTTGAAAAGAATATCCCACTTTGTCTCTTGCCGTAATTGTCGTAAAGATATTTTGGCATAGTAGATAATTATTCTCAAATCCGGTCATAATAACATTTTACACACACATAACATAACTGTGGCGGCATCTACATCGCCACATGCGAGTTTACCGCGCGATCATCATATATACAAGGTCCCGACATCGATCGTTTGGCAGTTGCCCGCCAGACACGACATCCGTCTAGTCGGAGGATCCTCCGTTTTCTATGAGATGATGATGAGGTATTATGTGGTTTTACTCATGGAGGATAGTACACCTACATTTCGCGAATTATGTTTTTAAGTCCTATGTAATGGGACCAGACGCCGCGCGGTAAACTCTATTTGCGCGATGCAGGATTTTATGTGACGTCAGGATGTTTGTGTGACGTCAGTTCTTTGATGCGTAGTTCACAGCGCCACAGGTACAATAAAAATAAACAACATTAATTGAACATTAAAAAAACATAAGCATAAAACTGCTGTCAACGGTACATTTTTCTACTTGACACTAAAACTGAAATATGATTCAACCTCAAAGCGACGCTCATAGAGGGAGTTAAAAACGATCAAGTTTTAACGAAGGTCAAATTTAGTGCAACAACCCCTTCGAGGCCAGAGGAAAATTGCAAAACATATCGCCCCGTTGATTGCCAGTCGCCGCTTTTTTAAGCTTTCGCCCCGTTCTAACTTCAGTTTGAAACTGGCAGCCTGAAAAAATATTTCGCCTTTGTACTTCTTTTTTAGTCCAGGGCTAGTTATTAATACACTATGAAGGTATTTTTCGGCGAAAACCAGCTTTTAAAATCAACACCCAATCAATTTAGCTAGGAATTTCCGAACAAAAACAGCTTGGTATCAAATTTAAAATTACGTGGGAACGGCCATATTTTTCGGTCCTTGGAGAACGCGTGCTCGAAATTCAAATATCCCGTGGCGCGTAATTTTTTCGGCGCAGAGAATCAAAATGTAGATAATGTTATTAAAGATTAAAAAAGATTTACTAAGTGTAAAGGTTATTGGAAATACCATGAATAAGAACAAATACTGCAGGTTTTTCTGAAAAGCAAAGACTGAATAGTCAAAATCATTCGCCCTTATCATGCATGGAACCGTCCATATTTTCTCAAACAATGCATTCTTCCGCGTGAAATACGAATTTCGAATCCCGTTTGGCGCGTTTTTTTTGGCGCGAAGGCAGAGGCACAGATAACACAATAAAGTGTTCACGGAAAGGTTCTTTTACTGCACAGTTGCGAGTTCAAACATTCGGTACATTCGTTACGACAAGTTGGTGGCGTAAATCTAATTTTGTCTGATGCACTGCGGACAGACAGTGTTTTGTTTTTGGTTTCTTTGCAGTGAAGGAATTTTGGTGAATGTGAGTGATTTTCAAGAGATAGCATGATCTTCCTATTTTTAAATGTCATGAAAGCAGTCTAAAATATTATAAGCCTTTCGAGGCGAAACTCCTTGCCCGTGGGTAGATTGGCGTAGAGTTCAGATATTTAGGTTTCAACCACCATAATTATAAAAGTATTTAATATAATATTTATTTGTTTACACTCCGTGTTAGAGGTTTTCTATTTTGAAATGTTTTGTAAGCTGTTTAAATACTTGGCTCCTGGCTTGGGGTATGTATTAATTGCTTAGTTAGTTAGAATTAAATTAAGTTTAATAGGTTATTTCATTTGTTATTATTTATCTTATTATAAACAACAAGTTTGTCCTATCTCCTAAATAAAATAATTATTTATTTACGTTGTTCAGCTGATTTTTTTTTCGAATTTAAGAAGCAATCTAAGACATTTTTCCGATTCCAATTCTTAATATTGTTTTTATGATTGATCGTGTATTACGCAATTAGGGTGTGGATGTAAACAAGTGCCGACTTACTGTAACCTATACTCCATTTGAAATAAGATTAGACGTTTAAATAAACCTTTTTTACAGTCCGTTCAACCGATTTTGACTTCTATTGCGTTGGTCGCATGACAAAATGGCAGCTGCAGTAGACAGTTGGTATTGTGTAACCTTTTTTGCTTTTAATGCCATCCTTATGCCTACGGTATAGAAGTCAAAATCGGTTGAACGGACTGTATAAAGGTTTGTTTCAATGTCTAATCTTATTTCAAATGGGGTATAATATACTTACCTTTCAACTCAACAATCATTCTTTCATCTCAACTTCAATATTTCAACAACGAAGTAAATAGTTCATAAGAGCTAAGTAATGTATTTGTTTACAGCCAAACACTTGAAGTTTTAACTATAACTTTACCGCTTGAGAGCTGTCAAAGTGTTGAAAAGTGTTATAAATATGTTCGGAGTTATTGGTATTGAACATTGACCTGAATACAGGAGTTTCTGAAGAGTAACACTTTTGTAGGCGACTGTAGTATTAGGATTGAGATGTGCAGTTCAGTGACTTAGTGCTGATCCTCTAAAATCTTATTTGACCTTATAAAGATGGTCGCTTTTTTAAAATTAATGAACCTCTAAAAACTTTTTGTGCTTCCAATGATGCACTCTTTTTTAGATAAGTGAGCCTCTTTGTAAATTGCTGGCCCTTTCTCACAGTTGGTCGCAGTAACTTGGCTATATAGTATTTTTATACCTCCAAAAAATATTTCAATTCCAAATTAACTCCAAATAAATCCTATATGGAGTTAAAAAAAGAGGCGCAATAATTATATTAGAGGGTTCAATAATATTTTTAGAGGGTCTATTTAATGCTTAATTTTATGTAAGGGGTCGGTAATAATAACTAGAGCTATATTAGGTCATAGATAGATTAACAGTATCTTTCATCGCTCGTATACATAAATATAAATTTCTTTGCTAGAATACCGAGTTCCAAAATGGTTATAAGGACCATTTTTTTTTTATCTGGTGACGTGTAGGTTACTTGCTTGTAAACAAATAACATACACCCCTGACACTCCCGAACCGCGCCAACTGTAAAGGTACGCCAACAAACAGGTTATTACTCTTCGCAAACTGCCAGGGTGACGTTCGAAAACTTACAAAGATGCATGCCCTGCGGAATTCTTATGTTTACTCCCTGCAAGTTTTCTTAGAACAGGTGTGTGGTTGGGTTTCTGAACGCACGCTCCAAATTCAAGAGTTTTGAAAATACGTTCGAATTTTATCTTGTTTAGTAGACTAGGAATTTTAAAAGAAGTAGGTAGACGTACATATCCCAGACAGTGTTTTTTTTTAATCCACAATGGGGAATCTCTTTGCCTGCTTCCCACTACTTCTGCCTGATCATAGTAAGCGATGTCATGCTGAAGGTGGAAGCGAGCTTCACCCGGAATCCTCAACCACAGAGGAACTGGCTATCTTATAGTATTATATTTTCATAGAAAACGGCCAAAACGACGCGCTTCCAAATCTCAGTAAGCAACAGTATCAAGTGCGCGGCAGTTACGCACGGACGTGGAAGGTGATAAACCTTCTACCGAGTGGCCGTAGGTAATTATTTCAATGTCACTGCGGAGATATATTACTGGTACTTATTTATACTGTGCTAATGACAAACTATGTAAGTGTCCACTTAATAGAAATTGTGTAGAATTGATCCTTCGATAATTAATCAACTTTCTCCACTAAAAAACTAGATGATACGGTGGTTTAAGTTGGAAAAAACTTGGTGCCTTTATTTTCAACGTATTTAAAGCTTTTCCTTCTATCCGGGTCAACTTTATTTTTACTAAAATCAATTAAGTACTGTAAGAAGAAAAACTTCCATCGATTATTTCATTAAAAGCCGAAAGTTTTGTTGGTTGAACTGGCTAAAGGCAGTGCCACACAGAACTTCTAATAAATAGAGACAGCTTAGAACTTTATTGTCACAGAATTTCTATTAGTTGAAAGTGAGTAATATTTTAAATTATTCAATCGTCTAGTTCTCAGATTTATCGTTATCCTGCTTGAGTTTATCCGGTCCATATTAAAACATACATACATACCGGTCAAAATCATAACCCTTTTTTGCTTCGCCGTAGTCGGGTAAAAAACTAGCCTGTAAAGTTATGGATGATTTTAATTAATAGATAATTCAGTTCCTGTTTGGGGGAAATTACATTGGTAAATGCTGCCTTATATCCTTGGGGTTCCTAAGCGTATAACCGTAGAAGGCATCGAATTATATAAGTTGTATCATTTCATACACGAAATATTTTAAGGGGTCATTGTACTCAACATTATGAACAACTTTCACTGTGGGACCAGCCCTGAAATCGTGAAAATAAATCAGCTGTTCCCTACATTTTGACGAGTTATGCGACCATAGTGTGTCGAAAACCTTAAGTACATAAGACCTCCATTTTTTTTTTATGTTGGTTGTAATCTTCAAATGCCTTTTCCCGCTCTGGGCGGAGCGGGAGTGAGTGTCAGACTTTTACTGACTAAAACCCACCCGTGTTCCTTCAGTTGCCTGTTCCGAAGGGCCCCGGTATCCCTTTCGGACTTTCCCGCAGCCCTGGCAGACATAAGCCCCCCAGATTTCAACCTAGCTTTTTTGTAATCCGCAAACAAAGAGACTATGAGAGATTAAGGCTCTACTTCGCAAACACTGAATATTATTTAGTCCAAAATTTAGTCATTGTCTTATCAAGCTTCGCAGGTGTTATAATTGCTCAAAGACTTTGAATAATTAATCGCAAATTCTGATCAACAATAGAAAACTTTTTCTTTGAAATTCTGGACAGTTTTCTTTATACTTTTTTCTTGTTTCTCGATAAGTTTCAGTAGATTTTTTACAGATAGAGACAAAAATGGGAAATATTTAAATGATCCTCTAAAAAATTATTGCCCTTCTAATGATGAACAATTTTTTTAAATTAATTAATCTCTCTAATCTAGGTATTTACGCTTCTAAAGATGTACATTTTTTAAATGATGCATACATCCAAGTTGGTGCAGTTACTATTAAGTATTTTTTAGGACCCCAGAATGGGGATTAGGCAATTGAGGTCCACAAAAAGAGGAGCAATCATTATATTAGAGTGCTCAAAAATGTTTTTAGGAGCGCAAAATGTGAATTATTAGAGGTTAACAAAAAGAGGCGCAATCATTATATTAGATGTTCAATACTATTTTTAGGACCGCTAATTGGGAATGATTAGAGGATCGATTAAATACATGCAGTAAAAATACTTTTTGGTCCTTCTGATAAGTTAAGTCCTTCTTATAGGTATAGATAAGGATTGCTCACCTGATATTTATTGCATGGCCTTATCGGTCCAATAGTGGGTTTGGGGATCAAATATTTTTCCATTATCGGACTTTTTTCTGTCGTACCCAATGTATTACTGACATTTGGTTTCGGATAAGATCTTTTTGACAAGAATGTATGTAATTCTCTTTTACGGTAACGGGTAATACTGTGACCTTTCTATTTCTATGTGGGGCGAGTTTTTCGGTGGGCGAGTTTTTATGGTGAAAATATGCGATGGATACCTATAACAGTTACCCATTATTATAAAACAAAGTCCTCCGCCGCGTCTGTCTGTCGTCCTGTTCGCGATAAACTCAAAAACTACTGCACCGATTTTCATGCGGTTTTCACCAATGGATAGAGTTGTTCTCGAGGAATGTTTGAGTATATAATAACCGACATCCACGTGGGCGAAGCCGCGGGCATCAGCTAGTACATACAGGGTGTAAGGGTAAACACTCTTGTCATTTATACCATGGGTAATTGACTTAAATATAAAAATAAATAACCGAACACAACAAAACAAAAACCTTATTTTCATTAAAAGATTTTAAAAAGTTTCTATACGAAACCGTGCTCGCTAGCGAAACAGCTGACTGACTGAGGGAGGGGTCGCGCTCGCGGCCGGTCAGGTCACATCTCCGCCCGTGTTGAGACGCAAGTTCGTTGCCCTAGCGCATAGGGCAACGAACTTGCGTCTCTTGTGGTAAAATTTAGATTTAAAACAATAAAAAAAAAGTTGTAATTTTCCATTGATTTTACGTTCTATAAATGAAACCAAACCACTGGTTGCAAGGATAACGGTGTTAACCCTAACACCCTGTATATATAAACTTACCTCACCTCAACGGGGGTAGGCAGAAACTACAGAACGCCACCTACTACGACTCTTGCATAATCCTTTTGCTCAGGTATTAACTTGAGATAATTGACAATACTAAAACTAATCGTGTTGTTAGTGTTTCGAATATCTTCCGTGACTCGGAAATCACGTTATGCCGTTGGTCCCGGCTATGGTGGCCCAGTGGTATCGGCCACGACTAACGAGTTGTAGCTCGTGAGTTTGAGCCAAAGCAGGCACTTGACTTGTGTGTTTAATTTCATCACCACTGCTCTCAAACGGTGAAGGAAAACATCGTGAGGAAACCGGCATGTCCTAGAACCAAAAAAATCGAAGACGTGGGACATCTACCTACCCGCACTGGGCCCGCGTGATTATGGCCCACTCCCTCTCACTGAGAGGATTACGTAAGTTATGTCAATGAAAAATAATCGCACTGATTAGACAAACCAATTCGGATGTCAGCTTGAGTTTGTATGTATTTGATTCAGAAATACAATTTAGTTAGTTAATCAATTCCGCTAGTGATGAGTGAGGCGTTTTGGGCTGTCTTTACACCGTTATGTATCAAATTAGACGAAATTAATAACATTTACTGTTTGGTAACTTTATTTTGGTCTTTTGAGACGAACCTTAGATATGAAAGGGCGTTGCGGGAAAGTCCGAAAGGGATACCGGGACCCTTGGCAACAGAAGGAACACGGGTGGGTGTTAGTCAGCAAAAGTCTGACACGCCCTCTCGCTCCGCCCAGAGCGGGAGAAGTCATTTGATGAATTCCCACCACCAAAAAAAAAAAAAGATATGAAAGGGCCAATAAAATATGTGTTATTGCTCTTTCGCTTTCCAAGGTTGATCTAAGTAGTTTGAATAGGTTTTAAGAAGTGACAGTTGATCTTAGCAACCAGCAAACAGCACCACCCTGTACTCATTGACCCTGGAACCGGGATAGAAATCCAAAACCATATTGTGTGGGTCCATTCACCCACTGTCCCATCCTGCATGTCAAAACAAATTCTAATGGTCCTTCAGAACGTTACGTTGAAAGAGGACCACATCATCTCTACAGCATGGCTATACTGCCCGACTACTTACTAATCTTTCAGTCCAACCAGCACTATACAGGATATAAGAAATGAAGATTTAAAAAAAAAGTTATTTTTTCTATTGATTTTACGTTCTTTATATGAAACCAAACCACTGGTTGCAAGGATGTTTACCCTAAAAACCTGTATTTGTCCACGGTGTTTACCCTAACAACCTGTATTTGCGTATCATAATCTGAATAATTTTGAACTATATTTATTGCTAATCCATTGCTTGATATGTTCGAAAAATAATCTTCTCAACAACGTAGATAACGCAATTAATTTTGTGGAACTGTCAAAATGAAACCGGTCGTGATTGATCGTGGGTGCAGATTCAATCAGAAGACGATAAATAAATCCAATTTATTTCATTCTTGTACAAAACGGTGTAAAATGCGTCGCTAATACATCGCTGTGGTGCTAGTCCCATTTGCCTAATTTCGATTTCGGTTAATCCATGGCGAGGCAATTTGTTAGCCCATACCTAAATTCTACGTGAAATACATTTACATATGTATTTATTGAGTTTAACGGATCATGTGCGTGAATCGGAATTGTATCATTATACGATTTGAGTTTTGCATGAATGCTTGTTCTTGTTTAGGTTGGTATTGTTTTAGGATTTAAATTGAGTAAGTACTACTCAACTCAGAGGAGCTCGTGGCTAAGTAATAACAGCCGCACGGGTCGATTGAACAGGTTAAGCTACGCTTGCCGGAGTTGTTCCATGGATGGGTGACCATCTTTACATACCGAGACTCCTCCGTGCCTCGGAAAGCACGTTAAGCTGTTGGTCCCGGCTGTCATTTGTGGATCTTTGACAGTAGTTACGGGTCGTCAGAAACCCGAAAATCTGACAACCAGTCTTGCCAAGGGGTATCGTATTACCCAGGTACTGGGTTGTGGAAGTCAGATAGGCAGTCGCTCCATGTAAAATACCGGTATTCAGCTGCATCCGGTTAGACTGGAAGCCGACCCCAATATAGTTGGGAAAAGGCTAGGCAGATTGACTACTCATCGCTCACATACATCAGGCGGTTACTAGCAGTCGCGCGCGGACTTTAACTTAATTCACGGCTCTTGATTTATTTTAGTTCTCTAAGACAAAATAACTGTAAGTATGTCCTTTTCAGGATTTTAAGTTACTGCTGATGCTGTATCGAAATTGGTTTAGTCGGTAGGTAGGTCAGTCATACAAACAAACTAGTAAACAATTACTTACTCTGTTACAAACCGCTTCTGTTTCTGTCTAAGTTCTGTGATCTTCACAGGTCAGTCTGCCTGTTGACTTGATAATAATCTTATACTGGGGATTGACTATGAAGTATTAATGCCATCATTATTCCACTGCGAAAAAGGATGGCGCTAGCGGCCTTGTATAGCTCCGTCTCTCACTAACACTGGAATAATGATGGCATTAATACGTCGTGGTATAGGTGCGGATCCATTTAACAAAAAGTGTTACACAACCATTTGTTAGTTAAGATTTCTAATACTGCCTTGAAACACTACATAAATCCAAGACCGACATTTCTCTACTCCACTACATTATAAGAAAATTTACGTAGACACACGGAATTTAAAACAACGCGCTGTGACGGCCACATATATAGCACAATAAAAGTAGGAATAGTAAATAAAAACAACAAATCTAAGCTCGCCTTTGGGACAAAACCGGGCGTGCTGGAAAAAGCGCTAACTCGTAAGAAATGCCTGAATAGGGTTGCGACAAACTAGTTTGAAAACAATCTTTTGTTGAATTTCAAGTTTACGTAACTATCTCTGACTATACTGAATGTTCTCTCATTGTTAAGGGACCTCTAATAGGGTAAAGCTGTGGAAGCTGGCAATAGCTGACGTAGCTTACAGAAGGATCATATTTTTCAGCCGAAACACGTCCACTGCTGGACATAGGCCTCCCCCAAACACCGCCACTTTGACCGATTCTGTGCTTCCCACATCCAGCGGATTCTGTAACCTTCACAAGGCCTTCCAACGCTACGTCTTCCGGTAAGCAGTCGCCACTCTAGAACCTTTCGGCCCCATCGGCCATCTGTTCTGCGAGTAATGCCTTTTTTTTTTTTGAGGTTGGTATGTCATCAAATGACTTCTCCCGCTCTGGGCAGAGCGGGGGGGCGTGTCAGACTTTTACTGACTAAAACCCACCCCTGTTCCTTCAGTTACCTATTGCCAAGGGTCCCGGTATCCCTTTCGGACTTTCCCGCAACCCTGGCAGTGCGAGCAATGCCTACCCCTATGGGAAGAAGGTGTGAGTATTATGTCGGTATGTAAGATCAGTTCATTTGTGTGAAATAAAGCCTCGAGAGGCTTTATTGATGATGCATCATTACTCCACATTCACATCTAACCAAACCAAACTGAAATTCACCGAATCCCCTCAAACACTATTTTCAATGTCCGACTCGTCGTATATGTATTTTATTGCACGACAAATCCGACATCCATATACGCGCGACCCTAGTTTTTAATATCAAACAGATACGAGTAAGTTACACGCTAGCAGCGATTCAAAGCGAGTTTAGAGTACATAAAAACTGTACAAATGATTGCGCTATACAAATTGGGAGTTTCCAAATTGTTTTAAAATGTTCTGATGGTGGAAGAGTTCTAGAAAGGGGGTGACTACTGAGATGACGACCCATAGAGAGAAATAGATAAGTATGGAAGAAGAAGACGAAATATCTTGGGTTAGGGGCAGCAGAATGATAAAATGAGTCTGTCTTATCTATATTGTCTATATTGTCTTATCTGTATTATTATTAAAATGAGTTGTCCAAGGATTAAGCACAAACTTTCTCCCGTATCTTATACGTTTGTAACATTTGGTAACACAACATTAAGGTATAGGGGAAATATTTTTTGACAGTCAGCCTTCCACCTGCCAGTATGCACAGTGCACACTATTATAGTGAATATCAGTGTGTGTATCATATTTGAAGGGTTATAGACACCATCAATTAACCATGGAGTTTCTTGCCGGCCCTTCTCCATAGGAAACGACCAATTGGAACCGTGCACCTAGCTTCTGATGTTTCATATGTGCAGGTGTTTATCACTACAACAAAGTCCTCCGCCGAATCTGTTTGTCTGTTCGCGATAAACTCAAAACTACAGCACCGATTTTCATGCTGTTTTCACCAATGGATAGAGTGGTTCTCGAGGAAGGCTTTATTATATAATAACCGACATCCCCGCGGGCGAAGCCGTGGACATCTAGTGTGAAATAAAATACTTTGAATTTGAATTTGAAAAAACTGTCAATCATATTAATAAATATAAGAGGATTATACCTACATAACAGTAAAACATTAGCTTACCGACTGTCGAATTGCACTTTACAATATCAAGCCACAATATGTCAGATTGTCAGATCTCTGGTACAAACAATACCTCTCGAAACAAATTCAAGAATTGCAACGCAGTGAAATTCAATATTTTTCTTTCATGAAATATATTTTTAAAATTTTCCTTTTACACACTGAACCAGGTTCTCTTTAACTTTATATCGCCATTTGCTTCATAAACAAAAACATAACGAAGTGAAGCCACGTTTGTGTCGGAACACAAAAGCTATGAAGACGATAAAAATCAACGGAGCTAAAACGGCCAAATTATATTTTGGCAATGCTTCGACTCTACTTCTCGTTCAAACAGTGCTGAGATTCAATGAGAATTGGCAAAAGCCTTCGATGCTCTGTCGGTAGCATGTACATATATTGGGGCGAAGTGTTCGGCCAAGAAATTGTTTCTGAATATTTCTTTGAGTCACAAAAGGTTTGCTTGCATAACTTTATTCCGATCTCGTATAGAAACGCCAATGTTCACGATCCTAGTACTCTTTTTCATCATAATCCATAACTTCGACTCTCGAGGAAAATCAATGGCCGTGCGTTAGTCTCGCAAAAAGTCGAAAATGGCTCGACCGATTGCGATGAAACTTGTTATGTGTGTACCGAAGTCCTTCTTTTTTTAAGGGAGCCTCCCTTAAATAAAAGAAGGTACTGTATCGCATGCCGGCCATTAGCTAGTATAAAATATATTCATCCTCTACTACAGGGTGTTAAAATAATCACCGTTGTCACTCAAACCATGGGTAGTTGACTTAAATATAAAAATAAATGACCGAGTAACAATAAAAAAAAAACGTTATTTTCATTAAATCATTTTTTTTTAAATCTATCCGACACCGTGCTCGCTAGCGAAACAGCTAACTGACTAAGGCAGGGGTTGCACTCGCGGCCGGTCAGGTCACGTCCCGCGCCACCCACCCGTGTTGAGACGCAAGTTTGTTGCCCTAGCGCCCTCTAGGGTGAAAGGGTGAAATACTCTTGTGGTAAAATGTAGATTTTCTTACAAAAAAAGATGCCATTTTCAATTGATTTCAAGTTCTCTATAATGAAACCAAAGCACTGGTTTCAAGGATAGCGGTGTTTCCCCTAACACCCTGTATAATATGTATATTATACTTTTTTTTTTGAGTATCAGTTTCTCGTAATTTCCATATTATTATGCTATCTCTGTGCTACATTCTTGTGCAAGTAAAGATAGGGGCGAAATCAATAGTCCAACTTCGAACGCTTGCATTCAGTTTCATTTCTCTTTTTTTTCGTAGTGAGCTCTGGATTGTAGGAATATTGGTATTCGGTGTTAATTTTTAGACGGTTCATGTAAAAGACGGTTCAACTGCATCCGGTTCAAAATCAAAATCGTTTAATAAAACAGAAGAATTACAGACAAACGCCCTTCACCACTTCCTAGTGCTTTAGCTGGGAAGACGAAGTAGCGCAACATATTCCCCAATATTGAACTGGCAGCTGACCCCTATATGGCTCAGACAACTAGGCAGATGATGTTGATGATGGATTTTGTATCAAGACATCGTGTTTCTCCCGTATCCCGCCGATCTTGTAGATCGATTCAAGCATTAAGACTGCCCCCACCGCTGTCACCTTATGTAAGATTAACACATTTATATCTGTAATCTATAATGTATTTTCGTACATAATAAAGTGTACTCTATTCTTTCCCAATTTTCTCTTATTTCAAAATTTTTCGGTCTCACATACACGTCTCTTAAGGGCCTATACTACCTCACACCTTACTACTCGCGGCTGAGTGAGAGCGAGATGTAGTAGGGTGCTGGCAGCTCCAAACCTCGAATAGTTTAGGTAATTGCTTTTTACGGTGAAAATATCGGTAATTAAAATAAAAAAAAACAGACCTGCTTTATAGTTAGTTCAGTTATTATGCAAAGTTCCATGATCTAATTTGAAGTATTTTTGGAATACCAGTCAGGTTCATAGTTCGGTTTACTACGGTAACTTTGGATTTTTTTTCCATCGAGAAAATTTTATGTAATCGTGTTTTCGTCAAACATAGGACCTAGCATCAATCCTCAACAGAACTTAAACATATATTTATTTCAAAATTATTGCCGCAGTATTTACGGCATAACGGAGGATCATGCTAAGCAATTTGAGGTTGGGTAGGCCCTTACCGGGACCCTGGCAACAGGCAACTTAAGGAACACGGGTGGGTTTTAGTCAGTAAGAGTCTGACACGCCCTTCCGCTCCGCCCAGAGCGGGAGAAGTCATTCGATGATTTCCCACCCAAAAAAAAAAAAAACGCCCTTTTACGTAAACGTTTCATAAACACGGAAGTAAAATGTGTCCTCATTTTCTTAACATTCCTCTTACCCAAATATTGCGAGCTACGTTTTTATTACTTTTGCTGCCATATTAAGTTTTTCTTATTGATTTTTCTTAGCACTTATTGGATTGCTGTCTTTCCTTTTGTACCAATTTTAGGTGAACGCATTTCAGGTGCCACATTTTCCTCAAATTGGGAAAGAGATCATCCTGTATAGTCTTCAATAATATATTATGTGTTAGACACGTGTAAAGCATGTACGGTCGCGGTCTGAGAATGTTTACCACCAATTGCATGCACACATCTGTCACAAGCAGGTCCATGATTCACCTGCCAGGGTTGCGGGAAAGTCCGAAAGCGATACCGGTACCTTGGCAACAGGCAAGTGAAGGAACACGGGTGGGTTTTAGTTAGTAAAAGTCTGACACGCCCTTCCGCTCCGCCCAGAGCGAGAGAAATCATTGGATGATAACCCAACCAAAAAAAAAAAAAAAGCTCCGTGATTCAAAATTGAAATCTATTTTCTTTGTTAAATGTCATTATGGTAATGTGTCATTATAGATTTTACTGCACACAGTGTGGTAAAGAATCTAATTTGAAAACTGATAAACATTTTTAGACCGCGATAGTACTTGTGCACACGTTAATGTAAGTATGCTATGACTGACTGTCTGTCCAAACACGTCCCTGAAATTGACGTGACTGATCAGCGACTTGACGTTAACGTGAGTGACGTGTATGCATGAACCTTTAATCTTTTCAATTTACTTATAAGAAAGCACTAATTCTATAGATCCAAGTCTTGATTGCACTTACCCGTATAAATGCTAGTGATATATCTGATCCATAAAAGACGGATGTGCACGACTAAATGCAGCCGCATTCAGAGTAAAATTTAATGGATGGAATATTTCGCCAAATGTCTAGCCTTCAATTGCGTACTGAGGATTTCAATTTCGGAGTGACGTCTCCTTTAGAGTCTCTGTGGGATTTCGTACTAATATTATTTGGGTAGATGGAAAGCTGCCTTCACTGCAATAAACAGTTCTTGCGTAATCTATGGACTAAAGCTTTCTAAATGATTTTTGGCTCGGATATTCTTTGTTTTTGATCTGGATTTTTTTTAATAATACGTTACGGTAACCTTTTTGTGCGAGTTCGATATTATAACCCCAAAAGAATTTAAAAAAAAATTAAGTAATAAAAACTAAAACCCAATTACGAATAAAAAGGACAAGACACCACATACAGACAAATAAAAAATCCGGAGTCACACGTAATCTGTTCGATTTATGCCCTAACACGTGTGACTCCAGATTTTTAATGTCTGTTTATTTATTACAATACATATCCTCATATAATTATTTCTAGTATAACGCGTACAATTTTCATAAACAAACCGTTGCCTTTTCAACTCACAAGGTCAGTAAACCAAACCGAACAAGAAACATACTTAGCAAAAAACAACTCTAACAAAATTACCATCTACCCGCATTTTCCTTAGAATTCAAATCGGCATGTGTATCCGCGAGCTCGTGCCTGCGATAAATCAGGCGCACGTGTTACTGATGACCGGGCTTCGTTCTGATCGATGTTACTCCCGGCTATTATGGGCCTGATAATGTAAGTATGCCTGTTTTGGGCCTTGAATATGGAGCTACATGTTTGCTTAAAAATATAATATAACTAGCTTCTCGTCCGCGCGGTATGGCGATGAAAAGTAGCCTATGTCCTTCCTCAGGTTGCCATCGATCTTCTTGCCAAATTTTGTAGAAATCCGTTCAGTGGTTTAGGCGTGAAAAGGTAACATACAGACAGACAGACAGAGTTACTTTCGAATTTATAATATTAGTATGGAATAGTATGGATATGTAAATATCCGAATTGATAACTCCTTTTAGAAGTTGGTTAAAAAATATATGCTGTTTTGTCAACTGGTTCTCTTAGTTCCCCCCCTTCTACCCCTTCTACCCCTTGGTAAGGCTTATTGTCAGGCTACATGTAATGATTGTCAAAGATCTTGAAATGACAGCCTCCAGCTTCACCCGCAATCCTCAACCACAGGAACTGGCTATCTTACCTCTAACTACCGAAACACAACAATGATGTTAACATTGTTGCCATGGCGATAGACTTAGATAAGATGGTGGTAGCTAGCCAGGGGGACTTAGAGCAAGCCCTACCACCAACCAAACCGACCAGAAAATGTTGCCACTACTCGGAATCGAACTCTCTCGACCTCTAGGTCTGAGACAGGTGGTCTAATCACTATACCACAGAGGTGATTTTCTTTATTAGCACTAAAATATTACCATAGGTATTACACTAAAGTATAAAACGCTGACAACTTGATCACCCTTTCACGAGCACCACACTAACTTTCGACACAATATCCCGGTATTAAAATTCAACGTCATTCATTTTAAAACTGTTCTCAAAGAGAAATTCAAACGCCGTTCATGCCGTCCCGCGGTAATTTCCCGCAAAAAATACCAACTGTTTTTGTTCAATCCGTCCAGATCGTTCAATTTTCGTCGGATTCAGTTTTGAGAGGAAACTAATATGAAGCATTACCTCCGACTGAATCCCGGGATCTTGGATTTGTCGGGATTTTTATTTTTATAACCTCAAAATGCATCTCGGGATTGTGGTTTTGTAATATAATTTCGTGTCCGTTCAATTCCAATTCGATTTGCAGGGTTAGAGTAAAACGGTTGGTTTCTCTAAATATTGGTCTATAAGTTTTTATGTAGAGTCTAAAATCATTTCAGTCCAGAGCTGAAAACCGATATTACTGAAAGGACCATTATTGACAGTGGTCGTACTAAAAGACCAGGCTTGGTAATGTTAGTGTGATTTCCCATCGTAAAATTGCTAGCAGCTTTAGGTCAATAGACTAGAACTACGCCCATATTATCCTTATACCCATATTATCTTCTAGGATCATTATCTGCCTAACTATTTCCCAATTAAGTTGGACTACCAGAGGGCCTAGACAGGTGACAATCGCTTCGGAAGCATTTCGTATTTCTACAACGACTTTCAACAGGATTGACATAAGCTTTTCGATAGCATAAGTCAGTTCTATAGATTTTTGCCTTTTCCATCATCGTTATCGCTGATCGAATGTCACTTTGTCTAGAGCGTCAGTTTAACCGGATGCAGAGAGCTGAATACCAGAATATTGTATGGAGCGAATGCTTATCTGAGGCCCTAGATAAAGTGACATTCTATCAGCGATAACGATGATGGAAAAGGCAAAAATATATAGGACTGACATATGCTACCGAAAAGCTTATGTCAATCCTGTTGAAAGTCGTTGTAGAAATACGAAACGCTTTCGAAGCGATTGTAACTTGTCTAGGCCCTCTGACCTCCACAACCTAGTTACTAGTTAATACCCCCTTGGTAAGACTAGTTGTCAGATTTTCCTGCTCCTGACTACCCGAATAATATGGCAGCCGGGACCTACGATATGATATGGCGGCCGGGACCTACGATTTCGGGGTATCTATAATTATGTAATGGATGGTGGTCACTCGTCCACCGTCGGTCCGTAGCAAGAGGCGTTCGATCGACCCGTGCGGCTGTTATTATGTAGATTTTATGACTAAATAGGTTTTTTATTTCGACTCTATCAGACGAAAAATAAAGGTAATTTATAGAAAACGTTCCATTTTTCTCCCATAAAACAATTTTTCAGACGAGCAACACATACGGCGATACTTCACATTAGCCAAGTGAATAGTGATCCCGTAAATATAAGACAAAAAAATTGTGTCTGTCCTCCGCTTGACGCCTACGTAATCGTTTGAGTGGCTTCCCTTGTATCCTTAACATGAATAAATCGGCGGACGGGGACTATAAGGCTGTGTACGCACTAGACGGGGGAACGCTAAGTGGCTATACAGACCTTTAGACGAGCTTAATCGACGCCGCTACTGCGAGTTGTTGCGACCTTTCACACCAATTGTGTTTGGATATTGGAATCTCCTTTTTTATCGAAATTCCTTTTCGCACGTTATACTCTGCAGACGGAATTTTGACCGCCATGACATTATTAAGGGGGATGCGCTAGGGTGGTCCGCGAAATTCAAATTTTCTTACGTTTTTTGCAATTTTCAGGTCAGTATCAGGTTGTATGTTGATCTTAATATTATTTGCGGTCGTAACAAATTTACAGAATTATACCTTCTAAGTTCATTTAAGTGCATTGAATGACGATTTCATGAAATTTTCATTCCAATAATAAATGACAAATTATTTATTTATTTTATTATTTATGTACACAGTACACACAGTAAAATACAAAAAGATACGACATAATTAAAATATGAGTACAAAGGTACTGCTTATTTCTTAAGAAATTTCTTCCAGCAGACCTGCGAAAGGAGAAATGAGAAAGAAATGTAAACAATAGTGTGTGAGAATGTTATAATAACAATGCATTTTGATATACTATGACTATTTATTGATTTTATTGTTTGTGATGTTTTTCTTTTCTGTTCATGTATTTAATTAATTTAAAATATTATTTTTTCTTATCACATAATCTAATGTGTCACTTATTAAATGAGTATGTCTTAATTATGACAAAATATAGCGGACCCACTATTTATGTAAACACCTATGTTTTACAAGTAAACTGATTGTTTGATTGATTGACACTTTTTTTTACAAACAAAAGTGTCGTGATTGTCAAACATGTTACACTTTTTTTTAGTCTAGCTCTCATTCGTCAAGTACAAAAGCGAAAACAGCTATAAGGTTCGCCAAAGCAGATTTCACTGTGGAACATAAAAATAACAGAATTAAAACTGAAACTTTGAAAAATATATAAAACTAGGTGTGGCACGTGACTTCAGCTACTATCCAGAATGAAAAGTAGCCGATGTCCTTCTCCAGGTTATGGTCCCATGTGCCAAATTTCATTCAAATCCGTGCAGCCGTGCGGTTTTAGCGTGAAAGTTTGTTTGTTTGTTACAAACAAACTTACTTTGGCATTTATAATATTAGTTAGGATAAATAAAACGGTACTATCAATAAAACGGGTTCAAACTAATTTGGATTCTGCGCAAATTTCCAGGTCAGTTCCTAGCCTTATCCACAAAAATTTTTGACTAACTCCAACATCATTTTATTTGTGTGTGAGCGAAAAATGTCGTTTGTTTCCATCGGAATATTTTTGTTTCTAGTTCCACTAGTGAACAATTTTAATTATTTTGTGACAGGCTAAATACCTAGATTCTGTCCCGAAATAAAATTCCGAATCGACGAGAGAGAAAAAATGGTCCTTTGAGGCGAAAACTGCCTCCATTTTTGTAAGAAATAATGTTACAATGGTCTGTTAAATCGTTGATGAAGACAAACGCCTTAAATAAATGTTCCCTTTACTTTTAAGGGTTCCGTACCCAAAGAGTGTCAACGGGACCTTATTAAGGCTCCGCTGTCCGTCTGTCCATCCGTCCGTCTAGGGGCTATATCTTTTGAACCTCAACAGGTAGGGCACTTGAAATTTTAATAGAGTATTTTGTTTGCTATAATAATAAATAATAAAAATAACTTAAAAATTAAGGGGTCCCACACAAAAAAACGTTTTCTTAAAATAAAGTATTTAAAAAAAAATGTATTGAAACTTGTGTGTTATGTATGAAAGATGGAAGGAGTGGAGGCAGGCTTTTCCCAGGAGGGGGACAGCACGAGCTAGAAAAAAAAAAAGTACTATGGTGTACCATAGTACATTTTTTTTTGGGGTTCTGGGTTCTGTAGAACCCTTCGTGTGCCAGGGCGACTAGCATTTGGCCGCTTATTACTCAGATTAATGTACAGGCTGATTAAAATAATAAAGCGTCTAGTTTTTCAAGCCAAGATGAGATAAATTATTAAAATGTCTAGCTTATAACCAAGATGGGAAAAACTGGAACGATAAAACGGTTTTTTTTACTACTCGTAAATCCTTGCATTTTAAAACCTCAAGGAGATCATTCCTCGAACAAAAGCTCCATTTGTTTATGAAATCTCTTTGACAATTACTTTGGGATGATTTTAAATGGAACTAAAACAGTTATCTTATTGAAAACGCAATAGGAAAGGATAGTATTAACACAGTATAAATATGTAACAGTATTATATCTTCATAGAAAACGGCCGAAACGACGCACTTCCAGTACGCAACAGTATCGAGTGCGCAGCATTTACGCACGGACGCGGAAGATTTATCTAACAAGCGGCCGCAGGTTTCAAAGTCACTGCCGAGATATAATTATTACTGTTACTTATTTACACTGTGTCCTTGCATTTTTAAACCTCAAGGATATAATTCTTCGAACAAAAGCTCTATTAGTTGTATTTTTGAAATCCCTTTGACTGAACGTTGCGATGATTTTCAATGGAATTGAAACAGTTATTTTTATTGAAAACGCAACATAAAAGGATAGTATTAATCCTCTTATTGATTTGTGGATTAAATGATAATGATAGTTAGTGCGGCTCCGCGTCGCCGCTCGCGTTATCAAACCCGTTTAAAAGTGGTCAATTTGGTTTTTATTCGGTTCTATTTTTTGTTCTGATATCAGATATTTTTGTTTCCAATTCTGCTTTGCATTTGGTTTTTATTTGACTTTAGGGTGTAGTAAATGCTGGTACAAACTAGATAAACTGTTATTTAGGTTTTGATAACATGACAAGGATGCAGTGAATTCAAAGTCAAAGTCAAAGTTAAAGTCAAATAATTTATTTCAAATAGGCACATATATGGCACTTTTGAACGTCAAACAAAGAAATAGAATTGATTCTAGTTGCTTTTTTTTTCTAATTCGAATGTCCGTGGAGTTTTTCTGCGTTCTTCTCCATAGGAACCTACTACGCTTTGGAATGCGCAACTAGCTTCATCTTTCTGACTGACCGACTCTTCGACAATTTGGTTCATTAAATTGAGTGGTTTGAGTTTGAGTTTGGGATCGAACTGTCGTAGAGGAACGAATTGTCTTTTGCTGTTAATCCTATAGGGAATAGATGAGACCATACTACGTTTAGTTGAAAATTAGTTACCTCATAATTTGGCAGTTAAAAAGCCAGTTAAAATTACACCAATACATTTACCACTTTTTTTTTTGCAAAAGCACTGATAATGCGACTTGTAAAAAAACCAAAAAAAAGGATGGTTGGACTGTGGGAAAAACAAAAGAAACGATGGATGGACTGTACGGAAAACCAAAGAAACGATGTATGGATAGTGTGAAAATGTGTGAAAAACCAAAGAAACGATAGATGGACAGTGTGAAAATGTGTGAAAAACCAAAGAAACGATAGATGGACAGTGTGAAAATGTGTGAAAAACCAAAGAAACGATGGATGGACTGTACGGAAAACCAAAGAAACGATGTATGGACAGTGTGAAAATGTGTGAAAAACCAAAGAAACGATGTATGGACAGTGTGAAAATGTGTGAAAAACCAAAGAAACGATAGATGGACAGTGTGAAAATGTGTGAAAAACCAAAGAAACGATAGATGGACAGTGTGAAAATGTGTGAAAAACCAAAGAAACGATAGATGGACAGTGTGAAAATGTGTGAAAAACCAAAGAAACGATGGATGGACAGTGTGAAAATGTGACAAAAACTTGTCATAATCATAGAAAATGTTTACGAATAAACAGACAAGCGGCCGTCCCTCTTATTTTCATACATATCGTATGAACGGATTATTAAAAGGCTTTTAGGTCGATAATTGAATCATTTTGTAACATGCACAAAGAGTTAGGTTAAAATCATAATGTTTAGGACTGCTTTATATTGGTTTCGTTTCAATTTACTTATGAAAGATCCTTTTAAACGCTTATCTGAATAAAAAGGATTTTTAAAAAAGCTTTTAAAAGATTGAAACCAAATCATTTTTATATTAGTTTGAATTTTTTTATTGCTGATGGAATTAGTTTTTTTACTTTTGATCTAAGTCTGCGGTCGGTTTGTGGTTGGGTGACCATCCATATAATGAAACCCGTCCGTGGCTCGGAAAGTACGTTAAACCGTTGGCCCCGGCTGTCAGTCGACAGTCGATAGTTAGTAGTCAGAAGCCCAAATATCCGACTAGGTCAGATAGATAGTCGCTCCATGTAAAATACGGGTGTACAGCTGCATTCGATTAGACTGAAAACCTAACCCAGATTGATTGACTTTAGATCTAAGTACTGTGACTCTGGTGCTCTACTGTGGTGGTTGATCAACCTATGATAGGTAGCATATACAACGTAATCTATCAATTCTCTGTAACAGAAAAATCTTATTTAGAGCTGATTTTATCAAAGTCAGTTAACTTTTATCCCTGGAATAAAATTGTCGTCTGACAGTTTTTGTATGGAAAAACTGTCAAAAATTCAAAATTTATTCGCAGGAAAAGACTTATTACTCTGTATAAAAGTTTAGTGAAATTCGCCCGTAATGGGACGAATAATACAGCCTAAATAAAATTCACAGTCAAGAATCACTAGTTCCAAATCCAATATTTACGAACCATTTACATACAATCCTAGGATTTAACAGAGCAACGGGTTTCAGATATATTTCAATAAACGTGCTAAAATAAAAATATAATGTATGCGCAGGCGACGCTTGGTATAAATTGAGCCGATTGTTATCCAGGCGATCGGTTCGGCTGGATATTATAGATGTGCGTTCTGCGTAGCGATAGGGTTGAAAGGTACTTAATATTTATTTTTTTACATAATCGGGATAAGTCGTCCGCTAAAAAGGTTTAGCTATATAATGCTTGTAAGTTTTGATAAAATTGAAATTGAATTCTGTTTTTTTTTTTATATTTTGCATTTAGTTTAACGAGCTTGCTTACTAGAGGAGAATTGAAAGAAATCTCATGAGTGGCAAGAAAATATTTTGAAACTTTTTACTCATTTACATTTTTTTATTCATACTTACTGAGAATAAGTAAGTATTTTGGCTCAGCTTGTTTTCCAATATGGAATTAAATCCATAGATTCACTTACAAAGTAAATTTGTTTCTGTCCACGAGCTTTCAGAATTAAGTTTATTTATTTATTTAAACTTTTCGCATTCAAAAAGGTGCAAAGGCCTTAGGCATTCTCTATCGGCAGGTGCTCTGTTTGGGAGTAACAATGAAAAAAAAAAAAAATCCACCCAGCCCATTACCCAGTTACTGGGTTGTGGAGGTCAGATAGGCAGTCGCTCCATGTAAAATACTGGTATTCAGGCAGATCCGGTTAAACTGGAAGCCGACCCCAACATACTCATAGTTGGGAAAAGGCTAGGCAGCATGATGTTAATCATAAATAATGAATTATTTATAAATTAGGTAAATAGGTAATTATGTTTTTTCCGTTCTTCTCCATAGGAACCTTTGGAATGGTCAACTAGCTTGTCTAGCTTCATCTTTCTAACTGACCGACTTCTTTGCCAATTCAAAAGTGCCTGTAAATGGTTTAATCAAAATATTTCCTTTGAGTTTGAATTTTGTAACATTCCCGTGGCAGCCCTACGCAACAGGCTTACCGTTTCCCTGCATTTGAATGCAGAGGACGAGCTGCACGTTTGATGGACATTATTCATTCTCGCATACATCCATGCGCGAATATGCTAACCAGCGCGAATATGCGCCATTTGTGCTAAGCGCGCTTTACAGTAATTATTCATACCATAAAGTCTGATGTTTCGGCATTGTTTTGCATTTAATGCTGGTAATTATGAGAATGTAGGTCGATGAGTTGGCTTCTAATTATCGGAGTTAATCGATTGATGTGTGAGGTTAAGTTGTGCTTGATGAGGTTAGTTCATGGATGGATATGAAAAAGTAAAAAACGCTGCGTAAAAAAAACATGCGGGGCAGTCTGCGACTGCCGATAGAAGTGAAAACTAAGTAACATTCATTCATTTCTTCAAGCGTGACGATGACGCGATTTCCATGATTTTTGTTCACCGAAAAACATTCATTCATTTCTTCAAGCTTGACGATGACGTGCGTTCCATGATTTTTGTTCGCCCAAAAACATGCATTCATTTCTTCAAGCGTGACGATGACGCGAGTTAGATGATTTTTGTTCACCCAAAAAGTGCTCAACACATGAAGTGAGTGCATAAAGAAGTTTTCACTTCAAAAAATACGTCTGTTGTTCTTGAGGTAAGCGATCCTTTTGGTGTGGAACGTTCCCCCCTACTTCAGACCTTCAAGCTGAATTTACATACATAGTTATTCATTGATATTTTCACGTGTAAATATTTATCTATTTACACGTGAAACTATGAATGAATAACTAAGTTCGCGCAACTAGTTTCGTAATGTAAATTTGGCTTTAGGCACATTGGCACCATGACATTGGCTAGTATAAGACGACATTATTGATTTTGTAACTACCTTAGTAAGGAGAAGAGGTAATTAAATGTTTTACATCCTATATACGTATACAGCATGTGAAAGATCTATTACAGGATAAAATTATAATCTTTATCTCGAAAATTATGTCTAATTTATTCAAATCACAATTCGGTCACCCATCCAAATCCAAACCTCACCCACACACGCTTAACCTGTAACATAATCTATCCTCAAACACAATTCAACTGCCAGCCTCACCCAATGAAAGCTAAAATTGAATAATTTACTCAATAAATTATCATAATTAACTCAAATGATGGCGCTGGACCATTTAATTGTACCTCCATTATGTTAGTTACGTATTATCGTAACCTAATATTAAAGCCTACATAATTTTGGCCTTATTATCCTGTGGGTCATAGAGTAGGATGGGTTTAGATGGGACATGGCAAAATAACATAACAACATCAAAGGTGCACCCACACTTCGCCAGTTATGTTTAAGTCCCATGTAACAAGGGGCATATTGCCATCAGCCGGGCACAAATCCAGACTCCGGGCTACTAGATGTCAGCACAATTGAAGGGGTCCACTAGGGCCAATGCCTGCCGGGGTCGCGGGAAAGTCAAAGGGATACCGTGGCCTCTGGCAACTTACAGGCAACTGAAGGAACACGGGTGGGTTTTAGTCAGTAACAGTCTGACACGTCCTCCCGCTCCGCCCACAGCGGGAGAAGTTATTTGATAATTTCTCACTCAAAAAAAAAATGGCTCCGGGCTACCTACTGCTGAGAAATTCCAGATGGAAAAACACAAAAATCGGGAATCGAATCTAGAACAACAAGGCAAAATGTTAGACCTAAAAAAGCACAGGTTAGGAAAGTAGCGAAGTTGATATGACAAAAATTAAAACTAAAGATTTATCATCTACCTAGCCTTTTCCCAACTATATTGGGGTCGGCTTCCAGTCTAACCGGATGCAGCTGAATACCAGAATTTTACATGGAGCGACTGCCTATCTGACCTCCACAACCCATTGACTGGGTAATACGATACCCCTTGGCAAGACTGGTTGTCACACTTTCGGGCTTCTGACGACCCGTAACGACTGTCAAAGATACACAAATGGCAGCCGGGACCAACGGCTTAACGTGCTTTCCCAGGCGCGGTTGAGTCTCGGTATGTAAAGATGGTCACCCATCCACGGACAAACCCCGGTAAGCGTAGCTTTACCTCATGGATCGACCCGTGCGGCTATTATTACTTAGCCACGTATGTCGTCAAACTACTGGAATTGGCACATCTCTTTCAAGGAACTTGATCTTTGCGCAAATCACTAACGCTGTTTCAGTATTTAGTTAAATTTGCATATTTTACCCAAGAGCCACTGTTGTCTTAGGGTTGTTGACCTTTTGACAGTTAAGCCACTGCCGTGATAGTCAAGTTTTGTTGGTCTTTCGGTACTTGTTCAGTAAATCACTTCTTAGTCTAAGTGGATTTCGCAAGGACCAAAATTATTTTAGTAACTAAGTTAATTTTGAAATGTCCTTACGCTTGGTAGACATAAATCAATATGTCAATATGAATGCACAATGAGCGCTAGTTTTTTGTCGATAATTAGCTAAATGCGCACACGCAGCTAGTTCTGTCGATAATACACTCACCAAGTCACCATAGTTACGCACAAGACTAGCTCTGCTACTTATGGAACGTAAGTGCGAGCGAGAGGTCCGATAAAAATGATTTACGAATATAACTTACCCTTTGTAATGGCCTGAGCATAATCGTTGATTGCCTTAATGTAATTAACAGATTAATTCTTTATTCCTTTTGAACTAATTCCTAATTCAATTCCCTTAACCACACCCACTCATGGAGTAAATTTTTAACCTTTCTAAGAACAAAAAACTTTTTCTCAACAATTTTCGGAAGTCCACCTACACAAAAAACCATTGAAAGGTGTCTAACTACAAAGAGAGAAGCTTTTATTCGCAACAAAAGTATAAAAAAGCGATATAAAAGTATTCGAACTCCATAAAATAATGAATTTCTGCGCTCACGAAAGTGTCTGGCGGGGCAAAACCACCGAGATGATTGAAAAAGTTTAATTTGACACTTCACAATATTCCACAGATGAGTAAATGTATAGAACCTTTCAAAGTACTTGTGGAACTCGAAATGTTACGTGGAAGGACCAATTTTCTTTTTAGGGGTGACAATAGTTTCTTAGGAAGTGATCCTTTTGTCGTACAAGCTTGTAAATGTTGTTGCAAAGGCTCTACTCTCTTAAATACCCAAAGTGGATCGTGGCTAAATAATGGTCGCTGCACACAGCTGGCGCTGAGCAGTTGTAATGTACTAGTGACTATGGACGACGCCACACAGAGCCGCCGCGCTCGGCGAGACGCGAACCGTCGCGCCACGCCGGCGTCGCGCCGAGCGCGAATACAAGTCCGACGCGGCGGGGCGCGGTGCGACGGGACGTTTTTGATTTATTTCATGCCCCCATTTCCGTTTACGTTGTTTTTCTTAGCTAGCGCAAATAAGAGCAAGAGCGTTTCCACGTCTGAATCGCTCCACATCTTTTTGATGAATGAATCGCGTCGCTAAACGGTCGGCGTGAATGGGCGCGGCGGGACGTGAACGCGCCCGCCGTGTGAACGCTCCCGTCGCGCCAGCGCCGCGCCGGCGCCCGGTCACGCCGCGCCCCGTCACGCCCCGCCCGCTGTGTGCAGAGACCTTAATAACATCTTCATGGTTAAGCAATAATTACCGAAGTCGGTCCGTGGATGGGTGACCATCGATATCCATTGTATATCGGATCCCTCCTTGACTCGGAAAGCACGTTAAGCCGTTGGTCCCAGCTGTCATTCGTAGATCTTTGACAGTCGTTACGGGGTAGTCAGAAGCCCAAAAAAGCCTAAGAGTATCGTGTTACCCAGTTGTGGCCCGTTGTGGAGGTCAGATAGGCAGTCGCAACATGTAAAATATCGCTATTCAGCTGCATCCGGTTAGACTGGAGTCCCTAACTGGCCCGAAAAAGGCTAGAATTTACCGAAAATACATATGAACATTCTTTTCGCCAAAACTAAGTAAAAAGATTTTTTACGTACAAACGAAACGTTTCTTGGATATTATCTTCAATTAGTTTCGTTGCTGGCTAGAGACTCATTATTGTTGTAAGAAAGTTTCGGGCGACAACAGCTTGGGCACCCAAATATGGCTGACCTTGGCTTAGTAGAATAATGCCAGAAACACCCACACCAGCCCAGTAATGGTTTGTTATTTTAGGAACAACACTTAATAATCTGAAACTAGGAATGCTCCTGTTTCTCAAACAAATTCGTAAGCATTCGTGGATTTGAGATTTGCTTGTTCGTGAGCAAAATAAAGATGACACAAATTTCCTTTTGTGCATGAGGAAGCATTTGCATACATGACAGCACGACACGGTTATTATCATATCATATTTACGGAAGCCGTGAAAACCTGATCAGGTTTAGATTCATACACGATTCCAACCTGGATTGCAATTTGTGATGGTGTTCTACAAAAATGACACTTTGCATCATGTCCTGCGTGCTTTACTTTCATCATCTGCCTAGCCTTTTCCCAACTATGTTGGGGTCGGCTTCCAGTCTAATCGGATGCAGCTGAATACCAGTATTTTACATGGAGCGAATGCCTATCTGACCTCCACAACCAGTAAATGGGTAATACGATACCCCTTGGTAAGACTGGTTGTCAGACTTTCGGGCTTCTGATGACCCGTAACGACTGTCAAAGATCCTCGAATGACAGCCGGGACCAACGGCTTAACATGCTTTCCGAGGCACGGAGGAGTCTCGATATGTAAAGATCCCATCCACAGACCAACCCTGGCAAGCGTAGCTTAACCTGATTTATCGACCCGTGCGGCTGTTATTACTTAGCCACGAGCTCCTCACTTTACTAGCTGCTTTACTTTCATCATTATCATTTCAACCGAAAAACGTTCACTACTGGACATAGGCCTTCCCCAAGCACCGCCACATCTACCGGTCTTGTGCGTGGCACATCGCCTTACCTTCACGTTAAAAGAACGTAAGGTGGCTACTGATAATGCTTTATCATCGCAACTCAGTTCTACATTGACACAATTTGAATGCCATAAACACGCTACCACAAGGTGGACCGATTATCTTATGAAGGCCGCAGGAATTCGCTGGATACGAGAAGCATAGAACCGTTCGAAGTGCTTGGGGGAGGCCTATGTCCAGCAGTGGACGTTTTTCTACTGAAATGATGATGATGATGAAAAACGCTAAGCAGAAAAATTTAAAAAAAGAATGTCGAGAATTTCCCTTACTTAAAAAGTAAAGATTCTCCGATGGTTGGGCCCAAATCGTGGGTTCAGCGGACAATAGCCAGGCGATTAAACCGAGTTATTTCATTAGCACTTGATCTACGGAATTCTATTAGGCCCGCGGTGTCCTCACGATATTTAGGGTCCCGTTGTTGTATAACGAACCGTTTTTGTTTCTAAAATTTAATTAAGTTTGCCCGTTTTCACTAACATTAAGCGACACATTAATATACGTTACTTGGCGCAAAAATCGATGTGTAGGTATAATGCTTAGACAACTCTTACAGGTTTCATAACAATAGATTTCTAACAATATTGATAGACAACGAACTTGACTTATAAAAACCAGAGACAAGTGTCAAAAAAGAAGATTTCAAAGCTTACGAGTTGCCTGAGAAACAAATTGTGTGCCGGTAGGTTTTTCTTAAGTCATTCACGATCGACGTTAAACTATTAATAAGTCCATTTCAATGTAAACTTTATCTCGCTAAGGTAAGGCATAAAATAGAATGATTTCCGAGAGTTTTCTCAAACTCACAGCAATCATTCTAATTAATACTTTATTACAATGATATAAGAGTTACATTGCAATGACTTACTAATGGTTTTACGTCATTCTCGTCAGATCGTGAATCTGTTACTTTAGGGGTCAACTTACGTTTGGGTCCCGTAGCTATATAACAAACCGTTTTTGTTTCTAAAAGGATTTAATTTCCTTACCCCGCTAAATTAAGGTACGGTTTTGTTATTTTAGTATGTAGTTTAATAAGGTGCTTTACAAAAGGTGTAGATTTAAAGCCTATGTAAATTTTCGTGTCAACGCTAAATAGGGTGCCTAGGAATAGTTTTGAAACCTGGATCTCGTAAAGGTTGTACGAGTATTATACAGCCTTGTGGCAGTACGTTCTTGAAAATACGTCTCGTTTTTATGTGCTATAAAAAATATGGTCCTGGGTGGCGCTGTTATCAAATGTGCGTGTAAACCGGTATTAAATAAAAATACATATCATTTTTGTAGGCATAACTTTAGGTTTTCTAAGTATTTCGGTAGTTAATTGATTCAGGCGTGACTTTGCGGAAATCCATTATAAAATACAATAGACGTAGATATATTTAGTAACCTATTCCGCTTAAATATACCTCGAGAGTCATAAAAAACCCTGTAAGAAATTGACACGTGTTTCACCTCTCAACGAGGCATCCTCAGGATGACGATTGACCAGTCGCTAATCCGAACACGATGTGTTGCTACGCCGAGTGCCGGACGCAGAGTATTCCGGCTTCAGACTGCCGAATGTACCTACTATTGACGAGGACGCGATTACTATACCAGCCTCGTATATTGTCCCACTGCTGGGCAAAGGTCTCTTCTCATACAGAGAAGGCATGAGTATTGATCACCACGCTACCTCAAGCCGGATTATGACTGAAATCGCCGTTTCAACTTCTTATAAAAAGTTGAAACGGTGATTTGAGTCGCCATTCTCACCGCATCTCACCACTTTTACGACAATTTTATTATTGTTAGAATAACATGATTAAATGGTAAAAATTTAGAATTTCGGATTTAAGCATTCAAATAATCAAATCACTCAATCTGTAAGTGACACTACAAGTTGGCTTCCATAGGTACGTTTCCTGTTCTATTAGTTTACATTTTTGTCAGTTAATATTGGAACACACTATAGTTAGGTACCTACTATTAATAAATCTGTGCTTAACATAAAAAAAAACTATCACAATAATAATGAAGTCTTACTCCTTAATCTCACAACCATTTACTTTCGCCATTTTATCTTCACTGAGAAGCTTAAAAGGGGTAGTCAGATAATACATTATTTTTATAAGCTCTCTTCCTTATCAGATGGTGCTCAGTTCTTAAGATGAAAGTTACTTAATTGCGACGAGAATTCTCTGGATGCTAGAGTAACAGTTTAAAAGAATTTGTTTACCACAGGAGATAAAAGCTTTGACTGGAACTCCTAGAGATACCGGAATTAAGATTTAAGACATTAAGCGAATTTAATGTAATCGAGGAGGATTTTTGTTTGAGTACCTTACTGGTTAAACGGTTCCGCTTTTGCTTAAAATTGTACAGTCATGGAAATTAATCGTTTATAATAGTAAAAAACTACGTCAATTTGCCGTACTATTATAGCCTTTTCATACAAATGTCAAGGAATGACAAATATGTATAAAAAAAATTAACTGTGTTTTAAATAAATGATGAAATACAAAACTCAAGCAGGTAAAGTCGCGTTCAACAACTCATCACCATCATCATTTCAGCAAGCACCGTCACTTCGACCGGTTCTGTGCTTCTCGCATCCAGTGCATTCCCGCGGCCTTCACTAGGTCATCGGTCCACCTTGTGGGCCTTCCAACGCTACGTCTTCCGGTACGCGGTCGCCACACCAGAACCTTTCGGTCCCATCGGCCATCTGTTCTGCGAGCAATGTGCGCTGCCCACTGCCACTTAAGTTTGGCAATACTTCGGGCTATGTCGGTTACCTTGGTTCTCCTACGGATCTCTTCATTTCTGATTCAACAACTAATTCCTTCTACTTTATTTAATATAAGATAGTTTTATATCTTTTTTTATGAATAAAAAAATATTGATCTAATAAGAATACATGCGTAGGCCTACTAACAATGCTGTGTATAAGTATGATGATCTGACAAATTGGAGCATTGTTATCGATAATAGCCGTGTATTGAGGCTTTTTATTTGTTTACCTAGATTTCTAGATGATACTTATACTAACTACAATGATATCTTGTTTTGTGCGTAAGCAATATCGTTGTGGATATAATATTTTCGCTAATAACAGCCGGACGGGTTGATCGATCAGGGGCCAAGTCTACTAATTTACAAACGTGTCAGTGGTCTCGCAATGATGAGTTTTTGACAGATTTTGTATGGCATATCTGTCAAAAACTGATCATTGTGAGACCAATGACACGATTGTAAATTAGTAGACTTGAGTATTTCTACAACGACTTTCAACAGAGTTGACATTAAGCTTTTCGATAGCTTATAGCCGATACATTTTTGCCTTTTCCATCATCGTTATCGCTGATAGAATGTCACTTTGTCTAGGACCTCTGTTCTGCTAGAAAACCGTAGTTTCAGCGTACGTGCTAAGTAACGTTTATTTATCTCTGGCCTTAGTATTATGTACTCTAGACTACTCTAACAGAAACGTCAAATCCACATACCAAAAATCTTCCTAAGTTAACCACAGCGGAATCTCGGCGTGACATTTAAAAATAAGCCCTATTTAAGTTGGAATTAAGTTTAAAAGTCATCTTATTATACAGGAACACAATCTACAACTTACATGAAAATGTCTAATATTCATTTAAACTTTTACATCGGCCCGCTTGGGAGACGGATTTTCTTTTGGTACTGTGCTTGTACAGACTTCGTGCTGTCTTTATTTAAAACAGAGTTTTTGGGTGAAATTCTCTAAAAAGCAGGTTAAAAAAAGATAAATATGAAAAAGTGAAAAGTTTTCAAACGGGTTGAGAGTTCAATTAAGAAAACACAAGTCTTGAAATGCCGTTTTGGAGCGAAAATGCCTTGAAAATTCCAAGTTAAGGTGGCTTTTCTGAATGAGATGTTGAGTGACAATCTAATGAAAACTACTTTTTGGAAGGGGCAACTAGAATCAGTTCTATTTCTTTGTTTTTGACGTTCGAAAGTGTCTTTAATGTGCCTTTTTGAAATAAATTATTTGACTTTGAATGAAATAGCGAAACTGTCCAAGTTATTCTAAATTTTCAAGACTTCTGTTAAAATTTAACTTAAAAAATCTATACGATTTACTTACAACATAAATACGAAAATTAGTCCTTGTATTTTTGTATCAAAGTTACTATTCATTTACCGAAAGTAAACAAGTACCACACACGTTAAGCAATAACACAACATACTTTAACTACAATTAAGTAGCAATAAGTCAAGTAATTGCCAAACCATTAGTTAAACCGAACAAACATTCTCCCATTAAACTTATGACTGGTTAAGACAAGGCCTCATGTTACGGTTAAAAGTTACCAGAACTATGATCGTTAGAAGAAGCAATGTTACGAAATGTTCTAGTTTTGACAGGTTAAAACCACAAAACTGAAAGTGAAACGATCGGCAACATATGAATGTATTGTTTGTTCAAAAGTTTGTGATAAAATTGTAAACAAACCCTGTTCAGGTTTCAACTTGAAGTCTCTTCACTTTTGTTAACAATGCTTGAATAACAAAATAATCGAATTGTAATTGGAAAATCATCGACGAAAATGTAGGTTATAAAATTACTAAATTAAACGAACTTACCTAAGTGAAGTTCTATTGTAATTATACGAAATGCTTAGTCCTCGATAATTATCCTGATTTACTATGTAGTCTCACTACAGTCCCATCGTGTGCACGCGAATATTCAGAGAATAAATCCTGCAAGAAAAAACTTTTACGCTGGCAACTATAACCAGCTAATGTCATTCTATTTAGAGTAATCTGCAATGAGAGAATTAAAATTAACAGACAGTAATTCCCCAACTTCAATCCCAGGGTCAAAAAACAAACTATGGTCTTGTTCAGGGCTTGGGAGGGAACATAGTATCGAGGACTAAGCATTTCGTATAATTACAATAGAACTTCACTTAGGTAAGTTCGTTTAATTTAGTAATTATACTCCATGCTTAGTCCTCGATAATTATCCTGATTTACTATGTAGATGTTTAGAGAGATGAAGTTGGAAATTACAAACATTTGTTTCACACTAAAACATAAAATCAACCTTTAATTGCAAGTGGAAAAACTTTACCACATTTTCAATTAATTCTCTTTTAATAATGCTTCTATTCTAATTATCAACAACCAAGTATGTACCTATTTAGTATGCCTACTCTTTTGGCTCAAAACTTAATTTATGAAAAAAAAATCACATCAGTCTCAAGGTCAACATTACCAACAAACTTGGCAAAAATTTAGCAAAACTTATGACCAAACAACCGTTTTAAAAATACTGATTATCTTCTGACACACCTCTAGTCGCTATTGAAGCATGACTTGTGGAATGAGGAGTAAATATTTTGATATCTATGCCACTGTCCAACATTGTTTGTTTAATCCAATAACTAATTGTTTGGCTAACTAACATAATTATGAGGCATTAATAATTTTTCTGTATTACCTATCTCTGAATTACACCATTTGTGTGTATAATTTATATAATATTGTAATGTAATCACATGACAAATGTCAGGTTCCATATGAAAAGTAGGATAACATAATAATTGTTAGCCGTTTTCCTGTCTTAGATGTTTTTACCAATCAGTGATTTTTATGTTAACACTTGAATCAATAATTTGGATGTTATGAAGTCTCAATTAAAGTTATATTCTTTAAGACTTGAAATAATTCTTACATACTTTTTGGCTACTTTGTCAAATGATAATTGTTGTAATGGGTACCATCATTCTATAAAATTCAGTAACATTGATGGATCCCATACATCCATTTTGACATTGTTATTAATTAGTTTACGGGATTTGCCAAATATAATTTACTAACACTAGTGTGTAAGATGTGTGTGTATTATGATTAATTGTCTAACAAGTTAGATTGTATGATCTGTTAAATAAATGAATTATAATATATCATTGTAGTTAGTGCAACTTTGTTGTAATTTGAAGATACCTTTAAAGAACCTCTTAATTACAGGATCGGTACCTACATCAGCATTTATGATCAATGACAATGCAGATCTATTAGTGCTGAACGTATATGAACTGCCATTGTTGAATTGTTGTGTAAGAAACTTTAATATTTTAGTGATAGAAATATCGTGAATATTTTTACCATTACAGAAAGTCCACCACTTATGTAGTGTGTTACTGAATACTGCCTGACACTGTTATCTGACAATGAAGATATCATGACCTTAATGGTGGCATGTGGTATCATTTGCTTCTTAAACGGTTCTCTGACAATATGCAGGCCCCCAGGGAAAAAAGCTGCAGTGCAAAGGATGCAGCATTCTGGAAGGTGACAGCAAAAATTGGTTTGTTGGTTCAAACTATATACTGTAATCTGTGATTTCACCATGAAATTAAAAAATGGGTACCAAGGTTGTGATAGTCTCATAGGAGAAAGTAAGATGCCAAAAAACCTGATCAACTTAATAGTTTGTGAAATTAATCCAAATAGTGGAAATGCATAAAATAATGGGTAATAATTCCAATTTACTGTAAATGCATCTATATTTTCTACAAGTGCCAGGCCAGATATCTCATATCTATCACACTTAGTATTAGCTCTAGTAGCAAATATGTAGATCAATGGAAAAGATTTCCAAAAGATCTCACTATGTCCTGAAATGCTGCAGGAGCCAGACACACAATCAATGTTTTTATTTCTAGACTCAAGATCAGCTTCTATGCTGTCTTTAGATTATACATAAAATGCAGATATCCCCATTGTTAGGGCTTCACACCACTGCCATATTATGCCTAGCCAGGCAATTAAGATTATTAAATTGACTACCACACATTATAATCTAAGGTTGTAGTATTGTTTAACATAAAATTTGGTATACCTACATCTAAGTATTCGGTAAAATATTCTATACCAAGAAAAGCATAAAAAAAAAATCCAAAAAACTTAAATGATTTTTCTTGACTTTCCAAACCCCATTTGCTATCTGACTGTCAAAACAAATATTTCCCATATTTATCATAATTAAATCAAACTCCCTCTCATAGAGAGGAGGCCTGTGTCCCAGCAGTGGGAACATTATAGGCTGATTATGTAAATCAAAGTCACTGTGGTAAACTAACTCTACACATCTTGGATTTTTCCAAATTCTAGTGTAGGTACTTAAGCATAGAAATCCAAAACTCACAACTGGACAACAAGCCGATAGGATAAGGTGTAAAATAATAGATGAATATCTCTTTAAATCTGTCAATGACAATGTCATAATATACTTTGTATCAATCACAAATCCTAAGTACTCAGCAACTTAATTGGGTTTGGGATTAGTTTTAACCTTATTTATGTAACATGCAAGGCACTCCAAAAGCCTATAGTTTTACTAAAATTTTCAAAAAAATTCTTAATAATGTTCTCCAATACAAGTTAAATCCTCAAGATAAAAACACAGATTTTTATCACCCACTAAAGTATAAATATAAGATATTACTGGTGTGGGGCAGTACACAAGCCAAAGCACAAACAATTGAATTAATTGTTTTTACAATAAACCCTCAAATGTGTTTTGTCATAAGTGTTCAATGATATTAAAAAATAGACATCTTATAAATCAATTGTGCCCAAATGATCATTTTATTTTACATAACCTCCTTAGGTATGTCTTTCATTTTAAAACTGTTGTGTATGGATAAATTATATTCAGACATTTTGGATTTACTGGAACCTCCATTTAGTTTGTGTACAATAAATATTTTTGATTAAAAAACTGTCCACTGATAGGTGCACACTGCACACTCAAATCTAACAACTTACCAATTTCTTTTGTTGTATTAAATACATATTCAGACTCTGAAAATGCACAATTTTATAGGTATTATGTTGTGTAGGAATGTCCTTAAATGGAATTCTATATTCTTCAAACATGACCAGATAACTTTATCTTGTGTGAAAAAGATCACCGCCAGCAAGAGTAAAATATTTAAGGCGACATGCAATTGTCGTTACCTCTATAATTGACATACAGGTTTGTATCAGTACGTCTTGCCTGATGAAATCCTCTGCTGTTGGTACTTCCCAATGGTCCTAGATTGGTACTTGCCCCCCCCCCCCTGCTTGAATCAAACGTGAAGGGGCATTGGAGTTTTCCTTACAATTACTTAACAGTGTAGTTGTAGCTGCCTTCTTAATTACCCAGACTTGACATGTTCAATAATGAACTTTTCACCAAACAGGAAACTGTCCCGTTTCGCTATATTTGTTGTTTTAATCTTGATTTTTATCTAGTTTAACTGGTATCATCAAAGTAAGTTGCTTAATAATCGAGAAAACATCGGTGAGAATTTTAATATTTGTTGTGTTCCAATTGTTTTTTATCAAAATATAGATACTGTTTACACTGCGGTAATGCAATTCCAAATGACTGTGGTGGTCTTCCACCCTCTGGTTGTTTTCCTTGATTGGGTGACTCAGCCGTTTAAATCCATGTTCAATTTTGAAGCATCCAGCAATAGTAAATTCAACAGTACTAGTATTAAATGCATTTTACATTATGTAGGTAATTCTTCTTTCTTGATCATTTTTAAATCTTAGTCATTTTAGATGATTTTAAGAAAGTAAAAACATTTAGGTTTTCTTGGAACTGGACGGGTTTCCCAAGGCCATTATCATTGCTTCATACAACCTCATAGAACCATCCTTTAGATCTTGGATATGATCTACAAAGCACACAATAGACTAACTAAGTCTGATGATGCTTAATGTGCAGAACTGATTCTTTATCAATCAATATTGTGATAATAATTTCTCACGAGAGAACAATATTGAATACATATCATAGAACTTCTAGATATACATTTATATTTTGAGCTTTTTGCCTCAACTTGAGGCTGCGAGAGCTAGGCTCCTGCCTTATTGTAATAATAATTTATCACGAGAGAACAATATTGAGTACATATCATAGAACTTCTAGATATAAGTACATTTATATTTTGAGCTTTTTGCCTCAACTTGAGGCTGCGAGAGCTAGACTCCTGCCTTATTGTAATAATAATAATTTCTCACGAGAGAAAAACAAAATTTTGTGCATAGGCAGTGCATACCATAGAACTTCTAGGTATACATTATATTTTGTGCGTTTTTCCCCAACTTGAGGTTCGAGAACAAGTCTCAACGGGAGTCAACAGGACCTCCTGTTGCACATAGCACTATACTGTCTTGTGTAACACGAACTTCATGTTACATTGTACAAGAACGGACGGACCGAGCACTGGCAGTATGACGGATAATTATAATCCTCTGCTGCTTTGCAATCCAAATTAATCGTAATCCCTGAAATTTTTCATTATACCACACATACATACCTGTGTTTTCTTCTTCGTTTACAAAAATAATTGTCTTTTGCCGATCGGCCTGTATTACTGACTCCAAAAAACGGGACGCCGAAGTCGCCCTTGAGCTCGCCTAAGCGGTTTCTTTCCAATTTTCGCCACGTTTTGTTGATTGGTATTATTTGTTGTTGATAATAATCAAAAGTAATAAGTTTATAAAAGAAAATTCAATAATTTTCTTAAAATGATGTGCGCTACACGACGCGAAAATAACGAATGACATTAGCTGGTTATAGTTGCCAGCGTAAAAGTTTTTTCTTGCAGGATTTATTCTCTGAATATTCGCGTGCACACGATGGGACTGTAGTGAGACTACATAGTAAATCAGGATAATTATCGAGGACTAAGCATGGAGTATAATTAACCTTATTGTCAAATAAAAAATATATTTAAGGTGATTCAAATAATCAAAACAGTCAATTTGTAAGTGGCACTACGAATTGACATCCACTATTGTGTTTTCTGATTCATTTGTTGACATTTTCGTCAGATACTTTTGAAACGGATCATAGGATGCATGCTACAGATGTGTGTAACTTGTGGTTGCCATTTAAAAACGGTATAGTCATAAATGTACCTGTTTACTTTAAATCTTGCAAAACTGTCTTAGGTATTTGACGAAATGTAATAAACAGTTATAGGTGATGTTAGAAAGAACACAAACCCGCACTGGGCCCGCATGATGGATTGCGGCCCAATCCGTCTCATAGCCTGTGTCCCAGCAGCGGGAACATTTTAGGCTGATTATGTTAGAAAGAAGGAAAAATGCGTTTAATGGCATTAAAACAAAAAAAATATAAACTATGAAAAACAATGTTTATAATGCCAAATTATGCTTTTTATGTTACGTTATGTTTCATTTTAATTTACACACAAAAACCAGCAAAAATATGCAGTAAGTAGGTACATAATTCTCCCCACAAGATGGACCGATGACCTGGTGAAGGCCGCGGGAATGCGCTGGATACGAGAAGCACAGAACCGGTCGAAGTGGCGGAGTTTGGAGGGCCTATGTCCAGCAGTCGTCGGCTAAAATGATGATGATGAAGAAAATACCTAATTTAAATCTGCTAAAATAATGACAAAACATCAAGTTTAATCTAACATACTCCACACTCGTGTGTAATACCGAAACGTATTGTCAATTTCATGCTACTTTCCCGCAAAAGTTTACCTAAGGTGAACGTACACGGTCCTTAGGGACAGACGGTCTTGTCCCCCTTTTTATCGGGCACAATTTTGGGGCCATTTTTTATAATTGCCAATCTTGCCCGAACGATATCTTTTGAAATTCGAAGGTCTGAAATGGAACGATTAAGAATTTAGAGAATTCAATTATTTTTGTATAAAAGTTTTTAGGTTTGGCATTTGGCATATGGTGGAGTTTAGGAAAATAATGTTTGAAACTGTTATTGTAATGTGGAATGGTTTTATTTGTTATTCAGATATAACTTACGGGAATAACTGCGTCATTGGTCGAGCTGAGCTTTTTGCTTGCTAGAAATTTCTCAGTAGCAGGGCGGAGTAGAGCAGTGGTGGCCCAGTGGTAACGGCCGCGACTTACGAGTTGTAGGTCGTAGGTTCGAACCCCGATAGGCGCTTTACTTTGTGTAAATAATTTCATCACCACTGCTCTCAAAACGGTGAAGGAAAACATCGTGAGGAAACCGGCATGTCTTAGAACCAAAAATTCGAAGACATGTGACATCTACCAACCCGCACTGGGCCCGCGTGGTGGATTACGGCCCACTCCCTCTCATAGAGAGGAGGCCTGTGTCCCAGCAGTGGGAACATTATAGGCTGATTATGATGATGATTATGAGGGCGGAGTATGGATTTGTGCCCGATTGATGGCAATAGGCTCGCCCCCTGTTTCATGGGACTAAAACATAACGGCGAAATGAGGATGGACTATAGGTGTACCTATAGTCCATCCACATTTCGCCTAACTCTCCTGCCTAACTCTTCAGGGATTACAGGCGTGATGTTATGAAAATGTTTTGATGAATCAGTGTCGTCTAAACCATTTATTTTCAACTGACTTCAAAAAGGAGAGAACGGTGCTCAATTATATTTTTTTTTATTTGCCAACCTCTTTTCAAATCTGAGATTTATCCAAAATTATCTGAATTTTTTGTTAATTAAACAATTCAAAATTAGAGTTAGTTCAGACCGCGAAGTGAAGCGACGCGACTGCGCGCACTTTTTAACAATTATCGAACTTATTTTCTTCACGAAAAGATATAATAATTTTAGCGCGAGCGTTGATACGTGTCAAAGTACGCTGAGATGAGCGGTGCTGCGCAGCGCGTGTACCTTATTTAGTAATATATAAATTCGATATTGTTATAGATCATAAAAAGTGCGCGTCGGGTCTCGGTGTAAACTGACCCTTACAGTCTAGGACACAATCAATCTGGACTCCAATCAATGCTGAACAAATACAATTCACCATGAAACGACAAAATTGCAGAATACAGAGAAGACACCGACATTCTTCAATCACCATGGGAACAAACAATTATTAGTATTATCCTTTAACACTCAAAAACTAACTGTTTCTAATTTATGTAACAGTTAAAAAATAACTATAGACCGCTGCCAAATTTAATTTCATAGTATTTAACGTTGATTGGTTCCGGCATTGTGCTTCTCGGTTTTTTACAAAGATGTAACGGATGGGTTACCGTCATATGCCAAGTGAACCGTGGAGGAGTTATTTTGTATCCCATTGCGACATGAGTAGATATTCGACAGAGACCGCGCAGCAAGAAAAAAGAAGCAACGAGTGGCACTATTGATTACGATAAAAGAAAAATATTAAAAGTTTAATATCTATATCTATGGTCTAGATCGAGATATTTAACTTTTAAGCGCAACCTTCACCTGAAATACATCAGTAATTTAAATTATATATGTATATAATATTTAGTTTAGAATACTAAAAGTTATGATGAGACTGACATGCCACTGTGATTATAAGTATCATAAAATTTGAGAATAAAAAACAAAGTTACACGGTCGTTCATAGTCTTACTACATCAGACGCATGGAGTGGCAACTTAGGATGTTCACTTTGAAACTTTCGAGATGATGGCAGTTAGCAAAGGTTTAGCATTGCATGAGTCACTGGTGCATCCCACAGGATATTATAGCCACTTTACAATGTTTTGAAGACAACACTGTAGTGGTTGCAACCGCTAAGAGTCCTGCATTATTCTTTACCCAATGAGAATTTTCCCCAAGATAAAAAGGTGCACGATCGGTCGTTCGCTGAGTGTGTCATTATATGCATTGTGTCCTTGTCACTATTAGATTGTTAGAAGTGTAGTCTCTGTTGTATTATCTACTCTGGTACCATTGGTGTGACTGGTACCGGTTTATTGTTCGTTATAGTGGCACTTGTTAGTTGTAAGGTTATTTAACGTGAGGTACCTTGGGATAGTTAAAACTTTAGATCGCTTTTTTTTTAGTTTATCAGTATTATGTAGCGTTCCATCAGTATTAGGGACTTATTTATTTATTTTATTATTTATGTACACACATTAAAAAACATAGAGACACGACAGAATTATGATTGACGTATCACTTTTTCTTTTGCTAGTGTATATTGATTCCCACTGTTAGGAAAAGGCCAGAAAATTTAAAAACATAATATAAATGGATTGAACATTGAATACAAATTAATATGGCGTCACTTTGCATCGTACGTATAAATGTTATCACCGGCACAATATTTCCATAAAAACAAATCATTTAGTTACACTTAAACTACGACCATTTTAAATGGTGAATTTATAATTCCATGGTAAGTTGTCAGCTCATAACTTAATCACTTAAATATTTACGGATAAATACGGGTTTAAAATTACCACACAGTGGGTCCCAAACAGCAGCAACGAGGCAGTCCAAGAGGAGATGGCGGGACCAACTCGACTTTTTTCTAAAAGATAGCCACATCAAAATATCAATCTGCCTCGCCTTTTCACAACTATATTGAGATCGGCTTCCAGTCTAACCCAATCTGCTGAACACCAATATTTTACGTGGAGCGACTGCATATTTGACCTCCACAACCCAGTAACTGAGTAATACGCCCGTCGCTCCTTGGCAAGACTGTTTCTCAGACATTCGGGCTTCTGACGACCCGTAACGACTGTCAAAGATCCATAAATGACAGCCGGGACCAACGGCTTAACGTGCTTTCCGAGGCACGGAGGAGTCCCGGTATATAAAGATGGTCACCCATCCATGGACCAACCCTGGCAAGCGTAGCTGGCACTTTTCCCACTGACAGCGATGCGGAAGAATTTTTTGATGCCCTATGACCTCTTTCTTTATATTTAATTTTTTCTCCTTTGTACATAATGTTAGTGTTAGATTAAGACCTGTTGGATCGACCCTGTTATTTTTAGCCACGAATTCCTCATCAGTAAGATCGTCATAAGATAGCCACATACATCAGTAGATAGGAATGAGAGGAAAAAGGGAAGGGAGGCCTTTGGTTTGCGGTGGGACACATCAGCATCATCTTCCTGCGACCATCTTCTTCTTGTCCAATATTACTTGAGGTCAGCGTATCACGTTTTCTTATTCCACTCTCTCCTGTCAACCGTCACGCTATCATTCACTCCCTTCTCTTTCATATCATTCCTCACACAATCCATCCATCTTTTCTTTGGCCTTCGTCTTCCTCTCCGTCCGTCAACATTTATATTCATATACGTTTCCGATGCCCATATCAAGCCAGACGATTTCCTTTCAACTTTTTTTGTCTCTGGTGCCAGTTTCAAACGTGGATGTTGGATATTATCCCACTGGTACTTACTACCGGGATATAATGTATCCTATGTCCTAATCAAACTCATGGTCTACCCATGTGCCAAATTTCATTCAAATCCGTTCAGCCGTTTTAGCGTGAAAGCGTAACAAACAAACTCACTTTTGCATTTATAATATTAGTTGGGTTTTCCTACTTTATCCATTTTCGTTTCTGCAGTGAGACACAAACGGCTATTAATAGTAATATTCCAATCGTTAAACAATAGAAATATAAATACACAAATGGAAATATTGTGTATCTGTCAATTAGTACTCAACTTTCTATCGACTTGATAATCAATACGTAGCTTCTACCGACATTGCACTCTACCTTATTAATAGACTTGCATTTAATCAAACCTCTAATAATTTCCATTTTGCGCTCCAAAAAATATTATTGAACACTCTACGTACTATATTTTTTGAAGTGAAAACTTCTGTAGGCGTGTTGAGCACTTTTGGGTGAACAAAAATCATGGAACTCGCGTCATCGTCACCGAACACTTGTTGGGTGAACAAAAATCATGGTACTCGCGTCATCGTCACCGAACGCTTGAAGAAATTAATGAATGTTACTTAGTTTTCACTTCTATCGGCAATCCCCAAAAACTGCCCCGCATGTTTTTTTTTCTGTAGTAATAAGAACTAAAGTTCTTAGTAATGGATTACAATCCATACTAGTATTATTAATTCGAAAGTAACTGTCTGTCTGTCTGTCTGTATGTTACCTTTTCACGCCTAAACCACTGAACGGATTTCGATAAAATTTGGCAAGGAGATAGATGGCATCCCGGGGAAGGACATAGGCTACTTTTTATTGACATACCACGCGGGCGAAGCCGCGGGCGGAAGCTAGTCTATCATAATAGGCACTTAATCACCAATTTAATTCTAACTTAGTATTTTACGAGATAGATTATGTTAAAAAACAATTTCTTTAGAAAAGTATGCACCATTAAAAATACAAAAAGTTTTTAGAGGTTCATTAATATAAAAAGGAGTCCATCATTAGAAGATCAATAAGTTTACACAGGATCTGTTAAACATTAAATTTCCCTTTTAATAGAGACTGTCGGTAATAATAATAACGAACGGTAACTATAACTCACGGAAGGATACCGATCGATAGGTCGCGAGTTCAAATCTGACTGCGGTAATTTATAGCTGAGAAGTCTATTTATAATGTGTGTTTAGTTAGCTTAACTGTATGCGGAAGGCTTGAAACTGGTAATGTTGTGCTACTTGATAGAGTTTTACTTCCAGTAGAGTTCAATCCTAACTTTATATAAAATGTGAAAGTGAGTTTGTTAGTTTATTTGTTTGTTACGCTTTCACGCTAAAATTGCTGAATGAATTTGGATGAAATTTGGCACAGGGGTAGACCATTACCTGGACTAGGACATAGGATACTTTTTATCCCAATATTTCCACGGGATCGAGACTTACGCGTATGAAACGGCGGGGCGCAGCTAGTCATATAGTAGTAGGACACCCGTGTGCCAAATTTTATCCAAATTCTTTCAGCCGTTTTAGCGTGAAAGCGTAATAAACAAACGATCTCACTTTCGCATTTACAATATTAAATAGTTAGGATGTAGGTACGGTATTTTAACATATTCAGGTCAGCCAATTAATATTATAATCCGATCAATTAAATGTGAATGTAATTAGCTACGCGTATTTATCGGTACATAAAAATAAAATATATAATCCGCTATGGGTTTGTCAAGGGTGTACTTAAAGTACAACCGCATTGAATGTTTTTTCCCATATAATACTTATGGGGCGAGCCTATTACAGGCGTAATGATATGTATAATGTGTGTAAAAATATAATTAACAAGTTGCGCAGTTTCACCCGCAAAAGTCTTGATCCCGTGGGAATTTCAGGATGAAAAGTATCCTATGTCCTATTCCAGGTCATGGTCTACCCCTGTGCCAAATTTTATCCAAATCCGTTCTGTCGTTATAGCGTGAAAGCGTAACAAACAAACGTACTTTTGCATTTACGATATCACTAGTTAGGACTCAATTAGCACAGGATGCTGAGCATCTAGATTTCGACGATAGGGATCGTAATTTCACCCAGAAATTTAAAAATAACAAGGTTTTGAGAGCCAACGAATATTATTTTAGTACTCCACACGTAGAGAAGGGTTAACATATCCTAAATCTTTGTTATTCTAACTAACTAATTTCTTAGCCTACTCTATAGTTGCCAGTACCCAATCGGCTGGTATTTTCCTAAAAAATACTTTTTACATTCGCGTTAGGCTACAGTATCTCGAATGTAAAAAGTATTATTTATTTTTACATTCGCTTTAGGCTGAAGTAAAAGTCTGACACGCCCTTCCGCTCTGACCAGAGCGGGAGAAGTCATGGATGATTTCCCACATTAAAAAAAAAAAGGCTACAGTATCTACCCTCAAAATTTCGAAGCCGTACAACACGTGACATTTACATATTTTCCTGTTTAAATACATACACACTTGACACTTTTCGCGATTCTTCAAACAAAAAGTCGACCTAAAAAAAAGATAAATAGATAGATAGAATACTCTTTAACATGTACAAGTATACATACATATAGACATACAAATAAAAAAATTGAAGTGTCTATTTGTAATGTCAAAATAAAAAAATAACAAATGCTTGAAAGTTCTTTCTATTTATTCCGATTACAGAAAAAGATATATAATATCTGAATTAAATTTAATACGGTTTATTATTTTAGTTTTATTATTTGTTTTTTCTATAATATGCTCATTGCCGAAACGGCTGGACCGATTTTGTTATAAGGAGTAATTTAGGCTACTTTTATTTTAGAAAAAGAATTATAACCCATGCGGGAGAATTGGCGGGCAGCAGTTATATCGAATAAAAATAAAATCATGATACATGTAGTTTTCAAGATTGTTTAAAAAAAAATAACTTACACATATCCGGGGACCGAGGTCCGCAACTCGGATCTCTGTTGAACCATTGAGGCCTTACATTTAGTGGGCCAAGTGCGCCACTGTCCGTGACCGACTTAAACATTGACGCACGGGTTTTTTCATGAAAATTGTCTGTTTGTTTCAGGTAAGAAAGACTACACGACTGAAGAGTTTTGTAAATAATAGGTAGGAAGCCGTCGTGAGCAGATGAAATGATCTCCGGAGATGTTGTTTTTTTTGGTTTGTTTTTATACTTCCTCTTGTGGCTAGTTTTTGTTTGAGGTGAGGTTACACTTGACTGGTCATCGGGTCGTGAGTTCAAGTTTTTCTCTGCGAGTAATTTTGTTTAAAAAAAAACTGTAACCCGACTACGGAATACTTACTAATATTATAAATTAGAAAGTAACTCTGTCCGTCTGTATGTTACCTTTTCACGCCTAAACCACTGAACGGATTTCGATAAAATTTAGCATGGAGATAGATGACATCCCAGGGAAGGACATAGGCTACTTTTTATCGACATACCACGCGGGCGAAGCTGCGGGCGGAAGCTAGTAATATATAAGTGATCCAAAAATTATGAAACAAGAAAATATTTCAGACAGAAATTAAGACATAGGAACAAAAATGGTCAAGGTAAAGCCGTGCATGCCATTATAATTTTGTTTCTGGAACCCACATGTCTGATGTTGAATTATGAAAAGCTTCGATTATGTTGTGTCACCTATTCGATTAAGAAAATAATTCCAAGAATATCAACTATATTCATATTTATTATAAATCAACTCTCTCTCAACAAATAATAATGCTTAATCAGACAACATAAAATACGTATAAGTACCTGAATCACCTTTTAATTTTCACAACACTACTTATCCTCGTTAGTCCCATTAACAACCTAAAAACCTGGCCACACGATCCTCTCAATCCATTCCACATACGCAGAAACCCTCGTATACACTCCTGGACTCATCTTTCTCCCACAGTCTCTTCCAAAGGATGTGATACCGACAATTTTGTGCAAAGGAAAGTTATGAATACAGTCAACCCTTTCTTCCATTATCTGCATTGGACCCCCAGAGTCCCCTTGGCAAGTATCTCTCCCCCCATGTTCATAATCTCCAGCACAAATCTGGTTCTCTGTTATCCCTTCAGCTAGAACCTTCTTCTTGATCAAGAACTTCATTGACCGGTTGCATATGTCACTGGCTATGGGATCCACGTCCACTTTCATTAGGGTCTGGCTTCCATAGGTTGCACTTGATGCTGTCTTTCCAAAGCCTATGACTGTTAAATTGAAATTGCCTATATCTTCTCCCAAGTGCAGGCAAGCAATTCTAATGTCTCGATTTAAAATGAAAGCAGGAGTCGCTCTCATCAACGCTATGTCATGATATTTTGAAGGAGGCTTGTATTTTGGATGAGGAACGATCTCTGCCACTTTTCTTTCTTGAACCAGTTCATCAACTTCATCAAACTCAAAGGTAGCAGTTCCAATCCTCATAATGCTAGCTGGTCCTGCGTCCCTGTCTTCTGTGCAGTGGGCTGCTGTTAGGACCCATTTTTCGCTGATCAAACTTCCACCACACTTCCACGAAGGTGGATCTGGTGCTGTTCTTCGAAACCCTATTAGAACCATGTGAGGGTATAATAAGAAGTCCACTGGTACTCGTACTCTATATTTTGGAAACAGTATGTTACGACATTCCAACATAAACTGTCCATAGGTTTTGCAAGCCCTGAATGCTCTTTCACCAACTCCAGATCCTTGAAGTATTATTGAAAGCAGAATTATCACTGTCACTTGGATCATTTTCAGGAAGTCTGCTGTCTTCCCCTTTGCTTGATGTAAATAAACATAGTACACATTTAAACACAATCCTTTTTGTAAATGCTTGATTACTCTCGCAATTCAATCCCGTCTCGCAGGACCAATTCCCGAGAAAATAAAATGAGTTTGGTCCTTTAATCCCAGATCTATTTGTACAAATACTTTTCCCCTTTTTTAGCTAAGCGCGTGCGCACGGCCGTTATCAATGATTTACCACGGCAACTGAATGGTGTGGCTTTACAGCCGTAATTGTAATCTGGCCGTGGCTAATCGATATTCATTCTTAATTGCAATAAAAGTGCGCTAGACCCGCTATTTTGCGCGATTATTTTGTTCTTATTTAGTAATGGTGGATTTTAGATGGAGCGAATCCTTTTTAGATAGGTATTATCTTTGATCCATGACCTTGGAGATTGTTTTGAAAATAATAGTTTACCTATATCTTTTCAGAAAATAGTAGAGATTCAATTATGGTTAAATTATGGTTAATAACTACCCATTACTTCAATTGATTTGCAAAATAGACGATTTAATCCACATAATTTCATGCGAAAAAAAAATACAATTTCATTGATTCGTTTTGGAGTAGAGATCGCGTTCGACAAGGTAGTGTAGAACGCCCCCCAGCTAGATAAACCGACAACCTTTAAAAGTTAGCTGGTACAAACTGTGGAAGACGGATTACTGGGTGTTGTGGCCTGGGAGAGGCCTATGTCCAGCAGTGGACCGCGATAGGTTAAGCTGATTGACTGATTGCCTTGCGCAAAATGCTGGTGTCTAAAGACAGTGGAGCTTGTGGATAAGTATTATTTGGTGATAGTTTGCCGACCTATTTATAAATCATTAGTAAAGTCAATACATAAAGGCTTCCCTGACAAACAGGCGCGTAAGCGCGGGCGCGACAAGAATTGCGCTGCCTGCCGTGCAAATTTCAAATTCAAATGTTTATTACTGCCCGCGATATCGCGCCAGTTTGCACGAGGCTTAAGAAGACTGTTCTGCGTACTTCATATAATTTCTTTCCCATTTAAATATTGAATTTCATCTTAATATTATTTAAAAGTTATGAAGCTTACTGAAAATAATTTGGTCCTCTCAGATTCAAAATAACCTTACAAAAATAAAGGAACGAAGAGACGACGGTAAATAAAAAGAATTGTTTTAAATTTTCTACAGTTAATTTCAAATAGAAATAATAGCCTTGCAGCGATTCTGTATCCAACATTGGTTTTTAATAACTTCCTAACTGTTCAGATTTAAAGAACTCTTAGAGTATCTTTATGTTTTTGATTGGAAAAATAAATAAGATTTGCTTTTTCTTTAATTTATTGCTTTAGGAGTTAAAACCAGCATAAAATGCTTAAACTGATGATACAGTAACATTATATTTCTATTAACATATAAACCAAATGCTTAGCACAAACACACTCACGTGCATTATACGGAAACGGTGCGCTTCTATTCTCGGTAGAATGCGTGCTAGTTTCCACAGCATCCTGAGTATATGTGATAGGTGGGACAGCCCCATGCTGGCTCACTGGATACGGCTGCACGCGTAGGTGTCAAACGTTACAATTTTGTATATAGCGTGGTTTTTACTAACATTAGGTTAAGACATTAAAACAAACAACTTATGGATCATGTAATCTGAAATAAATAAATATATATATATATATATATATATATATATATATATATATATATTAACATAATCAGCCCTTAACGGTCCGGAACTGCTGGAACACAAACCGTTTCGCTGTGAGAAAAAATGGGCCACCACGCGGGCCCAGTGCGGGTTTGTATTTTTTATGAACCTGACTACTCATAGATCTAGAAATTATCATAGAAAAGTATTTAAAATAAACACAAATTAAAAAACCTTCACGATTTTATCCTAACTAATATTATAAATGCGAAAGTGCAGCGTTTGTGTGCTACGCTTTCACGCTAAAACGTCTGAACGTATTTGGATGAAATTTGGCATGTGTGTAGACCATGATCTGGGTTAGGATATAGGATACTTTTTATCTCGGTAATATGTCCCTGTGGGTTATTATTACCGACCTACTAGCGGGTGAAACGGCGTGCAAAAGCTCATAGATAGAATGTTTTGAGCCAAACTCAATCGATGCTGATTATTCGAATAAAGACCCCTTAAAAGGTCCTAGATTCTTGTAAATTGCAAAGATCTTTTATTTATGATACGGTTACAAAGAAAATTAACCATTGGCGATACTAAGTCCTGACTATGAATAAATGTACAATCTTTTGCTATTATATTATATCGAACAATACCTATGCCGTCTATGGGGTCCATAGAATTGGATATTATGTAGACAAAAGAAAATAATGATTATATTAGCCCTAGGATACATGGTCCTAAGATCCGCGGTAGGTACCTATTATTATCTTTCCTCACATTTAAAGTTCTCAAAGACCAACAATTGTTTTTCATACATAGGTATGGTGTTGTTTATAATCAGTGAGACATCCCAGTTAACGTCTGTGAATCAGAAATCTTGACATAATGGAATGTCGGGACGGGATATTATTATGCTCTTGCGATTCATAGGTTGCATGCCTAGAATTTAGAAAAGAGGATTAGAAGAGTAGTTTTGTTTGAAGATCATAAAATCTACAAAGATATTTGAGGACGTTGTTTTTAAATAAATGAATCTGGTTTATTGGCAAGTTTTATTGCTGTAGTAAAATATTTTAGAGTAATATTTGAGAGTGCTTTTTTCGGGGCCAACTAAGGAATTTTGACAAATGGATGCTGCTGTATCAATCATAAAAGAGCTTTTTGTACTTTGACCGAAGAAAGACAAAAAAAAATCTACATATTTGCATTTCCTAAACAAAAAAAATAGGCAGTCTGTAGGACTGCCAACAGAACTGAAAACTTAAAACTGATATTAGCGCCATCTATATTCTATAGTACAGCACTACTGCGCGAGCATGTCAGTGACGCGAATCCATAAGTTTATCGGTACCAAAAATTGCTCAAGGCGCCTAAATAAGTTTTCACTTAAAAAATATACATTTAAAAAACAACCAATTTCACTAACGTAGTAACCACACCTCTCTATCACGCCACCTGTCCACACCATTCCTCTCAAGTATTCCGTTCCTCGTTTCTCGATTCCTTCCTTTTGAAATAAAGAAATCGGTGTGCAGTGCAGCACAATCAGACGGCGCAATACAAACTTTAATCAGTACTGTACGACTGTGCCACAGATTAGATAGACACAGAAGGTCAGCTTCAAAAAACGAGTGAAAATGCACGCACACATAGACACGCGTCTACTTACAGCGAGTACCAACGTATTTCTGTCAATCGTTTGAAGGTGGGGTTAGGCCAAACGAACGTAGAACCAGAGCAAGATATTTTTTTTTTTTATATACTTGACATTTTAGTATTGATAGACCGAGGAAAGAGTGCTGTATCCCTGTTTAACTAAAAAGAAGTGGGGACAGAATGTGCATTAGCTTGTTTGGTCTTAACCCGCCTAAAGACAGTTTAAGATCTTGGTACGAGTAGAATATTTTATAATAGATGGTATTTATGTGCAAATAATATAGGTGCGAAAATCAGTTGTTACAGATGTGAGGAATCCATGTACATTCTACCTAGTATAGCATGCAAAAGTACATTTAAACAAATTACAAAAACTACATTTCAATTAAGTTAATTTATCTAAATCGCTAAATTGTACAGAATAATAAAAAGTATCTATTAATAATGCTTTGAGATATTGTTTATTGTTAAGTGTGCCTTCTGTACTATATTTACTCGGTGATTTTAGTCTGTACCTCACTTTATGTTCAGCCGCACTGATTTAAGAGGGGTTCACAATTTATTATACGCCGCCATTATTGTTCATGTGCGCACTTTTCTAGTTTGAATGTTGCAGAGTTTATGGGTACCTCTTAATTTTTTTTTTGCTTATGAATTGACGTGATTTCTGTGTGTTTTTCATTGTTTTCTTTTGTATGAGGTTTAGTAAGGGTTTATTAAATACTTAGCTACTACTTATATGACCATTTCATTAAGAAAATCTATTTTGTGACTTAAATTGTTGTGTTAAGAAAACGTGTTAGAAAGCTTTGTTATTGTGAGTCAAATCCTAGCTTTATTTTTATTATTATTTAATTAATATTATAGAATTATTAATTATTAATATTTTTTTTATAATATTATAAATGCGAAAGTGAGTTTGTTTGTTTGTTTGTCCCGCTTTCACGCTAAAACGGCTGGACGGATTTGGATGAAATTTGACACATGGTTAGACCATGACCTGGAATGAGACATAGGATAGGTACTTTTTATCCCGATATTCCCACGGAATCGACACTTACGCGGGTGAAATCGCGGGACACAGCTAGTAAGATATAACAATGAAATAAACTAAATGGAATGCTTTTCGCTCCAATGCCAGTTTTTAAACCTGCCAACAATTTCAGGCCTCCTTCTGTATCTAAAGAAAGGATAAACAAATACTTTATAAGCTAAGAAATTAATATTATTTCCGAGTAACAGAAATAATCATTTATTGTTCTACTCGGACAGCTAAATTTATTATATTCTACGCTTCAAATAAAATAAATTAAAATATCCAACTACCTACTATTCTATCCGTGTTCTCAGTAAATATCAGGCCTGCCCCGTTGGTCTCGTGGTCACAAGCGCGACTGCAGAGCGTGGGGTCCTGGGTTCGATTCCTGGGTCGGGCAAAGTGTTATTGGATTTTTCCATTAGGAATTTCGTAGTAACAGCCCGGAGTTTGGAAGTTGGCGGTGTGATACCCCCGTGCCTCGGAAAGCACGTTAAGCCGTTGGTCCTACGCCTGATCTCTCTCCGGTCGTGTCGGATTGCCGTCCCATCGGACTATGAGAGTGAGGGAAGAGAGAGTGCACTTGTGTCTGCGCAAACACTTGTGTACTACAATGTACACTATAATATCTCCCGCGCCGATGGCTAGTCTCCGTTGAGATTGGCCGCCGTGGCCGAAAATACGGTCTGGAGGACTATATAAATATCAGGCTTTTACCCAAACTCAGGTACAAAATTATATTTCTAGTAAATTTACCTGCCGTTTTGTCTAGACTGAAATCTATTAGCAATATTTCAAGCGTTATTACAGGCAAATTATAAATCTTCATTGGAAAGGGAAATTGGTGCTGATACCAATTTGGTTCAGGGTCCAATTTGATATTCAATTAGTCCTGAATATATTATTATTTGGTCGATAACATTGAATACGTTAGTGAATATATATCAAATTGAACATTCACACAAATTGTTAGTTTAGATGGGCAATTTGAATTGTTTGTGTTGATTTCCATTCAACTACGAATATGTTCGGAGAAATCGTAGCAAACATTTGATACTGGGTCATATAAACGGACAAGGTTCGAATTAGGTCACGTAAAAGCTTTCAAACTAAGAGTCAAATTCTGTGGGGCTCGGAGCTTAATAATAACAGCCGAACGGGTCGATCTTCAAGGTTAAGCAACGCTTGCTGTGGTCGGTCCGCGGATGGGTAAACATGCATTACCTACTTACCGAGAGCCCTCTGCGCCTTGAAAAGCACGTTAAGCGGTTGGTCCCAGCTGTCATTTCAAGATCTTTGACTGTTACGGGTAGTCAGAAGCCCGAAAGTCTGACAACCAGTCTTCCTAAAGGGAATCGTGTTACCCAGTAACTGGGTTGTGGACGTCCGATAGGCAGTCGCTCCATTTAAAATATTGGTCTTCAACGTCATCCGTTTAGACTGGAAGCCGACCCAAATATGGTTGGGATACGGCTACGCAGATTATGAGTCAAATTCTGTATTCTTTTGTTTAAATTTGCCCTGAGTAAGAATTTCCCACAGAGTGCTCAGATAGATTCTAACAAAATGGCCGATCTATACCAATACACATATGTCGGAATACCATCATCAAAATTATTCTCATTCAAGACTTGAACTTCCCTAACTCACTCCCCAAAGATCCCAACCAAGACAATTATGAATAATCTGAATAATCTTATTTATAACCTATTCAAATTCGAGACACTAAATTGAGATTTCAATTACGATTAAACCGTACCTGAGACGTAACTGCAGTATGTATAATAATATATTCTCGTAAATATATGTACAAGATGACAACTATTAGGACAAAATATGTACAGAAGGTTGAAAACAGGCGCACGCGCGTACGTACAGCGATCTTAAACAACCGACTTCCAAAAAAAACAGAAAAATAACTTTAATTTCGGAAGTCTGTGTTCGAATTCTGGGTTTCAATTTTCTTTTTTTTTCCACCGACCTCCGAAATTAAAGTCATTTTCCTCTTTTTTGTGTTTTTTTTGGTAGTCGGTTGTTTTTTTTGTATTAAAAATTTTTTTCTTGTACCTACCCCACACAAATTCAAATACCACTACGTAAATAAGATGAGAGGAACTTAAAACATCATCCATCTATGCCACCTCTGAAGCATGACCTAAAGAATCATCAAAATCAATTCATAATTGGCGGAGTAATAACGTAACAAACTTACAAAAACAAAAAAAACTACGAACGAATTGAGAACCTGCTTCTTTTTGAAGTCGGTTAACTAAAGGGCAGTCGTGAGTGCGCTTGCACTCGCTGTTCGTGAAGCCTGTTTATGTATGCGTGCGTTTGCATTCGTTGTATGGAGCTGACTTTCTGTACCAATCTATGTTGTGCTATTAGGCTGTAGACCGATATTCGTTCGAAACAGCCTGTGCCGTACCATATGTGTCTTGATTGCTCCCGGCACTACGCTTTGTGGTATAGGATGTGGGAAGATATTGACGTCCAGTTTTCAGTCTTTGTTGTTCGTACACTAGTTCCATTTTGGCCCATAAAGCGGTTTTGGAAAGGACCAGTGGGCCTCAAACGGCCTCATTAGCAATTCCTCTAAAAGCGAATCATTTCCTGAATTTCCAGGTGTCATTAGCAATTCCTCTAATTTGAGACAAAAGCAAGTCATAATGTGTGGACCATTTTACGAATCTCCATAGGAAACTGTCAAACAGATGAATTATTTCGCAATATGAATCGAACGCAGATCATATTATCAATTGTCAGTTTGTGATATTTTACGATGATTGATACTATTTTCCTATTATGATTCTGCCAAAGTGACTGTTTCAAGCCCCCTGGTTTGAGAATAGACTGCGGTTCTTGGAGTTTATTGGACGGTACAAGACTTTCTGGCTTTCATTTTTGAGGGGATAGAAATTTTTGAATGAAAAGAAAAAAAAAAAAGAAGAAAGAAAATCAATTTATTTGATCCAGGTAAGGCACACAATATTTACACATAAAACAAAGAACATACAAATAGTATTGTGCGCCTCACGGCTGCGCCAAACAGGCCCAGTTCAGCATGAATGCCAGACAACTAGTGCCTGACGCTGGTTTCCAACTGAACCTTATGTTACGAGGACGTCTTACAGAGGTAAATTAGTTTTGAAATTTTTACGCTCAAATTTGATACGTCCTGTTAAAACTTGAACGAAGAACCAGCAATAGAAAAATAGTCAAATCAATCTGCCTAGCCTTTTCCCAACTATGTTGGGGTCGGCTTCCAGTCTAACCGGATGCAGCTGAATACCAGTATTTTACATGGAGCGACTGCCTATCTGACCTCCACAACCCAGTAACTGGGTAATACGATACCCCTTGGTTAGACTGGATGTCAGACTTTCGTGCTTCTGACGACTCGTAACGACTGTCAAAGATCCACAAATGACAGCCGGGACTAACGGCTTAACGTGCTTTCCGAGGCACGGAGGAGTCTCGATATGTGAAAATGGTCACCCATCCACGGACCAACCCCGGCAAGCGTAGCTTAACCTGATGGATCGACCCGAGCGGCTGTTATTACTTAGCCACGAGCTCCTCAATAGAAAAATAGTGCCCTTATAAATTAATCCTTTCGCTTCATCTGTAAGCCTGACACGTTTCGCTTGCTCGTTTCCAACGGGGTCATGACCTTGACCAGTATAGTGACAATTCAGCTCGCCAAGATTTGATTGGGGTCACATAGATCTAAAAATCCTACTAATCCTATCCTATCTTATATTATAAACCCGAAAGTTTGTGAGGGTGGATGGATGTTTGTTGCGCTTTCACGCTAAAACGGTTGAACGGATTTGGATGAAAGGCACATGGCTAAACCATAACCTGGAGATGGACATTGGTAACTGTTCATCCTGGACCGCAGACGAAGTCGCAGGCAACAGGTAGTAGTTTATAACCGGGAGTAACACATAGGATACTTTTTATCCCGATATTCCCACGGGATCGAGACTTATGCGGGTGAAACCGCGAGGCGCAGTTAGTAGCTATATAAACTAAACTCAATATCGTTTGCTTAAGTTGAAACGCTCGAAATCTTCAATCAAAGACACAGAAAGCTGAATCAGCAACTCACTTCAATCCGGCGCGGTCCTCAGGAATCTTTAAAAACATTCTTTCACAAAAGCCACTTTAAAAGGCGCTTCTATAGAGCCGTGTCCAATCTTTTCATCCATTCGTGTGGCAGTGGATTCCTTCCTTTTGGATGTTTGCCCTATTGTACTGGCCGACGGCAAATACTGCCTTGGAATGGGAAAAAAGTAGTGCGTTCGAGTTCACGGGGATCTAAAGGGGTGAATTAAAAGTGGGGTATGGGTATTCGGTGTTTCTTTCCTTTGTTAGGAAACTGCGCCGGAGCCAAGAGGTGGTTTTTGATGTCAGAATTCGGTCCTTTGTGTCGAATTTTGGCATGTGAGGCGGTTTTGATTTGTTGGAGAATCTGACCGATTTTTGGTCGGAAAATGCTTTGTTGCTACACAACGAAGTCCGTCACAAAGCTCGGGAAGATAAACGATCGATTTAACTCGTTTGTTGTTCGCAAATAGTCTTTTAGAAGAGATTTTGAGGTATTCTGAATACGCCGCTCTTAAAATCATTTTGATGCAAAACCAATCAAATTGATGAACGATGGGTATTTAGCAAATTTAATAATTAATTCAACCCTTTCTAAAATCCCCCCCTTTTGATCCAAAATATTTCGCCTCGACCCGATAAATCATAAGCTACCGTACTTCATTAAGGTAAAAATCCGATCCGAATTGGGCTGCACATAATGAAAACCAATCAATTCTGAACAGCTAAGGATATTGAAGTAATTGGGATTAAATTTTAATCAGCGTATCTTGTACAGATTGTGTATGTATGTCTGTAAGATCCTGTCGGTATTGAAATTAATGATTATACTTGATACTGTTTCATCGATATTGTTTAATTAATAACTGAGATTATAATTAAGGAGGATCGTAAGTCTTATTTCATGTTGCTTGATGAATTACGGAATATATTCTACGTTTGTCGATTCCAGTTGTAATTCAAATACCTACATTATGTCTTTGGAAGTAGAGGGTCATCCAAAAATCTGGCAATAGGTCCTATCTTAGGAAGTCTGTGTCTCGGGTTGCGAAGATCTGATACCAAACTGCTACTTATTAATAATCAGCAGGATTGGAAATTGAAAGTGGCTTAAGATGGATATGAGGAAGGTAGGTATAATAAATTTATGATGTTAATATGTCTTGTATGTATATATAATTTACATAAACGTCCCATAGAAAAAGTTGTTCATAATGATGGGTATAGTCACGTGTTTAAGTCAATCTGCCTAGCCTTTTCCCAACTATCTTGGGGTTGGCTTCCAGTCTAACCGGATGCACCTGAATACTATTTTACATGGAGTGACTGCCTATCAGACCTCCACAACCCAGTAACTGGGTAATGTGATACCCCTTGGTAAGATTGGTTGTTAGACTTTCGGGCTTCTGACGACCCGTCACGACTGCCAAAAATCCACGAATGACAGCCGGGACCAACGGCTCTACGTGCTTTCTGAGGCACGGAGGAGACTCGGTATGTAAAGTTGGTCACCCATCCACGGACCAACCCCGGCAAGCGCGGCTTAACCTCATGGATCGACCCGTGCGGCTGTTATTACTTAGCCACGAGCTCCTCAAAGTCACGTGTTTAAATATCGGTCACTAATTACCAGTCACCCTATATATTGATGACACTATGTTCAAAGTTGATACATTATAATTACAGTTCTTGAAGGCCTCTATCGGCACCCACTTAACTGCTCACAATTTGTCAGTTTCACCCAGTTCCCCTATATTTGCCTTGAACTAGTTAATGTTACGACCTACCCAACTCAGTAATTCACGGCAATCCTTATTTGTCAAGTAATTCTACCAAGCGCTGGGCTCGTGTAAATATACGGACCTTTTTCAAGCAGATAGGTCCTAACAAAATTCTTGGCGTATCTCTCCTTTGGTCCTGGCAAGGATGGATTCCTAAGTATTACATATCAGGTATCCAGGCTATCCGGGCCAACATGAGCGTGCCACTGAATTAGGCGCAAAGCCAACGCTGCACAATTACGGACCTAATGGTTTCAGTGTACCGTCAGCAGATAAGCAAAATGGCGCCCAAATGGGCCACGAGATAAGTTATTAAGTTTTGAAGTACGTGGAACGGTGTATTAAAGGTGGGTTACTGTTCATGAGGCGTGGGATAATAGGGTGATGGCGTACTTGTTCTGATTATGCACTTAAACTAGCTCGGTTCTTCGCCTAGGGGTTTCCTACTAGCGATCCGCCCTTGCTTCGCATGGTTTTTGCGGCTTGACAAAACATCAACATTAATTAATTTAATTATAACAAAATCTTCCGGAATACATTTTCTTAATAATGGTGAAAACTAGAGATGAAACGAGTAGTGATTTGGCTGAATACCGAGTATTCGGCCGAATAGTAGGTAGTATTTGAGCAAATACCGAATACTGAAAAATAATGGCCGAATACCGAATAGTTGCCGAATATTCGTTACAGCTCTAGTAGTGAAAACCGCATCAAAATTCATTGCGTACTTTAGAAGAACTAAGCGGTCACACAGACAGACAAGAAAAACTACTTTAATTCATACTATTTATATCTATTAATATATAAATAGTATAAAATAAAGTTTTTCTAACAGCTACAGTTTTTTTAAGAAGGCTCTGAGTTTTAAATATCATCAACTGATGTTTTTTGAACTATTCAAGAAAGGGAATAATCGGACTTTCAAAGGTCTCGGAGTAAATTAGTGGACTTTTCTGTGAAAGTTTAAGGCCTGTAAAACGATGATAGCAAATTCCTTGTGATTGCTTTGACACCTACATAAGTGGTTCGTGCGTAGGAGTTGGAGAAATGTCCCTTAAATACAAAAGTCTAAGCGGTATTTTCGGTCAAATTCCAACGGAAAAAATCTCAGACGAAACTTGAATATTATGCAAAGGAAGAGGGTCCCTTCAAACAAATCTTTCGTCAATTTCGGAGTAATTTCAAACTGTCTACCGTCTTATAATTTAATTTTTTTTTCTCACCGTTGTCGCCATGTTTTCCTGTTGAATCCAATAACTCGCGTGAACGGCTCGTAAGAATGAATAGCCTGTCTATAGACTTGTCAAATATTCAGTAAAGAGGGGGTGAAAGAGGGGTGAAGGGGGGTAAAAAAAGTAGGCCAAGATCAAAGTAAACTGGGATTTGTTGATGCTGATCTAGAAGTTGTAATTTATGATTTTATTTTTTTGCGGAGTTTGTCGTTGAAAAATAACGAGGTATTGTAAAAAAATACTACTCGTATGTTTGGAGTGCCTGGATTGATGATTGTGTAAGTCTATTGAATTACTTAAATAATAACTGGTAGTATCTAATAAGAAGTAACTGTTTGTAATAACAGGGAATTTATTCAATCACGTACCCTCTAATCACCCTACTGGCTGACATTTTATTTTCAAGTAAAAATCACCTTTTACAAAATAATTGAATTTTGACTGTCATTCTCATGTCAAATATGTTGAAATTGGACGTCAAAGCGCCTTTTCATTTGTTTTTCCTTTTTTTGCTGATCCTACATCAGTGTATTTTGGTAGCGTACAGACTGTTTGTTTTGCAGACGATACATGGCCGCTGTTAATGTGATTCCTAGCCCATGAATTTGGTATATTTTTGGATAATTTGTTGCTCACTGTACCGAAGGACTACTAATGTTCTTATTAATTTTATATTTACATTTAAGATATTTTTATTATATCACTAAAGTTATAAATGAGGTTTGGTTTAATGTATTGGATAATAAAAATGCTTCTTTTTCTTCGTGTTTATGGCACGACACTGAATTCGATTTTGTCGGGTCAAAACGCCATATTTTTCGATCTTCGGTCGATCTAGCTGGGACGTCCCACACTACGATGCTCCGGTAATCTTATGAAGGCTCTATGATAATAACTCAAGATTCCTTGCATAATCAGCCTATAATTTTCCCACTGCTGGGACACAGGTCACAGGCCTCCTCTCTTCGAGAGGGAGTGGCTTTAATCTACCACGCGGGCCCAGTGCGGGTTGGTAGATGTCATATGTCTTCGAATTTTTCGTTCTAGTACATGCCGGTTTCCTCACGATGTTTTCCTTCACCGTCTTGAGAGCAGTGGTGATGAAATTATTTACAAAATAAAGCGCCCCATACTAAACTTCAATACTTACTCGATCAAAATGTGGGACGGCTGATATTTTTTTCTCGATTACGGTGTTGGTTCCATCGGCAAAGTTTTTCAGTTTGAATTTCTGTACCACACCTTTCTGATACACCGGGTAAACCATCAACTCCAAACTTCATAAATCAAACCGGGGCGAATCGCTCGTCTATCATCATCTGCCTAGCCTTTTCCCAACTATGTTGTGGTCGGCTTCCAGTCTAACCGGATGCAGCTGAATACCAGTATATTACATGGAACGCCTATCTGACCTCCACAACCCAGTAACTGGGTAATACGATACCCCTTGGTAACACTTTCAAGCTTCTGACGATCCGTAACGACTGTCAAAGATCCACAAATGACTGCCGGGACCAACGGCTTAACGTGCTTTCCGAGGTACGGAGGAGTCTCGGTATGTAAAGATGGTCACCTATCCACGGACCAATCCCGGCAAGCGTAGCTTAACCTGATGGATCGACCCGTGCGGCCGTTATACTTAGCCACGAGCTCCTCTTCGAAATCACTCGTCTATCGCTCAAATCGCTCGTCTATAAAGTGATCTAAATTGTTAATTGTCAACAATACAATTAATTAGTTGCCATGGTGCCTATTGATCTTGTTTGTTTGTCAATTGTTTTGATGTCATTGTCAATGGAACTCGTGTAAATGGGTGTTTAAGTTTAATTGGATTTGTATATTATTGAGCCTTGACAGGCTTTGATGGAGAGTGTAATGCGGAAGTAATACTACAGACAGCTTTAAAAGTAAAATTCTTATTAATTAAGGACAATTGTTTTTTGGACAACTAAAGGTTTGGTGCTAGATGCAGTGTAAATATCGCATGGATTAATTTGAACCGCAAATATTTTTCTATTGAACACTCTAATATAAAATGATTCTCTTATCTTTTTGTAAACTCAATTCCTATTTGGGGACTTAAACATACTAAATAGCCAAGTATCTGCCACAAACTTGTATGTAGCGATTGTTCACAATTCTAACCTAACCCATTTGGTCGGAGTGCCTTAACTTGGTTACTGTGAACAACCGTGACTAAAGAAAAAAAAGTTGAAAAGACCCTTTTTTTTAATGCGTCATTACATGTTCAATAAGTTTTTAGAGGATCAGTTAAATAGTTCCCATGAAAACCACAAAAAAACCATCCAGCAAAATAAAACCATGCAGAAAAATAAAACCAACCAGCAAAAAACCACCCAGCAAAAAAAAACCATCCAGCGAAAAAAATACATCCAACTGGAAACTATTTTACTCTTATTGCAGTACAATTTGCAAATTACAAGCGCCATTTACAGACTGATAACGATGACGTATCTATTTAGTTAAATGCTCATGATTAATTCATGATACTCAAGCGGAGCCGGCGGCAGCAATATGTATTATTGAACGCGTGCGAACGGACAGACGGATTGAACGGCATGTTATATTCATAGATAGCGCTTGGTGGTTAATAACGTTTTTGTAAACGTTGTTTCTCGGTTTACTTGGCTCGTGGCGAAATAATAACAGCCGCACGGCTCGATCGAAGGTAAAGCAACGTTCGCCGATGTCGGTTCGTGGATGGGTGACCATCTATCCAATAATAGGCTGGTATTATAATATCCCACAGTATGGTAATATCGCAATAGCTTTGGAGGAGCTCGTGGCTAAGTAATGACAGCCGCACGAGTCGATCCATCAGGTTAAGCTACGCTTGCCAGGGTTGGTCTGTGGATGGGTGACCATCTTTACATACCGAGACTCCTCCGTACCTCGGAAAGTACATTAAGCCGTAGGTCCCGGCTGTCATTTGTAGATCTTTGACAGTCGTTACGGGTCATCAGAAGCCCGAAAGTCTCACAACAAGTCTTACCAAGGGGTATCGTGTTACCCGGTAACTGGGTTGTGGAGGTCAGATAGGCAGTCGCTCCATGTAAAATACTGGTATTCAGCTGCATCCGGTTAGACTGGAAGCCGACCCCAACATTGTTGGGAAAAGGCAAGGCAGATGATGAGGGTAATATCGCAATAGTGTTCTCATTGGACTTCAAAACTACACGATCTGCGTTCATTACCAAAAATATGATGGATATATTAATAGACTAATTTTAGAGGTGCCAGACATATCACATTCATAATAATTAATTCTGAAAATAAGCAAGCGTGGCTCATTGTAACATTTTACTATTATTGCATACGCTACGTAGGTACATAGAATTCCATATTTCTCTAAAATATTGAAATAATTACATTGTACGCTCAAAATAGAATATGACATATCATACTTGTACCAACAAGTGTGTTGAAATATATATCAAAAAGATAACCGAAAGATAGCTGATGTGCTACTATACAACTAGCTACTACTAGCTAAGACTAGCTCAAAAGACTGCCCAACTTAAATGGGACTGGGCAGGACACGTCTGCCACATGACAAACTGTGGGCCCAAATAGCACAGAACTGGTGCCCTGAAACAGTGAGGCGGGGTCGCGGCAGACCACGTAGGAGATGGTGGGACGAGCTGGATAGGTTCCGTCAAAACTGGAAGGAGGACGCGCGGGCTCGCGAAAGATGGAAGGCGTGGAGGGAGGCCTTTGCCCAAGAGTGGGAAAGCGTAGGCTAGGAACAAAAATAAAAAACCGTTCTTCGTCAAAAATAACTTTAATACACACACAGTCCTACAAACAACAATTATCTACAAAACATTACCATATTTCTTGCTAATATCCCAACAGTCTATAATCTATAGCGTCTCGTATTCAACACTTACACGGCAGTTATAATAATGACATCCCTAGTGACATTCCAGGGGTAAAAAACCTGGTATTTCCAGTCCCGCCCACACGGGTCCCCACCCTAGTACACTGGACACTTATTACCTCGTGTGAAGGACTACAGATGACACAGTTTAATGTTTTACAAATAAATATAGGTACTATGTACAGCGTGTGGTCATATTTAAGGACCTACCCAACCTAAAATTGCATAGCGGGTTCCTCCGTTATGCCAAAAAATTGCAGCATTAATTTTGAAATAAATATTATGTTTAAGTTGAGGATTGATGCTAGGTCCCTATGTTGGACGAAACCACGATTACATAAAAATTTCTCGATCTAAAAAAATACAAAGTTACCTCTAAACTGAACTATAAACCGCAGGTATTCAAAAAAGACTTCAAATTAGATCATGAAACTTTGCATAATAACTGAACTAACTACAAAGAACTATTCGAGGCTTGGAGCCGCCAGCACCCCACTCCGTCTCGCTCTCACTCAGGCCGCGAGTAGTATTGTGCGAGCGAGTGATTTTGAGCTGTGAAAAAGTGATTTGAGCTGAGGTAGTATAGGCCCTTAGGGATGTAGTGTGGTACATCAAAGTGAACAACTTTCTCCATGCGACCAACATAATCGCGAAAAAATAATCAGCTGCTCCCATACATTTGCATCGAATAGGTAATGAAGTTTTGTATGGGACAGTTGATTCTATTGTCAGTTCGATGTCCTGTATCACTCTCCATATGACCACACAACTCTGATACATACTGTATACTGTGTGTCTAATGGGACACAAATTAGTACCCACCCTTAGTAAACCGCTACGTACACATTATGCAGTATTTGAGAACGATTTTCGTTATGGACTGTACAATTATTTTGTTTTATTTTTCTTACTGTGTTATTGTGGAATGGTTTGATAAAGTAATTAAATGTTTCAGTTTGATATTAAAACTGTATGTTTACTGTACTGAGTGTAGGTACTGAAAAGAAAAAAGAAAGGAAGAGTGTGTGAGGAAGTAATCACAGAATGTAAAATCACTGTCATTAGAAAGTATTAAATTATACAGATCAAACTCAAACCATTTATTTCAATTAAACCATTTACAGGCACTTTTGAGTTGTCAAGGAATCGGTCAGTCAGAAATATGAAGCTAGTTGCCCATTCCAAAGCGTACTAGGTAGCTATGGAGAAAAACGGGCAAGAAACTCCACGGACACTCCTTCAAATAAATAAAAAAAATGTTGTCAATTAAATTAGCAACCAGTTTGATTTGGTCTAGAGTATAGATTGTCATAAGGTGCTCCATACGACAATCTAGAATCTAGATCTATAATCTAGAGTCTAGTTTATTGAAGATACGAATGCTTGGCAACATGCTGGTCTTGCTAGCTTCAATATAATCCTCTAATTTGCAACACAAGGATATATACGAACTTATTTACCAGCACTCTGTAACGAAGTCAAAACAATAAATAGTTCACCGAATCAAATCTTGAACTCTGACCTTTTACCAATGTAAGTGCTAGTCACTTTATATTATTTAAACTCAGTTACACTTTTCAACCTTACTGATAAAATATTTGTCTTCATTCAATCAATTTCTAAACGTCTGTTGGAAATAGGCCAAAATGGTAGTTATGTTATATTTATTTGAGAAAAGATTGGGATCGATATCTTTTGTTTTATGTTTTTGCTAGCCACACAGTTTCACCCGCGTTAGTCTCGATCCCGTGGAAATATCGGGATAAAAAGTATCCTAAGTGGTAACCCAGGTTATAAACTATATGTTTGCCAAATTTCATTCAAATCCATTCAGTCGTTTTTGCGTGATTGAGTAACAGACATCCAAAGACACAAATTTATAATATTAGTAGGATTTATTTGAGAAAAGATTGGGTTCGGTATCTTTTGTCTTATGTTTTTGGTTGGCCCGTCGTCACCTGCCTAGCCTTTTCCAATTATATCTTTGGGTCAGCTACCTGTCTAACCGGATGCAGCTCAATACCAGTATTTTACATCGAGCTGCTGCCTATCTGACCTCCACAACCCAGTAACTGGTAACACAGAACAATTAGACGGCCGTTCTGATGGTAAGTGGGCACCAAAGCCTGTGGTCATCTTCAATAACATTGCCAAAACAGGTGCGTTACGATGTCTGTAACAAAACTGAACTGTTTGTGTTCCTGTGAATGAAATAGGCTTATAACGAAAGCCCAACCTTCAACGAAAGGTGGGTGACAGAAATAGGTATGTTGCAAAGTACTAACACAGACGACCTCCATGACATAAAGGTCTACTTTTACTAAAAATATATCTCAGAGATACTAATAAGGCGTTGCTGAGCCTGCATTTCTGCGTACCTAACAATTTTTTTAGGGCCCAAAACTCCTATTAAAATCTCCTTTAGCGTATAAAACTACATCAAACATTAGTCAAACACTACTGATTCTCAATAGTCTTAACATTTAAAGCTACGCATTGACCCTTTGTACTAAGACGGATCCAATCTATTCGAATAAATGGGAGATCCATTTGTACAAATCGGATCAACTGTTTAGGCTGTCCAAAGTGTTTTGTTCTCAACTTGGAATAAAACGGGCTGATTTTTTGTCCGTTTTAACGGTTTTTTTGTTCTTCTGATACAGCATTTTTTCGGCTTTTTGATAATTAAAGTTGGTAGCATATTTATCAGTATTGGTGAGCTTAATTACTGTATTCGATTTCTCAATTTCGAATTCTGAATACCGTTTACATAATGGGTGTCATGTTGTTTCGACAGAGGCTCCAAAATGTCATCCCATGTCATGCGAAAATGTCCCTTCTCTCAATATGGGCTTCCTATGATCTTAGGGGTAGTCCTATAGATCTGGTATAGTATTCAGTAGATGACGTAATTATTAAATAGGTAAATAGAACTTGTGATTGATTGAATGGCTAACTTACAACGGACGCCGGTTATAATATTGCCTGGAGGATCGTCTGCCTTTGTTCCATATTCAAATCCTTGTTTCCAACTGACAAATATCATATTTATGCTTGTGTAATTATGGTTGAACTCATAATGACTGGGTGTATTTAAAAAGTCTTAAAAATTGTTGAAGTTGTAGCTCAAAGTGAACTTTATGCGTAGATGTTAAGTTATTTTTTCCAAAAATACATTTATTTGTTTATATTTTTAGAAACTAATCGCAAATTATATTATTGTGATCACCTTTTATTCTGCCAAACATGATTGCTTGGGACAGGAACCCATATTTTAATAATAAATTACGCAATACTAAGGTACTGCTTGTTTACCAAACAGCTGTTCAAAAGCAATACAGATAAAAACAAGTCGGTGTTTCTCGGAATTGTTTATAACACACCTATTATGATAAACAGATATCGGTTGCTCACCTTTTATCCTCTAATAGAAGTTGAACCACACCAATCTAATTCTCCCACGCTCGCCATTTTGTTTCAAACACGCATTTAACAAAAAAAACAAAAAGAAAAAAGTCCTTTTTTCCGAACGAAACGTTCTCGACCGACCTTCAAACAACATTCTAACCGCAAATTGAGTTTTTTAACTAACGTTAGTTCTTCTCCTTAACCACAGAATAGATGGGTACAGAAGATCGGGTCTTGGGTCCAAACATCGAGCGGTGCACGCACACATAGACGCGTATGAGCGGCGATCTCAGACAAATACCATGAATGAAGTACTTTGGGAATAATCCTGCGCTTGCACTATCTTTACGTGAAGCATGTCTATTTGTGCGTGGGTTTTCGGTCGTTGTAGGCACCTGCCCCACTACCATCGGCGATTAACGAGAAGCGAGGAGAACTAAAAACGAGTTGACGAGCAACGAGCAGCGAGTGCGCGACGGCGACGAGCGTTTACTCTGGTATGCTTATTTATCAAGCATTAGTCTCTCGGCGAGTGTTCTGCCCACCAAGCGAGCATCGCTGAGCGAGTACTCTCTTTGCTAGGTAGCTCTTGTCGCTGCGACAAACGAGTACTAGCTGGCGGTGTGGACAATCAGCGATCAACTATTAATATACCTATATAAACACTTGATAGAAGGAAGAGAGAAAATCTTGGATAGCTGGTCGCGTCGACGGTGAATTGTCGTAAGGAACTGAACTTCTGTATCCTATCTATTCTGTGTTCTTTACTATCAGTTGGGTCACCTACCGTGACGACGGCAGCTGTTGTTGACCTTAACAAATAATGTCAAATTTAAACACATGTTAGTTTAACTGGTGATTAAATTGTTGCATGTTATTATTTTGTATCGGAAATGGTGCAACCCCGGCGCATAGTGTATTCGGATTTGGAATGCGTTTTTGGACATAAATTATTTAGTTTTGTTGTTTATTTGAAATATAAATGTCTGTGCAAATGTTGTGTGAAACGTAAATGGTTACATATTTACTGTTTTTGATTCCACAACACGAAAAGTTCGTAAAATATTTTTTTTTATTCCGAATTATTCGGAATATGTCGAACTGGTTAGGTCTATCACCAAATCTACAAATATCAATACAGTTGGAACATAGTTCCTTTTAAAGGTGAACGTCCACTGGTCCGCACCAGCCCAAAACAAACGCACGGCACGCAACGGATTTTGGTTTGCTTTGTATGAACAGGACGGCGTCCTCTATCGGTACCGCGAGAACCGAGCGCTGGTATAAATATGAACAAAAAATGTATTGTGTGGATGACGTCACATGAATCAGTTCACCGCGTGTGACATTCACATGTTCATGTTCATCACTCACGCATTGACATTCACATGTTCATCACTCACTGCCGCACGTTATTTTATTTATAACTAGCTTCCGCCCGCGGCTTCACCCGCGCGGTATGTCGATAAAATCCTATATCCTTCCCCAGGGTGCCATCTATCTCCTTGCCAAATTTTGTCGAAATCCATTCAGTGGTTTAGGCGTGAAAAGGTAACATACAGACAGACAGACAGACAGACTTACTTTTGAATGTATAATATTATAGTATGGAAGTACGGAGGAGCTCATAGCTACGTAATAACAGTCGCACGGATTGATCCATCAGGTTAAGGTACGCTTGCCGGGGTTGGTCCGTGGATGGGTGACCATCTTAACATACCAAGACTACTCCGTGCCTCGGAAAGCACGTTAAGCAGTTGGTAATTTCTGAATCTTTGACATTCGTTACGGGTCGTCAGAAGCCCGAAAATTTGACAACAAGTCTTACCAAGGGGTATCGTATTACCCAGTTCATGGGTTGTGGCGGTCAGATAGGCAGTCGCTCCATGTAAAATAATGGTATTCAGCTGCATCCGGTTAGACTGGCCCCCAATATAGTTGGGAAAAGGCTAGGCTGAGTATGGAAGTATGGATGGTTAGGATTGCTCATAGATTTTGCAAAAACTGTCGTCTTGTTTATCTTCATATAATATATTTTGAGGTCTAAAACGTTTTTTGAATAAAATCGGATTGAGCTTTCAAACATGACATGTGTCAAAATAAAATGTAATTTAAATCAAAAGCACTAAGGAGTATTGATATCATCCACTTTGATGCAAATCACCCCCAAAATAACTTTCTACGCCTTTTTAACCCCGTTAGGCGATGAGTTTCAATAAAATTCGAAACATGTCACACTCCATCAATTCTGTTAAAGAAAATTTTTGCATAAACATTATGCAAAATTTTAAGTAAATTGGACCAAGGAATCACGTTGTCCCATACAAACTTTACCCCCGTTTTTCACCCTCTTAGGAGTAGAATTTCGGAAAATCCTTTCTTATCGGATGCCTACGTCATACAAAGAACACACCCACCAAGTTTCAGGTCTCTACGATCAGCGGTTTAGGCTGTGCGTTGATCCGTCAGTCAATCATTCAGGACAAAGCATTTTATATAAATATATAGATTGAGGTGAGAACCGCCAAAATCATTGTAAAATGACTCACTTTTAATTCTATTAATAGAAAGATCTGAAGAATTTTATAATCTGAAACATCGACAATATTCAAAGCAAAGATGAAATAATCTACGGATGCAGTGGACGTATGCTATCGGCAAATCCGTTCAATACGTTGCGAGCCGTGAGTGTGTTGGGGCCGGTACGGATCAGTGGACGTATGCTATCGGCAAATCCGTTCAATACGTTGCGAGCCGTGAGTGTGTTGGGGCCGGTACGGATCAGTGGACGTATGCTATCGGCAAATCCGTTCAATACGTTGCGAGCCGTGAGTGTGTTGGGGCCGGTACGGATCAGTGGACGTATGCTATCGGCAAATCCGTTCAATACGTTGCGAGCCGTGAGTGTGTTGGGGCCGGTACGGATCAGTGGACGTATGCTATCGGCAAATCCGTTCAATACGTTGCGAGCCGTGCGTGTGTTGGGGCCGGTACGGATCAGTGGACGTATGCTATCGGCAAATCCGTTCAATACGTTGCGAGCCGTGCGTGTGTTGGGGCCGGTACGGATCAGTGGACGTTCACTTTTACATAGCAATTTTGTTTATTTCTATTTCTGTGTGTATCAAATTCCAATGCAGTCGATCACAGGCTTAAAGCTCACTCAAAAAACATAAGTAAATACAAATTAGTATCAATAGTCAGACTTTCGCCTACGCAGTTAGCCACTCATTCCTCCTGATTGCCGCATTCGCGTAGGACTTATTAAAATAACCTAACTTTATATTGATACCTATATCAAATGTTAGGTTAGGCAAGGAATTGTCCTTGGAGTAAAGTTAGTTCTCAAATAGGGCATTATCGGTTTATCCAATATCCAGTGCGAGTCCTGAACAGACTATGCTCTATCTGCTAATGTCCCAAATGGCCGTCACCTGCACCTTTGACGACCTGAAAAATGCACTTACTGGGCTCAACCAGTATAACTGCTTATATACACGAGCGGCACCTGGCCAACGGTAGACAACAGGTAACTACAGCCGTCGACGGCAGCTGCCGATGCGTCGATGGCAGCCGCCGACGCGTCGAGGCAGCCACAGACGCGTCGACGAGTATCGGCGGCTGCAGTTGCCTGTTGTTTACCGTTGGCAACGTACCGCTCGTGTATAAGAGCATTAAGAAACATAGGAGTACCGTCGAAACAAAAAGACTAAGACCAAAGCTATACTTAATTATTCTTCAAGTTTTACATGGTGGTGGTCATCCTGTCACCATCTAATACATTACTTGTAGAGTTTTTCTTCTTACATTTTTTTATGCCACTTGAGGACCCAAAAATAAAGAAAAGCGTTACAAGGCTCTATTCAATATGGCGTCAACCCGCTATAAAAATAACATTTTATATCGAGAAAAAAAAGCGTTATCGCTGTACAGCGACGTCACTGTGCAGTTGGGTAACAGTAATATAAGTATGGGTTGAAATGTTAGGGTAATTACGATTTATTGTTATAAGCCACTTCCGAACTTTTTAAACTGTGATCGGAAATTTATGGTAAAAGAAAGTTTAGTTTGTACTAAACCGACTTCAAACAAGGAGGATGTTATGTATTTGGTGATTTTTTTTATTTGTTTTATGTCTAGTACCTACCGTCTTCTTTTGTGGTACTAATTATTAAGGTTGCTCAAACTGTGTGGTACAAATGCCAGTGTGGCAGAAAGGCTGACTGTGAAAAGTAAGCTGAAGGTACATTAACGTATCGATGTTTTCCCTTACATGTCAGTGATGCCCAAGATAAACGTAGAAAGTAAAATGTCGATATATATATTTTTTTTTCCTTATCCTATAGTGTGTCATACTGCTGGGAAAAAGCCATATAAAGGCGATATAATTACTCGGTTATTAAAAAAAAACGCTCAACGCGCATAAAAAAGTATTAACTTCCAAATCTCCTGTTTCATCGAAAAGTGCAATATCTACTAGGTCAAAAATTTTGACCTTCTAAAAAAAAGGACCTGACCTGAAAAAACCACTTTTTTACATTCCCTTTCATTACTTCTACCCATTATCTTGCCAACTATGACTTCTGGCAAATATTTGTCCTACAGCGTGTGAGATCGCGCGGAAAATGAAAACTATATAAAACTGTAGTCGGCTGTCGTCAAATATTGGTGCCAGAGCATCTGCTATCAAAACTTTACTCGATCCTCAGGGACCAGGACGAATGAAGGTTGGAATAGAAGTTGTTTTAATCATTCTGCCTAGCCTTTTTGGGGTTGGCTTCCAGTCTAACCGGATGCAACTGAATACCAGTATTTTACATGGAGCGACTGCGAATCTGACCTCGGCAATCCAGTAACTGGGTAATACGATACCCTTTGGTAAGACTGGTTGTCAGACTTTCGGGCTTCTGACGACCCGTAATGACTGTCGAAGATCCACGAATGACAGCCGGGGGACCAGGAGAAGTTGTTTTAATAAAAGTAATATAATTTGAGGCAGGTTTAAGTGGTTAAGTAATGGATGTTTACATGGTTTGGAAAAAATCGCAGTAAAGTGGCTTCATAATGGTAATTTGTGTTGAAAGGAGTCTCTAGGTGAAGTTTCTGCTTTTAACTGCGTCCCAGTGGCTTTAGACTTGAAAGTCGTTTATCAACCGTAACAGTTTACCTATTTTTTTTGAATTAGACTACCTTTATAGATTTCATACGCGCCTTAAAACTAAACACTTACGAAACAGTATCATCTTTGAATATGGAATAAAATAAAATAAATAAATAGATTATTTTGGACCAAACATTTGTATACATTATAAACACATTATTAATATAAACCTGCCAAACTGCGACAAAGATTACAACAATATAGTTCCTTTTACACAAAATACCGTAAGACAAACATAGCTAGGTACCTCATCTAGAACTCAACAAAAATCTCAACCAATCCAATCAGTGCTACACACATGTCCACATTCCCACATCCTTATCCAGTGCACTCCCTACTCTAAGCAAGCGGTACACGTGGGCCCCGTTCGACCAGTTATTGCCTCCAGCATCGCGACAATTTTTTGCGACTTTTTCCGTTATAACACGACACAACATATCGTATAAGTATAACTGACTCGTTTGGGTTTCGTTTACTCTTCTCGTTCTGTGAGCCAAACAGAATTATTTGTGCCGCTTCGCCACTGGTCGAAGTTTCAACGTCAGCGTTTAATTTTGTATGGAATTGTGTTTATTTGTTTACAATATACCTACGATATGGGAGAATTTGATAAAAAAATAGAGTTGAGCACTCACTTTAACATAAATAAAGTTTATGTAGCAGATCTATTATTTTAATTGACTATATTTTTCTTCTATTAGATGGGAACGGCAGTGGCTTAACTGTCAAAAGGTCAACAACCCTAAGACAACAGTGGCTCTTGGGTAAAATATACAAATTTAACTAAATACTGAAACAGCGTTAGTGATTTGCGCAAAGATCAAGTTTCTTGAAAGAGATGTGCCAATTCCAGTAGTTTGACGACATACGTGGCTAAGTAATAATAGCCGCACGGGTCGATCCATGAGGTAAAGCTACGCTTACCGGGGTTGGTCCGTGGATGGGTGGACCATCTTTACATACCGAGACTCCTTCATGCCTCGGAAAGCACGTTAAGCCGTTGGTCCCAGCTGTAATTTGTAGATCTTTGACAGTTGTTACAGGAGCCCGTAAGTCTGACAACCAGTCTTACCAAGGGGTATAGTAGTACCCAATTATTGGATTATGGAGGTCAGATAGGCAGTCGCTCCATGTAAAATACTGGTATTCAGATGCATCCGGTTAGACTGGAAGCCGACCCCAACTTAATTTGGGAAAAGGCAAGGCAGATTGATTGAGACGGGAAACTATAGAAGTCTTCTTAGAAGGTTTCTGTAAATGTTGAAACTGAAATATATCCTTATCCTTACATATTATAAAACAAAGTCATCCGCCGCGTCTGTCTGTCGTCCTGTTCGCGATAAACTCAAAAACTACTGTACCGATTTTTATGATGCTTTCACCAATGGATAGACTGGTTCTTGAGGAAGGTTTTAGTATATAATATGGCGGGCGAAGCCGCGGGCCTGATGATTGATAAATAAACGTATACATATGCCAAAAATCAATATTTATTTACCACACATTTCTGTTTTGATTATTTAATAACTTCGCTCACTCTCCAAACCCCAGGATTACCCACAATAAGCCAACGACCCTCCTATCATATAAAGATAATAATTCTATTCAAAGTAACTCTATCCCCTTGTTTTCCCATCCACAGTATTTTATTACCAAAATAGATATCAATTTTGACAAATATGATTACACTATGCCCGAATAATCACGCCGAAACTGGTAATTGAATAACTGGCGGCGCCATTTTGATTGTGTCTGACAGATAGGTGGAGCCACTAGTCGTATAGTTCGAAGTAACGTATTTGTTTTGGGTAAATGACAGGGGTTGGATTTTATGAGAGACGTTTTATTATTCATTAAAGGACTGTTATTTTTTTACATTTAGGTGGAGATTATAAGGAAGTTTTGGCTTCAAAAAAGTTTTCTATGAGATTGGCCACATTTTTCACGCAATTTGCTCCTAAGAAAACGGCGGAAACAGATGAATTAGAATACTAGAAGAATCTGTAGTAGCGGTACTTACTTAAGGCCCTACCCTACCTCAAATTGCTTAGCATGATCCTCGGTTATACCGAAAATACTGCAGCATTAATTTTGAAATAAATATATGTTAAAGTTGAGGATTGATGCTAGGTCCTATGTTTGGTGAAAACTTGATTACATAACATTTTCTCTATAGAAAAAAAAACCAAAAGTTACCTCTAAACCGATCTGTAAACCGCTGGTATTTAAAAAATACTTACTTCAAATTAGATCATGAAAATTTTGCATAATAACTGAACTAACTATAAAGCAGGTCTTATGTTTTGTTTTTTTTAATTACCATTATTTTCACCGTAAAAAGCAATTACCTAAACTATTCGAGGCTTGAGAGCCGCCAGCACCCCACTCGGTCTCGCTCTCACTCAGGCCGCTAGTAGTGTGGTGCGGCCTTGTCGATATCAGCCATTAATCGTGGATATCAGGCATACGTCGAAAGTTATTTTCGTTTTTTTTTAACCATGAGAATGGCAACATTTTTCACGTAATTTCCGCCTAGAATCCGATGAAATATATTCCCGTATGGTCTGGTAGTAGTCTGTTGTGGTTAGACTTAGACTCTAATCACATTAGAGTCGAGAACGGGAATCAATCAATCGGGAATCTGCCAATTTATTGTAAGTTGAGATACAGACGCCAGTATTTCTCTTTGTACTAAGCCAGGAGAAGATTAAAATGAAGCCTATGAGCAGTAACAGCCATAAAAAATGTATAATTTAAATGACCGAAAACTTGAAAAGAGGTCATAGTACCTACCCACTCATCATTATAAACAAGAAAAAAATTCATTTGCTCCATACATATGCGTTCGCAGAACTCGACAAAATTTAGGAAACAGCAGATGTTTTTTGCGATTTCAGTATTGATCCCATAGTGAGGTTTATTTTGTAATTATGAGTACAATGACCACGTTTCAGGTTGTACGGACATTATGCCTTTTTTCTCCAAAAGGTTAGGCAGAGACCTATAGTAGGTACACCTTCGCCAGTTATGTTTTAGTCCCATGTAATAAGGGGCGAGCCTATTTCCATCAACCGGGCACAAACCCAGACTCCGGGCCGTTACTGAAAAATCCCTTATTGTAAACCCCAAATACACTATGCTCTACCTGGAAATCGAACCCTGGACCTCATGCTCAGTATTAGCGTTTGTGACCACGAGATCAATGAGACAGTAAAAAAAAATACGACCCATTACATACAAGCTAACAGTTTTAAATGTGTTTTTATGATACAAACAGGTTACATTAAATTAAAAAAATTAAAAAACCCCCGACAAAAACAAAACATAATTATATCGATTTTATTTTTACCCAACTACGGCGAAGAAAACAGGAGGGTTATGATTTTGACCGGTATGTATGTATGTATGTATGTTCATCTGTTCCGTCCTATCTTCCAAACCACTTATCCCAATTTGACAAATGAGGTATAGTTAGAAGCGTCATGATTGTCCGCTGGTTATAGCTATGTGAAGTCACATTAAATTAAAAATGGCGCCCTCTAGAGGACATAAAGTGAGGAATTTAAAAAAAAAATGGTTTAATCGTACCATGTTGGGTATCAAATGAAAGGGCTTAATGAGCACATTTCAAAAATATATATATTATAACCGCAAAAGAATAAAAAAAAAAATCAAGTAATAAAAACTTACTTGATTTTTTATAGCTAAGATCACTTTCGATCAAGTCACCTTTCAAACAAAACCAAAAAAATCAAAATCAGTTCAGCCGTTTGGCAGCTTCGATGCAGAGACAGACACACAGATACACACGTTAAACTTATATCACCTCTTTTTCCGTCGGGGGTTAAAAATAGCTTGTAAACGCCCTGGCCACTAAAACAATTCCTTTGAAACAATTCTCTTCACATCTCGAACATACCAAATTAATTTCCCTAACATTATTCAAAAACGTCAATCAGAAAAGGTTGATAGAATAAGTTCGTTCCGAGTTCGAGGGCCGATAAAAGGTAGATAATAAATCATATCAGTAGGGCCTGCCACTGTCAGCCACTATGTACTCACGTAAACTGCCCTATTTTTGTACGTATAATGTAGTAATGTAGGTACATAGTAATATGTTAAGTGTTTTCGACGTGTTTTCGGGGAGAAAAACAAGAGTCAGGTAAATTTTCTTTCATGGTACGAGGAAATAGACAATGTGTATCAAAAGAGGCTCTAAAAGTGAAGACACTTAGCGCGTTGTGGACTCTAGGCAGCCAGCTATTGCTTTGCAGAGTTAATTTCATTATTTGTGATTAGTGACTAACTTGGTGTCACAGTGTTTTATTTGTGATTAGTGACTAACTTGGTGTCACAGTTTTTTTATTTGTGATTAGTGACTAACTTGGTGTCACAGTTTTTTTATTTGTGATTAGTGACTAACCTGGTGTCACAGTGTTTTATTTGTGATTAGTGACTAACCTGGTGTCACAGTGTTTTATTTGTGATTAGTGACTAACTTGGTGTCACAGTTTTTTTATTTGTGATTAGTGACTAACCTGGTGTCACAGTGTTTTATTTGTGATTAGTGACTTACCTGGTGTCACAGTGTTTTATTTGTGATTAGTGACTAACCTGGTGTCACAGTTTTTAAACCGCCCATGGGCCTCTAGTTTGGCTTCACGCGCCAGTTCCCTCATGATGTTTTCCTTCACTGTGTTTGAAGCAAGTGATAATTATACAATACGCACATGAATCCGAAAAGTCAGAGGCCTTGGGTTCGAACTCGAATTTGAGTTATTTGTAACTATGAAGTATTGAGTTATTATGTTTTTTTTCCAGTAAAATGGACTTAATGTCGTGCGGATAACTGAAAAACTTTTGGTTCTAAAAATCCACAAAACTTTTTCCCTAAATGTCCAAACCAGTCTATCACACTTCAGTATGCTATTACTAATAAGAATCCACAACCACCAACTAAATTCCAAATAGTTATAAACAAGAATGTCGACAAAGATGTCGACATTATCACAAATAAACAAATTACAATGCCCAGCCACCGCACCAAACATTGTCAGTTTTGTTTAAGAGCAAGCATCAGGTGCAGTAACTTTGTAGGGGCGTCTCCACCGCACATTCATCTGCACACCACACCAATAACTCAAAACAAAATTAAATCCGAAGCCCCGTTTTTTTTTCTCGATCAATTTCACAGTAACAACAATGCCGAAGGGTACCTAACAACCGCAAAACGAGCCAACATCTGAGACCCACCCACATCTTTCAAAATTCTAATATGGCCGAACAAAACAAATTTAATGCAACATCCAACATCCATACATGTCGTAATGAAAAACAAACATAGCCTACGTTGATTTAGGTTCAGAGCAAACATATAATAGTGAGTGGCTGGCTACCCTTAGATTAGAAGAGGGTTCCCTTTGTTGACCTTGCGTAGAGGGGGATTTAACTGCATTTAACATTATTGCATCACGGTCTTTGGTCCTGATTTCTATTCGGGTGCAGTGCTAGCAATTTTGCTGTATCCGAAAATCAATTTTCTTTTTTGCATCTCGCTCTATCAGTCCTGATTTTTTTTTTCACGGGTGCAATACTACGTGTAGCAGTACTAGGGGGCGCGTGACTAAATAATTACAGCCACACGGGTCGATCGAAGATTAAGCTACACTTGCCGCGGTCAGTTCTTGGATGGGTGACCATCCATTACATACCGAGACTCCGTGTCTCGGAAAACAGGTTAATCCGTTGGGCCCGGCTGTGATTCGTAGATCTTTGACAGTCGTTACGGATAGTCAGTCGTGTTAACCAGTAACTGGGTTGTGGAGGTCAGATTGGCAGTGGCTTCTTGTAAAATACTGGTGCATTATTGGTCCCGATTTCGTTATTCATGGGTGCAACTCTTAAAAATTTTGCACTAAGGTTTATACTTTATTTATATTTCGTTCCAGAATTTCTAATAACCTGTGACTATCATAATATAGGGCGAATATTCTAAAGTAAGAAGTTTCCAAATTAGTGCTTGCTAAAGTTTGAGGTAACATGAACGCCCGATGCTTTCCAAATATTCAATAAGTGGTTCGTTATAAGGTTTCGACTAACTTTCGATCTGACTTTGGAGACCAAAGCAACTATTTACCCTACCTTCTTGAAGATCCACTGGAAAGTCCTCTCACTAGAGTTTTGGAGTTTTGCTATGGTTTAACGTTGTTTAGAGGAACTATTCATGATCTTACTAGTCTGAATAGTTCCACCTCCTTACTCTAGTTCATGCAGGGAAGTCATGTCCGACGATACTCACTTTAGGAATGTAGAATGGAAATGTGTTAGCAATGTTTATATATATTTTTTTCATTTTCATAACATTTTGCAATTTGAAAATTTATATTTGACATTTGTAACAGGCAGGTATTACGAACCGCTCCCGCCACAATCTGTTTGACAGGTGAAGGTTCTAGAATAATCTAGAAGCTTCCATCGCGCATGACATAATGAACTGACGTCCGTCAAGTGCTCCGCAGCTGATGGTTCGCGAAAACTATCCCTTCGACCCAAAACTGATATAAACATATTCTATGTGATGTGTGTATGTTAAACATTTAATTTTATTTTTATACGATTCTGTAATTTTTTTTATTTTTATTTATTATTATTTTTACTGGTATTCATTTTAATACTGGTATTCAGCTGCATCCGGTTAGACTGGAAGCCGACCCCAACTTGGTTGGGAAGAGGCTAGGCAGATGATTTATAATTATTATTTTTAATGAGTTGTTGTCCAATGAAAATTTAATTAATCACAATATTATTTTGGGATTTGACCTGCTTTGAATTTTTAATAGTTTGTAAGTAATTTAAAAATATGAGTTGTAACTATGGACTAGAATGATGTCTGTAAAAAAAATAATTTTACTGAAACTATGTTTTTGTATATACGAGTATGTATGTTTTTATAACACCATTTGCTTACATCTGATGCCTCGGAAAACACGTAAGGCCGGTGGTCCTGCCTGTCGATGGTCTCGCCCGGACGTGTCGGATTGCCGTCCCATCGGACTATGAGAGTAAAGGAACAGAGAATGCACCTGTGTTTGCGCATCCGTTGAGATTGGCCGCCGTGACCAAAATTCGGTCAGGAGGGTACTCGTATTATAACCCATTTATTGTATTTATCGCTTAAGCTCACTACGTGTCCTACTTCTTCTTTCTTTCCTTTACGTGAGGTTTGTGACCTGAAGTGAATCAGAGGCCCTAGACAAAGTGACATTCTATCAGCGGTAAGCGGTAACGATGATGGAAAAGGCAAACATGTCTAGGACTGACATAAGCTATCGAAAAGCTTATGTCAACTCTAGGTCTAGACAAGTGACAATCGCTTCGAAAGCGTTTCGTATTTCTACAACGACTTTCAACAGAATTGACATAAGCTTTTCGATAGCTTATGTCAGTCCTTTACATTTTTGCCTTTTCCATCATCGATATCGCTGATAGAATGTCACTTTGTCTAGGCCCTTCAAAGTCGTTGTAGAAATACGAAACGCTTTCGAAGCGATTTTCACTTGTCTAGGCCCTCTGGTGTCACAGTATTTATGCCGCCCATAGGCTTAGCTTCACATGCCGTCGAGAAATATCTCTCAGGTATGCCGGTTTCCTCACGATATTTTCACCGTTTTTGAAGCAAGTGATTATTATACAATACGCACATGAAGTCAGAGCTGCGTCTCACATCCAAAAAGTCAGAGGTGCGTCTTGGATCGAACTCGGGACCTACGAATTGGCAGCCTGACGGTCACACCTCTAGCCTATCACTGTTGTCATACTGCAAGCGTAGCATGATCACCGTAGAAACGGGTTTTGTCGACGGAAGAATAGACAAAATGACAGATAAACAATCACAAACTGTCATTTTCTCTATTCTTCCGTCTACAAAACCCGTTTCTATGGTGATCATTCTATGAGTGCCGATATACGTTTTATTTCAATGAACGACAAAATTGCCGCAATTTCATTAATAATTTATTACCACACATAAAGCCACTGTCTCCAAACCTTTTCCCTAATAACTTACAAAATCTCCCTATTGAAGTAAACTCATCAGGTGTCCTTACAAAGTACTAATGAAACAGGATTCCAACACAAAGCAATTTATCTCGAACAGGTCTAAAGTCTGAACGGTACACCGAAACCTGAATTAAGTTCCCCTAAATTTCGGAGACCCGAATTTTATTGGACTTTTTAATTAATCCACTTAAAAGTACTTTATTTGGCTGTATAATAGAATTGGAGTTTGTAACGACCATACAGAAGGACACAGGTTTAAAGAGCTTTCAGAGTTTGGCATAAAAAGTTTGTCTAGGTTTTTTTTAATGAATACCTGGGCCCCAACCACCAGATCTTACAGCAGTATTATTTTAATATTACTTCAGTGTAGGAAAGAGATGAAGCTCTATAGGACGTATAGCTCCATTTCTTTCCCCCACTGAGTAAGATTAAAATAATACTGCTGTAAGCGGTGGTGGTAGGCCCCCTGAGGCCCTAGACCAAGTGACATTCTATCAGCGATAAAGATGATGGAAAAGGCAAAAATGTATAGGACTGACATAAGCTATCGAAAAGCTTATGTCAATCCTGTTGAAAGTCGTTGTAGAAATACGAAACGCTTTCGAAGCGATTGTCACTTGTCTAGGTCCTCAGTTCTGATAGCAGTAGATGCGTAGGCGATTAAAATTACTAGCAGAATTCTTTCACCAAGCATTTGTTATACGCAGAAATCGGATTAGGTGAGTATATTTACCTAAACTTCAAAGGAGTAAGTAACATAGAGTGCATAATACCGTTCCGTTTCCGTTCGTCCCACTGCCGTCATCCCAGTGGGACGAACGGGAATTTAATCAATTAAAATTATTCCCGTTCATCCCACTGATTTTGTTAGTGGGACGAACGGGAATAATTTGGTAATTTTATTTCAATTCCCATTGGTCCCACTCATATAAATAATTTGAGTCTTGTTACCTCTAAAATCCTGGAATGATGAACCCGCAAAACGTAATAAGATTTTACGAAATAATTATTTGTTACAAAGTTTCCAAGTGCAATAAATAATTTGAAATTTTGCCAATATTAATAGATATCAATAATTTGAAAAATATTGCCTATTTTTTTATTATATATAAGTAAGTAGTGAAATATTCACAAAAATATTAAATTGATACGTAAAAGAAACACTCTGTACACGCACTCTTTATGTGAACTTAAAAAGACAAATGTGCGTGTACAGAGTGTTTCTTTTCCGTACATATCAATTTAATTATGTTTTGTGACATTTTATTTACTACCTTAAAAAAAAAAATGCTTTTTTTATGATAATATTTTTTTTAGCATTTAAAGACGCTATACTATTGCAGGTTAACGGGAACGCCCTTCGTTAGATAACATACTGTATAGTGCTTCTATACGACATCATGTCAGCCGTTTCCGAAATTGGGGTCAACTTCCTTGTCCAACTGGATTTGGCAAATGTTAGTATTGGAATAATGCAGCTATGGTTTGTATGAATTTCTGTTTCAAAACCGAATTCAAAGCTTTGACTGTTAAAGCTCTAATATCCAACGGACGTTCTGAACGTTTAAACGTCCTGTAGGTTGTGGAGCGTAAAGCACTAGGTTCGATTTCTAGGCAAAGCTTAATCGGATTACTTCTGTAAAAATTTTATTTGGCCATTGTTTGAATAGATTTTTTGGAAACAATGCTAAAACTGAATGCCTCGTTGTTTTAGTGGTCGGAAGCGCTACTGCTAAACATGAGGTAGTGTTCGATTCCCAGGTCCGGCAAATTATTATTGGGTTCTTCCAACAGGAATTTCTCAGTAGAAGCCTGGAGTCTGGAATTTTGCCCGGTTGATGGCAATAGGCTCGCCCCCTATTACATGGGACTGTGGTAGGTGTACTTCAGGTACACTTGAAAGAGTGTCCGTGGAGTTTCTTGCCCTTTCTTCTCCATAGGAACCTACTACGCTTTGAAATGGGCAACTAGCTTCATCTTTCTGACTGACCGACCCTTTGACAATTCAAAAGTGCCTGTAATTGGTTTATTTTAAATAAATGCTTTGAGTTTGAGTTTTTGAGTTTGACTTCTGCCCAACCCTTCGAGGAAACAAGGCGTGATGTTATGCTATGAAAACTTTGTAGGAAAAAAAAAACTGAAAAGTTTTTATTTTTCACTTTTTAGTTGTGGACCTACCTCACACAAATTCGAATACCAGGTACCACTACCTGCTATGTAAATGAACCGGTTAAAAAGATGGAGGGAGATAGAACTGGAAAAAGTCACTAGTTTCGAAGATAAATTAAAAATAAATAGTATGAAAAAGTAGTAAAACTAAGTAACTAAACAAAAAACAGTAGTCCACCGAAATCACTACTTCTCCCACACCAATTCAATTTTTTTGAAGCTCTGTTTACATTACAAATACACAGCTAGCTAGACAGTAAACTAGATACCCAAACCAAACAACCAGATCGATCAAATTAGAACTAAACCGAATTGTCACCGCAACTACCAACAAGTAGTGAACATGGCATAGAATATTATATTACAAAGGGACTAGAAGCTCCAATTCACTCGACATATTTGTAGCTGCGTTACCGCTGCGTTGACGCTGCATGTACACCGGTGCTTGCGGCGTAATGTCGGCTCCGTTGCCAATGACTACCTGCGATGATGAGTGACCGTTTAGTGGGAAAAAGTAGGGATAGTTACTTGACTAGCGTGTTTGTGTGACAATTATTATTAATGTATTCTTTTTATGTTTCCAGAGACGGTTGAATAGAAATGTTGAGTTATTAATGACTTTGAATTCTATTTTTATTTCAAGTACAGGCTGCACATGCAGTTTATAATAATTGCTGATAATATTGACTAGATGAACAATTGACGATCATATCTACAAAAGGTGAAAATGGTAGCTACGCCTCAGTTTTAAGGCTCCAAACAGGAACGATATCGCGAGCGCGACAAGAATAGCGCTGCCTGTCGCGCCCGCGATATCGCGCCAGTTTGCACGAGCCTTCAATCATTTGCAGCTGGGATCGGTTTAATTTCGATATATATTTATTTTGTACAATCAAAAGATTTGTTTAAATCATCTTTTGAGCAACGGATCATCGTCTAATGCTGAGAAGCCTCTTCCACAAAATAATAGTAAGAGTAGATGCTTATACTCACGCCTCGAAAGACAAAAGTTCGGAGGTATTATAAACTAGGTCTAGTTACTGTCGCCAGTAACTGCCCTCGTCTAAACACTCCACACGTCAGGAGTCAATCTGATTTGGGACTCAAACTGCTTCATTGTAATTTTGTACGTCCGCTGTCCGATTGAGTATTGTTTGGACTATAATGAGATATCCATCCTACCTTTGTATGGTAGGCGAGCTTTGTGCTTTGCAGTTTTCATGTCCGATAAGTCCTTGTGCTTTGAGATATTGTAGATATCTAGTGTAATAGCAGAGGAGATAAGTAAGGTGGGTCCTGCTTTGTGAGTTGATTTTGTATTTTGTAGTTTTCATGTCCGATACGTCCTTATGCTTTGAGATATTGTAGATACCTAGTGTATTAGCAGAGGAGATAATTATGTAGTCTCACTGTTAGCCGTATTGCTCCATATTACAAGCCCAAAAATACAGTGTGATAGTCAAGTGTATAAAAAAAATACACAGATATTTTACAGAAAAAAAAATCGTCTCGAAATACTCAATATTTTGAGCGACAACTATTCATATTTTTGTAACTATAAAAAGGAAAGAAATATGTATAAATGTTTTATTTTATTTAAATAAAATGAAAACTGAAATAACGTTCATATTATTGGTGGATACGAGGTTAAACTAAAATCAAACGCATCGCCATTTTCAACCGTATTTGTATACGAAATGAAATTGTTTATTCTGTAAATAGGATATTGGAATCACGTCATATTAAAAAACGCGATGCACTAATGTCGGTTCACCTCCTGCAATACCTACAGATTTCCTTCTTACCGCGACTTAATGTATAGCATCTTACCACCGGCTCTGGAAACCGGTTCCGTACAATACAGCATCCCGGTTATAAGGCCCCGTTGTATCTGTCTGGAGATAAAACGCAGAAACAACACGCGTTTAACAAAACTTCGGGTTATTACCGAGCATTGGCAGTAATTCGTCACGATTATGCCTTCATTGCGGTTTTTGGATGCTGCGTCATAGGGATGACAATAATATTTTTTATGATTTGGAAGAAACGTATAATTAGCTATTAGCATTAGGAAGAGCTCGTAGGAGCTCGTGGCTAAGTAATAATACCCGCACGGGTCAATCCATCAGGTTAAGCTACGCTTGCCGGGGTTGGTCCGTGGATGAGTCACCATCTTTACTTAACGAGACTCCTCCGTGCCTCGGAAAGCACGTTAAGCCGTTGGTCCCAGCTGTCGCTCGTGGATCTTTGACAGTCGATACGGGTCGTCAGAAGCATTACCTAGTAACTGGGATGTGGAGATCAGCTAGGCAGTCGCTCCATATAAAATACTGGTATTCAGCTGCATCCGGTTAGACTGGAAGCCGACCCCCAACAAAGTTGGTAAAAGGTTAGGCAGACTGTACATCTATTGTTACTTGTTCAATCTTTATCAGGTAGAAACCGCTTGACGATCTAGCATTCTGGGAAGCAAATTGGTTGACCGCAGTTATTGGAGTTCTGGCTTAGCTACAATATATAGACCGGGATTGGAACTCGTGTCTGAGATGGGTTTACTTATCCAATGTGCTTCAATAACAGCACTACTTGACTGCACATGACGGATGGGTTTAGGTGAGAGTAGTTCGACTCTCGAAAAAATTCTGTTTTGTTTCCATTTGATAGTTATTCCGGGTCTATTAACCGGTTTCTCTTTTTAGTTTCTGAATTGAGAATTTGAAGTTGAAAACCCTAAGTCAAAGTCAAATAATTTATTCAAATATACACATAATAAAAGGCTGTTATTAAAATTAAAAAAATCGGGCTATCACCTTTAAGTAAGTTAAAGTAGAATTTGAAAATTGAATTAATACCTAAGTAATGTCTTTTTTTTGCGATAGTTATTTTATGCCTTTAATAAACATATTCATCACATATTGTAAAACAAAGTCCTCCGCCGCGTCTGTCTGTCGTCCTGTTCGCGATAAACTCAAAAACGACTGCACCGATTTTCATGCTGTTTTCACCAATGGATAGAGTGGTTCTCGAGCGGGCCGCGGGCATCAGCTAGTATACAAATAAATGTAGAATAAAAGTATCTGCAAAAATACAATAAGTGGTTTATTTTTTACCGAAACAGTTTTTCCGTGAAGTGACAACCATGACCCACAATCATCGCCGATGCGGTTTCAACGTAGGCAGTAATCGATGCGAAATAAACGTAATGAGGCGAGTAATTTGCACTTTTATTGCACCAAGCGTAGCGTATGGTTTCTGTAACCGAAATTGGAGTTATTTCCATAGGCACAGATAATTTTCAAATTATTCGATACTAGCTGTTGCCCCGACTTCGGCTGCGGATCAGGGTGAAAATTATTTTATTTATTTATTTAACCATTTATGCACACACACATATATAATATACAGAAAAGAAGAAAGGAACAGATTAATTCGTACAAAGGCAATGCTTATTTCTAAAGAAATCTCTTCCAGCATACCTGCGATAGGAAAGTAGATAAAAGAGATGTAGACAACGTGTGTAAGTATTATGTCCTTTTCCAGATCATGGTCTACCCATGTGCTAAATTTCATCTAAATCCGTTCGGCCGTTTTAGCGTGAAAGCGCAACAAACAAACAAACAAATAAATAAACAAACTCAATTTCACATTTTTAATATGAATATTATATAATACTAGCTGCCCTCGGCTTCGCCCGCTTGGTATGTCGATAAAAAGTACTCCTTTCCAAATTCTATCGAAATCCGTTCAGTGGTTTAGGCGTGAAAAGGTAACATACAGACAGACAGACAGACAGACAGACAGACTTACTGACAGACACACAGTACAGACAGAGTTACTTTCGAATTTATAATATTAGTATGGATATAGTTAGGATTACTTGAGCTGGTTGTATGGAGACCCCTATAAACTTGTTGTTATAGCTGCCGGTTGTATGAAGACCCCTATAAACTTGTTGTTATAGCGGCCGGTTGTATGGAGACCCTTTATACTTGTTGTTATAGCGGCCGGTTAAAAAATACAGTCCTGTGACAGACGGACGGACAGCGGAGCCTTAGCAATAGGGTCCCGTTGACACCATTTGGGTACAGAACCCTATGCAGGAAGATGCTGCTGGTGCCGCCAATCTTTAGGGTATGAGGATAACCTAAAGATGATGGCCAGCAGCATAGATGGTAGAGGTACCCAAGCTATACATTTCCAATATAAGCTGACCTCGCATTGTACGGAAATCCTATACAATGCGAGATCAGCATAAACTGGAAATGTATAGCTTGATGTCTAGCCGTGTGTATCCACTGATGGATAAGAAAAGGCCTATTCTTTCCAAGAAAAGTAGAAACCATATCCCAACAAAATTGCGGTTACTACAAGGAAAAATATAGCCGTTATCATAGAAAAATACAAAGAGAAACGGCTACTAAAATTACTGTTATTTTTACTCCTCCATTTTCCTCATAGAAGCTCATATTATCACGCCGAGCAAAATGGGAAATAGTAGAAGTGTAATGCTACGGCTACATTTCGCGTTATCGCAAACTTTTCTTCGTGCGCTCTCTGTTGCTCAGCGAGTAATCGAGGGGTGTGCGAGAGAGAGCGCCCGAAGAAAAGTGTAGCCGTAGCATTAGTGCAGCCCATAAAATATATGTCCCGCGTAGTAAATAAAGAAACTTCAGTAATTTTAGTTTAAAAACTGCGGTATCATGGGATGAAGTACTTTGCTAGATAAAGTGTTATTCTAAGAATTAATGTTTGATAGAATTTTATTGTTGGACTCAGTTTTCATTCTTTAAGTTTCTTTCTTTCTTTGAACATTGTTTTTGCTTAAAAGAGTGCTGGATAAAAATGTTTTTGGCAATTTGTAGCCTTCCATATGCCATAAGTCACAGGACTTAATACTCTGATGTTTAATTAAAACTCACTGAAGTAACTTGTGTCTTTACAAGTTAAAACATCGTTTGGGTTTACGAAACAGTACCTATCTAAATGTGTAATGTGGAAGGAGAAACAGACAGCCTTCTTTCTTGTCTTTTAACACCTTTTTGGAAAGTCATAAATAAACCTTTCAGAAAAAAAAATGCTTAGCAAATAATAAAAAATACATAAATATCGCAATACCTCTTCAATATGGCCAATTCATATCAGAATTTTCCCTTTTCCGTATCGTACCGCTTGAATGTACAGAAAGCGTTTCAAAACCGCGGGAAAATAAAGAAAATTGTGTAATTCATTCGGAACCTACCCGTTTCACTGTCAGGGCTCGTAGAGTGTGGGCGTGAATATAACACGCCGCAAAATATCTCAGTACATTGGCATTTTATTGTTTTATGTTTTATCTGTGCTATTTTTTTGGTCCATGGCTTTTGGCGCCATTTTTAGACGGCCATTTTGAATTTTTTCACTGGTTCCTAATAAAATATTATTTTGTTTCGGTGAATGATCACTGTTACGTTGTTTATAAAGACTGGCCTTTCATATTTTAAAAAGTTTATGGGTCACTGTTTAAACTAGTCAATTATAGTAAAATTTTAAATAGGATAGAGGAAATAGAGCTTAAATCTAATTAGATAAATCCAAACGAGCCGCGACTTACGAGTGGTCATAGGTATAAACCCTGACAGGCGCTTAACTTTATGTAAATTATTTAATCACCACTGCTCTCAAAATGGTGAAAGAAAACATCGTGAGGAAACCGGCATGTCCAAGAACCAAAAATTCGAAGACACACATCTACCAACCCGTACTGGGCCCGCGTAGTGAATTATGGCCCATTTCCTCTCATAGAGAGGAGGCCTGTGACAGTGTCCCAGCAGTGGGGGGAACATTACAGGATGATTATGCTAAATATAAACAATAAAAAAATCCAAACAGATACATCCGATGCAAATAATCACAAATTCGATAGCCAATAACCCGAAAGCACAGGTAACTTAATATTCCATTAATTTCAATTAATTGACTGGTTTCAACTGAAACCCCATTGAAGTATCTATCGACCCAATTGCGGAACCTTTCAAGCAAATGTAGATCAAGTGTAATTGAATCAAAATATGGATAAGCGACTCGCGGTAATGTACGGGGACATTCGGATTGGTTGCGGTGACGGGCTTCTGGTATAAATACAACTGGTAGTAGTTGTTAGACTGGTTACTTGTAAGAGTTTGTGTTCCTATAAGAAGTCTGTTTAGACATAACATAACAAACTGACAACTGACTGTCTGTTTGTTAACATAACTGAAAATCACGAATTGTCTCCCCGAAGGGTTGGGCAGAGGTGTACGAGACGTAGACGATATGTTCATCACTACAGCAATTTGCAATTTCTACAACAATCGATAGCGGTTGCAAATTGTCCAATAGTGTTCCCGAAACTCGCGTATCGGATGATGTATACTTATACTTCGTTACTCCTCTGGGTCTTTTCAGACGGCGCTTTAATCTAAAAGCTATCAAATTACAACTCCTAGAATATACTGAAGTGGTTTTCATTGATTTCCTTCCTTTTCAAATCATATTTGTCTTGTACGAGTGTCATGTAAACTTTACAAACTCCGTCTTGCGGCTATATTAAAGGGATTAAACAAGCTATTTTTGTTCCTTTTGCGAAAAAGAGATGTTACGTACGATACGTCCTGTGTAGCCGTTCTCACACTGGAGCAAAGATGAATTGATTTCCTATTATGTCGTTTGTGCTCTTTTTCAAGTCATGTTTCCCTTTGGCTGATACTAGCATTGCTGACTGACTAATTCATTCACCTTTGGTAGGTAAGTATATAAATTCTTCTATAGCTTGAGTTTGTGTCGATACATAGCAATAGTTCAATCATTGAATAATTCTCAAAATAGTAAAATGTATGATGGAGTTGACAGAGGATATCTCAAAGTACAGTAACCACACATTTTAATGTTATCAATTATCATCAAGTGCTAACATAATGCCATCTTGAAAGATCCTAAATCAAGGCACTTAAACCATTTTGCCTCAAACATCGAAAATCTTAATACTCAACTCCAATATTAAAATCAGAAACACACAAACATCTCCGCTCATTAACCAGCTATTAAAGGACCCCTTTTTATTAAACCGTGAACATTCAAAAAGCAAAATCGCATATCTTTTGTGCTAATTTAACACCTCACATTAAGAGAAACTTGACACCCGAAGAGAGTTCGCGAAACTTTTCATACGCCATAATGGCTTATTATAGTACAGCCAGTTTTATATTTCAATGCTTAATATTTTCAAAATTAACAATATAATTGGGCAGCGAGTCGAGTTTTGCGCACAATGCACGGTGCTTTTAGACATCTGGCGTTGAAAAAAGGGCGGATATACGAAACAGGGACTCAATAGAATCGTGTCCCAAAGACTCGGAATTTTATCCAACATCTTCCTTAAATCCATCCCCGAGAATAACAGACAAGCTACTCTATTAACACGGGGATTAAGTCGATAATTGCTCGCTGAACAGTGGCAATTAATTCTATTTAGCATGTCACAGGGAGTTGCATCTGAACATCCCTTAGAACACATTCGTTTTGATTTTTTGCGCAGTAAATCGAAGTTTGTTTGTTATTCGATTTCATGGTCTATTTTTGTAGTGTTAGAGTTGGATCTTGTTTGTGTTGAGTTGAAGAATAAGTCGTCACCCTTTGTAGGAATTAGGTGTAGCGTATAATTAGCGATTTCGTGAAAATTGCTAGGTAAACGCAACTAAATGTAGGGCTGTGCGCGACACGGTCGTTACTCGAATTGTTGGAGAAATATTACGTTGTTATGATTTAACCTTTGGGTTCTAGTATAAGTATGATATATTATTATTTTTGTGCTGATCCGTCAGAAGGTCAAGGTTAACTGAGAGAATTAAAGTTTTGTCTATTCTGCAAGGAGTTTTTGGCCGGCTATTTTCAGCAGGGCCGTAGGATTCTATGACCTTTCTTAAGAGGACCAAGAAGGCCTGTATTTTAACTAACCAATTGTTAACCCAGCATGTAGGTATCTTTTAAATGGCATTTACAATTTTGAGCATTAAATTAAAATCTAGGATACGAACAAGACGGTATGATCCGAAAGTAGCTACAGCTAGACTATCGTCATCATTTTATAAGCATTGTCAAAACAGAATTAGTCATTTCAAATCGGGACAAAAAAAATGTTTTTTTCCGCATCCGCCTCACAAAGTTCGCCCCACATTTTATATTCCATGTTCGCCCCACATTATGTTCCTTATTTGCCGACATTTGCTGCTGGATTTCATAAAGAATAATTACCTAAATAATTTCTGCCAGCCCTTACAAGAAGGCGAGGCAACAAAATAAACGTGTTAATGTCACGCCCAACAATTTACTGACATTAAACTATTTAAAGAATAAAAAGTATCGCCTACATTGTACTCGAGTTGGAAATGATGGCAACAATGTGACTTGTCATATTTGTATCACGTTGAGAGCTGAAAAGTTAAAGTGTTGAGCTAGCTAGCAATTTAGAGCTTTGTCACTTACTTGAAAAGCGTTTTGTATAAAAATTCTGTATAAAAATATGACATTTTTGTTATAAAATTGTTCTATTTGTCGTCAAATCAAAAGCCATGTTAATCATGTTCACTGCAGGACGTAGTTTATCTTTTAATTCGAACAACTAGAGACAAGAGGTGGGGATATTCATATGACTATCTCGCTAAACACGCGGTCCAGAAGGCTAGCGCACAGTTATGATAGTGATTTGACCTAAAAACATTAAATAATCATAAAACCGTATTTTTATAAAAAAGTAACTTAGCTACAATTTCATAATCAAATCAATAATTTCATAATCATAATCAATTATTTGCAATAAGTATTGGTACAGTGTTGGTCTTAGTCAGTAATAAGTGTGTCGTGCGCGCTCGCCCCTCGGATCTTGCCCCTTTCGACTAAAATGTTCTACTAGCCCCGCTTTTATTAATTTTTTTGGTGCCCAATTATATACCTAATTATATTATTATTATATTATATATATAATATTATAAGTAGTCAGCCATATGACATGCAAAATATTACAATATTTAATGCAAGGTCCAATGGCATGCTTTAGATGTTTCTATTATTAATTAATTTTACAATTCATTAATAATAATTATTATCGTCACATTAATTTAAAACTGATTATTTAATATTATTTTTTAATTGCATCATCATTCTCTTGCCCTTATCCGAATTTATTTGAGTTGCTAAGTAATAACAGCCGCACGGGTCGATCCGTCAGGTTAAGCTACGCTTGCCGGGGTTGGTCCGTGGATGGGTGACTATCCTTACATATCGAGACTCCTCCGTGCCTCGGAAAGCACGTTAGGCCTTTGGTCCCGGCTGTCATTCGTTGATCATTGACAGTCGTTACGAGTCGTCAGAAGCCCGAAAGTCTGACAACCAGTCTTACCAAGGGGTATCGTATCACCCAGTTACTGGGTTGTAGAGGTCAGATAGGCAGTCGCTCCATGTAAAATACTGGTATTCAGCTGCATCCGGTTAGACTGGAAGCCGACCCCAATATAGTTGGGTGACCTACTTCTCTATTTGACGTCATTTCGGTAGAACCCCCTTTTTATAGCCATGTCATCTTTCACACAGTCCATCCATTGTTTCTTTGGTTTCCCCCTCCTCTTATAGCCATCCATTAAAGACAGATTTATAGACATTCATACTACAAATACACTTTGCACAATTTGCATCATTCTGGTCTGGTACAATTTGCATCATTCTGAATGAAACTTTCTTATGTCGGTAGTTCCTCTTAGCATTAAATAAAGTCTCCCTATAAATCTCAAAGGTGTCTTGCCCCTAAACCGTATAAATTGTTCAATGAAATGTATAAACATCTGTCACATTCGACATATTGTACAGACGAACCCGACACATTAAGGCCACTGTACCGACTGGTCAAGCAAAGAGATTCAACCGAAAAAATAAACCTTTTCATTCAAAAGGCCAGTATGTCCAAAGTACCTACCCATTGACAAATATGTGACACGCTATTTTTTTTTTTTTACTCTACTTTTTATTTTGTCAGCTTGACTTGGTATACTGATTTAAAGTACTCTGTGGTTCGCGAGGAAGGAATGTATGCGCTGTTTCTTCAATGCTCGTGGGTTGTCAAAAGGATCAATAGTGGCTATGTCCTCTTTATATTTGCTAATTAATAACACACTGTGACGAAAGGCTTTAAATAGCAATCCGTGACAGAAGTTGTGCGCTCAACGCACTTTCAGCGACACGAATTTTATTTCCAGCTTCTGCAGTCTCTAGAATCTTCTGTGGATTACAAACGTGCTAATATGGCTATTATATTACTAATATTACATGGGACTTAAAACCGGTAGCACACCTCCGCCGCGAACCCATAGCAACGAAACCGCAGTAGTTCAATTGTACGTTCATTTGTTTGTTAGTAGCGGAACATGACGCGAGTCAGTCCAATTGAACTAATTCGGTTTCGATGCAATTCGATGCGTAAACATAACTGGTAAAATGTGGGTGTAGCCTATTAGGTACTGTAACGCCTGAAGGGCATTAACTAGATGTGTGGGGGTGTGTGAGGAGGGAATTCCAAAGAGGAGTAGGTTTTCCAAGGGTTTATTAATTATAAGACACGTTTATACATATTAAGGGTTCGGGCTGATCTCTCCGACTCGACATAAAAACCTATCTGTCAATATTTAAGCAATGACTGCTGGAGCGTTCGCAAGTCAAGGCTGCGGTTCTACCAGCCAGCCCAACGTGAGGTTGCATATCGCATAAAACCTCTACAGTACCTACACCTCTGCCTAATCCTTCGGGGATTACAGGCGTGATGTTATATTTACTTACGACGATGACTGATCAATTAACCCTCTCTTTCATATAACAGCCAAAAGGATGTAAGTCATTATAACATCTTTTTCATCTAAATAGCCTCTTTGTTATACCACTCATCAGTTCTCTCGACATAATCACATAATTTGTGATACACAGCCCAAAATGCAGCGTTATTTATACACTTCTTTGATCAGCCATCTTGTTATATTTTAGATGCATGTTTTCTATCCTAAATCAAAGGGTTAAAAGACTGCGTTGAAAATAAAATTATTATGTTTACATGTTCTTTTGAAGTATGCGCAGTATACAGCGTGTGTCAGAAATGTGTGGTCAAATTTGGTGCCGGACAGACAACTTTCTCCATGGGACCAACATCGTTATCGCGAAAACATACCTAATCAGCTGTCCCATACAAAACTTCAATACGTACTCGAACCAAATGTATGGAACAGCTGATCATTTTTTGCGATTCCGTTGTTGGTCTCGTTGTTGTTTAGTTTGATGGTTTGTTCCACGTTCCACACCCGTAAATATGACAACACATTTCTGAAACACGCTGTATAAGTATTATGAAGTTTTTATATAGTTTGTTAAATTATACGATGTCAAAGTTCCCACATAAACGCAACTTGATACTTTTCCAAATAAAAAAAAGTTATAGACCATTAAGAAATCTAGAAGTATCATAAAGATACGAATTTGCAATTGTAAAGATTCGAAGCCATAGTTCTGATGTCTGTTTTTGTTTAAAATTTATTACAATTGTATGTAAATATATTCGTTTACAAATTACCACAAAAGGATCAAATGGAACACCTATAACTTCATGAACGAGTCGACAATAAACTTTGCTGAGCCCCGAGCGATGACATTTTGAATTATATTTGAATTTGATCAACGGTTTTCGTATGTTTACAACGATACGTCCTGGCTTTGCTCGATTTATTATAATAATTGATGTAAAAAAAATATTGTAAAACATTATTTTTAAAAGAGTAGTTAGGTTAGTAAGGTGGAGTTTCTTGCCCATTCTTCTCCATACGAAAACTACCTTTTGGAAGGGGTAACTAGAATCAGTTCTATTTCTTTTTTTTTGACGTTTGGAAGTGCCTTTAATGTGCCTATTTAAAATAAATTATTTGACTTTGACTTAGACTTTATTTTTTAAATTAAAATAACGTTTTTTCTTTGTTTGTATGTGTATGTCAAATACCTTTTTTGGTATGTCAAACCTATTAATATCGGCTTTCCTTGAAAGAAATAATCATTTAATGTAGTTACAATGCTGGCAACTTAAGGATATCGATATCACTCAGTAATAGGGTAAAATGGCAGTCATTCCTTTGAAAATAAATAATGAATGTAATTCAGCCACTTTGGTCTTTGAAAACTTCGACAAATTAGACCAGTATCTACTAGTAATATGAATTGGGACCAGCAGTAGGTACATATCTCCTGCTTTATTGTTCACCCAACACATTTTAACAAATAAATAACAGTACAGCTAAGGATGATGTCCGAGTAAAAAAAAACTATTTAGTCCGTCAGTCAGATAATAAAAAAATATTAGAGGTATTTTTTTAATTTAAAAAAAAACCTGACCTCATGCCACATTTCAACTCAATGTATTGATTACGTATGAAAAGAAAAAATACGTATCTAATTTTTTTTTAATAATCTACCTGACGGACGAAAAATAAATTTTCAGTCATCATCCCTATTTATATTTCATTATCTATGATATTCTGTTTCGCAAACGTTTATTTCATTTTTGATACAAACTCAGGTGTTTTCTCTGTCTGCCATTATCATTGTTTGAAGAATCTATGAACTTTGAGCTCAGTTCTATTATTTCTTTGATATAATATTTATTATAATATCAAGATATAGGATCAAGTAAATATCATTATTTTTGGCATTGTTTATTTTTAAAGAAAATAACAGGCCAACGACTTTTTACGTCATGTAGACAAAAAATTATAAGACGTATTTTAAAAATGTTTTTCTGATAAACTGCGAACAAAGGCGTTAACTAACTGTATTATCCAAATGGCTGAACTTTATTAAGATTCTTTTAGAAATCAATTAAGTTTTTATCAAATTAATAATTAAACTAGAAGCAAATTGGTAATAAAAAAAGTAAAACCATTCACTGAGTCTGTTATAACATAAAATCGAACGATTAGTACTTCGGCAGTTAATTTTAACATTACCATATTCTTGAAACTCGAATCACAACTATGTAAAACATATGGAATTCCGATAGAACATAAGAAATAGACATTTATGACGTTGATAAAACTTATACGAAATACACACGACCATTTATCTACACTTGGACCATAAAAATGAAATTATATAATAACGTCAACGGCCATAAGGCCATAACACTCCGATGACGAACCAAAAAAAAAATGTACCGATTTCAAAACAAACAAATGAATTTTGTAAATTTCATCCCAAATGAAAAAAGAACCTGGTATAAAACTTTTGTGACCCGACAAATGGTAAAAGATGGTAATAAAATGGTAACGGATGGTAATGGGATAGATAGTGGGCCGATTCGGCCCCCCACCGCTCGCTACGGGTTAATAGCACAACCCATCAACTCCATGTGTATCTCAGCGTGATAAAGTATTTGTTTATGAATAATTCCCTTAATGTTTATTGTAAAGTATTGCCTAAACTGGTAGTTACTAACGGGAAGCGATATTGATTAAATTTTTAAATGTATTACAGATTTGTTTGGGAACCGTATAAATGTCAGATTTATGCTCATCTGTCAGAAAAATGTAGGATGCATCAGCTGCTTATTTTTTTAGAGAAAATTGGGCCTTGAACACGATCATAAACGAACTAGTATCGGTTTCTTCTACAACACCATAAATGGTGACAACATAAATTGCTACAACCGACTTTTTCATTTCGATTTGTAAATAAAATTATGCTGTTATATCGAAAATGAGAATATTTTCTACGACTTTACCAACATAATCTTTGAAGAAAATCCCGTATTCAATATTTCAAGTACTACACAACCAAAATACGGAATTTCCTAGTACCGGCAAGTGAGAAATCGATTTCGAAATACGAGGTCTAGCCTACCCAAAGTCGGGAAGATGGAATTTTGCACGCAACGGCGGGTTAGACAGAAAACATGCATGACTGGTCTTAACGACCGGACACGGCGCTTGAGGGTTAGTTAAGGTTAGTTTCCATAATGCTAACGTCTAACCGAAATTGAGGTAGTGTAGGGTTTGCTATTATTTCCTTGTGTTTTTGTAGAAATGAAGAAATGAATAGTTTTGTTTTTAGCGACTTAGGTGAAGAAAGAGAATTTGGTGTAATATAAATAGGCAATGCAAAGTTAAATTGTTTTTATTTATAAGTTAAATTATTCTTCGAAAGCAGGCTCATATGATATGGCCACGTAATGAGAAGAGATGATAGTTTCTCAGTAAAAACAGTCTTTAATTTTCCTACGAAACGCCTGGGAAGAGGATGAGATGAAAGCGCAGAACTTAACTCCGATAACAACCCAGGATAGAGGATCCTTTTTTTTTTGAGGGTTGGTAGTCATCCAATGACTTCTCCCGCTCTGGGCGGAGCGGAAGGGCGTGTCAGACTTTTACTGACTAAAACCCACCCGTGTTCTTTCAGTTGCCTGTTGCCAAGGTCCCGGTATCCCTTTCGGACTTTCCCGCAACCCTGGAGGATAGAGAATCCTGGCGCCGCTGTACAAGAATACCCGACCCCAGATAGAACTGGGATTAAGGGATGGAAGAATAAGAAGTTCCAAGGATTGATAAACATTTAATACCTAACTAAGGGCTGATTTAACCAAAGCCATCTTCTATCCGTGGAATAAAATTGACGTCTGACAGTTTTTGTATAGAAAATTTGTCAAAGATTTAATATTTATACGCTGGATTAGACTTGTAATAGGTATAAAAGTTTGACGGAATTCGCCCTTAGTTGGAATAAAATCTTGTGTTACCTTAAATCCTCTCCTAATGAATTACTACGTCTGCCCTTTAACTTACCATAATTAATTAGTGCTAATTCTCTAATTAATACAGTTGTAACTGATGAACAATAAATAAATTAGGTAGCAGTTCTATAAAGTTCTGTCTGTGTGTGTTAAATAAAATGTACTAAAACTTTGTTTTTCTTTGTTTACAGGTAATTCATTCAGTTTATACGTTACTCAAGGAGCAGTTAATGTAAGTTTTATGAACGAGATAAAACTGGTAATTACTTTTATTACTAGTGTGGATTTTAAAACATTTCATTAAATATAAAAGTACAAAAAAATCCGAGGTAGGTAAGAATTATTCAATGGCTTTTATGTCGGTATTTACCTGACATTAATTTTATTATGTCATTTATTTATTTACTTCCTTATCAATTACATTTTTAAATATTTCTTTAAAAAAAAAGATCTAAAAAACATTTAAAAATATATAAATTGTGGTCCGCTGGTGTCGGGAGCCCAAGTCTAAGCTTAGTTAGGGCCACAGAGGCAGGAAATTCCTCACGATGCGAGCCGTATCGAGGAGCACTGCCTTCTGAATCAGGTCCTTGATCCAACCGCCAACATTCATTTTATTGTTAATAAACAAATGACATTTTTGCAAATTTTATAATGACACTGATATTCTCCTTAAGTTTATTAAGAATTCCAACGACAGTTTCCAATAACATTCCGAACACATCAACATAAATTATTTATTTTTTACTCCGAAATAATCTGCCTATCTGAAAAGAAACAAATAAAACTGTATGCAAATTAAATATCGCTGTTAGCACCTTCTTTGTAAGATTAAATTACAAATTGATACACGCTACACGCATTTAAATCTTCAAATTAAATAAAAAATTTACGAAAAATTAGTGTTGTCTATGAAAAACTGGTATTTATTTAGTCAAAGTTTTGGTCAACAGGCAGATCTTCAACAGAAGTTAAAATAAAATTAAAATAATCAAAGGCTAATTACATAGTTGTGGAGGTCTCGTGGCCAGTGGTAAAGGCTTCGACTTACGAGTCGTAGGTCATGGATTCGAACCCAGGCGAGCTACTTTGTGTAATTAATTTCATCACCAATGCTCTCAAAACGGGAAAGGAAAACATCGCGACGAAACCGGCATGTCCTAGAACCAACAATCTGAGGACATGTGACATTTATCAACCCGCACTGGGCTTGCGTGGTAGATTACAGCCCGCGATCCCTCTCAAAGAGAGGAGGCCTGTGTCCCAGCAATGGGAACATTATAGGCTGATTATGCTTATCCTAACTAGTCCTAACTCAACATCATTTGCCTAGCCTTTTCCCAACTATGTTGGGGTCGACTTCCAGTCTTACCGGATGCAGCTGAAAACCAGTATTTTACATGGAGCGACTGCCTATCTGACCTCTATAACCCAGTAACTGGGTAATACGATACCCCTTGGTAAGACTTGTCAGACTTCCGGGCTTCTGACGACCCGTAACGACTGTCAAAGATCTATGAATGACAGCCCAACAGCTTTACGTGCTTTCCGAGTCCCAGAGAAGTCTCGATATGTAAAGATGGTCGCCCATCGACAGACTAACCCCGGCAAGCGAAGCTTAACCTGATGGATCGACCCGTGCGGCTGTTATTACTTAGCCACGAGCTCCTCGCACATTCCACGATGTTCAATAGGTCACGCTCTGACGGGACAAAGCAATCACCACTACTCTGCCGGCCACAGACTAACCACAGCTGAAAATAAGTCTATCAAACTGGAACTACTGCCTCTTTCTGCGCTGCTCTGTCGATTCGTCGCATGTCTGTCGTTCCGAGGGGTTCAATAGTTCACGCTTCGCTGCGTTCGGTCTATGCTGGTATGCTGGTACGCCGGTACGCAACATTCTGGCGGTTTCTGCTAAGTCTCGATTAGCTCGGCTTTGTTAAACTCCAGCTGAAGTATGTGGACGACATTGTTTGTATCGGGATTTTTAAAATTTGTTATTCTTTTGTTTTTTTTTTTCATTGTTTTGTGCCAGTTTTGTTGTGAAAACTGAATTGAAGTCGGTGAAGTGGGAGAGCTGTATTTTGAATTGGAATTTGATATTTTGAAATACCTACAACACACTGGCTGGTACTGTTTCCTCGTATTGCATTTTTGTGCGGTTATTGTGTGGCCTAAAACAGAAATAACATCCCACCACTAACCTAGATTAATATCTGACTGTAACAACTTTATACCATGTTTAAGGCAAATAAAGACTTACTTACTTACTTACCAAGGTGCCAAACAATTCGAGGGTTTGCATGAATTGAAACGTGATAAAAGCCACCATCAAATAGTTTTACAAAGGGGGTGATTAGATCCTAGATTTTTTTTTCATCTAGACGTGAAAAGTAAACAGACAGACAGCGTTACTTTCGCGTCCTATGTATTAGTATATAATCTAACTAATATTATAAATGCGAAAGTAAGTTTGCTTGTTTGTTACGCTTTTACGCTAAAACGGCTAAGCGGATTTAGATGAAGTTTGGCACATAGGTAGACCATGACCTGGGTTAGGACATAGGATACTTTTTATCCTGATAATATTCACGGGATTGAGACTTATGCGGGTGAAACCGCAGGGCGCAGCTAGTTGCCAATATAAACAGATGAGCGTTTTCTTTATGACTCTATCAACATAAAAATTAAGGTCGTGTATTAAGAATGTTTGTTTTCAAGGCTTTTGCCAAAACAAGACGATAAATGTCGCTGTTAATTTAGTTTTCAATGGACGGTAGAAGGCTTTTAGCTTTGGCGAAAAGGTTAAAGGTATTACGACCTTAGGTCTGATCGTCAAACAGAACTAATTTATACACATATAGACTAAGTGGAAAAATACGTAATATTGAAGCTAAATCAAAAACTACGCAAGCAAAGTTAATAAAATTTATATGGGACAACCTCTGAAACATGACCTACCAACCAAAAAAAAAATCAAAATCATCGATCATCGAATCATTAAAATCGATTCATAATTGGTAGAGTAATCGCGAAACAAAAATACTTTTTGAAGTCAATTTAAAATAAATTTAAACACGCATGTCTATTAGTCAATTATATAATTACCTCTCTTCCTCACCACGCTACTTCTACCCACGGAGCTACAACTCCTAGATATCCTCACAAAGGATCCCAATTGTCACAACATATCAATCTTCGGCTGAGTGTGAATTAATCTTGTAAGTGCGTGGCATCCGTTACAAAAAGCCGGTCGATGGCTGAGTGGCTGACAATGAGGAACGAGGTCGCCGGATCGATCACCTGGACCTAAGGATTGTTAGCGCAGGAAAAAACTCAGTTGCTATGTGGGAATTTGGTCTTGTTTTTAGGAAATAGTTGTAGATCAACCAAGCAGTATGTGAACTAACGAACGGCTAACCCGCAATAGTATAGACTCGATATATGCTAAAAAAAAAATTACAACTCAAAAAAAGAAAAAAATGATTAGTAGTGAAATATTCACAATAAAAATTTAATTGATACGTAAAAGAAACACTCTGTACAGGCACACTTGTATGTGAACGTAGAAAGACAAGTGTGACATGTGTGCGTGTACAGAGTGTTTCCTTTCCGTATCAATTTAATATTTATAAAACTACTTTAAAACAAATTAAAAACCTTTTTTTATGGTAATATTTTTTTGTATGTATAGACGCTGTACTATTGACTGAAAATGACTATAATATACATAGGTACTGCATATTATAGTCATTTTAGAGCATCCCCTGAATTATCCTATTATAACTTAATATAAATGCGGAAGTCAGTTTGTTTGTTACGCTTTCATGGTAAAACGGCTGAATGGATTTGGATGAAATTTGGCATATGGGTAGACCATGACCTGGGTTAGGTCATATGATACTTTTTATCCTAGTAGTACGTTCTTGTGGGATAATTTGAATAAAAATTGTTTATTCTACACAAACAAAACGGACATTACAACATACACATTCAAACTAGCCAAGCCTCGCATTGAACCAATAAAAGTTTGACAGTTCCGTTCATTCGTTGATGAGTTTGATGTCTCTTCGCCACGATTTTCCATAATGAATCTTGAATTATATCAATAAAATTTTCTTTTTAGAGGACCTCGTGGCTAAGTAATAACAACCGCGCGGGTCGATCCATCAGGTTAAGCTACGCTTGCTGGGGCTGGTCCGTGGATGGTTACTATGTCTAAATTTAGAGATTCCTCCGTGCCTTGGAAAGCACGTTAAGCCGTTGGTCCCGGCTGTCATATGTGGATCTTTGACAGTCGTTACGGGTCGTCAGAAGCCCGAAAGTCTGACAACCAGTCTTGCCAAAGGGTTACTGGGTTGTGGAGGTCAGATAGGCAGTCGCTCCATGTAAAATACTGGTATTCAGCTGCATCCGGTTAGACTGGAAGCCGACCCCAACTTGGTTGGGAAAAGGCCAGGCAGATGATGAAAATTTTCTCACAAACTGTCCCAATTAACAAGGTTGTAATCAAGAGATCGCCAGTGACCGAATGACGAAACGAATTGCATTCACTTACAAATGCTATGCTAGAGCAGTGAAGAGCAAAATCGTTTGTTGAAATGAAACGGTATTTTTCAACTGTATCGTTCATTTTTAGTTATGAAAAGCTATCTTTTCAATTATGTCTGGTATGCGTTCGTTTTTTATTGCTGCAATGTTTTTTGTAGTTTTTTTGGACTATTGCTGAAATCTGTTTTGCTTTGAAACATTTGGCCTTATTGGCGACTGTAATGGGCGACTCTTATAGCACAATTTTTTTTTAAACTCCATGCGAAAAGGGACTATTTGATATGCCCGATATTACATCAAATCATTCATTTTTGTCTTCGAATGTCGTACAAAACAACCTCTTTCTCTAATGCGGCAGAAAATAGTTCTACAGAAAATTACCTGTGACATACGAACATTCACCAAAACAAACTACATACCACGGAACTCTAAAAAGAAAACGGCACTAAAGTAGCCAATTTTCTAAACAAATTGGTGCGATGTTGTCATCGCACGCGCACCGCATAGGTACACACGGGTGCACAAGTAGGCCTGATATGTTGTGACACTTGCGTTCACTGCACGCGTGCACTTGCCTAGATACGTCACATGACGTCATCTTAAGATAACATGCGTGATTAACGAAGTGGATTATTATCTTAGTTGAGCGTGGTAGGGATTGTCAGTAGCGGTTTCAAAGTGGAACTGTACTTGCGATGTTGTTGTAGGTCATGTCACTTCTAGGAGACGTGTATCTGTGTTTTTTCATTCCTAATAACCGTATTCTTTATTTGATTGGTACAGTTGACTGCACGTCTTTGGTTACTCTTTGACTTTGAGCTGGTCTGGAGTTTGACATTGACTTGCGGCCTTCGGCCTACTGTACCTAGGTTTCAATAGAGAAAGACATGGTTGAAGTTAAACGCTCTATTTATAAACGGGAAAATTCAAAATCGTACTCGTGGCTAGAGCAAAACTATGTAGTTTCAGTATCAATCAATCTGCCTAGCCTTTTCCGGGTCGGTTTACAGTCTAACCGGATGCAGCTGAATACCAGTATTTTACATGGAGCGACTGCCTATCTGACCCTTACAACCCAGTAACTGGGCAATACGATACCCCTTGGTAAGACTTTCGGGCTTCTGACGACCCGTACTGACTGTCAAAGTTCCACAAATGACAGCCGGAACCAACGGCTTCGTACTTTCCGAGGCACGGAGGAGTCTCGGTAGGTATGTAAGATGGTCATCCATCCACGGACCAGCCCCGGCAAGCGTAGCTTAATCTGATGGATCGCCCGTGCGGCTGTTATTACTTAGCCACGAGCTCCTCTCACATCTTATCATCTTATATTCCTTTAATCAGCATTTCAAACTATACACAGACACATCGTAGTTATAAGCACTTTAACCCTACAAACACTACCTCCACACAGGTACATAGAACTTAACCGCCCGTCTGCCGCCACAGACGGCCGCGAAGACTGTCAAGTGCGATCCCGTAACCCTATCCTGAAGCCGTAGGGGACAGGTGCTAGCCTAACTCACGGATGACAGGTCCGTTAACCCTTTCGCGACAAGGACATGTCAGTTTGCACATGCTAGGGTTGAGTTTGTGTGAATTGGGAGGTGTTTTATTAACGTAGTGTGTTTATTTCTTGTTTAGTTATTTTAGCCTAGCCTTTTCCCAACTGTGTCGGGGTCGGCTTCCAGTCTAACCGGATGCAGCTGAATACCAATATTTTGCATGGAGCGACTGTCTATCTTACCTCCATAACCCACTGGATAATACGATACCCTTTGGTAAGACTGGTTGTCTGACTTTCAGGCTTCTGACGACCTGTAACGACTGTCAAAGAGCCACCAATGGTAGCCCAACCAACGGCTTATCGTGCTTTTCGAGGTACGGAGGAGTTTCGGTATGTAAAGATGGTCACCCATCCACAGACCAACCCCGGTAAGCGTAGCTTAACCTGATGGATCGATCCCAAAGATACAAAAGCCTTTACTAAATAAAATAAAAACTCTTTACCAATCCAAATCACCCAAACTTTAATTCCAATACGTAAAGAGATGTGTCAAGTTCGACACAAAAAAATATTTCATTACATTACTAACTTTAATCCGAAAATCAAAGTGTATCACAAAAACTTGCTTATTTCACGGTTCCGTGGCCTAAATCAACACGTTTGTGGGTAAGACCGTGTTGGTTACAAAAAGTATCGGTGTAAGCTCGGATTATGGTAGTTCATGGGGAGAAAACGGTTTATTAAGTGCCAGTGTTTTGTTTCTGAGTTTATTCTTGTAGACTCCTTCTTTTCTTGTATTGGTAGGGATTATGTAAGGAGAGCATTGGCGGCCCAGTTGTAACGGCGACGACTTACGCGTTAAGGGTGGTGGGGTTGAACCTAGATAGGCGCTTTAATTTGTGTAAATAATTCCATCATCACTTTATTCACATCATCAACTGGATTATCGACTAGTTATTGTTTATTGTTTCAGGAGCTCATGCTCATTCAAGTAATAACAGCCGCACGGGTCGATCCATCAGGTTAAGCTACGCTTGCCGAGGTTAGTCTGTGAATGGCTGACCATCTTTACATACCGAGACTCCTCCGTGCCTCGGAAAGCACGTTATGCCGTTGGTCCCGGCTGCCATTTGTGGATCTTTAACAGTCGTTACGGGTAGTCAGTAGCCCGAAAGTCTGACAACGAGTCTTACCAAGGGGTTATCGTATTACCCAGTTACTGGGTTGTGGAGGTCAGATAGGCAGTCACTCCATGTAAAATACTGGTATTCAGCTGCATCCGGTTAGACTAGAAGCCAACCCCAACACATTTGGGAAAAGGCTAGGCAGATTGAATTACATCATCACTCACTTCACCTAACTTTTCACGGTGAGATTTTTACAGAATATCAGCTGGTTATACAGGGTGAAATTGAATTCATGGGCATCCTTTTAAGGCGTCACTGTACTCATCATTAAAACAACTTTCACTATGGGATCTAAGATCGCGAAAAAAATCAGCTGTTCCCTACATTTTGACGAGCTATGCGAACATAAATGTAGGAAACAGCTGATTTTTTTTCGGCGAAAGTTGTAATTTTAGTGAAAGTTGTTTATAATTATGAGAATAATGACCCCTTAAGTTAAGACCCCATGAATTCCATTTTACCCTGTTTTCTGTTTTCAATAGAAGCTTTGCACGTATTTTTTAACCCACATCCCTTATGAAAACTTTTAACCCTTCAACTAGTAGCCATGTATGTAAAACAATTTCATATTCATGCACGAAAATTCACAGCATATCTACTACTAAACATGTGTTCAGGTTTCAGTTAGTTAACACTACAATAACAAAATTAAACGCGACACAACCAAGACTAAGGCATAACCCTCTAAATGCTAAGCTGGTTATTTCGACCCCCGAGACCTAAACTAAACTGACGTCGCCCAGAATTACGTTATTATGGTCAATGCTTGGTTTGGTTTAATTAATTTAAACTCAAGTTGAGCATCGAACCCCGACACCTTAAGGATATAATAATTCAGCACGTCGCTTTGGCTTTCGGTTCTGACTTTGTGTTTTGTTGCCCTAATTATAATTATGTAATTAGATGTTGTAGTTGGATATTTTCGGTGTGGCGCTTATACTGTTAATAGTGTGGGATATTTTGTTGGTAAAGGGAGGTAGAACCTCGACCAAATAAAAAACCAAGAGAGAGCGCTGCGAACAATACAGTGAAGCATGCCAAAACTACACCAACGCTCTGTGCGCGTGTACGCACAGAGCGTTGGAGCAGAGCTCAAACGCACACATGTACAACCATTTACAATCAAACTACACCAAAATATGAGCACACATGTTTACGAAACCGGCTTCATGTCACTGTTGACAGCGTTCTGTCTTGGTTTTTTATTTAGTTTGAGGGGGAGAACACTTAGATTTTTTAATAACTTCTATCACTCTACCTAGCCTTATCCCAACTATGTTGGGGTCGGCTTCCAGTGTAATCGGATGCAGCGGAATACCAAAATTTCACATGAAGCGATTGCCTATCTGACTTCTACAGTAACTTTGTAATACGATACCCCTTGGTAAGACTAGTTGTCAGATTTTCGGGCTTCTGACAACCCGTAACGACTGTCAAAGAGCCGCCAAAAAACTTTAATGATTGAGTAAACATGTTTTTTTTTTTTTTTTCGGAAAATGACCTTTGTCTTGATTTCGAACTGAAGTAAAAAAATCAAGTATAGAAATCATTTCCTATTTTAGCGTATACATGGACAAAAGTAGTACTTCTTATCTTCCCAATTTTCTATTCAGAACAGGTCTTATGAGGTCTTATGCCTTCCTTACACAGCCTCCAAAATTCTTCGACCTTATTTTGTGCCTGAAATTTTCAACATCATAATATTTAAGATGTAAATAAGCCCTCTCCCCCTAACCCCAAAGGACTTAATAATAAGTTGTAAATAGACAAATATTTTCAAAACTTCGACATCTTTGCCAAGTTTTGGGCAAAAAAATCGGAAATCCAGTTTTGAAAACAAACCTTTTTTCTGACGGCAAAAAATGTGTCGTCGGCCTCATAAATTCATGTCCTGACACCAAAAATGTGTTCCTGACATGTACAGGCTGATGTTTTAAATGTAGCTTAGCTATAGTTCTGCATTAAGTTCTAATTTTGTTTGTATGATTAGGGTTTGAACCAGAAGTTGATTTGCTATTGATTTGTTAGTTTTTAGGAGATAATGTAATGATAATGAAGTCTTTTATAAGTTTCATGGTTCATGTCCCGTCGACCTTTCAAGTAGTCATTATGAAGGAGGCTCATAGACGTTTCGAGACTAATAATTATGTGGGTGATGATGCATTTTCATGTTCACTGTCGAACATTACAAATGTTATAAGGTAAATATCTTGAGTATTGACAAGAATATCCCAGATATTTACTTATCTTATTCTTATTTTATTTATTATTATTTCTCTGGTCTCTTTAAAAAAAACATGATTTATTATGCTTTGATAGTCTCTCTCTATGTTCTGATGCACTAACTATATGCACCATCAACCATAGGCTGCCTAGTGGTATCGGCGCCTACTAGTATCGGTGGTGCTTTACTTTGTGTAAGTTATTTCATCACCACTGTTCTCAAAACGATGAAGCTTTATCGTGAGGAAACCGGCATGTCCTAGAACCGAAAATTCGAAGACATGTGACATCCACCAACCCGCACTGGATTCGCGTGGTGGATTACCAGCCCTCTCACAGAGAGGAGGCCTGTTTCCCAGCAGTGGGAACGTTATAGGCTGCTCCCTGACCGCACCACTAACATTACAAGAAACTCCTTCGCAGAAAATCAGTTTAATTTATTTTCACGCGCGACTGCACACGAATGGAGTAGCATCTAGTTGTTACTGCAAACAGTAAAATAATAAGGATGACAGCGAAGTTGTACGCGACATGTGCACGTAACGTTAGGGGATGTGGTCGCAGTGAGAGATGGAAGCGGTTTGAGGAAAGTTCATCAAGAAAGACCTTCTTTCTTTTCGACTGTACATCTATACTGGGGGCCAAGTCTACTGATTTACAAACGTGTCAGTGGTCTCACAATGATGAGTTTTAGACAGATTTTGTATGGCATATCTGTCAAAAACTGATAATTGTGAGACCACTGACACTTTTGTAAATTAGTAGACTTGGCCCCCTGCTTGGAACAATGCCAACCGCTAAATTACTAAAAATGGCATAAAATAAATAATAATGCTTTATATTCTACCCTTTATTATAAACCCACGTCGTGGGTGGCTGTAGTTTGTTTTAGTAATCATTTTAATGGCAACATTATCATCAGAATTTTATGTCCCTAATCCCATAAACATTGTGGTTTCCGATTATGAATATGGCCACCCCGTTGTTTCCTGTTGTTGTCGTAAAAGGTTGGATGTTATCTAAACAAACAGACCTACCTACCTACTACGTAGTTATTGTTTTATGGAAGATGTCACGTCCTAGAGTGGATTAGATCAGTTGATTGAAATCAATATCAAAGAGAACATGGACATGAATGAACATGTTATGAACATGGTGACCAATCAATCTGCCTATCCTTTTCTCAACTATGTTGGGGTCGGCTTCCAGTCTAACCGGATGCAGCTGAATACCAGTGTTTTACATGGAGCGACAGCCTATCTGACCTCCACAATCCAGTAACTGGGTAATACGACACCCCTTGGTAAGACTGGTTGTCAGAATTTTAGGGCTTCTGACGACTCGTAACGACTGTCAAATATCCACGAATGACAGCCGAGACCAACGGCTTAACGTGCTTTCCGAGGCACGGAAAAATCTCGGTATGGAAAGATGGTCACTCATCAACGAACCAACTCCGGCAAGCGTAGCTTTACCTGATGGATCGACATCGTGCGGCTGTTATTACTTAGCCACGAGCTCCTCTTGAAATGGTCACATGGTGACCACTATGTTCATAATATCGTCTAGTAGTGCTGGCCTAATTGATAATGTATTTCGTAAAACAATTGGACTAAAAGGTTCTGGAGTGGCGACCGCGTACTGGAAGAAGAAGCGATGGAAGGTGGACAGATGACCTGGTGAAGACGCAGGAATTCGCTAACGCTATACTATTGCAGGTTAACGGGAACGCCCTTCGCTAGATAACATCCTGTATATTCTTTGTTTTTGACGTTCAGTGTGACGTCAAGTACCTTCTGTGCTTATTTGAAATAAATTATTTGACTTTGACTTTTGACAGAATTATAAAATAGTACCATTAGAATAAGTTGTCTATTTATGAGAATTTGAGAAATTACAGCCAGGTGGCTACCCTTTGTCTTTCCTTCCTCTTGTCATAAAGAAAAAAGAAACAAAGAAAAATAATCATAAATAATAATTAACAAAAAGTGTGTCAAACTGTGTCATCATGTACTATAGGTATTGCGCGTGCTCATTTCGTTAAAATGCCATGAGTAGCAGGATTATCTATGAGTAAAAGGACTTTCCTAAGTATAGTCACTCTTTTAAAAACCTCAAACTAATGGTTTTTACAAGCTTTATAATATTATGTTGTATGTGTTTCCGGTTACTCCAATTGTCGTCCATTTTTCAATCACTTCCTGGTATCCGATTGAGTTGAAACTTGGCATACTTAAATAACTACCGAGACATTTTGAAAAAATGATACCATGGAGCTGGTCTGATGATGGAGCCGGAAGTTGGCCATAGGAATTTCTCAATCAAACAAGATAACACCATCGTGTTTGGACTCATTGGCTATGTATAAACAAGTGCTTTGACACTAGGTGATGTTCATGGTCTGATGATGGCCATGGGAAAATCCTTTTAAGTTAATTAAAAGCTTGTATTTAAAAAGATTTTTACTTATATTTTATTAATACAGAAGAACTAGATGATTGGTTTGTTTTTGCTTCTATCGCTGGCAATCGCACCCCACCCTTACCACGACATATTCATTTTCTTTGAAACGCGTACACAAGTTTCTAGAGTTTAATAAAAGTGTTGCCTGTAAATACGGAGTGTCGTCCACAACGGAAGCGACACGGCTTTACAGTTAACGCGAAAAAATCTCGTTCTAATTAGATTTAGTGGAACGCGACCCTTTTTTGCCAAATTGGGTCAGTGTATGACGGATGGCTGAGTGTGTGTGAGTGGTAGCTTTTGAGGGTTATGATGGTACGAGATATGAAAGTGTGTATGTTGTGTTGGGTAGTTTTGTAAGTTGTGTTGTGACAGCGTTGGCATATTTTGGTAGTAATTAGTAAGGGAATGTTTTTTAGATTTAGTTAGAGTTCATTTTTAGGGTTCCGTAGTCAACAAGGAACCCTTTTAGTTTCGCCATGTCCGTCTAACTGTCTGTCTGTCTCTGCGGCTTAGCTCAGAGACTCTTAGTACTAGAAAGCTATAATTTGGTATGGGTATCCATAAAAATCACGCCGACAGTGGTACAATAAAATCATGACAAACGATTTTTACCATACACTTTTTCGTCATGGGTGCCGTTTTCATAGTTTTCGATCGAACGAATTCCAGAAGAAGAGAAGAGCAGTGGTGGCCCAGTGGTAACGGCCGCGACTTATGAGTTGTAGGTCGTAGGTTCGAACCCCGACAGGCGCTTTACTTTGTGTAAATAATTTCATCACCACTGCTCTCAAAACGGTGAAGGAAAACATCGTGAGGAAACCGGCATGTCTTAGAACCAAAAATTCGAAGACATGTGACATCTACCAACCCGCACTGGGCCCGCGTGGTGGATTACGGCCCACTCCCTCTCATAGAGAGGAGGCCTGTGTCCCAGCAGTGGGAACATTATAGGCTGATTATGTGATTATGTGATCGAACGAATTTTAACAAGAATATTTGTTTCGAAGAAATTCTTAATCAAGGCAACATTTTATCTCCCTCTTTTAATATATGGACTTAAAAGAAAAGACGTTCCTGCTTTTAATTTTCGAGCACAAAGCGATATTATCATCAGATCAGATGCGCAAGACTATGCAAGTGCATTATGCTTTGAAGACAGTTAAGTAGATACACAGGGTTGGCAAGTAAGATCCGAAGAAAGTAAGACAAGAACTTTTCGACTAGTCGTGTGTGTCATTGAAATAGTTAGAGCATTCCTTAAGGTAGATGCGCCAAGGTAGCCCACGAATGTTACGTTTTTTGCAATTTGCAGTTCAGGGCCGGTTGTATGTTGATCTAAATATTATAGGCGGCCGTAACAAATATGAGTTTACAGAATTATAAACATTAGAATCATTTCAATCAATCAACATTTTGCAATTTGCAGTTCAGGGCCGGTTGTATGTTGATCTAAATATTATAGGCGGCCGTAACAAATATGAGTTTACAGAATTATAAACATTAGAATCATTTCAATCAATCAACATTTTGCAATTTGCAGTTCAAGGCCGGTTGTATGTTGATCTAAATATTATAGGCGGCCGTAACAAATATGAGTTTACAGAATTATAAACATTAGAATCATTTCAATCAATCAACATTTTGCAATTTGCAGTTCAGGGCCGGCTGTATCCTGCCAGGGTTGCGGGTTAGTCCGAAAGGGATACCGGGACCTTGGCAACAGGCAACTGAAGGAACACGGGTGGGTTTTAGTCAGTAAAAGTCTGACACGCCCTTCCGCTCCACCCAGAGCGGGAGAAGTCATTGGATGATTTCCCACCCTCAAAAAAAAAAAAAAAAGGGCCGGTTGTATGTTGATCTAAATATTATAGGCGGCCGTAACAAATATGAGTTTACAGAATTATAAACATTAGAATCGGCAATGCAACCTGAAAATACACTTGACACTGATCATCATCTACCTAACCTTTTCCCAACTATATTGGGGTCGGCTTCCAGTCTAACCGGATGCAGCTGAATACCAGTATTTTACATGGAGCGACTGCCTATCTGACCTCCACAACCCAGTTACTGGGTAATACGATACCCCTTGGTAAGACTGGACACTTGACACTGATCAGCAAATTGCAAAAAACGTAAAAAAAAATATGAATTTCGCGAGTTACCTCAGCGCATCCCCCTTAGGGAGAAACCGATTTTTTTTTTTTTACGTTTTTTTCAATTTTCTGTTCAGTGTCAGGTTGTATCTTGATCAAAATATGATTCGCGACTATAACAAATATGTATAATTACAGAATTATAATCATTAATACATCTTTCTAAGTTAGATTTGGTCTCATGACATTTGAGACCAAATCTCATGAAAAATTTAAAGGAAAAAATTAAAAAAATGTTATGCCAATAAAAGGGTCATTGGCATTTTACCTTGCGACTGTTAACTAATAAAATCTAATCTGTGATTATAATCTCCACATAAAATATTACAATATCCGATTTCTACCAGCCCTGCCGACACACGAACATCTTATTTGCATAATGTTTATTAAAAAAACATAAACGATTCTCATTAGACTCTTCCATGTTCTACTCATAGTATAATCGCAAAGAAAAGACTTTAAAATGAAATAAAAAAATGGTTTATGTTTCACCTAATTAAAATATCAAATTACGAAATCCATTTGAGTATTTTTTTATTAATTACTACTTGATAATCTTGCTAATGTTTTTAGATATCACTAAAGAAATGTTTTACATTTTTTATTAGGTATATTTGACTTTTTTTTAAATATCTTATTAGGTAGTCAAGTAGTCAAGAAGTAAAATGTGTTAATATAATCCATTAGGAAACGTATTTAGATGTCAAGTAGCAAGCAGTTCTTAAATTACTTGCTAACATCTGGCTACGTTATAGTAATCCTACTATCTGACTAATCCGACTATCCGATATCCGATATAATAAATATGAAAGTTTGGATATTTGTAACTCAATCACGCAAAAACAGCCGAAGGGATTTGGGTGAAATTTGGCTCACAGATAGTTTATAACCTGGATTTACGCATCGTAAATTAGTCAAAGAGGTTATGAAAATTAAAATACAATTTATTTTAAAACCAATTCAAAATAAGTGGATATTTATTTGCATTACGTATATCACGAAAGGCGAATGAGTTAATCGTATTTTCTTTTGACACAGAAAAAGCTGAAAATTTATTTGTGCTCCAAATCCTTTAACATTACAAGCATGAATCTTGAAATATGTGAAATATTTAAGGTGATAAGTGCAACCATATTCCATCGTACGCAGAAATATTCACACGACAAGTCACGACATACGGATATGTTTTTTGCCTCCTTCCACTTGGGTGCCAAATGGAAGATTCAAATGCCATTTTTCGTGAAAATATTTACGTTATTAATTCTGCAGCAAGATTATTTAAAAATAGAAGGATGTTATTTAAAGAAATCATCGAAACAGTCACTCAAATCGTAATTTATTATATTTCGTGTTATCACCTAATATCATGTTACGCGTTAGCATAAAATTAATTACAAAAATCCATTCTTGGTGATAAAATAATTATGTTTCCATTGACACGTTTTGACAAAAAGCTCCTTTGTTTTAAATAAATGACACCACATAAATAAAACAAAATACTTTACAAGCATCAAAGACAATATTGCGTTCCGCCGATTAAAACTAAAAAAAAATCATAAATCAGGGAACGCATCCATAAAAGACGTTCGATTTTCAAAATAAAGCAATAAATCTAAGTTCCTTTGTCAGTGACGCTGACGACAGAACAGCGCACATTTTAAAAGCTAATAATTATTAGACAAAAGATTATCTTTTGTTCGAGACTGTACCTTCTAAGAAAATAATGTTTAGTGGACGACAATAGTGTTTTGTTCTTGTGGTCTTACTGTTTTGGTAATAACTTTGCAAGTTCTCATGAATGAGTTAAAGAGTCAATTAGAAATGAGCCCAAATATAGATAAGCTAGAGTCCAATTCGCCTTGCCGGATTTTTAATACCGTAATTAAAGTAGTATTTTTGTCGAAAAGGAATCTCAATACAGCGCACTTTCACGTAAATGTTTTATATTTTTGTCCTTTTGCTACTCGTTGACTTTTCGAATTTCAGTAAAAACATTTGCAGTCCACTTCACCTTTATCGAGTTTCATTTAAAATTAAGTATTTCACTGTGACCGCTCACAGTTTTTCCCAAGCGCAATTTTTCTAGAGTTGAGAGTTATTTGCACTTTCCATTGCCCGTCACAAGACTGTAAAATCAGAGAAATATAGCTCCATTTTTAGAAAAAAATAAATTCTTCTTTTTTCAAAAGTTAATTTTAAAGTGGAAATATACAATTCGACGTTACTTAAAATCGTGAATTATTCTCTCTGAATTTGGTACAATCGCGATGAAAAGTGATTCGGCTTGAGGATCCTTTGTGCCTATGCAAATACGTTTATTAAACCGGACCCGCTGTCCCTTCAGAATATGGATCTTATTAATTGGGACTTAGTCGACTATTGTTGTTTTGTGATTAACTGTACCTACGCAGAGGAAGTCTTTGGACGTAACGTACGAAAAAATCTATTTATTACAAGATTTTAATTTTAGCAGAATTCTGATTGCCTGGGTTGTATTTTTACTACTGCTTGAGCTATTCTCAAATAGTTCATGCTAAAACGACAGAAGAGAACTTCTTCGTGTACATCTTATCCTGAATTTAAAAGTCGTGGTGATGACCAAGTCTTTTAAAAACAATACTAGGAGTAGTCCTATAACATAGACGCTTTTATTACAAGCAAAACCAAAAAGAAAAGCTTTTTCTGGTTAAAAAAAGAACTGGTAAATAGGTAAGACATTTTTTAACACAAAATCATGCAAAAAGACAAACAATTCAATAAAAAAACACCATGAAACTGACGGGTATACCTGAGAAACCATCCCTATGTGAATCAGCATAACTAATACCGGAGGGGTGCATAATAACCGGCTGCACATAGGCACTGATCAGACATCAAATATTCCGCTTGTAACCGGATTAAGGAGTGTCACAGACGCTGATTGGCTGATTAACGTTTGTAGCCATGAATAGTGGCAGAAATATTTGAATTTTAGTTTTGGAACGATCGATTTTTGAATTTTATGAAAAGACTGTCTGCTAGTTTTGTTTTTTTTTTATTGTATGGCGTACGCAAATGTCTTGTAGAGCTAGAAGTGTCGGTGGCGAGTTGTTGAGCTCTCTAAAATAGGGTTGAGCTACACGATGACAGATACATGCGTGCTGTCAGTCGGTACAGGTCAACAGCGCAGTCCTCGTTAGGCTATTTTAGACTTAACGAACAAACATGAATTTTCAAAGTATTGACACCATAAAACATAGGTATTGTAATATTCAAGTTTCAAAGTAACATAGATATGAGCACCTAAATTCTAATTAGTTATAATTTATGCACCAAACCACCCTGCTTTTTGAATAAATAATGAAACACAATGTCATAGGTACTTTCGACTATAGTGTAGGGTGGGTTGTGGGGAATGGGGTGCTGTCTCAAAAACAACGAGATCATTATGCCTATTTTGAATAAACAATAATTGGCAACATTTCATGCACAATCGTGGCAACACGGACTAAAAAGAAAAGCTTCGACATTGGCAGACACAAAAAAATAATTTCCAATTAGGTAAAACTTTTTTTTCATTTGTTTTCAGTACCATTTTCTAAGCTGCAATTTCTTTGAGGAATCCACAAAAGAAGTAAGTATCTGTCAGAACAAAAAGAGGTTTACAATTAATCAAAAGTATCTAGGGCTTAATTAGCAAACTGATATTTCTACTGCCTCTCAAATATCAAAGTAGCTACTTCTTTTACAATAACAAGTTCTCATTACGACCAGTCAAAAACGTCACAATATAATGGCCAAATTATCTTTTGTAAAGGGTCTGTTTTTTTTATTTTTAAAACGACACTTTTGTGGAGGGTCAATTTGGTTTCCATAGTCATTGCGAGTGACTCTCTACGTGGCCAATTACCTCCCCTTCGGTGGCAATGGCTGTGGAACGTGGCAAGGATACACTGTACGACTTTTTAGTGGCAATTTCTGTTAGCAAAAATCTGTCGTGTTGCTTTTTTTTTACAAAATCCATATGGCCCAGTGTCACTCGTACTGTCAAGATAAATCGAATGATACCTTTATTTCGTTGAAATAAATCAGACTAAAATTATTGACTAAACACATCGAGATATAAGTACTAACGTACTAGAGAAGCTACGTCAAATAACTAAATTGTCCTATTCTTCGTATTGAATCTTTAGTTCGCTGCAGCGCTAAAATAATAACAATTCGTCTAAACCGTACCTAATTTACCACAGTGCTAGATTTGCTGCGGAAGTGTATTTATTCTCGGCAAAAAGGTCTTAAGCGCCATGTAAATCACGGCACTACGCGTTTTCTTCGACAAACTGCGGCGCGATCGCCGCAGTTGAACGAGACAAAGTAGGAATTTACGGTGTCTTCTCTAGTACGTTAGTACTTATATCTCGATGACTAAACAATAATTTTTATTTAGCCAGTGCTTTCCACTGATAGTTTTTTTTACGCATGACTTATTAAAATCTCTTTTTAATCCGATTACAAAAGTCTCGTTAGTGGTGGACATTTGGACCAAGCCCCATACATATTTGCCCAATGTCCTTTATTTTTCCTTAAAATACCCCATGATTTGAACACAAACAGTAAAAAAAAAAAAAAACGCGTGTGTTTCATATCGCTCAAGAGTGCCTACATTTCAAACCAATGCACTACCAGTCCTCTTCATATTTCAAACTAGGTACACCAAAATAATACTACCTGCAAATGCGACTAAAATTCGCATAGTGTGCGCTCATCGAAGCGGTAGCCCGGTGCCCGTCGCATAATTATGTACACACGGCTACACATCAAGCTATACATTTCCAGTTTATGCTGATCTCGCATTGTATAGGATTTCCGTACAATGCGAGGTCAGCTTATACTGGAAATGTATAGCTTGATGTGTAGCCGTGTGTACAAGCAGGATTTTGATTTCACAGCGATGGCGTAAGCCTTAAAGGGATGCTGTAGAATTGGAACCCTTTGAGTGAATGCTTAATGTACTTAGGTATTAATTAATAGTGATTATGACGTTAGTAGAAAGAAAAAAGAAAATAAGTACGTTTATTTGGGGTAAAACATGACACAAAAAAAAAAAAACAAAAGGAACAAGACGGGAGAAAAATACCTATGTGTCACATCTACGAAAAACGGCCATCGCTCAGCATATTATTGCTGTGACCAATGGCCAATGGCCATAATGCGAGACAGAGCCACAGCGCTGGTTGGTGCTTAGCTGCGTCTGCGTTGTTGTTTGCGTTTCAACGTAGAAAAGTCTGGAAGTTTGTCGACAGCCTAAAAAAAATAAAAACTTATTCGCTGGATTACTTGTAGCTTTATACTTAAAGTTTGAGTGTAAGTACTTACACGTCTGACACTTCCAAAAGTTGGTGGAGGAACGTGTAAGAAACTCCAAAGATGCTCATTTAAAATAATAATTTGTTTTACAATCTCCTTCTTGAAAAATAAATAATAAAAGTTATCGCTTAAGAAGTTATGAAAAGCTGTCTATATAAGAATACTTGAGTGGAACAATATATAAGCGAAAAAATTATACCGTCGTCGTATAGAGAATCTCCCTCTTTTTGAATTCGGTTAAAAAAAATATTGAAGGAGAATGGGCCTAATACCTAATACAGATAATTGCCACATACCCGCCATGCTTGATGATTTATTCTAATTGTCCCCTCCAAAATACACCGTGATTATTTTATAGGGGCCACTAATGTCCACCCTTGGACATTCTACAAATATAGATGTGATATAATTTTTATATCACATAATTTAACAATGCCACATTCCAAAAAATCATAAGAACAATACTTAGAAATGTTATCAGGATCAAAAATGTCGGCGTCTCCGTATTAATTAATTAATTCTTCCATATTTTATGAGGTATACGTTATACCTGAGTCTTCCCCTTGACAGCTACGGTAAAAGGACATCTCGTCCTAATTTCGGCCTTCCACTCAAAGCTATGCTGTAATCCGCTTAGCTTTAAGGCGCAATTTGTACAAAAGGAAGCAAGTACAGATGTCCAAGGAAAAGTTTGAGCTTCGGCTATCTTCGAAAAACCGAACGTGTGATGATGAGATCTAATATAGAGCTGTTAAAACCATAGAAATACTTGCATATTTTGTATAATAAAAAAAAAATCAATACTTTTGAGTGACATATGACGATCTGCCACCGGAGTAGGTAGCCCTACGGAGAGAAAACTTCATACAAACGGGCAATGATACTGGCGATACTGCAAAACGCGGCAGTACAAAACTTACAAGCATCCGACAGCAATCAGCCGTCCCATACATTTGAGTCGAGTAGGTATTGAAGATTTGTATGGAACAGTTGATATTCTTTTCGCGATTCCGATGTCAGTTCCTTGGAGAAAGTTGTTCAGATTGGTGGTATGTGCCACACCCTTAATATGACCACACTTTTTTGATCCATGCTGTATATAACGACCAGCAGTATTATTATATTCTGTCAAATTATCTATCACTGGAACATTATCAGCAGTTCAAATAAAAATATTCTCAACTAGCTTCCTCTCGCGGCTTTGCCCGCGTGCTATGCCAATAAAAAGCCTATGTCCTTCTCCAGGGTTCAAAGTATCTCCATGCCAAATTTCATCCAAATCCCTCCAGCCGTTTTAGCTTGAAAGCGTAACAAACAAACTCACTTTCGTATTTATAATATTAGTTAGGATAGGATTTAATTTTAATTTAGTTTTCTAGCTAAATATAAAAAGGTCAACTACTCTGCATCCTTTGATGCTAAATATTCAGTCCTAATTAGAAGTTTCTTTTCTCATTTGAATAATAAATTGCAAAAGAAAAATTAACAGAAACTTTTCACTTAATTAATCTGTCGGTGACTTTTGTAGTCCATTCAAAGTTAAATAATGATATTGTAGTTTCAATGTTTTTTATTTAAATGATGGATGAGAATTGACTAAGTTTATTTAAAATGCTTTAATTTTTCTATTGTATTAAATTAATGATATATTGCTTATTTGACAGTCTAATTTTAAATTTATTTAAAAAAGAAACAAGGAATATTTATGTTTATTCGCAGAAAAAACAAAAAAGAAATAGTTGGGGGAAAAATGAGTCTCATCCACGCAAAACGGCCATCGCACAGCGCTGGCTTTTAGCGACAGCCGGTGTTCACGTGAATATGTCAACCAGTGCAGCATAAAATGAGATACAAAATATGAAATAAATACACAAAACAATTATATATCTTCAAATCAAAATCTTTAGCTTCAACATCGCCACCACTGGAAGTCGACCTTAGAAAATATTATATCTGACACAGTTTTTTCTCTCAAATGAAATCCTCAGAGAATGCCCATCAAGATCCCATGGCCCTTTGTTTGAAGCCCACCCTTTGCTTTATTTGGCATAAGTAGGAAATTTTAATGGCCGCCATAAAAAAAATGGAGGACGAATTTTAAACTTTTATCGTTTGGCCGACACAGACATTATGAATAATATATTTATAATTCTATCTTTTTTTTTTCTGGGTATCGAGCGGGCGTGTTTGTTTTTTGGTCCTAATCGTCAACGTGATCAAATATTGGTGTGTGACATGAATAAAAAATGGCGGCCGCGATCATGAAAGGGGAGGAAGCGGAGTTCGGTAAAAGTTTCCTTATGTACGATATTGTGAGCAAGGTATTAAAATATTAATAAACTTGGGTGCAAAGTTTGTTTGTTCTATAATCCGTCATTGCGTACAAAATTCATAATGTGTACCTAAGCTAAATTGTTGAAGGCTTTTTAGGATTATTCCTGTTCCTTGTATCAGACTTTAATAATCCACTAGAGCAACTGCTTTCCTTTTCCTCTTTCTTGCCTCGTTTTGCTGACCTTATTTTCCCTTCTTTTTTGATCATTGTGGTATAAATATGGATTTTGCTGATAATAAATTATAAGCGGCCACAATTCCAGTTTCAAACTAAAATTTTAGTACTAAATAAATAATGAAAAAACATGATCAATCATACCATTTTAAATTAAATTTCAAGTATCAAGTAGGCATTTTAAACATTAATTTTGTTCTAAATCTCGTCTGTTTTTGACAAGACTTATATTAATCCGTAGGCATTTGAAACGAACGCGCTTTGGACAAAGGTCGGCCGGCATAATACTGTAGCTAATATAAAAAAAATACAAAGCAAGTAAGTACTAATAAAAAAAATAGAAAAAGAAAGAAAATGAATTAATATGATGATGATGTAGTTAGAAAATGCGTTTAAATAGGTGTCTGTAAAATTTTCTCTCTGAAGTTATTTATTTGTTGAGCTCTGTTGATGGGTCATTGGTATTTTTTCTTGAGATAAACACTTCATTTTTTTTTCTTAATTTTTCCCTATGTATTTAGGTAATCTAAAAGAAACTCTCAATATTGTAGGTATCTATCTATTATACTGGCAACTAAAGAATATCGGATAGAAGGGCACCAGACATAAAACAAATGAGAGCAAGAGCGCCAACATAGCCAAAAAATAATAAAAAATAATTACAAAAAAAAACATTCGACTTCCAAAAAAAACATAAAAAAGTGAAAAAATAACTTAAATATCGGAAGTCGGTGTCTTTGGTTTTCAATTTTAGTTTTTTGCCAAACAATACATTAGTACAGTTGAATTCAGAACCTCCTCCTTTTTTATGAAGTCGGTTCATAAATAAACGCTAATTCTCTTAAATCCAGGGATTCCATCATTCAAGAAAGAAAGAATAACATTTATTTGGTCACACTTCGTAAAAAAACATACAAAAAAAAGTACAAATAATGTTTTAACAATAATGTGTGCCACGGCTGCGCCAAAAAGGTTAATTTCAGCATTACTGCCAGATAAATGCTGTCTGACGCTGGTTTTCTATTAAACCCTTAGAGACAATGACGGGGAGTACATACAAAGACATAAGATTGAGTATAGGTATAGATAGTGAAATATAAGCACTAGGTTTCGAACGCTGGTTCTCTCGCACACCTAGAATGTTAAGTAGCAAAGCCACAAACTATTTGTATGCTTTGACGATATTAAGTCTAGATCCGCTTATATCACAAAGGACATTGTCGATTGAAATGTATTCACAGTTGCGTTCCCGAAATAGAATGCATTAGGAATAGTATAGACAGTCGTAATATTCGGCTCGAGACTCAGGTCTACATAAATGATTACCCTGCCTCTGTCTTCAAGCAAATTATTCAAATAGGAGCAGCTTCCATTAATCGATTGGTGGGGATCCGATGTTCCCAGACTCGATTCTAAATCGATTTCAGATTGGATAGTTTATCGTTCGATTACATCGATTTAAGTTAATCGATATGCAAATTCGTTGATGAAACGACAACACTGAAATATTGTATAGTTATATTAATTTGTGTTTAATTACTCGGTTTTGCATTCTAATTTCGATGCCATTGTTTCAACCACAATTATTGGAAACTAGAAATTCTGTCCTTTATAATCAGACATTCAGTAATCGATACTCAATTATCGATGTCAATTGTTCTCACTATCGCTTCCGATTCTGTTCAAGAATTTCTCAATCGAACATTGTCGGCCCTCACTGCATATTCTCATTTTAAATCGCCCCCGTTCTCAATAAAACGCCGCCCAGACGTCTGCACGGCGTCTCGGTCGACACAATAGTGATAATGAAACATGCATTACAGCGCCTTTTGTGTTTCCCCCACCACTTTCCGCGCAGCCAATCATGGCGCCTTTGAAGTGGATCCAGGGGTTAATAAATTTAAAATACCTTCTATGTAGAGTTTCTCAGAGATGATGAATTATAAAAATGTTCTTTTGAACTCTGACTTTGTTTATACTTCAGATTAATAATGGATGGTGTATTACTTTCGGCTGTTTTTCCTGTGATAAATAAAGTATTAAGCAAGATTTTGACGACGGATGAATTTCATAGAAACGACATATTTTTTTAATAAGCAAGCCGTGTAACTTGACAAAAGTTTGAAGTAGGTAAGTAAACAAGTTAAAATGTATTTTTTTACGTAATGTTGATGTTTCATTTGATAGCTAACAACATAACATTTTGATGAATTTTAAACCATAAAACAATCTTAATTTTTTTTTTACCACAACGGGCAATCAGTTTTCCTGCATCTCATCTGATGGTAAGTGATGATCAGGCCGAAGGTGGAAGCGAGCTTCACCCGGAATCCTCAACCACAGAGGAACTGGCTATCTTATTATGTAGGTACCTCTAACTACCGAAACACAACAATGCTGTTAACATTGTTGCCATGGCGATAGACTTAGATAAGATGGTGGTAGCTAGCCAGGCGGACTTAGAGCAAGCCCTACCACCAACCAAACCGAGCAGAAAATTTTGCCCCCACTGGGGATTCGAACCCAGGCCCTCTAGTTCTGAGACAGAGGCGGTTATTGAACCACAGAGGCGGTTAAACTATGTACTCCTTCAGAGAATTAAACGTACCTATGAATTATAATATGAATTATTATTATCCATAGCATATCGATGGCGTTTAGTAATCACGAAGTATATTGATCATAAATGACTACCGCCAAAATGCAACAAAACGAAACTATCCCACACGATCCACATTCGAATATGATTAAATCCGATAATACATGTAATATCGACGCAATCCCGCGAAATACTCCCTATTCCCGGGATCCCAGCACTAGATCGCGCCGGGAATTACAAATGTAGTTATTGGGAGTCATATTTGATATTGAGATACCATATTTTATGCGACGATATTACGTCAAAATTGAATTCCTGCTAGAAGTCATTGGGAACGGATATGTGAACTAAAATTTTACATTTTCGTGAATGTTAAAAGATTTCTCATACAAGTGGGAATTGAAGGTTTTATATCGGAAAATTTTGCTTTTTTAAATATAGAATGAGTGTAATAGAAAATGGAAATTGATCTGTTTACTCGAGGAGCTCGTGGCTAAGTAATAACAGCCGCACGGGTCGATCCATCAGGTTCAGCTACGCTTGCCGGGGTATGTCCGTGGATGGGTAATCTTTACATACCGAGACTCCTCAGTGGCTCGGAAAACACCGTTGGTCCTAACTGTCACTCGTGGATCTTAGAAAGTCTGACAACCAGTCTTACCAAAGAGTATCGTTTTACCCAGTTACTGGGTTGTGGAGGTCAAATAGGCAGTCGTTACATGTTACTGGTATTCCGGTTAGACTAGAAACCGACCCCAACATAGTTGGGAAAAGGCTAGGCAGATTGACTCTCTTTCATTTGGTCAACTTCTTGTAGAGCACTAAGTACACGCATGGGACAGGTCTATGTCCAGCAGTGGACTGCGATAGGCTGAGTTGATTAATTGATTGAAGTATTAGTACTTTTTTATTTACAGTTCATTTTGGTCACCTTTGATCTACGGGAAGAGTAACCATTTCAATGAAATATTTCAGTTTTCATAGGAATTTATCCAACAGCCGCGTCGCGCTTGTCTGTGAAAATGTTTGCATATAAGATAAAATACAATAGACGTACTTAGATATATTTAATAACTCTAAATATATCTACGTCTATTGTATTTTATAATGGATTGCCGCAAAGTCACGCCTGAATCAATTAACTATGCGAATAAGATATTCGTTAGGCATTTGATACCTATTTCTGTGGCCCTAGTGAAAAGGGGTATAAGTCCGGTTTTGTGGAAAATGAGTTAAGTATACAGAAGTGATCAGAAAAAAATGCTCTATCGTTCGGTGTACACGGATCTAAGCTATCTCTAAAAATAAAGAAGTTACCTTGTGTAAAAGGGTCCAACTGACACCAAAAAAAAATCAAAAGTCGGTTTCAAGTACTTTTGTATTCTTTTAAACGAAAAAAAAAATGCATTTTGTGTTTTTTAATCTAAATTAACATAAATTACCCACGTTTTACTTTGGTTGGTGTTTATCAATACAACAACACCTGGTTCTTAAAAATGATTTAGTGAGTAATGTGATATTATTAGACATAAATCCGTTTTCACCACCATAAAGGAAAAAAATCAAAGAAACTCTATTGGGATTAGTATGAACATAATCATTCCAAATGCGTATCCATTTTCACTTGTGTGAATTAACATTTAACATATGGGAGAAGGGGTATAATTTATTTTACACCCTCAAGGAATTCATTTTGTGGTTAGTATAAGTCACTATCTTAAAAACGAATTACTTTACATAAAAAATAACTCCATAATAATAAAGAGCATAAATTGTTTACCTATAAAAAAACATCACATGTATTTCAATTGGTAGTGGTTTAAATGTCACACGAGGCAAACACGCAATTTGAAGTGCGCGGAGTGTTTTTTGCGTCTCCTGTGAAGTTGCATTTTTGGACTTAGATCCTTTTTCACTAGGGCCACAGATTTAACGATTTTTGTAAAGTGTACGGACCTACCTAAATACCTTTCATCGAAATCCCACAAAAAAAACAGGTTTCCTAGCGTCCACTCATATTTAAAACTGAAACAAAAAATCCATTACCCAAGTTTCCATTCCAACAGCTCCAATACTAAGTCACACAGCTATATATTCACGTCTTTCGAAACAGAACCCACATTCAATATGCCTCCAGACAGCGTGCCGTTAGATCATTTGCGGTGGGTCACAAATAGTGACGCTACGTGATAGTTCCCGGGAAATCCCGGGATTACGGACTTGTAAAATTCTTGGTGAATCGTAAAAAGTACGGTGGATAAATCTGGTCTGGCGGTTCTTAGAATGAACTGTGATTTTATTCTACTTAAATGCTTTTTTCCTAGACAGTTTGTTGGTAATCCCAGAGTAAATTACCTACATTCTATTAGGCAAATGGATTAAAAAAACTGATTATTTTCGTGTTAAGGCTCTTACATACTGGGGCGATTAGTCGCGCGACGCGACGCCGCCGCATTGCTTGCCGTGAAGTTTTCTCAGAAATTGTTTTATTAAAATTCTCGTCGCGCGGCGAATGGCGCCAGTATGTAAGAGCCTTTAATCGAAATATTTATGCTTGGGCTCGTTATCTTGTTATTTTCTTTCTGTGTTTGTTAACTTTATATATTTTGCTTTTATACAGTATGTCAATAACTGTCCCTAACCAAAAAAGTTTTAGTTCAAATCCCGGGATCTCAAAAAAGCCCGCATAAACAGCACGCACTTCCCATCTCTAGTTATGATAGCTACTACCCAGACATTACCGTCTGAGTGAAACCGCAGGCGACGCCAGTAGACGGCGCTAGTTACAAATTGGTCCCTTCAATTATTTGTCCATTGATGATGCGGAATCAATGGCGGCGACATTTTAAAGGCATCCTATAATGAAAGTAAGTTATTACGATACATTTGTAGATTATTTTGATTAGTAAAATTGGGCTCCATTCTGCCTAAATAAGTCAGCCCACAATCTCTCATTAATTAACTTAATTACGTCAAACTACTTCGCTAACTAGCTTGGGCTAAGTAATAACAGCCGCACGGGTCGATCCATCAGGTTAAGCTACGCTTGCCGGGGTTCGTCCGTGGATGGGTGACCATCTTTACATACCGAGACCCTTCCGTGCCTCGGAAAGCACGTTAAATCGCCGGTCCCGGCTATCATTCGTGGATCTTTGACAGAAGCCCGAAAGTCTGACAACCAATATTACCCTATTACTGGGTTGTGGAGGTCAGATAGGCAGTCGTTCCACGCAAAATACTGGTATTCAGCTGCATCTGGTTAGACTGGAAGCCGACCCCGACATAGTTGGGAAAAGGCTAGGCAGATTGATTGACGTCAAAGTACTTCAATGTTCCAAATGATACAGGACGTAATCATACCCACATTCATATAAAATAATCATACTTATAAGCTTAGAATACCTAGATTTAAAATGAATCCGTGTTATATACCCAAAATCATTACAATTACTCCGGAAAACATGAGAAATTTTCATGTTAGCTTCATTCGTTTCAGCAGAACTAATCCCTAATCTATCTTTTAAATAAATAAAAATCAATGTTTGTTTGTCCTCTATGGACTCCGAAAGGGCTGGACCGATTTTGATGAAACTTTGGTAGGGTATTCTGAGGACGCTAGCGAGTATATCTGGCCCGAAAAAAAATGGCATTGCAATGCATGCGCCGGAGCAGCTAGTAAACAAGCCACTTCACTGCAACAAAATGCATATACATATATCCTAGTTTCTACAATCCTTATACCATCGTATCCTACCGGGTAGTCTTACCCTGACAGCTAAGTAAACAGACAGATGAGCGAGCAATCACTTAATGGTATCCCGAGAGTGGCCTGATAGAAACTACTGGCATGAGATTTAAATGAAGAGAAATCTAGATTCTAGGAAGATTTATTTGTTGACTATATTTTTAGAAAGAAAGAATAACGTTTATTTCGACACAGTTCGTGAAACACAAAATACAAATAACAAAATGACAACAATAGTGTGCGCCTCACGGCTGCGCCAAAAAGGTTCATTTCAGCATTAATGCCAGACAGGTACTGTCTGACGCTGGTTTTCTAATGAACCTTTAGGGCGTTTGTGCACTACAAGGAATTTTACTGTCCGGCAGTCCGATTTTTTACGGTCCGATGTTGATATCACCTTTATTTTGAAGCAGTAAGGTCTGTTTTCGTATTTCAAGTAATACTGCTGCGTTCACATTTTTACTGCCGAACAGTAAAATTCCTTGTAGTGCACAAACGCCCTTAGTGACAACGTGAACGTTTTTGTTTAGTTGGCAAATAAATATTGGTAATGATCTGATAAAATACAATAGACCTAGATATATTTAGTTACCTATTCCGCTTAACTATTCTTGAAGAGTCATAAAAAACTCTGTAAGACATCGACACGTGTTTCACCTCTCAACGAGGCATCCCCAGGATGACGATCGACCAGTCGCGGACCGGGAAAACCCTGAATCAACGCCTGAATGGCACAAGGAATAGGCAAAGCTGGGGTACAGCATTACCCTTTATAACCCTTATATATCTTAAATATTAAACTATCTTCCAACCGCGGCTTCGTCCGCGCGTTATATCAATAAAAAGTAGCCTATGTCCTTCCCCAGGATGCCATCTATCTCCTTGCCAAATTTTGTCGAAATCCGTTCAGTGGTTTAGGCGTGAAAAGGTACCATACAGACAGAGTTACTTTCGAATTTATAATATTAGTATGGACACGTATGGATAATGGATGTGTACCTCTTTATTTCCTTCACATTAACCCCATAAATGTTGAAGAGTTTTAGATAACCCACCATTTTGTTGTCTACGGTTCAACAAACTTGTGTATCCTATAAAATAGTTATAACCATTATGTCTGAATATGTCATTTAACTAAGTGGCACTGTTTAGATACGACGGGGCATAAATAATTTTACGTTTATCTCTATGGTCAAAAGCCATAAAATACTGGATACTTTTTTTATAGAAGGTCATTTTTGAGAAGAAACTATTATTTTGGGATGAAACTTTGATAGAGACTAGGAATAAATTGTAGGACCTTGAGTCTGGAGTAACAAAAGGAAATATACAAACCGTACAATAGCCAAATTCAAAGTCTTTGTTCAAGGATTCATAAAAAACAACAAAAAATTAAGTAAGTAGAAATACCAAGAAACAGAGTAAAGGTTAAGTTATCAATCTACCATCGAATTATATCGTTATGTATCAACAAAGCTTCTACTTACAAAGTCAAATTAAAAATATGAATCGTATAGTAATTGTGTCTTCTGCCAGGGTTGCGGGAAAGTCCGAAAGGGATACCGGGGCCCTTGGCAACAGGCAACTGAAGGAACACAACTGAAACCCACCCGGGGTTTTAGCCAGTAAAAGTCTGACCCACCCTCCCGTTCCGCCTAGAGCTTGATAGTATTAAAAAAAATATCCTAAATACCCTTATCTCTTCGTAGGAACCCAAATAATAAACTATGTTTGGTTTTGGTTATTGGAACAGGTTGAAGATCACGATAAATATTGATTCTGGACGTTATAGGACTTGATTTCAGCTTTTGAAATAAAGAATGCTAGAAAACGTTGGTGGGTCAGTGACCGCTATTGGCATTCTTTAATAGGATGCCCATGAATTCAATTTCACCCCGTATACAATAGAAATAATAGGTAAGTATATCCATCCTACTAATAGGTATTATAAATGTTAAAGTTTGTGAGAATGGATGGATGGATGTTTGTTAAGGCTATTACATACTGGCGCGATTCGCCGCGCGACGCGAATTTTAACAAAACAATATCTGAGAAAACGGCGAACACTGCGGCGGTTTACTCTTTCACGCAAAAGCTACTGAATGGATTTGGATGAAATTTGTCAAACAGATAGTTTATAACCTGGATTAACACATAGGATACTTGTTATCCCGATATTCCCACGGGATCGAGACTTACGCGGGTGAAACCGCGGGACGCAGCTAGTTTGTTATATTTTCGCCTACAAGCGTTGTTGCTACGTTTTCGTCAAAGGAACGTGAAATGTGAATTTCACTCGGTATAGTCTAAAATACGGAGCTATTTTTCAACCTATTTTCAGGACATCTGTGTCCGTTCCATTCATTAATTTTAGAAAGTCTCTCGTTTCTCTGTTTCGTGAGTGTCAGTTGTATAATTCGTTATGAAACACGTGTATTATGTGACAGATATTGTTGTTAGGTTTAGTGGAGACCAGGGACTATTATTTTTGCCCTATTATCTTAGGACACATTTTGACGTGGATTACTAAGGAATTCATACGTTTCACTAGTTAAGGGGTCATTGTACTTACCATTATGAACAACTTTGACTATGGGAAATAAATCGCGAAAAAAAAAAACATGCGGCGCAGTCTTTGGAGACTGCCGCGTGCCGATAGAAGTGAAAACTAAGTAACATTCATTCATTTCTTCAAGCGTTCGGTGACGATGACGCGAGTTCCATGATTTTTGTTCACCCAAAAAGTGCTCAACGGGCCTAAAGTAGTTTTCACTTAAAAAATCAACTGATCTGAGCCAAGCACTATAACGGTGCTTGCATTAGAGGGGCTATCAGGAATGGAGGGATTATGCAATAAACAGTGCTTTTCATTTATAAAAATACCCCAAAAACTACGCATCACCACTACCACAAGAATATTTGCTTATTTAAATTAGTCAGAAGGGCTAAAAGGAATGTTATTCATGCCTCCTAGAACTTATAAGTACCACTTACTTACTCATGCACTCCTAGTACCTACAATAACCCATGTTAATAGAATAATAACTTTATTTTCAAAACTAACTAAATCCATCTCCCGCTGACGTCACCAACCCTCTTACAAAACTAGATTCTGTTTTCAAAAACAGCTAATGTATTTCCATGTCTATCCAGCCAGGTATTGCGGTATAATAATAAGGTATAATAACGGTATGAATACCTGTATAAATACCTGTTTAAATTCTACTAATATTGTAGCTGTCAAAGTTTGTATGTTTGTTCACGCAAAAACAGGGGGGTATTCCTCGAGGCACACTAACTTCAAAATTCACCGAATTAAGCGCACCTAAAGTATTCCTCGAAACGCACCAACGATGAAACATAGAGAAGAGTAGTTTATTTCTGTTTTCCTGGTAGTTTTAATAAATAAACAATTAGGACAGTTGAATTTTAAAACGTCTATCGATATCATGTATTACGTACGAATCCTTCATGCACTTCTCTAGGTTTCATGGTTGGTGCGTTTCGAGGAATACTTTAGGTGTGGTTCATTTAGGACCTTTCAAAGTTGGTGCGCTTCGAGGAATACCCCAAGATGGCTGCATGGATTTAGATGAATTTTGGTACACAGATAGTTTATAACCTGTATTAACACATAAGATACTTTTTATCCTGGTAGTACGTCCCCGTGGGATAATTTTCAACCTCAACGCGGTCGAAGCCGCGGGAAAAAGCTAGTATGGTATAATAATGGTATGAATACCTGTATAAATCTGTATTTTTGTTTGTATGAGCTCACATGGTAATACGATTGGATTGGACATGGCGTTGTGGTGACCATGAAGCAGATTGTCCTGATAGCTTATGAGTATTGTCCTTAGTGGAGATTACTTTGTGTATATAGTGAGAATAAACACGGGAATGTTTTTTTGTGTTGTTCTGAATAATGTTCAAAGTGATTTTAATAAGTTTTATCTACACCCATGTATTAATCCTCTATAAAAGTTTCTGAAACAGTTAGCTTATTGCCAACATTAAAACAACCAGTGTCAAAGTAACCATAATATCATCCAAACGGGTGTTATAATGTTGTACTGAATTTCATAATGCAACTCCTTTAAAAAAAGAACACTGTCATTCACGAGCGTTTCACTCAAAGCACCGTAATTTAAAAACAAAACACATTAGAATTCGAAAAATTCGAATTCACGTCGTACCGCGCCATTTTTGTTCGATATTGGTATCGCAAAGAAACTTTTATAGAAGATTCATATCATGGGTGTAGATAAAATTAGGTATTAAAACACTCATGTTATACTATTATCACACTCGGCTATTCGTGTTTTAATACCCCTTATTATATAACAGTTGTATAAATAACTATTAATGGCTAGTAGGAATTTCTACATTATGTTTTGCTATTGGTGAACAATCAATCTGCCCAGCCTTATACCAACTATGTTGGGGTCGGCTTCCAGTCTAACCAGATACAGCAAAATACCAGTATTTTACATGGAACGACTGCCCATCTGCCCTCCACTCCCCTATGTGCTGATCGCGTTCAGTTACATTGGTGAAATTCGCCGCCGTAATTTGGTACATATTATGCAAATTATTGGCCAGTTTCATTAATTTTAAACCGTACGATGATATCAAAATAAACACATTAAAGGTCGATTCACACATATCAGTGAAGCCACAGTTCCGTTCCGACATAGTACGGGCACAGTGTAAAATATTCTTTCATACATTCTCTATGAACGTATCCCCACTTGTCAATGTCAGTACCGACACCGGCATGAGAATGTATGAAAGAATATTTTGCACTGTGCCGGTACTGTGTCGGAACTGTGGCTTCACTGTTATCTGTGAATCGACCTGTACTCGACAAATTATATCTAAAACAATAAACATTTGTCCTCTATCAAAATAATACATCATGGCCACAATACGCGCTCGCGCCAGAATATGTTAACATTAATATCATTGTCGGATTTGTTCGATTTAATCTGGCATTTTCGCGGCAATGCTTTTGAATTATTTATTTTATCGACATGTCCTGGCTTGTCGGGTATTGTGGATTATGCTTGCAATTAGGCGATTGCACAACAGGCATTATGGAGTGGAGATTAATCCGTCGGTAAAACGTTCGATGAACTTTAATCGGTTGATTAAATTGTCATTGTTTATTATTGAACATGGGCGTCACAATGATCATTATTGCTGAAAAGAGCAAGTTCATCAAATGGATTTATGATAAAAAAAATGTGATTTTTTCCTTCACCGATGTCAGTAATGCCAAGATAAACTCAGAAAGTAGGTACATATTAATTGAAAATGTATCCTGACAAAAACCATATCCATTATAGAACAAATAAATATAAAAGCATCGATAACTTAATCCTTTAAGGCGAAAGCTTCAGGGAAGCTCGCGAAATTCATTTTTTTATCGTTTTTTGCTATTCGCAGATCGGAATCAGGCTGTATGTGGATCTAAATATGATTCGCGGCCGTATCAAATACTTGTTTATAGAATTATAATCATAAACATCATTAATACACCTCTCTATATTCTAAGTTCATATAATCCGACTATTTCTTTAAATCATGACATTTGAGGATTATTCTAACTTAAGGACTATTGCTGAATCTAATGATTACGTATAATTCTGTAAAGGCATATTGTTTACGGTCGCGAATCATATTTTAATCTAGGTTGATTAAAATCTTTTTAGTTGACTAAAAGCTCTTTTTAAATTGCATAATAGCTGGGACTTTTTGTAATAAAAAAAACTTTTCGGCAAATAAATGTTTATTTTTTAGCAAAAACCATTTCTCTCTATATACAACATTTTTTTTTTTTTTTTTGTGGGTGGGAAATCTTCCAATGACTTCTCCCGCTCTGGGCGGAGCGGAAGGGCATGTCAGACTTTTACTGACTAAAACCCACCCGTGTTCCTTCAGTTGCCTGTTGCCAAGGTCCCGGTATCCCTTTCGGACTAACCCGCAACCCTGGCAGGCTCTATATACAACCTGACACTGACAAGTGCAAATTGCAAAAAACGTAAGAAAATTTGAATTTCGCGGACTACCTTGGCGCATCCCCCTTAAGCCTTAAGCTCCTAATGTGAAGTGAAACTATATTGATTTAAGCTCGTTGCAACTACGGCTTCCTCCGCATTTACGGCCACCTTAAGGTTATCCGTTTAATTATAATCCGACTAAGTAGATTGCCACTTTAGAAGTTAAACAGTAATTGCTAACCGCGGTTTAACGATACGCGAACCGATTATTATTGAACTTAGGTTAACTGATTGTGTAACTGTTGGTTTGTGTGTGTATTGGTCCGTTAACTGTCCAGTGGTTAACCTGGTTCTTGGTTTAGACAGCTACGACTTGGTCGTGAGAGATATTTTATATCGGTGATCCGTTTCTGGGTCTGGTGAAGTTAGAGCGTTCAATTCAGAAGTGGAGTCACGACAGTATATTATACTTAAAGATAACTTAGCAAAGTTCAAAAAGGTTTTTTTCCTATACAGGGTGTAATTGAATTCATGGGCATCTTCTTAAGGGGTCGGCAACCATACAAGAAACGTGTTTTTTGCTAAATATAGTACGGTGGTACGGAACCATTCATGTGCGACCGACTCGCACCCGGTTTTTTCTTCTTTATTTCTTTACTGGTCTTAGGAATCTCTTTTCATTCCTAACTTTTATCGTGTGTGTGCGCAGTATTTCAGAAATTCGCAATTGAAGCAAAAAAAAAACGATGCGTCAGATTGACCAAGTCGACCCATTATAACACCTTCAGAGTCAATTGTCATTAATTACAATCTAATTGCTAGTCAAAGACCACACGAACATACGAGTATCTATTACTCACGCCAAATTGCTTCAATAAGTCGGACATTTTACTAGAAACCACAACAATAGGATTCCGCGTAGAAAAAAGGCACTTTCGGCAAGGTAAGGTGTGAATAATTATAGAAACCAAATGATTCATAATGGAGAATAAGAAATCTATTGTGGACTGTGGTATATTAGTGTCATTTGAAAACCGCAATTACTTTTTCGCTGTCAGAATTTTAAGTAGAAGAAACCTAGTAAATACATACAGTCATGATGTATTTGTCATCATGACTAGGATCTAATGCCGAGATCCGACGATCCGCGATTTTGCGGACGGACACGCACGGCAGACGACCACAGACCGCCACGCACCGCGCACCGAGGAACTTCCGATGTCTGCGATACCCCGCACGTACACCTTCCCACGGTGCGGCGTGCGGGTTCGTCTGTGTCCGTCCGCAAAATGGCGCACCGTCGGATCTCGGCATTAGAAAGGTAGCATATTTTAAGTTCGACTACTTTAGGTTAAAAATGGCGGCTCTTTTATGAGTGCGTTCCGCGGTTTCACCCGCGTAATTCTCGATCCCGTAGGATTATCGGGATAAAAAGTATTCTATGACCTATTCCAGACCATGGTCTACCCCTGTACCAAATTTCACCCAAATCCGTTCAGCCGTTTTAGCGTGAAAGCGTAACAAAAAATAAAACAAACTCACTTTCGCATTTATAATATTAAGTTAGGATGTGGCAAGTCGAACTCACGGGGCTATCCTGTGGATGCCTTAATAAATTAAGGCCTGTAGTCCTCTAGGCCTTACAAACTAAGGCCTCTCTAGCCAAGGCATAAAACTCGTAAACTAAGCGACTCACGCTAAGGGGACCCGTGGGTTACGGACCTTGGCGTAGGTTAGCGTCTCCTCACTCCCCCCGCGGAGCTGCCGGGGATCGTGGAAGGCGCACGCAAGTGTGGGAAGGGAACACTGGGGTGGTTTTTAGTCAGTATAAGAGTCCGACAGACTCCTTCGCCCGCCCCAGGGCGGAGGACATCCATGAGGATTTTCCACACCGGAACAAAAACAAAACAGGTTAGCGTCTCTGGGGTCGTCAGCACGGCAGGCTAAAGCGGATCCTGCCAGAGTTGCGGGAAAGTCCGAAAGGGATACCGGGGCCCTTGGCAACAGGCAACTAAAGGAACACGTGTGGGTTTTAGTCAGTAAAAGTCTGACATGCCCTTCCGCTCCGCCCAGAACGGGAGAAGGCATTTGATGACTCCAACCCTCAAAAAAAAAAAAGTCTGAATCGGATCTGAATTAAAAGTTCTCTGCTGCATGTCACATCGTTAATAGCCCTTGGATTGCCCGATGTACAGCCTTCTTCTGCGTTTCGACCTAGACATGATGACAAATGAATCACCTACGTCACACACTACTTAAAATTCTACCAACCATAAACCAATGACACCAATTTATATAAACAATAGACCACTATAATAGATTTCTTCGAAAATAAAGCCCACCTTTTGTCAGGTAATGTGTTAATAAGAGTAGAATCCATGATTCATACTTACGTATCTAGGTACGAAGCCGATAAGCTTGTATTTGCATGACTCACTACGAAACGAGGTCAGCAGATAACATGGTTCCCACTGTAATCTTTACTATTCGATTTCTTTGTTTACTGTCTATATTGTAGTCAATCAATCAATCTACCTAGCCTTTTCCCAACTATTTTGGGGTCGGCTTTCAGTCTAACTGGATGCAGCTGAATACTAGTATATTACATGGAGCGACTGCCTATCTGACCTCCACAAACCAGTAACTGGGTAATACGATACCCCTTGGTAAGACTGGTTATCGGACTTTTGGGCTTCTGACGACCCGTAACGACTGTCAAAGATTCACGAATGACGGCCGAGACCAACGGATTAAAGTGCTTTCCGAAGCACGGAGGAGTCTCGGTATGTAAAGATGGTCACCCATCCACCGACCAACCCCGGCAAGCGTAGCTTAACCTGATGGATCGACCCGGTGCGGCTGTTATTACTTAGCCACGAGCTCCTCCTACTGTCTGTATTATAGTGTGATACTTTAATTGAGATCGTGTGGCTCCAAACAAAAATTAGGCCGCTCATCGTCCGTTATGAACTATGAGTAAAAGAACATTGCTTCGACAATTGCATGCGACTGAGCTCGATCAGAGGGCATAGACAAGTGACAATCGCTTCGAAAGCGTTTCGTATTTCTACAACAACTTTCAACAGGATTGACATAAGCTTTCGATAGCTTATGTCAGTTCTATACATTTTTACCTTTTCTATCATCGTTATCGCTGATAGAATATCACTTTGTTTAGGCCCTCAGGACTTTTCATCCATCTGTTGCCGGCAAACTTGCGAAGATCGTCACTAAATGAATTATTGTTATTATAAGAATAATAAAAGGTAAAAGAAAGTGAAATGTATAAAATCGAGTTAATGTTGCATTATCAACAGCAAATCCTCCTCAAATTCAATTAACTAATATAGTTCCTAAATATGGGATAGCAGATAAAAGATTTGTAATAACAGTTGCTCCTCAGGGATTTGATGACATCGTAACCATTCAAGAACAAATCTGCGCCAATGGTCATCAGTTCTAGGGCCGGTATGTCTGTCCCATTTAACTAACTTTGCTGGTCCTTGCCTTTACAGTAACTGTTGGTTTCATGGTTGCAAGCGTGACTACTGAGCGTGGGGTCCTGGTTTCGATTCCCGGGTCGAGCAAAGTGTTATTGGGTTTTTCCATTAGGAATTTCTTAGTTACAGCCCGGAGTTTGGAAGTTGGAGGTGTGATACACCCGTGGCTCGGAAAGCACGTTAAGCCGTTGGCCCTGCGCCTGATCGTGTCGAATTGCCGTCCCATCGACTATAAGAGTGAGGGGGGTAGAGGGAGTGTACCTGTGTCTGCGCACACACTTGTGCAATATAATATCTCCCGCGCCGAAGGCTGGTCTCCGCCCAGATAGGTCCGCCTGGAGGATTATAATTGTCATCAGGAAGTCGGTGTTCATCATCATAAATATTATCATCGCCACATGTAAAACCATAAACGTCCCAATGACAGCTACATAATCAAACAAAAAACCGTCGAAAGTTGCACTACCAAAAGCACTGAAACTAAATTCTAATTCTATTCCAATATATCCTGTAAAGCCAATTTCACAATATTAATTAGCCACAGATTTCATAATTAGTATTTGATTTCTAACTGGAGGCTACATTTATCATATTTATTGAGGCTGTATAAAGTTATTTCGGGTATAACTGTCTATGTTAAATACTTATGAGGCTTTAAATGGTATACTACTATAGGTACGGAAAAACCTAATGAAAATAGCGTTCCCATTATTAATTAATTCTTTATTAAGAGTAACAATGAGAGGAGCTCGTGGCTAAGTAATAACAGACGCTCGGGTCGATCCATCAGGTTAAGCTACGCTTGCCGGGGTTAGTCCGTGGATGGGTGACCATTTTCACATATCGAGACTCCTCCGTGCCTCAGAAAGCACGTTAAGCAGTTAGACCCGGCTGTCATTTGTGGATCTTTGACTTTCTTTACGAGTCGTCAGAAGCACGAAAGTCTGACAACCAGTCTAACCAAGGGGTATCGTATAACCCAGTTACTGGGTTGTGGAGGTCAGATAGGCAGTCGCTCCATGTAAAATACTAGTATTCAGCTGCATCCCGTTAGACTGGAAGCCGACCGCAACATAGTTGGGAAAAAGCTAGGCAGATCGATTGATTAAGAGTAACAATGAGACTCATAGTATGTAGGTAGCTCAACTCAAAAATGACAAACAAGCAAAAAATCATCAAAGTAACACCTTTTAATTTAATCTAAACACCTCTTATCTCACTGCATCGCCACCCAACCTCTACCCGAGTCAAATACAAAATTGATTCAATTAATTCCCTTCAGTCTCACTTAGCAATAAGGCTTGCAAGTGAGAAACGGCGCTGGAACCGCCCCAATTTATTAACTCTGGCTATATACACTTTATTAGTGGCTGGTGGATAGCTTTCTTCATAATTTTTAGGGGTTGTTCGAAGAAGATAATCGTCTTTTGTTTTCGAGAGTTCATTTGTCTTTTGACCCCAAGTATGGCTTCGCAATGACCGCTATAGAAATGATCAAAGGGATTTTTTTAATCGAGATTCTTGAAAGGCTGTATGGTCATGTTATCAACACGGTCGGTTTATTTTATACACGGTGATTTTTAATTCACTGTTAACCTTTCAGGACGTGAAAGTACTCATGAATTACACGAACTCTGAAATATCGAAAAAATATCAGCTGTTTCATACAAAAATGTAAATTTACCCTATGAAAATGTATAAAACATATGTTTTTTTTTGCAAGCCGCGTTAAGGAACTTCGTTCCGATAAGTATAAGCATAAACAGCCTGAAATATTCCCACTAATGGGACACAGGCCTCCTCTCTGTGAGAAGGAAAATAATAGAGAAATCATTATTCAAACTCTTTTGCAGTCCACTGCAAGAGAAGACTTATGCCCGTCTTTTCTCTTTCACGCCATATTTTCCTATTTTATGCCAGTCCAATGTATGCTGTCTTATAAGTTACCAGCTGATGCTCGCGACCTCGCCTGCCAAATTATATACCAAAACCTTCCTCGAGAACCACTGTAACCATTGATGAAAACAGCATGAAAATCGGTGCAATAATTTTTGATTTTATCGCGAACAGGATGACAGACAGACGCGGCGGAGGACTTTGTTTTATAATATGTAAGGATAATGAATGGCTGAATCTACATAAAATTCAGAAGTAGTTTTTTTACAATTCCCATTAGTGGAGGAAATGGCCCATATATTGGTATGACGGTACCAACAGCTGTATGTAGGTATCATCAATTTCACTTTCTTCAAAACTATGTATTGTCATCAATTTAGTTCCACCAATATAGCTCTGCAGAAACTTTTACTTAATTTTATTGTACCACTTACAATTTCCATACCTTTCAGGTCTATATCTGAATTCGTTCCGAACAATATTTCTCTCAACACACAAATTCATTGTTAGTAGTACTAATATTAAAATCTATTCTAAGCCAATGAAATGCTTTGTAAAGACTCGTATTGTGGAACAGCTTTGAAATTCTGATATAACCACAGAGTATGGAAATTCAGAAGACCCACGGATGCTACAAAAAGTCGTACTTCGAATAATTCCGCAACAGTTCCATGGACAATTTGAAACAGATTTCGTGACTGTCAGTAAGAAAAATCAATCTCTAATAATCAACAGTCAGTTACCAATTAACCAAAACGAAACAACTTCCAATCTATAGCTAGTTGGTTCAATAAAATGATGGTCATCATTGGCACTCAGAAATGAAGAGATCCGCAGGAGAACCAAGGTAACCGCAGCCCGAAGAATTGCCAAACTTAAGTGGCAATGGGCAGTGCACATTGGTCGCAGAACAGATGGCCGATGGGGCCGGAAGGTTTTGGAGTGGTGACAGCGTACCGGAAGACGTAGCGTTGGAAAGCCTCCCAAGGTCGACTGATGACCTGGTGAAGGCCGCAGAAATCCGCTGGATGCGGGAAGAACAGAACCGGTTGAAGTGGCGGAAACTTGGGGGAGGCTTATGTCCAGCAGTGGACGTCTTTCAGCTGAAAAAAATGATCATTAGCACTCAGAAGCTTGAAATTCCTTAAACCACTCTACTTTACTACACTTTCTTGCATACTACTTCGCTGTAGACGACAATTTAATACACAATCAACAATTCCAACATCATTGCATGAAGAGAATCTTCTGTAAATACCTTTGAACACTATTCTAGAATATTATGGCTAAAGCCGCGTAGGTGGTTCTATAGTTTAACACAAGGGTGGTACGTCTACCAGCTTTGCGTGACAATTTGAGATTTATTGTGTATCAAGCTTAGAGTTTAGAATCTCAGTATTCTTGGTCTTATACGTCTTATGGTAATGTCAAAGGCTCATTCATATTATCGCCTAAGCTGACTGTACAGACCTCATGGAAACTGTAACACTAATAATATGAACTACTAATAATATCCTGTTGTATGTGTCACCACCTGCATTTTTACACGAATGCCCAAAAAGGAGTGTAATGTTTTTTTAGATAGTACCTATTCCAGCTGAAACACTAGAAAGTGGTGACAGGCGGCAGTTTTAGCGGACTGCCTCATGTAATTTTGACGTTCAAACAGTGCTGATTCTCAGCCTAGTTTGAATAAATCACATTTCCACAGTTAGTAGTCATAATCATGCAGCTTATAACGTTCCCACTACTGGGACACATGCCTCCTCTATGTGAGTGGGAGTGGGCCATCCACCACCCGGGTCCAGTGCGGGTTGACGGAGGTCATGTTTTAGAATTTTTGGTTCTAGGACATGCCGATTGCCGTTTCCTCACTATATTTGCCTTCACCATTTTGAGAGGAGTGGTGATGAAATAATTAACAAAAAGTGCCTGGCTGGATTACTAGTTACTTTAAGTTATGTGGATAACTAACTATTAACCTAACCCAACCCACTTTGAGGACAGTTGCCTCAATCACCATTCTGGGTAAACTGACTCTTGAGTACTCTGTGACCCCTCCATCTGACTTCTCAGTACATCGCAGAGAAATAATAGGCACTCCAATCTCCAGTTTCTTAGCCAACAAACATTGAACGATCGCAAGTCGGAAGTTCAAAGCCGGTTGATCAGTAAAATAATATAGTGATTCCTAACTAGTTAAATCGATTAAGTTGCCGGGGCTTGCAGTGAGACGTAAGGCTGCGTTTACACTGCCTGCTAGAGTGACTAATAGATCAATTTTATTCAAACTAACTTCATTATTGTGAGTTACGTGTGGTTCCCATCAAAAATTTCCTGATTGCTTTTCTCTTAATGTGTTAATAGTGTGGCTATAAAACGTACAAAGGTCTGGTCAGATTTTATGGTGTTTGCCATTAGACATAATACGCAATTCTTTCATAGAGAAATGAGCTTTGGAAGACACATGTGCTGTAAACATAGACGAGAAATCAATATACTTCTACAAGTGAAAACAGGCCACATGGTACGAATAAACATTTTTTTTTTTTAGTTCTTGACTTTATCTCCTTTAGAGGGCGCCATTTTTGTGACGTCACATAGCCTATAACCAGCGGACAATCAAGACGCTTCCAACGATACCTCATTTGTGAAATTGTGATGAGTGGTTTCGAAGATAGGAGGGAACAGATGAACATACATACATACCGGTCAAAATCATAACCATCCTTTTTTCTTCGCCATAGTCAGGTAAAAAGAAAAAAGCATGCTGCACAATTTAACAAACTTCGATAATAAAAACTTTACTGGAAAAAAAATTAAATTGATTTTTTTTTTATTTAAAAAGCTTTTACTTTATTGTCATCCCACGCCTCAACAAACAGTCTGGCCACAGCCTTAGTCTATGTTAATACTATCAGAGTCAAGTATTGAGCTGGGACCTAAACTTGGTCTTAAAACTTCAGCGGTCAGTAACATAGTGATTGTTTTCACTTATTAAAAAAAAAACAAAGCCATAAAAACAGTTTACATTTTTATGGTCGTACTTTGTTTTATGATGGAAATAATTTAGTCTGTGGCATAAACGTGTTTACATCTGCCATAAAGATGACACACACCTAATAGACAATAGAAGACTGTTATTAACATAACATAACATCACGCCTGCGTAGTATTATAATATCTGTGACGCCTGTATTCTCCGAAGGATTAGGCAGAGGTGTGCCTTTAGGTACACACGGCTACACATCAAGCTATACATTTCCAGTATAAGCTGACCTCGCACTGTACGGAAATCCTATACAATGCGAGATCAGCATAAACTGGAAATGTATAGCTTGAAGTGTAGCCGTGTGTACAACCACATTTCGCCAGTTATGTTTAAGGCGAGCCTATTGCAATCAACCAGATAAAAATCCAGACTCCGAGCTGCTACTGAGAGATGCCAGGTGGAAAACCCAATAATACTTGGCCTGAATCGGGAATCGAACCCAGGACCCCATGCTCAGCCGTAGCGCTATACCAAGGAGGAAGATGAAGTGAAAAAAAAATGGCAGTCTTTTCGATTACATAATATTTCAAGATGTCCGCTGATGTCCAATAATAGAAAATAAGTTTTTTTGTAATTATAAATGTAACTCTGTATAATTAAAAAAATCAAGTAATAAAAACTAAAACCCAACTATATATTATAATTCTTTTGGGGTTATAATATATATATTTTTGAAATGTGCTCATTAAGCCCTTTCATTTGATACCCAACATGGTACGATTAAACAATTTTTTTTTTAAGTTCCTCACTTTATGTCCTCTAGAGGGCGCCATTTTTAATTTAATGTGACTTCACATAGCCTATAACCAGCGGACAATCACGACGCTTCTAACGATACCTCATTTGTCAAATTGTGATAAGTGGTTTGGAAGATAGGAGGGAACAGATGAACATACATACATACATACATACATACCGGTCAAAATCATAACCCTCCTTTTTTCTTCGCCGTAGTCGGGTAAAAACAAACCTATTTTCTCATTCTAGGGTAAGATTTTCGTATTTAAAACCCTGTCTCTCTGATATTCAAACAGATAGAACAAAGTAACTGACTTTCTAATAATGTTTAGCGTTAATTGTATTTAGTAACAATTAAAATCATCAAATTCGTAGTTAATTTTGTTTAAGGGGGATGCGCTATGGTAGCTCGCGAATCCAAATTTTCTTTGATTAACATAATTATGATTCGCGGCCGTAACAAAGTATTTTACAGAATTACAGAATCATCAATTCAACATACAACCGGATACTGACCTGCCAATTGCAATTTTTTTTTTGAGGGTGGGAAATCATCCAATTACTTCTCCCGCTCTGGGCGGAGCGGAAGGGCATGTCAGACTTTTACTAACTAAAACCCACCCGTGTTCCTTCAGTTGCCTGTTGCCAAGGTCCCGGTATCCCCTTCGGACTAACCTGCAACCCTGGCAGGCATCGATCCTAGCGGACCCCGCTAATTGTGCTGACATCTCTTTGAGGCGCGCGTGGAACACGACGCGCCATCGACACGGGCCTGGTCCTAATCGGACGGCGAGCTACCCATTGCTCGCCGTCCGCAAGCCCGCGCCTATGGTGCTGGCTACCCCGGGCTACCCTGACGTTTTCGCCTTAAGTTTAATGAATGTCATTAAAATTATAAGCTAGGTAATTTAATGTAACTTTGCTAAAACAAATTACTGAGCCTCTTTCTTCATATAAACTCAATGTTTAAGTAAAACATTCTACATACGCATGTACAAATTGAATTAGAGAAAGTATTTTCAATCAAAAATAAAGTTTCTACTATAAATATTTGCTTCGGCACTGAAACTAACAAATGACGATCATCTATTTCAATTCGCGCAATCGCTTGCCGGTTATCCACAAATCATAGACAAACATACCTATTATTTTACACATAACTATAGTTATCGCATTTTAGCATGGCAATAGCGGTCATTGACCTTTCCCTAAAATCTCTCCGTAGGAACTTAAGCAATAAAATATTTATGTTTTTTCGTTATTGGAACATGTTAAAGATCACGAAAGATAGATTCAAGACGTTCATAATCAGCCTATAATGTTCCCACTGCTGGGACACAGGCCTCCTCTTTGTGAGAGGGAGTGGGCCGTAATTATCTGCCACGCGGGCCCGGTGCGGGTTGGTAGATGTCACATGTCTTCAAATATTTAGTTCTAGGACATGCCGGTTTCCTCACGATATTTTCCTTCACCGTTTTGAGAATGGTGGTGATGAAATAATTCACACAAAGTAAAGCGCCTGCCTGGGTTTGAACCCACGACCTACAACTCGTAAGTCGAGACAGTTACCACTGGGCCACCACTGCTCTCACTGATTCAAGACGTTAACGGAATTTATTTCAGTTTGTTTTAACTAAAAAAATCATGAAAATGGATGTGGGTCAATGACAACTATTGCCATGCTAAAACAACGACAACTATAGGTAATTCGACCCATAATGGCTTTGCCAAGGTTGAATGTCCATTGCATAAAACGACAAGGTCTATTTTTGCTGTAAGACCATTAGGATAGTTAGATAGTTTCAGCCTTAATATAGTTTTAATTTACTGGGTGTTTTTGTCAAAACTGGTAAACAATTACGAGCCCAACTATACCTACTTATAAATGGGAAAAACAACCCTATGTATACTCAGTACTTATCTCTCTTTATGAATTTCGTACAAAGGAAGGCGAAATAATAAGGGAAAAGATATTAAGTGAAAATTCCAGGAAGGACGTCATTATGGCACATAGGAGGTGCCTACAGTACCTACACCTTATGGTGAAAGCACCAGGATAGCTCGCGAAATTAAATTTTTCTAGGTTGCGAAAAAACTAAGATTTTTGAATTTTGCGAACTACCTTAGCGTATCCCCCTTAATGGTAGTGAAAGAACCTAGAACATTGACAAATTTTCTAGGTGCACTAATTAAAACAGTTTGCCTGTATTTTTTTTTTGTTCTGCAATTTTATACACAATCGCACTAATTATGTAAATAAGTATCGTCATCATCTGCCTGGCCTTTTCCCAACTATGTTGGGGTCGGCTTCCAGTCTAACCGGATGCAGCTGAATACCAGTATTTACATGGAGCGACTGCCTATCTGACCTCCACAACCCAGTAACTGGGTAATACGATACCTCTTAGTAAGACTGGTTGTCAGACTTTCGGGCTTCTGACTACCCGTAACGACTGTCAAAGATCCACAAATGACAGCCGGGACCAACGGCTTAACGTGCTTTCCGAGGCACGGAGGAGTCTCGATATGTAAAGATGGTCACCCATCCATGGACTAACCCCGGCAAGCGTAGCTTAACCTGATGGATCGATCCATGCGGCTGTTATTACTTAGCCACGAGCTCCTCCGTGTATATGTATATAAGTATGTAGTTAGTTCTTATTATTATGTGACACTTATTTTCAGCGTCAGGCACTAGTTGTCTGGCGTTTTTGCTGAACTGGGCCTTTTAGGCGCAGCCGTGAGGCACACTCCCCTGATAATGTCCTACACTATTAAGGCTCTTACATACTGGCGCGATTCGCCGCGCGACGCGACGCCGCCGCATTGTTCGCCGTGAAGTTGAAGTAGAAATTGTTTTGTTAAAATTTGCGTCGCGCGGCGAATCGCGCCAGTATGTAAGAGCCTTTACACTTTTTATTTGTTTATTTATGTTATTTTGTTATCTGCTGTATATTGTATGCCTTTTAGTTTGTGCTGAAAAAATGTATTTTCTTTCATCTTTCTTTCCCTAAGACACAATAAAGGCCCTTACATACTGGCGCGATTCGTCGCAAAACAATTTCTGAGAAAACTTCGCGGCGAACAATGCGGCGGCGTCGCGTTGCGCGATAAATCGCCCCAGTATGTAAGAGCCTTTAGTCTTGAAGTGTCACCCCGAACAACCTATCCACCGACCCTATCAAGCATATCAATCTAACTCCTGCGCAATAAGGCGTAGTATACAACATTAAAAGCGAATAGAATAGAAGTATGATTTACTCACTGATATTTATTTGTTTCAGGTAATTTGGCGTGCCTGCCGCTGATGTGGCCCGGGGTTAATTGCAGACCGATGGCTTTAACAGCTCAGTATTGTTTGTCTTCAATTGTTTTGAGTTTGGGCTATAGATTTATGGTTTGTATATGTGTCTGTGGTTTAGGATTGTGGAAAATCATTGAAAAACGTGGTTTTTTAGGGTTCCGTACCTAAAGGGTAAAACTTCAATTAAGACCTTAGCTTATATTGATTTTGCTACATCTGACCTACTGTTCCACCTAGCTGACTGACTAGTATTTTTACCATGACGTGAGAAAAGATCTCAAAAACCGGCCAAGGGGGAATCGGACTCTATTAAAACGGCAAAAAATCAAGTCTGTTGTATATGAGCCCCCTTAAATATTTATTTTATTCTGTTTTTTAGTATTTGTTGTTATAGCGGCAACAGAAATACATCATCTGTGAAAATTACAACTGTCAACTATAACGGTTCATGGGATACAGCCTAGTGACAGACGAACAGACAGACAGACGGATGGATAGCGGAGTCTAAGTATTAAGGTCCCGTTTTGCCCTTTGGGTACGGAACCCTAAAAAAGAAACTCGCCAAGTGACTTCTATGGAACGAACTGGCCAGTAACAGCTTCTGGGTAAACCTAGGGTTTCTTAAAACTTCGGTGGCTGCCAAATAGCGTCCGCAATTTACCGTCGAATGACGTCACTGAAACGTTGTCTATGAAAGTAAGTTGCTGTGTTTTCCATCATGTTCATGACAGCTGTCACTGCGGCCGCAATTCTGGCGGTCACCGCTCTTCTAGAAAATCGTAGATATAAACAAATAACGCATTATGTGGCCTATCAGTCATGATGTATCACACACCATCAAAATACTCATTCTTCTACTATTAAATACGAATCGTATTCCAAAAATGTCCCTTATTTTTAGGCGCCATATTAATCCGAATGAATCTCCGGGAAATGTCGGAATTCCACAAATTGTGAGGTCGGGCGGGCCCCGCAAATATTCGGGCCCCTTGCCCCCGGGCCCCGAGGCTTCATATCCTGTTCACTTAAAATTCTCTTTTAAACGTAGAATTTTAATCATACGACTCTGAACTTTTGATATACTGTTCTTAGTGTTAATTTACGCTTTGTAATTAGGAGGATAAGCAGTACTGTTGGTTATTAACGTATCTCTTGATGTGAATGAGGTTCTCGTGTGGTTTTCTTTGGACTTTGCTGATTATGATATGGTTTTGAACAAAAACAAACAGAAATATCTAATAATTATATAAGTTTTGGGAGTTACATACTTTTGGAGTGCGGTGTTTCGAATTTGTAATTAGATGTAACTTGAAATATTTGTTGAAATAGGTACAGGAACATAAATAAATTCTAAAATATTGGAATACTAGCTGCGTACCGCGGTTTCACCCGCATAAGATCCCGTAGAAATATCGGGTTTAAAAGTATCCTTTGTCCTAATCCAGGTCATGGTCTACTCAGAAGGTGGTGGTGGTGACCTAGGGTCACCACCACCACCTTCTGAGTGAGTTTACTGTCATGCATTTCAATACGAATTATACAATACATTTGGTGAACTATGTAGCCGGCGACGTCGCCATGTTGTTTATGTAGCCGGCGACGTCGCCATGTTGGTTATGTAGCCGGCGACGTCGCCTTGGCGTCCCAGTGTATTAGCGCTCTTATTCTTTGTGTATAAGTTTCTGAACCTACACAAAATCTCTCTATAACCATAAATACACTTAGATATTCCGCGAACAATTATTTATATTCGCTACTCGACCGATTTGAGTACAAACGCATTTCACTGTCCCCTTTTAAACCTTATAGAGTGTCCAGCGTAACTTGACCCGTGGCCAAATTCGGAACTAAAACAAAAATATACAGATTTTGATGTAAGAGTTTGACTTTTGCCTTGACAGGCAGCGCCGCCGTGAAATGTCAAGTTATTTTGGTCGTGTTAGCATCGGGGTGGACTTTCTTTATAAAACCTTTTAAGCTTTTAGCGTTTTTCCTATTGTATATTATTATATATATTTATAGGTATATGTTATAGTTATGTTTAACCGGATTTGGCTGCCTCAGGGTACAATACTTATGTGAATTTTGAGGGTAAAGGATTAGAGAGGGTCTGGCTATTTCTACCTTTTTCATATGACCTTGCGATTAAGCGGTAATATTTGCAAATTAACTGCAATGCTGTGGGTAACATCCTCGGAGAGGTGTGGTCGTTTTTTTTTTGATAGACCTCAAATTGGCACAGAATTAGCGAGTGATTGACCTTCCCGACCTAGATTTAATCTTTCTAGAAGAGACTGCCTCGTTGGTCTAGTGGTCGCAAGTGCTACTGCTGAGCATGAGGTCCTGGATTCGATTCCCGGATCGGGCAGACTGTAATAGGGTTTTCCCATCTGAAATTTCTCAGTAGCAGCCCGGACTCTGCATTTGTGCCCGGTTGATGGCAATAGACTCGCCCCCTATTACATGGGACTGAAACATAACTGGCGAAATGTGGATAGACTATAAATGTGCACCTCTGCCTCACCGTTCGAGTAATATCTACAGGCGTGATGTTATGTTATGTTATAGAAGAGATTTACTGTTTATTACTATTAATACTATTGATATAAGATCAGTTACAATTATAATGAGGCCTCTCTGTGAGAAGGAGTGGGCCATAATCCACCACGCGAACGCAGTGTGGTTCTAAATCAAATATGTAGTAGTTATAATGTTATTGGAAATAATAATACACCTGACCTTTGAACTTGACCTTTCAGTTTTCAATATCTATTTCACTGTTAGCTAGGTATACACGCTTAAATAGCTGAACGGATTTGGATGAAATTAGCACACGGATACACCATGTCCTGGATTAGGACATAGGATACTTTTATCCCGTTAGTACGTTCCCGTGAGATAACTTCCAAAGAGCACGCGTTCGAAGCCGCGGGAAAGAGATAGCACTAAAATAAAAAGGTTTAAAACCTTCCAGGAATATACCATAAACCCAGTAACTAATACTTCATCTTCCCCAATTTCGATATCATAATATCAATAAACTTCCAATACATTAAGGTACAAATATTTTTTTCCGAATTCAAGTATCCAATGACATTCAAGCTTATTATTACTCGAAACTTGAGACCCTTCTTCTACCTGTGTCGTTTGTAAACATACGGTGTAAACAAGGCCTTAGGCTGAGCGGGAACTAGCGTTCGATCGATGGTCGATTTTGTTCTTGAATGGGGAATTTGGAACATTGTGTTTTAATCACATGACATAACATAGCATATCGCCATATTTCCCCGAAGGGAAGGCAGTGGTGTACGTACAGTACACCCACATTAGCAGAAACCCGAACTAAAAGCCGAAGACACACGAGCGAATCCGAAGCCAAGATCGAATTGGTAAACGATAAAAAGAAGTGTAATGTGCAGACTGCAGACGTATTACCACTACTTTCATCGGTTTTTGTTCTGTTAAAAAAACTGTTCTAAATCGGCTTAGCATTAGAGAAGATTTGTCGGGAACTCAGTTACTACGATGTGCTCTCGCCTTAATCCTGATGTTAAAGGTCATTAAAATATTATTTACGGGAGTGATTTTAAGCTTGTTATGATTTTGGGGTGAGCTGTAATCCCAGTGGTTAGAATCTAAGCTGTATAAAAAAACTGGCCATGTGCGTCCGAAACGCGCACTTAGGGTTCTGTGCCACCAAAACTATAATACTTAACTTCTTTTATTAAAAAACCGGAATTCATTCTAAAATAACGATATCCCTGTTTATAAAAAAAAACTTGTCGAATACTTACTCCCACATTAATAAACTTTGTCTGTCGTAGTCCACTGCTGGACCTAGGTAACATACATTGGACTTAATATCGTACTTGTCCAATTTTCTTTATAAAGCATAATCAGCCTATTATGTTCCCACTGTTGGGACGACACAGGCCTCCTGAAGAGAGGGGGTGTAATCCACCACGCAGGCCCAGTGCGGGTTGGTGTTGATGTCAAATGTTTTCGAATTTTCGATTCGGTCTGTAAGCAGTGGTGATGAAATAAATTACCTACACAAAGTAAAGCGCGTGCTTGGGTTCGAACCCACGACGTATAACTCGTAAGTTGGGGCCGATACCACTGGACCACCACTGCTCGTCTTTATAATTATACAGCTGCCTTAGTCTCCCGAAGATAACTTCAGATACAAACAATATATAAGGAAAAACCTTATTACTCATTGTTGAACAATTTCTCACAATACAAAGGAATCAAAGAATAAATCCTACAATTAAATTGTATCGCGATAGTATTTCGTTTCATCGAAAGTCGACAGTTAACAGTTTGTCTTAATTGACTGTTTACAAGAAACAATTTGTTGTCATAATGACTTTTCTCAAGAGAACGCTTGTTACTTTGAGAAAAACATTGTTAAACTTGGAAAAAAAAAATACATATTTGTTTGACATAAGTACTTAAATGAAACATTTTTCTGAAAATGACTCAAAGATAATTGTTTCTATTCAGAAGCCTGAATAACTGTGAATATACAGTGTTTAAATCTAACGAAAGACACAATTTTTCCTCATCTAATTTTTCTACATTCGTGTCACCCTGTATAATTGAGTTGTCACTGTCACAGATTGTCAAAAGCCTTAAAATGTCTTAGAAACTTTGTGTTATGTCAAAAAATGTACTCAGTATTTTAATGTTTCCAAATGATTTGGTTTTTTCTTAATATAAGCGTGTTACATACCAATGTTAAAAGAAAAATAATATTGAATCATCATCTGCCTAGCCTTTTCCCACATGGAGTTACAGCCTATCTGACCTCCACAACCCAGTCAATGGGCAACACGACACCTTCTCCCGCTCTGGGCGGAGCGGAAGGGCGTGTCAGACTTTTACTGAATAAAACCCACCCGTGTTCCTTCAGTTGCCTGTTGCCAAGGTCCCGGTATCCCTTTCGCATTAACCCGCAACCCTGCCAGGAACACGATACCCCCTAGAAACTAGTCTGTAAACTACTTTCGGGTTTCTGATTACTCGGAATAACTGTCAAAGATCTACGAATTACAAACTCAAAAACTCAAAGCATTTATTTCAAATAAACCAATTACAGGCACTTTTTAATTGTCAAGGGGAAGAACGGGCAAGAAACTCCACGGACACTCTTTTTAAATCAGAATATTGTTACAATACATTGGTTACATCATTCATGTTGACATGTGATTACAATGCAGAAAAAGGTGCACGTTAAAAGCGTCCGTACTTAAAAGTAAAATAAAAAAATTCAAAAATTAAAATAAGCCGTGGTAGCTAAGAGCTACGAGCTAAGAGCGTGGTAGCTACAGCCGAGACGAACTGCTTATCGTGCTTTCCGAGCCACGGAGGGGTCTCTTACGGATGGTCACCCATCCACGCACCGACCGCGGCAAGCGTTGTTAAACCTTGAAGATCCATCCTTGCGGCTATTACTATTTAGCCACACGCCCCCTAGCAAGCGAATACATTGAATAAAACACGTGAATATGCGATCTGATATCTGAAACAAATAGTACAGTATTTTATTTGGGTAAAGTACGGTCGGCCGATAGTGATCTTCGATAGTAGTGGTTACTTCACTAAATGAAATACCTACAGGAATATATGAAACAGAGTAGTTTTTTTGTTTTCATCCTGTATAAAAAAATATGGGTAGGTAGACCGCGGCGAAGGTGGTGTGACGATCTAATCATGTTTGCGGGGCTAACAGACACCGCACACAATAGAGAGATTTGGAAGGAAAATGGGGAGGTCTTTGCCCAGCAAGACACATTGATAGGCTATAAAAAAAGAAGAGTAGTTTAAAAAAAATCGGGATCAAATGTTACTGCTATTAAATTTCGTTTTATTATGAACAATCTGCGAAACGCTGTTAAACCCTAAACTATTTTTAACTTTACCTGAAATCTAGTCATATTGCTTACAATATTTTTTTATTGGAAAAAAAAGCCATTGTTGATAAAAATTATTTAACTAAAGCTTTGTTTTTCCATGTAAAAAATACTTTCATTTCCCAATAAAAAATATACATTCAATCGCTCATTTTTCGCTGATCTGATGAACGCACAAAACAGTTTTTGAAATTCCTTTTAAATATGTATCTCAACATTAACCGTAGAAATAGTCCAATTAATTAACAAATCGCATTATACACCGGAACTAAAAATTATTACGTCTAAAATTTACCAAAATTTCACGAAATTCCTCACATTATTTCGGTCATTAAGCCATGAGGGCTTGAAATTTTCGCGTTGAAATAATTTAAATTGAATAACAGCCAAACTCTGAATCTCATTCTTTAGTCAATGTGGTCCGTTTTAAGCATTTCAAGTCAAATATTTGAACAAACTCAAAGGTCTCTTGAAGTTTATGTTCTTATGCCCCGTTTAGTACTCTAAGCAAGTTGCTTGGGCGAGTTGAGCTAATACTAACATCAGACATTGTGTTATATTTTAGGTTATATTTAAGGGTGTGCTCTAGCCCATCAAACTGAACAAGTTTCTCCATGGGACCAAAATTCATCTGCCTAGCCTTTTCCCAACTATGTTGGGGTCGGCTTCCAGTCTAACCGGATGCAGCTGAGTACCAGTATTTTACATGGAGCGACTGCCTATCTGACCTCCACAACCCAGTAACTGGGTAATACGATACCCCTTGGTTAGACTGGTTGTCAGACTTTCGTGCTTCTGACGACTCGTAACGACTGTCAAAGACCCACAAATGACAGCCGGGACCAACGGCTTAACGTGCTTTCCGAGGCACGGAGGAGTCTCTATATGTGAAAATGGTCACCCATCCACGGACCAACCCCGGCAAGCGTAGCTTAACCTGATGTATCGACCCGAGCGGCTGTTATTACTTAGCCACGAGCTCCTCAACCATGGGACCAACATTGTAATCGCAAAAAAATAATCAAATGTCCCATACAAAACTTCAGTACTTACTCGACCCAAATGTATGGAACAGTTGATTATTTTTCCGCGATTATGATGTTGGTCTCTTGGAGAAACTTGTTCAGTTTAATGGTCTGCACCGACTGCACCGACACCCTTAAGGTCGCGCGTGATCCTTCGTTTTGCCGAAAATACGGCAATATTAATTTTGAAATAAATATAATAATATGTTAAAAGTTGAGGATTGACTAGCATCAATCCTCAACTTTTAACATCTTATGTTTGGCGAAAACACTATTACATAAAATTTTCTCTATAGAAAAAAAATTCTAAGTTACATCTAAACAGAACTATAAACCGCTGGTATTCAAAAAATACTGCAAATTAGATCATGACACTTTGCATAACATTTAAACTATTTATAAAGCAGGTCTTATGCTTTTAATTTCCATTATTTTCACCGTAAAAACCAATTACCTAAACTTTTCGACGCTTGAGAGCCGCTAGCGCCCCACTCCGTCTCGTTCTCACTCAGGTCGCGAGTAGTACCTATTGTGCAAGCGAGATAAAATCTGAGGTAGGATACAGCCTTAAATATGATTACACTTCAGTACACGGTGTATAATGCATAAGAGAGTAGGCCTGTAATCATTATTTTAAATAATGATTAGATTATAAATAATGATAAGCTTGTTAAAAATCTACAATGATTTTTAATGGTAGGCACAAACAATAACTCCTTTCGCAAGACGTTCGGCGCTTACCAACAACTACGCGTAGGTGGATATTGTTGATCTGTTTTATAATACTGGCTAGTAAGTCTTACTTATAATAAGACAAGTAACGAGGTCATGGCATATCGTCTAAACGTTCCTTCAAAAATGCGATAACAAATCATAAATCAATTACAATTTATTTAATTACACGTTTAAGCTTACTTACGAAACGCACTAAACTAAAGAGTGAGAGACTAAAAGAGTCAATCAATCTGCTTAGCCTTTTCCCAAATCTGTTGGGGTCGGCTTCCAGTCTAACCGGACGCAGCTGAATACCAGTATTTTACATGGAGCGACTGCCTATCTGACTTCCACAACCCAGTAACTGGGTAATACGATACCCCTCCTTGGTAAGACTGGTTGTCAGGGCTTCTGACGACCCGTACCTAACGACTGTCAAAGATCTAAGAATGACAGCCGGGAATAACGGCTTAACGTACTTTCCGAGGCATGGAGTAGTCTCGATATATAAAGATGATCACCCATAAACGGACCAACCTCGGCAAGCGTAGCTTAACCTGATGGATCGACCCGTGCGGCTGTTATTAATTAGCCACGAGCTCCTCAGAGACTAAAAGGTGATCAATGTTGGATGGAGAGGAAGTCCAAAGAAAATATGGATGGATTGTGGAGGAATATGATAAAATGATAGCGTGACGGTTGACAGGGGAGAATGGAAGAAGAAAACGTGATGCGCCGACTCCAAGTAACATGGGACAAAGGCAGGGAGATGATGATGATGGCGTCTAAGCTGACTTTTGCACTATTTAAGTTAGAAGAAAGAAATAAAGTAAATTTATTCAGCACGGACTAAAAGGCACGCAATATCCATACTTATTTACTTATAATATTATAAATTCGAAAGTAACTCTGTCTGTCTGTCGGTCTGTCTGTCTGTCAGTCTGTCTGTATGTTACCTTTTCACGCCTAAACCGCTGAACGGATTTCTATAAAATTTGGCAAGGAGATAGATGGCATCCCAGTGAAGTATATAGGCTACTTTTATCGACATACCAAGCGGGCGAAGCCGCGGGCGGAAGCTAGTACATAATATACAGCAGATAACAAAATAAAATAAATAAAGATATAACAAGTTAAATATTTTACCATTTTTAGCTAATCCCCAGTAATTCAAAAACATAATTAAATAATTTTACACGAAAAGCGAGCGAATACAAATGTTTACCAAAAAGCTGCACGCAATATCCATACTTATTTACTTATAATATTATAAATTCGAAAGTAACTCTGTCTGTCTGTCGGTCTGTCTGTCTGTCAGTCTGTCTGTATGTTACCTTTTCACGCCTAAACCGCTGAACGGATTTCTATAAAATTTGGCAAGGAGATAGATGGCATCCCAGTGAAGTATATAGGCTACTTTTATCGACATACCAAGCGGGCGAAGCCGCGGGCGGAAGCTAGTACATAATATACAGCAGATAACAAAATAAAATAAATAAAGATATAACAAGTTAAATATTTTACCATTTTTAGCTAATCCCCAGTAATTCAAAAACATAATTAAATAATTTTACACGAAAAGCGAGCGAATACAAATGTTTACCAAAAAGCTATTATGGAATAAACTTTATTACACGCCAAAGCTTAATATTTGCCAAAAATATTCATAAAACAGAATTTCGTCCATGAAAGCATAAAAGTGAATGTACGTATTTGAATTTAATCTCCTAAACTGCTGAACTAATTTAAATATTATCGCTTTTTTTGAGAGATAAATTCGGATAAAGGGAATTATGACTTTTCTACCAAATATATTCAAATAGGTTTCACTAGAATTTACAACCCCACTAATATACAAGTATTATCAACAAGTATCACAAACAAAATATCAATAGGTACCGTTACTACTAGGTATGACTAAGTGCAACCTCATGGTACGACTTATTAGAATTACTTGTAAAAATGTTAGGAATATTGTGATATCGTATACTTTTACAATGTAAATATGTGAGCCCCATGCCCTCATGTATCTATCACATAATATTTGTTTTGTCATTGCTGCATTTTTAATTCCTTTAACTTATTTTGGTACAGTAATCTTATTAGGTGCATCGTCTTCACATCATAATTATATAATTTACTAGCTTCCGCCCGCGGCTTCGCCCGCGTGTTATGTCGATAAAAAGTAGCCTATGTCCTTCTCCGGGATGCCATCTATCTCCTTGCCAAATTTTATCGAAATCCGTTCAGCGATTTAGGCGTGAAAAGGTAAAATACAGACAGACAGAGTTACTTTCGAATTTATACTATTAGTATGGATGTGTACAAAATATTGTTAAACATTTTTAAAAGAGTACCTGACGGTGGATTTTCTTGCCCATTCTTCTCCATACGAAAACTACCTTTTGGAACCAACTAGAATCAGTTCTATTTCTTTGTTTTTGACGTTCAAAAGTGCCTTTTATGTGCCTAATTGGAATAAATTATTTGACTTAGACTATGTTACCAAGAAATCATTACATCGCTGCAAATCTCTTCCAAAATCGATTGGCTTGAACTGGAATATTGACTTTATCAAACTAAGCGTTTCGGGAATTCTGCTAGCTCCTGAGAAACGTAAATCCGGATTACAGTTTGATTTAAGCTTCAGTAACTGCCCATTCACTAATTAGGGCGTTAATTATCAATGTATGTATGGCCTTGTATAGTGTAGGTAGGTATAGATTTCGTGATATTATAAATTATAAATACGTTACGTTTTATTCTTCACTTTGTTATTTTTTTCTATCAGTGTGTGTAGTTTAATTTGTGATCTCCTGTGCAATCAATCTGCCAGCCTCTTCCCAACAATGTTGGGGTCGGGTTCCAGTATAACCGGATGCAGCTGGATAACAGTATTTTACATGGAGTGACCGCCGATCTGACTTCCACAACCCAGTAACTGGATAACACGATACCCTTTGGCAAGACTGGTTGTCAGTCTTTCGGGCTTCTGATGACCCGTAACAACTGTCAAAGATCTACAAATGACAATCGGTACCAACGGCTTAACGTGCTTTCCGAGGCACGGAGGGGTCTTGGTATGTAAAGAAGGTCACCTATCCACGGACCAACCCCGGCAAGCGTAGCTTAACCTGATGGATCGACCAGTGCGGCTGTTATTTCTTAGCCAGACGATAAACAGTAATAGTATAATCACAGCATTTAAAAGATCAACCACTAATCCAATTAGCATATCTTACCAAATAGCTGGATTCACACTTTCACCTCTACTTATGTTGAAATCCTTGTAATTACTTAATTATCTAATGTTGTTAACATTTAAAACAGAAAAACTAGGTCTTGTCTGTGTCTCTGTATGTGGTTGAGTTGAGACATAGGTGTGGCAGAAGGTCAACCAGTTATATTTAAGTTGAAAAGATGAACTAACTTATACAATATAATGTATTACGTCTGTACCATATGACTGTAAGCGGTCAGCTCAGACCGCGACGTGAAGCGACACGCGACCCTGCGCGCACTCTTTAACAATTATCGAACTTATTTTCTTCACGAAAAGGTATAATTTCAGTGCGAGCGTTGACACGTGTCAAAGTACGCTGAGATGCGCGGTGCTGCGCAGCGCGTGTTGTGTGCACCTTATTGTGTAGTAAATAAATTCGATAATGTATTGGATCATAAAACAGTGTGCGTCGCGTCGCAGCACTGGACTGCACTGACCCTAAGGTGTGTCCAAACATGGAGCGACAGGAGCGCGGCAGCAATACGTGGCGTTTGTAGGATACATTATTTGTGCCGCGCTCTAGGGAGGTAAAAATGTTTGTGCGCGGCAGACAGAAGCGTTCGCGCGCGGCAGTCGTCATAAAATAACAGCGCACACGCATGATTGCCGCTTTATGTTTGGACTTGGACACACCACCTTGAAGTAGGCTATAAAAACTAAAAACTTAGAAGTTGTATTTGTAGACGAAGCATTTTCATTGTGCACCCTGTATATGACGAGCAGGAACTTTAAAAAAATACAGGATGTTGTAACGTTTTGCAATCTTTTATAATAATAGACTTTAAGGAAAAATATTAATGAAAGAGAAGGCTGATTTTAAAGCCGAATTGGCTAGCCTTAAGGATGAATGGGATGTAATCACAACAGCGTCCTCCTGTGTGCTAATAACCACCAATCTGTTGACATAAACTCATAAATCACGCCCTTTCCCCATAAAAATTACTAGAAGCTACTGAACGCCACATACACGTTCATACATCTGGTCATACACGCGCCGGTTGCGAGTACGCACCTGACTTCTTCAAAGGACATCTGGCCCTTAAAAAACGTTCAAGTAAAATCGGAGCGAGCGAGTAACTGTACTGTCATAAGTCTAAACGCAGCATCCAGGTTAAATAACCAAGTGTCCCGTGATAGAGGGTAGTTCGGGCAAATTTGAACTTTGCCCGGTAATAGCTGAGGACTATCTTTAGCTATTTCCTCTTAAGGAGTTTTCGAGGGGTGCACTGATGAAAATTGTTAAGGGGTAGTCACGGCCATTTCGTCGCCAGTACCGCGGATGTTTTAAGAAATATGCGCACTTATTTTGTTTAAGGAGAAGTCTTATAATTACTTTGACTGAATTTAACTTTGGTTTCGTAATTATTGCGAGGGATCGGGTAGTCGTTCTTGTGTAAAGGATTATTTTGGACTTGATTTTGTTTTTGCTTTGTAATGGTTTGGCCTCTGTAGCCCCATGAAACATGAGGCTCTAGGGGCTAGTGCAAATCTTGGGGTTCATTCAATTAATCGAGTCTACACCCTAATTGCGTAAAGGCTCTTACATACTGGGGCGATCGGTGCATTTCATTCATTCACTCATTCGTTCAATGGTTTGGTCTCTCCTGGTTGTATTAAAATGTGTGGTCATATTAAGGGTGTCATCACCATCAAACTGAACAACTTTCTCTAAGAGACCAACATCGTAATCGCGAAAAAATTATCAGCTGTTCCATACAAAAATTCTATACCTACTCGACCCGAATGTTTCGGACGGTTGAGATTGAGATTGAGATTGCTTTATTTATTTTATTTATACTTTAATTCAGACTTGTCAGTCAGACAGTCGCTCCATGTAAAATACTGGTACTCAGCTGCATCCGGTTAGACTGGAAGCCGACCCCAACATAGTTGGGAAAAGGCATCGAGATATAAGTACTAACGTACTAGAGAAGCTACGTCAAATAACTGAATTGTCCTATTCTTCGTATTGAATCTTTAGTTCGCTGCAGCGCTAAAATAATAACAATTTGTCTAAACCGTACCTAATTTACCACAGTGCTAGATTTGCTGCGGAAGTGTATTTATTCTCGGCAAAAAGGTCTTAAGCGCCATGTAAATCACGGCACTTACGCGTTTTCTTCGACAAACTGCGGCGCGATCGCCGCAGTTGAACGAGACAAAGTAGGAATTTACGGTGTCTTCTCTAGTACGTTAGTACTTATATCTCGATGGGAAAAGGCTAGGCAGTTGATGATGACTTTAATTCAGACTTGGTTGTCCATAGAATGTTAGTAATACAATGAAACTTATGAACTATAATAGTAATACAGACATACAAAAACAAACTAAATCAATTATCCTATATGTAGGCTAACCCAGTGCTTCCAGATAGGACTCTCGATGTGTTCAGCAATGACCTTCAGGTAGCCGTTAGGCCTGTCTCTCACTCTGCGCATCAACGATGCTGCTCTTTTTCTAATTATGGCATAATATCCATCTACATGTGATTCTGCAAACATCGCTGATGCACTGCAATAGCGACGCAGCCCCATCAACACCCTGAAGGCATTGTTGTATTGAACTCTCAGAGCTGAGGCTTTAAAACTGCCACATTTTTTTGTATATTCTCCCTAGATATAAAAAAAATAATTGTAGTTTCATGTTACAACTTTCAAGGTTCCCGCAGATAGACGCGACTACACTCTGATGGAACAATTTGTATGACTTCACGGGAATGGTTCTACGGGTGTCGCGTCGCGCCTTTCTGCGGGAGCCTTCAAATACGTCATTCATTTTAATATTTTTATAATTTGATAACGATTTTCTGTAATCTAAATGTAGAGTTGTTCCAATGATTAAAATTAATATTATAAATAGGTTTTCAACGTAAAATATTGTGTAAAGGATTATTTTGGACTTGATTTTGTTTTTGCTTTGTAATGGTTTGGCCTCTGTAGCCCCATGAAACATGAGGCTCTAGGGGCTAGTGCAAATCTTGGGGTTCATTCAATTAACCGTAAAATACGTAGAAAAGCAATTTTATAGCTTTATAACTTTCTAATAAATATTCTATTTCTGTTTTCATGTCTTTCAAAAGGAATGAAAGGTAAGTAATGTTCCGTGTGGCTATTATTAAAATGAAGTATCACAGAGAATTAATTTTGTCCTTTAATTAATTTCGTTTATTATTCTATGTATGGCTTTACTCCATCCGTTGACAGTTGTTTATTTATTAACATAGAGTTGGATTTCTTTAAAATACTTTACTTATTTACTATGTGAATGAATTTAATTTAAATGAATACAGATCTTTTTAAGAAAAAAACAAGAAAAAATAAAACAATTTTTTTTCTTGACAAAACGAACCAATCCCTAAAGCCTTAAGAGTAGATCTTCAACCCCTCTTTAAATAAGAAAGCCACCTTTAGTTAAGAAATCCTAGATAACATCTCAAACGTATTACAGGGATCCACTTAGCCCTATCCTAATATTTACTGAACCCTTCATCAAAAGAAAAATCTGGGATTCTTGACTTTCACCCCCACTAGAAGTGTTTTTACTGAAATATAAACGGGTTGTTAAGAAATATCCGTAATTGACTCTTGTGTGGGAAGGAGATTTAGGAATTTACAGAAAAGAAAACTGGTGAAATCTGGCACACTTTTTATAGATTAATATTATTATCTGGAACAGCCGATTGAAAGCTTTTTTATTGATACCTAGTAAATAAGAACATTACAATTGTCCGTATAAATGGCTGAGTGCACGTTGAATTAAGATTTTATTGGGAAATAATAGTATTCACCTCTCGTTTCCATTAATTGTGTGTACGAGCAAGAGTCTAATAACAATAACCGCGTTTTTCTAGTTTAGATTTTGGAGGGGTGAAACTTCACCCCTAAAAAAACTAACCTGCTTAAATTATAAAGAGTTTGACTTTCTATTCGCTAATGAGTGTACTCTAGCAACTAGTAGTTTCTTTGGTAAACTGAAACCTATCTAGAAACGGCAAGATAGAGGAGTCTGTATAAACAACGTCAAGTTTATTTCTCTTCTCCATATACGGCATCCGTGTACGTCAGTTGACATTTGCAAATTACTTGGGTACTGACTTAAGATGTTTTTCTTTCATTATAAGTAGCTGTAAGAAGATAATTTAATAACAAATTATGTACGCATTTAAGTACCTGCTTACTGTACTTATTTTGAGATGAAATGAGCTTTACTGAGAAAAGCCGTTGCCTTAAAATATACTTCTAGTCAGCCAAGGCGGGCCTGTCTATCTAGACTGGATAGGACAACATGTTACCCCCCACTCTCATAGCATCTTGTTTGTTAAATATCGAACGCCACATAGGTTGTAATCAATCAGTTACAGCGTAGGTTAGCTGATCAATTCAGTTTTATTTTTAACCTTCATATCGTTCAGAAAAATATGACGTTTAAATACCCACCAAACAACAATAGGTACGTTTGTACACACAACCAGTCACCCACGTTTACAATCAACAGCCCACTCAACCTCTCAACATTTTACAAGGGGTACAAAACAACCCCCTTTCGTAAAATTCCCGAAATCTACGTCTCTATTACTCGTATATATTGATACCGACTTGTGGCTTTCATCATTAAGCATTTGATTGATTGTCGAACGATGACTAGATTCGCGAAAACAATAAAATCAGCAAATCATTAATGGTTTTCAACCCTCGGCAGTCGAGGGGTTGAAAGTTGGAATAACATTTAGATTCACCCCGCAATGTTTAGTTTGGCCATATGTCGGTATTTTAAATGTTTAAACAATGGTTTTAATCTGGTTTCCGAAACGCGATGTGAATTTATTGTACGTGATTATGTAGGTTTTAATTTAGTGCTGTCACGCTAGCGTTCATTGAATAGTTTTGTCGATTAAATTTTAGTAATTACATTTATTAGTAGAAGTAATTTTGAGTAACTAGATGTGTTTTTTCCTCTGCAAAAGAGTATATTGAGTCCTTGAGCTTTTTGATAATTCTGATAATTTTCACAGTTAATAATTTTGTATGTTGTCATAACAACATTTTATTCCACAAAGAACGATGAATGACGCTGAACGAACAGTCATCCTAATGAATCTTTCATTATTCCCAGAAAAAGAAGCATTTAAACAAACAAAAAAAATCAATATCATGTTAAATTGATCGGTTGAAATCGTTGCAGAGTATACTGGGAATCGACAAACTTCCCGAATGCGCGGGAATTTAAAAATACTTGGCATAAAGCCGGTCATTCGTTCGTTTCGTTCATTCGTTGCTATGTATCGACTTTAGGGCTGTCACGAATTTGAAACTATAAAATTTCAACGTAGTTTTTGTTTTGTTCTCCAAAATGAGACGAACGCTTCTCTCATTTCGCAGATCAAAACAAAAACTAAGGAAATTTTACACTGAATCTAGGCATTGTCTGAATTGAAACTTAAAAGTTAGATATTAAGTATCCAATCCCAAAATTGTACTTGCACCAGGTATGGCCAGTCTCGTGAAAATGACGTCTATCCATAATTAGGCGTTGTTTAGTTAGAAGTAAAATTATAGTGAGATAGTGATAAAATAAAATCCGTTGTTTCATAGACATTAAATTTATAATTCAGATTCAAAATCAACGCTAATATCATCAACAGGCTTGCATACAGGATTAGTGCGTAATATCCGTACAAAATTAATGTTTACGCGGTATATAGGGCAAGCGTATCCTGACATAAATACATTTAGGCACTAAAGGTGAATTTAATAACAGAAATGTAATTGGAATACTCAGACGTCTTGATAAAATTATAAGAATACACGACGAAATCAGCGAAAAATGTAAATGGAATTTAAGCAAAAGAAATGAACCAGGATACTTTCAGTTTTTGCTCCATTGTTGTACACACGGCTACACATAAAGCTATACATTTCGGATACCCTATACAGTGCGAGATCAGCATAAACTGGAAATGTACAACTTTATGTGTAGCCGTGTGTACATAATGTGTAACGAGGTTTGTGTAGGAAAATGATTATGATTATGTTACGTTAGTCTTAGTACAAAAATTGAGCCATTTCTTAAAACTACTTAGTTTTAAACACAATAAATCATTAAGCCTTGTCAGTGTTCTGGTTTTATTTTAAATATGTACTAGCTGCCCCGCTCCGGCTTCGCACGGGTAGCACTAAGTACCTACCCTATCCCTACCCTACCTACCTACCTTACCTACCCTACCTACCTTACCTAGCCTACCTACCCTACCTACCGTACCTACCGTACCTACCGTACCTACCGTACCTACCATACCTACCCTACCTACCCTATCTACTCTACCTACCCTACCTACCCTACCTACCCTACCTACCCTACCTACCCTACCTACCCTACCTACCCTACTACCCTACGTACCCTACCTACCCTACGTACCCTACCTACCCTACCTACCCTACCTACCCTACCTACCCTACCTACCCTACCTACCCTACCTACCCTACCTACCCTACCTACCCTACCTACCCTACCTACCCTACCTACCCTACCTACCCTACCTACCCTACCTACCCTACCTACCCTACCTACCCTACCTACCCTACCTACCCTACCTACCCTACCTACCCTACCTACCCTACCTACCCTACCTACCCTACCTACCCTACCTACCCTACCTACCCTACCTACCCTACCTACCCTACCTACCCTACCTACCCTACCTACCCTACCTACCCTACCTACCCTACCTACCCTACCTACCCTACCTACCCTACCTACCCTACCTACCCTACCTACCCTACCTACCCTACCTACCCTACCTACCCTACCTACCCTACCTACCCTACCTACCCTACCTACCCTACCTACCCTACCTACCCTACCTACCCTACCTACCCTACCTACCCTACCTACCCTACCTACCCTACCTACCCTACCTACCCTACCTACCCTACCTACCCTACCTACCCTACCTACCCTACCTACCCTACCTACCCTACCTACCCTACCTACCCTACCTACCCTACCTACCCTACCTACCCTACCTACCCTACCTACCCTACCTACCCTACCTACCCTACCTACCCTACCTACCCTACCTACATACCTACCCTACCTACCTACATACCTACCTACCTACCTACCTACCTACCTACCTACCCTACCTACACCTACTTTACGTTTAAACCTTCCCTTGAGGATAACGAACACATATATGTGTTGTCCTAACCCAGGTCATGGTCTACCCATGCGCCAATTCCATCCATCCGTTCAGCCGTTTTAGCATAACAGCGTAACAAACAAACAAACTTACTTTCACATATTTTGTTTTTCCTTTTTTTCAACTGAGCCGATGTCGACTACTCTGCCAGAGTCACTTTCGCATTTTATAATATTAGTGGAAACTTAGGGGAACTGAACTGCCAATAGTGTCAATCAATAGCATAAGGTGAAATGACAGCTCACTTCTCACCTGAAGTTTTCATGGTGACATTTTTACAGAATAAACCGGCAGGTCACAAGTTTCAATTGTTGAGAAAAAATGTAAGTCATTCGTCGACTACCCAAAGAGGTGTAGTCAAATCGAATAAAAATCTATCTAGTGACAACCCTGTTTGCCTCGGATCGGCATGAATGAAATGAAATGCAAGGATTGTTAGCTTTCAATCGGATATTAAGGTGGATCCATTGCTTTGTGTAGGTATCCGAATGAAAACTATCCGACGTCCCGATCGCGTTGGCCCAGCACTATTCCATACAATAATTGTTCGTCTTAAACCTTACTTTTATTGCTTCGCCCCAATTTCTAGTTCAGTTAAACGTGTTGCTTGTATGGAAGTTGATAGTTTTATTAATAATAGGGAAGGGGAAAGGACTTGAATGGGTCTAGGAGACGTCATAGTATCGGGATTCGTAGGAATGTCTGGATGGCATGGGCATTTAGGTTTAGGCATTGATCATTAGGTTCAAACAGAGCCATTAACGCCTGAATTTAAATCACGCCGGTCATCCCCGAGGGCCTAGGCAGAAGTGTACCCGGGCAAGTAAGAAATTCCTGATGGAAAAATCCAATAACACTTTGCCCGACCTGGGAATCGAACCCGAGACCTCATGCTCAGCAGTAGCGCTTGCGACCACTGGACCAACGAGGCAAACTTTTTTATGGACAGAAAATTGGGACGATTGCTGAATGTCTTACAACTTAATTGATCAGTCTTTAATCTTCATGATGACCATTTATACGATTCATAGGGCAAGACACCGTCTTCTCCATCTTAGAAAAGGTACAGCCATGATGGCAACATTGTGTTCCTGATCTCTTCCCACTAGCGAAAATTCCAGAAGTTTCCAAAGGCTGCTATGCTGCTCAACTTCTTCAAAAATCCAGCCCAATGTTCACATCAAACGGTTAAAGATCCTGAACTCCTCAGTAATGTACAGTATAACTATTTTTTTAATGTCCCTCGGCAAACTTCGTGTTCGTCGGATTTCTTTCAATTGCCCTTTGCACTTGGTGAAGACCGGACACTCTCAATCGACTTGCAAGTACAATTCAAGTCCGGTCCGATCTGCACCAAGCGCAAAGGGCAGCTGATAGAAATCCGACGACTGACGAAACACGAAGTTTGACGAGACACATTAAAAAAATTGTTATACTGTACCCTTGTGTAATAGTATACCAACATGTATAGCCCGGTTGTTAACCCATTACCAATTCTGATGGATTAATTGCTCGGAATTTTAACTTCCTGTTTTTATAGCTTGCCCCAGTTTTGAGCAATGACGAATGTGTTAAGATTTATGAAGATAGAGCCATCTTTGTTTGTGAACGCAAGTACAAACATGATTGTGATGTTTACTTGTTTTTAGTACGCAGCAAAACAAAGGCCACTAGCATTGATGAGGTTTGCATGTTGTCGAAAATATTTTGTAGTACAGCCATTTTGAATTGTTGTGGTCTTAAGGCAGGTTTATACGAGCGCAGTAATATAACGGTACAGTAAGGTCCCGGCTGTCATTTGTGGATCTTTGACAGTCGTTACGGGTCGTCAGAAGCCCGAAAGTCTGACAACCAGTCTTACCAAAGGGTATCGTATTACCCAGTTACTGGGTTCTGGAGGTCAGATAGGCAGTCGCTCCATGTAAAATACTGGTATTCAGCTGCATTCGGTTAGACTGGAAGCCGACTCCAACATAGTTGGGAAAAGGCTAGGCAGATGATGACAGCTTTGATTATTCCCCTCGTAACTCCAATGTAGGTAATATGCTAATAATGAGCATTGAGTACCCACCTGTGTAATAATGACATCATACTTTGGCTGCCTATCCCACGATTAACAATCAAATGACCGGTAGGTATTCGTTGCTAAGCACTAGTACTTGTATGGCAGGCACATTAATGGGAAATAGGAATTCTAGTGTGATTGGCATGTATAGTGGGTTAATCGGTGACTAGATCTTTTAGTGATTAGATTGATAGTTTTGAAATCATGTATGTTTCGTCTTGTGGCTAAGAAATAACAGCCGCAAGGGTCGATCAATCAAGTTAAGCTACCCTTGCCGCAGTTGGTTCGTGGATGGGTGACCATCATACCAAGACTCCGTGCCTCGGAAAGCACGTTAATCCGTTGGTCCCGGCTGTCATTTGTAGATCTTTGACAGTTGTTATGGGTCATCAGAAACCCGAAAGTTGACAACCAGTCTTACCAAGGAGTATGGTGTTACCCAGTAACTGGGTTGTGGAGGTCAGATAGGCAGCTGCTCCATGTAAAATACTGGTATTGAGCTGCATCTGGTTAGTCTGGAAGCCGACCCAATACACGGTATTTAAATATTAAAATAAATAAAATCAATAAATAAATTACTTTGACTTTGTAAGATTTGATAGTAATTATCAACTTTTACAACACTTCGTCAAGATGATAAAAAAATGAATGTAGACTTACTTAATTCTTACTTACTTACCTTAAATATCGTACAGGAACAAAGTTGTAAAGTAATCTGAACATTCTAAGTTAAAGCTATCAGTGCTTGTTCTTAACTTCAACAGAATCCTCACAGAACACTTTGTTGGGGGAACTTTTAATATTTATACTGATACGTTTTTGAACAATCTGAATCTTAGGAAAGTACTTAGGTATGTTTTTAATGTAAGACTCAATCTTAGGCTAAAACTTTTTAGAGATGACTGCCCGGGACCTAGGGGCTTTCACATGATTATTTTAGGTTTCACTTTTCTTAATAAGTGACAAATAATAAGTATAGTTTTCACCTTCTTGTGTCCATAGATGAAGCTCTTTCAACTGACTTGTGGCGTACTTAACCTTAAGGGATCTAGCGCACTAGACGGCCACGACTCCGGCCAGTTGTGGCCGTCTAGTGGTAATGTATGGTGTGCGGGTGGTTGGCCGTTGCGATCAAGTCCGCGATTCGTATCGGTTTCTATAGTTTACCTGGTTGCGGGCGTGGTCGTGGCCGTCTAGTGCGCGAGATACCTAAAAGACGCTATGTCCTTTACGGACCAAGATACGTATACATAGCGTCACCTCATAACAACGAAAAGCATTATCTGAGCAGAGCATTTTCTGAGACTACTGAAAAATTAATCTTATGACAATTCCATACATAGCAAAATTGAATACACATCCAAGCTTGACATCAAGAGCAGAGCAGAGAAAAACAAACTATATAAATGAATAAATATAATTATAATAACGAAGAATAAGAAGTACAGGTAAAAATCATCTAAGATATCTATGTACATTTTTGCAGATAAAATAATACTTAAATATTAGATGCGAAATTTTAGTAAGTATCTCCTGATTTTGATTATGTAAATAAAAACTTTTTCCCACAATAACAAGTTAATGATCTCACAAAACAGGGCTTCCTCTCTTCTACCCTTTTGCTGTGCCCTACAGGGTCCATAATGATCTAAATTATATAGTTACCACCTAAGTACACATTATGGTAAAGCAATAAAGATATTGAGTATTGAGTATTGAGTATTGAGAGACTGCTGAAAAATTATTCTTATTGCAATTCCATACATAGCAAAATTGAATACACATCCAAGCTTGACATCAAGAGCAGAGCAGAGACTGCTGAAAAATTATTCTTATTGCAATTCCATACATTGCAAAATTAAATACACATCCAAGCTTGACATCAAGAGCAGAGCAGAGACTGCTGAAAAATTATTCTTATTGCAATTCCATACATTGCAAAATTAAATACACATCCAAGCTTGACATCAAAAGCAGAGCAGAGACTGCTGAAAAATTATTCTTATTGCAATTCCATACATTGCAAAATTAAATACACATCCAAGCTTGACATCAAGAGCAGAGCAGAGACTGCTGAAAAATTATTCTTATTGCAATTCCATACATTGCAAAATTAAATACACATCCAAGCTTGACATCAAGAGCAGAGCAGAGACTGCTGAAAAATTATTCTTATTGCAATTCCATACATTGCAAAATTAAATACACATCCAAGCTTGACATCAAGAGCAGAGCAGAGACTGCTGAAAAATTATTCTTATTGCAATTCCATACATTGCAAAATTAAATACACATCCAAGCTTGACATCAAGAGCAGAGCAGAGACTGCTGAAAAATTATTCTTATTGCAATTCCATACATTGCAAAATTAAATACACATCCAAGCTTGACATCAAGAGCAGAGCAGAGACTGCTGAAAAATTATTCTTATTGCAATTCCATACATTGCAAAATTAAATACACGTCCAAACCATACGCGAGCATTTTGCAGTTCGTTGTGCGCTGACCCTTAATTCACAATAAAGTTTATGTATCAACAGAAATAAAACCAGAATTTCGACGCGATGTACCAAAACAAAAAACACACCCATTTCCCTTTGACAAATCGACCAATATCGCAAAATTTACAGACTCCAATAAAACGACCAATTTTATGCATCTTTCCACAAAATTTATAGCTTACCACAGACAATACATCTACTTTCAATACTCTAAGATAGGGTGCGATTTTTTAGTCGCTGTCGCATGACAAAGCTCTTTTGTGCCATGGCCTTAAATCTGGTCGCCTGTATAAACACGATAACAGATCCTCCTAGTTAATGAAAAGTGGATGGTGGTAAAAGGGAGTACATCAATAAAGGTTCTTTGAACTTCAGGTACTACATTTAAGTTATGGCTGGGCTGAGGTGAATTTTAAGTTTGCTTCAAGAAGTGGTTTTTGGGAGATACGGATTACCTCATTACGTTTGTACTAACTGGTAGTTTTTCATTACAGTTTGTAACGGATCGGGTAGATGGTTTACTCTCATCATCTGCCTAGCCTTTTCCCAACTATTGGGGTCGGCTTCCATTCTAACCGGATGCAGCTCAATACCAGTATTTTACACGGCGACTAGGAGTCGCCGTGTGTGCTCCTCAACCCAGTTACTGAGTAAAAGATACCGCCTGATAAGACTTTGGAGCTTCTGCTTCGACTGTAAAAGATGTCCAAATGACAGCCGGGACCAGCGGCTTAGCTTGCTTTTCGATATGTAATGGATGGGATGTAGACAAAAATGCTAAAAATCATAGTTTTCTCTTTCATTCTCTCTTGCATCTCAGGTGCATTTACAGACACAACTCACGCGTACAGACAACAAGAGGGTCTAGACAAGTGGCAATCGCTTCCAAAGCGTTTCGTATTTCTACAACGACTTACAACAGGATTGACATAAGCTTTTGGATAGCTTATGTCAGTGCCATACATTTTTGCGCATTTTTGGTTTTTGCATCATCGTTATCGCTGATAGAATGTCAGTTTGTCTAGGGCTCCAGATCTCGACACTAACAAGTTAGGTCCTACAATTATTTTTTTTCGCTACTTTTCAAGTGTCGATACCCAATTTTTTCGGTCGAAAAACGAACAAAAGATTTGGGTTCCCTGGATGTAAAAGGGATACATAATTATATTTTTAGTTGATCGAGACCCTTAACGAAGCCGAAAGCCACTTGTGAGCCTGTGTGATCATTTTGTTTGTACAGGGCATACCTGGAAACCTTCTGGTTACGGAGATATTGAAGGTTCCAACTTTTTCAGACGTTTTTTTAAAGAAAGCAAGTTGTAAATGTTATAATTTCATTTTTAAATACACCCACGAACCCTGGACAGGTGCATGCACCCATAAACACAATGTTTTGCGTACGTTACGTTGCGCACTAGCATAAACAGCCATTTTTACGCCAAAATAAAAGTCGTTTCCCAGCAATTATTTTTGTGCTGTTACTTAATTTGATGTACAGAATGCGTAGTTGACGGCAATGTGTGTCTTTGAACACCCTGTATAGCGAAAAAAATGTTATCGAACTGATAAAACTTTTCAGTCGTAATAAAATTAAAGTTATCACAATTTTCAAAGATTTATAGAAGATTATTCAAAGTGTTACTGGCCACTTATCCTAGGTTTCCGGCGGTTTGGACCTAACTATTAATCATGGCTGGTTTCCAGACTAGCGTAATGGTCTGGATTTACATCTGCACCTGTTTCAACTGGCGATTTTTAACCGACTTGTGATAAAAATTGGTAGGTTTTAAGATGAATAAATTGGCTACTTAATTTTTCACATTTTTTTTCCTTCTTGTTATTTAAGTGCCTTCAGAGAGATTAAAAAAAATAATACGCTGAAACATTATTACAGCATTTTATTTAATTAAGGTGCTATTTGTGTCTTTTTTTGGGTAAATTATTATAAAATGCGAAATAAAAAGAGTACCTACGTCGGTTTCCCCGACCATACTATTTTGAACAATTTTTTTTTATCATTAGTTTAGTGTTATTACCATTCATTATAAATTTACCATATTTTCTATATAGCTAATAATTTGCAACAAAATCCTTAAACTTTCTATAAAAATATGCAACCTTAAGACACTTAACCCTTCATTGCTCGGTTACTTGTCAGACTGTATTAAAAACACGCACGGGGCGATGTTTCCCACAAAATTATCGCTCATTACCTCAAAATAAAATTACAAAAAAAAGAATACCATTACAATGTCTTGAAGACAGGACTAGGCTCCATATGTCAGGTTTTATTCATTGTTTTGTGTTATTAACAATGTAAAAAAGTTACATGTGTACGTAATACATCACTTTACGTGTGGTTATGTTTAAATTACGATAATCTCGCGTCTGATATATATATCTTTGAATAAAAATTTGTATTCTCCGTACTGTTGTTAACGTGTTTTTTCTTGTGGTTTTTCGCAATATTACTTCTGGATTTTCTTGTCTACCCTTTTCCCAACTATGTAGGGGTCGGCTTCCAGTCTAACTGGATGCAACTGAATACCAGTATTTTACCTGGAGCGACTGCCTATCTGACCTTCACATCCCAGTAACTGGGTAACACAATACTCCTTGGTAAGACTGGTTGCCAGACTTATGGGTTTCTGACTACCCGTAACGACTGTCAAAGATCTAAGAATGACAGCCGGGACCAACGGCTTAACGAGCTTTCCAAGACACGGAAGGATCTCAATATGTAGATGGTCACCCATCCACGAACCAACCGCGGCAAGGACAGCTTAACTTTCGATCGACCCGTGCGGCTGTTATTATTTAGCCATGGGCCCCTAGATTTTCGCAACAAATAGGATAGAAATAACGCAAAAAAGTTCTAAAAAGTCTAATTGGATTTTTACATAGAAAACTTCTTGTACCTCAGGTAAGTACTTACCTATTATCTCTTCTCGGTAGTCCCAAAATAAGAATTGTGTCAGACAGGGACTGATAAGCTTTCCAGGAACCCAATTCCGTCCTCGACAAACTAATTTAAGTACTGTTTAGTCGTAAACTCACTTGACTACGCGGTAGATCTCAAGACCAAATTTATTTGAGGACAACATCTAATTACTTCTGTTTTCCTAGAGGCGATAGGCAATGGTAAACACCACACACACACCACACCACCACATGGTACCACATTTCGCCAGTTGTATGTCCGTTGTGTGACCATGTGTAGACAGAGCACCGGCAAGATGGTCATGGTCAGACGCAATCAAAAAGATTGCTGGAGGCAGCATCTATCAAGCGGTCCATACTGCAGAAGACCGCATAGCTTGGAGACGCGTCATATGTGGCAATCCTCAGTATTGAGGGAACGACGAAGAAGAAGAGCCTTACCATCAACTTTATCATCATTTCAGTCGAAAAACGTCCACTGCTGGACATTCGCCTCTCCAAGGGTGGCAACATCGACCAATCGTGCATCCAGCGCATTCCCGCGACCTTTCACAGAACTTGCTTACGTAATAGGTTTGAGCCCATTCGACTACAATTCCCTAAGAAAAACCCTGCCCTTTATATCTGGAGATCAAGGACAGAGTTCTCATAATCAGATACATATTCCTTCCCATTATTATGAGACAAAAGGCCGCCATAACAATGAGGTTCACAATATAATTTCCCCCAAAGGAAAAATTGTTTTAGAGAAAATCAGAGAAAAACGTCCTCCTATCTGAGATTCTGAGCATCGTTTCCGCATTCCGCTGTCAAACTCACTTTTCCGCTTTGCAAGTCTCCTTTGAAAATAAATCGCGTCGCAAATTCTCTTTTATGGGTACACAGTCGCACCTTCTTGGGCCGGATTGCGTGCGTAATTATAGATTTTACGCAAGCATTTTGTTACGTTACGCTAAGTATTTTTGTACTTAGTTTATGAGAAATGCCTTTACTACTAGTGGTACTTAGTCATGTGCAGTGTTAACGTATTATCTGAGGGTTATAAAAATAGATACTTGCAGTGATTTTTTTTAAGAATAACAATTACATCTTCCTGTTTGTATTTAATAAAGCGGTTTAAAATACAGACACTGGTTATCCTATATTAAACTTTGTCACTTTTACTTTTTACTTACTAGTAATTCAAAAGTTCTGCAAAATAATTTCTCAAAACCTGACGTCATTGCTCCCAGCGCTGCGCTAATGTTTTTTTAATCTCAATGATGGCGTGGGCGCAGGTGCACCGCGCAACTCAACCCGCCAGATGCCGCGTCGCGTGTATAATCGAACACGCCATGTTGGACGCAAATTGCGCCTGCGATTTTAGGGTTAACATAAATAGTTTTTTTAATACATTCTATGGTCAAGTAATTTGAGGTGGTCTTTGTTCACATTTTTTTGTGATTTAAGTTTTGCAGAGCAACAGCAGAAGTAAGTTATTAAGTCTATTATTACGAAATTGTAGTGCAATTTTGAAGAATGAGGAGAGAAAAGCAATCAAGCTAAATTCCTATCAGAAAATACTTATAAATAAATACAATAATAACCCAACTGTAGCTACCTAAGTGTAAGAAAATGCGCATCGTCATTGGATACATTCGTTCAATCAGAATTAAATTATGATTAAACCAGTTTTTGCTCGGTTCAAGTTCATAATGCGTAAGTTTATTGCAAACCCTACGAATGCCCATCCAATTTACGCAGTATTTTATTTATATTTTATTTCTTTTAAGACACTCCGTTCGTCGTTCACATAATTATATTACTGCAGTGACAGCAAAAGAAATCCACTTACTGTTATCATTCACTCAATATAATAAAAACACCGAGTTTAATCTTCCAATTCGTTGAGCTAGTCACAATATTTTTTTACTTCAAATTACTAGATTTTCTTCTATAAAATATATCGTCGGGAAAGACGAAATACCTAAAAGTAGATCCCAAGCAAATAGTTTTTAGGGTCGGACCAATCTAGTGACATATGTTGGACGTAAATTCTTAAGCGTATTTGCGCACGATTACTTGCTACATTGAATAATGACAACACTAACCTTTTTTAAAGGTATTTTTTGTGTAATATTGGTTTTTGTTCACGTTTTTCCTGATTGTTTTAGCAAGAGTGAAAGTCAATACACAAAGCAGCTTTATATACATCTATAAATATTGTTAAAAAATCGTAACCTTCCTTTGGCTTTGCCCTAGTCGGGTAATTAAAGTCACTTTTTGTGTCTGTCTATTGACCGCGTTATTCTTCTAAACTACGCAACGGATTTAGATGCGGTTTTCACCATCACGTAGATTTTTTTTCCGGAAGGTTTACTTATGTGTATAATACATGAATATAAACTTCCTTATAATAAATAAATCTTGATGTTTTGTCAAATCACCCGACTAGTTATTTTATAATTTACAATCAAACTGCCCAGCGTATGATCGATCCTGCTAAATAACTAACTTAAAAACTGCAACCCTCAGCATTTTACGGTTTAAAGCGGCATTTTGTTCCATCACTATTATTACATTTATTACATTTTATAGCCATGAACTGAACGAATCTTTAATACAATTAAGAGAATTTTTTACTATGACATAAACCTAGATTAACTGACCCACTTTGCTTAACAAAATGCTACAGTTTTTATCGGTCCCGATTACATTGTTGCGTTTTTTTTATTGGCTGATGCAAAATAATAAATAATTATTCTATAAGTTTAATACAATTTGTGTTCGTTGTAAAAATGTTTTTGCCTCGTTTTTTTAGGGTTGACTATATTTTCTTTGATTAGTTATGATTATAGAAGTATACGAAATTATTTTTGATATTATTAAAACATTTACGTTAGTTTTAGTAAGGTTTTTAAACTTAGAATTAATTGCTTTTATTAAGATTGTAATTAAAGTTTTGAATTAGAAATTATAATTATTAGTTATTAATAAGTTATTTAAGACTTTAAGGTCTTAAGGCTAGAAAATAAAATAAGTATTTAATGAACAGCTAATTAACGTAATTTCTTCTCAGAAATCCATTCATAAAAAGTTATTTTACCAACCTTGGAGCCAAATCGATTCCAAAGCCGATAAAAATACAATAGCTGCTTTTTTTATGAAAAATTCCCGAGTTTTAAACCGGATTAGTATCGAACCCTAGAAGCGATAAGCGCCACCCTATCACATGGTACTTAATCCCTTTATCGGCAACATACGAGGAGATAAAAATAAACCTAAATTGTCAAAAATTAGGACAACTGCCGAAACGGCTGTAGGTATTATCATGGAAAGCGGTTATTGACCACATAGTGTGAAGTGTGAATAACTCACGTTTACCTAAAAAAAAATCTTTAAATAGGTAAAGTACGAGTAAGTACCTACGGTAGGTTTGGGTCGACAAGAAAAACCTAAAACGACTAATTAGGTATAAAAATAACAGCCGTACGGCTCGATCGATTAGGTTAAGCTACGTTTGCCGCGGTTTGTCCGTGGATGAGTGACCATAATTATCTTTAGGTATACCAAGATCCGTGTCTCCGAAAGCACGTTAAATCCGTTGTCATTTGTAGATCTTTGATAGTTGTTACGAGTAGTCAGAAGCCTGAAAGTCTGACAACCAGTCTTACCAAGGGATATAGTGTTATGCAGTAACTGGGCTGTGGAGGTCAGATAGGCAGTCGCTCCATGTAAAATACCGGTATTCAGCTGCATCCGGTTAGACTGGAAGCCGACCCCAACATAGTTGGGAAAAGGCTAGGCAGATGATGTATCATAATATTGAATAGTTTCCCACACACGGGAAGAGCCTTTTTACAAGTGAATAATTCACTATGAAATCATTCTCACTAAAGTCTGTGGTTTGAATTTATGCTAGAATAATCTCCATATTAGCTATCTCTGTGGCTCTATAATTGTAGTTAAGACGCTTTACGTGTATCAATCAATCAATCAGTTAGTGAATCAATTCGGTCTATATCAGTCTATGGCTGGACACAGCCCCTTTCCAAGTTGATCGACAATAGCCGATTTTACGCCTCCTGTCTGTACGTGTATACATAGTCTACATGTATTCAGCCCAAAATGTTCCCACTGCTGGGACACAGGCCTCCTCTCTTTGAGGGGAGGTGGGCCATAATCCACCACGCGGGCCCAGTGCGGGTTGTTGGATGAAGTCTTCAAATTTTTAGTTGTGTTTCCATACGATGTTTTCCTTCACCGTTTTGGAAGCAGTGGTGATGAAATAATTTAGTCAAAGTAAAATCCTTTGAGACAAGCAGTGGTGGCCCAGTGGTAACGGCCACGACTTACGAGTTGTAGGTCGTAGGTTCGAACCCTGACAAGCGTTTTACTTTGTGTAAATTATTTCATCGCCACTGCTCTCAAAACGGTGAAGGAAAACATTGCGAGGAAACCGGTGTGTCCTAGAACCAAATAATTCGAATACATGTGACATCTACCAACCCGCACTGAGCCCGCGTGGTAGATTAAAAAGCCCACTCCCTCTGGAAGAGAGGAGGCCTGTGTCCCAGCAGTGGGAACATTAAGGGCTGATTTTGCTATGCTTATATGCTCAAGTGCTATGGTTTAAACCTGCGACCTACAACTCGTAATACGCGGTCGTTTCCATTACGCCACCAATGCTCGTGTATGATATTCTGTAGTACAACGATTATTTCAAACTTATTTTTAAAGTTACTAAAATAAACCACACCCTAAAAAATTAACCCTATTTCCGCCCTTACTTCAAACTGTTAACGTAACCACATTTGACAGGTAAACTATTAGTTAAAAACAACGTTATTAACTACCGTTTCATTAATCTTCGTTTACATAAATAAACCTGTTGTATTATGATTTACGGTTTACGCGAAAAAAATAGATTGTTACGGTTATTTTTTTATATAAACTGGGATTTAACTGAAACGTCGGAGTTATTGCATTGTCGGTTGAGGTAAATCGTCACTATAATATAACAAAATATGTGGGGTTTTCTTACAAAATATTTAGGAGAAGAGGTTGACTATTTTGTTTTTTGTAGGAATGTATGTTTATCCATAGTCATCTTTAAAATTACTGAATAAGAGGTTCTTTGTTATAGTAGGTTTGTGATATAATTCTTGTAAGCCAATCCCATATTTTATAAACTTAATTATTATTTAATATATATAAAAAAAAAATTAATTCAAACGTTATAATTTAAAAAATCTGCCTAGCCTTTTCCCAACTATATTGGGGTCGTCTTCCAGTCTTACCGGATGCCAGTATTTTACATGGAGCGACTGCCTATCTGACCTCCACAACCCAGTTACTGAGTAATACGATACCCCTTGGTAAGACTGGTTGTCAGATTTTCGGGCTTCTAACGACCCGTAACGACTGTCAAAGATCATCGAATGACAGCCGGGACCAACGGCTTAACGCTTTTATTATTTTATTATTAAGTAATAATTATTATTTAACTTTAAAATTTAAAATCTCCATTGCAAATGATAAGTAACTTATTTTCAATTTTGTCAAGATAGGTACTTGTGTAGGGCAGGGTATTAAGCTCCAAATACTCATAACATGCCTCTTTTACAATTTGTAAACAAAAGCCAATGTGCAGTTTTATAATTTCTAACCTGACACGTACATTATCTCTTTCCTGTGTTATCGTGATGCCGAGAACATCCACGATATAATATCGTCACGTTAGAAAATATAAGAGCGCTCATTGGCAACGTATAGCGGTGTCTAAACGTTACATGCTGAAATTGTGTAAACACGGGTTAAAAATAATATTTCCTACCGATCTACAATGTTTGTCAGAAACAGAAACACAGCCTCCACCAAACAATGTACCAATCATTAAGGTCGTGTCCGTCAATAAACAATAATATGAAGCCGAATGTGTAAGTCCTAAAGGCATACACAGACTGACTGCATTTAGGCTAAAAGCCAATGCAGTGTAGTGCCCGTCGATGTACACCCTAAGGCAAATTTTACCGTTGTAATGTCATCCCATTGTGGACTATTCAAAACACTATCTAATTATAAATATTGATAAATCTATTGTGCACAGAATTAGAGCATACAATTGTTTGTTTTATTATGTTTCATTGTTTTGAAAATCGAAACAATAATAATAAATAAAGAACTGATCATAATTTGTCATTTGATTTGAGATTCAAATAAAGAACGAAATAATAGGAATCCGCCATCTTTAAATAATTTGCAAAACATTTTTGAGAAGCACAACATCACCTTGGGAGACCTAATTAGTCTTTCGTGGTACTCTATCCATTTCAATCAAAAATGTATTTCACCAAAAAAATACAATTAGGTAGGTCAAATAATTCTAAGAAGTCTGATTATATATCTGCCTAGCCTTTTCCCAACTATGTTGGAGTCGGCTTCCAGCCTAACCGGATGCAGCTGAATACCAGTATTTTACATGGAGCGACTGCCTATCGGACCTCCACAACCCAGTAACTGGGTAACACGATACCCCTTACCCGACCAACGGCTTTACGTGCTTTTTGAAGCACGAAGGAGTCTCGATATGTTAAGATGGTCACCCATCCACGGACCAACACAGGCAAGCGTAGCTTAACCTCATGGATCGACCCGTGCAGCTGTTATAACTTAGACACGAGGAATCTGTAAGAAATCTAATACCTATCAAAAGATTAATTTCATTGAGTCCAGGGGCTAAATAAAAAACGAATAAACACCTTGCAATGCCATTCAATAAAAACCGCGTAAACTAGAGCGTAAACCCAAAATATTAAGTCAATGACGAATCAAAATGGATTCCCTCCGCAATATCTACCGCGACCAATCACAATTTTATGCACCAAAACTATTTCAGTCTTAATATTCAATTAGTCTGTGATGGTCCAAGTCTCCTGTTACCTGCCATTGTTATTTTTTGTCCCGCTCTAACGTTCGACGAACCTTCGGGGGAAAAAAAGAAACAAAAAAAATGGGACGCATTGCATTGTATGTTGTATTCGTTTGGTATCGTTCGAAGGTCCGTGAAATTTTATGAAGAATTTCTTGATGGTACTGTTGATATTGTTACAATGCCTTTTGCTTGCAGTTTAAACTTTAAGCCCTTGTAACCAAACTACTTCCAACACTCTTTAACTTTTTAATAGACTACGTCTGCAAACGATGGGATGAAGACTCCAAACTTAAGTAAGAAAACAGATAATTTAGGTACATAAACTTTATTAATACTAGTGATTGAGCTACAGATATTGAAGGACAATATTAAACGTCTCTTGTACGGACAAGGCTTTGTTGATTATAAGTATACAACGATGGATGGATGGAATGGTTGTCAAAGTTACCAAGACGAAGCCTAAAAAGCTCATATTTGGGAGATAACTTGGGTGTCTTTCATAAATGGTTTTTTATTGTCTTGATACTAGAATGTTCTGGTCGGCTTCCAGCCCTTAGAAACATCAACATATTTCACGGAGCCTTACGTCTGGTTTTTGAAAGAATTCAATACCTATGATCATAAATTGTTAGAACGGCGATCACTGAGATAGCCAGCTGTTTCGAACTACGCATAGACGGTTTTGAAAATAGAAACATGACTGCACATTTCAAATTCATTTTCTAACATTCCAATTTTACTAACCATCTAAATCTCGATATCAAATCTGCAGTGTGCGCACCGTTTTAAATCTGACTCATAATCTCGATTTAACCTTAACTGATGAATTTATCACTGTCAAATGTCACTGCAAAATATATATCATGTATTTAAAACCCCAAATCTCAGTTTATTCCATTCGAAAATCTGTCTCGTATGTTAGGTGCCAGTATATCAATTGCGAATTCATCTTTGGTTCCCAGATATGTTTCTGATAATGTCGATCAAGTTAAAATAAAACTTTCTTTAAAGGTATTTTCAGATTCGAGACTCAGATTCGATGTAAGGTCAAAACATTAATTTGGGGTACGATGGTGCCCCAATCCTGATTTATTACTTTAATATGTTACGGTTATGTTGGTGGGGTGGGCAGGAGTCGTGGTAACAGATGAGTTGGTTACGCATGTTATAACTTGGGAAGCGGTTGGTGAAAATAATTTGATAAAACATGAAGTTGTATTGCGAAATGCGAATGATGATTTTGACATAGGTAATAATATAAATATGTTAAGGATCAGTAAACAGTTTTTGGACAGAGTTGGATATCTTTTCGGGATACTTATGACATTTTTGTAACGTCTCTTGCAAGACTATGTATGCTATCTAGTATGTTAACTGCTGCGTGCATCTACATCGTTTATAGAACTAGTTGGTGCTAATTTAAATTCTGTTGATTTTGAATATTTACTATTATCTACTCAATAACTCCTCACTGACAGTTGATATCTTGCTTTAAACCGATAAGCTCAGTTTCATCCATTCCCAAATCAGATAGACATATTACATTAGACCTTCGATATCTTCCAAAATGTTTGTCAAACTATCAGTTACCAGTCAACGACGATTTTTAAGTTTCACACTAACGTATCACATTACTTTTAGAACTTTCTTGCCAAGGGAAATTGAACCGTAAGGCTTTCGAATAAAGGCGTATAATTAGTAAAACAGCGGTTAATGGGGTTTCGAATTTTTTGTTTCCAAAAATTGGTCGAAATGATAATGGTTAGCGAAGGTTCCTGTGGGCTCATTATTGTCCTTTTTTTCGCTCTTGGGGGTAGTTTTTAGAGATGTTACAGATAATAGTTTTCGAAACTTCTGTTGGAAAGAAATTATCTCTACTCTACATGTTGACATCGTGGTGGTTAGTTTTGTTGTCTCTGGCATTTAGGAGACGCTTTAGAAAAATGATCATGCTGTGAATGACTGGGAATGAAAGAATGCGGTAGTACTCGCAACTGGTGAATATGAAAATATGCTCAAATGGTATGGTATAAACGGAAATGATTTTGAATAGCTAAGAATTGTAGTACATTCAGTTGTGAGTACTGACAACGACATCAATGTAAATGATAACTGACAGCATAATATAACAGGATTCATGAACGAACGATTTATTTAGGTATGTGTAGCTAGGGGTATGTTAAGGGTAAAAGGAACATGTATGCATAAAGAGCAGATTTTAGCTCTCTCATAAGTCTAAGGAAAACTCTTTTTTAGTCTTAAACATGTCTTTGACAAACTGATTATCACATAGAAATGTTAGTAGTTTTATAGTAGTTGCTGGGTACTATAAAAATTCAGTCACTGATTAGAAAGCACGTGGCATCCTCTAGCTCCACTCTATCCCCATGGGAGTTTTAACTACGGCTTTTTTTCCAACAAATCCTTTAACAATAGATTCTCCTTTCAAAGACGGGAACGGATTTCGTTAGTAGTTAGCCATTGTAATTAAACCGAAACTAACTGCTCTTGTACCAGTTGTTAGTTACAAACTGATTAATTTACGGTAAAAGAAAAGATACACTTATTGTAATAATAGCGATAGAGTAGTGAAAGAAATGTCGATAGCTATAAGAGTAGGGGAAGACCAAAGAAACGATGGATGGATTGTGTGTAAGATGATGGCTAGACTGGAGAGATGTATGGATGAAGAATAAATTGGGATAAGAACAGGAGGATGATAATTGAAATTTATAATGATATAGGCTTAATCATCGTTATAATTTAAAAAGAAAAAAAATCAGAAAGCACGTTAAGCCGTTGGTCCCGACTGTCATTTGTAGACTTTGACAGTTGTTGTAAATTAGTTGTTACGGGTCATCAGACGCCCGAAAGTCTGATAACCAGTCTTACCAATGGGTTATTAGACAGGATAGGCAGTCGCTCCATGGAAATACTGATGTTCAGATGCATCCAGTTAGACTGGAAGCCGATTCCAACACAGTTGGGAAAAGGCTAGGCTGATGATGAACATTATAATTAAAAACTTTACAAGAACGTAAATCTTGTACGGATAAAATTGTTGGCAAGTGTAACACTGAGTTTCTCACGAACAATTGTGTTGTGTTTTTATGTCGAGATGTATGTTTGTGACCCATTAAAGCTGTAACAACCAACAGCTGAACGATATTGGGAAACAGTGATAGAATGCATTTTGCAGTGAAATTAAATTTAAGCTCTCCAAAGCATTCTCTGCATGAGAGAAAAGCGTACAAACTCAAAAAAACTTGGAAGTTCCAACTGTCTACCATCAAATTGAATAGTTCAAAGGAGTTAGTCCGGTAAATAGTTTGTGTCCGACCGACAATCGGCCAAGCCTTAGGGCTGGTACTGCAGTATTCTAGATAAAATGCTCGAAATAGGTCAAATTTTCTAACACTCTATCAATTTAGCCTATCCTAGTCCTCTACCATAATAATATGTTGATAATATTGACTAGAACGTCCCTAAATGGTAACCTTCTACGTGTTGTCTTTCTCATTAAGTAGTCGCCAGATATACTTTCTTCATATGTTTCATTGACATAATTTTATTCATCACTGTACAAAACAGAATATTGAAAATATTAAGAAAACCTACAACATTCAGTATAATATCTCTCTTAGGACTTGGGAGGCCCAAATTCAACTGTCAACTTCATCAAAGTGAATATAATGTAGCTAATAACGTACCCAATATGCACGTAAAGGAGAATTTTGAAAAAAAAATGAAAACTTCATTAGTCATCATATCTCACTATTAGCACTTGGGAGGCCCAAATTCTACAAAATAATGTAGGAGATATCTGCTCATTGGCCAACCCTATCCAAGCCGTCGAAGTTCCAGCTATGGAGTTACGAAACTCTAATCTTTCCGCCGTGATTTAGTACAAAACAATTATTCTGGAGATATCTTTGACGACGTGAACTTTACCGATTGTCATGTTACGGAATCATACTTTGAGAAATATCTCTGTCCTGCTTTAGTTTACTTGTTTTCACTTTCTTTTCTCTGTCGTTACTTGGTTTGATGTGAGTTTATTTATTAAGGTCGGGAATCGAGGAATCCTTTTCAGTATTAGAGGTTACATTAATGTTATCTTTTCTCAAGTTTCGTTTTTAAGATGTACTTAAGTAATTGTAAATTCCAAGTGTATATTCAAAGTCAAACTGGTTAGATTTTAAGTCAACCTCATCATCATCTGCCTAGCCTTTTCCCAAGCATGTTGGGTTCGGCTTCCAGTCTAACCGGATGCAGCTGAATACCAGTATTTTACATGGAGCGACTGCCTATCTGACCTCCACAACCCAGTAACTGGGTAATACGATACCCCTTGGTAAGACTGGTTGTCAGACTTTCGGGCTTCTGACGACCCGTAACGACCGTCAAAGATCCACAAATGACAGCCGGGACCAACGGCTTAACGTGCTTTCCGAGGCACGGAGGAGTCTCGATATGTAAAGATGGTCACCCAACCACGGACCAACCCCGGCAAGCGTAGCTTAACCTGATGGATCGACCCGTGCGGCTGTTATTATGTAGCCACGAGCTCCTCAACTACTTTAAGTCAACCTCAACATATTTTGAAAAAGTTAAACTTGAGAATATTTTTACTTACAAACAAAAAATACTGCAAAAACCTGGATTATTAAAGGATTACATAGTGTCAGGAACTGGTTTGGGTAAAGAAACAAAACTCCACATAAGGGATGAATGAACTGGCTGCTAATGATGACTGCACAACTAATTTGCAAAGCAAAATGGACCTTTGCAAGCAAAGAGAGGGAAAGAGAAAGGGGACTGGCTATTATAGTGTTGTTTCATTTGCTTAGACTAGTCGCTTTGATGTCCTAGGCTTTAACGGATTGGACAGTGGTAATGGATTCTCCTGGAAATTTCTCAGTATCTACTACCTATCTTTTTACCCGATTTTGAAATAGCTACCCAGTATTTCGCCCAAAATATCGTGCCCGATGAAATATCGGTTTTCAACATGTCTCCCCCCAACATTTTTTGATATGTACATAATATTTTATCTCTTAAAGAGTTGTACTATAAAACATTAACACAACTTTCAATACAGCTAACCCTTTTATACTCGAAGGAGCATGTAGGTAAAAGTAAAGCGTAAAAGATCGCGTCACTGAGTCTAGTACAGAAAGGGGTAAATACAAAAGATCATGAGAAACGGTTTGTTACTTGTTACTGCGTAAGTTTTTGACCTGTCCCTATATATACAGGTAGACAATATAGGTAGGATTATAAAGTATCAAGGATGTGAGAATGTTTTAGAAAAAGAAATGGTATTCGATGAAACCGGTTTATGTATCATAGTGATCCTTTTTAGATTTTAAGTAACGGATGATGACTTTGACATAATAATTGTTCATTATAAAAGCTCTATTAAAGCAAGTTATTATAAAACTACATATCTAATTTTGAGTCTAACTCAAAGTTACCAATCAAGAATATGAGTCGGTTTTGAAAGGAGAAAAGGAATTGGTATTGAAACCGGTATACTGATGGAAACCTTTGATATGAAAATTGTTCGTGTATTAAAAGCTCTTATAAAGCATGTTATTATAACCCTACCTAATTTTGCGTCAAAGTTAACAGAACTTGTAACTAAAACTATAATCGAGCAGAACCGGCTTTACATCGAAGCTCCATCAGTAGGTAGGTACCTAAAGAAGTTTTTAGTTGTACAGTTAAATGGATTTGAACTAGCCCTGTAGTAAGATTAATATATATCAAAACTTTCATTATTTTGTGACAGAAACATACCAAAACCCACCTAAACATATAATGACGAATATGTAAATTGTAACAAATATATAGTACGAGAAAGCTCTCCGATATTTACATAAAGTCATGTTAATTAATAACTTCACGTATTGACGAAGTACGAATATTTTTCCTGGTATTCCTGTTACCAACTTTATTACATTAAATTACTTCAGGAAGTTACTTCAACTCATCAACTGTGCTCATAAGCTGATTGCTTCGCAGAAAACCCGAACCAGTAACATTGTCAACAAAAAACCTCATCGCAAAACGTTAACAGATCAATTATATCAACCAATTAATTCGATTGAAACTACCATATTCCAAATCGATTACTGTCATTCGATAGAAGAAAAAATACAGAATTTGATACAGAAAAAAGATACAGCTGTCGTTAAATTTGCATGCATATTAAAATGCGTTAAATTTTGTAACACCACGATATATAAAATTGGATGTTTCGTAATCTCCATTGCACACCGTTGTAGGCCCCAAGCGTTTACCTGTTTTTCATTCGAAAGCTTGTGCGAGGGAGACAGCATACCTTATTCCAAAAGCGTATGAAGAATTCGAGGCAACAAGCGGCCAAGATCGGGGCCGACGCCACTGACAATGCACGATTCTGTGTCTGGTTATATTAAGCGACCGCTTTCAAAATACACGGGATTATTGTAAATTGGGTGTTCGAGTGCGCCTCTCCATTTCGGCCGGCGTTCAAGTGAAGCGTGGACGGTGTGGCAACCATGCGCGGCGCATTCTTCACCAATGGGGGCCAACTTCACGCAGTTGCGTCCAGACCGCCGACGAGGACGGACCCTTGTCGCTCGCGCCCCCAAAACTATCGTACAATAAACATTTAAACAATTTAGAAGTGTTCCAAATCGATTCGAATTTTGTATAACATACTATATTAGTGATGGGAAGTGTTAAACAGAGCGCGGACATCGATAACGTACGATGACCGAAACTTTAAGTTGGGGAGAACGGAAAAAAGTTGTGGTGCCGAATGCACTCCCGTATACAAAAAATGTGTGCTTGTAATGTGATGGCCTGATGGGATCGCAGTGTGGCCAATACAGTGTAGTTAGTGATGTGTACTGTGATATAAAATTTCGGCAGTCGCGTAGATGATTGCCGTTCTTGTGTGTGATATTATTAGTTTATTAGTTACCAAAGATTCCTGATGATCTTGTACATTAGTTTGTGTTTCATATTGGTAGTTTTAGGTAAGTACAGTTATCTCAACAGTTGGTTTATTGTGGTCGTTACGTTATCTTGAATATTTATTAGCATTACTACCATTAATTTGCATCCTGAGTAATTATGACAGTCCTACGATAAACTGTGCCGTAATAAATAAATCTAACTTATACTGAGCATTTGTAGTCATAACGGTTAACTATGAAATGCCGCTACATTATTATTTTGATTAGGCGACTGAACTTGACATAGAAGTCATTGACATAAATCAATGTCATATTCCATATTTAAACCAAAAAAAAAGTTTTGAAATAATGACGCCCAACAAAATCACTCAAATCTAAATTTAAAATCGACTTAGTTACAAAACGGGACGAAAGCGCCCGCATACACTAACACTTAGTAGTGATAAATTAAATAGTTATAAATTCCCAATCGTAACGGGAATGAACGTAGGCGTCCACAAATTCAGTTAACTTGACATTATTGCCTGTGCTTGCTCGTCCGTGTCAATTAGTACGTAGTTCATTAAAACTATCCTATTACTAAGACCACACAAGGAAAAAATAAAACAGAGATTTATATAGCCAATGAAAAATAAAGTACTTAAGGTAGAACATGATGCACGCAACAAAATCCTATATTTCAAATCTCTAGAATCTCCTAAATGAAAAAGTTGTTTATAAAGAAAGTAGAAAAAACAAAGGATCACCGACCGTATCTAAAGCAGTTTTTATTTAGAAACCTGAACACGCTGAAGATAAGCATCTTGAAAATAATAGAGATCGTTACGAGACTTGCCAAGTTGTCGTAACAAATATACACGAAAACCTTTCGAATTAATATTTCATATCCAATTACTATCGATGAAAACAGATAAACCAATAGAATTTGGAAGGGAAACGGCCCGAGCCCTAGGGATGTCCTAATCGCTAAATTCGACTGCAAATCCTAACTAATTGATGTTTCGACGAAACTGTTTGGTTACAAATTCTGAATTCTTTTAGTCGAAATGAATCGAACATTTTTTTATATTCTTGAAGTCATAATAATGACTTGCTTTATCTAGCTTAGTACAGCATAACACTATTGTAAAACTTATCAGTCACGTTCTTGAAGCACGTGAAGAGTCAAAATACTTTAATCAATATACCAATTTAAGAATAATTCGAAATATTCAATTCTAATAAAATATTATACGAATTCCTATTGTACGAAAATCAAACGATCATAAAAATTGTGATATTTCATAAAAGAGTTTAATATTAAAGCTTGCTCCAAAATTGAAACCACGCCTCCGCAATTTCGTTGATGTTATTATAACCATTCATCATAAAAATAAGAGTAGCCTCTCAATTTTGTTTCTGTTCTCCGAAAACGGAATGTTTAGCTAGTTTTTGTGATATAACAAAAGTTATTTTATATGTTATCCTGTTACAACCTAAATTAGTATCATAAATTGTCATATATGAAGCCAATACTGGTGTAAGAACAATATCTGTGTCTAGTCTCTCCATGAAGTTATTTAAGACATCCGTAAGATATAATTTGTTATGGACGAGAGCTTCATTACTGTTAATTCCTATATCAATATCATCCCATCCATATAACTCAAATTTACTGTCGCAGACTTTATGATCGTCCATAATTTACTTCTGTCGCTGTCGTTGCTAATTTTCAATCACGAAAATTTCGTCCGTCTCTTCATAAAAATTTACGCTGACATTCGACAAATAAATAACATTAAAGATTCAAAAGGTCCATTCGATCTTTAACGACATTTTCAATGGAATCAAGGATAAAAATTTAAAACGATATTTTTTTAGAAAGTGCCTTCGGTAAACCGTAGCAAACTGAATTAAGAAGACGTGACTACGGAGCACGATTTCAGTTCCTTAGGCTTTTCTTTTTTATTTCTCAATGTATCTTTTTATGTTATGTAAGCGCTATATTTTAGTTCGACTGTGTTCTCTTGATGTTTATTCTTTTTATCTTATTGCCTCAATGTTTCTGAATCTTGTATTTCATTTATTCTGTTCGAGTCATTCTTTAATGCTATGAATGGTCTAGTTATCCTTAAGCAAGCGGTTATCCTTAAATTACTTTGTATATAAGTTTTGTGAGAATTATAAGACACTTAATGCGTATTCATAAAAGGCGATTATCGTGTCATCGGACTGATAATGATGGCATTCACATCACTAATTGGAAAAAAAGCCACACAAGCACGCTGTAATTCTAATTCGTAATAATAATTATATTAACAAAAAAGTCAGTCGAGCGAAAATTAATTCTCTATTGTATTATCGAAATTACATTTTCGTAAACATGAATCCCTCGAATATTGCCAAGCATATTTATTTTAACAAAGAATTTATTAAACAGAAACCTACAATAATGTTCTTAAAATCGAATTTGACACCGCCTAATAAACTTTATTTGAATAAATGTCATTCCTATACTGTGTATCAAAAATATTTTATTTAACATTGCGTGCCGCTCGTCGCCGCACAGCGCCATCTAGCGTCGAATAGCGAAACCAAATTTCCTTCGCGCAAACAGCAAGTTGGTTTAATAGTCTTTCCATTGTTTATTTTGCGCTATAGTGATACAATAGGAACATAAATTATGAGTGACTTCGTAGAGCTTTGTATTCGAGGAAATGTTAGAGTATTCATGAAGTGTAATAACATGAATAACATTGGTAAAGTACAGTAACGGCCTTCGTTATGCTAATATAACAATAATATTTGAGAGCGTGCTTCTAGTTTCTTCATTTGAGTGTCTTTAGTCGTAATTTCATGATCCTCTTAGCTTGAAGGAATTGTTCATATACCTATTTAAGATGCTTATTGTTAGGTATTTCAAGATTTACTGTTATTCCGGGAGAAACCTCGAGTTTTGAAATAGGTTTATGTTTCACTGTCGTATCTTAACATACGTCATTCTGGTATTGGATACTATTATATTATTCCTTATGATCTTAGTTTTATTCTTCCTGTCGTTTTTAACACCCACGGGATTAACTATCTAGTTTTATCTGGTATTCTTTGATAAGTAATTGGCTTCCATTCTTTACATAAGTATTTTTAACCTTTTACTGAGCCATTATTTTTTACTGAGAAGTCGTTATGAATGTATTGTTCACATTTCTTTGCTTCGATTTTTAACAATGCGATACGATGCCTTGCGATGTGCAGAAGCAAATTTTTTATATATTTAGTTTTTCTTAAGAAATTATACTATACCTACATGCTATTTTAACTTAGGTATAAATGGGAATGTCTGTCCGTTTATTGTATAGGTTAATTATTATAATATATAACCAGCTCAAAGTAGGCAGATAAAATAATTTGGTACTTTTTATGCTGAAAAATCTTTCACATGAAAAGTGGACGAATATACCTACTATCAGAAAAAATAGAGACTCAACTTCTCGTGCGTTTTATTTCAATAATAAGAAACGTTTCAAAATCATCTGTAAACAAAAAATACTATTCAAATAAAAATGAACCACACGCAATATATCAAATATTAGCGACAAAATGTAACAGAGAGAAAAATGGAAAAATAAACAATATTTACTCACACGAAACAATTTCTCTTCTGAGCCCATACATCAAAGACACGTCACAAAGAATAGAGTTATGCCTCTTCCGTTGCCTTTTGTTTGTGTCGATGGAAAAAAAAACTAATAATAGAGGTTATGGTCTAATGGTAAATGTTTACCGAAAGCCACAATATATTAAAGAATTTCACATACGGCAATATTTTGGCGACCTATTTTCAGTAATGAAGATTATGAAGATGATAATGATGAAATATTTCTAATTTATACTTGTTCCCGCTACTTTGAACTTATGAAATTTCTTTTTTTACCGTAAAATATATGCCATGACACTTGGCAATACTTGGCTCATCATCATCTAGCTTATTTTTACTATTTTTTCATATGACGTGTAAAAGTGATGTCCAATATCCTATTTACAGAATAAGCAATTTCATTTCATTCATAAATTATATAGGCCGTAATCCGTACACTTGTCTTGTGATTGTCAAAATGTTTTTTGTTAAAACACGAAATATTGTTGCTACTAATTTGATTTTCATTTTGACATATATGTCAAACATCTTTCAGGCTTCTCAGTTTTTATTGTTAACACAGGTGGCCAATGTTTCATTCAGAATTGTTGCCAAAACATATATTATGTTCTTCGTTATTGCTAGTATATTAATAACTGCCAAACATCGGCTTACCTCATTCCACACCATGCTTTCCGTCAGCACATCTGGCATAATATTATCGTGTCCTATTTAGTCTTTTGGTGTCACGTCTGGTAGCCTAAATACCTTGGAATTTAGTCTAGTCTTAATTAAGTCTGGAGTGGATTTAGAGGGACTTTGCTGTGGGAAGCTGCTCTAGGATTTATTTTAGTTTAGTTGTGTTTATCCTTATGTAATGTCGGATTGTAGTGTTTGTAGGTATCATGAGTAAACAGATTAGTCGTGGGAAGTTAGTTTTCTTTGTTTTGATGAGATTTTAGAGGTGTAGGTACGGCTATTGGATTCTGTGAAGTTCGTTTATACATTTGTTGAGTTTAGAGTTAGTATCCAGGAATGTTGTGAGCCTGATAGACTAACACATTTTCTGTTATTGTTAGCAAAAAGAAAACAAAAAAAAATTAGGGTTGTATTCTAATAAATAGCATTATTAGTTACCTGCCTGCCTGCTACATCCCAGTGCTGGGCAAAGGCATGTCTTTCAGTTATTTCGGTCCAGAAATGTTGACCGCCATGTCCTAAAACCAAAAAAATCGAAGACTCATGTGACATCTACCAACGCGCACTGGGTCCGCGTGGTGGATTACGGCCCACTCCTTCTCAGTGAGAGGAGGCCTGTGTCCCAGCAGTGGCAACATTATAGGCTTGATTATGCATGTTGACCATTGCTGGGTCTGCCACGATGCTGGTTGTATCAGTGCTCTTATACTTATTGGTTATTATGGCCCACAACACATTGAAAATAGCCGCATAAATAACATTAAACAAACATAACAACAAAACAGACAGCCGTAAAAATAATTTGACTTCCTACTTATTCTAACCCTCATTCACTCGTCAATAAATCACGAAATTCCGAGTTACGCCAACAAAACGTAACGTACGTAACGTTTACAAGAAACAATAAAAATCAGTGTTACAACTGGCCATAACATATGCCATGTGGTAACATACGCACCCGTTACTTTAACGTAAACAAGATAAAATAAACAGTTTTCGTAAGAAAACTACGTACCACGTGAAATGTTACGAAACCGATGTTAGGATTTTAGGAACATACTTACATGTTACTTGGAAACTTTTTTTAACGTTAGTGAGTTGATTATTTTTCTTTATGACTAGCATCTGCCCGCTATTTCCTCCGCCTGTTTTAACATAAAACATATCCCATAGCACATGGATTTTTTAATTAAAATTCAGATTAGTATTTTCGAAGATTACTTCCTTCATACACTACTGTACCTCTTTATATTAAAAGTATAAGAAAAGTCGCTGAATAACAACATTGTATCTCATTAGCGTAAAACATAACGTAATTTTTTTACGAATGAAATGCTTTTTAACTTTTTATTATAATGATGATACAAAAGTCAACTTTAATTACTGTAAACATGATATTATGTACTCCAATTAAAGCTACAGAACATATCTTTTTTTTCGTTAAAAATTATTCGTACAAAAAATATCAAGGAAGTTATTCTGTAATTGAAAAAAAAACGTAAAATTTATTTTTTAATTTGTTGAATAACCTTTCTCCAGATCTGTGAGCCACATATGGTTCACGGCGATATAACCATTTATGTCTACTTCCCGGCCAGTGAAAGTGTTATAAGTATAATTTCCTCTTTTTATTAGTAATAAAATAAAATAGGTTTATGCTTCTTAGTTTTTCAAGATTTTCATAATTTTCGTAATAAAAATAGATTCTATAGATTTGCTACCTTATCCCTATTTAAAAGCATATAAAAATTACATTCTCCATAAATCCGTCATGTTTATATTAATTTCTAGTTAAACCTAATTTATAGTTTCTGTGCGGTTAAATTTAACAGTCGGCTTAGCTTCAACGAGATAGTTAAACTGTATATATTTAACTGTATTAGTTATTCTTTGCAGTCATAAAAACCAAGTTTATAGCGTGATAGTGATATTTTCCTGTTTACTTTTTTTACGAGTTTTGAACAGATCAAAAAGTTTTTTTTCTGTTTAATATCGAAAGTTTTCGGGTTGAAATTGTTTTTTTATGAAGCAGAAGCACAGTGTAGTGTGATTTATTTAAATGTGTTTTTATGAGGATTTTATGTTAATAATCGTAATTTTTCACCTAGTCGAAAGGTTGAAAAATAAACAAAACTGTTAAAACTACAGTTTTGAGGGTAGTTTCAATTGAAAACGCAAGTCGTTCGGATCTTCATGGCTTTTAAAGCAAGCAATAAAATTTGTTGCTTTCGCTTCTTAACGTTTTGTTCCATAACCTCTAGGTTATAGTTTGGAGTAACCTTTGAACTCTCTCACAATTATTTGAAAGAAAAGTGAAGGTAGTGCCACACAATCTTCAATAACCACTTTTGTTTATGAACCATTTATCACAAATTTTATTATTTCAACTCGAAAATCATCCACTTTCTTCCTACCCAAATAAATTTAACCACTTCACATTTATCTTAACCAATAAATAACAACACTACTTCAAAATAACTTACAAAAAAACCGTCCCCAAAATACCGACTTCCTTGACTAAATATAGTTTGAACCCTGCGAACTAAATGCTGAGCCCTATATGAAACTTAAAGTTGATCCCTTTATGAAGAAATAGTGGTATAAACTTCAGCCACAGATGTTTTAAAACAAAACAAAACACAGTCTTTGTTATTCCAGAAATGAAGTTTGTATAAAATTTTTAAAACAAGGATTAAGTCCGAGATGATAGAGTGGATTAATCAGGTCGACTTATTAGCGAAACGTTTCGTTATTAAAAAAGTTCTAGCGAAGTAGATTAATCTGTTTTGTAGAGAAAAATAGTTAGGATTTATTTGTTTATGTGCATAAAAAATGGGTTGAAGCAAGATGATTGATGTAAAACAGTGAAGGCAGCCAAATGCGTTGATGGATTTTGGATTGCGATTTATTTAATTACGTAAATAACACCATTACAGCACGCGTAGCGTGACTACGAACGAGTTTTCGACGTTAGAATAGACAAAATGACAGATTGTGATTCTGTTATTTTGTCTATTTGTCCATCGACAAAATGCGCTTCTATGGTGGTCAATGTACGCGTAATGAACGCGCGCGGCTGTACGCGTGTGGCTGTTTTTTTCTCGATTTAATTTAGTTATGAATAAAACCGCAAATCGGTTTTGCACATATTATTAGCCGTAAATTAAAGCTAATTTTAATGATAAATAAACTTAACCGAAACAGAAGAATTGTGTCGAATCGAAAATAAAAACTCATTTTTAATTATACCTACGTACTTATGCTGAAGTTTCAACGACTAACATTTAAAAAGTAATCTCAAAAGAAGCAGACATAACATAAACACTAAAGAATATCTATAACTTCTAACAAAAACTTTCGAAAACTGCAAGAGATAAAAAAACTAACAATTACTTGCTAAGACAGTTATTTTTAGTGAAACAACGAACTTTCTATTGATCTTTGTGAACCAACAACTAGTTATAAAGCAAAATTATTTTGTTCAACAAAACTTTTCGTGTTCACATTTAATGAATATTAGTTTTCGTTTTAAACTTTGATTGTCTTTTGTTAAAACTAAAAATGTTTTAACAATTTATGATTCATAAAAGGCTGTGTAATTTCAATTATTTCGTAAAAACAAAGTGAATAAAAACAAATGTTTTGAAATGATGGGCCTGTAACTATCTATCTGCCTATCAAATTAAGTATAACTAAAAATATGACTTAAGTTTACACATGCTTTTAAATAATGTTTATTTTAATTAATTTTATGTAACCATCTCTATAATGCACACAAATGGAGATTCATTATTTTCTAAAACTATTTCTGTAAGAAAATATTATCTAGCTCTCTTTATAAACAAGACAAAAGTACTAACCATTTTCTAAAGTAATTTTCAAGTTTAAAAAATTGCATTTGTAATAACAATTTAGTTTTATGACGCTCGCTCTTGCATACAATACCTTCTTATATTTTATACTGATATTCTGCTGCACCTGGTTAGTCAAGGAGTCGACCTCAAAGAAAAAAAAACATAACAATCTCTTTTACTCGTAAAATATTACCTTTGCACGCAAATAGCTGTCAATTTTTTTTTATTTGGTAGAAATTACACGCACTTTTACGTATACAACCTTCTTGTTACGAAAAATCATATCCCCATAGTCCCCCAAGGACGTCAAAAAACACATCTTTCCTTATCCACCCTTCCATCACAACGAGGCAACAAATTGTTATTAACTCCTGAATAAGATATAATGCGATGTCAATGTAGATAATACTTTACATGTTTGATAAGTCCTCGTTAAAACCTCTTATTTGCCAAAATATCGACCACCTAAACCGAACTCCTATATAAATAAGGAAATAAAGCAAAGAATTTGTTTTATTACGTACTGGAGATCTTATAAATACTTATAATGCTTGTTTGGCGTGTCGTTTCTTTCTTTTTGGACGAAATTGCTGTTATTTCTATGCCATTGTGTGGGCGGACCTTAAGTACGAGCGTAGCGCCATCTGTTATCGAGTAGCGGTAATGAGAAACTTTTTTATTCTGTGTGGGTATAAAAGATACGTTGTTTGGTTTCGTTTATAGAATATAAATAGGTCTTTATTGTTAAAACGTGTTTTGTGTGAATATGAAAATGTTTTGTAATGCTTATTAGAGCTTTACCTTGTCTAACGTAAGACCTTTTAGGACTTTTGTTTGTATTTCATTAAGTCCTATTTAAAACGTCTCGATTTTATTATTCAGACATATGTCTAAAATTAAGACACAAAGACCTTTCTGCGTACTCAAAACTCGAATTTTATAAAACATTACCGTTATAAAGTTCTATCAAAAACAAAAACATGAAACCACTCGACATTAAAACCAAAACAATACAAGATCCACTCATTATTTCGCCCAAATGTTAATTACTTAACTTTGGGGTCCACATACAAAATTTCAAGGCACAAGACTCGGAAATTTTATACTCGTAAGTCCCGAAACCCGTATTTTCGACTTATCTTTGTCCGAGTTACTGTTGGGGGAGAATTCAAGGGGTTAAATTTTATGAGAAACAGTTTCAATATGGGGTTGTATTGTGCAAGTTTTATAATTATTTTGTAGTGTAGATTACTTTGACAGATGTCAAAAACACTTCAGTGTAAAATTATTATGTGAACTGAGAATTTAATAGACACTCCGGCTAGAAACCATCCGTCTGGATTTTTTCAGACATGTCAGACGATGTCATTTGTCCGACTTTTCTTGGATGGCAATTTCTTTTAGAAAATAAAAAAAAGATAAGTTAAATGAATAACGAAAAAAGATTTTAAACTAAAACGTCTGGGTTTTTTACAATTGTCCGACTTCTAGTTAGAAATTTTCATATTTCGTAACGGTAACTGTAAAACTTGGCAGTGATTGATTATTTAACGGTCATCTCTAAATCAACCATTGACATGTGTCCATCGTGGAAATTAAAAAGGGTACTTAGATGGTCTGAGGCCCTGGACAAAGTGACATTCTATCAGCGATGACGATGATGGAAAGGCAAAAATGTATGAAACTCGAGAAAGGAACGCCCCAGAAGAAGGTTGATGTTCTTCAGAAAGGTCAGGTGCTTAGTACTCGCAACCGGCGTGCGTGTATGACCAAATGTATGAACGTAAACGAGGCAAAAGGACTATGTAAGGATCGTAGCAGGTGGCGTTCTTTAGTTTCTGCCTACCCCCATGAGATGAAGGTGTAATTTTATGTATGAGTGGCCCATCGGGTAAATACAAAGCTTGTCAAAGTATTGATTGAAATGAGGACACAGCAGCTGAGAGCTTTTCTTTAATCACATTGTTAAAATATATGAATTTTCACAATATTTCAGTACAAATTGGAGCGATTGTTTCAGGCAATTGACGTGTACTGTAATAATTGCTTTGTTGGTAATGTTCAGTCGACATTTCGAGTCAATAAATGTTTCAGCGTGTTCATGTAATTGCTGCAGAAGCTGATTAATAATTTTTTTTGATTAATCTACTTGTCTATAAAGTATTCTCCGTAATAATCATATAATAATGACGAATATTTAATTAGTTAAGTAAGGCACGATTCTGGACAGGCGTATGTCTAACTGCTGTGGACTACAATATCTGATATAATTAAAGTGACATTTCTGACCGCCAATTTCTGTAATTAAAAACGGTCACATATAGTCGCAGTCTCATCTCAGCGACAATCAATGACGATAACTTGTCAAAAATGGAGTTTAGAATGCGACTGTTCTTAAAAATAAGTTAAAACAAGTCAAATAATTTATTTCAATTAGGCACATAAAATGCACTTTTGAACTTCAAAATTGCCCCTCTGGTTTGCTCAAGAAACTTAGCTTGTGGCGGCATCTACATCGCCACATATGAACTACGGATCCCTCTGCCTCTCGCAAATTCCTGCATCGCGCAAGCAGGGTTTACAGCGCGTCGCATATACAACGTCCCGACATCAATCGTTGGGCCAGGTAGGCCTACCAGACACAAGACCCGTCTGCTCAGAGGTCCTCCCTAATCTATGGGGGATGAGTGAACTTTACATCCTGTTCCTCATACCTCTATAAGATCATCTACCCAAGGAATTTGCATGTAGTATCACTACCTACACGTTGAGGTTATTTTAACTTCAATCAATCTACCTAGCCTTTTCCCAACTATGTTAGGGTCGACTTTCAGTCTAACCGGATGTAGCCGAATTGGTATTCATCTACATTCGGAGCGACTGTTTATCTGACCTCCATACACATTAGTAGAATAAAATAATCTTTTGTGATTCTGTCTTTGTGGTGTATAACAATGTCACAATAAACTTGCAATGTCGAGAAATCGAATACCAACTAGTTTAATAATCCGTAACATTTTTTTTTCTATAAAAATGGAAACCATTTCAAGGCTTTAGGAAATTGCATCGTTGCGAAAACACAGTAATATCACAGCGATGTCATCATCATCAGTCGTAGGACGTCCACTGCTGGACATAAGCTTCCTACAAACATCGTCACATCGACCGGTCCCGTGCTTCTCTCATCCAGCGGACTCCGACCTTCATCAGAGGGTCAATTCTCATATTTGAAGAACATTCTAAAGTCAATCTCAATCTGTCAAAAATACCCCTGTATTTTTGACAGATTGCGGCTGAGATTCAGTGGATCGAGTCATAAGAATTTACTTAAATCTTTGACAAGTTTTGGACATTGATTGTCGCCGAGATAAGATTGCTACTTCATTTTGGTCGTTTTTAATTACTGGAATGGGCCTTTAGAGGTCGTCAGACCACCTTTGTGGATCCTACCCACACTGCTTTCAAATCGAAATGGGTCATGCTTTTTATTTTATCAACCTGTTTTGTCCCACTGCCGAGCCCAAAAATCTCCCCCATAAACCACTGTTCCTTGTGTGTTGACTTCTCCGGCAAATCTCCAGTAAATACTCAAACAATAATGAATCATGCGACTTAAAAATTAGTAATTAAACCGTTCATATTAAATTTAGGCCTTAATCTAGACCAAAATTAATCCCAAACAAAGCACAGCTTAAAATATTAACGTTAATCTCGTTTATAAAGTTTCTTCAAGCAAAAAACTAGGCTGAAATGCAGACGTTAATAAATCAGTCTGGATACCCCTCAGACAGACATTTATTTATTCGGCGAGTACCTTATTTAATAAGGATGAAAAAGAGAATTGGTCCTATATTTTTTGTTTCATGATTATAATTGGAATGTTTATTACTACCAACTCTGAGATGGACTAATCTTGAGAAACCTCAAGAGGAATCGCTATAATATAAACTAGCTGCGCCACGCGGTTTCACCTGCATAAGTCTCGACCCCGTGGTAATATTCTATAGTACTAATAGTCCTAACAAAAGTCATGGTCTACCCATAAAATTGTGCCAAATTTAATCCAAATCCGTTCAGCCGTTTTAGCGTGAAAGCGTAACAAAAAAACGAACTCACTTTCGCATTTATATTTATTATAAAAAATAAAAATATAATAATAAATAATATTACTAAGGATTAGTCATACCACACGGGTTGAGCGATTGTTAAGCTATGCTTGGCGAGGTCATTGGGACGTGGATGGGTGACCGTCACCCATCCACGGACCGACGACCTCGGCTATTATATTAGTATAGATAGTCACGCGGTGACTATAATATCCATAACGAGACCAACCCGTGCTTCGGGAAGCACGTTGTCTATGGTCCCGGCTGTCATTCGTGATCTTTGACAGTCGCTATACGGGTAGTCAGAAGCCCCGACAATCTAACAACCAGTCTTACCAAGGGGTATCCTGTTACCCAGGAACTACCTACTTGTGGCGGTCAGATAAGCAGGCCCCACTATACTCCCACTAGCCTATACTCCAAATTAATCGTTTCTTCACGAAATGTTACACAATGGAAGCTCAAAATAATCATATCGCGTGACCCATTTAACGCGCACATTCGACAACTATGAAAGATTCAAGATAACTTGTGTATTAATAAGTAAACACAACTGGGACCTAAAAATGTCTGCCCAGGTTTTACGAAGGCCAAATGTATAGCATTAAATATTCCGTAACCATTCGTGTGAAAAGTGAAAACGTTGAATTATTTTGAAGCTACTCGAAGTTTTTGCTTACAATTTGTATTTCTTGATTTTTTCGTACTATTTGTATTTTATTCTAGTCAAAAAGGTTAGGTAAACCATCCATACTTTAAGCACCAGCAGCTTTGGCTTCATACTAACACTAATATGGATCCCATGGTTGGATTTTTTTTCAATTTATTATTTTAATTTTACTTCCACACTCAGTAGTTATTTTTCCACTCTGCAATTGGCATTGTTTTTGTTTTGAATTTTTGTTGTCATGCGCCAGTATCGCAACACAAAGTTTAATAATTACGTATAAGCAATGTATTATTTTATTTGGTCCCTGGCTCTGAAATCAAGCAACGGACAAAATTGTCAAACTATAAACTTTCATTTGTTGAATACGAGGCTTTCAGCTACTTTGAATATGTGTATTTGTTGTTTTTTTTGTAATGTGCGTATTTTTTTTTCTTACTTTCTTTATACAGGCGAAATTATAACTCTGTCTGTTATGTTTTCACGAATTTCTATGTGGCACACATTGGACACACACAGGATACTTTTTATCCCGATAGTACGCCCCCGTAGGACAATTTCCACGCGGGTGAATCCGCGGGAAAAAGCTAGTCTCATATAAAATAAATGTTACTAATTATTTTGTCTTAAGAATTCCGCTAATATCGTACAGGAAAATAATAGCATTACGCCGACAGTAATATCTCAACCTAAACTAGGGTTGTACCATAACTTATCTCATGTCACATATATGTAGGAAATAGACGGTGTTCCCACCCCTACGCATGATTCATTGCTAGGGACAACTGTATCTGTTTCATGAGCCAGTGAATCGTAACCATTTGTTTTCGATTAATGTTGGAACAATTGTGAGACGGGGCAGTATTAATTGGAGTGTTCCGGTTTTTATGCCCGCACTAGTGTTGCGGTTTTTTGTTTATTTTTCGTGTAACCGCTGTATGCTTGCAGCAATTGATTAATGGTTGCTGGAATTGGTTTTGTTTTTTTTTGTAATCTTTAAGTCTGTCGGTCTTCGATTGAATTGTTTTGATGTTGAATGCAGCTGCCATTTTACATTTATATAATTTTAAACATGTTCATAACTAGTGAAATATGTTAATCCTTGTACCTATTCGAATCCTTAGACTTGTTTTAGATCGAGGGGTTTATACGTTGTTTATAATATAAGAGACGTTTAAAAAACGTCAAAAAATGCATGGTTAGTCATTATTTAACTTTATAAATAAATGGCATTATTATTATCTTGGGAATACTTATATTTATGTTCAGACTCAAGTTCACTGTAAGTATTGCCTATTTTATCTGAGGAGCAATTCCCGTATTTTTAAGAATTCTTATCTCATTAGCAATCTGTCAAAAATACAATCAATTTACTAACATTTTTGACAAGTTCGACAGATTGCGACTTGAATGTGAACATTTTTTAAGATTAGAGAATTGACCTTCTGAAATCAAATTAATTTGATTGATTGTTGTCATTTTGGTCAGCGAATCATAACATCTCAAAATGACATGACAGCTGGCTCTTTATCAACCTTTTTGAATACTTACAGTAGTAGGCACCTTTATCCTATTGATATTAATCCCAATAATCCATTAAATGTAAAGAATAAATCCTATTGAATAGCCCTTTCTTTGAATATAATCTTATTGTTAATACAATCAAGAAAATCTTAATTATGAACTTCATTTCTTCGTTTAAGCCAGCTTTTATTTAAACAGAATAATCAACGTTCAAGAATAACTAGGTTAGTGTTCTTATGTAGACTGTAGAGTATACTAAAAAGGCAAGAAGCAGACGTTTTATAACAAAGGAAATTAGCGTTTTTACCATTTCTAACGTGACGATACGAAATGTCAACAAGACATTTGACATTTCTGTATCATTATGACATTTACTGTAATTCATACGGTTTGACATTAACTTGTATTTAGAATTATTTTATTTTCCTAAATTGTTAAGTATATAAATATAAAATTATATTATGTTGACTGTAAATTAGATAATAATAATTATGATTTGTATGCACATGTGACGGTACAACATGGAGGAGTTTTATAATTTAGTTAAGGTAGTGTTAAATTAAAATGATCATGTACAAAGTAAGATAATATTTTTTTTGTACTAATTTACCCATTTTTGCAAAGTTATTATTGAGATAATTTGATCACTACTTATAAAAACACTACCTTTTCTTAATAAATATCTCATGGCACTTCTACACCTTTTTATTTCTCAACCAAAACAAAGCAAGAAAATGCTCAACTCTCGTTCAATTCTATTTAAAACGCAGAAACAAAAGCTTTAATAATAAAATCATCAACGGAAACGTACAATAGATGCCTGTAATAATATTAACTTTTGTTCGAGTTTTCATTGTTTTTCCAGGACTGGTTCAAGAAATGATTATTAAATAATAATTGGACGGAGGCACCTAATCCTTTCGTTTTCTTTGGCGTAGGTAATGTCGGGGAAATTAATAAAAATGTCCTGAATGGCTTCGAGAAAAGATGGTACGGCTGTGCCTTTGTTTATTTGTTTTGCTCGACTTGGCCGGCACTGTCGTGCCCCCAGATTTCCCCGACTTTAAATAAATCGTTTAAAAAATTTACTACCAACTTAAATTGACCGTATATTCAAATCACAATTGTCATTCTTTGACAGGAGGAGCTCGTGGGTAACTAATAACAGCCGTACGGGTCGATCCATCAGCTTAAGCTACGCTTGCCGGGGTTGTTCCGTGGATGGGTGACCATCTTTACATACCGAGACTCTCCGTGCTTCGGAAAGCACGTTAAGCCGTTGGTCTCGGCTGTCATTTATGGATCTTTGACAGTCGTTACGGGTCGTCAGTAGCCCGAAAGTCTGGCAACTAGTCTTGCCAAGGGGTATCGTTACCCAGTTACTGGGTTGTTGTGGAGGTCAGATAGGCAGTTGCTCCATGTAAAATACTGGTATTCAGCTGCATCTGGTTAGACTGGAAGCCGACCCCATCATAGTTGGGAAAAGACTAGGCAGATGATGAGCTGTCATTCTTTGACAGTTATTTTATTCCTAAAGGCTTGTTCGTTCATTTAGTCCGAGACTGAATGAACGAACAAGGCTTTAGAAAGTTTCTAATTACGAAAATTGGTTTATAGGCTCTCCATTATTAAATTTTAATATTCCTAGAAGTTAAAACTTAGTTTAGGACTTAAGGTCATGCTCAAATTAAACTTTGTCGACTGTCGTTAAACTAGTTCTCGTAATATAACAGATCTAACTTCTGCCCGCGACTCTGTCTGCGGACAGAAAATTTCGGGCCCCGATCCATCTCGTCGCATCGCCCGCCCACGCTATACTTACTTCGTTTTTACTCGACTTTTAAATACCTTCCTCAGGAATTGGACTGCATAAACAAGGAAAAAAAAAAAAACCAGAGATAAAATAAAACTCTTCAGCTTTACCTATAGATATGTCCAGCTTTGGTCTTTGTTAAAACCATAACGTCTTAACAAAGTCTAAATTCCTAGTACTTTAAGTATTTTATCCAATTAAAATCCAAGTACATTAGATTACCCTCCAAGCTTTGGCATCCCTTCCGATAAACAGAAAACTTGGCAATGGAATTCACTTGAATTTATTAATTCCATTTTGTAATTCCAATTTGTAATCGTGTTAAACTTTTAATTTCGAAAGGCTACCGTTTCGGCTATTATGCTAAAGGGAATTATGTCTACGTGTTTAGAAAGCGTTATTTTTTGTAACGTTATTTTCGTTACGTTATTTGGGTTATAAAAATTAGGTTCGTAATGTTTTTCGGCAGTGCTGTTTAATTTTATGGTTAAAGGTTTTTTGTTTTAATTAAAGTTTTGTACGTTTTGTGAAATTTTATAATTTTTTAGTTGTCAATAAAAAGAATAATAGTTTTCAATATTATAGAAATATTTGTACGCCGATACTTACGGCTAAACATGACTGGACTTAAACAATTGATTTTAATCTTGCATGCTCTTGTATGTATACCATGTTTAGACAAATAAAGAATATCTTATCTTATCTTATCTTATCTTATCTTATCTTATCTTATCTTTGTTCTCATTTTCGTAATGATTTTTAGAATTGGACCACATTTTTTACGTTACTGTTTTTTTTTGTTTTAAATTTTTAATTTATTCGCATGACTGTTATCCTTAGGTACTTACATGTTTTTACGTGTATAAACGCCAGCTTACTAATTGAAGTTTAGCTAAGTTATTTAAGTCAGAGTGAACTGCGCACTCTTAAATTAATCTATACCACGTGTACAAAGCAGAGGGCGTGCATTATACATAGTTACACTCGGTTTCTGAATTGAGAATTTCAAGAAATGTAATTTTAACCGCCTCCCTGGTATAGCTGCAAGACCAACAAAAAAAAAGTATTACAGGCACTTTTGAACGTCAAAAACAAACAAAGAAAAGAAATATTTATTTATTTATTTATTTATATATACTTTATTCTACACCAGAAAATACATTGCGAAAATAAATAAATTTAACACTATAAAACATACAATGGGCGGCCTTATCGCTTTCTGTGATCTCTTCCAGGCAACCTTAGAATGGACAGTGATTGCGTGGACATAAAAAATGGGGTTGTCATTGGATAAAACTGAAAAATAGAACTGATTCTACCTTCCAAAAGGCACTTTTCTTATGGAGAAGACCACCACCTGTCTCAGACCCAGAGGCGGAAGAGTACGATTCCCAGCGGGGGCAAAATTTTGCCCACGAGGGTAGGCTTGTTCTAAGTCCGCCTGGCTAGCTACCACCATCTTATCTAAGTCTGTCGCCATAACAGCAATGTTATCAGCATTGTTGTGTTTCGGCAGTTAGAGGTAGGATAGCCAGTTCCTCTGTGGTTGAGGATTCCGGGTGAAGCTCACTTCCACCTTCGGCCTGATCATGACTTAGATATATCTCGGAGTAATAATAATATCGCGCTGTTCTGTCGTCAAAAAAGTGCTTAGAAAACCTCTATTTTAACTTTAATTAATTTTATAAATGCGAAAGTGAGTTTGATTGTTTGTTACGCTTTCACGCTAAAACGGCTGAACGGATTTGGATGAAAATTGGCACAAGGGTAGACCATGACCTGGAATAGGACATAGGATACTTTTTATCCCGATATTCTCACCGGATCGAGACTTACGCGGGGTGAAACAAAAATAAAATAAAACCGCAAATGACGGAAGGCTGACGCTCAATCCTATACACAAATGCTCAAATAACATACCTCTATCGATTCCTCAGAAAAATACTTACCTATAAGGAAAAAAGTGCATCGATAATTGAATCATCACGGTTACGAGTACCACCTTTTGGAGTGAGTCAGTGCTGAAAACCGCAGTCGATGTGAATCATCTATAATTACCAACATTTTTTTATTGCCATCCTAACTGATTTGGTATCGGTAATTTGGTTGCTATGGGGTTCCTTGGCTTGCATTTTTGTTGGGTTCTCTGGTACAAAATAATGAACACTTTTTTTTTGTCCTCTATGGTCTACCTGAAGAAATAAGTGCGGAAACCAAACCCATAGAGGGTTTGGTTGGCATAGAACATAGAACTTGAAGCAACGGGTTAATTGCATAACACACATAAATTGACAATTGATCGCAATTGGTTTCATTTTGACGGTTCATCCACGTTTATTGCGTTAATTTTACGTTGTTGAGCAGACGAAATTTTAAAACCAATGAAGCGATGGATTTACTATGTCCTTCAAATTCAAAACGTATTAATACGCAATTAGGGTGCAGTTTTACTTAAGGCGAATTAAAGGAGTTTACATCCATGTGTAACAATTTTACAACTTCGATTGCCTATCTTCTTAGCGCTGCAACCTTTTGTATAGACAACATTTTGACAACAAATTGACATTTAATTTACTAATAATAGATTTAAAAAGAATGTCTTTGAATACTAATCCAAATTCTAATTAGTGAATATATCCTGAGCTTAACAAATTTGCTGCAATTGAAATTAAACAATGTAGGCTTTTTTGCACGGCCCAACGAATTCACAGAAATCATCAAAAAGTTTGACTCATAACAAAAAAAAACACGGAAAACAAAAAAGGTCCCATTATGAAACGATTCGCGCTTGACCGCAATTTTTTATCTGTATTCACACATTTTATAATAATGCCTTACAAAATAATAATAGGTGGTCGTGAATAAAATGGCATTGGCTTTTTTATTTGTCAAAAAAAAATGTTAATTTGGGCTCTTTGAATGGTTATTTCCTGTTTAGTGTTGCCTACTGTAATTTTTGCATGGCCATCGCGTGTGGTAGGTAGGGCTTAAATACGCGGTACTTAGCATTATATGAACGATATAGAATTTATAGCCTAATTTTATTTAAATTACTTTTTCATGAGAGTAGTTAGAAGTTAAACTATTTTCACATGTTAGTTTTAATCTGGCTATTTAGCAATATATCAAGTTATTTAGGCCATTGCGTTTTTCTGAACATAAATAATTCTAACATCAGTTATCCGATTACATATCTAACAGTGATTGCCAGGTCAAAGATCGCATGGTGCATAATTAATGTTCGGTTACTAGGCCAATGAATATAAGAAGCAATGACTCACATCTTAGCAAGTTTCTTCTCTCCTACAAAATCTATAAGTACCCACTCAATCATTACGAAACAAAAATCTATGGCACTGTTTTTAAAGCACACTAGCGCCATTGCCAACACTAGTGGCATTTCGACGCAAGTACGCAACCTCATTAGCCCAACCATAGACAAAACATTAACAATGTATTTTTCAAAGCTAAAAATGGAATGTTCAGCGTTTGAACTTTTGAAGAAAGAACTACTTTCTCCATTCTATTTAAAAAGTTGCGCTTAACGTTAAAAGCATTATTGAGGCCACGAATAAAGAGTTCGTACTTCATAAACATGGAGTAACGGTAAAATATTTTCGATTTTAAATTTAGAATGGAAGAAAAACATACTGTGTCAACTGCTTGTCAAATCGGGTTCTTTACAAAATGGTTGATGTTGATGGTAGACATAATATTTCAACATATGTACTGATAAATTACTAATACCTACTTTGATTGACATGAAGCAAAGTAATTCTTAGTCATTGTGTAGGTATACCGACTGTAACGGACAAAGAGGTAGGTATCCTAGAATGAACGGACGACATTCAAGTACTTACCAGTAATGTTGGTTTTCTTGTACATACTCCTTCGATAAATCAATAAAGGATAGGACCAACATGTCAACGAACCTATTCATGACACATGTCATGACATCATCCTCATTATCAGCTAGTCCCCTGCCGATCATGGACCTCCTTCGTAATCTATTCCACTGAAATCATTACGTCAATATTTACAATATCTGTCATCTTTGCCTCGACTTACAAGCCTATCTGTAGAACTATGAAAGTATTTTTATCTATAAGACAGAAATCATTCACTTCAAAAGTGTTTAAAAAAACAAGTAATCTATGAAAGTATGAGTGAACAGACAGTCTCGTTATTTAAAAGTGGGTCCACAAGACGTTAAATTAATAAAGTAGGCCAAAGAACAAAGAGTTAGCTACATAAACTGTAAACATCGTAATAGAACACTATTGACCTAACAGTTAAACAATGGCTTTATCTCATTCCACTGAACTCCAAATTCGATAACCTGTGAGAACAGCAAATATGCCTAATTTGATACGTTATGTGATACTGGCTGTTTATATTTTTTTCTTTTGTCTCTGGCAATCGCGATTTCAAAATGATGTGTTCGAAGTTTGATTGAGCAACGGATTTTAAAAAGGCGCGTAAATGTCTTGGTACCTATTTTGTTTTATCTGTATTCTATTAATCGAAACATGTTTTTAAATAAATACATTCGTAAATGTTATTTAAATGACTAAATTGGTAGATTAAAATCGCAGACGCTACGAGCACCTCAATTTTAATAATATTGTCAGTTACGTACACTTACTGGTTATGTAGGTAGCTACTCCAGAAGGAAATAAATTATCTTGATAAATAGGGACTGACGTCAAAGCACACACTTATCGCTTCAATTTCTCTGTACTCAGTACATTTATTTAATTTAAATAAGGTATTGCGTAATCGAATACAAGGAACGCGGTTGAACACATTCCAATTTTAAATATCAAAAATTCTTAATGCAAATGTGACGTTTGATTGATAATTTCCGCCATGTTGTAATAATTACGCGCCATTTATTACTAATATTCTTTTCGATGCGAATGTTTTTTTGAATAATGTTTCAATTAATTGAATTAATATTCGTAGGAATATCATAGATATCATTAATTAATTGTAGAATAAATTAATGATAACTGTTCGTCTGAATTGCTCATTTTTTTCCTGTTTAACTTTTTATAATGAAAGTTTTGTATAATATGTAAGTATCACGGAGTTCGGGCTTTAATAAATTGGTATTTACCTTGTACAGATGTTTATTATGAAATACCTACCGTTTTATTTCATCACAGTGAAGAAATTCGACTTAATAAACGATAGCTGCCAATTCAAATTCATTACAATTTTCCTTTTAAAGAAATTTCACTGTAATTCATATTTCCTTTTTATTTGCCGATACATTTTTCTTAATTCGTACATCTTCGTCTGTCGTTTTCTAGGAACATAAGTTTTACATTTTCTTGATATTCAAAGATTTAATAAGGAAGAATCAAAATCGCGCGAAAACGTTTCGACGTTTAAAAAAAAAAAAAAACAATGACTACAATAACAACCGTACAAATACAACATGTAATAACGTACAGTTGCACCTAGAATATATTTTAACCCTCAACTCATCAGCAAACTCGACCCCCTGTCGGGACTGACTCAAACCCCGACTTCACAAACTCACCCCCGCCGCATTGACCGACGCGACGTAGGTACTATGTTGACAAGGGGTGACAGTGCCGTTAGCTTCCAATTTTAGCCAAACCTTGTGTGACTGTTTTAGAGCCTATTAGGTATTGTAAGTTTTTTCGACTGACTGGAAAAGTGGACAATTGTAAGAGGAACTTACTTCACGTATAATATTACGTAAAGAGAAACGACAACTCTACCGGGATACCTTTGAAAAAAAAAAGAGTATATGCTAGTTTAATCCCCGAGTTTCCCAGCTCTATTAAAGCATCAAGTAACAGACTTTACACCCTATTTCTGAATTGAGAATTTGAAGTTGAGAACTTGTCAAACTCTATTTAAGCATCACTTAAGGTAAAAGCCAGCGAAATGTAATATTTATTTGCAGAAATCGTAAGAAATTTTGAATTTCGGGCTTAATTGTAGGAATCACCGTAAGCAAACTAAATTCTCAATCCAGAAACAGGGTCTTAGCCTTAATTCCTTCATGAATCTCATTTAAAATTTCAAAACCTTAGATGTATTTGGTCTTAGTTACAAAACCTAATAATTTTTTTTCATTTATTTCCAGCTGATCCGTTGCCAGGCAAGCACGTACCGCTAGAAAGCTATGAGAGCGAACTGGAGAGGGAACACGCGCTGCCGACGTCCGTCCCCAACGCTGACATACTCAAGACTAACAGCAACCCGACGTATCATAAGCCGAGGTAAGCTTTGATGTAGTAATTTTTTTTAATTTTACGGTGCCGAAACTTTTTTCGTTTCGATCGATTTCCAAATCTTAAACCCAAACTTACAGTCTGTAGGCGTATTTATTGAACTCGCAACCAGCAGTGCAAAAAACTTGAATCAGCCAGTTTTTGAATGAAAGCGACGAGCCGTAAGTGAAAAACAGATCATAGATTATTATTTTATTTTTTACTTTTTATTACACTTTACTTTTATTTAAACTAGGACTGTAATCGTAAAACCTCGAATATACTGTCCTAATTACAGCAATTAAAATACTTTACAGACACAAACAGGTAGACAGAAATAAAAAAAAGAACATTATCGTTAAATTCAAAACGGGATGGCCGCTAATCGTGATTTTACGCGATGCGTAAAACGGATGATTCTTTACGCGGCGCGTAAAAAGGTAGATTTCTCACGGACCGTTTAGTTTGTTCAAATCGTAAAATTGACATAACCTAGCAGTATTAATTTTCAAACGATTAGTTTTGTTTAGGGTTGGCAACGAAATTAAAGAGGTTTTACCAAGAAAAAAGTACATTAAAAAAAGGAAAAATCTCGCAGAAAAAACACTGAAGCCGGAAAATCTAAGGATATTTGCCTCAAAGGAAAAAATACAGTACAGAGATTAAATATGCGAAAGGAAGAGGGCGTTAAATGAATGAATTAAACAAAGCTAAAATAATATTGGTTTAACTTCGCGTTTCTGTTTAAACAGAGATATACAAATAATAGAGCAACGTTACCTTATTCTTATAGCTTTTCTGATTATTCTTGTCTCTGCATACTACATTAACTTATTGAATAAAAACATGCCACAATAATACGAATAAAAGATATTTGCTGGAGTTTCTGGGACAAAACAATCTTGATCAATTTGTTTCCATTTCCACAGATTATAAACACGTAACTGTTGTCTTTTTAAAAAAACGCTTAGTGTATGTATATTTTTAATCTTGTAAATTAATTAATTTACAAATAATTTTACATTAAAAACTTCTCACAACCCTAATTTTACCGTCATTATCTCTCACAAATATATATTAACTGATAATTTTCTCGAAAAACCAGTTCCTACATTTTATTGAGATCTCAAATTCTCATTTCCCGTGATTTTATTGATTTGACAACATTGAGTCGAGGTTTTATAATCTTAGTTTATAGTTTTATTTTCGGATTTATCTGATAATAAAAGAAAACATCGAATTAACGACTGATTTGGACAGAAATTGGTGACTATTAATATGCAAAGAGGTAGCTGACTTTTAAACATATTAATTATTAGCTTTTTCCCGCGGCTACGCCCACTTGGAGATCAGAAACTATCGCACGGTAACGTACTACCGGGATAAAAAGTATCCTATGCCCTATTCCAGGTCATGGTCTACCCCTGTACCAAATTTCATCCAAATCCGTTTAGCCGTTTCAGCGTAAAAGCGTAACAAACAAACTCTCTTTCGCATTTATAATAATAGTTCAGATTACATTAACAGCATCCACTCGTCTGTAAAGATTTTAGTTTTCTTGCATATATACAACGTCCCGACATCAATCGTCGGGCAGTAGCCCACCAGATACAACAACCGTCTGGTCTGAGGATCACACCATTTCTATAGAGGATGAGTGAACTTTACACCCTGTACCTCACATCTCTTACAACAACAATATAAATGTTTACCCCTTGAAAATATTAGTAAGATCCGACGCTCACCTCTTCTTCCTTTTGCTGGTTGGTTAATCTTTTTGACTGACCGATATAAAAAAAGGTTACTCATGCACCAATAGTTGATTTTCGCCAAGTACCTACTGACTGAAACAGCCTATAAACCAGATCAAATCTTCAGAATTAATGCCTTAGAATAATTTAACAGCAATAAAAAAGATTCCTCCTCTAAACTATCTTTTCCAAAACCATTTGGCTAACCTTAGAATAATTTCAGGAAAGAAATAATTTAACTTAGAAGACATTATGTCTCTTAATGTACCTTTTTACGGCGTAACTTTGAAAATGAACCCCGATTCAAACATTTTTTAATCTCACAAAATACTAAAGAGATTGGTCCATTTGATTTTGGGGAAGATTTTATTTCTGTAGGCTTTGAAATCAGGTTAAATACCTGATCTCCGGTTTCTTGAATGATTTTTTTTGGAGAAAATGTTTCACCGAATCAATGATTTGTTGTTTATTTTGGCTTCAACAGATTGTTTGCATCAAGAATTCCCGGAATTTTATGAACGTTCGCATTATAATCTCAGTCTGAATCTGTCAAAAAGCCTCGAATTTACCTACATTTTTGACAACTTTGTGACAAGTTTGTGACAATTATTGTCACTGAGATGATTAAGAATTTTAACATTTTTGAAAAACATTAGTTGGCATTATGTTATCAAAGACATTGACAGCACTTAACACTTCTGTTATCAAAAAAGTTGACTGCCTTTTGAAAACTGAGGACAAACAGGAATAACTGTATCAATCACAACAATGATATTAATAATAAAAAAGAAAATTTGTTTATTCTACAAAACCAAAACGCACATTACAACAATAAAATACAAAATAAGTACACAATCAGATCAGTAATATTTGATAGCACATTTACAGAATAGAAGCTTCAGAAACTAAAGACTAAAAAAATTGTACTAAGGAAAACACAAAACATAGAACTGTTTCAAGAAATCGAAATAAGCTTCCAAAGAATACCTTCGAAATCTGTCTTATTGTTCATACAATACCTAATGTTAAAAAAATACTTTTCATTTTCACTACAAGAAATAATTAAAAAACCCTAATTACGGCATTGCAGGAATCCCTATTCGTGACCCGATGACCTCAGTTGGATGTAATTCGTACACAGGCATACAGACGAATTGCGTTCCTTGGGGAGTTCCTAATTAGAGAGGTTTAGCATTGGACTAAGATTAGGGCGAGCTAAATAATAAGAATAATACCGGTCCAGGTCCACTATCCTACAGAAGGGTTGAGACCTCTTTTGTCACTGAAAAATTCGTGCAATAATCATAATAAATAACACTACATGGTTACTTTAGTGCATTTTCAAAATTGGATCTAACTTCACCAACTTTTTTTTTAAACAATGTACCTACGAATTGCCTACAGACCTTTGTCCTTTGACATTGAATTTTGTAATCAATCCAGTAAATCAATCTAATCTTAATTAGGGGGGTCCAAATTTGGTTTGGCTGTTGCTGCGAGAAAATAGTCCTGATGATAAAATACAATAGACGATATATTTAGTAACCTATTCCGCTTAACTATTCTTCAAGAGTCATAAAAAACCCTGTAAGAAATCGACACGTGTTTCACCTCTCAACGAGGCATCCTCAGGACGACGATTGACCAATTGCAATCCAGAACACGACGTGTTGCCACACCGAACGCTTGACGTACAGCTCTACGTTATAATGGATTTCCGCAGAGTCACGCCTGAATCAATTAACTATCCTGATGATAAACTTTGATGAAAATAATTTAAACGTTACAATTTAAATCGTATAAAAAAATTGACCCACACAACCAAATAAAAAATGGCGACACAAAAGTCACCCTACTGCAAAAACAAGACCAAAACATTTAAAAAACAACATTAAACCATGGCTGTTAACAGAAAAGTATTCCCCACAGAATTTTCTTACATTGTAAATGTACAGATCAATCAACTTGTCTTCGATCGAAAGTTTCTGAACGAAGTTTGCACAGCGTTTCTCAAAGTTCACTCGACCCCCTTGTTGGAATCATGTCTAGATTGTGCTGTTGATGCATCGGTTATAGTTTTTCCCTGGTGGAAGCTTTAATGTTTAAAAGGAGTTGCTTTTGAAGTGTAGTTTATGGAAGTTGCTTGTGGTTTTGCGGTTTATTTTGTATAAGAAAGGAGGTAGGTCAGTGGTATCCTTTCGGATCAATAGTCAAAGTAAAATTGTTTGAACTTAAGTTGTTTTTAAGCTACTGATAGTTACGTACTTTCGTCTTCTTTTACAGTACACGTGGAATTAAATATGGACATTATAATCCATACATAAGTTCGAATATATATAAGTTATATTATAAGTTCGAAAGTAACTCTGTCTGTCTGTCTGTCACCTTTTCACACCTAAACCACTGAACGGATTTCGACAAAATTTGGCAAGGAGATAGATGGGATCCTGAGGAAGGACATAGGCTACTTTTTTGTTTAAAAAATAATCCTATAGGGGGTGATATAGGGGATAAAATTTTGTGTAGGAAACCCAGCATTTATTAAGTATCCCGGTAGTACGTTTCCGAGAGACGATATCCACACGGGTGAAGCCCAGGGCAATAGCCTGTCAGGGTAGCCGAAAGGGATACCGGGACCTTGGCAACAGGCAACTGAAGGAACACGGGTGGGTTTTAGTCAGTAAGAGTCTGACACGCCCTTCCGCTCCGCCCAGAGCGGGAGAAGTCATTTGATGATTTCCAACCCAAAAAAAAAAAAAAAGCTAGTAATATATATATTCTTTTGATAACTAGACATAGATTTTAATAGTGATTTATTTTAAAATGTTCATAGAAGTGCTCCTATGAACTTTAAGTTATACAACACAATAGGCAGCACACGTTATTTTAAAGTTAATCACTGTGTATAACATTGATGACAACTTAAAATAAAGTCTGCTGTCACTTCATAATGGCTATCACCAGATCTATGCTTCAGGGGGCCAAGTCTGCCAGGGTTGCGGAATAGTCCGAAAGGGATACCGGGACCCTGGCAACAGGCAACTGAAGGAACACGGGTGGGTTTTAGTCAGTAAGAGTCTGACACGCCCTTCCGATCCGCCCAGAGCGGGAGAAGTCATTTGATGAATTCCCACCCAAAAAAAAAAAAAAAGGGGCCACGTCTTCTTTTACAAACGTGTCAGTGAGTGGTCTCACAATGATCAGTTTTTGACAGATATGCCATCCAAAATCTGACAAAAACTTGGCCCCCTGATCATTTTATGTCACTGTCGCTGGTCGCAGTAAGCGATAAGGTCGCCGATATGTTTTGTAGTGTATAATTTATTTTTACGTAATGCATAAGCTGGTGTACAATAAAGTATACATATTATATAAATAAATATGCAATTCATATTCAGTTTTCACCCGTCATCTATTAAAAAACTAAAATTAAAAGATTGAGAACATCTGTATCTATACTAAAAGCATCGACTTCATTATTGTGAAGTGGAGTTTCATTTGAATAAAAACAAAGTTTGAGTATTCAATGTTCTCCTTACTTATAAGTTTTTTGTATTGATTTGATAGTATTTTGATTAATCTATCAAGCAAGATCAGAGGCCCTAGACAAAGTGACATTCTATCAGCGATAACGTTGATGGAAAAGGCAAAAATGTATAGAACTGACATAAGCTATCGAAGAGCTTATGTCAATCCTGTTGAAAGTCGTTGTAGAAATACGAAACGCTTTCGAAGCGATTGTCACTTGTCTAGACCCTCAGTTCTTCTCTCATATTGGCTAGAACAATAGAGCAGTAATAGCCTAGTGGTGTGACCGTCGGACTGACAAGTCATAGGTCTCGAGTTCGAACCCAAACCACGCACCACTGACTTTTCGAATTCATGTCCGTATTGTTTATTTATCACTTGCTTCAAAAACGATGAAGGATAACATCGTGAGGAAACAAAACATCATTCTCGACGGCATGTGAAGCCAAGTCAGAAGCCCATGGGTGGCTACCGCCGTATCTCTACGTTGACGTCGTGGTGGGGCTTGCGCGCTCGGAACTCTGGGTCTGTGCCGGCAGAGTTTACTTTGCCGGAACAGGTCTAGGGTGAGGAGCCAGACTAAGAGAGATACAGAAACCCGCAGGGCAGCTTGTGGCGAGCTGTTGGGCAGTAGCGACCCCACGGACCCTACCTCCTGGGAGAAGTCTTGTTCCTCATCTCTGGCTTGCCTTTATTGGCCGGCTGAAGTGAACACTGACGAGGAACAGAGCTCCCACCTCATTCTTGCCTTGATTGGCCGGCTTGAGTGGAGATTCGCAAGAGCAAACGTGCTCGGAGGAAGGAAGTATTCCAGTAAGATGCTGGTAGGGATCTTGACCGTACTTCCGGGATTGTCCTGATAGCCGTGGAATACCTCTCCACTCCTCTTAAGCACCTCAGGACATGTTGCCCCCTTGTCGCTACGACACTTTGTGCTAGCGACCGTTTTGGGGGGCCCATTATTGAGTGTGCAAGTCACCCCCTGCCATTTTATCTATGTATTTTATATTTAGAAACATTGGTCAGGCAGGGGCCATAGTCTTTCCATAGTTCAAGATAACCATTTCACTTAGCCACCCAAACCCATAGCCCAATATCTTTGTTTCCATGTTCTGCAATAGTCCTACACCAACCGGGGGTTGTCCTTGGCTGCACTTGCATAGTGCGAACAGGGATAATCGTCGGTTGGTGCCTTATTCCATTTAAAATTGTCTAAGGGGCCTCTGCGAGTTGGCTTCGGCCCCTCGTACGCCTTCCAAAGGTCCGGGACCCTAGAGTCCCGAGCAATGTCAAAGATAATAATAATAACCCTACCACCGTATCTCTACGTTGACGTCGTGGTGGGGCATGCGCGCTCTGAACTCTAGGTCTGTGCCGGTAGAGTTTACTTTGCCGGAACGGGTCTAGGATGAGGAGCCAGACCAAGAGAGATACAAAAACCCGCAGGGCAGCTTGTGGCGAGCTGTTGGGCAGTAGCGACCCCACGGACCCTACCTCCCGGGAGAAGTCTTGTTCCTCACCTCTGGCTTGCCTTTATTGGCCGGCTGGAGTGAGCAATGACGAGGAACAGAGCTCCCACCTCATTCTTGCCTTGATTGGCCGGCTTGAGTGGAGACTCGCAAGAGCAAATGTGCTCGGAGGAAGGAAGTATTCCAGTAAGTGCTCGTAGGGATCTTGACCATCTTCCGGGCTCTGGGATTGTTCTGTAAGCCTTGGAATACCTCTCCACTCCTCAAGCACCTCAGGAAGTGTTGCCCCCTTGTCGCTTCGTCACTTTGTGCTAGCGACCGTGTTCGGGGGCCCATTATTGAGTGTGCAAGTCACCCCCTGCCGTTTAATCCGTGTATACCATAACATTGATCAGGCAAGGGACATAGTCCTTCAATAGTTATAGGTAACAAATCCACTAAACCACCCAAACCCATAACCCAATATGTTTTGTTTCCATGTTCTGCAATAGTCCTACACCAACCGGGGATTGTCCTTGGATGCACTTGCATAGTGCGTACAGGGATAATCGTCGGTTGGTGCCTCATTCCTTGAGAAACTGTCTAAGGGGCCTCTGCGAGTTGGCTTCGGCCCCTCGTACGCCTTCCAAAAGACCGGGACCCCATGGTCCCGAGATATGTAATATATAAAATAATAATAATAATAAACCATTTATTGCAGGCGACACAGGCCCATAGATAAATACCTTAACTTAAACATACATATTCTATAAACAATACTTGTGTTAATAAATAAGGCTTAGACTATGTTAGTAGTTCTTCAATCTGCACTAGCTAGACTTTGTGCTGTCCAGTGGAACTTGTCCGCGAAAACGACGAAACACCACGTCCTGCGGCCAAAAGTCTTCTTCCATGACGAGGGGCAGATAACAGTCTGGCACACGCACGACCAACGCCTTGAAGTTGACGTTCCGGCGCGATTCAAGTATCTGCACCCTCGGCGCGTATCTCGTCTTTTGGCGCACGTACTCCACGATGTCCTCCGCCTTAGTGGTGTAGTGCAGGCGGGAGATGTACACCGGTGTATTCGGCTTTGCGGCACGTAGGCTCACTTCGGGGCCCGTAGGAGCTTTGCCGCAGCGGTTCTTGTTCGTTCGCGATCGGTGCTTCCTCCTTTGCACCGTCACAAAACCGTCATCATTATCAGCCCTATTCGGCGCCTTTTCTGGCATGGGCTTGATCCTTAAAGCGCCAGGGGCACTTGCGGTGACGCTAGCGAAATCCCTTTGTACGGGTTTCGCCAGAGCTGCAGACACTAGCAGCGGGATGGGGCGAGGGGCACGCCCCATCCCATTTATGACTCTGACATCAGGTTAGTCGCGAACCACACGAAAAGTAGAAGGTTGGCTAGTTTTTTTTTTAAGGCAAGCTTTGGAAATAAGCAATTGTCGGGTCAGCAAGGTAGTACCGGGGTAATTACCTGGGGTACACTGGACGTAAAGGACATGCAAACCAAAAAAAACACATAACATCACGCCTGTAATCCCCGAAGGGGTAGACAGAGGTGTACCTATATAGTACACTCACATTTCGCCAGTTATGTTTCAGTCCCATGTAATAAGGGGCGAGCCTATTGCCATCAACTGGGCACAAATCCGGACTCCGGGCTGCTATTACGAAATTCCAGATGGAAAACCCGATAACACTTTGCCCGCCCCGGGAATCGAATGCAGGACGCTCTTATGATTTATAGTATAGTAGTAATTAAGTAGTAAAGTAGGTTTCCTTAATATTCTTCTATTAATTTTTGGTTTAGACATTGTAGCTTTTCCCCCGTACCTTCAAGTTTTCATAAAATACGTGACAATAATAGTTTTACAAGAATTATTACGGTTGGGCCACGAGATTAGCGTTTACCTTTTTTTTCCATGTGAGCTATGACGCTAATCTAAATAATTTATACTATTAGGAATATTCGTTCAGTGGTTTGGGCGTGAAAAGGTAACATACAGACAGACAGAAAGAGTTACTTTCGAATTTATAATAGTATTACGGATGGATTATAATTCTGTAAATACATATTTCTTAAGGTCTTGCGCGAATTCCGATCAAGATACAACCTGACACTGACCTGTAAATTGCAAAAATCATAGAAAAGTGAACTTCATAGGCAACCACTGTTGATCCTTATAAAAAAAAACATAAATTCATTCATTCACTAACAGACACCGCAAAAAACATAAAAAAAGTCCTGGAATAGGACATAGGATACATTTTATCCCGATATTCCTACGGGATCGAGTCTTACGCGGGTGAAACCGCGGGGCGCAGCTAGTACCTACATAATTATTTGAAAGACAACAAGGAAAACCCGTAATATTTCCCGTCAGTCATAAACTACGCGTTTGGCACTCGATCAAACTATATCTTTGGATAATAAAATAAGTTTATAGGTGTATCTAAAAGCTAGAGGCTAATCGAGCAATTTCAGATATTTTATTCATGTACGTACAGACAGCATCAAAAAGATGTATACACCAACGAAATTTTATTTAGTTGTCTTCAAACTTTATTCCAAAATATTGAATCAATGTGTATCCACAAAACATATAACACATTAGCTTCCGCCTGCAGCTTCGCCTGCGCGGTATGTCGATAAAAAGTAGCCTATGTCCTTCCCCAGGGTGCCATCTACCTCCTTGCTAAATTTTGTCGAAATCGGTTCAGTGGTTTAGGCGTGAAAAGGTAACATACAGACAGACAGAGTTACTTTCGAATTTATAATATTAGTATGGATTGGCTCCTTAACTGCAGCTACAATATTATGGAACACAGATTTTAGACAATGAATTTTTGCCGATGTATACACCTTTTTCAAGCTGACTGCACCAAGTTTTAGGAACTGTAATGTATTCTGAAGTTTAACAAGCGTTTTATATTTGTTATCTGAATGTTCCTGAAAGTTGGTTTTTAGTTTATTCGTTGTAAAATGTCAAATAACAAAATGAGTAAAATAGCGGATTTAAACGTAGTTGGACAGTGAAAAAGAAGACTACTTTTTCATTACGACTGAAGGCTAACAAAGGAAGGTTTTTTTTAAAATTTTTATTTGTTAAGGAACATTTATAAACCGCCACAACATTATTTACACGTATTTTTCATGAAAGTTATTAATTATTTACTTAAGTTTATTTCTTTGTTCCCCACATTTTGTACCTAAACGTTGCTAGGAGTTGCTAAAACTTTAAACAATAAACTAAATGTTTTTAGAAATTACTAATTACGAAAAAGTTTTAGTTTCAAATAAACTTGCTATCAATAAATTGATCATCTTGTAGATAAATTATGTGCGCATACATTTTTACCACAATCAAAATGTTAATACAGAAAAAAGTCGCTCTCGCTTCGCTCCCCGCTGTTTTCAGAGCCCAAAATTACGCCTTATAAGTCGTTGGTAAAGTCTCGTTAGTGTGATTATGCAAATCTTCGAGAGTTACAAAGGACACGACTCACGACTAATCGTGTTCATAATCAGTTTTGTGATTCCAAGTTGCGACTTGCGAATAATCGCAGAACAAGGCTTAACAATTGTGATGTAATTTTTGTGAATATTTGATTAGTGATTATAGTCAGGGTTTATAAAAGGCCCATCTTCCACGACGCTACTCAGATCACCAATTTTTTTTTTAAATCTTTTCTTTCTGTATATTTAATACATAAATTACGTTATCTTGAACATTTTTCATTACCAATTTTTTGTCTTTTCGTGTGATTAGTGACTAACCTGGTGTCAGAGTTTTAAAGCCGCACAAGGGCCTCTGACTTGGCTTTACGTGCCGTCGAAAAATATATCTCAGGCACTCCCAATGACCATTGCATATTATAATATCTAACCTTAGCAGACGTAGACTGGATGACAGGAAGAAGCTTTCATCTGTCTCTGTGTCATCTGTCAAGACACAGATGCTGTGAGATTAAGTCAAGTTGATATAAGCCCTAACTTCCCTTTCAAACGGCAAATACATCCAATAATCTATACATCTATACATATTATAAATTAAAGTCGCTTTTCGTGTTTGTCTGTATGTCCACGTTGTTCTTCTAAACCACGCAACAGTTTTTGATGTGGTTTTTCACCATCGTTTAGACAATTTATTCCGGAAGGTTTATGTGTATAGTACGTTATTATTAAAGTTACATATAACTATGAAATCTCGATGTTTTTTCAAGTCGAAAAACCCGTGCGAAGCAGAAACGGGTCGCTAGTATCTAGACACGCGGCAGCGTGTTAAGCCAAGAATAGGGAATATGCATGTATTTTTTTAATATTTTTATTCGATAGTTTACATCGTCAAATAATAGTTTTAAAAAATTCGACGGCAAAAAAGCAATTTAAAGTACTTAATTTTTTTTTTTTAATATCCAACCGATCCGGGCTATTTAAACGCCCTCCATTTGGCGCGCGTGGTGTGGTGACGTCACAGTCCGTGAAAACAAACAAGCAACTGTCAAGTCAACGTCAAACACTCCTTTTTGTAGGGGCGTTTGACATTGACTTGACATTGACATTTTGATTGTTATCCCGGATTGTTACGTCACATCCGCTCTTGGCTTTTCAAGGTTTTTGGGACTTTTTAAAAATTAATTTATCGCTTAAAAATAAATTTTATTCAAAAATATTGATGGAGGCATAATTCTGAAGTAATATAGTTTATAAAAAAAAAAAAATTGACCCATATTTGTATCACATGCATATTCACTATTGGCGACGCAGCAGCCGTGTGTTATATTATAATACTAGCTGATGCCCGCGGCTTCGCCGGTAAAACCTTCCTCGAGAACCACTCTATTCATAGGTGAAAACAGCATGAAAATCGGTGCAGTACTTTTTGAGTTTATCGCGAACAGGACGACAGACAGACGCGGCGGAGGACTTAGTTTTATAATATGTTAGGGTAGTGACATAATCATCCAATAAATCCATCACCTTTCAAAATTAAACCACACCAAAAACAAGAAATAAATATTTTTGCACAGGATTTGAACGCAGATTCGTATGCGTCGCTTTAAAGCATGATTGAAGAATTAATACCATCCTGTCAAAACGAATAAATCCTGCAAGTGTGGTTTAAGTTAGGAGCGGTTTTGAGTTATTCTGATCTACACAGTGTTTTTTTTATAATTCCATAACTCTAGGGACCATTTTTTACTTGAATGTCCTGAGAGCCTAGACAAGTGACAATCGCTTCGAAAGCGTTTCCTATTTCTACGACTTTCAACAGGATTGACATAAGCTTTTCGATAGCTTATGTCAGTCCTATACATTTTTGCCTTTTCCATCATCGTAATCGCTGATAGAATGTCACTTTGTCTAGGGCCTCTGATCTCCATAGCAACAATTGTTTTTTGTATAAGTATTATTTTATTATAAGACCTTTTATGTATCATATTTTATGCAAAATAAAGATATTCTTTTCCACCATTAATAAATGAGACCATGTGAAAGAATCAAGTGGCATAATGCTTTTTTATAAGAACCACTTTTTTATTTCATTTTTCTTATAAATTTAATTCGACAAAGTCACGATTATTTACGACGACGTGCGGGGTCGACTTTACTATGTATAGTTCTTATGACCGTTACGGGTAGTTAGAAGCCCTGAAGTTTGACAACGAGTCAAAGCGGATATCTGTTTTGCCGAATGATTCGAACTTTCGACTGCCGACATCAAATAGTTAAATAACATCAATATCTGCTCTGCAGAGTAGCATCTATACTCCATTTATTATAAAAAATATATAATATACATTAGAAAAATAACGGTTAACACCCTATGAATGTAGGTATAATAGACGTAGATATATTTAGTTACCTACATAATCAACCTATAATGTTCCCACTGCTGGGACACAGGCCTCCTCTCTATGAGAGGGAGTGGGCCGTAATCCACCACGCGGGCCCAGTGCGGGTTGGTAGACGTCACATGTCTTCGAATTTTTGGTTCTAAGACATGTCGGTTTCCTCACGATGTTTTCCTTCACCGTTTTGAGAGCAGTGGCGATGAAATTATTTACACAAAGTAAAGCGCCTGTCGGGGTTCGAACCTACGACCTACAACTCGTAAGTCGCGGCCGTTACCACTGGGCCACCACTGCTCCTTACCACTGGGTCGCCACTGCTCCCTTGCACTTTAGTTACCTATTTACGCTTAACTATTCTATTATTATTATATTCAAGAATCATAAAAATCCCTGTAAGAAATCGACACGTGTTTCACCTCTCAACGAGGCATCCTCGGGATGACGATTGACCAGTTGCAAACCAGAACACGACGTTATCACCCTTTCCTTATTTCGATATAAACGTAGAATAAACTTAGTAATTTCACTATAATAAAAAATCTACTGTTCCCTACATTTTGACGAGCTATGCGAACATAAATGTAAGGAACAGCTGTTTTTCTTTTCGCGATTTCAGAGTTGGTCCCATATTGAAAGATGTTTATAATGATGAGTACAATGCACCCTTAAGAGGATGACCCTTTTTTTTTTTTTGAGGTTGGTGAATCATCCAAAGACTTCTCCCGCTCTGGGCGGAGCGGAAGGGCGTGTCAGACTTTTACTGACTAAAACCCACCCGTGTTCCTTCAGTTGCCTGTTGCCAAGGTCCTGGTATCCCTTTCGGACTTTCCCGCAAAGAGGATGCCCCTGAATTCAATTTCACCCCGTATTGTGTGCCTTCTTCAAAATGCTTATAAAACTAATCAAGTCCTCATAAATATTATGAAAACAGAAAAGTTATGATACCCTCAGGCTAGCAGTATATCATTATGGTCAATTATGGTCATTCACCCCATGCCGGCGCGACGGGTGACACCATGCGCACTACGCTAGTCTATGGTCAATCGAGTTCTGATAAACATAAATTATTCTCTATGACTTCATGCCTTTGTATCAAACCATAAATGTCATCTTCAGAACTTGGTGCTTCTAATCACCATGCTAAGCGAAGCAATTGGTGATTGCAGTGTTGTTGTTAGTTTAAAAAAAAAAACGTTTTAGTACTCTTTAAACTTTACGTATTCATTTTTTTTTAATTGTATCTAATCAATCTCGTCAATGTAGGTAAGCATTTGTTTCGTTTAAAAACATTACCCTCCTTCTGGGGCAGTCGGATAAAAAATGATTATGATGATAAAAATCATCGTAATCATAATCAGCCTATAATTTTCCCACTGCTGGGACACAGGCCTCCTCTCGCTGAGAGAAGATCGATTCAATATCAATGCACTCCGCATTGATATTGAATGCTATTTACAATTGGTGCATTTTTTTTTATAGATGCATCATTGACTCTATAAATATTTTGGGAGTCAACAAGTTTCTCCCGAAAAACAAAAAGTTGTTTATACAAAATTACAATTACAACTACCAACATAAAGAAAAAAACGAATCACTTCAGTCTATTATCTCAACCGGGAACGATCATTAATCTAACAGTATTGTTCACATTCTCATTTGCATTGTACTCCGCGGTTCTATGTTTTATTACCAAAAGAAGCTTATTTATGTTGCCACTTTTCTGTGAGAATGTAGTTTTTGTAAATTGGTTTGTTTTATGCAGAAAAAGAAGGAATACTTAGTTTAATGGACGGTGCTCACCGCAAGCATTCGCTTCGAGCATTTGTTTTGCAATTTACAAAAACATTGCGTTGGACAGCAGAGGTGGCCCGGTGGTAACGGGCGTGACTAACGAGTTGTAGGTCGTAGGTTCAAACTCAGACTTATACCTCAGGTAAATTGTATAATTGGTGTAAATTATTTCATCACCACTTCTCTCAAAAAGGTGAAGGAAAACAAAACCGGCATGTGCTGGAACCAATCATTCGAAGACATGTGACATCTTCCAACCCGCGAGGTGGATTACGCCTCACTCCCTCTCACCGAGGGGAGGCCTGTGTCCCAGCAGTGGGAAACATTATTGGCTGATAATATTTGCAAAAAATTGATTATTGTTTTAGAAAAAGAAAGATGGCCGTTATTCCAATTTGCTTAGCGTCGGTGGAGATTTTTCTTCCATTACTAGGTATTTAATTTACGTATCGGCTATCATCTGACTAAGTTAATAAGGAAGCTCTAAAGTGATATTGATGGCATTTTCAATTTGATCACCTTTTACGATATATTGAATAGTATTTATTGAATCACTTCGTTTTTTGTGGAAAAAAAATATTCTCATTATGTATTTTCAATTTAAAATCTACCCATAAACCTCTTGAATTAGAATATTTATCTAAATAGCCATCTTGTCCAAGATGAAAACGCCTACGTTTTCGCATATAAATGTCACAATATTATCTCATTTGTTTTAAAATCTAAAACTAAGCTAGCGACTTCTCTTGAAGATTGCGAAATCGTATTATAAACTTGTGGCGCCATCTAGCGGCGAGTAGCGAAACTAATTCTGTTATTTCATTCAATGGCAGCTCAACTGTTATCTTTTTACAATCTTATTGTGTTTGACTTTAACTATTTTATTAGGCTGGAAACTGTTTTATTTGAGATACTTAGTTAAAACAATAGACATTTAATTGTGGTTGAGTTTTAATCCGATTACAATCTGCATTGTTCTAGTAACGCCATCTATTAGCTAATGGCACAAAGTAACAAAGGCAGATAACGAATTAAAAGTTTTGTTTATTTTTGTAATTTTATTTATTCTGTGGAACATTGAGTTGTTATGTAAATTATAAATTGTTTTAGAAGCGGTTTTCATGATAAAATTAGCCACTCAAACGAGTGGAAGACCGAAAAATAGGCGCGTTTTTATATGAGTAGGTATTTTTGCAAACAATAACATTTTGATGTACTTACGTCACATCAACAGGTACCTATTTTTAAACTAAAAACCTAGACATTTTTTTCATACGTTCCTCATTAAAATGCGGTTTGCGTACCGAAAATAAAGCGAACTGAATGGTACAGCTATGGCACATTGCCAGTTTTGTCATTTCCATGGAAGACTGGGATTCAAATACTGATCTCTGTACTAGTACAAATCCTACCAAAATAGAGGTATTTTTATACTGGTCACACAATAAATACTAAGGTCAACGACATTCAGAAAAATATTCGCTTATACGGTATTGGCATAATAAAATTTACGCTCCAATTTTGGTCTATGAAATTGCCTTTTAAAAAACAGCAAATAGGTACTGTTTGTAAACATTGTTTTTGACAATTGACTCTTTTAATGAACTTTTTTTATGAATGAAGTGTGATTAATTAAGCAAAGTAGATGACATACATCAGGTATGTAGCTACGAGAGCACCCAATTAGGTGCCACTCAATTCTTCCCCAGCAATTTTACTCAGAGACCTAGGATTCCTTATTTTAAGTCATAAGAATATCACTCAAAAAAATAGGTAAGTAACGCATAACGTAATTTCACGGTCTGTTTTCCCCGACGGGTTAGGCAGTGGTGTAACTACAGCCATTTCATTTTTATCACATTTTACAGGTTATGTTTAAAAGTCATAATAATTATTAATAACTAGCTGCGCCCCGCGGTTTAACCCGCGTAAGTCGAGATCCCGCGGGAATATCGGAATAAAAAGTATCCTATGTTCTATTCCAGGTCATGGTCTACCCCTGTGCCAAATTTCATCCAAATCCGTTCAACCGTTTTGGCGTGAAAGCGTAACCAACAAACTCATTTTCGCATTTATTTATATAAAGATATAATTATATTTATTAAAGTTATATTTAAGTTAGATAGTTAGGATTAATACTGAAGTTAGTCGTTATATATATGAACTTTGCCACCTAATTTCTGGGTAATACCTACCTATACCTACCTACCTATAGATACATAATACATAAGCAAACATAAATTCTCAAAAGACCTATGCTTATTTGTATAATAGGAATGAATCTTTACCTGCATAATAATATTTACGTAACCCGTAACGGCGCCTCTTACCTACTAAGAAATCCAACGTTAACATATTTCTATGAAATCAAAAGCTACACTAGGCGTAGAATTTCTATTGAAATGCAAGAAATGAAGACAATAGAATGTTTCTATGTGTGGTCCTTTGATACGGAATTACTATTATTATTATACATGATACGTATGGGAAAAAGTCGGTATGGTGACATGGTGGCCCGGAAATACCTATGGCGGCTAATTAATCACTAGGTTCTGGTTTGAAACCAGAACCTGGTGATTAATTAATCCTGGGAAGTACAAATGGGAGTTTTATAAGGTATCTTAAGTCGCAGACAAGCGCGATGCGACGCGACGCCGACCGCACCGTTAGAACAATTCTCGTGAATTGTCTCGACGTCGCGTCGCGCCAGTCTGCGGGAGCCTTTATGGTTTCTGAGGTCTTCGGATAAAGTCTTAATAGCTTTGATTCCACGAAGTTGTCTATTGGAAAAGAAACGCAATGTTTTTAAATTATTATTAAAACTTTATTTTACACTCGTAACAAAATACATACATATACATACAACATTTTGAACCAGTAAGTATACTATCATTGCAATAGTACCTACTGCCTCGTAGGTCTAGTGGTTGCAAAGCGCCATTGCTGAGCATGAGGTCCTGGGTTCGATTCCCGGGTCGGACAAAGTGTTATCAGGTTTTTCCATCTGGAATTCATCAGTAGCAGCCAGCCCAGAGTCTGAATTTGTGCCCGGTTGATGGCGATAGGCTGTCCCCCTATTACAGGCGTCATGTTATGACTATGTATCCAATAGATAAACTCCGGTTAAGAATACTTCGGTTTAAGACTCATTACGGGGCAGGAAACAATCGTTAGGTAACCTGAACTTCATGACAAACACAGTAGCTTCTTCCTGTTTGCTAATGACAACATACTGACATTAAGACAATCACTAATATGTCTGACAAGCAAGGTGACACTGTCAATATCCGTTCATTGTCACAAGTCATTGGTAGTCTCATGTTTAGCAATAGATAAACATTTACTAATTGTAAAACTGTACAGAGCAGTGAGAGCAGTGGTGGCCCAGTGGTAACGGCCGCGACTTACGAGTCTTAGGTTCGAACCCTGACAGGCGCTTTGTGTAAATTATTTCATCACCACTGCTCTCAAAATGGTGAAGGAAACATCTTGAGGAAACCGGCATGTCCTAGAACCAAAAAATCGAAGACATTTGACATCTACCAACCCGCACTGGGCCCGCGTGGTGGATTACGGCCCACTCCCTCTCACAGAGAGGAGTCCTGTGTCCCAGCAGTGGGAACATTATAGGTTGATTATGTATGTATGTACAGAGGAGTAATTCGTCAACTCGTCCTACATACCTACAGCCTATTTAGGACGACTTGCAGAAAATCAAAAAAACGTCCTAAATGGGCCGTAACCATTAAAACGAGTAGACGAATTACTCGTACAGAGATCTTTTAGCGCTTGATTGACAATGGCAGGGGGCCCCGACTTGTAGGTAAACATTTGTGAAAATATTACTAATACATTATAGTTACAAACATAATGTTTTAATTGGCCTAGTGGTCACAAGTGCTACTGCTGAGTAGGACGTCCTGGTTTTGATTCCCTGGTCGGGAAAAGTGTTATTGGGTATTTCTAGCAGCAGCCCAGAGTCTGGATTTGTGGCTGGTTGATGGCAATAGGCTCGCCCCCTATTACATGGGACTTAAACATATCTGGCGAAATGTGGATGTACCTACTATAGGTGCATCTCTGCCTATCCCTTCAGGAATACAGGCGTGTTGTTGTTATTAATTTGAAATAGTTCACAAAATTAAATTGGTTTTACACATTTTAATAATGAAGGACAGTTTTAATGAAAAACGACATAAGACCTTGCAAAATTACTAATTAAACTTTTTAGTATCAACCAGTTTGCTCTACATATTTTAATTATTACAAAGTAAACACCAATCTTCTATGCTCTTTCTTTTGACTTTCTTTTACAACATTTGCTTTGGCTCAAGGCAAAGTATATTTAAGTAACTCAGTCAAAAAAGATAAGCAAGAATCGCTTAAAAAAACGAAACGAAATTCTGCAAGACTGTTTTTCTTGCCAAATATCTTGCGCTTAAGTAGGAATAAAAACAACTATCCTGTATACTTATAAAGGGTGTTTGGTAGGTAATATGTGCACTGAATGGACAGATCCACTCAATCTGTGTGGTTCTTTCCTCAACAATTCAGACACCAATCTACAAGGTCTTCACATGATCGGACCAAGATTATGTTTGGACTTTAAAAGAGACCGTGACCTCTGAGTTTGTTTCGGCCGTTCTTCTCAGAATAGTCAGATAGGAAACGCCGATTAACGTATAAAAGTGTTTGTACAATCCTACTTACAGAAATAAAAACATTTTACATTTATCATTTTCAAAGTTTTATCGAGACAAAATAATTTATGCGAACGAGGTCCTGGGCAGAAGCTAGTACACACGGCTACACATCAAGCTATACATTTCCAGTATAACCTGACCTCGCATTGTACGGAAATTCTATGCAATGCTGCAGATCAGCATAAACTGGAAATGTATAGCTTGATGTGTAGCCGTGTGTACGTAATAAAATAAAATTGTGAATCAAAATTTAAGGATTCGGAATAATATAAAATACTAATAGGTATAGCCGAACAAGCTATTTGGTATACAGGCAGATAAGTTTGCAACTTCTTTAAACAATTTTGTGTGTTTTCAGTAGTCAACAATCCTTTTACGTCACTCTCCTAACTAAACCATAAGCTCAAAAAGTTAAATTACACACACGATCAAAACGAATTTTGGCAGTGTAGCGGAAATATTCATATGAATATATTATTATTTAATATTTTCGACTGTACTTAGGTTCTTCTCCTAACATAACTTCACAGAAACATCCAACGTATTTACCGTTCATAGAACTCGCGTAAGAGTGTAAGAGCTTGCCAATTTATTTAGAATTCAATGCTATATAAGTAGAAAGCAGTTTTTAACATGTCGAACGCAAACTTAATATAAATCGCATTGTGCATGCAGGGCTTACAAATCATATTATTACGCTTTTATATATAGTTTAGAGGTTGTAGGAATGTTGACGGTTTTTAAATAACTGGCATTATAATGTGTTCGCGATTTAGTCTCCAAACATGTATACAAATATGTGTCTTACGAGAGAGTACACCTGTGTTGGCGCACACACTTGTGCACTTTAATATCTCCTGCTAATCTCAGTTAAATTGAGATTGGCCGCCGTTACCGAAGTTCGGTCGGGATGTTTATTCTTTTGTAATATTCTATCTAAACAAAATCATCTAAGTATTTATTTATTTGTTAACATAGGTAAAGAAATACAGATCTTATGTTTGATGAACAGAGCGCTATGTCATCATCACCACATCTAATCATCTCCATCTTTTGCAGGCCACCACAACACCACGGCGCCGCTCTGCTGGCCGGGGTGGGGGGAGGAGGGGCTGTCCCCTCGTACGCTCCCCCCGGCAGAGCCTTCTTCACTCCTCCTCTGCCGCCCGAGTACAGAAACCCCTTTGCTGACAAGCCTACACTTAGAGGTGAGAGTCGTTATGTTAACCATTAACCATTTATTAACAAATATTAAATAACATCAAAATAATATCCAAAAATCCGTTGTATTTTGCATTCTCCAGAAGGTTTAGTAAAAACTTTCGTGTAGCTGATAACTATATCCTCAGTTACTGTAGAATTCAGTCGAGCTTGATCGATTATAAAGCAGATATATAAGATCATCTTCATCATATTAGAGCATCTTCAAAAAACTACTGAATGAATTCCCATAAGTTCGCAAGGTCCGTCGTAGATACATAGGCTTTCCTAACAGACTGCAGTATAATTTACACACTTGTCACTTATCACACAGGTTATCACTTAGTAACTAATAACCTTTTTCAATCCACAGGCACTAACACGGATGGGAACAACTATCTCAACAGGCGGCCTATCCCCCCGCCATCCCTCGGACCGGGCCACGACAGGATACCTATCAGGCCACCCGGACAGGTATGAACATGACTATGAATTTGAATACCTAAGATTTAAATCGTTAGATTTGCTCTCACCGTACTTAAAGTCTGTTTTTTAATCTCGAAGACTAATTTGACGGATGCAAATGTCAAACTCCATAATGAAAAACAAACAACAATCACTTGAAATGTCAAATTAGTATATGAGATTAAAACAGACTGTAGTTCACATGACTTTTTTATACTAGTGCTTAGGTCGCGCGACCAAGAAGAAAAAGAAGAGAGTTAACTTACAACAGTGAGCGAGACAATAGTATATTTATGTGTTTTGCGGTGTGCTTTAATTCCGGGACTTGTTTTAAATAACTTATATATAATGGAACCTTTTTATAAATGGTCTTTGTAAAATACACAAAAAGCCAACAAACCTATTATTTACGTTAGCTTTAATTACCTGCAGCTCGGGAGAATGACACATAAAAAACTTGCTCTCAATATTAGGATTACAATAAAAAAGAAAGTTCTCGTACCTAAATACAAAAGGAAACATGAAAAATAGTTTAGTACCTACCTACATAATAAATTGTGTCAAAAATAGGAATTTAGGTATAATACCTACACAAAAAAGTATGAATTCAAACGAAACTTAGATACTTACATTATGGTTTCAATTTCAAATGAACACCAAAAAATGTCAGGTCCTTTGAAACACGCGTTTGTGTATGTAAGCGTTCCTACGATCACTCGTTAGTCCATTGTTGAAAACCGACCTATTTCTGTGTGAATAATTATCGGAATTGTGCCGCAACGTGGTTATTTTTGGCACAGGTTAATGAGGGAAACGTTTCGCGGCTACGATTAACAATGGTCCTAAACATAGCTCGTGTGATCTGATTTTGTATTAAATGTTTGTGCAAATCTATGTTATGTGTGACTAGATATTTAAGAATAGGAAACATAATTATCTATTGAGCGGGACCTATAATTCTGTCATAGCTTTTAAGCTAAGCGTACATTATATTTCATCCGCATCGGGCCGCATTTCCAAAAGAAACTCCTCTTTTTTGAAGTCGGTCAATAAATAAGCGCGGTCGCCCGCCTTTATTGTAAAATGTTAATAACTTAAAGAAAAAAAAAAAGAAAAGTGTTGAAATGAAAAGTTTTGACACAAAAGGTAAACTGGTATTTCAGAAGCTGACCTCCAGGCATCTATGAGATTGCAATTCTTATTGAATTGAAATGTTAATATTGTTGTTTTAATATTTATTTGTATAATTATTTTCAGGAGACTTCATCGCCGCAGGTGCCAGCGCCACCACCAGCACCGCCGATGCCGCCGGCGGGAATCGAACCCCAGAAGAAGAAGGCTCTTAACACGCCTAGCCATAAGGTAAGGACCAGCTACAGTTTGATTATAATCTTTTCGACAAAATAGATAAAACGGTGTAAAAAGGTGTTAGTTTGAAATAGCATATAGACGTATTTAAAAAAAAAAACAAAGTCTTACAACATGGGCCTCCTGCCCAGTCCAGCTCTCACTTTAATAAGAGTTTCCTAACAGTATATTTTCTACTTTCCAGCCAGACGAACTAGACAGTGACGTCAAGCAGCCTGGAACAGACCAGGCTAACTTCACAGACTTCGTGCCGAATTCTCTCAACATCCCGACCATATCCAGGATACTGTCGGGCTCCAATGGGAGAAAAGAAGACATCCCAGACGTCCTCTTAAGAACTGTCACTGCGAAGCCTCAACACAACCAAGAAAAGACTTCCAAGAGCGACATCTTCGTCACAAAAGAAGTCGGAGTCACATTAAGCGACTCAAGCCGAGATTCTTCGACTGAAGGATCCGTTTTAGCAGTCCTAGACCCAGAAATGAACAATCTAGATAGGCCTTTAATTGTAGACCAGAATGGAGAAACGAATACGAGAAGAAATCTCCAGTATGCTACTAATAAACAAACAGATAGGAATGATAGTAGAAAGGATGAATACACTCCTGCTACGACTATAGGCTTTGAGTTGAAAGACCCTGAAATGTCCACAGAACGGTACCACAATCTAGCCAACGTGAATTCGGACAAGAAGATCCTGAAACAGGATTCGAAGAATTCAGGACCAGTCCAAAGACCAGGAGCGGCCTGGCCTTTCGCGTGGAACCTCCACATCTACCTAGCGACAGTTATGTTCACTATATTAGCGGTGTACTCCATTTTCAAAATCTTCTGCTACAATAAGTACACACATTTGTTTACGCAGTACTATTTTATCATACTTCATTTAATTTTGGTACTTGTCTGTCTTCTTAGGATCTTCTACATGTGCTACGATCCTTATAACATCAATAATTCTCTCCCTAAATTCATAAGTGAGATTCTTCTCCATGTCCCAGAGATTTTCCTTAGCATAGCATTCGCTTGTATCATTCTATTCCTCCTGACTAATAGTATTAATTTTAAGAATACCTGCTGTTCATTCCTTCTTCGACCTAGGATTATTATTATAGGCGGCAGTCTCCACATACTGTCCTGTTTAATGTTGCATATCTTTGAAAGTAGTAATACAATAAATAGAAATACGCAGGGCGTCGAAAAGAGGGTATTAGGTCTTACATGTCAAATAATATTTATAATAGCATGCCTTACTTTAGGCCTTTGCTACCTATATGTATATAAAATGCTCAAAACTGTACTTCAGAAAAAGAGTCATACGTATATAAATGGATTCCAGAATCTTCAGCATGCGATTCAGATAAAATTGGCGACGGCGCTGCTTTTTATTCTGATGGCAGCGTTGCAGATTTTCGGGATCTTTGGAATAAATCAGCACAACATGACCAAGTTTGACTGGCTTCAATGGGGCTACCAGTTCTCTCTGAGACTTCTAGAGGTCAGTATAGTTGCCCTCATCTCCTGGGTCATAAGTCTGAAAGTTGGAATCGCTTTGCAGCATGAAAAGGCTGATGGTCACAAAATATCAGGACTTGGTCTTTTCGCTTGTGGAGCAGGTTCTAGCAATGAACAGTTCGAATCAGACTACCCAGCGATTTGCAACACAAATACCAACCTTCATACTTACACGATGAGGACTGGGAAGCCTATTTATGAAACCACTGGTCACCACCCAGCCATGCCTGATCCCTGCTGCGGACCAGTAATAGACCATCAGAGATTCCAGCTTAACACTCTGGCTGGAGCCTGCGACACCAATTCAGGGACTGAGAACTATTCTGGACACAGTTCGATAGCGAACGCAGGACACAGCAGCTCCACAGAATCCAGTAACGCGACTTCCAGTCAGGGTGTTACGAACCACCTGATCAAACACCATCCGAACATGGCTGGGTATAATGGCATAGAGTCTGCCTCAGACGACCATTATTCCAATTGTGATCCAGCCATCCAATCCCTTCAGGGCGACGATCCCTTAGACCACGAATACAACGTCATTCAATACGGTAGCAACAGCGATTTCATCAGGGACATCAAAAACCAAAACTACAACGCAGGGTCGAACCGCAGTTCGCACAACTTCAAACACATGTCTTATGATAGGGTGTCGTCAAGGACCAATAGTAATCCGCGGAAAAAGCATCGAGCGAAGAACAAGAATGTCCAGAACTGCATGACGATGGGTTATGACGCCTCGATCGGCCACCACTACCATCAGCCTCATACGCCTGATGAATATGGAAATTACAATACGGAAAACGCCTCCTACCACGCTTCTGGCATCCAGACCTTGAACCCCAACCGGAGTTACAGCAACGACCCATGCCAACAGATTAGAAGTTCGCAGCGCAGAAATTCGCCGTCAACTTCCATGGTCAACTCCAGCGGGAGCCAGAAGCGTGGTAAAGGCAACGGATTCCCTGATAGACCCAAGTCTACAGACTTGTATGGGTTCTCAGAAGACCCCAACGAGAGAGGGTATCCTTGTGCGTTAGGAGGGACTCCTCAACCAGCTCCTAGGAACTGCAGTTACGAGGCTTCGTACTCACAACCACAGGATGAGATACCCACGGAGGCTGAGGGAAATAGTATGCTAGTAGCACAAGACGGGTTCCTAAGGATCCGTTCCATGAAGGACCCGTCTCCGAACCCTCAGCCTTCGCATACCTGATTTACCATAAATCTGTCGTATACGACAGAACTCAGTTTTTGATAAAATATTTACTGTCTGGGCTATGCTAAGTATCAAGTTTATATTGATATGCGTAAGCACTTGAGCCAGTATATTCTTAGGTATGATGCATTGAATAATGCTCACATTAATGATTGACAAAACTGTCAGTGAGAAAGGGAAAAGAGATAAACGTATGCCTTAAATAAGGCAAAATAAGCATTTTAAAGCTATTTTATTTAAGTAACTTAATTATACTTAATCCTGTACAGTTCATACTGATTTCTTTTTAATTTCTTGACTTAATTACGGCCTCTAAGCAAAGAGTATTACGTAAAAATATACGTATCAATAAGAAAATCATTTTTATAGCCATGACACATTTGACTTTGTCGAATCAAAATCATGTAAAATTGTAAATGTTAGTTAACAACGTAATTATAAGGTTATAAAACATAACGGCCTTTTGTAAATAGCTTATTTTTTAGTTTATATACGGTCTATGTAAATTATATCTTATGAGATTTCGTTTAGACAAGCCTGGGTAATATTTTTTGTAGGAAAACACAGCATATAACTTTACTTTGCAGAGTTTTAGCCAAAGTCTGCATTTTGCATTTGGGTTGATTTGCAGTTAACAAATTCTAAAATTGTTTCCCACTTAGACTTAAGACACTTATAGTTACAGTATCCTAATCCGTTTTTTTAGTGTTAAATGAAGATTTAAATGTATGTGATATCAATAAACATTTTATTTGAAACAATCTGTCCATATTTAATGTTAAGATATTATCAAAATAATTCTAAGTATTAAGTGCACTGTTCAACATTTAAAATAATGTTGGAGGATGTACTTTAATTATTTTATGGGTAATTTTAATAAAATCACAAACAAAAGTGAAATTAAATCTCATTGAAAAACCACAACACAACTTCTTAAAATCTGTGAAGTGTAAAATTGGTCATATTTTGAAGTGTGATTTTAATAAAATTACACTTAAAATAAGTCGATGTGTTTATTGTTCAGTTAAATACCTACATATTTCTATGACCATTACAATTTTATAAAAATATTTATATCAGTTGAGTGATTTTCTGATCTAAATATTCTATGTGTCCTTTGTCATATCCATAAAATAATTATTATTTATCATAATTACTTATATCAAGCACTGTTAAACTTACTGATTCATTCATATTCTTTGGCAGATATTGAAATAACGTGGTATACCTTAACATGTATTACATGTATTATGGTAAAAAAGATACTCTCTAGAATTTTGCCTAGTCAAGATAACAACAGAAAAGCAAGAATAAACAGTTAAATAAGTATCTGAAAACTATGAATAAGCCTGAGACTGCAGAGATCTATTTTGCAGAGTTACCACCAAACTCTGCAAAATATTTTTGCATTCGAAATATTTACCGACTAAAATGCATTTGATTCATATTATTTTTCTATAAACATTATTCAAGTGAATAAATATTTTACCTACTGTTTATGCATGTCCACTTTGACAGGCACATCTTTATTACGCAGTAATTGCCCATCTTTTTTGTATCTGTTAACATAAAATATCTGAAAGAAAATATCTATGTAAGTAGATAATTGTTGACATGTACGACATAAAAATATATGTTGATAATAATATGACGACTAGGGATAGCAATATTGGAGAAAAAAAACTTAAGATCTAAATTATTAAGGTTAGGTCTTGATTAAACTATTTTACCAACGTTTAAAATATTCAGGCAGCAGTTTCTGGATCTCGAAATAACTTATTTTTCAATATCACTATCTCCTAGACTATCATAGTTAAAAATAATTGAATGTTGCCACTACAATAGATAGATAAAAATAATTGTATAAATTAGACAAAAAAACTAAAGAATATTTATTGATAAAAAAATACCATCTCACTCGAATATTGTAACGTTATTTTGAGATAAAAAAATAATAATGTCGCATTAGAAAAATGCTCATTTAATTAATTCCTATGTAAATAAATGTAATGTTTAAGTATATAAGTATGGTAAAATAGCTGCGACCATACATGCCACTTTTTAATTTTATGTTTTTACTATTAAGTGTATATAATGATGGATGTACTGAGTTACTCCAATCGAAATAACATTGAATTTGTTGTAAATTATAGCGTTTTTTTTATATTCCCAAGACTGTACGTATTAATCATCTAATATGTAAAAATAAATTCGAAAAACGGTATTGAATTCGTTGTTTTATTTTTAGCGCCTTGCGTTCAGTAAAGAGTCTGAGTAGTCTGAAGCCCAGCCCAAAAGTCTGACAACCAGTCGTACCAAGGAGTAAGGAGTATCGAGTTACCCAGTAGGTACAGGGGTGGGTTGTAGGGGAAATGAATGAGATGATGGGGGTCATTAAACGGACTTAACACCCAAGAGAAATTAAATTCATTCAATGCAACAACAATAAAAGTATCCCAATAATATTAATTTAAGTAGCGACATCTATACAGCGGTATGTGAACTATTACATTTAATCAGCTTTAGCAAGTGGCCAACAGACTGCGCTATGTACACGAATCCGCCAAAAGTTTGACAAGAAAATAACTCTGTACCTACAGTCCTACCAACTTATCTGTGAACTGAAAGAGGACGGTACCGTCGATTCAGTGTTGCTAATTGATTGATTATACAAATTAATTCTAACATTCTAACATCAGAATGAATGAATTCATCTACATTCTAATAATGATAATAATTTTAATGTGCACTGAATGTAGTAGACACTGACAATCGAATGACATTTCAACATGACGGCCGTAGTTCCAATTTTCGCCATTTCACAGATAAGTTGGTAGGAGTGTACACTGCACTGGCGGCATCAGGGCGTTGCGTCGCACCGTAGACATTTCACCGTAGCTTGCTACATATTAGTAATCTGTGTTTCACCGCATTGGCGGTCACACGGTGAGACTGAACAGTGCCACACCGGCGACGCAACTCGTACACTCCTCCTCGCCTCGCCTCAGGGTTGCAAGTCCGGTGTACGTGAGGTGCGAAGCCGGAACGCACCGTGTCGCTTACCAACGATTTGGCGCCGGCGCCGCGCCGCCGAACGCAGGCTTTTGCGGTGCGGCTAGCCTGTAGTGACTTGTATAGTGATGCAGGAGGATTTTAGCAATGCGAACACCGAACGTGACGTTTCAGTTTCAGAAAGAGCGTAGTGTGCATAAAGTTTTCAATTAAAGAAAACAATTTTAAAACTCGCATGTTTTTATTATAGTCAGCTGTGTTATCAGAAACTCTTAGTGTAATTTTGGCTAAGGTCAAGGCCAAATTCAACCCAAGGTCATTCAAGAGGTCATCCATAGATCAGGCTTGGATCACGGACACAAAGGGGGAGTCAAAAATTTCATTATTTTTTACCGTGGCCCACTACTTTCGAAGATATTAGCCAAAACGGAGAAAAAAAAAAAAACGAAAAATTCACTTTTTAATATGTTAGGGTTACTGAAATAAAATAAAATAAATTTTAAAACGCCTAGTTTTAATAAAATTATCTCATTTTTACACAATATATTAATGATAAGTTAAATGCGGGTACATTAAATTTCGTATATTACAATTAACTTAAGTTAAAAAACTAAAGTTTTCTCGCATTACATAAGTATTCTACTGTCTATCTTGTGTCTATATATAAAATCGTAACTTATGTAATGAAAAAAAAAAACTATTTACAAAAATATATAAATATTAGCGGTAGAGCAACAAGTTTCTACAAATTATTGTATAGTTATTATAAATTAAGTGCTAAATGCTTCATACATTGGCAATATCTTTGAATACAAAATACTAGTCCGGGTTTTTTTTCAGTACAGTAATTCATTAGAAATACCTTGTACCATCATGTATCAGAAAGGTGTGGTCAAAGGAGATCATTCATATGCTTAAATTATGAGAGTGCCTGCCAAATAAAAAAAAAAATATATTCCGTTAGAACATGTTATTCTCTTCACTTTTCACTATTGGGCCAAAACTGTAGGGTAACCTGTTACACGATTGCGCTGTTACACGATTTTGGAAAATATTAGTTTCAAGTTTTCAGTATATTTTGTAGTTAAAATAATGAATAGTTATCTAATTAAAGTAATAGCTTGTAGTAATAAAAAATGAAGGGAAAAACGTACTCTTTCGGAACATAGCTTTTTTTTTTGTTTGGCTGGCACTTTCACCTTTAGCCCAAAATTGTATGGACGGTGAATGAGGGACTTTCTTCATGGGACCAACAACATCGTAATCGCGAAAAAAAATATCAACTGTCCCATATAAAATTATATTAATCATATTTTCGTGTGTGGTTCTGAGCATGCTGTATAAGTTTTATTAATTATATAATATTTTTCCATAATTTATTTAAAATTATAGAATTTCTATATGTATGCGAAGTTTACAAGCGATTGTTCTTGTTGCATATTAAACAATTTGAATAAACCAGTGTGCACCAATAAAATAATAAAAACTACCCTGTTGATAGTTGTCGCGTGTCGTGGAAATGGGTTTTTCCATCAGGAATTTCTCAGTAGCAGTCCGGACTCTGGATTTGTGCCGGGATGACGGCAATATAGGCTCGCCCCCTTTTACATGGGAGTTAAACATAACTGGCTAAATGTGGGTGTACTGTAGGTACATCTCTGCCTAGCCCTCCGGGGAATATAGCCGTGATGTTATAAAGCAAAACATACAGTCATCAACAATTACATTATTGTATCAAATACCTCCTAATAATAATAAACAAACATTCATAATACATACATACATAATCATAATCATAATGTTCCCACTGCTGGGACACAGGCCTCCTCTCTATGAGAGGGAGCGGGCCGAAATCTACCACGCGGGCCCAGTGCGGGTTGGTAGATGTCACATGTCTTCGAATTTTTGGTTCTAGGACATGCCGGTTTCCTCACGATGTTTTCCTTCACCGTTTTGAGAGCAGTGGCGATGAAATAATTTACACAAAGTAAAGCGCCTGTCAGGGTTCGAACCTACGACCTACAACTCGTAAGTCGTGGCCGTTACCACTGGGCCACCACTGCTCTCACAATAATTGTTAACATTCATAATAATTCGTCTATATTTACATTCATATTATTAGGCAAGAATAAATTCTGAATTACAAATAAGTATTCAGTCAAAAAGTCATTGTAACCAGTACAATTAGTCCACAAATAAAACTATTAATTATAAATAAGTACTTAACTCTTAAATAACAACGTAATAATACTTACCTAACAAACGCGTGTAAATTATATAAAATTTACTTTTAAATTAAACTTATTAAAATCCAAATTACAAAAAAAAAATTGCTTGGACTTGAGTTTTACAAAGCGATTTAACTGTTTGAGGATATTTTAATTTAATAAAGAAACACTTAAAATATTATGCGGTTTTGTCGAATTCGACTTTGAATCATTCATAAATAAATAAATTGACCTATTTTGATTAACTAACTAAAACCAAAAACTAAGATCTGTTTTTTCAATGGTCAAAGAACATTTTCTATCTGAGGAATAAAAATGGCGGTTTGACAGCTTAAAGTATGTCAAACCGTCATTTTATTTCTTCAGACTCAGACCAAATAAAAAACCATGACATAGTCCTACGAACAATACAGTGAAGCATGCAAAAACTACACGTCGGTCTGTGCGTACACGCTCACATGCACACATTTACAATCAAACTACACCTTACTAAATGCACACATGTTTACGAAACCAGGCTCATGTCACTGTTGACAGCGCTATGTCTTGGTTTTTTTATTTGATCCGAGTCTTCAGAAAGCTGATTATTGAAAAATCAGCCCTTATTGATATAACATAGCAACGGTTGAAGGTAGCATGTGTCGTCAATAATAAAAAAATGCGGGATTCGCATTTTTATAGGTATCTAGAGATCTAGACGTACTATTTATCCCGACCAATATAACTACTATTAAACGAAGTAGCGGGACAAACCTTCCTTTTGAAAAAAAGATTCACTCTTTGTCCAGTGCATTAGTTTCCGCTCATATTTACTAATCTACCTAACCAGAGTTTGCAATTTAGTTAACAAATATGTGTTTTTGGAAAAATAACTTTAAAACCTACGCATAAAGTTCAGTTTGCACGAGAACTTGAAACTTTTCGTCAGTAGTACCAGTCATTCTGAAATCAACCTTATTTACACTACTAAAAAGTTTATATTTCTTTGAATTGAAATAACATCACAAAGATTTGAATATGGAATACGGTAATTTCCTACAACCATAAACAATCGTCAAGTCCCTTTACTCTTAGAAAACTGTTCTCCTAATATCTTCATGACTTGCGCGTGAGTTCGCGAGCCGTCTTTGAACGTAGCGTAATGCTCTTTCACATACATTGCGAAGTCGTTCGTAGTTCCTTTTCGGGCGGGAGTTGATACTACAACGCCATCTTTGTTTTTCTTGTTAAGTATTAATTCGAAAGTACCTCGGCAGTAGCCGCAACATTTCTTTGTTACATCTATCGATTTTGAATGGCGCTGGACACTGGAAATAGAAGAAAAAATATATGTTAAGTATCAGTAAAATCTGTATTGGTAGGACCAGGCCCGTCCGATAAGGACCAGGCCCAGGTCGATGGCGCGTCGTGTTCCACGCGCGCCTCAAAGAGATGTCAGCAGAACTCCGCTAGGACCGATGCCTGGCAGGGTTACGGGAAAATCCGAAAGGGATACCGGGACCTTGGCAACAGGCAACTGAAGGAACACGGGTGGATTTTAGTCAGTAAAAGTCTGACACGCACTTCCACTCCGCCCAGAGCGGGAGAAGTCATTGGAAGATTTCCAACACTCAAAAAAAAAAAAGGTAAATTTTGGAGGTAAGTGAAATAATTTAAAAGTAATTCTGTCTTTTTTAAACAATCAATCTGCCTAGCTTTTTCCTAACTATGTTAGGGTCGGTATCCAGTCTAACCGGATGCAGCTGCAGCAGTATCTTACATGGAGCGACTGCCTATCTGACCTCCACAACCAAGTTACTGGGTAACCGTAACCGCGAATACGCGATTGTCGCGAGCATATATCACTTTTTGTTTGGACAGCCGTAAAACGCCCTCTGTCGGCGCAAACACGCGTCCAGGTTCACCGAACAAAAAGTGTCATTATAGCGTATTCGTAGGACGATCACTATTCGCTATCGAGTCGAAATGGACTTTTGTGATACCAAAAAATGCATTTTCAGTTCATGGAATGTCCTACTTTCGACAGGAACCGAAACTGTTTTTTTTTTGCAAAAATACAACCTCTTTTGGATGTGACAAGACTGATTGGTAAATAAAAAAAAGCAACTGTATCTCACCTATATCCACACTTTGTACATTTGTAGGAGTACTTGAAGTGTATCGCCATGTCGTGGCACCTGGATATCTCCCCCAGTTCGGGGTATATCATCAGTGCTCGCTTAGCCCTGTAACATACAACATGTACTTTGTTAACAAAGGAAATTTCTACTAATTAATAGGCATAATACTATTTAAGACTTTCTACATTACAAAGGTAATATTCAAGAATCTTTCTCAGATGACAGCGGTTTTAGCGTGAAAGCTCACTTTCGCATTTATAATCCTAACTAATATTATAAATGCGATAGTGAGTTTATTTGTTTGTTGCGCTTTCTCGCTAAAACGGCTGAACCTATTGGTATGAAATTTAGCACATGGATAGACCATGACCTGGGCAAGGACATAGGATATTTTGATCCCGGTAGTACGTCCCTGATAGATCATTTCCGACCTCCATGCGAGCGAAGCCGCGGGAAAAACTTATAATTGCACTTAACTGGCGGAATATAAGTGGACTATAATACACCTCTGCCAACCCCTTCGAGGAATACAGGCGTGATATTATGTACTTAATTATCGAAGGCAAAGCGTCGTTGATAACCGACGATTGACAACCATTTTATAAACAGAGATTGGAATCTGAGTAATTATACACAGTCAACAGCTCGTCAAATTGAACTACGAAAACAGACCTTATTGCTACGGAATAAAGGCGCTGTCAAAGTTACCATGGACCTGGGACTGACTGTACCAATATACTAGATCCATTATGATTGACACTCTAATTACTTTTATGGTTCATGAAAAACTAGCGACTCGCCCCTGCTTCCCACGGTTTATACGACTTTACAAAACATGGAGATTTCTTTATATTATGTAAGTTTAATATTAATATATTATATATAGGTATAAACCATCAGGAATAAATTCTCTAAATTATTGTGAAAACCGCATCAAAATCCATTGGGTAGTTTAAAAGAACTTAGCTATCGCACAGACAGACACGAAAAGCGACTTTATTCTATACTTAATAGGTGTTACTTTAGTTATTTCCTACATTTAAAAACTACTTAATACGTAATCGTATATGAACAAGTTCAAAGAGGTTCCCAAAAAAAGGTCAATTTACATTTAGTCAATAATGTTGGTTGTATATCTTTTATTTTCTTTATTATTTCGAAATTGCAGAAGTGAACATATTTTATTTATAGGAAAACAGTTACAAGAACAACGTTTAATAACGTGCATAACTAACATAGTGGAAAAATACTTTTCCGAGGAGAAATCGCTCACATACGTCGATATGAAAACTGATGCACAAGAAATTCTTAAAGCAATTCATTCTTCAACAGCCACAGCGGTGGTATATCGACAAGTGACAAAACAATCATATTTTACACATCAAGGATATTTCATTAGTGCAAAAACTACATCAAAATTTATTGAAAGATTCAAATTTCTCCTTCAAGAGCCGACATGGAACCCATATGCGAGATTCTTAATAGTTATAAATTCGCTTACAGACGACGAATTGAAGATGATTTTTGACGAGCTTTTACAACGATACGTAATCAATGTGATAGTGGTAAACAGAACTAAAGACGCTGAAATATACGCATACAATCCCTACGAAAACTACGGCTGTGGGAAATATTACGACGAAATTATAAGTTACGGTTTGTGCTTGAAAACGAAAGAGAATCTATTCCCGAATAAACTAGTCACTGGACTTCGAAATTGTACAATAGTTGCTTCTGTAGGAGATCGAGCCCCGTACAGTATTCAACCATCGAATTCATCAGATACAAAGCCAGGAACAGAGCAATATATATTTGAGATACTAGCAGAAATAGAACAGTTTAACGTGAATTTCACCTTTGATTATGATAAAAGAATTTTTACGACAATAACTAAAGACATGCAAGTGATAGGACCGATGGAAAAATTGCAGAATGAGACAGATGTCATGTTTGGTGGTACAGTGCTAGTTTCGAGTCGAGCTGATGCATTTACCTATTTGCACGGACATCTGGATTACGACGATGAACTGCGGTTTTTAGTCAAAAGAGCATCTTTTAAAGCCATTTGGAAAAGTGCTTATTTAGAATTCCAGCCTATCGTTTGGTGTTTATTAGTCATGCTTTTTCTGTTAAATTCGACCATAATGGTCGTCTTACTTCGTGCTAAAGATAAATTCGAAATCGTACTGAACCTGTTGAACTCTTTGTTGCTACATGGCTCCAAAATACCCGCACGAAGGACTGTAAAGTTCTTCTTCATAATTTGGGTGTGGTTCGCGTATATTATTAACAGTATTTACCAGTCGAGCTTAGTCAGTTTGACTTCGAACCCAATAATGGAGAGGCAGGTTCTAACTGAGATAGATTTGGTTAGACATAACCTGAAACCTTGTATTAGTCCTGCATTGTTAGACTATATTTACTCTGAAACGAATATATCTTCTCCAATGAACACAGAATGCCTAGATAATCTTGAAAATGTCATGTTAGTTGCTCGATCGGAAGACTTGTTTACTTTGGTACAACAATCTTTTTTCAAGTATTACAAAAAAACTTATAATGATGAATTTGGTCGCTCCCCCATCTATTCTTTTAAAAGGCCGTATGCTAAGTTGGTCTTTGGTTATTTTTTCCGTAAAGGTTTTCCAGTTTCGGATAGAATGCGAAGAAACACGATCCGTTTAAGAGAAACTGGTCTCGTGGAGAAGAATTTAAAAGATCATTATTACGCGAGGAAGATTACACATCATTTTCATAAAAAAGGATTTGAATCGAGATTTGTCATTCCGTGGTGGATGTATGCTGTAGGATGCTTTGCAGCTACTGTTGTTTTTATTTTTGAATTACTGTTAGCACGATACAAGAAGCATATTTGCTGAGCAGAGGGGTAATATCGTAACACATTTACAGTAGCAATGGCTTTCATTTTGACAGTTCAACAACATTCATTGCGTCATTTACGTTCAACAACGTAAATGACGCAATGATGCAGATAAATTTTTGGAACATAAGAAGAAATTGGATAATATCCTTGAAAATGATTCAGATTGTGATTGAGCGTCGGTTACGCAAGGGTGCAGATTCGTATAGTTATATTTTAATCAGTAGCGTTGTAATTTTATTTAGAACATAAATAAAGTTTTATTAAGTTATTTTGTTGTTTAAATAAATACATTTCCAAAGAGATGGTATGGATGTCCAAAAATCGAACTAATATTATAAACGCGAAAGTTTGTATGTATGGATGGATTTTTGTTACTCTTTCACGTAAAAACTACTGAATGGATCTGGATGAAATTTGGCAAACAGATAGTTTATAACCTGGATTAACACTACATAGGATACTTTTTATCCCAATATTCCCACGGAATCGAGACTTACGCTGGTGAAACCGCGGGGCGCAGCTAGTAAATAATAAAATAAGCTTACCATTGGTTCCAAAATAAGCCACGTCCGATGTCTTACTCTTAGCTCTATCAGCCATATCACAGCACGATATAAGTAAGTAATCTAAAAAAAAAAACTAGATGCCCATAATATCTTACCATTTATTCCACAGAGGGCCATGTCCCGCTCTCAGCTCGGAGTCGATCAGCCACGTGGCAGCGTGACACAGCTCATGTATGAGCGTGTCACGTAACCGCTGCGGTCCATCCAACACTTTTGTTGATAACTTGATGCTGGAGGTCCGGATCCTGTCACCTCTTGAGTTCTTAATAAGACGGTTTGTTGTTGTTCTGAAAATGTACGTGAAATTATGAGAAAATCCTTACTATAATATTATAAATGCGAAAGTAACTGTCTGTCTGTCTGTCACGCTTTCACGTCAAAACTACTGAACCGATTTAAATTAAATTTGTTACACAAATAGTCTAGAGCCTGAGAAAGGACATAGGCTATTTTTTATCGACATACCACACGGGCGAAGCCGCGGACGGAAGCTAGTAATCTATTACTAATATTATAAATGCGAAAGTAACTCTGTATGCCTGTCTGTCGCGCTTTCACGTCAAAACTACTGAACCGATTTAAATTAAATTTGGTACACAGATAGTGTAGAGCCTGAGAAAGGACATAGGCTTAAGGCTACTTTTTATCGACATACCACGCGGGCGAAGCCGCGGACGGAAGCTAGTAATCTATAGAGGATGTAAATGTAGGTACAATACGGCCGTTATAACTTGGCAGGTCTGAACATAGGCGCTTATAACCTTCGCGCATGTTCTCTCACTCACACTCACTCATGTCACCATTTGGTTCCTAAAAAATGTTACTGCGCAGCACTCTGCACGAAGTTCGGAACTGCCGAGTTGTATCAGCTGTATTTTATCTTTATGTCTACGATATATTTTTGTATGGATGACAAATTCTTACAAATCACAACATTGAGCATCTTCAAAAAATAACTAAATAAATAATATTCTGTATGGATGCAGTTCGTAAGACATTTTATTTTGTGTGGTCGTGACAACTCCTGATTTGAATGACCATAATATTATTGTAAAGTATGTGATTGAAGTGGCGTCGTTTAGGGGAGGCCTATGTCCAGAAGTGGACTCTTTCGGCTGAAATGATGATGATGCGATTAATAGTTGTTGGAGTAGTTTATAGTTTCCATGTCCATCAATTATTAGATTTATCGCGTCGTGTATAATAACTTGAATTCAGAACTAAGTACTTCATTGTTGAGTTGTTTAGATTTCCGTGTGAACTATATAGAGCTGTAAAACTATTTTCCTTAAACTATTTCTTCCCATTTTAAAAATAAATACATTAAGTTAAAAGAGTATTAACAACTCTATATACTTCCAAGTCGATTGAGAGCGTCCGGTCCACACCAAGTGCAAAGGGCAACTGATAGAAATCCGACGACTGACGAAACACGAAGTTTGCCGAGGGACATTAAGAAAAAAGTTGTACTGTTCTGATTTAAAGGTCAGTAAATCAAACAAGGAGTATGTAGGTGTCATTCTGTAGTTTCTGCCTACGCTCTTGGGAAAAAGATTGAGTATATGCCATCATCTATCTAGCCTTGTCTCAACTATTTATTTATTTATTTTTAACCATTTATGCACCCACATATAAATACAGAAAAGAAGAAAGGAACAGAAAAAATCGTACAAAGGCAATGCTTATTTCTACTATGTTGGGGTCAGCTTCCAGTCTAACCGGATGCAGCGCAATACCAGTATTTGCCCACCTCCACAACCCAGTTACTGGGTACACGAGGTAAAGGTGTCAAACTTTTGGGCTTCTGACTACCCGTAACGACTGTCAAAGATCTATGAATGATAGCCGGGACCAACGGCTTAACGTGGTCTCGATATAAATAATGGATGGTCACCCATCCACGGCCCATCACCGACAGCTCTAACATCTGAATAGCGAGATTGTTACTACTAACTACATCAGTAGAGGTTGGGGATACTCAAAATAATAAAAGATAGGAGGGTAGATGAATATTTTTTCAAAATTATTGTTTTAAATGTCTTTATCTCAAGTACCAGGGTCAATCCAAACAAAGTAAATACATTTCGTTTATATCTAGTAGGAAGTATATATCAAAACTAGAGATGGGTTGTAACAGGTGAAACACGATAATTATCTGTTATCACTGTGACTGTGACAAAAAAATAACAGATCCAAATATCTCAATATCACAGCCTGTGATTTTTGTACGGACGATAAATACGTATCTCAATCAAATATCATCTCTATTTCTTTTGGTTTAAAGTCGAAAATCGTATCTATCTGTTATAAAATAACAGCCTGTTATTTTTGTACGGATGATAAATACGTATATATCTCAATTGAATATCTTCTTTATTTCTTTTAGTTAAAGTCGAAAATCGTATCCGAAGTTTTAACACTAACAGCCGCGGTAACAGTCTTGAGGATCTGTGATTTTAAGTAACAAATATTTTTATCGTTAGGAGCAATTGCTATCTGCTATTTTTTAATCTGAGGCCCTAGACAAAGTGACATTCTACCACCGATAACGATGATGGAAACGATAAAAATTTATAGGACTGACATAAGCTATCGAAAAGCTTATGTCAATCCTGTTGAAAGTCGTTGTAGAAATACGAAACGCTTTGGAAGCGATTGCCACTTGTCTAGGCCCACTGTTAACTTCTATCCGTGACGATAAATACGCCTCACTCCTAATCAAAACCAATTATGCCGAAGGTAAAAAGTTTTTTTTTGTTGCCCAATGTATAATATTACTGATCCGGATTCATAGTGCTTTATAGCGAGTTGCTTAGGCGCGCGTCCAGCGTATCACTCACTACTCATCAGCGCATCAGACTGCGCACGCGACCCTCATCATGGCCTACAACGACACCAATATTACCAGCCCACAATCCTTTACCGAACTCATTGGTGACTATTGGATCAACATTATTAGATGGATTTTGTTTGTGCTAACTCTCGCAGCGGCCATATACGGAGTGACATCATGGTGCTTCATCAAGAAGTTTCGTCATTTCAGAAACTATGTGGTCCTCAGTGCAATTATAGCAAAAATCATATTTATATTATTCTTTCACGTAATAGATCAACTAACAAAGAAATACATCCAAAATGGTGTAGTGACTTTTTTTACCATAGTTATAGGAATGTATCTTACTTTATCGTATCATTGTTGGTTACTAGTGTTGTGTTACATATTTTATGTTGATTTTGTTAAAGTTTTTCATCTTGATGTTCGCAGGAGATACCTTAAAAGTAGCCTCTTTGCTTGGGGTCTACCTTTTATAACAAACTTATTACTTTTTGTTCCTGCATTTTATATATATGTGTATGTTTCGACAACAAAAATTACATCTCAAATATTAAATATTCTCGGCAGAACAATGTTGTTAATACCTGTAGCGTTTAGTTTTGTTATTTATATAACAGTTTTATATTCTTTATGCCGCGTTAGAGAAGCTAGGGCGAGTACATCTTTTAGCAAATGGAGTCGCTTCTACATAGCTACGTTGATTTTTGTACTCGGCAATGTTATAGTATTACCGTTAGTAACTAAAATATTTGATGTACATATTACATTAACCATTAGTGTTATAATTGACTTAGGAGCCATGTTGAACACAATAGCACTGGCTGTGTACATAATTATATTAAAGAGTAATCGGGATTTATGGCGAGAATTTCTGGATAAGAGATCAAAACTGAAGTCACTCGAAATGAAGTGAATATGTCCAATATTCTAGGACAACATCTTTGAGAATAATCCTCAACTAGTTTGATCGCTTAGAAATAAATAAAAAAAGCAAATGAGTACCTACGTTTGTAACCAGTTTCGTTAGACGACCTCTAAGCCGAATTTACATTACGAAACTAGAAGCCGAACTTAAGTTATTCATTGATAGTTTCGCGGGTAAATAATTATCTTTTACACGTGAAACGCTCCAAGATAAATATTGATTGCATCAACAAAAAAGTAGGTAAACAAATGAATGTTACAAACATTTCGGATTCGTAGATACTGAGAATAGTTTGAATAGTTAATAAGTATCTTAATTACCGATTATCCGACACAATAAATTTTTGTAACAAACAAAGTCTTTTATTTAGTTCCATCATCCTCTATTTTTCTCGTTTGTTCCTGCACGCGTAGCATGACAACCATAGAAACGGGTTTTCTACGGGATTTTCGTTTTGTCGACCGAAGAATAGACAAAATGACAGATCACAAACACAATCTGTCACTTTGTCTATTCTTCCGTCCAACCCGTTTCTATTGTGGTCATGCTAAGCGCCTCACATTCCATAAGTTCCAATACATTCAACAAGAAATCATTTTACCTTTTACAACGATGGGGTATCAGACACCCAATCCCATAATGTATGACAGTTACACTAATGTATGACATTTAAACAAACCTTTACACAGTCCGTTCAACCGATTTTGACTTCTATACCGTAGGCATAAGGATGGCATTAAAAACAAAACAGGTTACACAATACCAAGTCAAAATCGGTTGAACGGACTGTAAGGGTTATTTAAATGTCTAATCTTATTTCAAATGGACTATTGTTATTGTGAATGTGAATGCAGGCCATTGTTTTTTTTTTTTCTCGATTATTTATATACATGATTTGGTAGTTTGGGTAATTTATGCGGCCTACCCAAATGTCCTTTCTTTGGTATCGTTCGTCTAATCGTTGAGCTCCTTACGTTCTGAGTTGAGCTGCACGACTACTGACAAATACGTGCACTGACTGGACAGGTCCACTTAATCTGTGTGGTTCTTTCCTCAAAAGACCATTTCAGACACCAATCTACATGGTCTTACTATGTCTGGGCTTTAAAAGAGACTGTGACCTCTGAGTTTGTTTCGGCCTTTCTTCTCAGAGTAGTCACATAGGAAACGCCGATCTCATCTAGTTTTTAAAATATGATTGACGTGTACAGAAATAAAATCATTTATCACTTATAACTGCCTATCTGACCTCCACTGCCCAGTTACTCAATATATATACCACTTGGTAAGACTGGCTGTCAGACTTCGGCTCGTGCTTCCCGAGGCACAGAGGGGTTTGGATATGTAATGTACGGTCACCCATCCACGGAACAACCTGGACCAGCATAGCTCAACTTTCGATCGATCATAATCAGCCTATAATGTTACCACTGATGGGACACAGGCCTTCTTTTCCTGTGAGAGGGAGTGGGCCGTAATCCACCACGTTGGCCCAGTGCAATTTGGAGTATCCTAGTAACTAAAATTAAAAGCTATACGGGTAAATTGTTGACTACGGAACCCTAAAAATGCGAAAGTAAGTTTGTTTGTGGCGCTTTCACGCTAAAACGGCTGAACCGATATGGATGAAATTTGGCACATGGGTAGACCATGACCTGGAAAAGGACATAGACTACTTTTTATCGACATACCACGCCGGCGAAGCCGCAGTCGGAAGCTAGCATACGATAATAAAATCAATCAGTCTGCCTAGCCTTTACCCAACTATATTGGGGTTGGCTTAGTCATCATCTGCCTAGCCTTTTCCCAAATATGTTGGGGTCGGCTTCCAGTCTTAACCGGATGCAGCTGAATACCAGTATTTTACATGGAGCGACTGCCTATCTGACCTCCACAACCCAATAATTGGGTAATACGATACCCCTTGGTGAGACTGGTTGTCCGACATTCGGGCTTCGAGACTTTCGGGCTTCGGGACTTTCGGGCTTCGGGACTTTGGGGTTGGCTTAGTATACAATAATAATAATAAGTAATTTATCGCTTACCCAGCAGTAGTTCTAAGCTTAGTGTCCCAAAGTATAGGCAGGTCATCGTCCATAGCGTTATCAAACACGCCTTTATTAAACTCAACAAATAACCTCCTTGCCAGCTGTTCCTTGAGAGTTTTGTAACAATCTCTGTATTGTATAGCTTCTACGTGACACCGCCAGGAGGGGACGTTTTCTGAAAGGTGGGAAGTAACTCGTTGATACATTATAATTATGCTAGCTTCCGCCCGCGGCTTCGCCCGCATGGTATGTCGAAAAAATGTAGCCTATGTCCTTCCCCAGGATGCCATCTATCTCCTTGCTAAATTTTGTCGAAATCCGTTCAGTGGTTTAGGCGTGAAAAGGTAACATACAGACAGACAGAGTTACTTTCGAATTTATAATATTTGTATGGATGATTGGGTGCCAAATGATAATATTACTGGTCCCGAAGACTAGAAAAAAAAAACAAAAGACATTTTTTAATAAATTCGATTCTTTTTCAGCTTGTCTTTGAAATGGTTATAGTACTTCCTAGATAAGGTCCTGCAAATAGCTTAACCCCTAGAATTTAGAGTCCATATATCATATCCTACTAATATTATAAATGTAAAGAGAAAGTTTGTATAATATGTTACTTAATCAAGCAAAAACGACTGAACGGATTTGGATGAAATATGGCACACAGATAGTTTATAACCTGGATTAACACATAGGATACTTTTATCCCGTTCCCGTGGGATAATTTCCGACATAAACGCGGGCGAAGCCGCTGGTAACAGCTAGTTATATGAACGTAACAGTTTCTGAAAGCCTCAATATCAAGTATTTGGTCAATAAATAAAACAACCACTTGAATCATAACTGAATTAAAAAAAAACATAAATAGACTTTTCATCTCCAAACACTAGCGCTGCACTAAAAAGAAAAAAAAAATCGGCCAAGTGGGAGTCGGACTCGCGCACGAAGGGTTCCGATCTATAAAAACGGCAAAAAAAATCACGTTTGTTGTTTGGGAGCCCCTTAAATATTTATTTTATTCTGTTTTTAGTATTTGTTGTTATAGCGGCAACAGAAATACATCATCTGTGAATATTTCAACTGTCTAACAATCACAGTTTATGAGATACAGCCTGGTGACACACAGACAGACAACGGAGTCTTAGTAATAGGGTCCCGTTTTACCCTGTGGGAATGGAACCTAAAAACAGTGAATATCAATTAAATATGTGTATGAGTAATAAGTATGTCTTACCTGCCAAAGAACCGATAAAGCTAATCCTATGTACACTCTCAACGATTGGTGTAACGCATACATTGCCAACCTTCTTCGTCAACACATCAACATCATCCTTCATTATCTCCACCATTTCCGTCACACTCATAGCCTTTTTAACTTTATTCTTCTTCGTAGTACTGTTCACTATTCTTAACTTAGTTTTTGGCACTTCCGGAGTACTCGGTACCTTCTCCGTATACAACTTTTTCTTTGATCTTTTGTCCGTTTCGTTGGCAATGTCAACTCTACGTTTTGCCTCAGATTCGGTTAAATACAACATTTTGTTCCTTTTCAAATCATGCCTTATATTTTCTTTGTCACTTTCATCGTCATCAAAATGCAATTTCTTTGAGACGGTGTCGTTTTCATAGTTTGCCTTAATTGCTTTAAATAACTTTGGTATCGATTTCCATTGGTCTCCGTACAAGTCATTAAGTAATTTCTTCTGTGATAGGTGAATTTTCTTTATTGAGCATTGCTCTTGTGATTCGTTGGCTATGTCTCTTGGTGATGATGGTGTCGGTTCATGCCTGGGTGTGGCACAGATGATGTTTTGTGCTGGAGACCACCCTCCGACGCTGGGTTGTGATTGTTTTGCCGGTGATGCATCTTCTTGAGAGCAGTTGAAGGAGAACTGAAATTTTATAATAAGGAAAATCTAAGTAATACTAAAGAGACTGAAAATTAAGGATTTAAAATTTATTTGTAAACTTAAGTACTTATAACATATACCTAGATGTACCCCAAACCTGAATAAACTAATAAATTACAATTGAAAGGATCCATAAGCTTAGCTTTAGGTAATACGGGCTGATATCCGCAACTCCACAACAAAGCGCGTATTTTGCGTACCAGCAGCTTAGCCTTTTCCTAACTATGTTGGCCCGGCTTCCAGTCTAACCGGATGGCACTGCTTCCATTCTAACTGGATGCAGTAATAAAGCTAAAGTTTACATACGTTGCCATTGTTGCTTGGTTTCTTTTCATTGAGAGTAATCTTAGGTAGGTCATCATTAAATGAATGTTCACAGGAATCATTTATTGTTATCGGAGAATATATTTTTTGGGTAGATTGTGCCTGGAATAGAAAAAAAATATATATATTTTTTAACCAACATAATATTTACAGTTTGCACTACACATACAAGTTATTGGTCAAGTTAGGTTAGACTAAATTAGATTTTGACAGATATTGAGAGCTTACGCAGATCTAATGTAGACATTACAACAATTTCTAAATTGTGAGCATAGAATTATCTTTTAGATATTGTAAGGAATAAGTACATATTTTTATAGGAGTACTAGCTGCTGCCCGACTCTTCTTCTGCAATCCAAGATGAAAAGTAGGTAGCCTATGTTCTTCTCCAGGTCATGGTCTACCTATGTGCCAAATTTATCTAAATACGTTCAGCCGTTTTAGTGTGAAAGCGTACCAAACAAACAAACTCAACTCACTAGTTAGGATTATGATTATTTAACTTAATTACTTACTTTTGTTTACATGAAAAACTATAAGTACCTCTAGTCGGTGTTAGGATATTATTACAAGTATAACTGTAACTTTAAATTGCACTTTCATCATTACTGTAATATTTGTAACAATTTTACCAAAGAGATAAGTATTGCGAAGTGGGTAATATACCTACTCACAGTTTTTAGAAAATCATTCCTCAGTCTATCGAAGGACTCGTCAAGTATTATCACATCTGAACTTCTGTTAAGTTTATTTATATCCTGAGTTGCTTTTGGCCTGGTTTTCTTCAAGGATAGCTTCAAAAATCCTGCAAAAACATGTGTAAAAAAGTTATTTTTTCACATTTCATGTTAAACTTTAAAATAACTTGTAAATTGCATTGTTGGTGTATATACTTACGGTTCTTCGGTTTGTTTTGTGTGGTTTTAGTGTCCATTTTTTTAATTAAAAGTTTATTAAATAAACGAAAACAATGAAATTATCCATGGGAGACACAAGAAATGTTTAAAAAAATAAGCCGTTGAGTACTTGAGCTATGACAAATTAATGACAATTTGATGAGCGGTGTTACCACTTACCGGTATTTTTAGGTCTGATAATTTATTTGTGAATTTGTATTCATCGGAATGATTTATCATTTTTAATAGTTCATTTTGCGCTTTGGTTTTGCTGTTAATTAAAGATGTAGGCGGAGATTTTTATCAATTTAAAAAATATCAGATGAATGAAGTAAAATTTTAGTGAAACCCCATCTAGCGGTGAGTAGGACTAAGCTTTGACACCGAAAAAATCTCAAGTAATTTATCTATTCGTCGCTAGAGTGCGCTAAAAGTTAACGTGTTAATAATTCGATTACACACTACTAGATGGCGCTGTCTGTAGTTAATTTTATTCACACTAGATGTCGCTTTAAAATATCCCGTGTTTTTGTGTCAAAAATTCTAAATAATGAAAAAATACACACATTTATTTCAAAATTATACAGACAACTGATTATTTATATATACAGTTTTTTTTCACTTTAAATGCGGACTAACTAAAATACTGTTCAGCCTGTACCTGTGCAGTAGTTTTTTGTTCAAACAGAAAAAAACTGTTTGTTCAGCTTTTATTTGTTGTTATGAGTAAAACCTTCACAGCTAGATTTGCATGCCTTTCATTTGTATTTACGCAAACAGCGCTAGTTGCACCAGCATCTGGGTCAAGTAGCATTGTACTATGCTTTTATTATGAAACAGATTTGGGCAGATTCACTTCAACCCATTATCATAATGTTCCTTACATTAGAATATTATAGAAACACTTTAGATTTTTATCGGATCATTACGAACAAAGCTTTATGGTCCGTTTCCGTTCTAATTTGGAAATTATTGTAATTGTTAGATCATCTTCACTAATCGTTAGTTTTTCAGACGAATATAAAAATTCCTATGTAAAATTCCTAACTTAAACTTTGAGATTAGGGGAAGGCCACACAGGCAATTTTTATTTCTCAGCACCTAATCTTTGGGATAAAAACTCAAGAGTGACCACAAACTTACTTTCGCATTTATAATATTAGGTACCTAGTTGGGATGTTTTAACCACAGGTAAATCATCATTCTCCTGTCCTTGTCACAATATATTTGTGGTCGGCGCAACATGTCTTTTTTCTTCCATACTTCTATGTTAGTCGTCATCTCGGTATAAATGGGTATTTCTAGCCATAAATATCATCTTTTACACAGTTCATCCATCGTTCCCTTGGTCTTTGTTTTATCCATAAAATAATTAAGTACCTATGTTTAAAAGTGTTTCAACATCCGGACAAACCGATTGAGATTTTTGTGATGTTACTGTTTATATTTTGTTTTGTTCCTCATTAATAAACAGCAAAAAAGTACTTACATAAATTATGGTACAAATGAATTTTGAATGAGACGAAATTATTTTGATTTTTTTGCTAGATAGAGAACCTAGGACTGCACACAAATGTACAGAGGCGGACTTAATGCCATAGACATTTTCTATCAGTCAACCTTTGGGTGATGCAGAGACAGTGTTAGGTATGTACTTACCTACTAAATAACGCAGTTTCGTTTACAATATGAGGGTAGGTAGGTTTAGTTAGTTAGTTCTATTAAATGTAACGTATATGTGCTGTGATTTAGCTGATTTTTCTTTGTGTTTTGCTATTTACTTAGTTAGTTACCTATTGTTGTTATCTGTAGGTACTAGGAGTGTTATTGATAAAGTGTATAGTGAAATGACGATGACAAAGAAATGGTAAGTTGAGACAATATGCTTCTTTTTTAAATGACAGTGTTGCGCCGTTTCTTCATCCATTTTATTAGTTGTGTTGCTCGCATTATTTTCTTTAAAAATTGGTACCAAGGCATTTATTATCCTCTTCACGGAACAAAGAATGATGTTGTGCCGGCAGATTTTTATATATTTTATTGTCTCTCGCCATTACCTAGATAGGAACAGTTTACCAAACTGAAGGTCCATGAATTTCTTAATCAGAAGGCCAATTTATTCTCGTAGGTACCTCAAAATGTTCACATTCAAGTCGCAATCTAAATAGTAATAACAGTATCATTAGAATGAAAACGTGTTTTTAGGTTTAGTTTCTCGTGCTGCAGGCGTAGCATGAGCACCGTTTTGTCGACGGAAGAGTAGACAAAAATTAAGTTTCCAGCAGGCGTAGCATGAGCACCGTTTTGTCGACGGAAGAGTAGACAAAAATTACGTTTCCTGTAGACAGCAAAGTTGAAAGAGTTAACTGCAATTTTTACGAAATTTACTCTTTTATATAATTCGACTCAGAATTATTTGTTTTGTCGGTTTTGTCATAGGATTTATCGGTTGTCAGTGTGATTTTGACAGTAAGGATAGAAAACTTTCTTCCGAAATAGTCTACCTACAAAAAGACGTAGACAAAAGAAAAAAAACAAAATGACAGATTGTAGAAACATTTCTACGGTTGATGTCAAAAATGAAGAAACGAACTGTCACTTTGTATAGAAAAAGCTATGTCTATTCTTCTTAGAGATAGAAAGCGCCATGCTACGCCTGCTGATGTTACAGGGTGACGTTATCGCTCAGCGATAAAGCCCTTAAAACAAAGAAAAAAAAAGTCGCAATCTGTCAAACTTGACCAAAATGTTGGTAAATTGATTGTATTTTTACCCGACTGCCCCAGAAGGAGGGTAATGTTTTTGATAGATTATGATTGCGAATGGGCAGGAGAATGTTGTTGATGTAATGATGTACCTAGGTACATAAGCGGTATCATATAGGTAATATTTGTACTTATAACAAAAGTTCACTAATTTAATTATAATAATACCTGAAACGAGTAGAACATTTAACAACAACTGAAAAGTAAGGTTAAGAAAGTTATTTACGTCAGCTGATCCCACCATGGCTCGTATCCTTTCCACGGTCATGCATATTTGAACACATCTGCGCCGGTTAGCACTTGACCTTTAGAAGAATTCAATATCTTGCAATCCAATATGGCTACCGGCTATTTAAAAGGACCTCCCATCTACCTATGGAGCAATAGGTAGATACCTACAGTCATGAACATAATATAGGTACACACGGCTACACATCAAGCTATACATTTCCAGTATAAGCTGACCTCGCATTGTATGGAAATCTTATGCAATGCGAGATCAGCATAAACTGGAAATGTATAGCTTACCTACCTATACCTTACACTTATCTACAACGATTTCCTGCTGAAGCCGGTATTGATAGATAGATATTAATTATGGGGCTCCTGTTCTTCTTCTTCTCTTCTGCTCCTGTCTGCGGGGTTTAAAGGAACCTAACAAGAAGTAGACGACGGGGGCTCGTTCCTCACCGTCTATCCTCTTCGAACCTAACCTGTTCGAGTCGGGGTGCCCCAAGTACCGAGCTCGCTTCACTCTCTCTTGCTTTTCAAATTGGACCTCAATTAAAGGACCATCCTGGCAGGGTTGCGGGAAAGTCCGAAAGGGTTTACCGGGACCTTGGCAATAGGCAACTGATGGAACACGGGTGGGTTTTAGTCAGTAAAATTCAACCTAATAAAAAAAAAGTACCTTTAGGACCTTTTATTTGATTGGCTGCATTCAGTTCCAATTAACCATTAAGCGCATCGTCTTTAATTAATTAAACAAATTAACTTGAAAAAAATAATCTTATTGACAAGACTTTTAATAATTCATGCCTTCAGAATCAACGAGCTAAATAAAATGATGAACTTAGATAGCTTTGTATTTTTTCAGAGGAAAATGTCAATTGGGACAAAAAGAAAAAAAGACCTTGTTCAGGAAATGACAAATCTACTGCAAATACAGAATTATACCTCGGTAAGTAGGTGAATTGTAAGTATAGAAAAACATTTTTAAGATTAAAATAACATAATCAAAGGAAATCCTTAATTAATTATAGGTAAGTAAGTAGCTGTCTTCAGTAGACAATCTTCAAGCAAAGTTTCTTCTAGATGAGGAAGTAACACTTTCCTAATAAATGTTGAATGTAGGTACCTATACTCTAAAACAAACCACTTCTTAATTTATGTTTATTGCATACAAATTAAGTACGATTTTCAGGCGATCAGCAGACGATGTATGTAGGTACAATTTGGAATCTTATGGAAAACTAACGCGCACGCGGACAAATGTGCTGGTTGTCCATCGTCTGCTTATCGCCTCATGGTTTGAGCGAACAAAATGGAAAAATGCAAAACGAAATACTTAGCTAATACCTACTTAAATCTGTCATTCGTATTTTCAATCTTGAATCTTGTTTGCTTTGGATGTAAACATAAAACATAACTTTTGTCCGCCTCGCTCATAAAACAGCTGGACAAATACATTATAAATGATAAAGTAATGAAACCGTGACGTCTAGCGAGTTAAAAGCGTAATCATGGAATAAATAATGTCTCTTCTACCCTTGCCCTTAAAGCCACGCATGCGCTGATCGCCCCGTAGACGCAAAATGGCGTCTATTTTCTATTATAACAACTAAACTTGGCAAAATTGCACCTGTACACAGTTTTTAATAATAATTACTACTTGCACAATGTTCCCTATAAAAGACCGATAATAAGTCACATTGCTGCAAGTTTTCAAAAAGGAATTTCGTCGCGGCAGTGACCTCTGACACCGATACTGGCCGCTTTAATCTGAGACGCGTCGGAGTAACGATCGGTTGTGCGCGGAGGTCTAATTACTCTGGAAACAGCTGTTTTCAAAAATCGAATGCTACGGACCTAAAAAATCGTGAAATTTCGCCAGTTTGACATCAGATTTCGTTGAGTGCGGGTGGATATTTGTACCGACCATGTAATGGTGAGTGGCAGTAGCCGGTGCATTTACGAAATAGTATTATTGTAAATTTTTGAGTGGAATGCGTAAAAACGTGCTTTTTCCTAGAAAATACAGTGTTAGTGAATGTTATGTGTAGATTTTGAGTTTTTAATAGAATATTATTTTGAATGTTTTCTTCTGATATAAATATAAAATCGATAGTACGTGTGTCCGGCCACGTGGTGTCTCAAATTTTCCTAGTGATATTGCATGAAATAGCACCTTATAATATCTAGTGAACAACTTAATTTAGTTCGACCGTATTGATTTGACGTTTCGTAAAACGTGTGATTTATTATGTGTTGTGATTTAGGTTTTCACATTGTTATATCAAAAGCTAAGTACTTACTAGTGAGTAAAAGTGATTACAATTATTTAACCAAGTACGTACCTACAAACCATTCTAAGTTCTAGAATCAAGACTACCTAAAAATTTGTAAAATTAGGTAGGTTCTTACTTTAAAATAGGTACCTACACTGTAAATAGCAAAAAAATAAAAACGGCCACATATTATTAACTACGTACCTACTTATAAAAAAAACGGCAGTTGACATAAAATTTAAAAACAATTTAAAAAACATGTTACATAGCACGCAAATATTTTATAAATCGTTTTTTCAATTTTATTAAAAGATTACTTTTAAACTATACCCATGTACAGTATAATTGAACAGCATTATTTACATGATAAGCACCCACACGTACATAACACTCCTTAACACTATTATTTTTAATGTATTTAAAAAAAAAAAACATCTTTGCATTTTCGCTATTTTCCTTTGCCAGTAAATATTTATTCTATACTAGCTGTTCGTGTCCGGCGTCGCCCGGGTGTAATTCTGACTTTTCTGACTGATGGGTGTAATTTTGACAAAAAAAAAAGTGTTTAATCCATACCTATATCTTTGGATTTGCAGGTCGATTTTGATGAAATAAAGACTAAATGTTACTCACAATAAAGCTTCTTATTGTTCAGTAATTCAATTTGGAATCCAATGAGTGGCTTTTACGTGATGCGCTCACAAACAAACAAACAAACAGACAAAAATGACAAAAAATGTTTTTTTACTGTCTATTACTAATTTCTCGCGGCTACCAGTACTATTTTTACAAAAAAATTTAATGTACAGACACGGACCGTTTACGATTTTATTATATGTATAGAATAGATAGATTGTCAGTGTCAATGCCGGAGATGCGGCTGACCTATAAAATATTTGAATATGCAGCAATAAACTTGCAGTTTTTACTATAGTAAATAATGGTTTTACTGTCTCACTATTCACGAGAGGAGCTCATAGCTAAATTATAGAGGATCTCGTAGCTAAATGATAACAGGCACAAGAGTCGATAAAAAAAAATCGTAATCAAAAGATTTTATATCACATAAACCTACATGGGCACTTATGAAACTTCAGAAATGAAATGAAATGAAATGAAATTTTTTATTCTGTAAATAGGATATTGGAATCACTTTTACACGTCATATTAAAAAGTTGTTAAAATAAGATAGATGAGGTCGGCGTTTCCTATCTGACTACTCTGAGAAGAAAGGCCGAAATAAACTCAGAGGTCACCGTCTCCTTTAAAGTCCAGACATAATCTTGGTCAGGCCATATGAGGACCATGTAGATTAGAGTCTGAAATGTTCTTTTGAGGAAAGAACCACACAGATTTGAGTGGACCTGTCCAGTCAGTGCAAGCATTTGATAGTAATACAGAGCTCAACTCAGAACTTAAGGAGCTCAACGACTCAAGACCACGGAAGCTAGGTTCACGGTTCTGGTTGGTCGTTTCTTATGGTGAAGAGCCGGTAAGAAACTTCACGGTTACTCTTTTACAAAAAAATGGCTTTTACAATATTTTCTAAAGTTAAGCTACACTTGCCGCTGTCGGTTCGTAGATTGGTGACCATCCTTTACTTATTGAGACCCCTCCGTGCCTCGGAAAGCACCGTCTGTCATTTTTAGATCTTTGACAGTCGTTACGGTTAGTCAGAAAACGCCAAATCTGACAACCAGTCTTACCAACAGGTATCGATGTTACCCAGTAACTGGATGGTGGAGAGCTGATAGGCAGTCGCTCCTTAAAATAGTGGTATTCAGCTGCATTCGCTTAGACTGAAAGCCGACCCCAACATAGTTGGGAAAAGGCTAGGCAGATTGATTGTCTGGCTATTCACATTATTTCTCCATATAGGAATTTATATGTCACGCATTTTAATTTTAAGCGACGGAATTGTACTTTAACCCTTCTGAATTGTACTTTAACCCTTCTTCTTTAAATTCCTGATTGATAAACCCAATAATACTTTGCCCGAACTGGGAACTGAACCCAAGACCTCAGGCTCAGCAATAGCGCTTGGGACCACTAGACCACGATATTTCTTTTACGTATTAATTATTAGTTAATTGATTCAGGCGTGACTTTGCGGAAATCCATTATAAAATACAATAGACGTAGATAGATATATTTAGTAACAGTATTCCCAGTCATCCTTAAGATGCCTCATTGAGAGGTGAGACACCTCATTGAGAGATGAATGAAACACGTGTCGATTTCTTATAGGTTTTTTATGACTCTTGAAGAATAGTTAAGCGGAATTAGGTTACTAGATATACTCGTATCTACGTCTAGTATTAATTATTGACGTATTTATTATATGACACAAAGTGATCATTTTATTTGACCAATCACTCTGCCTACCCAATATTTCTGAATAGGACAGTGGTGTCGGCCTGCATTCATTTCTAGAACACTGTGACACTGACGCTACCTACAGATAAATTAAAATAGGGGAGAGGTGTGTAATCGTAACAAAAAAAAATCACAGCGCAATCATTTTTGGTCACATTTTAGTTGAGTTATCTAATTATAAAATCCAATACAGAAAGTAACAAAAATATCGATAAAATTCTAGAAAATGGCACATAATGAGATCAGTTAACAGTGTTACAATTGCTACACCGAGAGAGTCAATTGTAACAGCAATGTGAGCCAATTGTAACATAAAGAAATCGTCAACAATAAAACAATACCTCTCACAAAATCTTGTCAGCAGTTCACGCTAAATACCTAAAAAAAACTTAAAACCCTTAAAAAATAATAAAAATCAATAACAGTCATTCCGACAAACAGTTTAAACCAAAAAATAGATCATTATTTGCACAGCTGGAGTGTGCCCATTTATGGCAGTCTGTGCTTTGCAACCAATCTTCTCTACTGGTTTTATAATGTTAAAAACAGACTATACAATAATTATCGTCTTCGTCTGTGTCTTCATTTATATTTTCCTCTGTGTGTTACTTTTGCACCAATGCCGCCATTTTACAATGAAAACTTATTTAACAAAAATCTATGGTAAATTTGAACAACTCACATATAGATTGGATGTTAACTTATCCGAAAATGACCACTGAACCATAAAAAACTCTTTAATTTTATTTTAATAAGAAAAACCGAGCCGAACAATAATCTTACTGAACTTGAAAGATTTCAAACTTTCATGTATTGAGAGCGCATGCGTGAACTGTTTTAGCTCTAAGTTCGTTCGGTAAAACAGCACCAAATAAAGCTTCGATTGCCACCAAGAGCTACCGCTACTCGTCAATAGATGTCCTGAAACAACATATGTTACAATTGCCTCCCTGTAACTATTGACACACCTCTCCCCTACCTAATGCAGTCAGCATTCGGTATTTTAATTGACACGTGTAAGTAATCTATACTATCTTCTATACTATACCTTACTATACTAATATTATAAAGCTGAAGAGTTTGTTTGTTTGAACGCGCTAATCTCAGGAACTACTGGTTGGAATTGAAATATTCTTTTTGTGTTGGATAGTCCATTTATCGAGGAAGCCTATAGGCTATATAACATCACGCTACGACTAATAGGAGCGGAGCATAAATGAAATGTGTTGCAATAACGGGAAAAAATATTCCTTTTTGAGAGCTTTCGTTGCGTGCGCTGCGTAAACGGTTTATGTTACGTAAATATCATGTATGATGGAATTGTTCCTCTTTAAAAGTTCTTTAAAAAAATTAAGATTGACTCACTATAACCTTTTTTATGGTAATCAAATTTGTTCGAAATTAATGCATTATTTGCGAAGGAGTTTTATCAAAATAATATTAAGGCTTATTCAAATAAATAGTTTTAACATCAAGGGTATTTATGTAGAATTAAAATACTTTTTAATTGATTCGAATCGGACATTTAATTTCGAAGTTATCACGAGTATGAAAATGCAATACGCGAACCTTTCGACGCCCCGGCGCCGCGCCGCCGTTCCCTACTCTAGAGAGGAGAGGATGGGCACACGGGTAGACCATGACCTGGAATAGGACATATGATAAGTTTTATCCCTATATTCCCACGGGATCGAGACCTACGCGGGTGAAACCGCGGGGCACAGCTAGTAATACAATAAAATAAAAAAGCCTCTCTATTTCATGCAAACTTTGAATACTTACATTGCAATGAATTTCACACACGTGTAAGTGGGTACTGTCGGGGAATTAAAAGGTTATCCGCAAAAATCGGTAAACATCACTGGAGCAAGCTCCGGTGATTATGGAGGATGTGCCATCAATACGAAGCCAGCTTCTTGAATGGCAGCCATCGCAACTCTGGATTTGTACGCGGGGGCGTTATCTTGGTGAAACAAATAAACAACAGAACACGTTCCGAAACGGCGCAAACAAATGACTTCTATTTTTTTTAAACAAAAGAGAATTGATTGTTTTTTTTATTATCATCTTAGCTAATATCTGGGCTATGCCTGCCAGTATTTATTTTTTTTCTTTCCAAGGAGAATATATGGCATTCTCACTATTTATTGAACACCCCTCGTACATACCTATTTCTGTAAAGCGAGCACATTTGACCAACTGTTACTCGTATTTGCATTCATAATTATTATAATGAAAAAGAAAATTTTATTGGAAAATCAGTCATTTATTTGCTTTAAATGCGGTAAGTAATACATAAGGTTGTAAATTATATACCCATAATTCTTGAGCGATCGATGACACATTAGGTACGCCATATTTCGGCATGCAAATATTATATATACCTACCTACAATTGCAAATAATTACTAAACATTAAATTCTATAAAGTACGTAAATCGCGGTAGGACTTGCATAAGTATTTTAAAACACTTAATTATTAAGTAGGTAGGTAGACCTAACCCTAGATGTGACAATGGGAAAGAATGTGATTAATCATACACGTAAATGCAAATAGTGCCCCAACGTTAGACGAATCATACGATAATACTAAGTACAGTCACGAGCACTAATATGTATACACTTAGCAACTTTTAAAAGTTATTTTCTCCTACTGTATTGATTGTAACTTTATGATATTACGAATATAGTATTTTGGAACCCCTATTATTATGAAAAAATTATCATCTCAAAGTTACAATTTTAATTCCACGAGAAAATCGTTATTGAATTTTGCTGAGTGTATACATATTTTTGCTCGTGACTGTACCTACCTAATAGGTAATCCAACATAAGCTCCAGAACGACACAACTTAGATGTAGCATAAATTTTAAAATTTGCTCTCATTCATTTCAATTTTACGAATGTATTTGCAATAAATATTGTAAATAAGTTATTGCGTGTGCATAAAGATCTTTTCACCTAAAGCAGAAATAAAGATTGGAGATGTTTAAGGCGCACTCAGTTCGGATGGTGATCGGTTTTACGAATGTTGCCCATGCTACATCTAAGTTGGGTCGTACTGTAGAACATTTGCCGGATTTAGAAGACATTTTAATTAAATTAATTTTACTACGATACGAAATGGAATGACAGCAATGTTTTAATTATGATAAAAATAATAGAATTGTATATATTCAATTGTTTTTGGTTCTCATGGCATTGTTGTAATACGTGTAATATTTATTATTATTAAGGAACATACTTGTGACGGTGTTATTTCATTATTAATAGGTGTGTAACGATTTGTTAATTGCTTTGTAGTAAAAACACTACTTTAATTAGCCACGAATTATATTTTCACGCTCCTTGCTTGGAAAATCATATTTTATTAATAACTAGCTGTTGCTCGCGACTTCGTCTACGTTCCAGGATGAAAAGTACTACCCCTCTACCCCTGTGCCAAATTTCATCCAAATCCGTCCAGCCGTTTTAGCGTGAAAGCGTATAATAATTAGTTAGGATGTTTTTAATTTAGTAGTGCTAGTCAATTATTAATCATATAAAATACTTAATCAAGATTTTGATAACTTTATCAAAATTCCTAACTTTCAATGTGTAGGTACCTAATTAGGTACACACGGCCTGACACGGCTACACATCAAGCTATATATTTCCATTATAAGCTGACCTCGCATTGTACGGAAATCCTATACAATGCGAGATCAGCACAAGCTGGAAATGTATACTTGTATAGCTTGATGTGTAGCCGTGTGTACCAAGAAGGTGTGCTAATTTAGATTTATAACTGAGTACCCTAAATAAAAATTCGCAAAGTTAAAAAATATAATATACGAAATTATGAAAAAGAAAAAATAATAACTTGCAAAAAGATTTTGGCAGCGGTGGGATTCGAACCCACGCCTCCGAAGAGACTGGTGCCTTAAACCAGCGCCTTAGACCGCTCGGCCACGCTACCACTTGTGAGCTCTGTTGAAATTACCAATCAATTTCTGAATACGTTCTGTCACAACACTATGGCCTTGGTTCCAATAATTGGGTACAAAAATAAAACTTGTATGCTATATATTTTTTTCTCGTCGCCTGTTTTGCTATATATAATTTTTAGTTACACCTATTATTTTATAAATATAGGATTGTTGAAATAAGGACCATAACTTTAGAAGTAGTAAATAACAGCCGCACGGGTCGATCCATCAGGTTAAGCTACGTTTCCCGGGGTTGGTCTGTGGATGGGTGACCATCTTTACATACTGAGATTCCTCCATGCCTCGGAAAGCACGTTAAGTCGTTGGTCCCAGCTGTCATTCGTAGATCTTCGACAGTCGTTAGGTACGAGTCGTCAGAATCCCGAAAGTCTGACAATCAGTCTCCAAGAGGGGTATCGTATTACCCAGTTACTGGGTTGTGGAGGTCAGATAGGCCGTCGCTCCATGTAAAATACTGGTATTCAGCTGCATCCGGTTAGACTAGAAACCGACCCCAACATAGTTGGGAAAAGGCTAGGCAGATTGAATTTTAAATGTAGGAAAATAGTAATATAAACACAATACGATTTGTTACAGCATAGGTGTTTTGACAGTTTAGGCTAAAAAAAACCTTTAAAATTAAATTCATCATACTTATCATAGATAGGAATATTAATTACTTATTAAAAAAACACCGACTTACTAATGAAAGTTAGGAATTTAGATAAAGTTATCAAAATCTTGATTGTTTTTGCGTTTTCAGATAACAGTGACGTTACTCAATAATAATCTAATTTTAATATCTAATCTGCGTAATAGCATTAAATTATGCAAATCATTGTTTAGAGAAGATGACTGAATTTATAAAAACATAACTACCAAAATATTGTATATTTGTTTGGAAGCCCTATAGATTATCATTGTGAATTAACAGCAGTTTCAATAATATTACTTAAATACGTGCCGAATTGATAACCTTCTTTTTTTGAAGTCGTCTATACACCTTTGAAGGGGTGTGACTCGGAAATATATTTAAAAAAACATTTTCATGAGTTGTTGAAAATGTTTTTTAAAATATATTTCCGAGTTGGTCCACGTAGCAAAATATGTTAAATTAGAAATCAGCTGTTGGAAGAGCTGAGCGGACACTTGGAAGAGCTGTTTTAACCGATAAGAATTTTAAAACAATTATTTTTTTTAATGTAAAAGAAAATAGATGAAAATTGACCATTCCCCCAACCCTTCTCCGAAACTATTGACGCTAAAATTTTGAAAAATATACATAAAATGGTTCTTTACTCATAGATTACAGGAAAACCTATAAGGTGTCTATGGTCTTAAAATAATAAATCTCATAGACAATCATATCATCATATCATCTTGATTCATAGTAAATCTCTCGATATTGTGCGAACAAACTTACATGTGCAGTTGGAATGTATGGGAAAACATGTTTTTCAACTGCAATGTTATTAATGTACTTAAGGTCTGCACAAAATAGGTCGGCGGTTCGGACTCCGGACCCAGACCTCGGTCCGCCATTTGGCGACACCTTTTTTTTTTTTTGGTTTGGAAATCATCCTTTGACTTCTCCCGCTCTGGGCGGAGCGGAAGGGCGTGTCAGACTTTTACTGACTAAAACCCACCCGTGTTCCTTCAGTTGCCTGTTGCCAAGGTCCCGGTATCCCTTTCGGACTTTCCCGCAACCCTGACAAGCATCGGTCCTATCGGACCCCGCCAATTGTGCTGACATCTCTTTGAGGCGCGCGTGGAACACGACCCGCCATCGACCCGGGCCTGGTCCTTATCGGACGGCGAGCTACCCGCTAGCTATTTGGCGACACCTGCCGGTATATTCTGTAAACACCTCACCGTGAAAACTTATGTGAACTTAGGTCAATCCCTAGCGTCAGGTGGAGTGACAGCTCACATTAAGCTCACTTCAATAAGTTTTCACGGAGAGGTTTTTAAAGAATACCACTACTGATCCTGAAGTAGGGTAAACCATGTAGGTAAAATAAGATATTTTAGCGTTTATCAGGTTGAAATCTCTTGATACGAAAGTGCGAGCACGTCAATTTGAAATCTCTTGATAGGTACGACGGTGCGTGCACGTCAATTTGACATCACGTATTGTCGTATCAAGATAGGAAATCATTATTGATGATGAGGATATTAATGATTTATGAGGTTATTATGCCAGGCCAGGTGGTATTTTACTAAAATAGATCAGAAAGATAATTCGAGGAGCTTGTGGCTAAGTAATAACAGCTGCACGGGTCGATCCATCAGGTTAAGCTACGCTTGCCAGGGTTGGTCGGTGGATGGGTGACCATCTTTACATACCCAGACTCCTCCGTGGCTCGGAAAGCACGTTAAGCCGTTGGTCCCGGCTGTCATTCGTGGATCTGTGGCTGTCGATACGAGTCATCAGAAGTCCGAAAGTCTGACAAACAGTATTACCACGGGGTACCGTGTTACCCACTTACTGGGTTGTGGAGGTCAGATAGGCAGTCGCTCCATGTAAAATGCAGGTATTCAGCTGCATCTGGTTAGACTGGAAGCAGACCCCAACATAGTCGGGAAAAGGCTAGGCAGATTGATATCGGAAAGATAATTGTTTTTCTCAACCAAATGTTGTTTTTTTATGTAAAGGTGACATTTGTGATGATTCAAATACATAGGGTATAAATACATAGGTTTACAGTCTAATCAAACCAAATGTTCCGGGATATTTACACTCAAATACTTACTTTATTCTATTCTTGCTTCCGCCCGCGGCTTCGCCCGCGTGGTATGTCAATAAAAAGTAGCCTATGTCCTTCCCCGGGATGCCATGTATCTCCTTGTCAAATTTTATCGAAATCCGTTCAGTGGTTTAGGCGTGAAAAGGTAACATACCAGACAGACACAATTAAATGCATTTTTTTTTAAGTATCACTTCATTATATTATTATCATTTTCGGAAACATAAGTTACTTCCTCATTAAGAGAACTTCCTCAGTTCTCTTCCGTAGGATTTCAATGCCTTTTTTAAGTTACTATGACGTAATTTACCAGTGTGCATGGCCCAATTGACACAGTGGTGACGCTTCTAGATACCTTACTTTCCATCTTCAGGGTCACAAGAAAATAAATGTTTGGGTCATCGGATTATACGTGTGTTGTGAACCATTTTCCTTTGGCACTACACAACTTTCAAAATGTTTTATTTATAAACTAGCTGATGCCCGTGGCTTCGCCCGCGTGGATGTCGGTTATGTTATACTAAAACGTTCCTCGAGAACCACTCTATCCATTGGTGAAAACAGCATGAAAATCAGTGCAGTAGTTTTTGAGTTTAATGCGAACAGGATGACAGACAGACGCGGCGGAGGACTTTGTTTTTACCCGACTACGGCGAAGAAAAAAGGAGGGTTATGATTTTGACCGGTATGTATGTATGTTCATCTGTTCCCTCCTATCTTCTAAACTCCTCATCATCTGCCTAGCCTTTTCCCAACTATGTTGGGGTCGGCTTCCAGTCTAACCGGATGCAGCTGAATACCAGTATTTTACATGGAGCGACTGCCTATCTGACCTCCACAACCCAGTAACTGGGTAATACGATACCCCTTGGTTAGACTGGTTGTCAGACTTTCGTGCTTCTGACGATTCGTAACGACTGTCAAAGATCCACAAATGACAGCCGGGACCAACGGCTTAACGTGCTTTCCGAGGCACGGAGGAGTCTCGATATGTGAAGATGGTCACCCATCCACGGACCAACCCCGGCAAGCGTAGCTTAACCTGATAGATCGACCCGAGCGGCTGTTATTACTTAGCCACGAGCTCCTCCTTCTAAACTCCTCATCCTCATCTCAATTTGACAAAAGAAGTTTCGTTGGAAGCGTCTTGATCGTCCGCTGGTTATAGGGAACTAAAAAAAAATATGTTTAATCGTACCATGTTGGGTATCAAATGAAAGGGTTTAATGAGCACATTTCGAAAATACACATAATAAAATATATACATTATAACTTATAAGTTTATAACCCCAAAATAATTAAAAAACAATTATATAATATGTAATTGGATTGGAATGGTGAAGAAAATCCAAAGGTAAATTCGGACTATTTTGATGGATGGAGGTCAAAGAAAAGATGGATGGATTGTGTGATATGAAAGAGAAGGGAGTGAATGATAGCGTGACGGTTGACAGGGGAGAGTGGAAAAAGAAAATGTGTTGCGCCGACCACAAGTAACGATGGGACAAGGGCAGGAAGATATGGTTATGAAATTTGCACAAATTTCTGTAAATTGATTGACATTAAGCAGATATTTTGAAGTAAGCATAATCAGCCTGTAATGTTCCCACTGCTGGGACACAAGCCTGCTCTCGGTGTGAGGGAGTGGGCCGTAATCCACCACGCGGGCCCAGTGCGGGTTGGTAGATGTCAGATGTCTTCGAATTTTTGGGTTCTAGTATATGCCGGTTTCCTCACGATGTTTTCCTTCACCGTTTTGAGAGCAGTGGCGATGAAATGCATATTTAAATCTGAGATTGATCCAGAGCAACACTAAACGATGATGATGATGATGATTATGATGTTATGATCAATTTACTTCCAATTGTAAAAATTGGCTTTCTGATTACTTACCGATAAAGATGTACGGTACTTAGATAAGACTGGAAACCTGCACCCTAAAAGCGTTACACACGATCAATCATAATTATCTGAATAATTTTGAAGGTTATTGAAAGAAAAATTGTTTATTCTGCACAAACGAAACGCACATTACAAAAAAAAACCGGCCAAGTGCGAGCCGGACTCGCACGCGAAGGGTTTCGTACCATTATCTATAAAAACGGCAAAAAAATCACGTTTGTTGTATGGGAGCCCCCTTAAATACTTTTTTATTCTGTTTTTTAGTATTTGTTGTTATAGCGGCAACAGAAATATCATCATCTGTGAAAATGTCAACTGTCTAACTATCACAATTCATGAGATACAGCCTGGTGACAGGCGGACGGAACGACGGACAGCGGAGTCTTAGTAATAGGGTCTCGTTTTACCTTTGGGTACCCTAAAAATTACATTATTACAATACTCATTTACAAATTAGCCAAAAGCCTCATTCAATATTCAAAACATAAAAGTTTGACTTTCGTCTATTGGTAATCCATTGCTTCATATTTTCGAAAAAGTCTGCTCAGCAACGTAAATAACGCAATGAATTTTGTTGAAATGTCAAAATGAAACGGATTGTCATTGATGGTGTGTTACGTGATTAGGGTGGTGATTGTGTAAAAAATGGTGACCTAATCCTAAGACTGACCGCGGCAAGCGACAGCTTAACCTCGTCCTACCGATGTTATTTATTCTTTTGATAAGATCTTAGTATCTATCTGTTATTATTTATAGCACGTGAGATTAAACAAGGAAAGGTGCATTTATAAATAAATGCCTACCTACTTAAGGGGATGAATTCCATAATAATCAGAAAATTATCGTACGTACCCTATTTGCAGCCTTTTTTTTCAGTACATAATTGTAATTATTTTTTTTTTTTTTTTTTTTTTAATATTATCTTATTTTGTCAGTCAGAAATATGAAGCTAGTTGCCCATTACAAAGCGTAGTAGGTACCTATGGAGAAGAACGGGCAAGAAACTCCACGGACACTCTTTTAAATAAATAAAAATTGATACAAAAAATTGGTTACTTACCTACATCATTCATGTTGAAATTATACAGGTGAGAACAATGTAGAAAGTACGCATTCAAAAATTAAAATAAGCCGATTAAGAGATTCCGTCCGATTACGTCCAGCTATCTAATTGCGTAACTTATTTTCGCAACCGATTCAGACTAATCTTTTTAATTTTGACAGTTCAACAGCATTCATTGCGTTGTTGAGCAGATTTTTATTCGAACTTTTGAAGTATTAGCAATTTGTTTCAAACCGATTCAGATCGTGATTCATCTTGTTTTACGCAATTAAGATCCTTCCTCACGATATTTTTCCTTCACCGATGTCACTAATGCCCAAGATAAACTCGGAAAGCAGCAGGCCCTTAATAAAAATTATTCACAAATGTACATTTTCCTCTTGATCACTGCATGAAGCTATTTAAATTCTAATCTCTGTATTGTACTGAATACATATTTAATATGGATGACAGTTGAAAGGGAACGTTTTGATCAGTTGCCAAGTGTGCTAGCGACACTCTAGGGGATGTCCTCTGATATACGGATAGTGTTCATATAAGGTAAGATGTTTCATAAATTACTGTGGTCATGAAATACTGCTATGTGGTAAAAGGTAAGATACTTTAAATATTGGTATAATCAGCCTATAAGGAGCTCGTGGCTAAGTAATAACAGCCGCTCGGGTCGATCCATCAGGTTAAGCTACGCTTGCCGGAGTTGGTCCGTGGATGGGTGACCATCTTTACATACCGAGACTCCTCCGTGCCTCGGAAAGCACGTTAAGCCGTTGGTCCCGGCTGTCATTTGTGGATCTTTGACAGTCGTTACGGGTCGTCAGAAGCTCGAAAGTCTGACAACCAGTCTTACCAAGGGGTATCGTATTACCCAGTTACTGGGTTGTGGAGGTCAGATAGGCAGTCGCTCCTTGTAAAATACTGGTATTCAGCTGCATCCGGTTAGACTGGAAGCCGACCCCAACATAGTTGGGAAAAGTCTAGGCAGATGATGATGAACCAGCCTATAATGTTCCCAACTTGCTGGGACACAGGCCTCCTCTCGGTGAGAGGGAGTAGGCCGTAATCCACTACGCGGGCCCAGAGGCGTGGGGTGCAGAATCATGTACTGAATTGATAGTAACAGGTTGCTCGTCAATGTGATACAGGGTGGTTGTATTGTCGACTCCATCCGACACGTGAGATTACAATAACTTTATGGAGAAATAGGTTATTTGTTAAAAAAATGCTGTTTTATTCGAGTTATGGCTGGCTACGATTTGTCTGCTGTTGCCAAGCGAAAAATTTCAATGTTCATTCACTTCACGAATGCGTAATCCGATAGCCATCTGGATTTTAAAAACAAAGATACAGATAGATATGATAAAACAGCTGTCCTGTGTCATATTGGTATACAGGGTTTTGATTAGATAAGTACTATGGATGTGCTGTAAAAGATAGTAGTATTAGTGTATTGTCGTTTATTATCTTTTTGTAGTACGACATTACTTCTCCCTTTACTCAGGCCAAGGCTCATCAAAATCTGTCCTAGGGTTATTCAGTTCTGATAATGTTAGGTTTAGGTTAGGATAAAGATGCAAAACGTATTTTAAACGATTTGGTTTTAAACCGTCTTTTTGGTTTAAAACGTTTTAAACCACACTTAGCAGTTTAATAATGGTTTGTTTTTTTTTTTCACTAATTATATAATGCACTGAGGCTTCACACGAAGTGATCTGCACCACATCTACTACCTGATATTTTTAGAAAAAAATCTCGATTTGTTTAAGCAATTTCTGCATATTTACAAGAAAATACATTCTAAAAATATGCAGTAGCTGAGTAAAAACCTAACCTAATTTTTTTATTGATACTTAGCTAAAACTTATTTTTAATGTATATTTTAATAAATACGCATATCAAGTTTGTTTTCAGTAGTTCATATACATAAATGTATGTTAACTACTTTATTAGGATGAACTCACATAAATTAATAAAAATGGTGAAAGATTTCAATTGGTTTGGTTAGTTTTGCTGAACAGTTTTATCATCATCATCTGCCTAGCCTTTTAACCATGTTTGGATAGGCTTCGAGAATACCAGTATTTTACGTGGAGCGACTGCCTATCTGACCTTCTGAACCCAATTACTGGGCAACACGATACCACTTTTGGTAAGACTGACTGCCAGACTTTCGGGCTTCTGACTAACCGTAAAAACTGTCAAAGATCCATGAATGACAGCCGAACCAACAGCTTAACGTGCTTTCCGAGGCACGGAGGGGTCTTGTGTAAACATGGTCATCCATCCACGGTCCAACCGTGGCAAGCGTAGCTTAACCTGATCCATCAACCCGTGCGGCTGTTATTACTTAGCCACAAGCCCATTCTAGTCATAACTAACATAGTAGATATAGTAAATTGTACAATCTATAATGTTACGACCATAGAAATAAAATATATCTATGGTTACGACTCATTTTTAAAACTTCATTATCTTTTGTTAGTACTTCATCATCTTTTATTGCTTATTCATCTTTATAGTCTTTTGTTTCACTTTCATTTACTTTTATATTATACTTTATGGTGAAACCCTCACCTTGAAAATTTTGAAATATTATTATTTTATTTACAATTGACCGTTTGTGATACTATGTAGGTAGTTTGTGAAAGATTTTCCTTTGTCTTCTTTGTGGAAAATATTATTTTTATAATATACTAGCTGCGCCTCACGGCTTCACTCGCATAGGTCTCGATCCATACCCATGTGCTAAAATTCATCCAAATCCGTTCAGCCGTTTTAGTGTGAAAGGGTAACAAACAAAAAAACAACTAACTCACTTTCGTATTTATAATATTAGTTAGGATTACGTAGCAAATTTAAAAAGTCATCTAGTTTTTCGTACACCGCCATAGGGATTGGTCGATTTTCACGTGACTAGACGGCTGGCCAATTTTGGGCCAATGAATCAACGTGGATATGCTGCCAGCCATTTCGGCTTTTCGACAGTCTAGGAAAATGTTTTGTTTAAATCTTAAAGACTATTTTTTAATAAGAACTTTAGGCTTGAAGTTCAGAATCTTTAAAAAGTTTACTGTTATTGGTACAACGTCCTTCAGGGTAAAAGGTTTTCTTTTTCTTGTTACGCCAAAAGATAAAATTATAAGTTTTTGTAACGCGAAGTTATTAGAGTCTTGTCATCTTTTATATATATTAACTGTTAGAGTGGTGTTTATATTTTTATGTAGGTATTTTATGAATACTTGCTGTTATTTCGTGGCTAAGTAATATCAGCCGCAAGGGTCGATCCATTAGGGTTGGTCCGCCCTGCCAGGTTTGCGGGAAAGTCCGAAAGGGGTATACCGGGACTTTGGCAACAGGCAACTGAAGGAACACGGGTGGGTTATAGTCAGTAAAAGTCTGACACGCCCTTCCGCTCCGCCCAGAGCTAAAGAAGTAATTGGATGATTTCCCACCATAAAAAAGAGGTTTTCCGTGGATTCATCTTTACATATCGAGACTCCTCCATGCCTCGGAAAGCACGTTAAGCCGTTGGTCCCGGCTGTCTTTCGTGGATCTTTGACAGTCGTTACGGGTCGTCAGAAGCCCGAAAGTCTGACAACCAGTCTTACCAAGGGGTATCGTATTACCCAGTTCCTGGATTGTGGAGGTCAGATAGGCATTCGCTCCATGTTAAATACTGGTATACAACTGCATCCGGTTAGACTGGAAGCCAACCCCAACATAATTGGGAAAAGGCTAGGCAGATTATTTTATGAATAGTGTTATTTAGCATCGTGTTCTTCTTTTCTTGCTGTATTAAATTGATCACAATGTTTTATATTTGAAAATTGAGGTTAATTTTATAATCTCAATTTTCATCGCTGATTTTTGAATTGTAAAATAATAATGTTATTCATACAATATTTGTTTGGAAAAAGTGGCGAGATATCAAGTTGAAACCTTATAAATACAGATGAGTGTGTTAACTCACATTAGTGAGTGATTGCGTAAGATTTAACCTGATCGGGGTTTGTTTACACTATCTTCAGATACTTTTACAACAGACCATTACCAGTAACCTCACTCGCGACTTGCAAACTCACCCAGGTTTATAGCTAGCATTAACATAAACTTTGAAAGCCCAAAGGCCCTACGCAGGCCCAGGCTGTATTCAGCTGGATCAATAAGGTTGCGGGGAAACAAATGCTTTTAGCGGTATCGTATATTAGGTTTAGATAGCGATTTTAACTTCGGGAGTAGATATAGAGTGCTCGTCCGCTATTATTAACTGACTTCAAATATATAATCGCGGTTCTTAATAAGAGTTTTCGAAGGTACGTTAAATTTCGAAGAGCACTAAATATACAGTATGTATGTTAACTAACAAAGGCTGTTCCCGTTAACCCGCAATAAATATAGCGTCCATAAATGCTAAAAAAAAAACCGGAAAAAATCACAAAACTATTAAATTGATAAAGAAACACTCTGTACATGCACACTTGTATTTCAACGTAGAAAGACAAGTGTGCGTGTACAGTGTTTCTTTTCCGTATCAATTTAATATTTTTTGTGAATATAAGTTAATATTACTATTAAAAAAAAAACTTTTTGTAATGGTAACATTTTTTTTTAGCTTGTTAGTATAGACGCTATACTATTACAGGTTAACCGGCGTTAGATAACAGACTGTATACATCCTGGTACGATTATCCTTAATTATTATAAAACAAAGTCCTCCGCCGCGTCTGTCTGTCGTCCTGTTCGCGATAAACTCAAAAACTACTGCACCGATTTTCATGCTGTTTTCACCAATGGGTAGAGTGGTTCTCGAGGAAGGTTTTAATATATAATAACCGACATCCACGCAGGCGAACCCGCGGGCATCAGCTAGTTGATTATAATCTTTTCTTACTTACTTAAGCTAATACAGTTTACTAAGTCTTGAGCTATACGTATACAGTATGTTTACTAACAAAGGGCGTTCCCGTTAACCTGCAATAATATAGCGTCTATACATACTAAAAAAAATATTACCATTAAAAAAAAAATGTTTTTTTTTTTGTTTTTGTATAGTAAAATATTCACAAAAAATATTAAATTGTTACGGAAAATAAACTATCTACGCACGCCCACTTGTCACTCTTGTTTTTCTACGTTGAAATACAAGTGTGCGTGTACAGAGAGTTTCTTTTACGTTTAAATTGAATCGTTTTGTGAACATTAAAAGACACAAAAAAAAAAAAAATTTTTTTTTTTTGAGTGGTCATATTTTTTTTAGCATGTATACACGCTATACTATTTCAGGTTAACGGGAACGCCCTTTGTTAGTTAACATACTGTATACCTACAATTTACAATTTTTACAAAATATTCTAAACCATTTTAAAACAGAGATGCTACTTTTTGGAAACATACACATAACATCACGCCAGTATTTCCCGAAGGGTTAGGCAGAGGTTCACCTTTAGTACACCCACATTTCGCCGTTATGTTTAAGTACCATGTAATAGGGGGCGAGCCTTTTCCATCAACTGGGCATAAATCCAGACTCCGGGCAGCCACCGAGAAATTCCAGATGGAAAAACCAAACACTTTTTCGAAAGTGTAAATTAAATCAATTATTTTATTTTCCTGTAAATATTGACGTTCAAAATCATTGTTGTTTATTTCCAGTGCATAATTTCACAGCATGTTTTAGACTTTTAGTATTAGTTACCTACACTAATTGGCACTTAATTAGAAGCTAATTTGAAATATCCTGTTTAAAATCTTAGAAGAAAGAAGAATCCAGAAAATCAGACTTCGAGAATGTTCTAGATTTGATTGACCTCATAAGGAAGACGAAGAAATGGTATATGCTCATCATACACGCGTAGACAGAACTTTCCTATTTGGTAAGTTTTTCCCACAGGAAATTAATAACAATAGAAAAAAGGATAAAAGGACAGAAGGAAATCATTTATACCTACCTATACACACACGTTATTTCTACGCCATTATGACGTAATGCGGTTTGGTCTCAGGGTTGGCTTTGCGGACGCTGTGAGTTATATTCTAATAACCTTAGAAGGAAATATGCTTGCAACTCTGTTTCACAATTTATAAGGATGTTACAAAGAGCAGGAGTGCATAATTTTAGGGATGTTACAAAGAGCAGGAGTGTACAATTATAAGGATGTTACAAAGAACAGAAGTGCATAATTTTAGGGATATTACAAAGAGTAGGAGTGCACAATTATAAGGATGTTACAAAGAGTAGGAGTGCATAATTTTAGGGATGTTACAAAGAGCAGGAGCACCAATTATAAGGATGTTAAGTTAAGAGCAGGATGTGGGAATACTCGATTTGGTGTTTGTTATGCAATTACTCCGCCAATTATGGTCCATATTTTTTTTATTAATTTTGCTTTCGTAGTTTTTGAGTTAGCTTCAATAATACGTATTTTTCCAACTTAGCCTATATGGATGATGTTTTAAGTTCCTCTCACTGTTATTTACATAACAGGTAGTTGTATTCGAATGTGTGGGGTAGGTACCACAACTAGAAAGTGAAAAATAAAAACTTTTTACAACAAAAAAACAACCGACATCCGAAATTAAAGTTATTTTTCGCTTTTTGGAGCAACGGCGGTGTCGTACCACCAACTTTCGAAATTCCAAGTGGAAAAACCCAATAACACTTCGACCCGACCTGGGAATCGAACCAAGGACCCCACGTTTAGCAGTCGAACTAACGACCAAGAGCACAGCGGGACAGTTATCAGGGTCATTTACCTATAGAGAAACGGGTAAGAACCGATTACAATACTGATACTTCTTCCGAAATCGATGAATGCTCAGCTGATTTTGATTGGCAGTCACGTCTCAGGGATTCCTAGCGTGTGTGGCAAAAATAATCTTTTGTCTACACGTCACCGCGGGCTGACCCAGAAACCGGTTTTCCGTTGTCTTACAATTCGATTATTTCCTTTCTATTATGATTCTGTTCAGGTGTAATCCGTTGAGGAAAACTGCTCTCATAGGATATAGGGATTCACCTATGTTGAAGATGTATATGCTCAAACCTTGAGTTTTCTTTGGCTTAGAAAAGCAAGACATACAATACGCTTTTCTGAATTCATTTACTTAATTTAATTTTCTTTTACTTAATTTAATTTTACCTCCTTCATTTACTTAATTTAATTAATTCTCCTTTTGCTGTGTGCTTTTGACATTACCTAATTGATTTGATCTGACATTTATCTGTTATTTTTATTTTTCGTCATTTAATTATATCATCATAACTTTATTTATGTATTAATCGCTAAATTACTTATGTAATTCAAAATTGTGACACTTTGCAAATATGTGTATTCTTTTTGTATGTAATATGTGTCAAGGACCTGAAATAAATGAATGTTATTTATTTATTTACACGTGGGAGCAATGGTGGCCCCGACTTAGTACGACGAGTTGTAGGTCGTGGTTTCGAACCCAGACAGAGTAAATAATTTGATCACCTCTGCTCTCATTGCTGTGAAGGAAAATATCGTGAGGAAACCGTCATGTCTTAGAACCAAATATTCGAAGACATGTGACATCTACCAATCCGCACTGGGCCCGCGTGGTAGATTACAGCCCACTCACTCTCTAAGAGAGGAGGCCCGTGTCCCAGCAGTGGGAAAATTATAGGCTGATTATGCCGCACGTGGGAAGGTTTACGGTTCTGTAAGTGGACTATGATAGGTGTGCGGTCAATAAAATTCCATTAGAAACTCACAACCAAACCTACATCTATCTATTATTATTAAATAAAACAAAATGAAATAAAATTAAAATGGTTTTTGTCGTTTAATGAAACAAATTAAGCTTTACTCACATTAATCACAAATAAAAAACATGCGGGGCAGTCTTTGGGGACTGTCGAAATGCCGATACAAGTGAAACTAAGCAATAATGCATAACCTCAACATAATTCAAACGGTAGGCGGTAGATGGCGCTATAAAGAAACAAATCACTTCAAGCGTGACGATGACACGAGTTCCATGATTTTTGTTCACACAAACAGTGCTCAACGCGCCTAAAGAATTTTTCACTTCAATAAAAACTTTTTTGAGATCTTGATTATTTCTTTACAACATTTCATTTCAAGTCAGACATTGATCCTTCTTGGCTTTCTACAAAAAAGTTAAAGTTAAATTCGGTATTAAAGATTTTTCTGTACTGATGGATAGTAGCAGCCTTTTGAGTGGGATAGTTACCCATTCTTTATATAAACAATATAATTTCGTAAACGTGAGTGACTCGTCGAAGTACAGTTTTGATGTTCTTTTTCTTCCAAATTGTGATTCTTTTACCTACTAACTACTACTTTTAACTTGTATAGACCGAATATGATCACGGACTGACATTTTTATGTTTTCTTCGACAACATTTCCTCTGTTTCAATGTTTTCCTCTCATATCGGCTTCGAGAAAAGACCCATCATGCCTATCCATTTTCTTAAATAAAGTGGTGATCCACTTGACTCCATGCCGCCATGAGATCCTGCCGGAGCCTATCCGCTGCCGCGATTTCTCGCGGCAGCGGAGTTACGCCCCGGCGCTTCATCTCCACTCCCATATGTGCGCGAGGACTTTCGCCTCCAGATCCCATGGCGGTAATCCGGCAAGGAGGCTCGCCGCCTCGCGGGAGACCGTGCGGTATCCCCGGGCAGGTGCCTACCTACCTATGAAGAAGAATAGTTCCTGAACTGGTAAAAATATGGCATGTATCAAAACTCAAATGATTCTCATTTTGCTTTCTTAAAATTATTGATTGAACACAAATAAAATTACTGCCACCCTTTTTGTGAACCTCAAATAATTCATATTTTGGGGTCCTTAACATGCCAACTTATTAGCAAGGAAACCAGGTCTAGGCCAAAAAAGGTAACCAGCCACCACACCACACTCACACCACTGACTCTGGCCTCTGCCTTCTGTTGCTGCGATAGATTAGCTGTTGGCGGTTGCTGTAGAGATTAACTTCTCAAAAACCCAATAAAAGACTATAAATAACACCTTGTCAAATGCTAACGTCAGACGTAAGAACCAAATTGTACTGATAATACCAATAATAATAATTGATTAGCGTACTACTACAATAATAATCATAAAATTGATTGCTATTGATATTCTATCGATGGTATTGATTGATTAACGGTCACGTAGCTAGTTTTAAACACAATAAAGATTGAGATAAAACAAACAAGGGGTGATAAAAATAGCTAGTAATTACGCAAATCATTTAGGTAAGTAGTGGTACCGGATGTCGCAGGTAATAGGTATTAAGAATTAGAATCTGCTTTCATAAGAATCTCTGTCATACATAGCTGACAGAGTAAGCAAGCTGAAGTGGTAATGGGCCGGCCATATTAGCCGTAGAACTAATAACCGTTGGGGTAGACTAGACGTGTTCTTGAGTGGAGACCGCGAATCGGCAAACGTAAGGTAGGACGCACTCAGGCTAGGTGGAGCGACGATCTTCGCAGGGTGGCTGGTAACAGCTGGATGAGAGCTGCCGAGAATCGAGCTGAATGGCGTGCAATTGGAGAGACCTACGTGTCCAGCACTGGACTGCTAAAGGCTGATTTTAGGAGAACAATGGGAATAATTAGAGGTTCCATTAAATACATGTCATTGAAAACTTCAGAAGAATTGGTTTGACCAAACAATAATAGTGATTCGTTACGCAGTGATCATTCGTAGGAAAAATCCTGTTCTGGGTTACGCCATAGGACATTTTTCAAGCGGTACAGACGAATTATGTAAACATAAACCGTAGATAATAATATTTAAATTAACCCAGAATGTTTCCCAGTAATGGATCAATAGTTTAACTTGATTGCTTTTAAACATTTAATTTCAACGGGAATCTCCAATCTTAACGTGAAGACCCTTTACATCAAATTAGTTTAATGACTTTTTGTTCGATGATATAATCTTCTTCTATATATATATATATATATATATATATGTATATATAAAAGAAAGTCGTGTTTGTTACAACACTTATAACTCGAGAACTGCTGGACCGATTTTGATGATCTTTGATTTGTTGGATTTGTCTTCGCCCAGAATAGCAGAATAACTATTAAAAAATTGGAAAAATTCACGAAAAAAAAAAATATGAAGAAAAATCGTTTTCTCATACATTCTGTATAGAATGGGTTTTTTGATAATATCTCAGTAGATAGGTAGGTAGGTGTAGGTAGGGTAGGTAGGTAGGTAGGTAGGTAGGGTAGGTAGGTAGGGTAGGTAGGTAGGGTAGGTAGGTAGGGTAGGTAGGTAGGTAGGTAGGGTAGGTAGATAGGTAGGTAGGTAGGGTAGGGTAGGTAGGTAGGTAGGTAGGGTAGGGTAGGGTAGGTAGGTAGGGTAGGGTAGGTAGGTAGGGTAGGTAGGTATGGTAGGTAGGGTAAGTAGGTAGGGTAGGTAGGTAGGGTAGGGTAGGGTAGGTAGGTAGGTAGGGTAGGTGCGCCGTAGATATGTACTTGCTACCCGTGCGAAGCCGGGGCGAGCAGCTAGTTATTAATAAATAATCGCTTGTGTTTCAGTGAAATAATTAATTCGTATTTAGAATTACACGTAACGTTACCAAAACGACAAGCGATGTAAAGTACCCATCTTAGGAGTTGGTGCGGTTCGAGGAATACCCCGTTTATTTATAAAGTTACTAGCTTTCGCCCGCGGCTTCGCCCGCGTGGTATGTCGATAAAAAGTAGCCTATGTCCTTCCGCGAGATGCCATCTATCTCCTTGCCAAATTTTATCGAAATCCGTTCAGTAGTTTAGGCGTGAAAATGTAACATACAGACAGACATACAGACAGACAGGCAGAGTTACTTACTTTCGAATTTATAATACCTATTAGTATGGATTAGTATGGATGTGACGTTCAAAGGTAGGACGTTAAAATGTTTTGGGTAAACAGTCGCTAATAATAATAATAATAATTTAAAGGTTATTATTATTATTATTTATTTAGAGGTTCCTCTCTCTGGAGCCCTGACCGCCGGTAGCATGGACCCTGTTCCCGATACCGGTGGGCTACTATTTTTTATATTTTTAAATGTTTTATATAATTTTTTAGTCTAATATTTAAAAATATAATTTATAAGTATGAAAAATGAAATAAAGATAATAATAATAAAAACGTTTATTTCGGAAACTTGCTCCATAGATCTTTGTTAGTGATACAACTTACGTAACTATGTTAGTACTTACATTAAATTAAAACCAAAAACAAAATAAAAATAAAACCTACAAATAAATTAATTCATGTATCTTCCTGCAGTATCAGACCCGCAGCCATGCATACGGGTCCAATACTCCAGGAAAACGCCGTCCAGCCTATCCCCAATCACCTTCAGGATACCATTGGCACTCCCACAGCAGCTAATCATTACTTAATTATAAGCAACGTTTATAAATAAACTTCTAAATGACCTTATTTTGCGACTATATTTTTACGACTTGACAAAAATCGAGATTTCTTAGTTACCTATATGTAACTTTAATATTAACTTAATAATGCTGTATTAACTTAATAATTTTTTGATGCCCTTTGATAATTTTCCCTTGTACATAATTATTATTATAGATATTATTGGTCTTTAAGATGATTATGCCAACATAAAATATATACACATAAACATTCCGGAATAAATTTTCTAAACGATGGTGAAAACCTCATCAAATCTATTGCGTGGCTTAGAAGAACAACGCGGACATACAGACTAACACAAAAAACGACATTAATTTATAAAATATGTAGGTAACCTATAGATTTTCCGAAAATTAAGTACTCGGATTTATTTAATCCAAGATAAATATAATCTAAAATCAACCTTAATTAACCATTATTACGCTCATAAAGTGGTTCCTAGATTATTTGCATTAGATTTAATTCGATAAGCAATATTAGGGAGATTAGTTAGCCTAATCGAGAATAACTAATCGATAACATCGAATAATAAAGAAATGTTTGTGTTATTAGCTCGTCAGCCGTTACTTTTGACAAAGCCGCTAAGATATAGGAATTTTCCTTTGTATAATAAAATGACGTGTCAAGTCAGTGTGAACTTGTGGAGGCTATACAGGGTTATTAGTTATACGTCAGTAATCCGATAAGGGGATGTAGGAGAGGCCTTTTGCAACCAAATGACCCCTGATGAACCCTATGCCAATGTTAACCATTTTCGAGTAATTTCAAATTGCCCGAAAATGCTTTTCGACTCCTAAACAATTTTCAAGTCAAAAAAGAAAGTAAAATTTGAAAATATAAAATGTATGAAATAAAGACAGAATGTGACATGACTTGAAAATTGTTGACATTTGCATAGCAGTCAAAAGAGGTCATTTGGTTGTAAATGACCCCTCTTATATCCCCGGTGTAACCAATAACCCTGTATTAACGCAACCCATCTCCACAAGTGAAGACCAGTTCCCTGTTTATCAAAAGTTAGTTACACGTCAAAGTCAAAGTCAAATAATTTATTTCAAATAGCACTTTTGAACGTCAAAACAAAGAAATAGAACTGATTCTAGTTGCCCCTTCCAAAAGGTAGTTTTGTATGGAGAAGAATGGGCAAGAAACTCCACCGTTACTCTTTTAAAAATGTTTTACAATATTTTGTATACATGAATTATATAATTATATGTGAAGACGATGCACCTACGATAAGATTACTGTACCACAAAAGGTAACAAGAAAAATAACGTTCACAAAGTTACCTAGAATGTTAATCATAGGTCATCTCCATATTCATAATCAGCCTTAATGTTCATCAGGCCATCTCTCTCTTTTAACCACATTTAAAAAAAGAAAATCGAATTTAAAAATTGATTGCGGTAGGTACTAAGCACGACACTTGTAAACCGATAGAGAGTCGCCGGACACTCTCAGGATTTGCTATGATTTTCTACAAGTTGTAACTTACAAAGAAAAAATCGTGAAAAGCTCCCTATCGTAGATATGTATGGTTTCTAAGTGGAAAGGAGCGGTTTAAAAATTATAAATAAAGTCCCACTACTTTTATTAATTTGATATATTAGCATTATAAATATGTATGCGCTGGCGCAGCTCAATACGACCTCTGATTGGTCACTTATTGTTTACGCCCCGCCTACAGCAATTGAGGCTGAAGTTTATTTTACGCTACGCTAATCAAATCAAATTATGATCAATCATCATGACATTTAAGTAATGTTTATAAGCGGGTTCCGGGTTTTTTAAATTAAGGATCTTAAATAACTAGACATAGCGTTCCTTTTAGGGTTCCGTACATTAAGGGTGAAAATGGGCCAGGGCATCGACGTGAATGGCGAGTAGATTTCAAGTCCTCGCTTTGTCAATGACATCGTCATATCATCGAAGTCGCGATATCAATTGGAACAAATGTTGCATTTCATAGCCTAAATGAAACCTCAGGTTAGTCTCGGCACGAATGGACAAGACTAATGTCATGTATGTACGTATTGTACGTATGATGAACAATTCATGCCTTTCAGAGTTCAAAATCAACATCAAAGGGTCGGTACACGGAGTTGTAAAGGAGTTTTTATAATATCTGGAACAAGAATTTCGCGGGCTACCCTAACGCTTTCGCCTTAAGGCGCTGACAACAGGCAAACGGTAAAAGAAGGCCTGACTTGAACAAAATAAAATGCCAAATCTATAAAATATAGTTTGTGGTAGGGGAAAAAATATATGTTAATCTTGGACATATTTCTTGGTTGTTACCAATACACATTTCGAAAAAAAATCTCGATACATTATTATCGGTAAACTAACCTTTTACCTTGAGTTCTAATCCAAAATATCAACGTACGTTGGTATTTTAATTAATAACAAGAACGTCATATTTAAATGCAGAACTTGGTTGTTTTTAAGTTTTGATTATTCAACTCATTTTTGAATAAATCGACAATTGCTTCGTATTTTGGAGGTATTCCACTCAGAGTGTTATAGCCAATGATACTTTTTTCGGTTGAACATATCTGTTAATATAAATTAACAGATATGTTAAATTATACACTCACAAAACAACCGAAAAAAGTGTTCCGCGCAGCAGCGGCACAAATAGCCACGTTTCATTCATTTTTACATTTCACTAAAACGTTACAATTGGAATGTTTTCGAGTCTTCACGATTGCGCGCTTATAACATATCTGTTAATTTAATATCATTGGTTCAGCGCTAGAGTATTTCAAAGTTATGGTGTTTTTTTTAGTTTTAAACTTTGCCATTTAGAATCTAAAAACCTGTTCAACGCTAGAGTATTTCAAAGTTATGGTGTTTTTTTTAGTTTTAAACTTTGCCATTTAGAATCTAAAAACCTGTTCAATAAAAAAATATAGCGCTTATCATTCTTTTCTATGCAATCCAAAAGTGACCGCGGTTTATCTGTTGTCCAGCGTCTTAATATCCTATCGTTCCCAGTAGTTCATCTAGGCCCATTATTAGCCATCGACGAAGGTCATTCGGCAGTGCGCCAAGGATTTAACGATCCCACCATTATGGCTACATTTTGCCCATGACCATGACATGCCATAGCATAATCTAATCTGTGTAGTACAGGGTTAAGGCTTTTCTTGTTAGCTTTTTTCTACGCGAAAGAAAAAAGGTCTGTATTTTCGTTTGTAATGAATAAACTCCAAACTGCTGGACCGATTTTAAAAATTATTTCACCAGTTGTATGTTATGTTATAATAACTGAAGAAACTGACATGTTCTAGACCCGAAAATTCGAAGACATGTGCATCTACCAATTCGCACGGTGGATTATGGGGTTGTCACTCTCTATGAGAGCGGCCTGTGTCCCAGCAATAGGAACATTACCATGTTGACCTGTGTCCCAGCAATGGGAACATTATCTATCTTGTTGACCTGTCTCCCAGCAATGGGAACATTATCTATCATGTTGACCTGTGTCCCAGCAATGGGAACATGACCATCTTGACCTGTGTACCAGCAATGGGAACATTACCAGGTTGACATGTATCCCAGCAATGGGAACATTACCTATCACGTTGAAGTGTGTCCGAGCAATGGGAACAGGACCATGTTGACCTGTGTCCCAGCAATAGAAACATTACCATGTTGACCTGTGTCACAGCAGTGGGAATATTACTACACCCCTTTGCAAAAAAACGGGCACCTTAACAGTTATTGGCTTTTGTATGGATAATATTTATTTATTTTATTATTTATGTACACACAGTAAAATACAAAAAGATACGACATAATTAAAATAATATATAATATAATAAATAATATTAATATTTTTACTATGTCATTAGCATAAATGACTAGTAATTTGTTATAATCAATAAGAATATAGTTTTTTGGCTACACCCCTCTTCCAGTAGCGCTACAATTTCACTAGCTCTTATTACTTTTTCTGCCATTACAATCGACACAAAGATATCACTTTTACGTCACAATAAGGCGGGATTATGCGACAAACATAAATTATTCTACTAAAAATAACGAGAAGTTAGTTTTAGTTGCCAGGATAACCTTCTAAAAGCAAACCTGCAAAATGTTAGTAAAAGTCACAAACGGAAAACGGGATTATTATTGTTTTTAAACAAAAGTTTCGAATTTGGAATTAACTTTTTGTCCTACCCAGACTCTTTATTAAGTGCCAGTAACATAGTTTGGCTATTAAAACCTCTTTACAACTAAATGATTACCAATAATGTACAAAAATCAAAAGCGCCCGTTTTTGCCCGGCAATAAATAAATAAATAAATAAATAAATAAATAAATAAATAAATAAATAAATAAATAAATAAATAAATAAATAAATAAATAAATAAATAAATAAATAAATAAATAAAATTTATTCAAGATAAAAAAGTAAAATTATGATTTACATTAATTACAAACGAGGTAGCTTTAATTCTAGCTATAATATACTGCCTGATCTAGGTTTGTTAAAACCTGTGTTTCAGGCAATGGGAATATTAAGCATGCGGCAATCAAAGACCATAAAAGTTTTTTAAGATGTGCTATCGTACCATCAACATGATGTATGGATTTCCACTGGCCAAAGTCCTAGTTCAAAGGTTTATTTTGATGTACATACATAAATTATTTGTACGTATTTCTGATTATGGGGTTTTCATAAATATGAATTCAAAGTCCAAGTCTAAAAGAAAAACAAACCGAGAGGCCAAGGTCCATCCACAGCACATGATATAACAACGTTTTTTTATAAGTTTAACCATTTTTTTTCGAATTAAGTACTGGGTTTTACATGTTTCCGGATTCAAAGTCCAGGTCAATCAATCTGCCTAGCCTTTTCCCAACTATCCATCGGATTCCAGTCTAACCGGATGCAGCTGGAGCCACTGCCTATCTGACCCCCACAACCCAGTAACTGGGTAACGCGATACCCCTTGGTAAGACTGGTTGTCAGAGTATTGGGCTTCTGGCGAACAGTAACGACTGTCAAAGATCCAATAATGACAGCTGGAACCAGCAGCTTAACGTGCTTTCCGAGACACGGAGGGGTTTTGGTATGTAAAGATACCGAGAGAGTTTAACCTGATCGATCGACCAGTGCAGCTGTTTTTACTTAGCCACGGGCCCTTTAAAGTCCAAGGGAGGTAATATCCGTGACTTTGTTTTGTCAAAAAAACAAAGTTTATTTCAAACATAATATTTGTGTGTTTGGAATTGCCTTATTACTTGCTTTTATTTAACAGCAATTTTTAGCTGGCATTATGTTAAAATACAGTCGTTTAGGCTGCAGAGGAGCGTGCCAAAGAAATAGACATAGGTACATACATAATCTCGAAAATCTCGTATTATCCTTCTTCTGGGGCAGTCGGGTAATAAGATGTTTAAGTTAGCAAATCATCATGGATTGAGTTTCCCAAGAGCTTAAGTCCAAAATGTTGATGGTCCAAAGGTAGCTAAGATTTTAATTTTAAGAATATTTCCTTATTACTGGGGATTCCACGTGAACGAATTCAAAGTCCAACCCAATAATAGCCAGGTATTAAATAATATACCATGAGCTCTATAATTATTATGAAATAAAAAATACATACCTAACGTAGAATAATAATATAATAGTAATAGGTAACTCATAAGCTCTAGGTATAATTACAATGTTATAGTAAGTCAGTAACAAAAATATTATGTCTATATAGACCAATGCTTTGATATAGACAAACAAAGCTGTGAACTCGTCGAAAATTATGGCGGCATGCTCTGTCTCAAGGTTAAATTCTTAATCATAATTAACGGACACCTAATTTTCGTATTATGTCAACTTTCCTTGACTTCACGGCGGCTCAAGAAACCGGTTTCCCTTTTTATTGGCGTTTTCCTAATTAATCGTATCGAATTAAATATGTGTACTACGGATGCTTTCAATAATAATATAATAATCGGTAATGTACTCGTTTTTCTAAGAAATTTGTTAGCGAGGAGGGGTACCCAGTTAATGCTGAGACTGTACATAGATTGCTGATCGTGAACACACCGTAATTCTGACAACTGTCATTCTCATTCTACATACAGTTCTAATGAGTAATTATGAGTTGTCACTATGAATTTGAAATCTATTCATTAGACAGTTGAAGCTACTTTTTACCCGACTGCCCCAGAAGGAGGGTAATGTTTTTCGAGAGTATGTATGTATGTTTGTATGTATGTATGTCTATTTCTTTGGCACGCTCTGTAGCTTTAACGGCTTGATGGATTTTAACATACGAGGTGGCGTTTGGTGGTGGTGTGGATACATACAAAAAAAAAGCGGAGGAGATGGCTTTTTTAAAATAAATTACAACAATATGGGTAGCAAATAAAAGCTAGTAATGAGTTAATTCCAAATATATATACTAATAAAACTAAAAACCTTGAAAAAAAAACAAAAGTTACACCATATTTCAGGTGATTGGTTTGTCCCCCGCCTGCAATACCTTACAAAAAACAAAGTTCAATGCTTGTTTTTCTCTTTTCAGTTATAGGTTTGTGCAGTCGGGTTTTTTGTTTTTTAAATAATTTGTTTTATTACTGCTCCTTTCGTATCGGCGACGAAGACTAGTGTGAAATGAAGACTAGTGACTTCCCATGGGGTAGGCAAGAACTACAGAACGCCACCTGCTACGATCCTTACATACTCCTTTTGCCTCGTTTACATTCAAACATCAGGGGCCGTATTATAAAAAAAAACTGCGAAAAAACGATGGTGCTATCGGTGTTTTATAGCTCCGTCTTCCTCTCACACTGAAAAATGGTGGCATTAATACAGCCCCTGGACATACACGCACGCCGGTTGCGAGTACTACGCACCTGACCTTTCTGAAGAACTTCACCAATTAGGTCACTATGTCCTCCTAGGGCGTCTCCTCCCGGCGTTGCCACTCACATCTGCCTTGTAAATACCTTTTATTAGTCGCCTTTCATTCATCCTTTCAACATGACCAATGACCAAACCATCTAAGCATACCTACTCTTTCCAATTTTTGACACTACATCCTCTTTTAAACTGCACCGTTGCCTTATTATCACATTCCTCATCCTAGTGAAGAATTTTTTTTTTAAACGACTTTTTCTAAAAGGAGATTCTCAATTCGTCTGTACCTATTTTTTTTTTTTGTATTTTTGTTACGCCATTACTCCGCCCATTATGAATCGATTTTGATGATTCTGTTTTGTTTGGTAGGTCATGCTTCAGAGGTGGTCCAATATAAATTTTATTTATTTTGCTTGCGTAATTTTTGAGTTAGCTTCAATATTACGTATTTTTCAATATTGACTATATCTGGACGATGTTCTATGTGACTCCGTCACTGTTATTTAAATAGAGGTAGTGGTATTCGAATTTGTGGTGGGGTGGGTACCACAACCAAAAAGTGAAAAATAAAAACTATTTATAAAAAAAAAACAACCGACTTCAAAAAAAAAAAAATGAAAAATAACTTTAATTAGGGAAGTCCGTGTCTTTGCTTTCAATTTTCGTTTTTTGCCACCGATTTTTATATTGACACTACTTATATCTTTTAAACTGCACCGTTGCCTTATCACATCATTCCTAATCCCAGTGAAGTAATTTTTAGAATATAATATACAGAACAACAGACATAGGCTTGTAAACATAAATCTCTAATTCTCTTTTGCAATTTATTACAAATTCCGCGCTCACATTTCAACAAGTCATTGAACTCTTAACCTTCCGCTTGTAAACAAACTTTCTCTATTTAAATAAAACAAACAAACAATATTCTAACGATTATGTAAATAACTGAATAATGTTACGTCTAAATATAAAAATAAAAATTACATAATTAATTAATTAATTATTTAAATTATAAAAAATGTTAATGACTGGCCAGAATATTCCAAACCGCACCGAGTGCTTATATTAAATTCATGTGAATTAATTGTAGTTAAACACCATTTCCCAACTGTGTTGGGGTCATGTTCCAGTCTAATCGGATGAAGCTGAATATCAGTATTTTACATGGAGCAACTGCCGATCTGACCTCTACAACCCAGTTACTGGGTAACACGATATCCCTTAGTAAGACTAGTTGTCAGACTTTTGGGTTTCTGACTACCGTAACGACTGTCAAAGATCTACAAATACCTGTGTGTTCTTTGAATTTTTCGAGGAAGATTCATCGACCCTTTGTTAAATCGACTTCCAAAATACTGAAGGTTAAACAGGGTAAACGCCCCTGTTACGTTTGCTTTTATTCCCGCTTTTATTATCACGGTCGATTTTGCTGTTTAGATTTTGTGTAAGTAGTTATCTTTTTCTTGTCTTTGTAGTTTTATTATTTCTGCCAGTTATGGTGCTAGTAGCGATCTAGACGAAATAGTAAGGGCCTAAACACAAAACCGCGGTGCGGCGCCGTAACGCAAAAATTAACGGCGGCTTCGGGGCATTTCCTAAGAAAATCTTAGGGTGCCGCCGTTAATTTTTGCGTTGCGGCACCGCAACGCGGTTATGTGTTTAGGCTCTAAGTGCTGTGCATTAGTTTTATGGTCATCTCAAGAATCTAGAAGCACTTGATTGCTTAGCAGATTTACACGTCAATTAGCCACTTCTGCGACTTCTTTTCTTCGACTGACAAAGAATGGCTGTGAGCTCCGAGTTTCTTTCGGTCTTTCTTCTCTCTCAGTTACGAAACACCGAACTTTTTTCGATCTAGCTTTAAAACAGTTATTTTTGACGCGTATCTAAAAGTTTTTTTATTGTCCAATTATCTGAAATATCATTTTTAAGCGAAATTCGTGAATTATTTTGACAACCTTCTTCGAGATAAATCGAAAATGCTGTACTGTTCAAATATCTATGCGAGCAGGCGGCCGGCAATGTCGTTTTTAGCGGCCGAATAAATTACTATGAATCTGTCGTGTATTTTATAAATGGAACGAAGTTATTACTTTGACAACTTTGGCAACTAAGGAAGTAACCTATCAAAGATTTTTTCGACTGAAATGAAATGAAATTGTTTATTCTGTAAATAGGATATTGGAATCACTTTTACACGTCATATTAAAATGTTGTAAAAATAAGCTAGGTGAGGTCGGCGTTTCCTATCTGACTACTCTGAGAAGAAAGGCCGAAACAAACTCAGAGGTCACCGTCTCCTTTAAAGTCCAGACATAATCTTGGTCAGGCCATATGAGGACCATGTAGATTAGAGTCTGAAATGGTCTTTTGAGGAAAGAACCACACAGATTTGAGTGGACCTGTCCAGTCAGTGCAAGCATTTGTCAGTAATAGTGGAGCTCAACTCAGAACCGACTCGACGAACAATACCAAAGAAAGGACATTTGGGTAGGTCGCATAAAGTTCTCAAATTGCCAGACCTTCGCTAAAACTAACAGAACGAAAAATAAATATCCAGATAGTCCTCACATTCACAATAAAACAATATACTTTACAAGTCATGATCAATCAACCATGTCATTTTTTATATAATATTCAATAATGTCAATTTGTATATAAAACTGGTAGGTATATTTTTATGGTTTTCCATAATATTCAAAATGTCACAATGCTTAGCAGAGCGAGCAGCTCAATCCCATGCATTTTTGTCTTCTAAATAATCTGAGATTTTATAGTACCCTTTTTTACAAAGTTTGGTTTTAATACAGCTTTTAAATCGTTTAATGGGTAAGTTTCGAATGTCAATGGGAAGTTTGTTATAAAAGCGTATACATTGACCCATGAACGAGTTGCCTACTCTGTGGAGACGAGTGCGATGTACAGCAAGATTGTGTTTATTCCTGGTATTTAAACTATGAATATCGGACATTTTCTTAAACTTTGATATGTTTTTATGTACGTACAACAGGTTTTCAAATATATATTGTGAGGCTACAGTCAGAATATCTATTTCTCTGAATTTTTCTCGAAGGGAATCTCTTGGACCTAGGTTGTAAATGGCTCGAACAGCCCTTTTTTGTAAAACAAAGATAGCATTAATGTCCGCACAGGCTCCCCAGAGAAGAATCCCATAAGACAGAAGACTATGAAAATAACTAAAATAAACAATTCTGGCTGTATCTACGTCAGTTATCTGTCTAATTTTTTTAACGGCATTGGCGGCCGATCTAAGCCTTCCTGACAATTTTTCTGTGTGGGCCCCATTGTAATTTACCGTCAATGGTTATTCCAAGAAAAACTGTCGATTCAACGGGGTCCAACTCTATTCAGTATTCGACGAATAACAAAAAAAATCGAGTAATATCGAATACGGCATCTCTAGTAGGTAGGTTAGACGTAGGTTCCTAATTCTGTAATTAGCTCGAGCTATTTGCAAATATTGTCATGTCATTTAATTAAGCCATTGTAATCTAAGATAATCATTTAAATATTAAGCTTTGATAAAAGTTACATCTAAAGATATTTAATTAGATTGTTCAATAAGATAGAAAATAATATTTATCTTTGTAGTATTATAAATTAACATATTTAAATAGCTTAAAACAAAACAAATTAATTTACTTCTGCGTACATACGTAGGTAATAAAAATAATATTATCACTTAAACCTTATTAAATGCTTTGACAACTCCCTATGACCGGTTTTGCTCAAGCCCGCTACATTTACCTATATTGTGCCCGCTACCACTGACGAAATTCACGAAACGTTAAAAAAAATACGCGTTTGGATTCTCGCCCCAAAAAATTTTACACATTCATTGTGAGTACCGAGCATTGACCGTGTAGAACCGGTCCAATGCCGGCAATGTACGACGCCGTCTGTTGCTGACGAGACTAGCCTTTGTAGTCTTATCATTATCACTGATTGAGTTGTCCACTTGATATTAAAGCCAAAGGTTTCTTACCTGAATGAACAGTTTGCCGTCAGACGCGCTTCCGAACGCACCTGCCGCCGGCCGCATTCGAAACACGACAACGGTCCCGCCACACGTGAATAAAAATGTAATTAATTTAAATATCGCATGTTCGAAATAAGCAGATGTAAATTAAAAATAAACACTCCGGTGTAAATAATATTGAATGTAAATATTTTATTTAAAAGTGTTTATAAGTGTGTGTAAATATTAAAAAATATTTTAGTTAAAAATATTTTTTGTATTCTATAAAATCCTGTGATATTAATATTAAGGAGTCCCGTAGAAGAAACGCAGTCAGTAAGTATTTTTTATTTTATTTATGTTGTGTTCGTTTTGAAAGGCATGCTTGATGTACTTAATTAATGGATACGAGAAAAAAAAATACCTACCTACATTGTATTTACAGGTAAGCATTTTTTTTTTCAAAAGTATGTTCTAGTTTTTGTGACCCCATTGTATAATACAAACTTTGACATAAAGGTATACCTGTGCTAATACCAGTGTGTTTAAATAAATTATATTACTATGCCTATAAACCTACTTGAATTAATTTAAATAATTATAAAATAGGTAAAAACTAATTGCAAATAAATAATATCAGTCTAGTGTTTACTTAAAAAATCGAAAGATAAATTAACTTATTAAGGATACATGTCGCTACTAAATAGATAACTTTCTAGTAAGTACCTAAATAACTGCATTATACGCAAAACAAATTAACTTTAATAAGGACACTTGTCGCTAGAAAATAGATAAGTAGGTAATATATAATTTATTTAAGTATATCAGAAATGACTTAAGACTGTGATGAAAATAATAATATCAAGGAAGAGTTATACTATTTTTGGAATAAGTTTTAAAGAAGTTGAAGTAACTTACCTAGCTCAATAGCATGAAATTATTTGTGATTATATCGTTCATAAAATAATAAAATATGAAGGACCTAATCGGATTAGTTACAAACACAATTCAAATAAAGAAACAATAATATCATATTAATTTCAAATCGGTCATATCGCTTTCTTATGACATAATAACTACTTATAAAAGTACATTCTTTATAAATAATAACTCAAGCAGAATGAACAATCGAATCATGAATTCCTGAGTAAAAATGTCACTGATAGTAGTATTACTTATAGAAAAGTGTTGGAGTAGCAATTTAAAACAAAAAATTAGGTATTATTCCTAACCTGAATTTGAAAAACAGTCTAAAACTGCTGTTGTTTTGACCAACTGACCGAAATTATAACAGAAACAGAAACAGTTAAGTTAAAAGTTTTAGGCTCTAGTAGCCCATCCCCCTTATTTCAACCCTTAAAAATTAAAAAACAAACAATATTAAATTAATTTCATAGTTTAATAATACATAAATTTTAAATAATTCAAAAAAGTGAGTTCAAAATATTATCTGGTAGGTACCAACTTTGAACATGAAAAAAAAAAGCTACTCCCCACATTTTCATCCATAATGCACTTTGTAGGAAGTTGTTTTTGTAACCTTACGCACTGTACAAAACCTATGAATAAATATTGGCGCGGAGAAGCGCACTAAACATCTTTAAAATAAATAAATTAGAACGTTCTCGATATTCAAAATTTTCGTAAAGCATGACAAAAACAGCATTCTAAAAACATAAAAACTTTTGTGTATTTTTATACACAGTTATATATCCAGTTTCGTGCCTTTACGAGCTATTACTACTGTTTATTAATAATAATATATATTATAATAGGAGCAAATGTCAAAGTTAATGTCATGTATGGGTACTGTCGTATAGATTCCATGTTAAGTAAACCCAGGAAAACACTCATAAAACCAAATTCATTTATGAAAGATTCTTCCTTGTAACCGAGTCACGTGATTTTTGGATACAATGCGGAAGAACGTTGCGTACCTAAATAAAGTAAAAATTAGTTCAATTTATTAATAATATTAAAAGCAAACATAACCCTTTTTTTGTTCTTCAAAATTGCTTTTTAATATTTTAAATAAAGATGCGTTTCGTAAAATACATTTTTATAGCTGTATTATACGTTTTCAAAACGGTATTATACATTTTTCAAAAGTAAGTTAATGCAAATAACATTGCCAACTTCATTTCACCTCCAAGAAACTGTCGTCATGTTGGTAAACAAACTCCCATGCTGTCGGTCATTGGCCATCAACACAACGCAAAGAATGCAAATAATAAGAATGCCGTAGGTACATTTTTAATTGTTTTACCTTCTCAATGTTATTGAACACTTAGAACAATGCCGTGGTATAACGTTATTGTACATTAAGTGCAATACTGAAGTGGAGTACACTTCAGTAAATACCTACCATTAAGGGATCCGCGGAGTAGTTGCGTAATACAGTCACAATCCCAATGATGCTATTAATTTTGACAAGTCAATGTGTTCATTGCGTTATTTACGGAGGACTATTGAAGCAATGGACACAATTTTCTTTCAAATTGCGATAGAGTGTTTTACGCAATTGAGATGCTTGACTATTATTGGGGTTTTTATTCGGTATTTCATTGTTCTTATCATAAATTAGGTAATAATTACCCTGAGTCTGGACTAAATACGGATTCTCACCTCCTTCCACTTTTAACCGACATCAAAAAAGGAAAGAACACTAACTAACTAATAACTTTTTTAAATGTATTTTCATCGATATTTTCAGCAATTGTAAAAGCGATTTTGAAAATTCTTTTTTTCATTATTTTGCTAGAGGAAGCTTGCGCGGTGGTCCAACATATATTTTTTTTTTGTGTTTTTTTTTGAAGTCGGTTGCTTTTTAAATAGGCCTCACCATTTTGATGCGACGATATGTACTCAATGCTTTGAAAATTTAATGCGTAACAAACAAATTCCCGTTTGCATTTATAATAATTATTAAGTTAGGATAATTAGGATGCGAAAGTGAGTTTGTTTGATACGCTTTCACGCTAAAACGGCTGAACGGATTTGGATGAAATTTGGCACATGGGTAGACCATGACCTGGAGAAGTACATAGGATACCTTTTATCTTGATATTCTCACGTGATCGAGAATTGCGGGTGAAACCGCGGGGCGCAGCTAGTAAGCTATATTTCTATGGTTAGTGCCATTAACCGGGCACAAAATAGATCATTAAAAGTCTCGCAAAAACATGGTTAACCTATGGGTAAACGTGTGAGCCATAGTTAAATAATTGTATTTTGGTCACAATCATCAAGTTTAGTAACTGGACGTGATTTTAACGAGTTTTTAATCGTACCGTTTAGTTCTAAATTACAAAGTAAATGTGAGAATTCCCATTGTGACCACATTCCTAGATAACTCTTATTATGACACCTTATGACCATTTCATATTATTTTCGTCATTTAGTTATCATCACAACTCAGTTTATCACACGCGATCATTATTTTTTTTCTTTTTAATTTCATTCTAAATATTTTATTTCACATGAACTTATATAGGCTCTTCTGAAACGTAATTTTTTTCTCAAGAAACGGAAACCAACATGAGATTTGCGATTCCCATCGAAGATCAATCGATTATTTGCTTTTATAGCAAATAGTCTAGATATAGGAATGAATAATACATAATATTATTGAATAAGTAAATATAAGTTATATTGAATTAGAACTGATTATGGAGTTATTATAGCGAATTTGAGTACCAATACAAACCATTTCTGGTAAAATGGTGTAAAACAAATATGAACCTTTACTATGACTCAATGCATAAATAAAAATAAAAATAAAAAGTTTCCAATGTCGCCACTTTAGTTTCCATAAAGAGAGCAGTGATAGCCTAGTGGTGTGACCGTCAGACTGCCAAGTCATAGGTTTCGAGTTCGAATCCAAGACACGCATTTCTGACTTTTCAGATTCATGTGCGTATTGTAAATTAACACTTGCTTCAAAAACGGTGAAGGAAAACATCGTGAGGAAACCGGCATGCCTGAGAGATATTTCTCGACGGCATGTGAAGCCAAGTCAAAGGCTCATGGGCGGCTGGGCCTGGACAAGTGACAATCGCATCAAAAGCGTTTCGTATTTCTACAACGACTTTCACCAGAATTGACATAAGCTTTTCGGTAGCTTAAGTCATTCCTATACATTTTGGCGTGGCTACGTAATAACAGCCGCACGGGTCGATCCAACAGGTTAAGCTACGCTTGCCGGGGTTGGTCCGTGGATGGGTGACCATCTTTACATACCGAGGCTGTCATTCGTGGATATTTTACAGTCGTTACGGGTCGTCAGAAGCCCGAAAGTCTGACAATCAGTCTTGCCAAGTGTTATCGTATTACCCAGTTACTAGGTTGTAGAGGTCACATAGCAGTCGCTCCATGTAAAATATTGTATTCAGCTGCATCCGATTAAACTGGAAGCTAATGATTCTATTTGTTAAACAATTCTTTTCCCTGACTTTGCAATGAGGCATTTTTAATACACCCATATGACAATTAAGCTGAAACATATCAAGAATATAAACAGCAGCACAAATCTGCACTGATAACATGAAACCAAGCAAATCCAATTCCATTAGTACCACACGATTCAAACGTCAATCTTTCCATGAATAATCGAAAACAAACCGTTCAGAAATGTCACCTTGTAATCAAGCAAGATCAAGTGTTTTTAAATACGATGAGTGGATTGTGTGAAAGATGATAGGGCTAGGAAGGGGGTGACTACAGCAGGCGTAGCAAGAGCACCGTTTTGTCGACGGAAGAGTAGACAAAAATGACGATTCCTGTAGACAGTAGACAGTACGAGACGGCAGCAAAATAGGAGTCAACTGCACTTTTTACGAAATTCACTCTTTTACATAATCCGACTCAGAATTCTTTGTTTTATCATAGGATTTATCGGTTGTCAGTGTGATTTTGACAGTAAGGATAGAAAACTTTCTTCCGAAATAGTCTACATATAAAAAGACCTAGACAAAGATCGTTAGAAATGAAAGACAAAATGACAGATTGTAGAAAGATTTCTACGGTGCATGTCAAAAATGAAGAAACGAACTGTCACTTTGTATAGAAAAAGCTATGTCTATTCTTTGTAGAGATAGAAAGCGCCATGCTACGCCTGCTGAGATGACGAAGAAGTATGGTATAGTTTATACTAATAAGAATACAATCATGCAAATAAATTGGGAGGGGGGGGGGGCAAGAGGTAGAACGATGATGTATAATTTTTAATTACCATAAACTAATTTGACATTTCATTGATTGTTGCTTGTTTTTTCAATTTGGAGTTTGACAGTAAGCACCTGTCAATCAAGTTTAAGGGTCTCCGCACACAGGCCATCACCGGCCACAACCACAAAACGCCGCTACCAGCGTATTTCCTGTAGTTTTCATACATTTTATATGGGCTTGCCGCACAGGGGAACACGCGACAGCCACAAACGCCGTTATGAAAGCTACAGGTGGCGGCGTTTTCTGGTTGTGGCCGGTGGCCCGTGTGCGGAGGCCCTAAGTAGCCTTAGGCAGGCTATGTTTGTCAAAGGACTGATGACAGTTGGATCAGACGAGTTCTAGAGAGGAGACCACGTATCGGCGAGCGTAGCGTGAGACGCAACACAGCTAGATGGACCGATGACCTTAAAAAAGTGGTCGAGAAAGACTGGATGCTAGGCAAAGGACAGGGTGTTATGGTGCAACTTGAGACATGCCTATGTCCAGCAGTGGACTGCGATACGCTGAGTTGATTGATTGAATGTTTATACGAACTTGTAAATATTGTGAAAATGGTTACAAAACGGTTATGGCTGCGGGTTTCTTTTAAATTATGTTAGTAATTGCAAAATAACCGTTATCGGATCGGTTTATGTTACGATTGCGTTGCGTTTTGCTTTGAAAACATTAACTGTTAAACGTACGATAACTGCATCTGGGTATTACAGAATTCAATAATTGTACAGTTTTTGGTTGCAATATAATTGCCCGTGGACATTGCTGGAACAGATGGCCGATGGGGCCGAAAGGTTCAGAGGCCCTAGACAAAGTGACATTCTATCAGCGATAACGATGATGGAAAACGCAAAAATGTATAGGACTGACATAAGCTATCGAAAGGCTTATGTCAATCCTGTTGAAAGTCGTTGTAGAAATACGAAACGCTTGCGAAGCGATAGTCAATTGTCTAGGCCGTCTGGAGTGGCGACCGCGTACCGGAAGACGTAGCGTTGGAAGGCCTACCACAAATTGGACCGGTGACCTGTTGAAGGCCACAGGAATCCGCTGGATGCGAGAAGCACAGAACCGATCGAAGTGGCGGTGCTTAGGGAATTCCGTTCAGCCTTTTAGCGTGAAAGTGTAACAAAAAAAAAGAACAAACTCATTTTCGCATTTATAATATTATAATTATACTAGCTGTTGCCCGCGACTTCGTCTGCGATCCAGGATGACAAGTACCCTATGTCCTTCCCCAGGTCATGGTGTACCCATATGCCAAATTTCATCCAAATCCGTTCAGCCGTTTTAGCGTGAAAACGTAACAAACAAACAAACTCACTTTCGCTTTTATAATATTAAGTTAGGATTAAACTATAACTCCAGGTTAGGTAATTATTTGTTACATAATTTGTATAAAATATCGTGTTTCTCGTTAACTCTATGCAGCTGAATTGCGGCACTAACTTTAAAAACTTTCCCAGTTCCGTTGTTATAAATTACGAAGAACCTTAGAAGAAAATTCTACTGAAAATAATAATTGGCGAACTTTTTATGTTACGTAAATATTGCAGTTTATTGATTACACAACAGCTCGTGGCTAAGTAGTAACAGTCGCCCGGGTCGATCCATCCGGTTAAGCTGCGCTTGCCAGGGTTGTTCCGTGGATGGGTGACCATCTTTACATAAAAAGACTCCTCCGTGCCTCGGAAAGCACGTTAAGAGAAGTCATTTATAGAACGTAAAATCAATGGAAAATTTCAACTTTTTTTTTTCGTTTCATTTTACCACAAGAATATTTCACCCTTAAACCCTATGCGCTAGGGCAACGAACTTGCGTCTCAAAACAGTTGGGGGGCACGGGACGTGACCCGACCGGCCGCGAGCGCGACCCCTCCCTCAGTCAGTCAGCTGTTTCGCTAGCGAGCACGGTGTCAGATAGAAACTTTTTAAAATCTTTTAATGAAAATAACGTTATTTTTTGTTGTAACTCGGTTATTTATTTTTATATTTAAGTCAACCCATGGTTTGAGTGACAACGGTGTTTACCCTGACACCCTGTATACATAAATAAGAAAAACTAGATAAATAAATACTAAATAAAATAAGACTAAATAAATGAATAACTGTACTTTATGCATGCATATTAGCCACGCGCACCAACGAGTTTGAGCCGTCGACTAGTGCAACCAGGAAAAATGAAAAGGTTAATATGGGTAGGTACCTACTTAGTGGGTCAAAAGTTGTCACGTTTTTTTAGTTTTTTTTAGTCCCCCAATATTTATCAACTTTTTGTATGGTTTTATGGAATTTTCCGTGAGGGGTAAATCGGCTATATTATTTTACAATCGTGGTTCTTTGAAAAATGTTTGACGCCAGTGTTTTATGAACTAATTATGATACTAGACGGCCACCACCACGACCCATTAAATTCAAATTCAAAAAAAGAATACCGTATGACGTCATACCATACCGCCAATAAATTGGGAAGACAATGATTCCGCAAAAGGCGAGACTGTCTCGCATAATAAGTGACTAAGTGACTTATGTGACGTGACGACGGAAACACAAATTGTGCGACCTTACGATTTATTTGTATGTAAACCATGTGTTCTGCTTCATTGGTCTAATAGTCGCAGCCGCTTCTGCTGAGCATGACGTTCTGGGTTTGATTCCCGGGTCGGGCAAAATGTTATTGGGTCTGGAATTTTAGTAGCTGCCCCGATTCTGGATTTTTGCCCGGTTGATAACTGGTGAAATATGGGTGTATATGTGCACCTCTGCATAACCCTATGGGGAAAACAGGCGTGGAGTTATGTTATGTTATTAAAATAAACATTTACAAAATAATATAAAATGTACAAAATAATAATTATAAAATGTACAAAATAATATAAAATGTACAAAACAAAATAAAATGTACAAAATAATATAAAATGTACAAAACAAAATAAAATGTACAAAATAATATAAAATGTACAAAACAAAATAAAATGTACAAAATAAAAAAAAATAGTCTCGCAGTCTCGCTGCATGAGTTATTTTTTTTTACATTAGCATCAACCTCTTAGATTAAATCATTGAAACCATGTTCAAATCATACGATTAATTAATTTGAGTGAATTCACAAGATAAAATAAAAACATAAGTATGATTAACTTCTCTTTAGGAAAATTCGGAGATTCCCATGATTATGTTGTTTTTATGTTCAGGATCAAATAAAATGTTTCTGATTATTGTTATTGCAAATAAGCAATCAATCAACATACAATTGATTATAATGACGTCAGTTATGTTTGTATTTTTATATGTACATTAATCTTTATAATTAAGTACCTACCTTGGAAGGTACCTAATTATAAAGAATAATGATTATCTAACCCATTTAGGCCAAGTTTACAATAAGTACTTCGATAAAATTTTGAAACCTCGATAGCAGTTTTATCTACATAATTTCGCAACACCATTGCTATAATCTTACCTGATAAAATAATTCGAAACGTAAAGTATTAAGATGGTGCATTATTTTATTATATTATTATGTGCATTTTGAGTTTGTGTTGAACAAAATAGAAACATAAAAGATTTTTTATGCTTTTCTTTGCATATCAATAAAGAGAAAATCACTCGTAAAATCATCAAAATTAACAAAGAAAAAGTAGTACTTAATATATTTACAAATAAAATGACCTAAAATTTCAAAATAGGATTATGTTTAAAGATAATACTTAGCAAATCAACATGATAACAATACCAACATTTTTTTTAAATTTATTATAAATATTTAAAAATGTTAATAACATTTATAGAAAATGGAATAAAAGAAACAACCACAATAATTTTGATTTTGGAGATAGGTTATTTTAATTTATAACAATATTATACTCTATCACCGAACCGGTTTTACCGGACTCCGAGAATGTAGAATTTGGCAATGAACTTCACTTTTTTGTAGATGAATGTTGGGTCTATTTATACCTGCAGGTTGGAATAGAATTGTAGGTAAAATATAATATCTAGTGAAGAGTACTCCAGACCGTATTTCGAACGCGGCGCCAATCTCAACGGAGACTAGCCTTCGGCGCGGGAGATGTTATAGTGCACAAGTGTGTGCGCAGACACAGGTGCACTCTCTCTTCCAGTTCCCTCACTGTCATAGTCCGATGGGACAGCAATCCGACATGACCGGAGAGATATCAGGCGCAGGACCAACGGCTTAACGTGCTTTCCGAGCCACGGGGGTATCACACCGCAAACTTCCAAATTCCGGGCCCAATAACACTTTGCCCGATCCGGGAATCGAACTAACACTCAGCAGTCTCGCTTGCAACCACGAGACCAACGGGGCAGCAGTAAAGAGTAATTAGTATAGATTCTCTTACAACGTAAAACCAAAACAAATGAATTGATTTTGCACACAGATTTTCCGAAGACATCGAAATAATCATAGACAGCTAGATAGCTGTCTATGATTATTTTGATAACTATTTATAATTGCGTAACTTATTTTTATAACTAAAAATTTATAATTAAAAATTTGTTTCATTTTGATAGTTCAACAACATTCATTGAGTTATTTACGTTGTTGAGCAGATTATTTTCTCGAACATATTTTTGAAGCAGTGGATTAGCAATTTGTTTCAAACCGATTCAGATTATGATTGACCGTATATTACGCAATTAGGGTGCATGTTGTATTTATACCTGCAGGTCAGAATAGATCTGCAGGTAAAATACCTATCATAATATCTAGTGAAGAGTAAATAATTAATATTTAAGATTAGTACCTATAGATTCTCTTACAAACAAACAAATGACGTGATTTTGCACATAGATTTCCCAAACACATCGAAATAATCATAGACAGGTGATTATTCCGTAACAAAACCAACAAGTGTGTACTTACATACGTTCATAATTAGCAGATAATTATGTATTTATGCGTAAGCTATTGGCATTGGCAGTGAGCGATGAAGGAAACATCACGTCCAGGGCAAAATAATGTAACTTACATTATTGTGTACGTGTTACAAGTATTTTTCTGTAAATCACGTTGGACTTATATGAGGACTAAGTCGACTAATTAGTGAGGAGACCGTGATTAAATGATAACAGTCTCACGGGTCGATTGAAGGTTAAGCTCCTCTTGCCGCGGTCGTTTTGTAGATGGGTGACCATTTATTACATCGAGAGTTCGAGACACATAAGTGTCACGTATAGTTTGTCCCGGCCGTCATTCGTAGATCTTTCACAGTCGTTAAAGGTAGTCAGAAGCCCAAAAGTCTGACAACCAGTCTTACCAATGGGTATCATGTTGCCCAGTAACCGGGTTGTGAAGTTCAGATAGCGCAGACGCTCTATTTAAAATATTGGTATTCAGCTGCATCCGGTTAGACTGAAAGCCGACCCCAAAATAGTTTGGAGAAGGCTAGATTGATTGCGAACTTGGAAATTGGTAAAGTTACAGTGTTTTGCCAACACATGTGACTATACCAATGAAAATGCAAACCATTACTAAAATGATTTATTACTAAAATGAAAATAAAATTGATTATGCGTCATTTTGGCAATCAATTTTGATTATTTCTTTATCTCCCAGTTGAAAAAAACATATCATTGATTAATCGTGTGTTATCTATCCTCGATTGCAACTTTTATTAAGTATTTTGACACATTGGAAATGATAAAATCGAAGTAGATGTCAAAAAATGATGTCAAAACGGTGAAAGAATGCATCGTGAGGAAACTGGCATGTCCTAGAACCAAAAATTCGAAGATATGTGAGATCTACCAGCCCGCACTGGGTCCGCGTGGTGGATTACGGCCCACTCCCTCTCACCGAGAGGAGGTCTGTGTCCTAGCAGTGGAAAAATTATAGGCTGATTATACATAGTCAATGTGTAGGTTTTTTGGTACAAAAAAGTCCATAATTTGGTTTTCCCATTTCTAAAGTATTAGAATTATTGTACATTCTCTTGTTTAGCGCATTCGCACACGGCATACTTTTCATAGGCCCTCCAATCGGTCAAATTGTTACTGGGCAACATGATACCCATTGGTAAGACTGGTTGTCAGACTTTTGGGCTTCTGACTACCTGTAACGACTGTGAAAGATCTACGAATGACGGCCGGGACCAATTATACGTGACACTTATGTGTCTCGAACTCTCGATGTAATAAATGGTCACCCATCTACAAACCGACCGCGGCAAGAGGAGCTTAACCTTCAATCGACCCGTGAGACTGTTATCATTTAATCACGGGCTCCTCACTAATTAGTCGACTTAGTCCTCATAAGTTGTATAACCTTTGTTTTGCATGGCGTTTGAGTTGATACATTTTTGACCTCTACTGTTTCATTTAGCTCCTATAAAAAATCGGCCATTTATTGTATGTCGTCTGCGAAAAAACGACATAGCGGGTGCTTCGACTGTGTTTAATTTTACAAAAACAAACTGCTGTAAGTATACATTATTAATAAGCTTACGAGTTATTAAAAAATAATACTAAATTAGTTTTTGGAAAGGCTCATCGTTTGCCGGATTCTATTTCTCGTCCGGGTATGATTCATTATTTTATATGATGCTTTGTAATGCTCGGAATACGGATTAAACAATATACTCTATTTTTTAATCCGATAAATAAAATCTTGATCGAAACGTAATTAAAACGAATTACAACAAAATTAATGCATTCAATAATTATCAGATTTGGTTATCAATTTCTAGATTGGAAAACGTTCGATAACAATGAAATTTCATTGCCTCGGTGCAATAATGTCATTACAACATCATTCTGATTGACCTATCGTTGGTCTGTCAAACCGTAAACTTTAAATTAATGCTTAATATTGCATCCGAATACATAATGTTCCACAAACTACAAGGTCAAGGATATCGATACCCAGCACATTGCGAAGTTTCGCTAGCTCATTTTATTTGACTCTGTATAAGTCAATCTAAAAAAACCGGTGTGTTCTAGAACCAAAAATTCGATGACATGTGACATCTACCAACCCGCACCGCACACCAACCGCATGGTAGATTACAGCCCACTCCCTCTCGAAGTGAAGAGGCCTGTGTCCAAGCCAAGCAGTGGGCTGATAGGCTTATACACAAGCCTCCTGCTTATAAGTCAATCTTTTGTCATCATCTGCCTAGCCTTTTTCCAACTATGTTGGGGTCGGCTTCCAGTCTAACCGGATGCAGCTGAATACCAGTATTTTAACTGGAACGACTGCCTAACTGACCTCCACAACCCAGTAACTGGGTAATACGATACCCCTTGGTAAGATTGGTTGCCAGACTTTCGAGCTTCTGAAGACCCGTAACGACTGTCAAAGATCCACAAATGACAGCCGGAACCAACGGCTTAACGTGCTTTCCGAGGCATGGAGGAGTGTCGGTATGTAAAGATGGTCACCCATCCACAGACCAACCCCGGCAAGCGTAGCTTAACCTGATGGATCGACCCGTGCGGCAGTTATTATGTAGCCACGAGCTCCTCCATAAGTCAATCTTTTGTATTGGATCTTATGCATAAAAGATCGAATCGGGACTGTCTCGATTTATGCTGTAATTGGTCACCCTTGCATTTCTATATTTTTACGAGCAGCGCTATTCTAAAAATCTCAATATAAAAAGTACAATAATATGTGAAAAAAAAAAATCTTAGTTAAACTTACCTCCGACAGTGCGTCACATTTACCTAGATATACCTAGATACGAGAACACAACGGAGAAGCTCTTGGCTGCAGGCCAAGAGCATCATCATCTGATGGTAAGTGATGATCAGGCTGAAGGTGGAAGCGAGCTTCAGCCGGAATCCTCAACCACAGAGGAACTGGCTTTCTTACCTCTAACTGCCGAAACACAACAATGCTGTTAACATTGTTGTTATGGCGAGAAGTGAGTTTGTATTGAAAGATTTTAAACAAGTGAAGTATAAGTACCCGGGTACCCGGTAGTATATTGATGTGATATAAAAATAAGTACCCGGGTACCCGGTAGTATATTGATGTGATATAAAAATGAGTACCCGGGTACCCGGTAGTATATTGATGTGATATAAAAATAAGTACCCGGGTACCCGGTAGTATATTGATGTGATATAAAAATAAGTACCCGGGTACCCGGTAGTATATTGATGTGACATAAAAATAAGTACCCGGGTACCCAGTAGTATACTGATGTGACATAAAAATATAGTTTTTACAATTCGTGACATGTTTCAAAGCAATCGTTTCATTATGTTAGAAAGGCAAAGCTTTGTGCATAAAATCAAATAACACACAACGCACTGTGCATACAATTAAACCATCACGTATTGCCGAATGCATCAAAGTATAACACAATTATTATTTCAACATTTCACGTGAAGTTAAGAAATCTAACACTACATATCACTGTGCAGTCAATATTATGCTTAGTTACATAATCCATGCATGTAGGTACTAGTTCAATATTAAATGTAATTATTGATTCTCGACTATCCCATTGTTGGTCTTGTGTTCACAAGCACGCCTCCCCCAGGCCTACTCTCTAAGTCCTTCAACGAAGATACGGCCCCTTCCGAAAGTAGTTCGATACTTCCGAATAACCCTGCTCCTTATCCGCTCAAGTGCTCGAGCGAGCGAGATCTATCAAATGGTGTTGTCATTCAATTTTAGTTTGGACCTTGGAGTAATCTTACGTCCATAGGTGATATGGAGTAGGAAACCGCCGTAATTTCGTGCTTAGCGATTAGACAACTTTTTTTTTTTTGAGGTTGTAAAATCTTCTAATGACTTCTCCCGCTCTGGGTGGAGCGGAAGGGCGTGTCAGACTTTTAATGACTAAAACCCACCCGTGTTCCTTCAGTTGCATATTGCCAAGGTCCCGGTATTCCCTTTCGGACTTTCCCGCAACGCTGGCAGGCATCGGTCCTAGCAGACCCCGCCAATTGTGCTGGCATCTCTCTGAGGCGCGCGTGGAACACGACGCACCATCGACCCAGGCCTGGTCCTTATCGGACGGCGAGCTACAGATTAGACAACTTTTTTTTTTTTTTTGAGATTTGGAAATCATCCAATGCTTCTCTCGCTCTGGGCGGAGCGGAAGGGCGTGTCAGACTTTTACTGACTGAAACCCACCCGTGTTCCTTCAATTGCCTGTTGCCAAGGTCGCAGTATCCCTTTCGGACTAACCCTGGCAGGCATCGGTCCTAGCGGACCCCGCCAATTGTGCTGACATCTCTTTGAGGCGCGCGTGGAACACGACGCGCCATCGACCCCGGCCTGGTGCAAATCGGAAGACGAGCTACCCATTGCTCGCCGTCCGCAAGCCCGGGCCTATGGTGGCCGGGAATCCGCCTGGGATTCCCGACACCCAGGGCGTCTCCAACGGCGGCGTTTAGGGGCGTGAGGGCGCAAACTTTGCCTCTCCCTCACGCGTTCCGCCTCCTACTTCGCGAGCATTACTGCTTCGCAGAAGGAGGTGACTGCTTCCCACCATGCTCCGTCCATCTCGCCCTCTCGCTCCGTACCATGACCTGGACCAGAGACGGACGCGAGAGGTCACCGCCGCCAATCGCCTCCAAGAGGACACGGCGGCGGCGGGGCTCCGCCCAAGCAGGGCAGACCTCCACCGTATGCTCCACCGTGTCCTCCGGGCGATCCACACAGTGGTGACACCCGGGAGATTAGACCCCCTGACAGCTCACTTTAATTAACCTCTAGTTATGTGGCAATAGGTTTCTTCCTACTACCTGGGACTTGAACATAACTGGCGAAATGAAGGTGTAAAATCTCCTCTGCCTATCCCTAGGAATACCTACAGCCGTGATGTTGTACATCCAATAAAAATCTGTTTACCCAATACAATTGTTTAATTATTTAAACTTTTTTCTAGTGCATTGGAAATTCACAGCTTACTTTGTTTTGTTTTTATTACTCTAACCATTTTAGGCATTCAGTACCGATTGGATCGGCCAATGACCCAAACAGACAACCGGTTTATAATGTAATTTTGTTTTGCATTGAAGGTTCCGTATACGATTGATAAAGCAAAGCACGGTTCCGTTTAAATTGTAGTTTTATTTTTGAGTTCAAATTTTTATGATTGTAAAGTTTTTGTAGAATTAGCAATGAAAACAGTTTTTGCTATTAAGTATTTATAGTTAATTGATTCAGGCGTGACTTTGCGGAAATTCATTACAAAATTCAATAGACGTAGATATATTTAGTACCCTATTCCGCTTAACTATCCTTCAAGAGTCATAAAAAATTCGAGGTAAAGGGGGTGACTAGGTACCGAAATGACGACTTATAGAGAAGTATGGAAGACAAGCCCAAATAAATTGGAAGGAGAATGATGAAGATGCCGATGGAACCCGTCAAAGTCTAGGACTCAAAATACTTACGAAATAAACGTTTCTAGTAACTGTTCATAAATTCCAATTTAGGAAAGGATGCTCCGGAAAAAAAAGTATCAAGTCATCGACTTAATTTTCCCATCACAGAACCAATCACCAATTCACAACAGAATTAACGGAACTCCAATGCCACCGACAAGTAGAAGCCCCACTTTACATACAGGAGGTTCCGCATTGAGAAACATAATGAAGTGCCATAAAAAGGAAAGAACACTTCCCATCATGTCATCCATTAGGTATTGATTGTCAGTTCAATAACTATTATCACACAGAATTTCAATTGATTATTAACGCGTGATAATAAAACAATGCATGGTTATGATAAACTAAGACTTAATAACCGCTAAATGAATGTTCCTGCCCGTTCATGTCTATATGAAATTACAGAATTTAAGAGTTGGGAGAATTTTGAAATTGGGACAGTATTGAAATTGGGACAATATTGAAATTGGGACAATATTGAAATTGGGACAATATTGAAAGTGGGACGGTATTGAAAATGGGCCAATATTCAAATTGGATCAATATGGAAATTGGGACAATACCTTTACATTTATTGTGACAAAAGTTTTTTGTTTCCACCCAAATTACTTGAAAATCAACCTTCTTTATTAAATTTTCTGTCGTGGCTCTCGATCGATCGTTTCGAGTGTCTTAAAGTGAGCAAAAAATGTTAATATCGTTGATTAATGTATTCGTTTTAATTACATTGTGCGATAGTTTGGGTTTAATTGAGTTATCTATGATTGGTTTTCGTAGGATTAGATTGCCAACGGATTTCATTTCATTGATTTATCTTAATCAATATTTTTAATACTACTGAGTAAGTTTTGTGATCTAACAAAAATGATTTTCTTGAGACAAGAGCAAAGTTCAAACTTCACAAAAACTTGGTTTTCAAAACATCAAATAAACAAGTCTTTCATTAAAAGAAATCAGGTCATATCAATCATTTGAGTAAAACATCAAGTAAACCGAGCCTAATTCTCGAATAAACTTAAGAAATAAAATAACAAAAATCTGTCGCAGCCGTGTCGCAAGTCCGCGGTTCGTTGCCCATTGCAACAACAGCTTTCACAATAAAAAATGAATGCCAGTCTTTCAATTTAAGGGCCAATATTAATATTTGAAGTACCTATGTATCAAAGAAAAGGCGAGACATTGATTAGATGTGCTCATGTAATGTTGGTTGTGCAATTTGCACGCTGTTGCATGCAGGTTTTAATTTGAAGCTTATTTCATTCTGATTGAACGTTGGAACGTCAAACGGTAGCGGTCAAATTCAGTTTCGTTGCAAGTTTCTAGAAAAAAAACTTAATTTGTTCGATTAATTCTAAAACGAATTGCAAAATAACTGCTTCGTTCGTATGGTTGTCGTGAGCGCTACCTCCAACCTGCTCAGCATGAGGGTGCAATTCCCAGAATTTCTCAGTAGCAGCCTAGAGTCTGGACTTATCCCCGGTTAATGGCAATAGGCTCGCCCCCCTAGGACATGGGACTTAAACATAACTGGCGAAATGTAGGTGTACACACGGCTACACATCAAGCTATACATTTCCAGTTTATGCTGGTCTCTAATTGGTTAGGATTTCCGTACAATGCGAGGTCAGCTTATACTGGAAATGTATAGCTTGATGTTTAGCCGTGTGTACCTACTAAGTATAGATAAAACTCTGTCCCCTTCAGGGATTATAGGCGTGTTGGTATGTATGTAGATATATATATATATAATTGCAAAATTCTGCGATTGACAATTCTGTGCACCTAGTATTCTTTCATTGTCATCACTCACAAATAATTTAAAAGAGGATCTTACTAAGCATAAACATACACGCTAACTGGGACTCATTTCTCACCTCCTTGTAATCCTCCTTTCTGGCGAATTGCAGGAGCAACGGTGAGGCTTTGAACTTTTGGCTCTAGGTCCAGCCGGTTTCCTCACGATATTTTTCTTCACCATTCTAAGAGTCTTTGTACGCACATTAATATTACAAAATCTACTATCGTCAACCATAGAAAAACTTCGAAATCGCATGAAACGGTAAACATTGCGTTTTAAAAACATAACTGTGCTAAGCGTAACCGCAATATACCTAGTTACGCGACGTTACAAGCTAGAGTGGTACATGCTTAAACGGTCTACAATTTCACATTGTTAACTTTAACAGTTTAGAAATAAGCATAATCTATACGTATATTATAAATTAAAGTCGCTTTTCGTGTGACCGCGTGGTTCTTCTAAACTTCGCAACGAATTTTGATGCGGTTTCACCAACATTTAGAAAATTTATTCCGGTTTTGTTTATTACATTAATATTTTGCCTAAAGGAATCTCGATGTTTTTTCAAGTCGTAAAAACCGTGGGTGGCAGTAGTCGTGGATAAAATACCTAGTTTAAAAATTGACTGCGGAAATTCATCATAAAATACAATAAACGTAAATATATTTAGTAACCTATTCCGCTTAACTATTCCTCAAGCGTCATACAACCCTGTAAGAAAGCGACACGTGTTTCAGCTCTCAACGAGGCATCCTCAGGATGTCGATTGACCAATCGCGAACCCGAACACGACGTGTTGCCACGCCGAGCGCTGGACGCAGAGACATCCGCGCGGCGGGCGGGCTGGAGAGAGTCTCCATCCAGCATATTTTACGATATTTCAACCTTGATCCCGAGGGAAAAGTTCTATATTCATTATTATTCTCTGCTACCCTTTAATATAATTAACAGTTTATTCGTTAGACCCTACAAAAAACTCATTACAGTTATTAAAAGTACGGTTTAAACGATAAAAATGCAGGAATTAAATCAATTATGGCGGATTCAAATCGATTAGTCGAGCATCGGCAATGCGTGTGCGCTCACGTTTTCAGCTGATTTTTAATATTAGATTATTATCGGTTTTCATGGATGGGAATTTAATGCGAAATTATAGCATTGAATAAGGACGCATTTTTTTTAAATTCCTGTAGCTAATATAATGTTATGCCAGGACAAGTCCGTTCGACTAAAAATATGAATTGGTCACCCTACAATAAAATTATACTGGGATAGTAAGCTAATTTTAATAATATTCGAATTTGATTTTACTTCTCGGATCATGACATTTTCTAAGCATACAATTCGTATAATATTTTAGTGATGTGATTCCGGAATTATACCAAAATATTTCGTATAATTCTTCAATTCCAGAAGAACTATTTCAAACAAGACGACATGATAATAGTAATAATGCATAAAAACATTAGCTTCCTCGTCTACCTTCCACCGGATATAATGTTTAAGATAATCTCGTGCACTTTGTCATCGGCGCGCATGCGTGCATTGCAGACGGCTGCGTAAGAGCAGACTCGCCTACGCAGAACACAGCTGTTATTATTATGCTTATTTATATATGGCGGCGTTGCTTAGCAACCAGATCGACCTTTCAGATTGTAAAAATGTTGCTAAATTGTACAGACCTACATGAAAGTGATGCAATACTTTTACATACCAGATGCAAAAGTATGGCATCATTTTAAGTACTTATGCATTATACAGGGTGATTGGGAATTCGATGTATTCTTCTAAAAGGTAACAATCGAGCTTATTTGCAACATATTCTACCCCATGTCGAATTTGGTAGAATCTGATCGAATATAGTAAAGCACTATTTAACTTTTTTAGATTTTTTAAATCGCTCTTAGAAATGATGTGTAACTCACATTGCTAGTAATGTTATCATCATATATCACATATTTTTTTTAAGTATCGTTTTAACGGTAAAACCACTCGAAAACCCATTGATAAGAATCGGCAGACGGCGCAGCGCAGACGCACCCAAAGATCTAAAGATAATAAATACTCCTTACAATGATAGACTAAAACAATAGTTATTAACAACTACAATATTGACACACATAGATATCTAAAATAGTTTCTTATCCTTATCTTAAAGTGTAATTCTTTTGTACCTTGACTTATTCTAGGTTCAGATATTCCGGATATAAAGTGATTATTAATGTTTTTTTTTAATAATGAGGTTATCTTCGGAACTAATTGTTTTCATTCGGAAAAGTACAAGTCCACACAGTTTATTGACATATGAAATGGCATTGAAGCGATTTTAAGAAAGAATTTGGTGGGCTTGATAAGAAAAGCAAAAGTGCATTTGGCACCAGAGAGAGACTTATACCCAGTACTGCCCAGTAGTGGGATTCTTCTTCTTTTCTCGTTTTGATGGTACGTCTACGTTGCTTTCTTGGAGGAGCTCGTGGCTAAGTACTAACAGCCGCATGGATCGATCCAACAGGTTAAGCTACGCTTGTCGGGGTTTGGATGGGTGACCATCTTTACATACCGAAACTTCTCCGTGGCTCGAAAAGCACGTTACGCCATTGGTCCCGGCTGTGATTCATGGATCTTTAACAGTCGTTACGGGTCGTCAGAAGCCTGAAAGTCAAACAACCAGTCTTACCAAGGGGTGTCCTTTACCCAGTAACTGGGTTGTGGAGGTCAGATAGGCAGTCGCTCGATGTGAGATACTGGCATTCAGTTGCATCTGGTTAGACTGGAAGCCGACCCCAACATAGTTGGGAAAAGGCTAGGCAGATTGATTTGATTGGTACATCTATGTTGCTACTGGCCCAGTAGGTGGCCACGTTTATTGTGGTGCGTGAGACGTTGTTTAGATCGTCAAGGGATTTTTGGGACACTAGCAGATGGGACATGGTCTGTTCAGTTGTACGTCTACTGTACGTTGGATGAATCTCTCAAGAATCTAGCTATTGACGGAAAGATTTCTGTGAGCGATTTGGAACTGGAAAAACTTATTGCATTTTATTTATTTATTTAACTATTTATGTACACACATAATAAACAGACAAGAAGAAAAGAACAGAAAAAAACGTACAAAGGTGATGCTTATTTCTAAAGAAATCTATATCTATATCTATATCTATTATTTATGTAGATACACACAGTACAGTATACATAAAGATACGACATAATTATAATATGAGATATAATATGATTCATTTTATTTCAATAGCAATAAATAATTTTCTTTGTAACAAGAAACAAAGGAAACCACTAATACGATCAATGAATTATGAAAGAACAATATATTGTGTATCGCCTTTCCTCTTATTGTAATTGGCTTATCGCCATTTGCGTCAATTAAGTAAAAAAAAGAAAACTACATTAGAGACACGATACAATAAAAATATGTGTCATCGAAACATTTTTTATCATCGCAAATTGTTTAAAAATCGAATTTTTTCTCCAAAAATCTTTTGAATTTCCCCCGAAAAGAAATGCTGTCTCATCCAGTTTTTAAATAAGGCGAGGTACAAAGTATTTTTATCCAAAACTGTACCAAACGACCTCTAAACGTAAATTGTGTTAAGGCCATTAACAAAGTAATATGATACTGAAGGAACTGTGTCCTGTGGTAAAGTGAACATCTCAAGTGACATTGTTCGAGTATTTTATTGTGTATTCCTTGAACTTCTGTTCTTCACATATTGGCAGATTTGTTGCTTGTCTTCCCATACTTATCTATTAACACTGTAATTAATTGGAAATATTCTAAAAGCCAATTCTCATGGAGTTTCTTGCCAGCTCTTCTTCATAGGAAACGACAATTTGGAACCGTGCACCTAGCTTTTGACGTTTCATAAGTGCCCATGCAGGTATTTTTTTTTGTTCAATGTTTTTTTTTTGCCTGGGTTTCCTCTCGCGGCATAATTGCGTATTTGACACACTCATAATGCCCTGCCATTCATTTTGACAGTTCATCTACTTTGTCGTGCAGGCTAATTTTTCAAACATTATGGTGCAATTGGTTATGAATTTCCTTAAAATTCCTTCGGATTTTCGGAAAATTAGGGTGAGGTTGTCACAAATATAACAATTTCCCCCTTCACACCTGTTTTGCAACCAGCTTGTGCATCTTCCTATTAGAATTCGATAGACTGGTACAAAGGTGTCTTAAATCTGTCAATATTTTGCTAATTAAATAACCTACAAATATTTTTTATTTGGTCTGAGCCTACTAATTATATGACAGCAGTTTTCCTCCCACTCTGGCATTCTTTTAGGATTCAGTTCATTGCGTGAAGTTTGCTCGATTTTAGATAACCCTATCCTATATTCTTATCGGAGGGAATTACCGTTCTGATTGCTATCGCTACTTTCATGTTCATTATAAATGCATTTTGGATTCAAGGTAGATAGATAGATGGTATTTTTAGGTAATATTCGGTACCCACAAAAGAAATAGCACAACTCTCTACATCACTCTAACAAATTAGGGACATACATACATTAAAAAAACTTATTTTATAGAATTAAAGTGACACTGACTCAAATTCGTTTTTTTTTTTTTTTTTTCTTTATTGACACCCTAAATTAAAAGTTGTCTCACATGACTTCCAAATAACGACAATACTATATATAAATAAAAAATATACAACCAAATTAAAAAAGAGAATGAGAATACTGAAACCTATAATTTCATAAGCTTACAATCATTACTAGATAAACCAAGTTCATTTTTAAAACGATGCGAGAAAATTACGTTCTTCGGAACAATGGTCAATAATATGGTCATAATACCACCATGAAAGCTGATGGCTAGTATTGATTAGATCATAAAATCGTAACATCGAGTAATCATTGAATGTACTCAGAAGTCAATCATCATTCATCAGTACCTACCTTGCTTTAAATAGCTCGGAAAGTAAAAATAAATTGTATTGTTCTTTGTGTGTAATAAGGCTTTTTTTTATTTCTTTCGAATAATATTATTTTACTTCTAGTAGTTTTTACTTCTAGTAGTTTTGATATAATTCCATGAATTTCAAAAACAGAATTATATCAAAACTTCTAGTAGTTTTGATGTAATTCCATGTTTGAAATTCAAATTAAGTGGAAATAATATTCATAATTCTGATGAAAAAAATATTACAATACAATGGTGACTAGGATTTATGTGAAATGGTGAGTTCATATTTTTAGTTCCGTTTCCACCTGAATTAGTCGAATCGTAGATTATAATCTATTAGGTAGACATTACGAATAATTACGGATGTGGCAACTTTTTTTATTGTGATTAATTTTGGTGAGTTTTTACACTATTATTGGTGATTAATTATTTACTTCATCATTGTCGATAGCATCCAGTGAGTTAGTGGTGTAAAGTCAGCAACTAAAATACAAAAAAAATCGTGTAAGTATGAAAATATGCTTAAACTAATAAGAACATCTTCATACTTAGGTATTATTCATTTATATTGACTAAGAAAATAACTTGGAATTAGAACTCGAAAGGTTGAAGCAATGGCATTCCGCCAATGATTGCGCATAGTTGCGCTTGCGACTGTTAAGGCAGTGTGAGTTAACGTAATTTAACTTATTGTTAACATGTGTAGGCACCTATGTATAGATAGCGGTGTTTAGACAAAAGAGGAAACTAACAGTACACTCATCACTATAGAAATAACAGAACTGTGTCCAAGTATGGTCAGTGAACACAGAAGTGAAACAGTTTCGTTCAGGCTGATTTACGTAGGTGACTGGTATTTCTTTTTTTACATTAATGTTTTTACAAACTACCCGCTTACCCAGTAACTGGGTTGTGGAGGTCGGATAGGCAGTCGCTCCATGTAAAATTAAGCCAGGGAAATTAATTTTTTAGGCACATTGAATACCCAATTAAATTGTGTATATGCAAAATCACAACTATGATTCTTTACCAATTCTGTGAAATGGCACGGCAAATTGACCTAGTGTGCCAATTTTCCTTACAAATAATTTCCCTCACTGAACATTATGTCAAAGTAAATAAGTAATAATATTATTTAATGAGAGTAGAAACCAGAAAAAAAGCCCATTAAACCAAACCTTTATTTTTTGTATATTTCACTTCGTCACGTTTTCAAACTTTCGGACAATGCACTCAAACGTCCTGTAAATTGGATGAATCCACATAGACATAAAGCTAGTTGTACACAAACTAGTATTTGGGTCAAACCGACGATTTTATGCACCAATGTGTCCCACTTATTAGGTTTCAGCTTCACGCTCGTTTAATGAAAAGCCACACGTTTTGTTAAACGTGACATTTTAGTAAACGTGACGCTTATTAAACCGGTTTATTACGTCGAAAAGCCCGGTTCTCTACAGGAAATTCAACTTTTCCTTTTTCGTAGAACTTTTTAGAACCAAACTTTTGCCAAAGGCGGTGATATTGTTTGCCGATTACTTTTCAGCAGTCTTTACAAAGCCTTATAATTTAGGTATAATGTGTATGTAGGTATAATTCGTATTTTCGCGAAAACCCGGATAATTAGAAAATGGTGGAAATAAATCTGCGAGTAACTTGAAAGTAGCGAGCGCCGGCCGCTGCCGGGGCACCGCTCGCTTCGCTCGCTCGGCTCGCATGCGGTTGGTCTCAGTTCTAACCTAACCTATTTAATATTGCTAAGCTAAAAGGATACCAGGTTAAAAATAAAACTCTAAATCCATAATATTATCGAGAAATCCATTGTGACATGCCCTCTTTCACACCATATAAGTTACGATAATACGTGTCGACCCAAATACCTACTTCGAAAATAGTAATTGGTACCGAATCGTCGACATGACCTACTTAGCAAGTTGAAAAGTTGTCAATGCGACTACTGTAGGAATCAAATGATATTATTTTTTACTAGCTGTTGCCCGCGACTTCGTCTGCGGACTACGTGGTCATCATGGTCTACCCATGTGGCAAAGGAGGACCGGACAAAATGGTCCCCACGACCAATAACAACCAGACCTATGTCATTAGATAGGCATTTTAATATAGAGCAATAACTTCTATGGCGGCTCATTCAAAATCACTGTGTCAAAAAAGTTGTAGCGATGTTTCGCAGGACTGACCTGGGACGTTAGATAATGGAACTTTTGAATAGTTAATCACTTCTGGTGATCATAGTTTGAATGTTTGCGAATGTATATGTTACCGGCCAAACCCGATTTCAGGACAAACTAGTTTAGCCTAGGCTAAACTAGTTCTTCCTATACGCGATAGGATTAACTAGTATAGCCTAGGCTAAACTAGTTTGTCCTAAGCCCGATAGGATAAACTAGTTTAGGCTAGGCCAAACTAGTTGATCCTGATATAAATACGCACACTCTAGGATAAACTGGTATGGCCTAGTCAACCCCCCAAAAAAAACATTTTGTTTTTTTTTTATCGGGTTTATATAGCTAGCCTATTTTATTTTTACTCTGTATAGGCTGACTAATTAATGAGGAGCTCATGGCTAAGTAATAACAGCCGCACGGGTCGATCCGTCAGGTTAAGCTACGCTTGCCGGGGTTGGTTCGTAGATGGGTGACCATCTTTACATATCGAGACTCCTCGGTGCCTCGGAAAGCACTTTAAGCCGTTGGTCCCGGCTGTCATTCGTTGATCTTTGACAGTCGTAACGGGTCGTCAGAAGCCCGAAAGTCTGACAACCAGTCTTACCAAGGGGTATCGTATTACCCAGTTACTGGTTGTGGAGGTCAGATAGGCAGTCGCTCCATTTAAAATACTGGTATTCAGCTGCATCCGGTTAGACTGGAAGCCGACCCCAATACAGTTGGGAAAAGGCTAGGCAGATGATGAGGCTGACTAATTAAAATTATGCTGTGTTATTTTTGTATGATAGCCATTAGCTAACATATCTTTGTCTTTTTCCCAGGCATGGTCGGAGCTCCGGATGTTGTCAAACCATCAGATAAGGTCGAAGATCAGTCGCCGTACCTCAACGGCAACCCCGTCTACACAATCAGCGGTAAGTGTCCAGTTCTATCATTATTCTGAACTTAGCAGGCAATTATATTAATTTAAAAAAAAACTATGTTGAACTCCTTGTAAGAATAGAAAATAAGAAACCCTTGCCTTTTTAAGACATTCTATAAAAAAAAACATTAGATTTTTTTTTCTGGATTAGGAAGTGTGACTGTAATTTACGTAGTTTTAATCATTTCTGGGATAAAAATTATTAACTACCTATATAAAAATAATACCTACCTATAATACCTATTTAAAAATTACAGAAATTGATTCTGAACAAACTATTTTCATGATGTGCATTAATTCAGTAACACAATGTTTAGGTAGATGTAAATAATATTGATGAAACTATTATTATTTTGTAATAATTTATGAAAAAATACTGTTATAGTTTCAGCTATTCCTATGCATAAGGAAAATGCGTTATTTATATGCCTTAAGGCAATATATATTATTATATATGTAATGCTATGTGAGGATAATAATATAATTTATATCCTTACATAATTACACTGATAGTAGGTACATTATTTGTTTAGTTACTGAATTATCTAAATACATATAATTATCATAAATATAATGCTGCTCGCATTATTCCTTTTCTTGAGTCATTGTTAGGAATAGTACGTCTTTCAGCTTTGTCTTTTTACTGGTTTCGCATCTACGATGTCTTTGGTAATGCAGATTTATACAAGGACAAATTGTAAAAAAACTAGCAAGTGAAAGAAAACGAGCAGTGGTAGCCCAGTGGTAACGGCCACGACTTACGAGCTGTAGGTCGTAGGGTCGAACCCTGACAGGCGCTTTACTTTGTGTAAATTATTTCATCGCCACTGCTCTCAAAACGGTGAAGGAAAATATCGTGAGGAAACCGGCATGTCCTAGAACCAAAAATTCGAAGACATGTGACATCTACCAACCCGCAGTGGGCCCGCATGGTGGATTACGGCCCGCTCCCTTTCACAGAGAGGAGGCCTGTGTCCCAGCAGTGGGAACATTATAGGCTGATTATGCTAGCAAGTGAAACTTCACGGTTACAATGGGAATAGATAACAATAATGGCTATAAAACAACAGCTACTGCAGCTGAGCATGAGTTCCTGGATTCGATTCCCAGAGCGAGCAATATCACTAAAATATTAATAACTAGCTGCCGCCAGCGGCTTTGCGCGCGTGTAATCTTTATAAGTTATAGCCTATGTTACTTAGGGTGAATGTAGCTTTCTAATGGTGAAAGAATTTTTTCAGCCGTTTTAGCGTGAAAGCAAACAAACTTACTTTCGCATTTTAAAAATCTAATGGAAAAAACCCATTGACCTAAAAATAGTACTCAATTAACAAGAACTAATAATTACTAGAACATGTAATATCGCAATCGACAATGTTTCCCTTTCTGACTCAGTAAAGCGATCGATTTACTATCAATAGTTTGTCATGGCCGAGCATCGACCGATAGTCGTAGAACAATAATAGAAGTACGAGACATGACAGCTTGATGTGTATCAACAATGGGATTAAATTCTTTGATAGTATCGATCTATTAGCAACCGCTACCCGCGACTTCGTCTGCGTGCTTTTTTTAACCGACTTTTTCAAAAAGGAGGAGGTTCTCAATTCGTATGTATGTTTTTTTTTTATATTTCTTACGTGATTACTCCGCCAATCATGAATCGATTTTGATGATTTTTATTAACTTTGCTTAGGTAGTTTTTGGGTTAGGTTAGGTTAGCTTCAATATTACGTATTTTATTCCACTTGTTTGTCTAGATTATGTCTTAATTTACTCCTTCACTGTTATTTACATAGCAGGTAGTGGTATTCGAATTTGTGTGGGGTAGGTACCACAACTAAAAAGTAAAAAATAACTTTAGTATCGGAAGTCGGTGGCAAAAAACGAAAATTGAAAAGAAAAAAAACACGGACTTCCGATATTAAAGTTATTTTTCACTTTTTTAGTGTTTTTTTGGAAGTCGGTTTTTTTTTTGTTTTAACATTAAATCATCATCTGCCTAGCCTTTTCCCAACTATGTTGGGGTCGGCTTCCAGTCTTAAGAGTTGCGAAAAAGGCTGATTGTTTGAGTTACCTAGTCTTTCAAAACATGAATAATTCACTGTTTAGCAAATCTACCTACTTCTGCATCTCGTGTTATTTTATGATTCGTTGACCAAGTAATTCGGTAACACCAAAAAATAAAGTTATATAAGCTTTCCTCATATTTGACAATAGATTTAAGTGATCATACTTTCGGGAAACTAAGGTAGGTAATTAAGTCAGATGGAGATTTACTGTTGTTTGTACTGTTTAATAAAAAAGCGGCCAAGTACGAGTCGGACTTGCACACGAACGGTTCCGTACCATCGTACAATATTTGCCACTACATTTTTTTTAAGTTTAGAAAAAACTAATTTCTTCTATGGGGACCTTTTTATATTTTAACTCATTTTTTTTTGTTATATCGGCTATATTAATAGTACCTACATACTTTGAAAATATCCAGGCTTGTGATAGACGGACGGAAAGCGGAGCCTAACTGTGAGTTTGCACTGGTAAAACATTCACAACAAAACATATTGAAGTCTCTAGTTTCCGTCAAAAATTGTATGGAACATTGACAGAAAATAGAGATTTCAACGTGTTTTATTGTGAATGTTTCGCCCGTGCAAACGCACACGTACTAGAATCCCGTTGGCACCAGGTTGGCACCCTTTGGGTATGAAACCCTAAAAAATACAGAAGAAACAAGTAATAAACTACAACAACAGCATTTCAGAACTATTAACAAGATAACAAATGTAGTAAGTAGAAGGAAAATCCCGCGAATAAAACAATAAACTAATTTAATTATTACATGTACCTAACATTGACATTAATGTCAATGAATTGTAGATTGTGTAGAATAATGTTTTATCTGCAGTTGTGACGTTGTTGCGCAGGCGGTGACAGAAGGTTAAGTTAAAATTGCAGTGAATATATTTTTTATAGAAACCTTTGGACTATTAGAGTAAATTACTGTTGCGGTCTGCAACATGATGGTCTGCCGAGGCACACATAGGTACGTGAATCCATCAATGCCTGGTTGCGGCCAATGCTTCAATAGTACTTTTCTAAAACAACGCGCGGAAATTCAAACTAAGTAAATTAATTATAAATTCCAGAATCAATGACGGACACCAATAATTTTTCACGCGTCAATAAGTATATTCATTTGTTTCTTCTTTACGTTTAAACAGCTTATATTTGCAAGCCAAATCGAAATTTAAATAAAATCTTTGATAAGTTACCTCCTTGGTTGCCATGTGTTGAAGTAAAAAGTTCGTTCCTCTTTTAAATAACACGACAGATATGAGTTTTCAATCATTTATTTGGCCGCTAGACACGACAGATATGGATTTTCGAGTTTTTGACCAATACAGCAATTTCGATTTATCTCGAAGAAGGTTGTCAAAATAATGCTCGAATATACAAAAATACGATAGATATATCTTAATTAAAAAAAAAAAAAAAAAAAAAAAAAAATGTTTATTTCAATTACAAAAGACATATAGAATGTGTTGTTGGAGATCACCTTTTAAGCAAGGAATTGCTTGTGTTAGGAGACTCCGCGCTTCCACTTATCATTATCTTATATGCAATTGAAATGTAGACAATGTACTATGCAAAATTAAAAATAAAAGGTAAAAGGTAACTTAAAATTATACAAACAGCACAGCAAATAAATGATTGATATGTCTAGAACAGGGCCAAAGCGCGCGAATACGTGTGATATGTGTGAGTATGGGTGAGAGTGTGAAGAGTGAGGGTGTGTAGTGTGTGAAATATAATTAGCTTATTTTAGTCTATATATTAACAAAACTCTCCTAATATTATGAATACGAAAGTGTGTTTGTTTGTTTGATTGTTACGCTTTCTCGTCAAAGTGTCTTAACAAATCTGGATAAGATCCGGTACTCTGGCAGTTCTTCTCTTGGGTCAGGACACAGGACACCTCCGACCCAACATTACCCACGACCTCCATGGGATCGAGACCCATGCAGGCGAAACCAGCAGGCGGAGCCAGTATAAGTTTAGGTGTAAGTTCCAGTGTAAGTTGTAGGTTAGCCCTACGACAATGTCTTGGGATCGGAAGAAGCCAAATAAATCTTCTTCCACTAACCATGCACACTACAATCCGAATGTGGCTATTTTGGTCATTGAATCGTAGATAAAATAGACTCAACATCGTCGTAAGTTTTAGTCTTAAGCCAATCAGTTACAACTTTCTTACAGTCTCGGAGCTTCATGGAAAATATACGAAGTTCTTTATTCAGCAAATTGTATAGAAAGGATGATTGCCTGGAGTACTGTCGTTTAGCGAAGGTAGATCTAACCCTGACAGTTGGAGCGACTAAGTAGCTCCTTCTGTTTCTAGGCTTAGAGGGATCATACGGAAGGGATGTGTGTTTTTTTAGGATGAGTTGAAGCAAGTATAGTTGTCTTACAGACAGAAAATCAGATAATAGGTAGAGGCTATGGGTAGGGAATCTATAGGGTTTAAAGAACATGACCTTAAGCAAAGTTCTCTGCGCCCTCTCTAGTTCTAAAAATTTTATTTTTGTTGCCCCTCCCCAGCAAGGCAAACAGTACGTGAGGATCGATTGTGCCAGTGATACGTATACTTGCTTCAGAAGTTGCTTTGAAGCCGCATGTCGCAGTGTTTTAAAAGTCCATATCATCTTCCTGACTCTTTTCATTATAAGTTCGGTGTGCATGTGCCAGGAAAGGCGCTGGTCAATCATAACACCTAAATATTTAGTATGCTGTAACCTGTCAATTTTCACACATGAGCAGTTGGGAGTTGGGGGGATGGGACAGCTGTGGATTTTTATTTGGAATTCTTGTGATGGCTGCGAGTTGTTATACTTTGTAAAGCAGATAAAGTTGGATTTGGAGGCATTAATTAATAATTAATTTAAAACAATATTATCCATACATTTACATGGAACATAGTTGTTACTTACATAATATATGTTCAACTCACGCGCATGTTTCGGGATTGCAATTGAATGCGCAAGAGCAATAAAGTAATCTAATATAATAGTTTGAATTAGTGGTGAAATGTCATGTCATAATTATTGTGGAAATAGATATGATGAAGTAATGTACATACAATATGTTAGGATTACGAAAACGGAGTATCGGAATAACATTATTATTTCTGTTAATCAAGATTATAATATAGGTACTTACTATCTATGTTCCAATTTTCATCCAATTCCGTTCAGCCGTTTTTGCGTGATTGTGTAACAAAAATGCAAACTTTCACATTAATAATTAAGTAGTAGGACAAAATAAAAACATTGTCAAGCTGTTCCAAATTTAAATAACCGTGTATATTGGGCACTTTCCATTGTTTTCAATGTTACTTTGTCATCCCTTATTTAAAACTCGCCCTGATCAAATACTTAAATTAATCATTACTACTTTCTGAAAGCTTGATACATTAAATCTGTTATCAAAAGTTTTTGAACCTGCTGGTTTTTTTAATCCTTGAGTTTTTTAGGATTTCGTACCCAAAGGGTGCCAATGGGACACTATTACTAAGACTGTCCGTCCGTCTGTCACAGGACTGTATCTTATGAACCATAATAGGTAGATACTTGATATTCACAGAGTGTGTACTAAATAAATGGCCACAATATCAAGAAATAATAAAAAATAAACACGTTTTTCTCGGACATTTTTGGTGCTCAAGCTCTAATATTATGTAGTGTTAAACTATTGTACGGAGGCGTAGTATTATAATATCTGTGACGGAGGTAAGGAACCGTTCGTGTGCGAGTCCGGCTCGCACTTAGTCAGCTTTCTTGAAATCCTGTGTGCAATTAGTTCTACGATTACCTAGCTACTTATTTTTAACCAATTTCTAAAAGGTTATCAAATCAATTTGGATGTTTATACTTATTAGATTTTTTTTTTTAAGTTTTTTTTTCTTTTTGCCTACTAATTATGTGCACATCTGCCAACACAGCGTTATGCGGCGTTATTTTTTTGTTCTCAAACTTTTTGCTAGTGATTATCTTCTGTGTTTCGACTGTATATTGTCATGCCTTCTAGCAGTCTAATCTCGGCAGTGCAAACACAGGGTGCTATTTAATAAACACTTGTTCGGCGCGTGCTCGAGACTTTTCGCAGACTATTTGATACTGTTTACCAATGTAAACGGTCAAATAATGAGGAATGTAGGGTTTTTGGGCGGATTATTTGATCAGGAATTGGTTATTAGGAGGCCGGAGTCTGGATTTGTGCCCGGTTGATGGCAATAGGCTCGGTTCCTATTACATAGGAGGCCCATGATGATGATGATGATGAAATTATTATTTTATGAGTTGATATTATTATGTTGTTCAGTGTAGTATAGTTCGATTCAAACTTAATGGCGGCTCGGAACATGAGGCGAGTCGCTGCGCAGTAACAATTTCATGTGACAGCGGGGGTGAGGGGTGAGGTACTGCGCAGCTAAAAGCTAACTTCCGAGCCGCCATTATAGTAGTAGGTAGGTACCTAGTACTCGCAAAAGGCATGCGGTATGTCACCATAGTAGAAATACTATGTCTATGTCTATGTATGTATACTAGTCTTTGGAGAAATCCAAAGAATAGATAAACCTACCTGCGTAATAAGTAGCCTTATCATTCTCTGATAGCATGATCTTCAGTTATACCGCCTAGACCTGTGTTTACTAATCTCCTTAGATTGCCATTTTTATTTTTATATCAACTAATAAAATAATAGCTGTATTTATTTAAGTCAAACATTTATTTTAACACTTTAATCTTATGTAGTAAAATAATGCAAATTCTAGGGTTTTTATCTAATCGATTACATTTTATAGCACGTAAGGCTTTAAATGTTCGGAGGAGGTCGGTTTCTATGCACAAAAAAAATTATGTAAGTACGCTACGTCAATAATTTTCCGTTTAAAAGCCATTTTATACAACTGTCAAAAAATGACAGTTGTGATTTCAAGATACTGCGAGTTGGTAGTCATGCATGCATGTATAAAATCACGCCCTCTTCCCATGGGGGTAGGCAGAAACTACAGAACGCGACCTGCTGCGATCCCTACATACATGGGTCATGCCAAAAATTTAAACAGAATTTTTAATCAAATACAATAAATACTTAATGTCACATTTGCTTACTAATCGTGACTTTTCGCGTGCTACCACTATACTATCCTGCAGCTGAATACCAGTATTTTACATGGAGCGACTGCCTATCTACCCTTCACAACCTAGTAACTAGGTAATACGATACCCCTTTGAGACTGATTGTCAGACTTTCGGGATTCTGCGACCCGTACCTAACGACTGTCAAAAATCCTCGAATAAAAGCCGGGACCAACTGCTTAACGTGCTCTCCGAGGCACGGAGGAGTCTCGGTATCTAAAGATGTTCACCCATCCACCGACCAACCCCGGCAAGCGTAGCTTAACCTGATGGATCGACCCGTTCTGTTATTATTTAGCCATGAGCTGCTACGAATGACAGTATAAAACACAGTAAAAGTACCTATATGTAAGTAACATACCTAGTACTTGTATGTAAGTCGATAATTTAAAGTATGTTGTGGCCTCCTGTAATTTATAGAGTGCACTAGACTACACCTGAGTATGAACCTAACTCTATATATTGTGATTTTTTGTGTACATAGTTACATACATCTTTGTTGGAGGTCCTCAATAAATAAATAAAGAATGCTGCGATCCCTACATACATGGGTCATGCCAAAAGAAATTAGATACCTACTCAAAAATTATAAAATTTATTTGAGCAAGTATACACTTTGCCATACGCCTGAACCAATTGGAAAATACCTCTGACCACTGTTCTTTAGACATCACTGCAATCTCGAAATTACAGGCAGTCGGTTCATTCTTTGCTTTCAAACCTTTTCCCCTTTAGTTTTTGTTTGTTTCTTGGAAACAGGTAAGAATCACAAGGCGCTAGGTCAGGGGAATATGGTGGGTGAGGGAGGATAGACACGTTTTTTTCGACCGTTCTGGCAGACGCGACGTGTGGGGCACCGCCACCGCATATTCCTGACTGCGGTCGCTTGTCACACCAAGCTAATATTACTGTTCGAGGACAAACTGTTTCAAATATGTCAATAAATAACCAGCCTATAAGATAGTGAATAACTTGCTAGTGTCAAGTAAACATATCTAACTTCTTTTGACATGACTCTCGTACATACCTTGCTTCGTTTATGTTCGTATACGCACGCCTGAATTTACCTACATACTGGAAAATAAAAGTATTAACTTTTAAAACTGAAATCAAAGCTCCAGCTGTCGCAATTTTATTTTTTTTGTAAGTATATTTTTATATCAATGTGATTTCAATTGTATTTCAGTTAAAACTGAAGCATACAATCTTAATCTAATCGTAATAAAATTAGGTAATATAGTCAAATGACTGGAGGAGCTCGTGGCTAAGTAATAACTCCCGCACGGGTCGATCCATCAGGTTAAGCTACGCTTGCCGGGGTTGGTCTGTGGATGGGTGACCATCTTTACATACCGAGACTTCTCCGTGCCTCGGAAAGAATGTTAAGCCGTTTGTCCCGGCTGTCATTTGTGGATCTTTGACAGTCGTTACGGATCCTCAGAAGCCCAAAAGTCTGACAACCAGTCTTGCCATTCTTGGTATTGTATTCCGCAGATAATGGGTTGTAGAGCTCCATGTAAAATACTGGTATTCAGCTGCATCCGGTTAGACTGGAATCGGACCCCAACATAGTTGGGAAAAGTCTAAGCTGATGATGAATATAATCAAAGGACGTCATCGTTCAATAATACACCTAAATACAGAAAAACCCACTATCTTATCGATTGCTTAGAATATTTAAGATAATCTGCAATAGGTAGATCTAAGAGTACCTACCTAAGTAAGCCTACAAAATACCGAAGTACCTACCTTCTTATTTAGAATTCCTTCTACCTACTCGTATACTGTATTCTTTTTGTTTTTCATGCATGTTCTGAAATATATACCTAAAATAATTATATTATAATCCTAACAAATATTATAAATGCGAAAGTGATTTTGTTTGTTTGTTACGCTTTCGCGCTAAAACGGCTGAAAGGATTTGACACATGGGGTAGCACATAACCTGGGTTAGGACATAGGATACCCGATATTTATCCCGATATTCCCACGGGATCTAGACTTATGTGAACAGCTAATTTTCCCACGGGATCGAGACTTTGTGAAACCGCGCACAGCTATTTAAGAAATACAAAATCAGTCAGCAATTTTCCTACTCTGCGTGTAGATTTATAAAATAAAATTAGCAACATCTGTGATTTTTCTACTACAGAACAAACTGTTGCATAATGAACGGTATTAAAACACGTTTTAATACACTTTGTATACTTGTCCCACAATCCCATAGTTTTTATAATTTTCTTTGGGGTTGGTGTCGCAAGCATAGTTAAATAATTTTGATGAAAAGTGTTTCAGTACATTTCAATGACAAAAATTAGCGCTGAAAATGTGAAAAATGAAAACAAACTTGAGTGAGACATAATGTCTGGGTGCAAACCTGTAAACGACTTACGCAGTTTATTCGTTTATGACTTAAATGTAAAAAAAGCTTATCATAATAATTTAATAAACATTAAAGATTAACTTTATGACTTGCTGAATAATATTAACGACCATGGATTATTTTTGTTTGGCAAAAGATTTAAACAGAATTTTTAATCAAATACAATAAATACTTAATGTCACATTTGCTTACTAATCATGACTTTTCGCGTGCTACCACTATACTATCCTGCAGCTGAATACCAGTATTTACATGGAGCGACTGCCTATCTAACCTCCACAACCCAGTAACTGGGTAATACGATACCCCTTGGTAAGACTGGTTGTCAGACATTCGGGCTTCTGACGACCCATAACGACTGTCAAAGATCCACGAATAAAAGCCGGGACCAACTGCTCTCCGAGAGACGGAGGAGTTTCGTTATGTAGAAGATCCACGGACCAACCCCGGCAAGCGTAGCTTAACCTGATGGAACGACCCGTGCGGCAGTTATTCCTTAGCCACAAGCTGCTCCTGCTGCTACGAATGACAGTATAAAACACAGTAAATGTACCTATATACCTAGTACTTGTATGTAGGTCGATAATTTAAAGCATGTTGTGGCCTCCTGTAATTTATAGAGTGCACTAGACTAAACCTGAGTATGTACACACGGCTACACATCAAGCTATACATTTCCAGTTTATACTGCTCTCGCATTGTATAGGCTTTCTGTACAATGCGAGGTCAGCTTATACTGGAAATGTATAGCTTGATGTGTAGCCGTGTGTACCTAACTCTATACATTGTGATTTTTTGTGTACATAGTTACATACATCATTTATTGGAGGTCCCCAATAAATAAATAAAGAAGGCTGGAAAATAATCATTTGTAAACTAAGAAACAATAAGAGTATTGGTTAACTATTCCGTGATAAATTGTTTTAAGTTTCTAATCAATAATTGTGTACTAATACCATGTGCATTGTGCAATAACTTCTGTATCGCAATCTTCGCCTAGTATGTTCACAAGTGTTGATAAAACAACAAAATATATTGTAAATAATGTCAATAGTATACATACTTTAGATATACTAAGAATTACAAGCATACTGTGTCTGATCGCAATCAGGGGTTTACACTTCACTTCAAATCAGTCTATCGGTATGACAACGTTTCGCCTAGGCTGAGAGTACTTAAACGCAGTAAATCGATATATTTTTTTGTGTATTTCTCATAAGTCGGGTTGGAATTTGGACAGAGGGCGGGTGTTAAGAATGTTTTTAGTCTCAAGAAATATGGTGGGGGCTCATTGGCTTAGTAATAAGAGCCAAAAGGTTTGATTCGTGGTTGGTCCGTGAATGAATGCCCATACATTTCAAACATTTCATACCGAGACCCTTCCGTGCCTCGGAAAGCACATTAAGCCGCTGGTCTGGGCTGTCATTTATAGATCTTTGGTAGTCAGAAGAAAGTCTGACAACCAGTCTTACCAAGTGGTATCCTGTCACGTCGTGTCGTGAATAACTGGGTTGTGGAGGTCAGATAGGCAGTCGCTTCATGTAAAATATTCAGCTGCATCCGGTTAGTCTAGAAGCCGACTCCAACTATGTTGGGAAAAGGCTAGGCAGATAGTAGTTAATTGATTCAGGCGTGACTTTGCCGAAATCCATTATAAAATATAATAGACGTAGATATATTTAGTAACCTATTCCACTTGACTATTCTTCAAGAGTCATAAAAACCCTGTAAGAAATCGACACGTGTTTCACCTCTCAACGAGGCATCTTCAGGATAACCAGAACGCGACGTGTTACCACACCGAGCGCTGGACGCAAAGTCACACACAACACACACACAGTGGTAAAACACGTGTCTATTTCTTACAGGGTTTTACTTAGAAGATAAGATATGCTATGAAATTATCGAGAGGTGATGAATGAAACAGGAAAGTGTAATGAACAAATTCCTATCAAACTTACTCATAACCAAAGATAATTTTCTCAATTATGATTCATTGCGCACTTATAAGTTACAATAACATTTAAAATGATTAAATTAAAATTGTATTTTTCTTAAATGACGTCGTTTCGATGATAATAATCGTTTAGAAACAAAGGTTCACTTGTATAAATACTGAAATATTTATGTACGTCATACTATGTATACAGCCTGATTTTTCATGCTTAGGTACTTACGACCTTCCCATTGAAAACAGTCATTTGGTTGGATTCGCAATAGCTCGGATTCTGCACTTCGCCGGATTCTCACTTCGCCGGATTTTCACTTCGCCGGATTCTCACTTCGCCAGATTGTCACTTCGCCGGATTTTGAACTTCGCATTCAAAAATTGGGAAAATACTGCAGCACGGAAGCAGAAATAGTAACATAAAATCACACGCCTGTTTTTCCGATGGGTTCGTGGGTGTACCTATAAGTACTTACCCACATTTCGCCAGTTATTTAAGTCCCATGTAAAGGGGGGCGAGCTTATTGCCATCTAATGTGCACGGGCAGACTCCGGGCTGCTACTGACAAATTCCTGATGGAAAAACCCAATAACACTTTACTCCTGGACCCAAGAGAACAGAGAGAATTGTTTATTAACAAAAATATAGTAAAAATACAAAATCGAAAAGAAAAGAAGGATTTTCTAAATGTCTATAGTTAAAAGAAACCGGCTAGATTTAATAACGCAGCTGGGATGATTTTTTCCCAAAAACAAAATTAGCATTGTAGTTGAAACACAATTTTCTCCCCTCTGTATCGATATACTTACGTCTCGGTCAATTCTCCAAGTGCAAAGATTCCGTTTTTCCTTTTGAGGTACGGAACCCAAAAAATTCAAGAACTAGAAAATACTCGCCTTTTAAAACCCATACCCACTCTTACCACTAAACCAACCCTTTTTACAAGCTTTATATTAGTTACCTGCAATTTTCATCCATTTTTCAAGCAAATCCGATTGAGCTGAAACTTGGCATACTTATACAACTATCGAGACATTTTGTTAATTTTAGCTAAAAACAGAGTAAAGAGAGAAAATTCATGAAAGAAAATAAACGTCTGGTGCTATATACCTAGTGCGTTCTTTTAGCTTTACCGCGTTTTTACTACTTAGTCTTAGACGTAAGGGTCAAATAAAAATAGGTTACTAGGCTACACCACTCTGCTTACATGACTTACAGACTTAGAGTGGGTCTGAAGTCTGAAGACTGTTAAAGCTCGTTCTAAGAAGAAGCTTTTTATGCCAAACTCGGGAATTTAGAGAAAAAACGGGATATTCCACTTTCACCCTCCACTCTGTCCGACCAGTGGGACAAAGTGGAATATTTACAATTTTGTCGTCCACTGTGTCCAAGAAACAACAAGTGTGTGTGGCAATTATCGTGCTATTGATTGACATGCTATAGCGTTCATGTGAATCAATATCACGATAATTGAAAGAAAGGCGTTCAAACAATTATAAATGAATAAAAACCCTACAATGTTCACATGCCGAGTTGACATACAAATGAAAAACCAGGAAGTGTTGGAAGGTTAAGTTCAAATGGAAGGAAAAACGATGATTTTCCTCAAGCATTATAATATAGATAATTAATTAAACGGTATAAGTCAATGATCTTCGTTAACGTGACCAAGGTTAATTGACAAGTTTATTGCCTTTTGTGATATTGGTTTAGTTAATGAGTAAACTGAGAGAATTATTAGTCTTTGAGGCATTAAATAAGATGATTTGAGGGGCTCGTGGCTAAATAATAACAGCCGCACGGGTCGATCGAAGGTTAAGCAACGCTTGCCGAGTACGGTTCGGTGGATAGCTGACCATGTGACCATCCATTACATATGGAAACCCCTCCGTGCTTCGGAAAGTACAAATTATTCCACTTTGCCCCACTCACCACCCAGCCGCCTCAATGGTGGGGCAAAGTGGAATCCCTAAAATTTTGCATTGGAATCTGCCCCACTAGTTCGATTTGGTGGGGTAGATTCCACTAGTCTTGCTAGATTCTGCCTCACTGGGGATGGCACATTATATTTTGTTTAGGTAGGTTATGTGGCGGCCACCGCTTTTCTAGGAGACCGTAGCTTTAGCAATAATTTTTACTTCGTTAACGTGGGTAATAATGTTCAAATAAATTATAACTGACGTCTCTACTTACTTACAGGTACCTATTTCTGTTGTGTAAATTATATAATTCATAAACCACCTATCAGTGCCATCTAGCGGCACGTTCTTGAAACATTAGATGTGATCGATACCTTTCTGAAAACCCATTCGTTAAATCCTCCTTGCTGAGTCAATTTAATTTGTTAAATATTTATTTTTTACGGACCTATAGGCACTGTCCCACTTCTGGGCAAAGAGCTTCCTCATTATAGTCTGACATGACTTGTTGCGTTTGAATTAACAATAATATTATTGCTGTTTTTCAGATAACCTTTTGCATGTCACGTTCAAAGTTAATAAGGGAAAAGGCCTTTATCCTAATAATATTTTACGAAGGCACTTCCTTACTATTTATTTATTTAGTCATAGGTACTACCTACTTACTATCAGGTGAGATGCAGGCCAAGAGCTTCCTCGTAGTGTATAAAAAAATACTACAAAGAATATGCTGCGACTTCAGTAATTTTTTAAATGTAATAATTTAGGTGTTTTTAGCTAGATATGAAGACTTAGTCAAAAAGTAAAAACAAAGTCGTAGGTACTAACGTAATTTTAATAATCAGTAGTGTAAATATCCTAACCAATATTACAAATGCGAAAGTGAGTTTGTTTGTGATGAAAGTATGGACCGCATTACTGCTATCTGACATATTGTTGAATATGGAACTGTCTATCGTTTGTTCCATCTGTCAAGTTTATCTAACATATTTTTCTGTAATGCAAATCTTCTAAATAAATTAGTTATTTAAAGTATTTTGCCCCTGTTATCATTCCATCAGGTTATGGGCCGTCCCGCACCTGCCGTATAGTATTATCCTTTTAATCTGAACAGTGAAAGTGAAAAAGTCAAAGTAAAAAATGCGTGTATAGCCTCATTTTTTTACCGGCTCGGTTTCAGCTTATTTCAGGTTTTCAGATACTGACTGTTGGAAATATGGCTAATAATTCATTGATATCAATTGAGAAACTAACTGGCAGAGATAATTGGGCAAGTTGGAGTTTTGCAGTTAAAGCTTACTTACAACACGAAGACTTATATGACTGCATTTTTAAGGAACCAATATCCACTGAACCCAACTCTATGAAGAAAGATATCAAAGCCAAATCGAAGTTGATATTATTAATTAACCCAATATTGTATGTACACATACAAGAGGCAGTAAATGCTAAACAGGTTTGGGATAGTTTAGCAAGGGCATTTGAAGACAGTGGTTTATGTCGAAAAGTTGGATTATTAAAAGAATTAATAAATACTAACTTGGATAACAGTTTATCAGTGGAAGATTATGTAAATAAAATAATGTCGGCGGCACACAAACTAAGAAATATAAAATTCATTGTAGATGATGAATGGTTAGGTACTCTGATGCTGGCAGGCTTGCCAGATATGTACAAGCCAATGATTATGGGGTTGGAAAGTTCGGGTATGAAGATTAGTGCTGATTTAGTAAAAAATAAACTATTACAAGAGGTTAAGACATCAGACACTACCGCACTTTATACAAACACAAAAAAAAATCAGCCTAAAAATGTTCAGCAAAAACCCAAAAAAGGTCCAAGGTGTTTTAATTGTAACAAGTATGGGCATCTCGGTAAAAAATGTTGGTTCAAGAAAAACAATGCTAAACCTGATAATAACACAGGATTTGTAGCAGCGTTTTCAGCATTCACATTGAATGATTCTATGAACTGGTATGTTGACTCTGGCGCCTCTATGCACATGACCATGCACCGGGATTGGCTTAGCGATGTCACGGTTCCACCTGTACAGAATATAAGAATTGCCGACAATAAGGTATTGAAAGTTGAATGCTGTGGTAATGTATCTATAAAAGTGAATACAAATGATGGCAGCACCGAGGCAATACAGGTGAGAAAAGTTTTATATGTACCAGAATTAAAAACGAATTTGCTGTCAGTAAGCAAAATAATTGCTAATGGATGCAAAATTCAGTTTAATGAGGTTGGTTGTAAAATTTACAATCAAAATAATAAATTAGTCGCAAAAGCAAACCTCATTAATGACACATATCAGTTAAAGTCAAGCAAAAATGAAGAAATGCAAGCAATGACCGCAAAGACTGATTATGATACTTACTTATGGCACCAAAGGATGGGCCACTTAAATTTCTCAGATATTTGTAAAATGCCTAAATGTACAGAGGGGGTAAAGCTGTCACCGCAAAAGGAAGATAGTATTTGTATAACTTGTCTCGAAGGCAAGCAAACCAGGCAACCATTTCCCAGTGAAGGCTCGCGTGCAACGGAGCTGCTAGGGCTCATTCACAGTGACGTATGTGGACCGATGAAACAGGTTTCTATTGGAGGTGCCAGGTATTTTGTAACTTTTATTGATGACTTTTCCCGTCGTGTACATGTATATTTTATTAAAACTAAAGGCGAAGTTTTTGACAAATTTGTGGAATTTAAGAACAGAGTAGAAAATGAAACGAACAGAAAAATAAAAATTCTAAGAAGCGACAATGGTACCGAATACAAAAATAATAAATTTGAAGCCTATCTTAAGAACTATGGAATATGGCACCAGACATCTAATCCTTACACTCCCGAGCAAAACGGTCTCAGCGAGAGGATGAATAGGACATTAATAGAGCGTGCTAAATGTATGATTTTTAATGCTGAATTGCAGAACATATTCTGGGCTGAAGCAGTAGCCACAGCCGCCTATATTGTCAACCGTTCGCCAACTCGAGCTTTATTAGATGTTACCCCACATGAAGTATGGACTGGAGAGAAGCCTAATTTGAGTCATATGAGGATTTTCGGGTGTCACGCGATGGTACATATCCCTAAAGAAAATAGGACAAAACTTGATGTCAAATCACGTAAGTTGATATTTGTAGGGTACAGTGATTCCACTAAGGGTTATCGATTCATAGAACCTGAAACAAAAAAAGGAATTATAAGTAGAGATGTTGTATTCTTAGAAGCTACGGTAAAGAAAAATAAAGTTGTTAAAATACAAGAAAAGGAAGAAATTATTGAAGAGAAGAAAATGGAAATTTGTTCAGATAAAAAGGAGAATATACTGGAGAAAAATGATTTAGTAAAAGAAAAGAAAACAGTAGACTTACCTTTATTTGAAGATCACGATGAATCTGGAACAGATAACATAATTGAAACACAGCTTACCTCTCAAATTCACGAAATTACTTCTGATGACTCCGATCTATTTGAAGATGTTCATGATGAAACATACTTACCTGATGTAACATTGGAATCTCCGTCACAACTCAACATGACTCTCAGACCACGTCCACACCGAATAGAAAGACTTCAGAATAATGATGCCACATCATTTATGTGTATGAACGGTGAGTCAACTATGAGTTTATTAAATAGAGATCCACAGAATCTTGAAGAAGCTCTCAACAGTGACAAGGCTGATGAATGGAAAAGAGCTATGAAGGAAGAACATGAGTCATTAATAAGCAACAACACTTGGACACCAGTAAACTTACCAGAAGGAAAAGTAGCGATTCCCTGTAAATGGGTTTTTAAAACAAAAATAGATGAAAACGGATCTATAGCGCGTTACAAAGCTAGACTTGTAATTAAAGGATATAAACAAGTAAAGGGTATTGATTATCAAGAAAAATATGCTCCAGTAGTCCGTTATTGTTCTATAAGATACTTAATTGGCATGGCTGCAAAATATGATCTCAAAATTCATCAAATGGACGCAGTTACTGCTTTTTTGCAGGGAGATATTGATAAAGAAATTTATATGATTCCACCACCCGGCTATGAAGAACAAAATAAAGTTTGTCGTTTGAACAAGTCTTTATATGGCCTGAAACAAGCTAGCAGACAGTGGAATAAAAAATTAAATGCTGCATTGATAGAAATAGGGATGACTCGTTCCAAAGTAGATCCTTGTATATACTATCGTATAACAGATGAAAAGGACATACTTTTTATAGCAGTCTATGTCGACGATTTGTTGTATTTTTATAATAATGAAGAAACATCTCAGACTATAAAGAACAAGTTAAAAGAGAAATTCAAAATGAAGGATATGGGGACTGCAAAGCAATGCATTGGATTTAGAATTTCTCAAAATACAACTGAGCATGAAATTTCCTTAGATCAGTCATTATATATCAAAATGATACTTACCCGCTTTGGAATGCAAGACTGTAGGCCAATATGGACACCTACTGATGTCAATCTAAAGTTAAAAAAGGCTGAAACTCAAAATGAAATTGTAAAGAATATACCATATCAAGAAATAATTGGTTGCCTATTGTACTTATCACAAGGAACCAGGCCTGATATAACTTATATAGTAAATTCTTTGAGCAGATTTAATAACCAACCAACTGGTGAACATTGGGCAGCTGTGAAACGGGTTTTGAGGTACTTGAAAGGTACAATTAATATGAAACTTACTTTCAAGAGAAAAATGAATGAAAATATTTATGGCTATTGTGATGCAGACTGGGCAAATGACGTAGATGACCGAAGGTCTTGCACAGGCTATATATTTTTATTTCAGGGAGCAGCCATAAGCTGGAATTCAAAAAAACAGCAAACTATAGCGTTATCCAGCACAGAGGCTGAATATATGTCAATGGCTTCTGCAATACAAGAAGCACTTTATTTAAAACAGCTGGAAGAAGAGTTTTCATCTAAATTGAAAGGTACGCCAATCACACTTTTCTGTGATAATCAAAGTGCAATTAGTCTTTCAGGTAACGCCATGTACCATCCACACAGCAAACATATTGATGTTCGTTATCACTTTGTTCGAGAGAAGATTGCTGCTAATCAAGTTACGGTTCAATATCGATCAACTAAAAACATGGTCGCCGATGTTTTAACTAAAGGGCTCCATCGTCCGAAGCATGAAGGGTTCACCACATCAATGGGCTTAACTTTGAAGCGTTTGCGTCCAGGAGAGGATGATGAAAGTATGGACCGCATTACTGCTATCTGACATATTGTTGAATATGGAACTGTCTATCGTTTGTTCCATCTGTCAAGTTTATCTAACATATTTTTCTGTAATGCAAATCTTCTAAATAAATTAGTTATTTAAAGTATTTTGCCCCTGTTATCATTCCATCAGTTTGCTTATTTGTTACGCTTTCACGCTAAAACGGCTGAACGGATTTGGATGACATTTGGCAGTAGACCATGACCCGGAATAGGACATAGGATACTTTTTATCCCGATATTCCCGCGGGAAGCACGCAGCTAGTATAGTTATATAGTTTTGAATTTTACTAGTCCTTCGGTCTTGATTAGTGAAAGAAAACACCGTGAGTAAATCTGGACTTAGGTATAGTTGATATTACATCTGAAATCACCAACCCGTCTTGAGCAAGCGTGGTGATCAATGCTCGTGCCTTCTGTGTATGAGAAGAGGGCTTTGCCCAGCAGTGGGACAATAATAGGCTGGTATTGTTATATATTTTTTTGTTCTTTGGTCTACATAAAGTCCATGTCAGTTCCATAACAATATGCAATAATAATAATTATTATTTAGAAATCTGCTAACCTTGCACACAAGACGCCTACACAAAATGAAATAGGTACCTACTCAATGGCCTTCACCGTTGTAATAACAAACCATTTCGTATTTAACTACACTTTTACTCTTAACTAATGCAATAAATGCAAATAGTTTATCAGTATCACTTAGATAGTAAATGCAGTTCAACTCATAAATAAAGACATTATCTCTAGGTACCGGGCAGTAAACAGAATATACAACTTTACCCTCATTACGAAGCAAACATCATTTATAATAGTAATGATAAAGAACTGCACTAAGCGTTTGTACGTTATGTTGAACAGTACCCTCCAAAATGTGAAAGGAATAAGCAGTTTTGAGTGTGTTGACTAACGCGACGTTAATACGAAAATCTATTTTGTTTTTGTTTACATTCAAAATCAAAAATGGAACATAAATCTTGAAGTGTCATCGCGGTTTGACTTTTGTTTTTTTTTTGAACGCGCTCGGAATTTGAATTCTGCTGTTTGTTTTTTTTGTATATAAAAAATACGAATTGTTTATCTAATAAAAATGTGACTTTTTAGTTGTGACGCGTGTGAAATTAAATATTACGCGCCGAAACAATGTGTGAAGTGAAAATTATCAGTTAAATTAATAATCACTTATGATCTTTTCGTGATAGTTGAATAAACAATCCAATTACTTACATTTGTAAAGAGATTTTTTCATGAATTCCTTTTAATGAGGTGTTTTTTTCGATAAGGAAATTGTTGTTCCGCGATAGAATAGCAAACTTGATCGTTTCTTAGTCTTTGTGTAGCTACCAAACGTTGTGTTTTGTTTTAAACGAGCTGAATTAAATAAACCTCTTATTTTTTTACAATTTATTCGTTAAAAACATAGATATTTGTTAAATTTTGTCGCTAAAATGTCTGTTATAAACATGGGTGCTAAACTGGAGATAATGTTCAGTAAAGTCTTCAGAAGAATGGATGGATACACTATCATAGGTAAGGTATTTATTTCTAACATTTTTGTGATCATTTCCTTATCCGTGACGTCACTAATGGAAGATTATCAAATAGTTTACTTAAATTGTTTAGGCAGAGATGTACCTATAGTACTCCGACTCCCACATTTCGCCAGATTTTCAGTCCCATGTAATATTTTAACAATAAGTTTTTTAATTAGAATTAATAAGTAAGTAGGTAACTATCGTTTACCTACTTACTTATGAATTCTAATTAAAACTGCCTCACGGTTTAGTGGTCACAATCGCGGCTGTCGGATCAGCCCTATGTTTCATTCCAAGTTTGAGCAAATTGTATTATTTCTGGTTAGATTGTACCCAATTTTAAATGTGTCCAATTTTTTATCTAAATTATCTCAAGCTGTTAAAAAGTCAACTGCTTTGATTGGTAACATCGAATAAAATAACTTGTTAATTTTGAGATATGGCAACATAAATATAGGCTTCTAACCCTTTGTTTCGACTTCCTACCACAAAAAAATAATATAATCCATCCACATTATAAATTCGAAAGTAACTATGTCTGTCTGTCTGTATGTTACCTTTTCACGCCTAAACCACTGAACGGATTTCGATAAAATTTGGCAAGGAGATAGATGGCATCCCGGAGAAGGACATAAGCGACTTTCTATCGACATACCACGCGTGCGAAGCCGCGGGCGGAAGCTAGTTATTAATAAAATGACTAGTCCCGTAATGGAAAAATACGGGACTAGTAATTTTATTAATAATTATATTATTGTAATAAGGAAACGGATGCTTATAGGGAACACTGACCGTTCGCGATAGCCAGTCAGTACTACTAGTTCTAGTATATCTTACTAGGTAGGTATGTAGTTATAATCACAATATGGTCACAACAGAGAGATAGTAGCATTGACTAATATTTAGTTTGTAACTGGCCCTTAAAATGGTTAAGACCTATGTCCACTTGTCCAGCTGATATACAAATCCCCTTTTCACTAAAATAGGCAACACCTAAATGAAGGTCTTAGTGAACTGTTGGATTGTTAACTCTCGGCACTGAACCGAAAGTTGAAAATACAACAGTGCGCTGTTATTTAGGTATCACTTAGGCTGGTTTTCTTCTGACGCTGACCGTGGCCATCGGCGCTGTCAATCGGCGCGTATCTCGTCACTGCAGCAATCTTAACCAGTCGTGTTAAATTATTTAATTTTGTGTACTAATTTTATCATTATATCATTTTTTTTTTTATAAATATATAAACAATATTAAATTTTATTTTAAAATGAAATTATTTATGATTAATTTTTTTTTTAACAATATAAATCATTAATATCGTGGCCAGTCGCTCAGACCAAATAAAAGTCAATACACTCTTTATAAGAATAATACTGACTTATCAGCGCTGACAACGGTCAGTCTGAGAGGAAAACCAACCAAGGGAACCCAAAGATCCTATGTTCTCATTGTTCTCCTAGTCTCTGATGATGATGATCAGATAGAACCTAACTATAATCCATACTAATATTATAAATTCGAAAGTAACTCTGTCTGTATTACCTTTTCACGCCTAAACCACTGAACGGATCTCGATAAAATTTGGCAAGGAGATAGAAGGCATCCCAGGCAAGGACATAGGACTACTTTTTATCGACATCCCACGCGTGGGAAGCCACGGTTGGTCGCTAGTATTATAAATGCGAAAGTCAATTTGTTTGTTTGTTACCCCTTCACGCTAAAACGGCTAAACGGATTTGGATGAAATTTGTTCCACTGGTAGATCATGACCTGGGGTAGAACATAATGATACTTTTTATCCTGGTAGTATAATCCTGTGGGATAATTTCCAACTTCCACGCGGCAAAAGCTAGTAGGTAGGTTCATAAATAAAACAAAAGACATCTACCCATTATATATTTTTTCTAGACACTTTAAAATGTAATGATAATGGCTTGCAAAACTCTGTAATCATAGTGAATTATTATGCGATCAGAATGAGAATAGTAATGGCCTTGCGACTGGACTTATTTCACGTGGACGACGATACAACACATTCTAAATCTTACCTAATGCTACTCAATAATGTGAAAGGTAAGTACTCCGGTACTGCACTTCGTTTCATCGTATTGCTGACAAATGCTTGAACTGACTGAACAGGTCCACTCAAATCTGTCTGGTTCTTTCCTCAAAATACCATTTCAGACTCTAATCTACATGGTCTTCATATGGCCAGACCAAGATTATGTCTGGACTTTAAAAGAGACTGTGACCTCTGAGTTTTTTCCGGCCTTTCTTCTCAGAGTAGTCAGATAGAAAACGCCGACCTCATCTAGCTTATTTTTACAACTTTTTAATATGACGTGTAAAAGTGATTCCAATATCCTTTTTACAGAATAAACACTTCCATTTCATTTCATTAATTTTGTTTGCGAATTATTCTGAGTTGCTCCGTGTAGCAATAGGGTTTATAACACAATTAGCTATTGCCCGGGACTTCATCTGCGATCCAGGATAAAAGCAACCTATGTCCTTTTTCGGGTCATGGTCTACCCATATGCCAAATTTCATCCAAATCCGTTCAGCCGTTTTAGCGTGAAAGTGTAACAAACAAACAAACTCACTTTCGCATTTTTTAATAATATTACTATAGTTAGGATTTCTTGCGTATCCAATGTGTTCGAAATAAAAATAAATAATAATAGTGTATTGTAGTTTACTATAGTTTTTTTTTCAAATTCAAATTCAAATTCTTTATTGCTAACTATGTGTACACACGGCTACACATCAAGCTATACATTTCCAGTTTAAGCTGACCTCACATTGTACGGAAATTCTATACAATGCGAGATCAGTATAAACTGGAAATGTATAGCTTGATGTGTAGCCGTGTGTACATAAATAAAGTTCTTAACAGAGGATATCACTTCTTAGAACATAGTGGACCTGTTAGGGCATTGCAATTTCATCATGCATATATGCTTATAATTGTAACAGTAACAGTTGAACATGCATTATTTACATTCATTAATTAAAAAGAAAAAAATTATAAATATTAAATTTTATATAGGACATCGTTTTAATTACAATATATAATTTTATCATTTACATCATATTAATTATAAATTATTAAAGTCTTTAAAAGTCAGTCAGTCAGTCAGTAAGTCTTTAAGTTTTTAAATGTAAGCTCTTATTTTTGGGCTCCTATTGACCAAAATGACCAAAAAGTTAGATAGCTTACAATAATTAAACAACCTTTGATGTTCCCATTGCTGTTTCAGGCAAAAACATTATGCCTATTGTCACCCCTTAGGTATAAAGGCCACGATCCACGCAATAGTATGCCTTTTAAATTGGATGAAGCAACCAAATTCAATCACGTAAACACAAAAGTAAATCGTGTCATACCTTTCATTTCTGTGACTTCCATTCTTTGATTGAACCATGCATTTTAAATAAATTCTTTGCCTGAGGAGCTCGTGGCTAAGTAATAACAGCCGCACGGGTCGATCCATCAGGTTAAGCTACGCTTGCCGGGGTTGTCCCGTGGATGGGTGACCTTTACATTTCGAGACTCCTCCGTGCCTCGGAAAACACGTTGGTCCCGGCTGTCATTAGTGGATCTTTGACAGTCGTTAGGGGTCGTCAGAAGCCCGAAAGTCTGACAACCAGTCTTACCAAGGGGTATCGTATTACCCAGTTACTGGGTTGTGGAGATCAGATAGGCAGTCGCTCCATGTAAAATACTGGTATTCAGCTGCATCCGGTTAGACTGGAAGCCGACCCCAACATAGTTGGGAAAAGGCTAGGCAGATTAAATAAATAAATTCCTTATTTCCATAAAAATTTAAACCCTGGCTCCAGAGCTAGGTTAGAGTACTTGTATTTCAGGAGCCAGTGACTTCTTCCATTAAGGTTATAATGAATAAGCAAGTAGGTAGGTATAAGCAGGAATTAAAAAAAAAGATTTTGTGAAATCAGTGTGGAAGTAATCTTCAAAATGCATCCCCTAAAGCGGTTAAATAGGGGCTCAAGAATTTGTATGGAACTTCGTAATTTTTTTTTCCGAATCGATTGCCATCATCCACTCGTCTTACAATCACATAATATCACGCCTGTATGGCCCGAAAGATTAGGCAGAGGTGTACCCATATTTCGCCAGTTATGTTTAAGTACCATGTAATGGGGGGCGAGCCACATGACTTGTTTAGCCATAAAGTAGTGCAATGGCCTGCAACGGCCTCGACGACTGCGTCCGTGACATTGCAACTACGCTGTCATTTATAAACGTTTCTATTACGTGCACTCTTAGGTATTTAGTTGTCACTTGTTTTGAATAAGGTTCCGTAGCTAATTATCTAATACTAGCTGATGCCCGCGGCTTCGCCCGCATTGATATCGGTTATTATTATACTAAAACCTTCCTCGAGAATCACTCTACCCATTGGTGTTTGCATGAAAATCGGAGCAGTCGTTTTTGAGTTTATCGCGAACAGGACGACAGACAGACGCGGCGGAGGACTTTGTTTTATAATATGTAAGGATCTTCTATTTTATTTAAAAGAACATTTCTGTAATTGACTAACTTATGGAAAAAAAATTCGGAACTATCGATTTTTTTGAATCTCATGCCTAGTACCTATACCACGACGTATTAATGTCACCATTTTTCCAGTGTTAGTGAGAGACGGAGTTATACCAGGCCGCTAGCACCATCCTTTTTTCGCAGTGAAATAATGATGGCATTAATACTTCATAGTCAGCCCCCTGATCGGGTTTAGGAGAAAATTCGACTATCCTAACTTTAATAAAAAAAAAAATGATGAATGACGATTTATATAATAATAATGTATAAACTTTTGAAAATAAATTTATTCTTATTCTTATTTATTCTTATTCTTATTCTTATTCTTAATATTATAAATGCGAACGTGTGTTTGTTTGTTACGCTTTCACGCTAAAACGGCTGAATGGTTTTCACATGAATCGATGCACATGCGTAGACCATGACCTGGAGAAGGACATAGGCTAATTTTTATCCTTGATCGAATGTTATAAATGTGAACGTTTGTATGTTTGATACGCATTCACGCAAAAACGGCTGAACGGATTTGTATGAAATTTGGCACACAGATGGTTTATGACCTGGAGATGGCTTACCGACTGATATCAATTTATATTAAAACTAGCTTCTACGTTTGTTATTTATCTCTGGACCCTATTCTGAAGTCACTGAAGAACACATAAATCTCTGTTTAAACGAAAGGTACATATAAAATAATTTATCAGATTCACCCAATATGACCGCCCCGTTAATCGCTTTTTATGTGACGGATTACATTTCTACAAATAAGTACTACTAATGTTATCAGCTTATCTATCATTATTTAATAAGGTAAGTGTTGCCACGAGTCGGGTTCGGGTATTACATTGTAGTGCCTACTTAAAAAAGTAAAATATTTTTACTTAGGTATTTTATTAATACAAAAATCGGTTATACCTACTTATATTTGGTCGTCGCTCCATGTAAAATACTGGTATTCAGCTGCATCCGGTTAGACTGGAAGCCGACCCCAACATAGTTGGGATAAGGCTAGGCAGATGATGATGACCTACTTATATTTGGTAAGTAAATGAAAAAAATCTGTAATAAAAAATCTGTTATACATAATTTAGGTAAGTAAATGAAGAAAATTTGTTATAAAAAAATCTGTTATACTTAATTTAGGTAAGTAAATGAAAGAGATTCATTAATTGCAAAACTGAGAATATTTTTTTTCATAAAACAATGTCTGAATTTCTCGCTTGTACGGGATAATAAATCATTGCTGCTATTGAGCGACCTGAGGTAAATGTACTGAAAATATGTTTGTCATATGTCATATTTGACATATATGTACTCGAAAATTCGACAACATACAATTTAATACAATCCGTCCAGTAAATTACACACGGCTAGTTACACAAAAAATTAGATCTTTGGGCACAATTACTTTATAAACATTGTACACACCACAGATTTGTATATCTAAATCTGTAGTATACACTAACTGCCCAATGTTCTTATATTCAGACAGAGTTCCAAACTTGTTTTTCTCTACAAAACACCATAAAAAGACAAAGAAAGCATGACATCTAACTTATAAGATAAATGTGCTAAGTAACTACTTTTTTTATTTTTATAAATTATGTACCTACAAGTGTACATAATTTATAAAAAGAAAAAAAAAAGTACACTTACACAAGTAAAATGTACACTAAAATACAAATTTATGTATATTAGTGTACATTTTAGCTTGTATATTGTAACTATGGTACATTTTCTTTTACAATATAATAATTACAGTAACTATACTGTACCTATATATTTTTAACCGACTTCAAAAACAGAAGGAGGTTATGCATTCGAGTTTTTTTTTTGCCAACTGTACTTAACACACGTTGTATTTACTTCTTTTTGGTTGAGTAATCTAAAAAGCATACATCAGCATTACCTATACTTATGCATGTCAACATTCGTTATCCAGTGTATGACGATCGAAATGATTGCTTTGGAACACGCAAACATACGCTACATACAAAATGGCCGCCTTTTTCCTTAGTCATTGAGGTTTCACTGTAATTTCTGATGGTCTGATAAGATTCCTGTTCCTGATGTAGCCGTGACGGGTGTAAAGAGCTTGAAATATGTGTAAAGACCTTGTACTTAGTGGCAGGAAAAAAAACGGTTGGCGCAGTGGCTGAACTATTGATCCTGATAGATCGTTCTTTCGCTGATAGACGTCATGTTTGGGTGTTAGATGCATGAAAATCACCCCAAGCAACCTTTGCAAAATCCCCTAATCTTACGGGATCAATGTTTTTTAAATTTTAATTTTTATTATTACCTAGGAACAACAAACAGCTACACTTTACAATATTACAAACAGAAAACATCAATAACTTAATCATGTAATAATATGAGTTCTTATTATAACTTCAATATCAATGTTCATTTAGGTATTCATTATTTTCAAATAATCCAGTAGTTACTGACTGTCTTCAAAGGACTATCTTTAACTTTTCAATCTCATATTACAAGAATATTGCTTTTCTTTTCATCATGCACGTTTTTTTTGTATTTTCATTCATCATTCTCCTGCCTTTATTCCAATTTATTTGTGATCGGCGCAACATGTATTTTTCTTCCATACTTCTCTATTAGTCGTCATCTCAGTAGTAACTCCCTTTCTAGCCATATCATCTTTCACACAGTCCATCCATCGTTTCTTTGGTCTTCCCCTACTTTATTAGCCATTATTTATACTCAAAACATGTTTTTCTTGTATCATATAATATTGTTTCACGTGAACTATGAAAACAATTACGCCGTTTTCCTTTACACGATTCCGAGAAATGAGTTGGAGATTAAATTCTCTACCTATTATGTAAATCAATTGAAGTCGACAATGTAAATTGTAGGAAACAATTTTCATCATAAGGCTACTTAGTTTCAAGATGAAAAATATTTCATTTCACGTAGGTAAGCATATAAAACACTGCAATGTCAATATAATTTAGATGGATTTCTCCTTATCTGCCTCGTGGGTCTAAGCGCTGCTGCTGATTTCCAGGTCGGCCAATAGGAATTTCTCAGTAGCAGCCCAGAGTCTATATTTGTGCCCGGTTGATGGTTATTGCTATAGCTCGACCCCTATTACATGTGACATACTCGCAGCGCAGTACCCTATCCCTCACCCCCACTGACACATTCAATTGTTACTGCGTAGCGACTCGCCTCATGTTACGAGCCGCTAATCGAACTGTCACTTCGTCATTGTTACTTCCGAATGTTAATCTCTCTCTTTGCCTAGCCTTATCCCATTTCATTTGGGGTCGGCTCTCCTCGTAATTCTTCGCCAGATGTTTCGGTTCTGTTTCGTCGAGTCATAATTTTAATTTTCTCTTGAATTAATTTCCTGCTATTCTTTCATCAAGACCATCATCAATTTGCATAAAAACAGCATTTCAATAAATCATAAACATCAACAAAGACGGTAAAGTTTTGCAGTAATTACTGCTAATTAATTTTCTCATAAAGATCTTATTTACCTTACATAAGGCAAGGTTGTTCAAACAATGCAGTTCTCTTTCACTCAAGGAACCCTACTTCTGGCTTATTTGACCTTCGGTGACTAACTTTCTCGTCATAGCATACAATAGCTTGAACAATTTATGCATTAACGAAAATAAAATGCTGATTTTATAGTCTCCAAGTTTTATTTGGTTCGGTTTCTTTTGACCTTAAAAAGATGGAAAATTTCTAGCTATAAAGGTCAGGTTATATAATAAGGTGAACTTTGCATTGGCACGTGTATGAAATGCAACGTGAAATAAAATTATTAATTGAAATTGACACGATGATAAATAAAAACACTAGCAATACTAATAATTTATTTGATTTAATTTAATCATTTAATTCAAGCAACAGGACGCATAGTGTTAGTAAAATATGTTACAGAATCAATTTGTGTCATCACTGCTGCAAGGTGACAGGCCCAGCCTATACCTTGCAGCAGTGGCTCACAAACGCACAATCTAGCCCGCTTGGCCATAGACAGGATGCTGTTGATGCTGCCCCTATTAATAATGCTAACAAAAATAATATACATTATAGGAGTATTCCGGAACGATCTAATAAATTCTAAAATCTCAATAACAAAAGTATTTTTTTCCAACAAACTAAATATCAAAGATTAATAGTCAAAGATTGGACGAGAGATCTTCACCATACGTTAGGTAAGTTTACTAAGGGCGTATGAGCAAATCAATTTACGAGTATATTTACGATATTTAGAGTACGTCGCTGTATGGGGTAGATTTTATCACCATCAATTTATCTCCTTGCCTTTCATATCGGAATGTATTTACGATTTATTTGTTAGCATATAAAAATATTCATTTTTACGAAGGACGTACTGAAAGAGAATAAAGTTATGGATAAAAATCAGTTCATACCTATGTCAGATTATAGAAACTATGATGGTCCTCAAAATGTTCTTCAAAGGGAAATATATGTGAACTAAAAGCACGTCAAGCCATAATTAGTTCATAAATTATTTTTATTTTTATTAATAATAATTTATGTCAATAATAATAATTTATTGTATTATTAATAGTTAATGTCATTTAACACATTCAAAGATAATTAACTAATTTCTTTATTTTCTAACCACATAATAGTCAGTTAGCATAATTACATAAATTATGTCATTTGAATGATTACATTATGAACAATTACCTACATTAATTTGTTTGTTCTTTTGTTTATTTGCTAAAACGTGCACCAGCGGTTTGGATTCGTTTTCTATGATTTCATGCTAATCAACTTCTGCCACGTTTAGCTAAATATAGTTTGTCATTGTCTTCGTGTGTTAAGAAAAAAGTGCATTTGTTAAAATTGTGTTACTATTATAACACTACAGATATACTTTTTGTCCTATGAATTCCGTAATGCCCGTATCCATGTCCGGAAGGGGTGACCTTTTATGATCGTTGAACGGACAGTACTTTAAAAAAGATCCAAGATTCAAAAGCAAAAGCTGTCAAAAGGATCCTCATGTCATTTTTCATTGTCTTTTCTATAGTAATTTTTTTTATTGGTAATATTTTTTTTGCATGTATGGGCGCTGTACTATTGCTCATAATCTTAGGATATAACTTTATTCATAGGGGCTGAACGGAAAATAAATTATATTAAAATAAATCCATACTAATATTATAAAATCGAAAGTAACTCTGTCTGTCTGTCTGTCTGTATGTTAGCTTTTCACGCCTAAACCACTAAACGGATTTCGATAAAATTTGGCAAGGAGATAGATGGCATCCCGGGGAAGGACATAGGCTACTTTTTATCGACACACCACGCGGGCGAAGCCGCAGGCAGAAGCTAGTATTAAATAAATTATAAATAAGAGACCATATAAAGGTAATCTGATACGTAAGTATTACCTACTTATCTGCCAATAGAAATTCAAAAAACTTTTCTTTTGGTACCTAATGAAATTCGTGAAAGCAAACTTAATTTTGGTACATAATAAAATTACCTAATCGGTAAACAATTTAAACCTGTGGATTTGTTTGTATCATAAAAATAGAAACAAATACTTTCACTCATTAGGTAGGTATTATATATTGTCCTGAACCATATAATATTTATTATCTCCGAAGGGCTGATTTCATCAAAGTCTTTATCCGTGGAATAAAATTCTCATCTGACAGTTTTTGTATGGAAAAACTGTCAAAAATTCAAAATTTATTCGCAGGATAAGAGACACACTGGGTATAAAAGATTGGTGAAATTAATATACGCCGTAATATGTCCTAATATTAATTACGAACTATGTAATACTTACTAAATATGTCCTTAATTTTAATTTACATAGAAAACGACACTTGTTACTTTAAGAGCTACTGTTTATAACTTAGCGATATTTTTCGGCTTATTTTTAGGTACAGTCAGATAACATTAATCTGAGTAAAATTACTAATTCCCGATTGTGGAAAAAGTATGCGCAATTAACCTTGATGTTATCAAATAACGAGAGCATGGATTGACCTCACAAAGAATGTGCGTTACATTGTCAAACGCCTTCCAGAAATCCTTAGGGGTTCCCCAAGGTACAAAGACCATTCTTTTTCAAACAAAGAGAACGAATCTGCTCTAATCTTCTAAACAATAACCTTTAAGCACCCGTTAGTGTTATCGTCATTAAACGATTGTTTAGTTAACGTGACTGAAATAAAACCTCCACAACTATTGTAATTTAATTTAAATTTTGCAATTTAACCATTGTTTAACAATTGCTTATTAGCCATTATATTATTTATTAGTCGATTAACGATTGTTTTACAATATTGTGAAGCGATCAATCCGTTTTTATGTGGGAATAAAATTATATTTATTGTTTTATAAAGATGGTTGACGTAGATCTTCGGATATTACGTCGATGGTGTGAAATTTTCCGATATTGAGATTAGTTCAATCATTATTCTAGGATTTTTTATTCTATTGTTGTATGCTTCTGACGTCAATAATGATGATTATTAATCTGCAAACGTAATGTGTTGAAAAGTCATTATTAACTATAGACGATAGACGAAACAAATGTTCAGCTTTTACTTCGCAAAATTCTAAATTTAAAAATCGCATTTTTGCTTCCTTTCCATCTTCAGCGAACCGATCTATTTTGAATGAACTTCTTTAAGCCTCATACCGAGACTTTCATGTTATCTTAATAATGACTTCGCTTTAAGTACATACAGTATACTATGTCTATTATTATAGGTACTATCAATTAATAGCACAAACATAGACAGGAATACTTTTAATTGGTTGAATCGACATAATTATGTACTTACGTCATAATTACGAAATTATATTGATAAAATTACTCTAATCCACACAGATTAACAATTTTTTTGATAAATTAATCGTGATATAATCGGTCATTTGTAATATTTAACGACATTGGCAGTGATCAAAATTGTGAAATTGATAAAGATTATGTTTAAAGGCACTATTGGGGTTATTCTCGTTGCTATTCTGTTTAAAACTAGACGTGTCAGGTGGTTATACTGGTGTCATCTCAAGAAGAAGAATAAGAAGTTGTAGGCTGTGGTTAGCTGTGTCCAGCGTGTGACTTGTGTGTTGGTGTGATTCCTGAGTGTGAGAATTTACTATGGGTGTTTTAGGTAGTTTTTCGAATCTTAATAAATATCCTTACCTCCAAAAATCACTCTCAGAATAGTGACTCCAATACTAAAAATTGCAATGGTTCTTTCTTGAAGTATTATGCATTTATTAGACAAATCTGACTTGAATTTCCCATTGTTCCAGATGAAATTGGAGCACAAGACAACGATTACAGCATGGCGTCGATAAATTCTAACGAGAAAAGTCCGGGCGATCCCCCGGACAAGAAACTTGCTGTAGCTGAAGCAGACGCCGAGAAACAGCCGCTTTCAGGAGTAAGTATTAATTAACAATGTAAATAATAACGTGTAAGACTCACAAGACAAAAAGCCTAAATGATAGGCTGTATGGAACAAAGGGAAGACCGAAATCTCTATAAGTAAGAAAGCCAAGGTTGAAAAATTTAAGAGGCAATTTAAAGAATCTACTTTAAATTGCGTCTTAAATGGCTATCAGTTGAATTTTCTTTTACTGCCTTTTATAGTGATCAGAAACTTGTGTCAACTTAGTTCAATTGTTTTACCTTGACATTTTTTGGAGGTTACCAACCTATAAATGAGGAATGGTCATCTTAGTGTTTAAAAAAACTCCGATTGTTAAGTTCCCTTATGTCACCTCCACAAATAGTTCATCCCCAGTAGAGAGTAGGTTATTTATTAGAATGTAGAGGAATTCATTCATTCTGATGTTAGAATTAATTTGTATAATCAAACACTTAGCAACACTGAATCGACGGTGCCGTCCTCTTTCAGTTCATAAGTTGATAGGACTGTAGTTCCAATTTTAACATTTTACTTATTTGTCCTCCTTTGCTTACCTCCTTGGAAGAATGCTGTGATTGTAGGTATTATTCTTTATTATGTACTCATTACTCATTGCTTACTGTGTTAATCTTTTCTGAATCTGCTTAATACTTTAATAGCTTTTTCAGATACTACCATCGCCATCTACAGCATGATTTTAAATTAAAATCAGTACTTTTAGCAACAGTAGCTTTATTAGCAGTGAGATTCTTGTTTTAATGCTGTCATCGTATTTATACATTACAATCATATTCTCATATTCACTTGCATCATTATCAACTACTAATAGGTATATCCTTGGAAAACAAATCTTTAGGTTATAAAATCTCATTTTATCGTTCTACTAAAAAAAAATCCTGAACGATAGGGGATTATTTGGATATTTCCCAAATACACAATAATTATCAAACGTATTTTGTTAAGACTTGGCGCTAGAAATGTATAAAATAATTACCCAGAGAACCCCAATTAATTATATACACTAATAGCTAATGTAAAACGGTGACGATCAATCATAAATCGATTTTTAATTGATATGATTGTAGCGAATAATTGTAATAACTTGTGATAAATCCATAATCGTTTATGATAAATATCACGTTTTTGAGTGTTATATTTGTTATTAAAAACTCATTCTGAGGCGTCCTTAAGTTAATGACTCATTAATTTATAATACATTAAACACAAGCTCGGCCATTTTCGTTTGCCATAAGTTTAAATAGCTCTGGCAAATTCTGAAAATGCAATCTAACCCTAGGTATTTCGCTTTGGAAAAAATAAATTAATAGAAATTAAAACCCAACTACGACTAAAAAGGTATAAACAAGGTACAGACAGACAAATTAAAACTCCAGAGTCACACGTGTGAGGGCATAATTCGACCAGATTACGCGTGGTCCTAATTCTCTTTCTAAAATAAAAGTAGCCTAAGTTACTCTTATAAAATCAGCTATCTGTCAGTGAAATTCCCCTCAAAACCCGTTTCAGACAAAAAAATTAAATATATTTTTATTATATATGTATACCGTATATACTTTCATAATATACATTTAGTAAATAGCTGTTATTTTCTCATTAGAAACAGACACTTCAATTTTATTTATTTGTTTAGATTGATGCGTCGTAGTATATCAAGAACAAGATAACGATTCTTGTAATACATTCCTACAAAACTCAACAAGAGGGAAAAATATTGAGGAAACTTGGTTACAAAGTTGTCAAATTGGCTCGCGGCTCGTGGTTCGCGGCGCTGACAGACGGGCGAGTAAGCTCGCCGAGCCATAAGTACGCGTACTTGCTCGCACGTCTATCACCCCTTTTAAACCGAATATAAAGCCAGGTGGCGAAGCGGCTGCGGGCACATCTTAGTCAGATGTGGATCTTCCAATGAGCCACAATGCGACTGTGGAGCTACACCCCAAACAACCTCACCTTTTGTTGTGTTCTCTGTGCTACAATAATAAATAATACCAGCATATTATTGTCTATTGAGAGGAGCTTGTGGCTAAGAAATAACAGCCGCACGGGTCGCTTGCCGCGGTTGGTCCGTGGATGGGTGACCATCTTTACATACCAAGACCCCGCCGTGTCTCGGAAAGCACGTTAAGCCGTTGGTCCCGGCTGCCATTTGTAGATCTTTGACAGTTGTTACAGGTTCGTCAGAAGTCCGAAAGTCCGACAACCAGTCTTACCAAGGGGTATCGTGTTACCCAGTAACTGGGTTGTGGAGGTCAGATAGGCAGTCGCTCCATGTAAAATACTGGTATTCGACTGTACCGCTTAGACTGGAAGCCTACCCCAACATAGTTGGGAAAAGGCTAGGCAGATGATGACCAGCATATTATTGTTCCACTGCAGGGCAAAGGCCTGTTCTCATACAGAGCAGGCACGAGCATTGATCACCATGCTTGCTCAAGACGGGTTTGGTATTTCAGACTTGCGCAAAAACACCTGTACCATAAAAGGCCTTTGCGAGTTCAATGCTAGGGCTGTCGACTTGGCTATATTCTGGTCAAACCCAAAAAAATTGGAATCTTCGATACGGAAAAGACTTATGTATTGGACCTATGAAATTGGCGTTTTTTTCTCACAAATAGAGGAACTCGTCACTTCTATGATTTAAAATATTCATCAATTGCTTGGTACTATATCGAATAATGACCATCATAAACAACTACCAATAGTAAAAAACCTTATTACATATAGTTTTCTAAACATAAAAAATTATTCCTCATTTTGTTAGCAGAAATGACCACTATTTGTTTTAACTTGCCAAAACTTATTTTTGTCACTTAATCTATGTATCATTAGAGTTCACGGTTGTTATATAATTAAGAAAATTTTATATGAAAAATGCAACTTCTTTCAAACTCTCAATACAAAACTGATTTCATAGGTGACCTAATATAAGACGCCATGACACGCGACGTGACGTCATGAAGCGTGAAGAAAGAATAAAGCGTTACCTTTCATCTCATTAAGACACGGTTGATCATTTGACCAATGAACACGTATGTGGTGACGTCGAGTGTAACATGTATGCTGCAGTCTTAAAACTCGATTTCACTTAAATCAACTCTCTAATCTATTTTAATATGTCCCAAAATCTGCAATAAAAAGCACTTTTATCGTTAGATTGATTACATAGCGGATATTACAAATAGTTACAAATGATTAGCAAATTCATATCAATTGAATAATCCCTTTGATAGTAGACGTCGAACGTGGAGTCTATCGTAATTTTTTAGTAATGCTTTATTCGGAGTATTTAGTCCGTCCGGTTTAGTAGTCATTACGTATTATTTGTTTTGTTTTGTATAAAAAGAGTATCGAAATTGTGTTTCCTTATTTGTTTATCCATTCTGACGTTCAAATTATGGATACTGCACCAGAAGTAGCCGCACAAGCTGTGGAACTGCTTCAGTCTGGACCTAGTCAGCGAAACGTAAGTGCACAACTCCAAATAAGCCGTTCTGCCGTTCAAAAAAATTACCATCGATACCTGGGGACTGGCGGTTTCATGCGTCATCCAGGATGTCCAAATAACTCGGCAGTCGCGGTCCGAGGGGGTCATGACACCCCAAAATCATTCAAGCTGTCGAGAGACTAAATGATTTACGTACTTATCAATTAACCATTTACTAAAAATATTCCTCGGCACCAATGGTGACCCCCCCTAAAATCATGGGCTGCGACCACGCCTGAAACTGGGTCACTACAGCACGACGAGATCGGTTTATCTTTACCACCAGCCTGCGTAATCGTCATCTGACCTCAGTACTGGTCCAAGAACAGCTTCGAGACTTTCATGGATGACTGTCTACGCTCGAACTGTTTGAAGGAGACTCAGAGAACGTGGCCTGAAATCACATAAACGAACACGTCCCAAACTGACACGAGCTCACACAATGGCGTGCCTACAGTTTGCACGCGAACGTTTGCATTTGACTCAACGTCAATGGAGCCAGGTTCTTTTTACGGATGATACTCAAGATTATGCTGTTATGATGGACTTAGGAAAGTCTACCGAAGACGGAGAATGTTTTCAGCAATGTTGCAATGAAGAGAAGGTGATTTATGGTGGTGGCTCATGAACAGTGTAGGGCAGAAATTTCAGCGAAGGAAAACTGGCCTTGAGGTTGTGACGGGACCACCGTTGCCACCATTAAATAGCGACCAATACATTCGTGACAACCTACGTCTAAAAGGGGTGATAGACGTGCGAGCTAGTTCGCGTACTTATGGCTCGGTGAGCTTACTCGACCGTGTTTCATGCTAAGTACGCGGACTTCAAAACCGCTGAGTAAGTTCGTTGGCGATGTATCTAACAGGTTTGAAATTTTAATCGTAGCCCGCCCTACCTCGTACGTCTGTCATCGCCGCGAGCCGCCAATTTGACAATGACATTTTGAGCAAGCTTCACGTGTGTCATCGACGAAGAGCCGAGTAAGGTCGCGAACTTAAAAACCGCGTACTTTAAGCACACACGTCTATCACCCACTTTACATGCGCGTCACGTCATTGGGCTTTTCTAGTGTGCCTGCGCCTGCAGTTAGCGGTTAACAGTTGGACGGTATATTTTTCGATGCGTTCACAGCTTTGACTGTCTATCTAGACAAATTATTATAACTTTGGCTCCCAGTTGGTCCGTCCTAAGTGTTAGATTATAAAGAACATAGGTACAGAGTCAAGTAGTGACAGCAAAACACGAAACATAACTACCCTATCAACAAAAGTAAACATATTATAAAGCGGCCGTGGACTCAAAAGAAACTAATAACAAATACAATTGACATTGTAATCAACAATTACTACTAAAGTACTGTTTATAGATATGTCCTCTATGTTGTGAAAGTTATAGATAATGAGTTACTGTCAATGTTAATATGGGCTGTGTAAATAGCCAGGAATATGGGTTATCATTAGTACCTGTTTTTGCTATCTTTTCAAATTAAAATTAGCCTCTACTTATTTTATCACACAAGAGCAATCTACTTAAAGTACAAAAAGAAATTCCATAACTTTACGTTTTGATAAAATCTTTTCTTGAAGTGTTCTGTTTTCTTTTCATCTTTACACATAGCTCTTGTGAGCCAATTTCTCGACCTCCATATACATCGTGACCTTCACTTCCTTTTTCTCTGTAATATTGTTCTTGCTGTCTGATCTACCCTCTTCTGCCTTCAATCTTTCCCTCCATGATATCCTCAAGTGTGAAATTATCTAAAATCTTATTTGAAATCAGTGTCTTTAGATTTTTAGTTTTCTCTTACGAAATCTACACTTAATATTGCCAGTTTACGGCGGCGTCTATCCTGAACAGTTTTGAACAGCTTTCGACGGATATTGCCATTTCGGCCACCTTTCTCTAGACTACCCTCGAAATAGCCGATATTCGGCAGTGAGTATTTGGTTATCGGAATGAACTGCTCATAATTTATTTAGCTTCATCCTATTAGAGTAGAGCCGACCCCAATATTGTCCGGGAACGATAACGTAACTGGCTTCGGAAAGAGAGGAGTGGAAGGTAGAAAGGCAGTCCTTTGCCATGCAATGGGACAACATAGGCTACAAACATGAATGAATAATGCTTCTTTAGAATAAAATCTATTTTTAAATGCAAATGATGAACGGGGATGAATAGTGAGATAGATGAAGCGTGTAGGATCCAGCTAGGATAGCACTATGACGTCATGTCTATTATTCTAATTTTGTACATGTGCCAGGATAATAAGCCAGGACATTACTAGTTAGGACATTAGTAGCTTTAAAAACTACCCTCCTGTATCGGAATACAGTTTTTCAAGCTACTTAGGATCTTATACCAGGCCGGAAAGGCCGGAATCAGGAATAAGATCTCGAAAATTGCAAAGGCAACTTTTGATCTAAATTAAAACTCTTTGCTCGTGTCCACTGATAGCTTGAATAAAATTACACGCTGACTTAACATCTTTGACTTTTGACAGCTGTCACTTTTGTATAAATTTTATTTTGAAGATGTAGTTTTTATGTTTTCTACAAAATTATAACAATCTTACGTTACTTAAGCGGGGCTCGGCGCCGGGTGCGGGCTCCTCCGGAGGGGTTCCCCCTCTACCCGGAGCTCGTTACTCCAGCAGAACCTAGTAGAGTAGTGTACTATATTTAATTACTATAGTTTCTAGTTGCATAACCTATATTACTTATAAAGTCAGATTGCAGCCTAACAGTGGTCATTATTCTTCTGCCTGGGCAGATGGATTAATGATTGCAGTGCGAGAAATGACACAAGATACGGCCTATAATCTTGACAGAAATTCTATATAAAGACACCCCGTGCCGTAATAAAAGTGATATGTAGTTTATGCTTCTCCGGTTATAAACGATGTATCAATGAATAATGTTCTAAGCATATGTACAATCGTGTATGCTTCGCTTTGTTCGCACTTGTGGTGTAAAGTCACGAACACACTGTAATACCGTTATCATGCAAAATATAGGGAATCCAAATTCTGATTTCGTCATTTCATTATCATTATCAGATCAGATATCGCATAACATCGGCTGCTTCAATAAACAGACACGAAATGGTTACATTTCCATATAGAAAATTGTCGTTTAAATATTGTTTACTTGGCTACTAGAATCAGGGCCCTTCATGTACTGCTTTGTTTTACTGCAAAACCTTTAAAGTTTCCGTCATCATCATTACTCTTCATTAGCCTCTGCTGCAAATATTTTTTCTTCTATGCTAACTGTCTACGCTTTTTTGAACTACTTCTTGCATATTTCCTACCTCCTCAAACTCTTGGGGTCCTGGTAGTAGTACCACGAATCTGTATGCCTAACTATCGCACCATGTTCCAGAAGAAAGAGGAACGATGGTGGACCACGTTGATGCAGGTGGCTGTGCCGTTCTTCATAGCTGGATGTGGTACCATTGGAGCTGGTATCGTTCTGGGGAACGTCAGGGTGAGTTAAATATACTCATTTATTTAAATAGCTTTGCCCGCGCCTTCGCCCGCGTGGATATCGGAGGTTATCCCACGGAAATATGCTACCAGTTTAGAAATAGGTATCCTGTCTTAACCCAGCTGATGGCATAGCTGTGTGCCAAATTTAATCGATAATCCGTTAAGATGGATCCGCAGTGATAGCTCGCGAAATTCAGATTTTCATTTTTTTTTTGCAATTTTCCGGTCCGTGGCAGGTTGTATCTTGATAAAAGTATGATTCGCGACCATAACAAATATTTATTTACAGAATTAGAAACATTAGAATCATTAACACATCTCTTGTTTGTTCCATTCGTTTTTCCATTGATTTACTTTTTTATGATTTTATGATAAATCATTTCATTTGAGAACTCTGTAATGTAGATCATAATTCTGAGTTATTTTCATGATAATATGCAATCAATCAGTCAATTCAGCCTATCGCAGTCCATTGCTGGACATAGGCCTCCCCCAGCCTCCTCCAGTCTGTCGCAGCCACCTCTCTGGTCCCATACTACACTTGGCAATACGCAGTCTCCAGTCCAGGACTCGTCTGCTCCACCGGCCATCGGCCTTTCAACAAACATGGCCAGCCCATTGCCACTTCAGCTTGCTTAATCTGCAAGAAACATTTTGCATGCAATTTTTAGAAACGAATGATCTCCGAAAAATTAAAATAGCCGGTCTTACGCAAAGTACAATGCAGACGACGATTAAGTACTTTTTGTCATATTTTTTGTTTTGATTACTAAACAGTAGACATTTTTCCGTTTCTGGTGATCAGTACCAGGGTCATTGTTTTGCAAGCAGACAGTAAGGTCAAATTGTTTAAGAACTTGCTAAAGCAGACATGGATGACGGTGTGAATTTACCTTTTACCCGACTACTGCAATGAAAGGAAGGTTATTGAAGTGTCTATGTCCTTAAAATCTGCTAAAGTGATATCAAGGAGGCCCGATAGTCGCTGTAACAGACGAATCCTGAGGGCCTAGACAAGTGACAGTCACTCTCAAAGCGTTTCGTATCTCTACAACGAGTTTCATACCTTCAAGGTCGATTAACACATATCAGTGAAGCCACTGTTCCGACACAGTACCGGCACAGCACCGGCTCAGTACCGGCACAGTGCAAAATATTTTTCCATACATTCGCATCCTCACTTGTCAGAGTCAGTGCCGACGATGAGAATGTATGAAAAAATATTTTGCACTGTGCGGGTACTGTGTCCGAAACTGTGATGATTACTGATATGAGTGAATAGACCATTATGCTTTTCGGGAGTTTATAGTCAAGCCAATACATTTTTGACTTTTCCACCAACGTTATCACCATCAGTGATAACGTTGAACTTAGGGGTTTAGGCCCTCGGTTGGGACTGCATATAATCGCACACGGGCCGACCCCCAGCTATCCCCAGCCCCGATGGCCTTACAAAAGTCGCTGGGAAAGACTGGATGTGTGGCTTAGGCAAGACCTATATCCAGCAGTGGACTGCGATAGATTGCTTTGATTGATTCGATATCAAATTAAAAAAGGTTTTCTATTGGGATATCCGTTCGTTCGTTTGTCAAGGGTTATTCAATCGTTAACCCTAAAACTTTGTTACCTATGAATATCGTTATTTAGTTTTTACCCCAAGGCAAATAGGCGTGATACGAGTTTGTATATGTTTATGTATGAATAAATAATAAATCGTTTGTTGTATGTTGTTACAGGACTGGCCCGTATTTATTGAAGTATCTGCCATCTTCGTTCTTGTGCCATCGCTCTCTGGTCTAAAAGGTGAGTCCCATTTCATGCCTCTCTTTTTATAATTTACTAGCTGATGCCCGCGGCTTCGCCTGCTTGGACGTCGGTTATTATATACTAAAACCTTCCTCGAGAACCACTCTATCCATTGGTGAAAACAGCATGAAAGTCGGTGCAATAGTTTTTTGAGTTTAACGCGAAGACAGACAGACAGACGCGGCGGAGGACTTTGTTTTATAATATGGAGTGATGATTTATTTTATTTATTTAATAGGTTAATTTGATTCTAGTATAACATTATCGACATTGCTAATAGCCGTAGGTGGTACCTTCTATTGAATAAGTGGTTCCGGTTCGATCACCAGTTCAAAGAAACTGTTGGTTTTTCCATTAGAAATTCCATATTTGTGACAGCGGTTCAACCGCTCACTCACTCCCTAATACTTGTGACTTGTCACTAACTGACTAACATCTGGGTGCCTTTACCTAAGCAATAAATAAAATTAAAAAATTCCACCCTGTATATTGTATAGATGAAAGATAAAACACAAATAAATCATCGGAATGAATGACGAATGACAATAATCACGATAAGATGGAATTCGTGAGAATAGAACCTTTCAGATATTATCAACATATTGTTTATAGAATAATGGCGAAATATAAGTTATCGAATTAGATCTAATCTTTGCGATAGTACAACTAGTCCTTCTGAAGTTTTCAAGTACTTACTAACCTGATTTCCAATGATAAAATAATCAAAACTGTATGTTTGTCAATGGGATTTTCCTTGTAAATGAAAGGCTTACAGATTTTACCAATTGATAATTTAGTACCACTTTTAGGCTTGCTCCTGATAATCTGAGTTCTGAATCGGCGCAGCATATTATCTTCTGGTGCCATTAATCTATATCAGCCGTCTCCTAAGCAAATTCTTTCGGTCAATATAAATAATTGAATTATACACCTAAACCTTTCTCATGAATCACTCCGTCCATTGGTGAAAACCGTATGAAAATCCGTTCGGTAGGTTTTGAGTTTATCGCGGACAGGCAGACGCGGCAGGGGGACTTTGTTTTATTATACAGTATGTTAACTAACAAGGGCGTTCCCGTTAACCTGCAATAGTATAGCGTCTTGTATAGACGCTGCAAAAAAATATATTACCGTTAAAAAACAAAAAAGTTTATTTTTATTTTTTTATAGTAAAATATTTTATTCACAAAAATATTAAATTGTTACGGAAAATAAACTCTCTGTACACGCCCACATGTCACACTTGTTTTTCTACGTTGAAATACAAGTGTGCGTGTACAGAGTGTTTCTTTTACGTTTAAATTTAATTTTTTGTGAACATTTCAAGACATAATTTTTTTTTTTTTTTTTTGATTATTAATATTTTTTTTAGCATGTATAGACGCTATACTATTGCAGGTTAACGGGAACGCCCGTTGTTAGTTAACATACTGTATAAGTTATAATAAAATATCAAGCCTTTTTTTTTTTTTTGAGGGTGGGCAATCATCCAATGACTTCTCCCGCTCTGGGCGGAGCGGAAGGGCGTGTCAGACTTTTACTGACTAAAACCCACCCTTCCTTCCTTCCTGTTTGTTCCTTCAGTTGCCTGTTGCCAAGGTCCCGGTATCCCTTTCGGACTAACCCGCAACCCTGGCAGACATCGGTCCTAGCGGACCCCGCCAATTTTGCTGACATCTGAGGCGCGCGTGGAACACGACGCGCCATCGACCCGGGCCTGGTCCTAATTGGACGGCGAGCTACCCATCGCTCGCCGTCCGCAAGCCCGCGCCTATGGTGGCCGGGAATCCGTCTGGGATTGCCGACGCCCAGGGCGTCTCCCACGGCGGCGGCGGCGGTTAGGGGCGTGAGGGCGCAAACTTTGCCTCTCCTTCACGCGTTCCGCCTCCTCCTTCGCGAGCATTACTGCTTCGCAGAAGGAGGTGACTGCTTCCCATGCCCTCTTGCTCCGTACCATGGTACCGTAAATATCAAGTCTATCGTCAGTGTCATCATAGTTGTGAAATTTTGACAATGACAGTTCTCGAACGAAGTTTAGTTAAGCTGATCGCGTTCAGTTTCATTGGAGCAATTCACCCCAAATCGAATTCAACTCAATTCAATCGAATTTAATTCGATTCAAAACTTAGAGTAAGCCAAACCACCTTAAATCAAGCAATCGCCAGCTGTGTTTTTATTATGCGTAGTTCGCCGAAACCCAGCTTGTCTATCCGCACCTTTACATAGTTTTTGTCGTTTCCGTGATTCAGAATAACATAGTTTAGAGATAAAAATCTGTCATTTACTTGAATGCACCGTAGATGATTGTAGTGTAATTACAAATGTAATTGCTTGCAAGTCTTGGACAAAAGCAATTGATGTAAGCAACAATGCTTGTAGGTATGTCCTAGAGTTTAATGGTTTAACGTACCCTTGGGCAAGAACCAAGGTAACCGACATAGCCCGAAGTATTGCCAAACTTAAGTAGCAGTGGGCAGAGCACATTGCTCGCAGAATATATGGCCGACGGGGCCGAAAGGTTCTGGAGTGGCGACCACATACCGGAAGACGTAGCATTGGAAGGCCCCCCATAAGGTGGACTGATGACCTGGCCGCAGGAATACGCTGGATGCGAGAAGCACGGCGGTGCTTGGGGGAGGTCTATGTCCAGCAGTGGCCGTGTTTCGGCTGAAATGATGATGATGATGATGGCACTTGGCCAAAATATTAGTGGATATTACATTAGTTACAGTTCGATTCAAACTTAATGGCGGCTCAGAACATGAGGCGAGTCGCTGCGCAGTAACAATTTCATGTGTCAGCGGGGGTGAGGGGTAGGGTACTGCGCAGCTAAAAGCTAATTTCCGAGCCGCCATTAAGTTTGAATCGATCTGTACTTGGCTGAAATTATGTTTTTTTTAAACTACAGTTTATTTTGTCTATGAAATTATGGTAGCTAATGCTAAAAGTTTTTTGGCTATTACCAAAACGCAATACTTTTTTTTACCTACCATTTTGTCCTGCGGTTTCTTACTCCACTTATGTGTTTTTTTCATCATTCTTTTAAATCGACAGCTTAAATAGTCTGTCTTAACTTAGCAGTTAAGTTATGTACAGACTGAAGCTGTCGATTAAAAATAATGATGGAAAAAACACGTTAGTACATACGGCTCAAAGAAAAACCTGTAAGTTCGCGTGCAAGTAATCAGAATCACTGTAAGAAAAATAACTGTAAATAGACCAATAAAATAACAAACTGATGATTATTTTTCTATTGTATCACATAATGATGTGAAGCATTTACCTGAACATCGACAATTGAATTCGAAATACATAGAAATTGCTTTATAAAAAGAAGGTACACTGCTCCTTAATCTTTGGGACCAATTCGTAAAATTTAGATCAAGTTCAAATAAAAAAATATTTATTTAATTTGGCAAAAAATCAGCACTATTTCAATGTCAGGACCGTTCTTCACCACTTCCAAGTGTTTTGGCTGGGAAAAAGAAGTGGCGTTCTTGGCTGGGATGAAGTGGCGTTTTTGGCTGGGAAGATGTGACGTTTTTGGCTGGAAAGAAGTGGCGTTACAAAATTCCCTGCAATGAAATATTTTTGTAAAGTTCGTTCTTTTAAATGGCACTGCCTATCGAACCTCCACAACTCAGTTACTGGGAAGCACGATACCCTTTGGCAAAACTGGTTGTCAGACTTTCGGGTTTCTGACTATCCGTTACTGAAAAATGACAACCAGGACCAACAGGTCCTGGTTGTCATTTTTCAGTGGTAAATTCGCGGGTTATCATAGAAAAAAACAGATTAAAAATTAAAAGACATATTATATATAGACAAAAACAGTGTTGGGAAAAAGAAAAAAAAAAGGTTGTAGATATTATTGATAATGATGATGACTCCAAATGATGATCAACATCATCTATTCATGATCATCTATTAGATAGAATAACAACAAAAGCACATAACAGTAACGTACCCAAGACGAAGCAAGTTGTCGTAGCTGTGAAGACCGCCGAAGCCACCAGTAGTAACACGAACGACCCGTTGATGGCACGGTCCGTTATAGTATTGACCACTATCGCGAACATCGACACTACTGTCGCTGCTACTATCGCTTGCACCTGAAGAGAGAAAAATAAATAATTGAGTTATATTTTTACACATTAAAAATCTTAAGAAAGACATACAGACAGCAAAATTAGCCTGTAATGCTCCCACAACTGGGTCAAAGGCCTCCTCTTTGTGAGAGGAAGGGGTCCGTAATCCTAGAGTGGTTCTTGAGGAAGGTTTTAGTATATAATAACCGACATCCACGCGGGCGAAGCCGCAGGCATCAGCTGTGTTGATTAAAATATGATTCACGACTGTAATAAATATGGCTTTTCAGAATTGTAATATATATTGACGTAAAAAACGCAAAATTTAGTTCGTTGTTTTTCTATTGAAAAGTTGTGAATCAGTTTCACTCATACAACATATGAATGTGACAGCATTACAAAGTCAATACTTAGTCATAACACATGTTATTATTTTTGTAGTGCAAAGCAATTTCTTTTGTTTGTCATAAGTAACTCTTGTGAGGGGAAGTCCGGACCAGCTGCCGATAAAATTAACTGTTCTGTCATCATCATTGTAAGAAAATATTGTTTGCGATTGTCGCACCCGCGATATCGCGCCTCTTTGTGGGGAGCCTTTACTGGTGTAATGGCACACCTATTATTGTTTAATGCAACGCAGTTTTTATAGCTACTTATCCAGTGATTGGTTTGTCTACCTTCATTTATCTTCTGAGTAAAATCCGTGAGCTCACTCCTGAAATATTTCGAGTTCTGAATTAGGCCGAATTGCATTCAAATGAATATCTACTTTAATTATGTCAATTCGATGCATAGTGTCAACTTGCTTATCCTTGCTATGTATTTGAACCATTTTTGTTTTTTACCCGGGAAATTGTAAGAGTAACCAGCAGAACTATCATTCCTTTCGTAGTTACATAGACTATGTTCATCACTCGTGCGCAGGGTTCAAACTAGTGGCATCCTGAAATGGAAAGGCATTATTGCCATTCCTGATGGCATTCGCGCAGACCGCAGACGTTCAATTGTCAGTACCTGAACCATTGCTGTAGGGAGACGTACTAACCAATTGAAGTTTGTAATAATGTTTATGTGATGTCTATTTCATTCCATGTTTTGAAATTTAATTTTACCTAATATGCTTCTATACTATCCTTTATAGGTCGAGATAAACATTTATTTATTTCTATTTTAACACATAAAATATGTAAAAAAGACCCTAGGCACATAGGTAGGTAGGTACTGCAATAAAATTACAAAAAGTTATAAAAATCTTATTAGTATGCAAAATTAAAAAGGCGCTTATTGCTAATTAAAATTACCATTTTTAGTACCAAAATTAAAAATCCAATTCCATTAAAACTTTGATATTTTTTAACTGGTCATATAACTTATGACTTCTAGACATCCGCTAAACGAAGACGGCGCCCGCGCCTCATGTAAATAATCCGGTAAAATTCCCTATTGAAAATCAAATGCGGCGCATTTTTTTCCTTTTTTCCTTAAAATTACCACATAAATAGATTCTCAGTACGATGTACTCAACAATACATTCACTGATCAGACATCGTTTTTTTACATGTTGTGTAAACCTCCAACTGTCACTAACGAGACACAATAGATTTTTAATTGTTATCGCATTCTAAAGGCTGATCGAAAGTTGAGCGGATAAAGATAATATAGATTACATTTTTTTTAATTATAATACTTATAAAAATATTATTATTATAAATACGTATTCGCCATAACATTCAGACGTACAGATGAGGTCAAGAACTTTGCTTTTAATAAATACGTATATTTAACCGACATAGCAAACGAGGTGTTTACATTATACGTGTGGTGACGCTGCGCCGGCGTCATTCAAAGGCGCACACGATACTATTTATAAAATATAATAGTCACTACAGGCTTGTATTACTGCTCAAGTATTCTAAACACTGCTCTAGATTTGTTCAATTTGAATAAGACCTTTTAATGTAAACATCGGATAAGATTACTGGACGGTCAGCTGCAAAACTCGCGATTTCGAAGTTGGTCCCATAGTAGAAGTTATTCAGTAAGATGGAATAAAGCACCTCTTGTGAGGAGCTCGTGGCTAAGTAGTAATAGCCGCACGGGTCGATCAATGAGGTTAAGCTCCGCTTACCGGGGTTGGTCCGTGAATGGGTGACCATTTTTACATATCGAGACTCCTCCGTGCTTCGAAAAGCACGTTAAGCCGTTGGTTTTTTGAATTGTTTTTAATTTCTTAACACAGTTAGGGATATTATTATAAATTATTGGCGCTCTGTATACAACGCTTTTATACAGGGCGAGGCTATTACGAAGTTTCGCTATCTACTGGTTTATTTTGCAGTGTATTTGTAAACCAAACAGAAAGTCGGATTACGTTCCTCATAGATAATAAAGATTTATGAATAACATTCTACTTTGTCATCAGGTAACCTGGACATGTGCCTGGCATCCAGACTGTCGACGCAAGCTAACCTCGGTAACATGACATCTACGAGAGAAGTCATATCCATGGTCGTTGGAAACATATCATTAGTACAGGTAAATATTATATCCTGCTAATTATTTTGTTCACAATAACTTTTTCATGTCTCTTCCTTTTCTAACGTGTCCATGTCTCCATGACTTCTCCTTCTGATTTTCATCAGCTTCTGAATTGCATTACAGGATTCAAATATTATTTATTTATTTTATTATTTATGTACACACAGTGAAAAACATAAGATACGACATAATTAAAATATGAGTACCCTACTGCTTATTTCTTATGAAATTTCTTCCAGCAGACCTGCGAAAGGAGAAATGAGATAGAAAAGTAGACAATAGTGTGTGAGAACAAGAAAAGAAAAACATGATTATGCGAAGTCTTAACTAAAAATATTACTACTTATAATATCTAGGTTCCACCAATCACAAAAAAAGAAGGCTTTAAAACGATCTTTAAGTAATACTTGAGTCTAGTCTTATAAAGTTTGGAGAAACATACCAGTGGATAGGCCTGACGGGCCCGTGGCTAAGTAATAACAGCCGCACGGGTCGACCGATCAGGTTAAGCTACGCTTGCCGCGATCGGTCCGTGGATGGGTGACCATCTTTACATACTGAGACCCCTCCGTAACTCGCAAAACACGTACTGCCGTTGGTCCCGGCTGTCGTTCTTGGATCTTTGACAGTCGTACCGGGTTGTCAGAAACCTAATAGTCCGACAACCAAGGGGTAGTATTGTATTTATTACCCAGTGACCGGGTTGTGGAGGTGATAATAGGCAGTCGTTCCTTGTAAAATACTGGTATGCAGCTGCATCCGGTTAACTACATAGTTGGGAAATGGCTAGGCAGATGATGACCGGTGCATCGGCCTCTTCCAAGAGTCTCAAGCCTAATGTCAAGCTGTCTTTTACAGACTTACAATAAATAATAGGTCTACATCTAAACCATTGGTCACTCCTGGCGGTGTGTATAACTCATAATACTTCCTTTACTCCCGTAGTTTACCTACAATCTAGCATCTGTGACGATAAGTAGTTTCAGAATTTACAGACTTCCTTGTTTGAAAAAAGTGCTGTGAAATACACACATTTTACATTTATATATGAACCGACGTGTAAATCGATGTGATTGTTTGAGGCTATCGCACGGTCATTACACGCGGTAATAGCGACGGCTCAATTTGTGGGTGTTTACATGTTCGCTCTGTCAACTTGAGTGTCCATTTCGTATGACATATTGTAAACAATTTCCTCGATTTATAGAGTTATGATAATAAAATATGAAATAGAATCGGGGGTAGCTCTTTTTACTACATGAATTTACATGGAATTTCAACTGTAAATTGTTAATATACTTACACCCCTTCCTGTTTCACACACTTTTGTTCTGTATTATTGCGGATCAGTTCTCCCCGTGGGACTCAAGTATGCCTCACCGTCTTCATCTTGATCTGGAACGTTGTCTTCTACTCTTCAATGGGATATGCCTAGTGTTGCTTTGAGAAATTGTATAAGCTATAAGCCCATAGGCTATATTAACGGTCAATCACCAAACGTCCCGACAACCTTTAATTTTAACACTCGCATTGGGCGGATAGGTTCACTAAGGGCTTGTGTATAGCAAGTCTTTCTGAACTACCCGCAAGGAGCCGCGTGGTGGATTACGGCCCCCTTCCTCTCACAAAGAGGAGGCCTTTGACCCAGTTGTGGGAACATAACGGGCTAATTTTGCTGTCTGTATGTCTTTCTGAAGATTTTTAATGTGTAAAAATATAACTCAATTATTTATTTTTCTCTCTTCAGGTGCAAGCGATAGTAGCAGCGACAGTAGTGTCGATGTTCGCGATAGTGGTCAATACTATAACGGACCGTGCCATCAACGGGTCGTTCGTGTTACTACTGGTGGCTTCGGCGGTCTTCACAGCTACGACAACTTGCTTCGTCTTGGGTACGTTACTGTTATATGTGCTTTTGTTGTTATTCTATCTAATAGTGTTTGTATACTTCGGTTGTTAATCAATTCACAACTTGAGGTGACTTGTTGTTGGACAAAGTAATGTTGATCATCATTTTGAGTCATCATCATCATCATTATCAATAATATCTACAACCTTTTTTTTTATTTTTCCCAACACTGTTTTTTTCTTCTTTTTTTTGGACTGTTGCCAAATAAATGTATTTTGTTTTTTTTTTTTTCTTTCGTTGCCTTTTTGTGCTATTCTTCGGTGGTTTGTACTCATCCCAGCCAAGACTTCTTGACAAACTTATTTCTTTACACGACAAATAGAATGTTTAGAAGCTCGTTGATAAAATTTATTAGTGACTCCGATTTATAAGAACTTTCTATTTTAAACAATAATGATTTTTCTTTCCATTCAAGAATTGTCTTTAGATTTTCCCTTGAAATTTCACTCATGTGCAAATAACTCCATAACAATTATCTAGTATTTAAGATGCGGATAACGTCCTGAGCTACACATACGTATTTTCTTATTTTTTTTCCTCCCTGTTTATTAAGTTCTTTGTGTTATTTTCCCCCGAATTAAATAAATAAACATATCTTGAATTATTTTCTAGAAAGACAATAACCATATCCGCATGCCATTTCAATTTAATAGCCCTCAACAAACGTGACAGCACATAGAATATAACGTAACTTATGGTCAGCGGTTAATTGTATGTAATTATTCTGGGCACGTAAGGAAATTAAGATAAGATTATCACCATATATCATCTCGTGAGTTATAATTGGTCTTATGGACTATTAAAAACGGTGACATAAGTCTATTTTCCGAATATGTCGTACATAAAGCCAGTAATCAGTTCTGGTCTACCCACAGCTAAATGTCTTCCTGGGTAAAACTATTTGCGGTCTGAAAAAAAAACTGAGCCAGTTTTTAAAGTTCTTGAGCTTTAAAAACTGGCTCAGTTTTTCTATAGTACAATCAGGGAAACAGTATTTTTTTGCAGGTTGTCTCACTACGTAGTTTTTTTGTTTCTCCATTTCATACGCCTGATGAAGAATGACATTTGTGATTTGAATATACGGGCAATTCCAAAATTCACAATATCTACAAAATATCAGTGTATTTCAACATTCACATTTTTATAACGAACGCTTTTAACGTGCTTTCTACATTGTTCGCACATATGTATAATTTCAACATGAATGAAGTAACCAGTTTAAAAAAAAAAAAAAAAAAAATTCCCTGTGTCCGTGGAGTTTCTTGCCCGTTCTTCTCCATAGGTACCTACTACGCTTTGGAATGGGCAACTAGCTTCATATTTCTGACTAACTCTTTGACAATTCAAAAGTGCCTGTAAATGGTTTAATTGAAATAAATGCTTTGACTTTTAGTTTGAGACATCCTCCTCCCCTTTTGCCAATTTATTTGGAGTTGGCACAGCTGCACTGCTTGATCTTCTTCTTCCAAGTTCCTACATCGCTATAGCCGTCATCTCTTTAGTCATCACAGTCCTTTTAATGATCATTTTTGTTCTTCCAGACTTCGTGATGGTAATGGTGATCTACGGCTCCCATAAGTTCAAGGTGAACCCTGACAACGTGGCGACACCTCTGGCAGCCTCTATCGGTGATATTGTGAGCAACACAGTACTGGCTGTCACTGCGCAGTATATGTTCGAGCAAATACGTGAGTATGCTTTAACTATCCGCATATAAGATACGTTGAATAAGCAAATATTGTAACTTCTTAGGGAAGTGAAAGAGTTAAGAATATAAATGTGTTGGGTGGGAGAGGAAAGATGGATGGATTGTATGAGGAATGATAATTATGAAGATTCTAAACTATAGTAGGGAATGAATGGTAGCGTGGATAGGAAATCATTTTGCGCTGATCCCAAGTACATAACATTGGACGAAAGACGTAAGAAGAAAAAAGAGTATAATGTACAAAGACAAGACAGAATGGTAAAGACTAAAGTAATTAGATGGATTAGGATGAGTGATGAGTTGGGTAACTAGTTTAGTGAGAACTATTAAAAGCTTAGTTACCTCTTGAACGAAACTTGACAAAAATAATGATACAAATCATCAATTTTCAAAATTAAAAGGTACTGATAAAGGAAGGAGTGAGAAAGGTGAGTTTAGTGAAATCAAAAATAGACTTTTGGTTAACATAAAAGATTTATTTGGCATGTCTGTTTTACTCACACTTCATTTTGATTGTATGAAAGACAGTACACAATTCACTTGAAACATTTTGCATGAGTTTTATTGTATAGATGTAGATTTCACGTAAATCAATGATCAAACTAAGGTAGTACTCAAAATAACATATAAAATAATCTTCTTAGCGAGATATGCTTCTTATCAAAATGAATTAATCTAAATAATATTGAGAATTTCTTAATCACGATTAATCACTACTATTAAAAAGTGTATCAAGAAACATCTATATCATAAACTAATGGATTTAAACGGTTTTCGTATTGATTGACGTCAATCATAATTCATAATCAAACAGTTCGTAGGAATGAAACAATAGCACATTCAAATACGTATTTGCTTGCTCATATACTTACCTTTTATTTGACCACTGCACTTCCTGCACCCTTAATGCGTAATACACGATCAATCAGAATTGGAATCGGTATCAAACAAATGTAGGTCCAATCCATTTCTTCATAAGTTCGGAAAAAAATACTGCTCAACAACGTAAATAACGCAATGAATGTTGTTGAACTGTCAAAATGAAACAAATTAGTCGTAATTGGTTACGAAAATAAGTTACGCAATTAGATAGCTGCTTGCTCGTCATGAATAATTGGCGGGAAAATTAGTCTTGAATTTATGTTGCTACGAGATTAGCAGTTCTTAACGTGCAAGATATGATTTCAAGTGTTCCAATGCTGGAATCGTCTGATTCTTTTCTGAATCATTTATTTATACTAAGTTGACGTGTTGTCATTTATGGTTAATTTATCATATTCTAAAATCAAAATTTTTATTTCATATAAACCTACATGGGCACTTATGAAACGTCAGAAGCTAGGGGCATGGTTCGAATTGGTCGTTTCCTATGGGGGAGATCCGGGAAGAAACTAAAATGATGTCAAATGACAGTGTTATTAGGTATGGGAGGACAGTGTAGGCCTTTGAACAAGTACTACTTAACAAAATAGAAAATGGTCAAAAAACCTAGAGACTACAAGGCCTACAACTTTCTTACATTCACATAATGTATAAGAATCTCTAAAAGAGATAAATAAAAGAAAGTTTTAGAGTTCTAGACTTTAGTTGGCATATATTATTTTCTCTATCACCATCACAATCCAAGCCAGGGAACTTCATAGATTAAAAAAAAATACTCTACTAACTAATAATATTTAACATAAACTAACAAACTATTTACATTATATACTAAATTAAATTGCTGATTAAAAGTAACTAACTATAACTCTCTACTTAAATTAAATGGTCCGTAAATTCAACTCTCCTTCTTTGTCAGTCGTATAAAATAGCTGTAATATAGCAAATTGACATCATCTCAATCTGCTCAAGTTCCCTGGCTGTACATTAGTTAAAGGGCCGACTCTATGCCAGTCAACTTTACCATCTAACCTTCTAACAATTTCGTCATTCCTACAGAGATATCGCTATGGCAGCCCATAGCGCTGATGTGCGTGTACTACAGCCTGCTTCCCCTGTGGGTGTTCATCGTCTGGCGCAACAAGTACACCAAGAAGGTTCTCACCAGCGGCTGGACTCCTGTCATCTCTGCGCTCTTCATCAGTGGGTATGTACTCAACATCTTTAACGTGTTTTACATTTATAACGATTTCACGCGCGTGCGTAATTACCACCATGAATTTTACTGGCATGAAAAGTATCCTGTCTCACTTGAAAATTGGAAAAATTTATAAGAGTGAAAGAGTCCTACAGGGATACAGGCATTTTCTTTATGCTACTGAAAATGACATTAGCATAATAATGAAAAAAAAAAACAACCCTGTCTTTACTGTCGCACAGTCGGGTAATAATATCAACATAACAGTGATAATCATACATAGGTAATCACGAATCAAACAAAAATTATCTTGGGAAGCTTTCCTAATTTTAAGACCAGTTTTATGTGTATTAAATCTACCTACTGTAACCTTATCAAAAATTACTAGACACATCGAATGTAAATTCTTTCCTTTGATTTAAAATTAATCTATATTCAAACATTGTTTGCTTTCATGCTGAATCGCGACTAAATCGCTAATCACCGATGCTAAAGACCGCATAACTGCTCCGGTGCTTAATTTAACATCAAATTCTTTAACATCACCATTATTTTTTCCATCAGTATCGGAGGTATCGTCCTCGACAAGGCAGTGGACCACTACCGCGGCTACGAAGTCTTCCAGCCAATCGTCAATGGTATCGGCGGCAACCTGGTCTGCGTCCAGTCTTCGCGCCTCGCCACCCACCTGCATCAGACCGCTATTCCTGGAGAGCTTCCGGAGAACACCAGACTCGTCGAGTGGCCTTGGAAGACGCTGTTCTTTGGAAGTGAGTGACCGAAAATATACAAAGACTTTTTCATTTCCTTCATCATCTTTTTTTATCATATTTGGATACGATACTACTGCCTCGTTGGTTCAGTGGTCGCAAGCGCTATTGCTGACTATGGGGTTCAATTCCCAGGTCAGGCAAAAGTGTTATTGGGTTTTTCTATCTGGAATTGCTCAGTAGCAGCCCGGAGTCTAGATTTGCACCAGGCTGATGGCATTCGGTTCGCCCTCTCTGCTATAGAAAAACGATTCATTGTAAACTATAACATGAAGAGCCTTCAATTCTTTCCAATGTGCTTATTTCTAAATCAAATTCTTTTTATTTCCAGCTGCCGCAGCTAAAGTGGCTCGTATGCTGCTGATCCTTGCGCTATTCGGTCAGATCATCTTCATGGTTGTCGCTGACGTCATGTACCAGGGCGAGGTCACCTTACAACTACCCTTCGGCATCACTTATTTGTTGAGCTCATTGTTGCAAGTAAGTAATTATTTTAAGACATACTTATCTTATGGTTTTATTTCTGTCGTGTCACTTAGGTTTAGCTACTGAATCTTGCTGATTGGCTAATATTTTAAACTTACTCGTATCATGAGTTATTTCCATACTTAGTTAGTGCTAATACGGCAGTGAGAGAATCATGAGATTCATGTGATTTGGTGTAGTTACATGGCAGATATTATTATCTACCATGTAACTACACCAAATCAAATGACTTTTAGCCATAGTGCGTTCCCCACAAAAATTACTAAACTAAATTGTAACTGAGGTACAACTTGCTTCCAGGTCATGGTACTGTTATACCTAGCTTACATGCTCGTCCACCTGATGTGGCAGAAGAAGAAAGACCCTGACAACGCAGCCATCCCCTACCTCACCGCCCTCGGTGACTTGCTCGGATCCGTCTTCCTCGGACTTACCTTCGTCATCCTCTCACAGTTCGGCATGGAGTATGGAAACAACGTCCAGTGAACAGGTAGGACAAACCTGAAGGCATAAGGAAAGAAGAAATATGGATCTTGAGAAGTTAAAGTCTGTTTCAAAGATTTTAATAATAGTTTTGGATGTAAAATGATTTTTTAATAGTCTTGTATTTTTGAATAATCTTCTGGATTCTAGATCAAAATTGTTGCAAGACTTTGTCGTTTTACGAGTTTGTTCCTTTGAGGATCAGTACTGAATTGTAGTGTTGTCTTGATGTTCCTTCTAGCTCTGCACGTTTGAGCATAGCTAACCAAAACGACATTACCAAAGGATATGGAATCATTCATCGCGTTTTACTAGATAGCAATGTTTCATCAATTTGCTTTTAGATGATCATTTATTTTTTATTCCAATATGATTCGGTCAACGTGAGACAAAATGGATAATTCAAGTCCTATCAGTATTGAATATTAAAATTAAAATTGTACATGTCAATTGGTGTGCCAATATATTGATGTATGTTGACGACGTCATTAACTTTTTAACGCGACAGTATTTAAAATTTTCAAAGATTTATCGTTTTTTGAACATTATTTATTACTATTTTGAGAGATTCTTGTTGAGGTATCGCTCTCTTTGTATTAAGAGTTGACATCCTGAGAGTCAAACTGTGATATAAGAAATGTAAAAATGTGATTTAACGCAATTATTAATGTTTTGACATCAATTTTAATGAGATGGACAATAAATTATACGGCGGAGTAGAAATTGATGAATTTGAACAGCTAAATTCAAAATTGTGTTACCATATTGACTCTCTTAATTTAAAGTTTTATTTTTAACCATTTTTCGAACTTCATCTAAGCTTTGCTATTCAAATATTTTCTGACATTGGTTACCATCTGGAATTAGTTTAGGCATTTATGATGTTTTTAAAATATTGAATAAATTATCGGCAGCGAGGCTTTTACACAAAAAGCCAGGATACAAGATGTTCCTAATCGAACTATTCCCTTGCGATCTAATACTTTATTAATTAGGTGTCATATCCAAATATAATTGGCGATAGTTTTCGATAATTTTGTAGATACGTGTGTAAATATTACCTGTATATCACTACATAGTGATGCTGTAACGTCATTTGTTAGTACTTATGTGATATAGCACTATTTATACACTTGGTTTTTGTATAAGCTATTGAAACTTTTGAAAACCTCACCAAAGAAAGAAAGAAAAAAAGAAAAGTATTTATTGGAACTCTCACAGGAGATCAGAAATTAAAATAAACACACTCATAGAAACATAAATAAGAAAAAACAAAGTAAAATGAAAATATAAGCAGAAAGTCCTGTACAAGGCCAAAAGGCTCCTATCTCAGTATGATGCTGCGACAATTAAATATAAGTGTCGAAGGTTGGTATTCTGATAGGGCCCGCATTAGAAGTTAGTACCACATCAAAAAAAAAAAACGTGATTTCCAAACGAGTAGGTAGATAGTACGTGTCAGTGTGTTAGTACAGTCGACCGCACGTCTGTGGTAATACTTCGACCTCGAAATGGCCTAGCGTTGTAAGGAGTTTCAATCTATCCATCTTTTACTAGTTTTGTTTCCACTGGCACGCGGCCGCTGTACACATTTATAATACAAAAGGCAGTGCAATTCCTATCCTCATTCATCAGACAATTCCAAAACCTTCAAATTTTTCGTCATTGATACCGATAAAACTTACATGTCAGGTACTTTTTATAGGTTCAGTAAGGTCATCAATTGAGATGTTCGAAGGTTCTAGTACAATCAGTTGCCAATTTGAAGGCATCACACGTCTGGACGTTTTTTTTTTAATTTTCGTCACTGATTTTCCTCGGTTGTTGATTTTATCACTCGCTATCTTGATAATGAGTTTTGTTACTTTTCGGAAATGTTATAACTACCTAATTTTTATTATAATTATGAGAGTTTTTTTTCGTTTTTTTTTCAAAATTTTGGTATAGTTTTTTTTTTTGCTATTTTTTTTTTGCTTATTCAAAAACCAAGTGTTAGTTCGTAATCTAGTGTATAGTTTAGGAAATTGAGTACAATAAAGCAATTACGTAGTATTTAAGTTAAGAGGCCTAAAATAATTTATTGAACTAATGTCGTATAGAACAGATTGGTCACGATTGGTTATCACCAATTTAATAGTATTAGACAAGCATTTGATGAACTGCAGGGTAATTGTGTAACACACTTACAGTAGCAATGGCTTTCATTTTGACCGTTCAACAACATTCATTGCGCTGTTTACGTTGTTGAGCAGACAAATTATTCGAACATATGAAGCAATGGATTAAATTATTCAGATTGTGATTGAAAGTGTGTTACGTAATTAGAGTGCTGGAAATAGAGAACTAACGTAGAAATAATTAATATACGTTTGTGTGAGATCTCAAAAAATAATAAAAAAAAGAAAATATTTGGACCTGTTTATTTCTACCTCTACTGGCAAATACACAAACACATTGTGTATAAAAATTGTATGTGTGATACATAAATTACAATTTATTTTTGTTAGTAAAGTTTTAATAAAATTGTAAAAAAAATATTATCCACATTATTTGAGGGTACAGTCAACCGCGTGAAAATGTTGGTAATGTGAACTTTGTTCATACCTACTTGTGATGTATAACTACGTTGTCGACTGTACTTCCTTGGATACAGTGCTTCTTAGTAGGATATTGTCATTTAACCAAATATCTAATCAAATATTATTTATTAGCATACAGTATCAAGAAATCGTAACAAAAACATATTACTCTTATTTTTCTACCTTATTTAATAGAAGCAAATAGGTTGGATAAAAAAAATCTTAATCCTATTAAGTAACTACAATTTTCGACAGTGTTCGAGATACTGTACGCAAATAAAACAAAATGTGACCATACTTCAGTAATATTAAGGTATATTTTTTGAATGAATGATGTGATATAAATGAGATTTTAACTTGTATATAGAGAATTGTTATGTAGTACGTAAATCACTGAAAAAAGCTGTTGATAGTTTGTTAGAAACGCTTACCTTTCATAAAAGGCTGCACTAGACATCAATTATTAAATAAAAAAAATCAAAAATGGATGATTGGTTGCACGATTTTCTTCTACATTTTAGGTTTTTATAACAAGAAACTTTCTTGTCCATATTTCATTTCAATCTAAAGAAATAATTTTAGATAAAAAATTGTAAAAAAAAACAAATTTTAATATACTGGTAGCAGCATTATGCAATCTATGAAAAACAGGACTAGTCAATATATAAAGACATAAAACCCAAAATTGCGTTTTATAATAGCTACTGTCTGTTTATAGTATTATTTTATAATTATGTACGGTTGTCCCGTCATTTCTTTTTGTCTTAAGTGAAACTGACTGACTTAAAAAAAGCTGCTGGATTGTTCCCTAATTAATTAATAATATAAGTATATTTACTTAAAATAATGGTGGCAATACGAAAACAATCTCGCTTATGATTATTATATTTGACGAGAAAATAAAGTGCAACCATCCGTTTACTAAGATAGGATTAAATAAAAACTCTTTGGTCCGAAAGTGCCATTAAGGTTCAAGTTATAGGTAATTTTTTGTTACACTATTTTCTTCTGTATAAAATTGGTATCTTGGTTCGTACATTGACTATTTGAATTCGAGTATAAGAAAGAAAATGTCGCTATTTTGTGAGAGCTAAAGTGGTTAATTTTATACAGAAGTCATTAAAGCTGTCATTAGTATCAATTTCTTGTCAATTGTTATAAAACTTTGATTTATTATACATCTTTCAATTGTTACCTAAGACTTTAAACTTTTACTAAGTAATAAAATCTGTAAATATTCAACGATAAATATTGACAGATATAATATTGAGTTATCGTATACCACTGCATCCCATCAACCAATACTAAGAATTTGATACTAATTTAAGCATTTGGTCGTTTTTACGTGCGAAAATATTGGCCAAAATAAAAAAATTGTGCCTCACACTGCCCACCGATTAACTGTATTTTGTTTTCAATACTTACTTTATCAGCAATATCAAGTAATCTATTATCAGTTTATTAAAAAATTAATAAAAAATCTTTTATTTTCACTTAAACATTGTACAATAAATAGTCACTTATTTTTGTCGCTAACTGTAATCAATAGTCTAAAGTCAAAGTATTTTGTCCAAATTTTCTCACATGTAAAAATGTAAATAGTGTTATTTATAATATATACTTTGATAATATGTACATTCCATAGAAACAGCTTTTGAACGACAATCACGTGGTTTATGAACTGTATTGTTTTAATTTTAAGTTTTATACCATCAATGTATTCCTATTGTGATGTCCAAACATAGTGTAATGTAATTTTTATTTCAAAATAAAATGGATTAAATTAATACTGTCGTTTTACTTGAGTTAATAAATTCAACACTTGGGATATATCGTAACATCGCAAGGAATGGAAAGAATAGAAATAGAGGATTTGGCTAGCACCTTCTTCTGCCCACAGATATAATTATGAGAAATATTTGTCACCACGTCACCACGTTCTAGACAAGTGAAAATCGCTTCAAAAGCGTTTCGTATTTCTACAACGACTTTCAACAGGATTGACATAAGCTTTTCGATAGCTTATGTCAGTCCTATACATTTGTGCCTTTTCCATCGTCGTTATCGCTGATAGAATGTCACTAACGATTTCGATGACTATAATACTGTTAGCTTTATTTGTATAAACACGTGTACTTAAATACAGAAATGTTCTATCATGTAATGTGGCGTTCAAATTGGTAAGAAGAGATGGTGCAGGAACCGTGACTATATTTATCAAAGTCTATACATAAATTACAAAAAAAAAACAACCGACTTCACAAAAAAAAACTAAAAAAGTGAAAAATTACTTTAATTTCGGAAGTCGGTGGCAAAAAACGAAAATTGAAAAGCAAAGACACCGACTAAAAAGTTTTTATTTTTCACTTTTTAGTTGTGGTACCCACCCCACACAAATTCGTATACCGTTATCTGCTATGTAAATAAAGACTGAGATATCGTCTACATACTTGCGTATGTAGACGATATCTCAGTCTTTATTTACTTTTTAGTGGGAACTATTTAGTGGGAAAAATACGTAATTATTGAAGCTAACTCAAAAACTACGCAAGCAAAATTAATAAAAAATACAAAAAAAAAAAAAACATATACACGAATTGAGAACCTCGTCCTTTTTGAAGAAGTCGGTTAAAAAATGAATCCCTATTTCCCTTGGTCACGCGTGAACGGCGGAACGGATTTGGATGAAAGGCACGTAGACCATGAACTGGAGAAGGACATAGGATACCTTTTATCCCGATATCCCCACGGGATCAAGACTTATGCGAGTGAAACCACGGGGCGCAGTTAGATACATTATAAAATTACTTACTAAATCATAATTACTTAACGTAGTAGGGGGATCTTTTCCCAGCAGTGGGATAATACGGACTGGTACCTACCTATGTTTTAGTTCAAGCTCTACTGGTTAGCCCTACTAAGTACATTAGGAAACTATCATGGAATTAATACCCTCGTTGGTCGTAACTTTCAAAGCCCTGATTCGGTCGCCAGGGTCACACAGAATCAAAAAAAAAAAAGGGTCTGACAGTAATATTAGGATTTTCAATTTGAAATCAGTAGCAGCTCATATTCTGATTGTATGACCGGTCGCCCCAATCCATGGCACAAGACATGCACCTAAAACATAACTGGCGAACTGTGCACTACATCTCTGGCTACTCTTGTGAATACGAGCATGATATAAATAAACCAAAGTACAAAAATATACTCATTGTGGTTCATTCATTCATTCAAAATTCCCATACTTCTTTTTTTCATACAGCGCCCTCTTTTTTATTTATACTTCTTCGTCGTCTTTAGTTCCGGAAAATTCCTCCAGATGGCACGAGCTGTACATGCGATTCACAAACCCGTAGAAAAAAAGGGGTGATTCTGGTTTCAGACGGACGGACATTGCGTCATCCTGAAAGTTTTAACTTACTAAAAGCAGTATAGATGGCGCTGCAATACCTCTGTTAACAGCAAAAAAGAATTACAGGTAAGTAATTGAAAAATTACTAAAATCACAGTTACACATGTAATATTGTAATTTCGAATTTCGGCAATGAATTTATGTTTTGTCGTTTTTTCATGTATGTTTCAATTTGCTGAAAAACAGTTAACCTAGAAACTCAATTCATTTGATTAATGAATTGTAGTTATTTATGTAAGTACCTATATCGAATCTTTATAACTCCACAGTAAGGTTTTCGTTGAGAAATGAAACAAAAAGAATATCATTTGACTCGCATATCTTTTGTTCACTACAAACTCGTGTATCTTAATAAGCCCGAGTACCTAGTTACGGAGACTACATGTATCTCGTTTTATTTTCGTAGAGAGAGCGAGATAGACATACAACTACTATTCATAATGTCAAACGTCATTGCAAACTGTAAGGCAAACAACAGATCAACGCGGACGAGAGCTTTTACATACAGTACCCATTTCCACCGCCAGAGGCGCCACAATAGCTCGAAAATACAACGAAACATGATAAATAGCCCCACGTCCGGAATACGAAAACATATTTATTAGACGAAACACATTTAATACTTCCAATAAATCATACAAATGGAACAAACGGAAGTTTTGCAGGTTAAAATTATGTCAGAGCTTTCAATGTCATCAGTACCTACTTCCATCGATTTTCAGATTTTCAGTGAACGATTTACCTCTGGAAATTATGTTGGGAAACTAACATTGGGAATTTGTGTAGCTTGAAAATGGCATGGTTGTGGTAAGAGAAATATGCGATAGTATTAGAAAATGGACGCGGTACACCTGTTCTGGATCGCGCGGTGGCCGCGGCGCGCGCCCGAAAGCTATTGCGATCGTTATGCTCGGCGGCGGGCAGCGCGCGTGCGCGTGGCGGCCGCCGGAGCCCGTCAGTCGGCCGCGAGCATCGGGCCCCGACATACCTTGCCCAAAAATCCGCCGCCTAAAGGTACCCACCACACCCGTACTATTTTAAAACCGTTCGAGACATCGCGCATGCGAATATCGATCCGCTTCACTCGGAATGGTCCCCGTATCTAGGTTAACCGGCTAAAATTAAAGGTGCGTTCCGAATTCAAGGTTGTAACCGCCGGCGCAGCTCCGAAATAGAGCTATCGTGCATGGAAAATGGAAAATATGTACCCAACGCACGTTGTCTTTAAGGGCGATTATCGTGTGCGTCACACGCCGTAATGGCGGACGGGAATTATGTAAGAATCGTACGTTGTTGTTTGAAAAAAAAATGAAATTCCTATGTGTAAGTGTAGGATGAAGTCTGCTGTCGAACTTTTCCGTCGATGTTGAATCAATAGAGTTACGTATGGTATACCCGCGAGTGTCGTGTTGTTAGAGCGTTGAGCCTTTGCTTTTTGTCAATATATAACGTTATGGGAGTGTCTCAGGATGGTCAGTAAGTACATGGGTGTAGAGTGAGTGTTTCTACGTGAAAGATTTAAATATAAATTGAGCGGCTCGCTCTGCAGAGAAGCGATAACTGCTAAAACATTGTGTTTCGCTCGAGAGCATGTTACATGAATTTCAGTGGACGCCACTCGGTCGTGCCAACGCTTTCCCGAAGCTTTCCATTATATAAACTAATGAAGGACACAATACACACTGTTATAGCACAATAACCTTTACAAGGCCCTAAATTAAGCTGATTTATGGTGGTCATAAAAGCCTGAAGTTAACCTAATTTCCACATTATTAGCTTTTCTTAGTATCTTTGTGTTGCTGTAGCAGACATGAAACAATTGGCTTTTCGTATAAATATAACCATACTTCCATACACTGAAAGTATTGATTATCAACCACATTTTCATTCTGAAGTTTCAGTTTTCCGACTGATTCTTTTAAGTTTCCTGTAACATTCACTATAATTTCAGTGCATTATACAATAAGGTTCCTATATATAAGTAAATAAAAAGAATATTCAGCTAATACATAAGTTTTTCAGTAGCAGAGTGCTAACCTAGAAAAATACTCACGCTATTTCCGCACGCGACCGATAGATGTCGCTACACGCCACTATCGACTTTTCCGAAGGAATGCAAATAAATATTCCTGTTTTAATCAAGAGAGACATTATTATTTTAAAGAATGTGTATTAATTAATACTATTAACGTAGCCATAGGTGTGCCAACATATCTAATGACTGTACTTACTAAGAAGTAATTACAATCTTAATGTATTTTCTTGTAATGATAGCACATATTTTAATTATCTAGGTGTTGATTTAGTTTTAATTCAATCCTATTTTTACTTCTTAACACTTTCACTAATTAATCAGAACTTTTCTCTGACTATCATGAAGGATCTACAAAGGTTTACTGATAATTACCATGATGTAATCACATTCTCTTTTCCAAAGTTGTTTCGTCCTTAAAATTATTGAATATTTCCATTTCAAATGAAAATGAAATTATTTACATATATAACAATAAAATAGTAGGTATTATGACCATAAAGATACACACGCGGCATAACCACCATGAAGACACATGCTCGAATCTTCAACTATCATCATCATCATTTCAACCGAAAGATGTCCACTGCCGAACATAAGCCTCCCCAAAGCACGGTCACTTCGACCGGTTCTCTGCTTCTCTCATAACCTCCCATAATTTCCCCCGAATCTATTTTCTTTCAACTCTTGCTATGTATCACATATAGTGGTGGGATCAGCCTTCCTGGTCTTTCCCTTTCACTTCGCTCTATCCTTGACATCGTCTTCGGATACCTGACACTCTTTCATGTCCTTTAGCACTACAGCCTTCCATCTTTTTTTGGGTCTACCTCAGGGTCTTGGACTGAGAATGGAAAGTTGTAGCGCCAAGTAACTGAATATGAATATTGTTGAAAGAAAATACGTAGGGACGTATTTTCTTTCAACAATATTCATATTCATTTCTTTATTTGCGTTCCATAATGTTAACAAGATCTTACAATGGCTTTAAAGCTAGGATACAATTACGAACCCGAAAAATATGTGCTTTTTTATAAAAAAACATATTAGATAACTAGGTATATAGATAGGCAGAATAGCTCCCTTACCCCAGTATAGTCAGGTTCCAAAGCTCCGAAGCCTGTAGCTGCCTTTTAAATACTGACATTCAGCCTTATCTAGGCAGACGGAAAGTCGGCTACAAAAGTAGGATGATGTAATAGGTCCTGTGTACTGTGAGTCATGCTTTGGTGGTGACCCCTTTTCATCCTCCATTGATCGTTAAATAAATAATACTGGCCTGGAACTGTTCCACTGCAGGGTTAAAGCCTGTTTTCTTACTGTGTATTGATCACCACCCTTACTCATTGATGATTTAACTAACAATTCATTTAAATCTTAAATAACTATAAGATTTTCTATCAATAAGTGATAGAATATCATATAGTTATTTAAGATTTGAAGAATACCTACCTACGAAAGACCTGTGTATTTTGTTTTTGCTAACATTTAAAACACTGATTAGTGCATGCTTCGAACCTATAGATGAGGTTTGAGATAAATTTATTCTCATAAGAATACAATAAATCACTTACATGATAATATTAAAACTGAAACATATGTCAATACAAAAACTAGAAGAAATTTGTTGAAAGGAAAGAGCGTTTTACAAAAAATAAAAGGGTGTTTTACAAAAATTTGAAGAAATATATAGATATAGGAAATAATCTATAGATTTCTTCGCTTACCATTCCAATTGAGAAGGCAAGATGTCTCAAGAACTTGCCAACATTGGAATACTAGTTTTTCAGTAGCCTGAACTGTAGAGTATATATTTTATATGAACATAATGCCTCGTCCTATAAATTTTTCAGTGTCGTATATATATCTTGCATACAAAAAACACAACACAGAATTAATCAAAATTCTCTTCTTAGATGTTTAATAATCGTTCCGAGTAACCAGAAACTCGAAAGTCTGACAACCATTCTTAGCAAGGGTTGTCGTGTTACCCATTAACTGGGTTGTAAAGGTCAGATAGGCAGCCGCTCAATGTAAAATACTGGTATTCAGATACATCTGGTTAGACTGGAAGCCAACCCGAACATAGTTGGGAAAACGCTAGGCAGATGATGATGAGAATTATCTTAACAGTGGCGCTTTAAGTTCAAGTTCAGTTCAAGAAGCATATAAGATAATATCACAAAGAGACCTAAACACGATAAAAAGACTGATTTAAGACCCTGACTACAGGCGAGGATGATGATGTTAGATTATTACTTACTCGAGAAAACGGGGCGCTTTTAAGCCGAAAAGATCTACGAGATCTAAGAGGCACTAGTACAAGGATTATTTTCATAAACTTGTCCTTACATACATAATCAGCCTACAGCATTCCCACTGCTGGGACACAGGCCTCCTCTCTTCGAGAGGGAGCGGGCCCTAATCCACCACGCGGGCACAGTATGGGTTGGTAAATGTCACATGTGTTCGAATCTTGTCCTTATCCCAACTTATTTGGGTTCGGTACAGCATGTCTTCTTCTTCCATACTTTTCCATCAGTCATCATCCTCTTTCCATATCATTAAAACCAGCGCTGGAGCTCTGTCTCGCATAGGGTCGCAGCATTATGCTGAGCTTTGGCCGTTTTGCGTGGATGTGACGCATATTTTCCCCCGATTTGTTATTTTCGTGTATTTGTCCTGTCTTGCCGCAAATAAACGTATTTTCTTTCTTCTTTTCTTGTTCTTCCATTTAATCTTCTACACAGTCCATCCATTGTTTCCTTGGCCTCCACCTAACCTTATAGCCATCCACTGCCATATTCATTCAACACTTACCTATTACTACATATTTTCATAAACATTTTCAATTCCACAAAGTAATTCCCACTACTAATCGTATCAACTTAAATAAATAATGATTAAAACTGTGGCGAGCTTAGCAACAACGCACAATGTAGTAACGTCGACCCCTGACATTTAGGAAACGAGGCCAGGGGTTGCAAGCCTTGGGTCGGGAAGAGGATAACTTTTATGTTAGGTACATATCCCCATGTTCTGCTAAGTTTATTTAATATTTACTTAGTTAACTTTACGATTAGCCTCATTAGTAAGACGGGTAGAACTTTAAACTTCGCTTTAAACGGGCGGAAGCTAAATTTTACTCAAGTTACTATTTTTTCTTTGATTTATTTGGGTTCTATCTCTAAAATTTTTCGTTGTTTTACCCACAATTATATTATTTATGAATCAATCATTAAGATTATTTCAACAAAGCCACTTTTACCATTTCTTGATGCCCTATTAGCTATTCCTTTATATTTAACTAGCTGCCGCCAGCGGCTTCGCCCGCGTGTAATCTTTATAAATTATACCTTATGTTACTCAGGGTGAATGTAGCTTTCTAATGGCGAAATAATTTTTGAAATCGGCGCAGTAGTTTTTGAGTTTATTCATTACAAACATACATACAAAAATACAAATCTTTCCTCTTTATAATATTAGTGTAGATTTATTTCCCTTTGCATACTTATACATAATGTTAGTGTTAGATGGTATATTTTATTTAAGATTTGTAAAAGTAATTATGAAATAAATCATTTCGGTACCATTTTAAGTAGATAAAGATTGTTTTTAAGTACTATTTCTAATTATCTTTTCTCATCTGTAAGTTTACCTTTATTAAAAATCGAATGAAAAACACGCCCCTTATTACATGGGGCTTAAAACACCTCTTGCCAACCCCTGGGAAACAAGGCGTGATGTTATGTTATGTTATGAATTAAAAACAAGGGTTTTATTATCCTTGCTATTTTATGAAAACACCAAGTGCCTACCTAAACGTGGCGGAATTTCGCATGCGTATTCCGCTCTGAAGGTGGCATAGGTACCAGCGGACACGGACGCGGTGAAGCACTTTTGAACCTTATTACTTAGAGCATAGGAGTGAAAAGTGGTCAAGCGCAAATGTCCGCGGTTGTTTGTACCTATACATCTGCGCGGAAAAAACGCGCGTCTACGCTACCACGGCCAGCGGAATTCCGCACGCGATTTTCCCTAGCCTTACCAAATCGAAATAACTAATTCCGAATTCGGTGAACCCTCCGTTCTCTCACATTGAATAATTAACATTTATTTATTATAATTTTTATGGCCGGGCATGATTCTGTATGCTTAGGACACGTATACCGCAGGTATTTGTCGATATCGCAAAAATCTTTTCATTATACAGAACCTTTTGTATGTACATAGTACTTATTTACATTTAGCTGTGTGGTCGCCGCTTATAAAATAATGCTTGCTACATTTCTTTTAATAGGACTTTCATGTCGTGGGCAATTTAAATTAATTCTCGCGCGGAAATATTTTTCCTTAGCACAGAAAAATATGTTCCTAGTTGGTATTTAAAGATATTTATACTAAATTATTGTGCACTAGCTTATGCCCGCGGCTTCGCCCGCGTGGGGGTCGAAAATATCCCACGGGAACGTACTCCCCGGAATTAAAAGTGTCCTATGTGTTAATCCAGGTTATAAAGTAAACTTGTGCAAAATTTCATCTAAATGACTTTAAAAAGTCACTTATTTTAAAGATATTAGGCTGAGTTTGTCCGCGCAAAAAAGCGTAAAAAAAAAACTTGTAACAATTAAAGTAATGCTCCGAATTGTTTGGCATAAAGACAGCTTTAATCTAGATAAAATTTAAAAAAATATGGTCTAATTTAATTTAATAAGGATACGTAAATAATTATCCAAAAAAAATCGCTTATTTCAAGAAATGTTTACAAGCAATTTCTACCGAAATGTTTTTGTTATTGTGTGTTAATCTTAGAAGAAAGAAATATAGCGTTGCTACTCTATCGCTACCTAGGTCGTAGGTTCGAACCCCAACAGGCGCTTTACTTTGTGTAAATTATTTCATCACCACTGCTCTCAAAACGGTGAAGGAAAACATCGTGAGGAAACCGGCATGTCTTAGAACCAAAAATTCGAAGACATGTGACATCTACCAACCCGCACTGGGCCCGCGTGGTGGATTACGGCCCACTCCCTCTCATAGAGAGGAGGCCTGTGTCCCAGCAGTGGGAACATTATAGGCTGATTATGTATGTTATGTTATGTTATTTTCATATAACAACTCTATTAGTTTACGCGGCAGCGCTCGTCTGGAAAACTCTTATTTCATCAAAGCTCATATTTCATTCTAAGATCATATTTAAGCCAATTTACACAAAACCTTAATAAATTCTACACTTATACCTTCCTCATGAATCCCTCTGTCTATTGGTGAAAACCGTATGAAAATCCGTTTGGTAGTTTTTGCGTTTAAAACAGAAATTGACAGACTTTGTTTTAGAATATGTACTGATATTTTTCTCTTTCACTTAACCAAGTTTCTCATTTCAAGAGGTGTAGGCTCGGTTTTTCTCCCTTACAGAGGTATTAAAAAAAAAATGCAAATACGCTCAACTCTCGCATAGAGAGGAGGCAAGAGTCAGTCTCAGTTAAAGAGTTCCAAGTGAGAAGAACGAAAGAGGTTTCTGTTTCTCACTTGTAGAGGTGAACCTGGCAATCACTCTCACTTGTAGAAAACTAGTTTGATTGTACTAGGTATTAAAATGCTACTATATTCTGTTAAGCGTTGACATCTCCAAAAAACTAAACCAAATATTTTTTTCCAGTTTATTGACATCCTCCTTACCTCGGAATTAACCATTGGTAGGTACATGGTTAATTCTGAACTAAGGCAGACAGAGCTAAGTTTTCTACGACTCCTCCCCTCCGCCTAGATTTCTTCGTAATCATAACATTCCAGTTTTATTAACATAATAATGTTATCTAACAAAAATGTTTTTTTTTTGTCTGCTCATAAACTCGGAACTCTGCAAAACAACATTAATAAAAATAACTCTGTAGACTCCAGTATACAAAATAAATATCTCCGACAAAAAATGGCCCAGCAAATCGATAAAAACAAATAATCGAATAATCAATCAATAACCAACTAAAATAAAACAGAAGTATCCATAAATGTTCAAATAAATTCAGCTACTGGATAACAGATGTCGCTGTTTGGCACATCATGGCGGCTATTTATTTTTACGAAGCGAATTAATGGTTTTATAGCTAACACTTGTTTGGTAATTAAAATTATGGGGTATTTGTTATTTAGAATTTGAAAGTACATTAATATTCAGTGTGAAATTTATTGAAAATAAAATTGGGATAATTACGTCAGGCCATCGGGTATAAGGCAAGAAAGAATCGATACCTATATTAAAATTTGTTTGTGCATTAATTGTTGCAGTAGGTAAACGGTAGTATAATTAATTGCCAGCCAGTTTCCACACTGTGTATGTATTGCCCAGCTTATTCTTGCCATGACTTCAGTTTTATAGCATACAATCTGCTCAAATATTAAAAGTTATTAAAAGTTGATGATGAGGGATTTATTTTAGATACATATGATACGGCATTGGGCTAGCTACAGCATTAACTTCACGACTTCCTTACACCCTAGAACTTAAAATTACCTGTCAATCACTTTATCTTCGTACCCCAGGTCCCATCCCATTTGTTTTAAACCTGAACGGAGCATTAACGTAACTTTAAAAGTTTAAAATACGACGTTGATGGATTTGTGTTTATTTTAAAGTTCCTTACTGACGAGTACTTTACTGTGGGTGCATAGCTACCATAGATAACCTCTTGGTTATAGGTTATATACCTCTGCCGTCCACTAACTAAAAAGCCGCTAAGTGCAAAAAGTAGTTTTCGAGAAAACGCAAAAATAAGTGGGAATTGATGTCTCTTGAAAAGTATGCTACCTAGGAACAAGGTTGCAAGTTATATACGTAGGCACAGTCTTTTTGCACAATATGTGATTTAGTTCATTTATTTATATTAATCACATTTTATTTAAATTCATTTTCTAACTTTTAGCTAAGCAATTTTTTTTCATTTTTACATAATATACTGCACTATAAGGCCGCTAACCATACCTTAACTGCTTTATAGTGAAGCAATTTCTTGTAGCCGCCACGTCTTGTACTTATAGTAAAAGTTATCAAAATATACTTAGTTATAAAGCAGTTAAAGGATTTTAACAGACTTATAGCCTAGTAACTAACACTTGGAAGACTAACTTCGCTTACTTAGAAAGCAGTTATGGGATTTTAAACGCTTTTAAGCTCGGTATTGTAAATCATATTTTATACTGGTTCTGCTATTGCTTAACTAGAAGGCAGTTAAAGACATCTCGCTCGCAATTAACTGCCTTTTAAATAAGCACTTGCGGGTAAAAAGTTGAAAAGTTTAAAACTATTTTATGAAAATCAGAACTTTATTTATTAATAAAAAATAAAAGACAATCAGTACGTCTAATTAAATTGTGTAGAAACTTAACAAATAGCTTATTATTTAATTAAACAATATAAAATAATAAAAAAACAAGTTTAATCAAACTTTTACAAATCTTATTCAGTAATGAGATCACATTACATCTTTAATAATAATCAGTATTCGCGAAACCATAGGAAAAATTATATTATAATTATTTTATAAAAATACCCAAAACATGTAAGTATCATTGTTGAAAGCTTTATGGCACATGACACTTGGTTTCAAATTCTTATGCACTTATGAAATAAACATATCACAATCAGAGATCAATAATATAATTGTGCGTAACACATAACGTCATAATCAATTAAATATTAGACTTTATATAAAAAACTATAAATTCGGCCATTTTTTATGCTTAAATATTAATTTAAAACTTTAACAAAATGAGTAAATCAGATTAGGTAAATAAGCAATTATACCTAGTAACACTCGTGTAGTATTATCAAAATTAAGTAATAAAGTAAAGAAGAAGTAAGATGTACGTCTTTTCTTAGGTAACCGATGTCCAATAATCTCTTCTGTTCTTGTAAATTCTTGAGTATGTCGTCGCGTTATTAATTTTTTGGGAAACGTTTTAGTTATTGATGTTTTCCTTTTCAATATTGGTTTACTTTTAGGGTTTGATACTGTATTTTGTCTTTGCATGTCATAACCATATTCAGTATCATCACTAAAAACTTCTTCACATGGTTGGTAGTCCTTATCCTTAACAGAGTCATTACTGTCATAATCTAATATTTCTGGTGTAATGCAGTGAAAAGAAGATGGTATCGGGGAAGGAGGGGGCATCGATTCGTGGCAGTATATGGAATGTGTTTCACGCTGTTGAGTTAATGTTTCTATTGTAAGCTTCAGAGTTTTTTCTGGTTGGCTATAATTATATGTGATTTGCGTTTCATTGAATTTTTGAAACACTTTTGATGTCATCGAGTAAGATTCTTGGTAGAGAAGATTAACTAAATCGTTATTGTTCATGCGGGGGTACTTTGATTCTTTTTGGCTAATATTAGAGCAAGTGGAAATGCGTATAGATGGCATGCTGTTAGTGTAAAGGCGTTGTGCAGTTGGAAATTCCTGGTCCACCAACACACTATTCATCATAGTTTGGATCCTTGATGATACACCGGAACGTCTAAAATACAATGAAATATAATCAGTTAATTAATGAACCAATTATACGACACATCTCTTGCGCACTATTAGGTATAACACAATCAGCAATCGAAACAGATACCTACAACAACAATTACGATGAACTTAGAAACAGTAGGTACTTTAAAACCTTGCAATAGGTAGGTACATAATGAAAACTAGCAGCACGCGTTTTACCTGTGCAGGTATTGCGGAATACAGAAAAATATATGTTAACAAAAACAGGCATTTATAAAGTTAGATAAATTAAAAACAATTCATTCGTTTTTGCTTAAAAGATTTACAAACATCCAAACATACTTTCGTATTTATAATAATATTACAAATAGCTATTTATTACAATAAATGAAATAATAATATCAGCTTACCTTTGCATATTTTGCGCCATTCTCGTAATTGTGGCGCCAAAAATCAAGAGACGCGCCACACGTCGGTCCGCTAACGAGCACCCGAAGTGAAAAGGCAGGAATTATAGCCTGAGCTGGTCAAACGCAAACGCAAATCACGAGCGTTTAACTGCTTTTTAGTCTAGTATTTTCGTTTAGCTGCTCTCTAGCGATTGATATTTAGCTAATACTAATTTCAATACATAACTTAAAAGCCGCTATTGGCGTATAACTGCTTTATAGTTAAGGCACGATGTTCAGATGGTTATTTGTGACACAATACATGAAGGTAGTTAAAGACGCTTAGCTGCTTTTTAGTCAAGCATGACTAGATAACGTACTTTTAGTTAAGTAAATTTAGAAAAAAATGATACATCAATTTGCCGTTAAAGTATGTTGACGTCTTTCTAGAGAAGTATTGTGGCTTAGCCGCTTTTTAATTAAGGGAGTAACGAAATTTATGTGGTTTAACTGCTCAGCAATGTTTTGTATCTCTAAAACTATAAATCATAGAAAAATGATTCTTACACCAAAAGATAGAGCATCGAAAGTTGTATAAGACTACATTACAAAGTGAAAAACGACCAACTGTGGCTTAACGGCCTTTTAGTTAGTGGACGGCAGACCTGCAGACCGTTCATTGTAAATTGTCCCTTGCTGTCATGTTTGCACCATTGCTTGTCAAGTTTAGTTCCAATACTCTATTAGTAGTATAACTCTATTAGTTCAAAATGGCGAATGACAGAAGAGTGCTACCAATCGCGCCACGGGTGAACTTATAATGAACGCACTGTACCTCAACTTCGTGTTAACTTGTACAGGCTCCTTTAACGCGTGGGCAAAAACGAAACTATAGCCGCCATCTTATTTTAACAATACTTTTATTCTAATTTCTGTAACAATTTCACAAATGGTTACCAACAACGCCCCCCTATCAATGCCATTCATGGACTGAATAGCAGATAGCTAAAGCACTTTCGAAGCTCCTGGAGTTTCAACTTTTCAAGCTTTTTCAATTTTAAATACGTTTAGGTAAATCTCATGTCCATTTTTAACCGACTTCAAAAAGGAGGAGGTTCTCAATTCGTCTGTATGTTTTTTTTTTATCCTCTCTTTTTTATTCGTCGGGAAATCCGTCCAAAAGGAAAAACTCCCTGGGGATATTTGAGATTTTTACTCTGCAAAGTACCCTTCGGTACCCAGTTTCAACACGTGCGGTCCGGGATCTCAAGTGAAACGTATTGGTGTCCTTCACGTGTATGGCACTGCTCTCGGAGACTTAAAACACGTCCTTTTAAAAGTCTGAAAACTCGGAAAACTCTGCTAGTGAAAGTAATTTTAAATGGTCGGACAAAGCTAGTTTAATTTTAACATTTCCTGTTTGTTGGTAATTATTTAAATCTGCTTTATTTTTAACCGACTTCTTCAAAAAGGAGGAGGTTCTCAATTCATCTGTATGTTTTTTTTTTCTTTGTGTGTATGTTACGCGATTACTCCCCCAATTATAAATCGATTTTGTTGGTTTTTTTTTTGTTTGGTAGGTCATGCTTCAGAGGTGGTCCCATATAAATTGTATTAACTTTGCTTGCGTAGTTTTTGAGTTAGCTTCAATAGTTACGTATTTTTCCCACTTTGTCTATGTAGATGACATGTTGGTTTCTCCGTCACTGTTATTATACAGAGGCAGAGGCAAAAAACTAAAATTGAAAAGCAGACACCGACTTCTGAAATTAAAATTATTTTTCAGTTTTTTTTGTGTTTTTTTGGAAGTCGGTTGTTTTTTTTTCTAAAAAATTTTAATTTTTCACTTTTTAGTTGTGGTACCTACCCTGCACAAATTCGAATACCACTATCTGCTATGACTAATGACTAACAAGTCGGTAGTTTTTTATAATAACCATACTCGCTTAATTACTGTAAACTGTTCAGTAACTGCGAACAGTGTTTCATAAATAAACTTCACTACCAATGCGAATTCATTCAATGCATATAATAGACTTAAACAAAAATGGTTCATACCATTTTATATCCGTAGCTCGCTCGTGCCTCGTAGCTCGGACATGCCACGGCTCGTAGCCGACTCAACCTACATAAATCATCTCATAAACGTAAAAGAAAATTTAAAAAGCACAACAAAATTCTCATTCTCATATTACAAACGAAAGCAAAGTAAAAATGTAAGCAACCTATGTTTCTGTGCTTATTTAGGACCGAGTCCATGCAGCATGTGTACCTACCTACATACATATTAGCCGAAATCTGAAAGTTGTTTTGTCCTAGCCACATCATCTTTCACACAATCCATCCATCTTTTCTTAGATCTGGTGGCCTAAACCGGCCACATTAGCAATTCCTATAAAAGCAGTTCATTTCCTGAATCCCAGCTGTCATTAGCAATTCCTGTAATTTGGCGTATAAGCAATTCATAATTTGTGAACCATTTTACGAATTTCCATAGAAAACTGTCAAACAGATAAATTATTTCGTAATAGAAATTACACGCAGATCTAATTATGAATTGTCAGTTGGTGACATTTTACGATGATTCTTAATATTTTCTTAATATGATTCTGCTAAAGAGACTGTTCTAAGCCCCCTGAAATCCACATTTTTCTTGCCTCTCAAGCCGTGTGGGATTGGATTTCCCATCGCCAAAAATGACGAACGTTCATATAAATTTCCCTATTCAACCGCTTTTGGAGGTGCATAATCAGCCTATAACATTCCTACTGCTGGGATACAGGCCTCTTCTCTGTGAGAGGGACTGGGCTGTAATCCACCACGCGCGGCAATGTGGATCGATAGATGTCACATGTCTTCGAAATGTTCAATTAAAGATTTTAAAAAGTTTCTATTCAACACCGTGCTCGCTAGCGAAACAGCTGACTGATTGAGGGAGGGGTCGCGCTCGCGGCCGGTCAGGTCACGTCCCGCGCCCCCCCATATGTTGAGACGAAAGTTCGTCGCCCCAACGCATAGGTGAAAGGATGACATACTCTAGAGGTAAAATGTAATTTAAAAAAAACACATACGAACAGAGCAAGCTAATAATAATATAAGCTTGTAAAAAAAAAAGTCGTAATTTTCCATTGATTTTACGTTCTACAAATGACACCAAAACACTGGTTTCAAGGACCTTATAATCAAACCTACCAACTGCCCTAAAACCAACCAAACAATTCACATCTATTTCTGTCCACCAGTATCCTAGGCGATTGTTTCACGAGTTTCATACATAAATGCATGAGATAAGGCCGCACCAGTTGCCAGGCCCTCTAGATAACCTCATTAGCTACTGACGTAACGGTATACTGATATTCCGATATCCTTTGTTTTTACGTGTTTATTACATTTTCCTACTTGAATACTGTTTTCATTTCACATGGTGAGTGCCAATGTAATTTACAGTTACGTTAGATGTTTCAGTGTTTTCAGGAATAATGCTAATTTACTTTGTACTCTGTGTTGTCTTTGTATTTATGTGAGGAGCTCGTGGCTAAGTAATATCAGCCGCACAGGTCGATCCATCAGGTTAAGCCACCCTTGCCGGGGTTGGTCCTTGGATGGGTGACCATCTTTACATACCGAAACTCCTCCGTGTCTCGGAAAGCAAGGTAAGCCGTTGGACCCGGCTGTCATTCGTGGATCTTTGGTCGTCAGAAGCCTGAAAGTCGGACGACCAGTCTTACCAAGGGGTACTCGTATCGTATTACCCAGTTATTGGGTTGTGGAGGTCAAATAGGCAAGTTGCGTTCCACGTAAAATATATTCAGTTACATTCAGTTGGTTTCCTCACGATGTTTTCCTGTTTTGAGAGCAGTGGTGATGACATAATTTACACAAAGTAAAGCGCTTGTCAGAGTTCGAACCTACGACTACTCGTAAGTCGCGGCCGTTACCACTGGGCCACCACTGCTTCCCATCTACTACAAATTCGATCATTTACAATTTTCCTCAATTTTCGCAAAAAAAAATTACCTAACCCAGTAGCTATCAATGTCCTTATCAACTCAAATGTCAGATGGCGACCTTTCCCATTGAGTTGGTACCTGACGTCTATCACGGATAGGAACGTCCAAGCACATAATACCTCTTTAAACCGACTTACGCAGACCCCTGTTATTATGGGCCGAAGGAACATTCTCTTTTAGCGAGTGGAGTTCATGTTATGTTGGTTGGTACACAATGCATGTCGTATGGTTTTATCGTACACTATCTGTTTCCTGTGGAAGAGGGGTAAGCAGGAATGTAGGGTAGTTTTGGGTCACTGTATTATGCTACCTAATTTACAGTTGGTACGGTGCTACAGAAATTTTGACTTCAGTAAAACCATAAATCTAACCGGAAAGTCCTATACTCCTTGATAACACGCTTCATGGTAAGACAGGAAACTGCACCTTAGTGGTCTATTACAAAAGGCTATGAAACGAGGTTCTTATGTTTTACTCAATAATAAAGAATTTCCAACAAATTATACATACTCCAATTGAAACAGCTCAAACTAGCGTATATTGTCCCACTGCTGGGCAAAGGCCTCCCTCTCCCACTCAATTCTGTCTATTGCTAGCGTCGGCCAGTCCTTTCGGTAGGAGTCAAGCTCGTCCCGATCTTCGTTTCGACCTTGGAAACATACAAAATACAAAAAATAAAATAATTCTCACAAAATTGCTAATTAATCAACCATCATGTCATTATAACACAGCAAACTAGTAGTACCTACATGGTACACCATAAATATAAATATTTCTACATTTATATCTATATATAAATGTAGAAATTACTAGTACTACTATTATACATATATATTTATATATATATATATATTTATATATACTTTATTGTACACCAGAAAATACATTGAAAATAAATAAATTTAAAACTATAAAACATACAATGGGCGGCCTTATCACTTTCTGTGATCTCTTCCAGGCAACCTTAGAATGGACAGTGATTGCGTGGACATAAAAAATGGGGTTGTCATTGGTGTAAAATAAAAAGTAGGTACTTAAACTTACCAATAGATACAATATACTATAATAGATATATATATATATATATATATATATATATGCTATATAATAGATACATAAATACATACATACTGACTTTAAAAGAATATATAAGTAAGCAACGAAAAATAAATGACGAGTACAGATTATTACAGCTATGAGAACAAGATCACAACAACAAGTAATGCTCCTTCACAAGTCTCTTAAATACAGGTAACGATTGAGCATATATACATACCTACTAGCCAGTCACCACTCAGCACGTTAAGCTAACGTTCAAAAGGCGCAGATCAACGCGCATACTTTAAACCAGCTTCAGATATTGATCTGAAGTTAGCCGAAAGCGTATTGTCGCCTTTCTATGGCCATAAGCTGCCTCACTTAGCAAACAGCTGTTGATTTCCTTAAGCTAACATACGGTATGTTAACTAACAAAGGGCGTTCCCGCTAACCTGCAATAGTACGAGTATAGGTACCGATACAGTCCATTTATGCAAAAAAAATATTAATAATATTTTTTTTATGTAAGTAGTAAAATATTCACAAAATTAATAAATTGATACGTAAAAGAAACACTCTGTACACGCACCCTTGTATTTCAACGTAGAAAGACAAGTGTGAGAAGTGTGTGTGCGTGTACAGAGTGTTTCTTTTCCGTATGAATTTAATATTTTTTGTAAATATTTTACTTTATAAAATATAAAAACTTTTTTTTAATTGTAATATTTTTTTTAAGCGCCATTCCTTCAGGTAACATACTGTATATTACGCGTACTTTTAGGACTACCCATCATTAAGCTCATGGATATTTTTAATAAACCAATTTATAAACCACACCTAATGAGGTTTATACTTACATAATACAACGCCTTCTTCTCATGGGGGTAGGCCTGCTACGATCCTTACATACTCCTTTTGCTTCGTTTACGTTCATACATTTGGTCATACACGCATGCCGGTTGCGAGTACTACGCACCTGACCTTTCTATATAATATGTCCTCCTAGGGCGTCCCTCCCGGCGTTTCCACTCACGCCTACCTTTTAAATACCTTTTTTTAGTCGCCTTTCATTCATCCTTTCAACATGACCAAACCATCTAAGCATACCTACTCTTTTCAATTTTTGTCACCACATCTTCTTTTAAAACCACTGTTGGTTTATGGAACTGCATAAAATCTGATTTACACGGTGCGAATCCATAAATTGAAGCGACAATCAATCAAAATCAAAATATTTTATTTCACATAAACCTACATGGGCACTTATGAAACGTCAGAAGCTTGGTGTACGGTTCCAATTGGTCGTTTCCTATGGAGAAGAGCCGGCAAGAAACTCCACGGTTACTCTTTTAAAAATAATTGACTTTTACAATATTTTCGAATTACACTGTTAATAGATATGGGAGGACAATGTGGGCCTTTCAACAACAATAAAATGTTACAACCTCTAAACAGTGTTTAGTTAGACGGTCCACGTCGTTTGTTGCTTCAATTTTATTGTATGCTGCAGGCAAGAAACTTGTATCGTGTAAATGGGGCTTAAAAAAGTTATTGAATTCGGCTGTGCCCTCAGTTACCAAAAACCCATAAAATATATTTATCGTTGTTGTGTGTATAGTAAAATCGCTCTATACAACAGCTACCGGTTTTTGTATCTATAACATCACGCCTGTAATCCCCGAAAGGTTAAGCAGAGATGTACCTATTATAACACCCACATTTCGCCAGTTATGTTTAAGTCCCATGTAATAGGGGGCGAGCCTATCATAATTAAATAGACTATAGTACTTAATTTTATTTTATTTTATGAAAAAAATAAAAAAACAATATGACTAACTAATCTAACATTCTAACTCATTATTTACAAAAGACATCAATCATTAACTACCGTAGGGGAAAGCAAGTTCCACCGAAACACCAAAATATTTTTTATAATTATAATAATAGCTTCTGCCCGCGAGTTCGTCCGCGTATAATTTCTTTAACAAAATATATCACAATATATCCTATGACATTCGGCAATACTGTAGCTTCCCATTAGTGAAAGAATTTTCGAAATCCGATCAGTAGTTCCGAAGATTACCCACTACATAAAAACTCACAAAATAATATTAGTAACTGTAGATTCATATTAAACCACCAAAAATTATATCCGATAATATTTTTCTATTAGCGTTACTAACTAGAAAGTAATAATTATTACAATTCGGGTCACGCCCCGATATTAAAATGTCACTACCTATGGGTACAGCTATTATATACTTAGTTCATTTATAAAATGGTTCGTATGCGTGACACTCGTCAATTTCAAATTAATCATTAGTTTAATTGTTTGTAACACTTACTTGAATAACTCATTGTTGTCACACCCTATCAAGGTCATAATTATTAAATGATAAATGATAAATGATTTTATTTCTGTAAGTAGGTTTGTACAAACACTTTTACACGTCAATCACATTTTTTAAAACTAGATGAGGTCGGCGTTTCCTATCTGACTACTCTGAGAAGAAAGGCCGAAACAAACTCAGAGGTCACAGTCTCTTTTAAAGTCCAGACATAATCTTGGTCAGATTATGTGAAGACCATGTAGATTGGTGTCTGAAATGGTCTTTTGAGGAAAGAACCACACAGATTGAGTGGACCTGTCCAGTCAGTGCACGCATTTGTCAGTAATCGTGCAGCTCAACTCCGAATTTAAGGAGCTCAACGATTTGACGAACAATACCAAAGAAAGGACATTTGGTTAGGCCTCATAAATTACTCAAACTGCCAGACTATGATTAATTAAAATTAAGAAAATATAAATAATAAAAAAGAAAAGAAAGATCCACATAATCTTCACATTCACAATAATTAAAAATAATATAATACTTTACAAAGTAAATATTCATGTCAATGTAAATATAAATATAAAAATCCGGAAATAATCTTGGTCAGATCATTTGAGGACCATGTAGATTTGTGTCTGAAATGGTCTTTTGAGGAAAGAACCATACAGATTTGAGTGGACCTGTCCAGTCAGTGCACGCATTTGTCAGTAATCGTGTAGCTCAACTCAGAACTTAAGGAGCTCAACGACTCGACGAACAATACCAAAGAAAGGACATTTGGGTAGGCCGCCTATAGTACTCAAACTGCCAGATAAATAAAAAATATGATCCACATAGTCCTCAAATTCACAATAATTAAAATAATAATAATATTATACTTCACAAAGTAAATATTCATGTCACTGTGTAGGTATATAATAAAATAAAAAGTTACCAAAAATAACAAAACTCGTAAGTAATTTAAAACCAAAAAAAAATAAAAAAATAAATGTACAAATTGGAGCAGCTCAATCCCAAGCCTTTTTGTCCTCAATGTAATCTTTAATGGTATAAAACGCTTTTTGGCACAACTTACGTTTAATTAATGTTTTGAATTTATTAAGGCTTAGATCTTGTACGTGGCTTGGAAGCTTATTGTAAAAGCGTATACATTGACATCTGAACGAGCCACCTATTTTCTTGAGCCTTGTTGTAGGTACAACAAATTTGTGTTTGTTCCTAGTATTTATATTATGGATATCACTGTATTTTTTAAACAATTTTATATTTTTATGTGCGTATAAAAGATTTTCAAAAATATACTGTGAAGGCACAGTCATTACATTTATCTCCTTAAATTTCTCTCTGAGAGAGTGTCTCGGACTTAGTTTATAAATTGATCGAACAGCTCTTTTCTGCAAAACAAAGATAGTCTGAATGTCAGGGGCATTTCCCCACAACAGAATACCGTACGACATTACACTATGAAAATAACTAAAGTACACTAAACGGGCTGTCTCTATGTCAGTTAAATTACGAATTTTACTAACAGCATATGCTGCGGAGCTTAGTTTTTTTGACAATTTATCTATATGTGGGCCCCACTGAAGCTTAGCATCCAAAGTTAAGCCCAAGAATACTGTTTTATCTTCGGGATTCAATTCTTCACCCTTTATCAACACATTAGTTTTTACCTGCCTAACGTGAGGTAGCGTAAACTTAATGCATTTGGTTTTTTTTTTCATTAAGAAGTAAATTATTAACATTAAACCAGTGAACTACTTTTGCGATCGCGCTATTTACATCGTCAGTAACCAGCTGCTGACGTTTAAGTTTAAACAAAAGCGAAGTGTCATCCGCAAACAACACTATCTCATGATTATCCTTTATGAGGTAAGGCAAGTCATTAATATAAATAAGAAACAAGAAAGGACCAAGAATTGAGCCCTGTGGGACTCCCATTGTTACTATAGATCCGGGAGATCTTTTCCCATTAACGTCAACGCTCTGAATCCTATTACTCAAGTATGAAGTAAGAAGATCCAGGGCGGTGTTCCGGATTCCGTAGTGGCGGAGTTTCCTGATTAATGTTTCATGAAGAACGCAATCGAATGCCTTAGACAAATCACAAAAGATGCCCAAGGCATCGCTTTTATCTTCCCATGCATTATAAATATGTCCTAAAAGTTCAACACCGGCATCAGTTGTTGAACGACCCCTTGTGAAACCGAACTGCTTGTTATGTAACAATTTATGTCTATTAAAAAATCTTTGCAATTGCTCTAAAATTAGCTTCTCAAATATTTTACTAAAGGTAGGTAGTACTGAAATAGGTCTATAATTTGTGGGGTCTGATGTACTACCTGATTTAAACAAAGGTATTATTTTACTATTTTTCATAAGGTCAGGAAACTCCCCACAGTCGATACAATTATTAAAGATAAGAGCTAAAGTAGGTGCTACAATGTCAATAATAGACTTAGCAACTTCTACAGAATTACCCCACAGATCTGCAGTCTTTTTTACATTTAAAGTGTGAAAGGTTTTAATTATGTCTCTACAGGTAATATGTTCAAAAAGAAATTCCGATTCGCAAACATTAACATTTTCCTTAAGCAAAGACTCAGCAACAGAAGGTGATGAGTTTAGGGATTTAGTAGTAGAAACGGGAATATCTGAAAAGAAATTCTCAAAGGCCTCGGCGACTTGTGAGTCTGATTTTATTATGTTGTCATTAATAGACAGGCTGTAGTCAGTATTTCGGTTACTAGACCTTCCCGTTTCACTATTAACAATATTCCAAGTCGTTTTAATTACATTACTACTGTTTTTAATCTTCGAACTCAAATAACGTGACTTGGCCATACAACAAACTTTTTTAAATAATTTTGAATAATTTTTAACATATAAATTAAATTCAACAGTGTTTACATAGGTCCTTTCACTGTACAGCTCATAAAGCCGTGTTCTACTTTTATGAATACCAATGGTAGCCCAATCACTGAAAGATACATTACTATTAACCGAGATAGTCTTGGGAATAAAGGTGGAATTAAATTGTTTACAGTATAAATTAAAAAAATCATCATATAGATGACTAGGATCAGTATGATGTGACAAAACTGGTAATGTATTAATTAGTTTTTCTTTAAAAACCTCCAAGCGACTTGCAGTTTTGGGGTTAAATGTTATATCCTTTTTAGCCACTTTGTTGTTTTTGATAGGGATAGTAACCCTTTGCCCGCAATGATCAGAATCTAGTAGATTTATAATTTCTTTGTGGCTTGGTATAATATCTGTATAAATATTATCTAGGCATGTGGCACTAGTAGGGGTTATTCGAGTGGGCTCCAAAAATAGGTTTACAAGATTGTAGGACTGAAACAAACTTATTATTTTACTACAAGAACCTGAATTTTCTAACAAATTAACATTAAAATCACCGCAAGTGATAATAGACTTATTGGAGTTGCAAATCTTGTGTAACACTTCATCCATTACCTTTTCAAAACAGTCATACAATCCTGAAGGGGGTCTGTACACACTTAATACAATAAACTGCTCCAATTCTATACAGGCTATTTCAACTGTCCGTTCGACAGATAGGCTCACAATATCCTTACGGTCTTTAAATTTCAGCTGGTTACTTACTAAAATTAATGAGCCACCATGTATAGCTATTGAGCTAATGAGCCACCATGTATAGTATTAATTTTACAGCTTGTGGACTATAATTAGATTACTTTTAAATCGATTATGCATATAACTCTGTGGCTGTGGCATCCTTCTTAATAATAATTATTATTATAAATGTGAAAGTTTGTATGTTTGGAAGTTTTCACAAAAACTGCTGAACATTTTTTTGTTTTGTTTTATATCTGTAACCTTGTAGACATTTGACATTTTTTATTAATTTGAATTATATATTTTGTATTATTATAATTTCCTAATTGTTATTTAAAATCATAATGTCTTTAAATTTGTGTTAATGGAATATGATTTGCATGCCATGTGACGTAGAACATGGCGGACTTTTATAATAAAACTAGAAGGGTACTAATTACCCATGTTTGCAAAGTAATCAATGATTTCATTTGATCTGATTTGGACGAAATTTGGTTTGGTTGACGCAGAGTTTATAACCGGATTTTTAACCCGGTAAATCGACGTCTACACAGGTGAAATAATGGGCATAATCAAGCATAAGAATTTATGTTACTTTTTCGGAAACACCTTACACATACCCCTACACCCTATACACCTTATTTTTTTTTGTAAATATAATTTTATCGCTTCTGCGGCTTTAACATTTTCCAAACCTTAGTCATTAAAACTTAAATGTGAATTTATTTGCCAATGAAAACTATACGTCTGATTACAATATGTCTGTTTGTAATGACAAAATAACAGATTTTTTTACTAAATACATACGAAAGTATATACGGTACGGTATATACAAAAACATTTTGTTTTAATTTTGACTGTCTGTCTGTTTGTTCCGGCTAATCTCCGAAACGGGTGGAGCAATTTTGACGAGACTTATTCTGGCAGATAGCTGATATTTTAGAAAAAGAATTAGGGTCCACGCGGGCGATGTCGCGCAGCACCTAGCTAATAATATTAGTAAGAATAAAAAAGTAGCTCGTGCGTATAGATAGATATAAATAAAATAAACTTTATGTATTAAAGGTTATATATGTCATATAAATAATAATTAGGGGCGTCGCTTTTCCATTTTCCATGTCACGAAATCGTTATTTTAAGCTTCTAATTGGTTGTGATTAATAAGGTTGGTAACACGAATGAAACTACATAATTATATTGACATTTTTAATTATTTGTTCTCATGTGGGTTGTAGTCGATCGCAAGTCACTGTTAATGAAACCAGTATAAGGGCCTCGTTATATTTTGAAATTCCATAGAGTACCTACCTACATAATTATAAATAATAAAAAATGCAACCCTTAATGCGGTCCCTAGACGATCATGCGGCATGACATGCATTAAGGTCGATTTAGACCAAGCGAGCGAAGGCACATTTTACCCCCACTCTACCAAATTCTTTTTGTGTAAACAGGGACAGAACCACCGAAGGGATCTTCGGTGGTTTCTCCATACTAAAATGTCAAGAACATCAACAAGAGAATGCTCTAGCTCTTGTTCTGGTTCTATGTTCGTTTGATCTAAACCCACCTTTAGAATAGAAGAATAGAATTGTTACGTGAATATCATGCCGCACAGCCGCATGAAGGACCTTGCATGACGGTCCATCATGCAGCATGTTAATTTACTAAATTCTAGGGAATTTTCAATCGCATCAATCAAAACAACTAAACGGTCATGCATGCATGATAGCACGTAATGCATGTCATGCCGCATGATCGTCTAGGGACAGCTTAAGCCTGATTTACACGGAGCAATTTAATTGCCTGTGGCATACCTACTATACATAGATGCAACAATAATAGCTGCACCGTATAAACTATGTTTAAACAATGCACATTAAAAACGGGCAAAAAAAAAATTACAAAATGTATACAAGCAAGAAACTTGCATCGTGTAAATCGGGCTGTAAAGATATGTACAACAGTTATTTCGTTATTTCAACCGTTTCTACAAAGTATCTGGATATATTATACTGGATAAGTACTGGAGAAAGCTTAACTAAGTCTCTGTTCAGTAAATCTAATATCTCACGTTAATTGTTGTGATTGGGTGTTTTTAAAATGTCAAACGTAAAGATTTTATCAAGAACGTCCACGTACATTAAATGTATGGAAATTCGTGCAGGTTAAAACGTTAACGGTAACGAAGGGTGTTCCCGTTAACCTGCAATAGTATAGCGTCCATAAACGCTAAAAAAATAAATAAATAAAAAATACTTATCAATTTAATAGTTTTGTGAATATTTCACTACTTATACTTAAAAATCATTTTTTTTTTTTGTAATTATATTTTTTTAGCATGTATGGACGCTATATTATTTCGGGTTAATGGGAACGCCCTTAGTTAGTAAACATACTGTATTTCCAATTTTCCATACATTTTACTTCTCTGTGTTATCGTGATGCCGTGACGAGACGTGGACATCTACGATAATCATCGAGATATAAGTACTAACGTACTAGAGAAGCTACGTCAAATAACTGAATTGTCCTATTCTTCGTATTGAATCTTTAGTTCGCTGCAGCGCTAAAATAATAACAATTCGTCTAAACCGTACCTAATTTACCACAGTGCTAGATTTGCTGCGGAAGTGTATTTATTCTCGGCAAAAAGGTCTTAAGCGCCATGTAAATCACGGCACTTACGCGTTTTCTTCGACAAACTGCGGCGCGATCGCCGCAGTTGAACGAGACAAAGTAGGAATTTACGGTGTCTTCTCTAGTACGTTAGTACTTAGGTATATCTCGATGGCGATAATAATTATCGTCACGTTTAAAGCTGTAAATAAACAGTTTTAAACCAAAATTCGTGATTTTAAATCGTTTTACATTGGTTTAACACGGTTTTTAAACCACGGATTTTGGTTTATTCATCTATAGTCACGTTAGAGAACCGCACCTTGGTTTATCAAAACAACAACGGCCAAACAACGTAAAGTGGTTTGATTTGACAATCGATTACGGGCCAGTCTATCTGTTGATAAATCATTCAACCAATCACAGCAGTTTACGCTTGACATTTATCACATTCATTTTGCGATAATTTTCGTTCGAGAAACAGGTTTTCAGAAACCGAGAAATGTGTTCAGCAGTACCTACCTAATGTTTTTATTTTTATTTCACAGGTAAGTTTCGTGGCAGGATTCACCTTGATGTAAATGCAGGTAAAAGTATAACTGATAAATCTTAAATACAATTGTACAAGCTAATACTAAAATATCAGGCTGAAAATTCTAACCATAATACTTCTTCATATAGTTAAGCCAACAATATCGAAAAAAATAATTATAATCAATAAGGTATTTTTTTCCGATATTTTTGGCCTTTATGAAATAAACCAATTTAAATAAAAAAAGGGTAGAGCCCATTGGGCTTTAAAAAGCTGTTAGCTTGTACTGTCTTTAAGATTTATCATTATGAATTAAAACTTTATACAGGGTGTTAGGGTAAACACCGTTATCCTTGCAACTAGTGGTTTGGTTTCATTTATAGAACGTAAAATCAATGGAAAATTACAACTTTTTTTTTCTTTTTTTTAAATCAACATTTTACCACAAGAGACGCAAGTTCGTTGCCCTATGCGCTAGGGCAACGAACTTGCGTCTCAACACGGGCGGGGGGTGCGGGATGTGACCTGACCGGCCGCGAGCGCGACCCCTCCCTCAGTCAGTCAGCTGTTTCGCTAGAGTGCACGGTGTCGGATATAAACTTTTTAAAATCTTTTAATGAAAATGACGTTTTTGTTTTGTTGTGTTCGGTCATTTATTTTTATATTTAAGTCAACTACCCATGGTTTGAATGACAAGAGTGTTTACCCTTACAGCCTGTAAAAGTAAATAAAATCAAAATAGATAACTTTGCTTTAATTTTCCTTTCCTTTCGAATTTTCCGATTTCACATCCAACATTGCCTAATCTCGTATATAATCACTAAGCATGAATGAAAATTCGATTTATAGGAACACAGATAATGTTTAATTAACCCAATTTGATCAGTATTGTGCGCTATTATAATTAGGTACTAACGTGATTATAATTTATATATTTTATTAATAATGGCTCACGATAACACGGAAGTAAAATGTATGGAAATAAATTAAGACACTTTAGCATTTCCGTGCACGATAACTTTATAACGTGTATACATTTCTATACATTTTATGGACGTGGACGTCCACCATAATGTCTGTAGATACTCAACCGACAAATATTAACATAAACACAGTACACAACAAATACACACACACAAACAAAACACACAACAACAAATACAAAAGACAATTAATATAACAAACAACCAAATACACACAAACACACCAAGCAAAACAACAAACACAAAACAAAAAAAATAACACAAGTAAAAAAAAACACAAATATACACACACAAACAAGTATTATAGTGGACGTTAGAAATAATATAAATAAATAAGTACAAAATTGGAAAGTTCGAAGTCATTTATTGCATTATTTACGGAAGATATATTTAGAATACCTACATTTCGCTTGTTATGTTTTATAGGTCTACTAGCTACCGCCAGCGGCTTCGCCCGCGTGTAATCTTTATAAATTATAGCCTATGTTACTCAGGGTGAATGTAGCTTTCTAATGGTGAAGGAATTTTTGAAATCGGCGCAGTAGTTTTTGCGTTTATTCATTACAAACATATGTGGCGGTATCTACATCGCCACATGTGAACTACGCATCGAAGACCTGACGTCACATAAATCCTGCATCGCGCAATTAGAGTTTACCGTGCAGTGAACATATATACAAAAACCCAATATCAATCATTGGGCAGTTGCCCGCCAGACACAACACCCGTCTGGTAGGAGGATCCTCCCTTTTCTATGGTGGATGAGTGAACTTTACACCCTGTTCCTCATACCCCTAAATTGGTGACCCCGAATATGAACGTCAACGCAGCCTTCGTGCAACTACTCCAGCGTGACGTCATCATCATCACTCCCGCAAGCTTTCAGTGAGGCGAGTCACACAGCCAAGCCAACACCCGAGGCGTCAACGGGTATCCTGACCACCAGCATGCAGCGATCGCGCATTCCTGGTCATCACCCTCAGCCTCATCACCCCGACCCACTGGGGAATCACATCAATCACCTCAACCTCATCACCCTGAGCCACTGGGGAATCACCGCAAACAGTTCCGACCCACCGCGAACAATGCGGCACCCGGTTCCGACTCACTGGAACCACAACTGGCACTGGCAAGCATCGCAAGATACAAGACTTAGCCCACTATCGACCTCCAGTCTCCGGAGGGGAGTGATGTGGCGGTATCTACATCGCCACATGTGAACTACGCATCGAAGACCTGACGTCACATAAATCCTGCATCGCGCAATTAGAGTTTACCGTGCAGTGAACATATATACAAAAACCCAATATCAATCATTGGGCAGTTGCCCGCCAGACACAACACCCGTCTGGTAGGAGGATCCTCCCTTTTCTATGGTGGATGAGTGAACTTTACACCCTGTTCCTCATACCCCTAAACATACACACAAAAATACAAATATTTCCTCTTTATAATATTAGTGTAGATGTAGATTAGTGTAGATTATAGTGTAGATAAGTATCTATGCACTTTCTAGCCTGAAGCACAGGTTCAACCTAGTTCAGGCAAATATGCAACTGTGCTGTATTTTAAACTGTTATTGTATTTATTGTAAACGTGTCCCTTCTTATAAATAAACAAATTATTAAAACTTTTAATAAAAAAATTAAAACAAAACAAGCAAAATGTAGGTATTCTATATAAGTGTGTCTACCCCTCAGGAAATACATGCATAACGATAAATGAAAAAGGTAAGTACACGATTACATATCATCAACTGCATTCATGATATTTTGTTTATACTTCTCCAGACAAACATTAAAGCAAACTACAAATGTTAAAAATACTCCAGACAGTGTTAATGTACAGTCACGGACTTTAATTGATGAGCCACCTGGTACTGTTCGCATTTTAGCCGTGTAATGCAAATCGGGTTTATTCGGTTCCCGACACGCAAAGTCATATGTCTTCGTATTAGAAGAAGAAGATTATATTTCGTATCTTTACCGGTTGGCTAACCTGAGAGCAGAACTACAAACTTGACAGCAGTGACAACTCAAAGTCAACCAATTGCAGGTCTAGCAACGATAAACAATTGTTGCTAGGTTACTGCTGCATAGTAACGTTAGCGTACGGAGAAATTCTCTGACATCGATATTTCAACTGTCACTGTCTTCAGTTAAGTTTTCAGAATTATTGAGTTAATGAGCTATGATTCAAAGGAGGTCAGTATCAAATAGATTGGATAAACTTAATGCAACATTGTATTTATTTTTATCATTAAGAACTTATTAGTCAACCTCTATGGATAAGACTATTTCCGATTAAAAGTAATTTATTTGTCATCTTGATATTTCAACTGTCACTGTCTTCAGTTATGTTTTCATAATTATCGAGTTAATGAGCTATGATTCAAAGGAGCTCGGTATCAAATAGATTGGATAAACTTAATGCAACATTGTATTTATTTTTATCATTGAGAACTTATTAGTCAACCTCTATGGATATTTCCGATTAAAAGTAATTTATTTGTCATCTTGTTTACGAGCTTGCGATTTGAGTTCGTGTTTAATCGTGTAATCTCGTGAATGTATGAAAGTAAACAAGATGACAAATAAATTACTTTTAATCGGAAATATCCATAGAGGTTAACTAATAAAGTCAACCTCTATGCATATTTCCGATTAAAAGTAATTTATTTGTCATCTTGTTTACGAGCGTGCCATTTGAGTTCGTGTTTCATCGTGTAATCTCGTGAATGTATGAAACTGCAAAATTGAAAAGTTTGAAGGTGGCTCATCAATTAAAGTCCGTGACTGTACACAAAAAACTGATTTTTATCTGAAAATATACATTTTTTTATTACGATGGCTGCGATGTCTGCCGTCAACAAATCATCATCGTATCCCGGTATTAACTGAGTGTCAAATTCTTTTATACAGGGTGTGTTATTTTTTAGACGGCATGTTTTGTCTTCTTCGGGACCTAGCCAGCCTGTTTTATTTTTTTAACAAGACTTTTAGTAGGTTAATATATTTTACCCATATTTTTTAATACCAATTTATTTACAGTGAAATATTTATACCTAAATCATTTATAAAGCTAACAGTTTTAAAATAATAATATGTAGGTCATCAAAGTCATATATTAATAATTAAAAAAATATATATATTGACGTTTTACATTTATTTATTTAGATTTCTTCCGTATTTACTGTTATACCGACGGCATAGAGTTCAAAATCAAATACCAGACAAAGTTGTCATTTAGGCTCAAAAGCAACATATAATATTAGGTTAGTTTGAATACAAAAAACCAATTGTATTCATTGTTAAATATTATTGGTATTGTAGAGAATATTTTCCATAAAATGTGTTTCACGTGTGCAAAATATTACTCAGAGTTTTCTTTGAAAACAAGTCATTCATACTACCTGTATTCTTTCGGGAATATCTCTACTCGAACAGATCACACAAATTCTTGTCTTCCAAACATCTAAATATTTAGCTGACCTAATTATTATAGTCGACTAAATATTTTAGTCCATGAACAAACCGATTGTTGTTAGATCTATTCATAATCGTAATGAGAATCGCATTGTGTGACGAGACTGGAAAGTAACCTACTTTTGTTTCAACAATTCCACCAAATTATCTTTTATTTCTATCGTACATCTTCCCATGATCTACATAGCAGAAAGGCACTAATGTCCAATCCAAACGCCCATACAAAAACATTGCTAAATACCAGCCAATAAATTTAAAACCATGTCAACCAGCCTAATAAATAAATGCAAGAATAAATTACTACCAAATGAACAGCTGTAGCAAATGCCCGAAATGAACCAAATGAATTTCAAAAACATACAATATCCGGGCTAGTAGTGTCGAAATTACAATTATTTATAAAAATAGTTGATAAAATTCGCTTGTATAGGCTATTAAGCCACATGGTGAGTGTCGCCTGGTCTATTTGTGTGCGCGGCGCTGGACTGTAGCCAGATCGCGCGGGTACAGAGCAACAGCAACGCAGACGAGATGCTTGCGTTGTCAAGGAACTAACCTATTGGGAAAAAACATACTCAAAATCTTCCTCTACATACCGAGAAACCTACCAAGCACCATTGCAAAATCTTAACGACTTACGTTCAAAAATGAAACTCAAATATCGTAGTCTATAAATGCGTTTTTTTACCAAGCATCATGTCCGTTGATTGACTTATACAACGTAGGTAATAAGGTCACTGACCTGGCACATTACCCTCGCACTCGATACTAGGTTCCTATAGTACCTCATGTAGGTAGGTACCTACTAGTGAATTCATTTCACTGCTGAACTAAATGTTACTCCTCTGATTCTTCTTAAATCTATCATCATCTGCGACCTGAATCTTAAATACTCTTTGCTGATGACGATTTGGTCCTGTCCTGATTTATATTAGACTTTAAGAAGTCTTGATTCAAACTTTTCTATGCTTTTTTTTGGGTCAAATTAAGAACTGTCAGATTACTCTGATTCAGATTTGCACAATTCGGGTGATTATAAACAGAACCAACAAGAAGAGCGTTCTTACTTTTAATAGTGAAAAAATTTTCTTGATCCTCTTCACCCATTCTTGTCCCTCCCGAAACTATTAATCATAGCAATTAAATTTATTAATAACTTATTACTAATAATCACATCAAGTGATCAGATCACTTGATCAAATTAAATAACACCAAATTCATTGGCACAATGCATCGCTTGTTAGGGTTGCCTCTACCTTTACGGATGTATTGTTGTGTAGTTTTAATATCGTTTTACGGCTATTATATTACTCTTATAATACAACAAAAACATCAGCCGACCCCTTATCTAAAATTACAGCCCCCACCTGAGATATATTTGGCAAAATTTCCCGGATATAAGCGTAACAGTTCGAAATTACACTAGTATCAGAATAATGATGATAAAGCGACTTGGCGCACCTCTACATGACGATATTTACATCACTATTGAACAAAAAACGCGTAGAAGCAATCGTCAGATTTGTATCACGTGGATAAATTGGCAGATCCGACCAAACAAGTACCCCCAAATCATTTGGAGTAGTATTTGAACTGTCTTTAAGCAATTTACGACCTTAATGTGAGGTAGGAAGGGATTCTTTAGAAGTGAACGTGAAATTGTTGACAGTTTATTTATAATAGTGTAGCTTATTGGCGATGGTGAGAGTTGTAATGCCAATCGGCTATACATGGTGTTATAATTTAAAACAGCTGGTATTCTGGAGTAGAAATTAATAAATTATCGAAACAAAAGAATCGTAGCAGGTGGTTTCTGCCTACCTCGATGGGAAGGAGGCGTGAATGTATGTATGTATGTAAGGAAGTCAATCAATAGCAGACAGTCGGTACCGGACGGTAAATAAAAATCAGTATAGGCCGTAACTACTAAATCATAATTATTTACTATATCTTATTTACTAATCTTACTTAATTATTTTAATACTAGCTGCGACCCGCGGTTTCACGTAACTCTCGATCCCGTGGGAATATCCGGATAAAAAGTATACTATGTCCTATTCCAGGTTATGGTCTACCCATGTGCCAAATTTCATCTAAATCTGTTTAGCCGTTTTAGCAGGAATGCGTAATAAACAAACAAACTCACTTTCGCATTTATAATATTAGTTAGGATTATAAATGCGAAATTAACTCTCATATTCTGTACGCCTAAGCAACTAAATCGATGGTTATAAAATTTGATACATAGATAGCCTACCTGGAGAACATAGACTACTTTTCACCCTAGATATTTGAATTTAAAAAAATATACGTAACTAGACATAGTCACAGGCAAAAATTCGTAAAAAAAAATGTTTTGCACATTCATAGTTTTACAGCAAGGATGACACTCGATGACAGATGTGTGCTACTATGTCGGTCCGTGTGTCACAAGATTGATGTAACACGACTCGAGATAAATGATTTACTCATCAACTGGATACTTCGCATCGTAGCACGTCGAGCTGACCTAAGTAATAATATATCTATACTATAATAGGTATAGCTGACTTTGATGGGCCTTTAAAATCTTAATCGATTTTCCGAACAAGTCCGTAAAATCTTTAATTTTTCCACACTTTGCACATTAGAGCAGTAGTGGCCCAGTGGTAACGGCCACGACTTACGATTTGTAGGTCGTAGGTTCGAACCCCGACAGGCGCTTTACTTTGTGTAAATAATTTCATCACCACTGCTCTCAAAACGGTGAAGGAAAACATCGTGAGGAAACCGGCATGTCTTAGAACCAAAAATTCGAAGACATGTGACATCTACCAACCCGCACTGGGCCCGCGTGGTGGATTACGGCCCACTCCCTCTCATAGAGAGGAGGCCTGTGTCCCAGCAGTGGGAACATTATAGGCTGATTATGTTATGTTATGTTATGTGTTTGCACATTAATGAGTGGAAAGCACATAATTACACTTAGGAAGAGGGAACATCATTGGTCATCATTCAAATCGCGAAAAAAAAAACAGCTTTCTCATAAAGTTTAAGAGCACCTTTTTTTGCGATTTAAAAGTTGGTCCCATAGTAAAAGTTATTCAGTACGATCTTTGTACGATTTAAAAATTAACTTTTCAAACTTCTTAAAGTTTGTAAAGCTATTTATTTTACACCATGTATAGATAAACAAAAATCGTATACCGCTCTATGGCAAAAATATTCGGCAATACGTGACAGGCACCGGTATTCGAAACATTCTTGATACTGGCACCTCCGAATTATTAAGCCGAGAGGCCGAGACTTTTGCTGAGCTTTCTCTAAGATACACGTGTCTCGTTTAAGGGCGCACCCTACCTCAGATTTTATCCCACTCGCACCATACTACTCGCGACCTGAGTGAGAACGAGACGGAGTGGGGCGCTAGCGGCTCTAAAACGTCGAAAAGTTTAGGTAATTGCTTTTTACGGTGAAAATATATTTACAAATATATTTTTAACAAATAAATAATGGTAATTAAAAAAAAAACATAATTTTTTTTTTTTTTTTTTTTTATTTATTTATCAAGTTCAGACAACAATATGGTCCAATTTGTTAGTAAAATATCTTATCACTAGTGTTAGTAGTACACAAAAACATGGACAAGAAAAACTGATGATTGCGGCAAAATGTGCAGAGAACGATAAAGCAAGGAATATGCTACCTGACCATTCTCCCCACATAGTGCCTCAGAAAAGGGGAGTAAGGGCTCTCCACCACTGTTTTCAGGATGCTATTGTCACTGACCCGCGTTCTACGCATCAGTGATGCGACTTTTTTGCGAATCACTGCATGGAATCCGTCGGTTCGGTACTGAGCAAACATCTCTGATGCGCTACAGAAACGGGGCAGTTTCAACAGCATCCTAAAAACATTATTGTATTGGATGCGCAAGACATCTAGCGATCTTTTGGTGTAACCGACCCATAGGCCCCCCGCATACAGACCTTGACAAAACGCCTTGAACAAGGTGACTTTGACTTGGTCCCCACAGCGAGAGAATCTACGGGCCAACATGTTCCCTCGGACCGCTAGTGCCCTACGCTCCCTTTCAATGTCTGCATTGTCCTTAAGATCGTCGGTAAGTATGTACCCCAAGTACTTAAATTGGTGTACTTTATTTATGCTCATACTATTTAAGGTAAAACTAGGTTCATAATTAGGGCACCCACCGGCGGCCCTAAAGACCATGTATTCACATTTACGGACATTGTAAACAAGGCCGTGCACGGCAGCATACTCCTCGCAGACCTTCAACATCTCTCTGATGGAACCCTCAGTCGGGCCCAGCAGCACCATGTCGTCCGCGTAGCTGATGCTGTTAATACTAACACCACCGACCCGGCAGCCGACACGCATACTACTGAGCTCAACTATGAGGTCATTGACATAAAGGTTGAAGAGCCGTGGAGACGTCAACCCCCCCTGTCTCACACCGCACTCCAACCCATACGACTCAGAGAACGTTCCAGCCCACTTTACATTGTTCGTTTGATTCGCATACCAATATTGCATGAGCTTAACCACTGATGCCGGCACATTCCTGTCACCCAGCTTTCTCCAGAGTACATCATATGACACCAAGTCGAAGGCTCTGGAGAGATCCAGGAAGCAGGCATACACCGGCGTTTTGCGGTCTGTGTAGTATTGGACAGTATTCTTCAAACTTAGCACAGCACTTTCGGTTGAAAGCTGAGGTTGAAAACCAAACTGCGCATCGTGCAGCCACAAATAGCTTTTCAAGCACGAATCAAGCATACTGTCCAACACTTTAGCCGCTGTGGTTGCAAGGGAGATTGGACGGTAGTTACCCTTGTCCGAGATATCCCCTGTCCTGTTTTTGACTATCGGTACTACAATAGTTTGCATCAGCTCAGCAGGTAAATGAGAGTGACTGATGCACATTGTATAAAACCAGGACAGGACCCTCGGCAAGTGACCTCCCGCATGTTTGAAATGCTCGATGCTGAGTCCGTCGTGGCCGGGCGATTTACCTCTGCTCATGCCTTGAATGACGGATCTGACTTGTTTAGCCGAAAAAAGTGTGAGTGGTTCCGCCCCCCCACTGTCAGTCTCAGCATCGACCATTGCAACTGAAGGGCCCAGTGGAGATTGCACTTTAAAATGCTCCATAAACATATTTGCAATTCCCCCCGGGTCATTGGTACCTCCTACGCTCACCGGTAAGCCAGGCCCAGTATCCAACTTACGTGTTGCCTTCCAAAACTTACTAAAATCGTTCGTGGCTCTTTGTTTAGTTAAGTTGTCCATTTTGACCTGTTCTTCGTTTTTTTGGCACCATTTCAGGCGTCCCTTGAAGATTTTACGGGTCTTACTCATCTCTTCGAAAACGACTCCATTATTTGGTCTTCTGTGACTAACCCATTCATTGAATTTAAGCCTGGCCTCACGGTGAGCGTCACGAAGATGACTGTTCCATCCGCACACCACTTTCCCTCTCCCTGGCCTGCACCCCCCGACCACATTTGTTTGCTCGGCAGCGTTACATAAGATACTTATAATTTTACCGTATAGCTCGTCCAAGACATATTTATGTTCTACTAAGCTGCATGACCCATAGCTACATTCTGAGAATTCAGGTGGAAAATCGATGTCACGAAACCTATCATTACACAAGTCCTTGTAACACTTGATCTGAGATTCGTCCCTTTCGCCCCAACTAACACTGGAGCGCGGCGTATTCTGTGTTGTTAATTTAGACCTCACTATATTCAGGTCACACTCAACGTACAAGGGTAAGTGATCTGACATATAAACGTCTTCCTTTATTTCTATATTCATAATAGTTTGCCAAGCTGAAAAAGACACAACACAGTGATCTAGCCACCTTCTGCACCCGTGGGCTTCGCTCACAAAAGTGTAGCTATCCGTCACGCAGCCCAGTTTTTCTATATCTGCACAGATCCAGGCTTGATCATGGCAGAAATTGTTTAATTCCCTAAAAAACAATTCGTGTGGATGTGCATTAAAATCGCCTAATATGAAAACATTTTCAATCTCAGCACTCGCAACAATTGCACTAATCTCACCTAGAACCTCTGTGAACAAAGGCAAGTTGTCAGTTGAGTCTGTTGGCATATAAACAGAGATTACAATAATCGAGCGTTCGCCGACAGTAGCTCTGATAGCAGCGAGACGCGAGCTAGTGCACCCTAATATTGCAACATCGTTAAAAATGCCCTTTCTCCAGAGGATAGCCACTCCCCCATATGGTCTCCCTATCAGTAGTCGCGCAGTTGTATCAACAGCTGACCTACCCGTGTATTCAAAATGATCACTTATGGTACCTAAGAAAGGAATATCATGGGGTAGAAGCCATGTCTCTTGAAGGGCTACTATGTCTGACATCTCACAGATTTCCCTAACACTATCAACTGAGCGCTTAACAGATTTACAGTTAAAACTAGCAAACTTACAAAGTTTGTTTTTATTACAGTTCATAATTAAGTCCATTAATAACTATTACTTAGTCTAACGACTTCTTTTGGTACGTGAAACGCACGAAGCGCCTAAACGTTATGCCATTTGGCCACATTTCATCCTTTAAAAACACATCTAACTTGTTTTGAGAAACAAATAGTTTGTACGCGTTATATTTCTTCGGGACTTTCATATTTATCATTTTTAAAGTAACACTTTCACTGGTTTTTTCTTTTATGTAGCTTATTATGTCCTGCTCACTCGTTTCAGTACTTACATTTGAGATAAACAAAGGCACTTTGATATCTGCTGCTTTAAATTTACCTTCCGGCGAAGTGGCCGCACAACCTTTTTGACCGATTAATTTATATCGTTTTGGCATTTTCCTCTGTACAACAGTCCATTCCGTGTCTAAATCTCGAGTACACATACCATCCACACCTATTGGTTGCCCGCTCAGTTTATTTACATGCATCGCTGTAGCTGGAGCCGACGATCGATTGACACTGGGAGCAGTCCCAACCGCTGCGTGTGCGTAGGTATCCGGTAGGCTAACTGGTTTTGACGAAACCGCGGTGATCGCAGTGGCCTCCACGCGCCTCCTTTGGTTCGCTGTCTCGCTCGGCGTCTCACGGTCGCAATGTCCTTGAGTCAGTTGACGACCACACTCGCTCGCACTTGTCGGAACCGCGGTTGCTGTTGACGCCTCCACGTGCCCTTGACTCCCCGTCGCATCATTTTGTTTGCGAAGAAAAGAGACGAAATCGTCCTCGCCGTTACTTATCACTGATGAGTGACTCACCGATGCCTGACGGTTATTGCCCCTAGCATCAGCTGTTTCTATTGTTGCTTTTATAGGAACATATTGGAGACCTATGGGACCACTATCAAGTGGGCTGGTTTGTAAACAAGCCCCCCTTCTTCTGTTTACATTGGTTGAATAATTATCCAGTATTGATGCGTGTTTCATGTCATTTACCTCGCGTTTAAGTAGATCAAACTTATCAGCTGTTACTACTTTTTCTTCCAGTTCACTTAGTTGATTTTGAATCTTTAAAATGTCTTTTAGCAGTCTGGTCACATCGACGTGGTCAAAGGTAACCGGTGGCAGCTTATGTAACTCCTTAGCAACGAAAATAGGGAGCTCCTCAGGGCTTGTTTTCTTCATGAGACAGATTATGTCCTCTAGTTCTCGCATCATTTTTTTCTTCCCTTCATTACGTCGTATGGGCATCTTTTTCGCATTGGGTAGCGAATCAAAAAGTAACGACTTAGCTTTCTTCACATCCTCGGCCGAAAAAGCAGTAGTACACAGCTGATGAATACTCTGTTCATCCATAAAACCGAGAACATTGTTTAGAAATGCCAATACTTCATTAATAACAATATTACAGTTCACACACTTGACTATGACCGAGGTCATTGTCCCCTCCGCGAGTCACTGGTCAAAGGTTTGGCGCGTCTGAACTACGTCGCGTGCGCGTAGAGACTGACGACGATAAGACCTGCTTTATAGATGGTTCAGTTATTATGCAAAGTTTCATGATCTAATTTGAAGTATTTTTTTAATACCAGCGGTTTATAGTTCTGTTTAGAGGTAACTTTGGTTTTTTTTTCTATAGAGAAAATTTTATGTAATCGTGTTTTCACCAAACATAAGACCTAGCATCAATCCTCAACTTTAACATATATTTATTTCAAAATTAATGCTGCTGTATTTTCGGCATAACGGAGGATCATGCTAAACAATTTGAGGTAGGGTGCGCCCTTAGGCACAAAAATTATTTCAGATACACGTGTATTGTGCCTAAAAATGACCTCAAAAATGAATAAATAACACCGTTCGTAGCACAATGCGAACTAGTCTAGTTTATTTCGGTAACAAAAGTTGTCTGGACAATCTCGCAATGTTTTATTACCTTCGGGACAGTCCGTGATTCCGTACTGTAAACTATTTTATTTTTAAACTAAACGTCGTGTTGTGTTACTGAGGTTTTAGTCGAAGAATTATCTGTAGTTTTGTGTGGGATACGGTTGGTTAGATCTTTTTGAAGACTAAAAATTTTTGTTGATCATTTCACACAAGTATTTGTTGAGTTAAAACTGTATTGAAAGAGCCTGCGGTTCTACATTTTTATTTACGGATCTCCAAAAAAGTAGAAACTTCTTAAATATGTTTTTACTAGCTGATTCCCGCGGCTTCGCCCGCGTGGATGTCGGTAATTATATACTAAAGCCTTCCTCGAGAACCACTCTATCCATTGGTGAAAACAGCACGAAAAAGCACAAAATCGGTGCAGTAGTTTTTGAGTTTATCACGAACAGGCAGACAGACAGACGCGGCGGAGGACTTTGTTTTATAATATGTAAGGATATGCTTCGAAAACTTCCTGTCCCTACAAACATCTACGTAAAAGTAAATATATATTTGTTTTTTTTTTAATCGAAGAGAAACGAGTTTCTAGCGATCGAATAATTTAAACGTTACTTTAAAATACTACAATAAATTCAGTAAACAACACTTCATCGTTTAAAAAAATTCACTTCAGCCTTAAAACCATTTAAGCCGCCCCAGAATCATAAATGAGCCACCAGCTAACTTAATTAGACCCAAAATCAGCAATTAATTTTTCAGAAAGCCCATCAAATGTCAGCCTCTAGTCATCACTAAAGATATAATACGTTTGGACGCAAATTCCTTTGCCTCTCAATTATGTAAAGTTAAGGGAGGAAAGGCCCTGAATCTTTTATAATGGTACTAAACGAACGAGTAAATAGAAGATGGTGGAAACCGTTGGCCTTTTAGTACGTATTTAAAAGTATGCTTAGATGGTTCGGTCATGGAATGAAAGGAGATTAACAAAAGGAATTTATATATGAAATGGATGTTAGTGGAAACGATGAGAGGACGTCCTAGAAGGACGAACACTGACCTTATATTGGTCATGTCCTTCAAACAAAATAAAGGACTATACAGGGTGTAAGGGACAGCCCTCCGCACACTGATGGGATGAATTCAGTACATCATTCTAAGACGATCGGTACATGAAATTATTTCAGGAACGTTACGGGAGTCCAATAAACCTGATTTGTATTATTACCTCACGCGCAATGTATCGTAAGGGCGTTTGTGCACTACACGGAATTTTACCGTCCGGCAGTAAAATGTGAACGCAGCAGTATTGCTTGAAGTACGAAAACAGACCTTACTGCTTCGAAATAAAGGTGCTATCACCATCGGACCGTAAAAAATCGGACTGCCGGACGGTAAAATTCCGTGTAGTGCACAAACGCCCTTACCGTGGCAAAACCCGCGTAGCCGCACTCCCAGTGTCGGGGGACTCGGGGGGGTGCGCTCGAGTATTTTAACATCCATTGTTGGTTTTTTTTATTTTAGCTGTTTTATTTACATAAATGGAGTGCTGCGTACAGAACATGTAATTTTACATTGAAATAAAGGAATAGTAACTGAAAAAACGATAAGAAAAATTAAAACTTTTCCGGTGGAATATGATTCAAAATAAGGAGCTGAATGCCCCCTGTTAATTTGTATAACTTACACCCTGTATGTAAGAATTGTAGCACGGGTGTTCTGTAGTTTCTGCGTCGCCCATGGAGAAACGGATGAGTTTGATGTACTGAAACATGAATATTTTCCATCGTTCGTATTTTATTCGCGCCATTTTGGGCAGTGTTCTATTTTTAAACGATTTATGAAATACCTGTTTTGACAGTATACGACCAGTAACTTTGATAGTAAAAAAAATATTGAGAGAGGCTTACCTATCCAGCATAGAAGGTAAATACATTTTGGGAAAAAAGTTTCGGGTTGAAGTTGGAATAATAAATGTTGGATGTTTGACCTTTGGGACCCGTGTGTCAGATTCAGCCAACTAAATTGTGAGGTAACTATGTAGGATTATAAAATGTAAAAAATTGGCTCCAGTAAAAGTTCGGTTTTGTTTGTCCGACATTTACTATTTGCAAAACAAGGGGTTGTCCTGATGGAAAGAAGTATTTTTGTGGCCTTTACAATTAAACAGAGACAAAACAAGAATTCAGTCAATAGATTTGATATTCAGTCAATAGATGCAATAAAAGATGAAACCAGTGATACGAAATTTATAGATAAAATCAAGCAAATATTAATTAAAAAAGCATACTACACAATAAACGAATACATACAAGACAAAAAAATTGATTTAACACAAACAGATACCTTAAACAGTTAGTCGTACATTTCATACATAAGTACCTACATAGAAAAATATTATAATATTATGATTTTAATTATTGTTATAAATTTAAAAATTGTTTGAATTATTTAATATGTTTCTTTTATTTTTTTTTATAAAGAGTTTGTAATTTTATACTTTTTGCTGTGCCCTACAGGGTCCGTAATTGTACTTTTAGCTTTAAGCCATTGTAATACCTTATCTACATTATGGAATGCAAATCAAATATGAATATGAATATGAATATGAATATTTTTATAAAATACTTACCTACTTAGTTCCTAAAAATTGGCGTAATTTTTACTATAAAAAATAAACCATACTCAATCATTTCGGCCCGTATAAAAAAAGTTCCAGATTATTTGGCCCCATTTTAAAACTCAGTCAGTGACAACATTACATTTTTTTATCACAAAAAAATTAAAATATTCTTAATGTGCTAAAGTAATTTTATACCGTCATAATACGCAGATGCTGTGCCAAAAGTGATGTCAGAACTTGCGTCATACATACGTCATCGTCATCATTAAATGGTGATGATCATAAGGGTGATGACGTAATGATTATTTAAATCTTTTCTTTTTGGTCAGGTGTTTTGGATATTAAAAGATTGTTACTTTGTGTCTCGTACCTATCGTTTTAAAAATAGAATAAAAAAATGTCATCACTATTAAAAGAAAATTCTATTCATAGATCGGTATTTTTTTAAAGTATAGTGTTGCCAAATAATACGTTTATTTTCTCCAAGTATAGGTACTGACAACATTTGATTTAATCTAAAGTTGTTATTTATTTTGAGAATATATATTTCATTTCAGTATAAGGTAAATGATAAATGATTTTATTACTGTAAGTAGGTTTAAACACTTTTACATGTCAATCACATTTTTAAAACTAGATGAGATCGGCGTTTCCTATCTGACTACTCAGAGAAGAAAGGCAGAAACAAACTCAGAGGTATAACTATCACTATTGTCGGTCGGTCGATTCGTGGATGGGTGACCATCGATTAAATATCGAGAATGAGATCCCTCCGTGCCCTGAAAAGCACGTTAACCTGTTCGTCGTTAAACAGTCGTTACAATTAGAAGCCCAAAAGTCTGACAACCAGTCTTACCAAGTGGTATTATATTTTTTTTTTTTTTTTTTTTTTTTTTTTTTTTTTATTTCAAATAGGCACATATATGGCACTTTTGAACGTCAAACAAAGAAATAGAATTGATTCTAGTTGCCCCTTCCAAAAGGTAGTTTTCGTATGGAGAAGAATGGGCAAGAAATGGGTATTGTCCAGTAACTAGGTTGTGGAGGTCAGACCAGTCGCTCAATATACTGGTATTCGGCTGCATCCGGTTAAACTGGAAACCGACCCCGGCGTAGTTAGAAAAAGGCTAGGCAGATCGAACTATCACCATTACGTTAAATCGGACCTGGATTTGGAATCAAATTCAATTGACATCGGCTAGTTATATTTAATCGGCGTTTAGCAAGAGTAATTTGATTAATCGGAAGCTTAATGGCAGTATGGTACTTTATCTGTGTTATGTTCATGTGCTGATGACTGAGAAAACACTACATGTAGCTCCTACCTATTGTTAAAGCATCGCTAAAATTAAAGTTTTTTTTTTGGAGTCTGCAGGCTCGCGTTTGGACACTTTGTTTATATCGTATACTCGTATCTTATCTGTCGATAAGCGATGACGCTTCTCTAGCAGGGCTATCAGCCTCTTGAATTCATTTTTTTTTAATATAACATAAACTCATGTTTTTTCTAGACTTAGTGGACTTAAGATTTTTTTTACGTACCTACCTGATACTTTTTGAAAGGCCTAACACTGTCCTCCCATAACTATTAACACTGTAATTCGAAATAATTGTAAAAACCAATTTTTTTTTTAAAGAGTATCCGTGGAGTTTCTTGCCGGCTTGTTTATCCATACGAAACGACCAATTGGAACCGTGCACCTAGCTTCTGACGTTTCTTAAGTGCCCATGTAGGCTTATGTGAAATAAAACATTTTGATTTGGATTTTCCCATGGGAGTAGGCAGAGATACTACAGAACGCGACTTACTACGATCGTTACATACTCCCTTTGCCTCGTTTACGATCATATAACCGGTCATACACGCACGCGCCGGTTGCGAGTACTACGCACCTGAGCTTTCTGAAGAACATCACCAATAAAGTCTGGTTTACTAAAAATACCTTGCAGCTGTACTTGGCATGTACATACCTACTTGGTATGTTAAAACAAATATATTCGTAATTTCTACTCTCTTCACCAACAAAAAGCCGTCATCATCTGCCTAGCCTTTTCCCAACTATGTTGGGGTCGGCTTCCAGTCTAACCGGATGCAGCTGAATACCAGTATTTTACATGGAGCGACTGCCTATCTGACCTCCACAACCCAGTAACTGGGTAATACGATACTCCTTGGTTAGACTGGTTGTCAGACTTTCGTGCTTCTGACGACTCGTAACGACTGTCAAAGATCCACAAATGACAGCCGGGACCAATGGCTTAACGTGCTTTCCGAGGCACGGAGGAGTCTCGATATGTGAAAATGGTCACCCATCCACGGACCAACCCCGGCAAGCGTAGCTTAACCTGAAGGATCGACCCGAGCGGCTGTTATTACTTAGCCACGAGCTCCTCTCTCCTAACAAAAAGCCGTCATATTACAAAATTAAAATAAAAACTCCACCCACAATATTTTAGCATTTAACGAAATGGAAACCGGAACACGACGCGTTCAGGTGTCGCCGGCCACTTCCGGTGGCCATGTTCACGTGTGTAACGTCACTGACAACTGACACACGTAGCAATAAGCCTTTTAATACTTGGGGTATTATCCTGTAATAGTGCAAGGCTTTTATAATTAGCATAATTATGTTTATGCTAATATTTCGAAGGGATTCAGGGATTATCAAGGATATAGGGTTATTCAACGTCATGTTCTGATCTGCGTGGAAAAAATAGGGAAACTGTTCTTTCAATAGTTATTTATGCAACTGTTATATAAATATTGGGGTAATGGGTTTATCACATGAGTGTTTTAATACCTAATTATTTACAGTTGCATACAAGATTTGATCTACACCCATGATATGAATCTTTTATAAAAGTTTCTTTGCAATACCAATATCGAACAAAAATGGCGCGGTACGACGTAAATTCGAATTCGAATGTGTTTTGTTTTTAAATTACGGTGCTTTGTTAGTGAAATGCTCGTGAATGACAATGTTCTTTTTTTTTAATGTGTAAAATGAAATGATGATGATAATGATGATGTCATTATGAAATTCAGTAGAACATTATAACACCCGTTTGGATGATATTATGGTTACTATGACACTGGTTGTTTTAATGTTGGCAATAAGCTAACTGTTTCGGAAACTTTTAAGACAAAACTTTTAACTAGATAAAAGATTTTAAGACACTGACAAGAGCTCAATCGCGGTCACTGTCGGAATGCATAGAAAAGAAAGAGAAGCACGATAACGCAACGCTTTATTGCAAAATATGAAGCAATTATCTATTTACTCTAAAATGAGTTGAAAAATAAAAAAATAAAAAAAAACAAGTTCTGCGTTCAAATAATACGTTCTTATTATTATTAGATGATGCCCGTGACTTCGCCCGCGTAGAGGTTATCCTCGAGAACCAATCTATCCATTAGTAAAAGCAGCATGAAAATCGGTGCAGTAGTTTTTGAGTTTATCGCGAACAGAGAGACAGACCGACGCGGCGGAGGACTTTGTTTTATAATAAACTAGCTGCTTCACCCGCGTGTAATCTTTATAAATTATAGCCTATGTTACTGAGGGTGAATGTAGCTTTCTAATGGTAAAAGAATTTTTGAAATCGGCGCAGGAGTTTTTGAGTTTATTCATTACAAACATACACACAAAAATACAAATCTTTCCTCTTTATAATATTAGTGTAGATATGTAGTGATCAGTCCCCATGACTGTCTATTTTTAAGACAATCCTCACAGCTTTTGCGTCTTGTAAGCGCCCTTAACACGGCTTTAGTAAAGAAAAAAGAAGAAAATATAGAAAAAACAAAGCTATCTCCATCATATTACCCTATCATCATTTGCCTGCCTTTTCCCCAACAACGTTGAGGGTCTTCCAGCAGAGCCGGATGCAGCTAAGTACCAATATATTACATAGAGCGACAGCCTATCTGACCACCACAACCCTGTTATGTGGAACACGATAATTTTACCCTAAATCCACCTTTACCTACATAATATCCTTCCCCAATACGCAAAAACGGAACCTAAAGCAAACAAGCTGGTACAAAAATAAAAAAAACATAAAATATAAAAATAATCCAGCTTATTTCTAATACTAAAAGCTGAAATCAAAACAACGCACAAAAATCACAACAAAAATAAAATATAAGTGAAAATCTTTTTAAAAACAAGCTTTTAATTAAAAGCTTGTTTTTAAAAAGATTTTTACTTATATTTTATTTTCTACTTTTTAGCATTAGGATTTGTTTAAATATCTGTTCTATCACCTTCACAAATCCAACGAATTAGGTTTACCCATGGCCACCTTCCGGCTCCATCATCAGACCTTAAAAACCATTTAGTGTCAAAGCACTTGTTATTACAAGACCAATGAGTCCAAACACGATGGTGCTATCTTGTTTCATTGAGGAGTTTCTGTGACCAACTTCTGGCTCCATCATCAGACCAGCATAATGATATCATTTTTTCAAAATGTCTCGGTAGTTGTATAAGTATGCCAAGTTACAGCACTATCAGATGCCAGGAAGTGCTTGAAAAATGGATGACCATTGGAGTTACTTAAAACACATATGGCCACCTTCCGGCTCCATCATCAGACCTTGAACACCACCTAGTGTCAAAGCACTTGTTAATACATAACCAATGAGTTTAAACACGATGGTGCTATCTTGTTTGATTGAGCACGTTAAGCCGTTGGTCCCGGCTGTCATTTGTGGATCTTTGACAGTCGTTACGGGTTGTAAGAAGCCCGAAAGTCTGACAACCAGTCTTACCAAGGGGTATCGTATTACCCAGTTACTGGGTTGTGGAGGTCCGATAGGCAGTCGCTCCATCTAAAATACTATTATTCAGCTGCATCCGGTTAGACTGGAAGCCGACCCAACTTAGTTGGGAAAAGGCTCGCCAGATGATGATTTATAGCACAAACCGATTGTGTTCTGCGAACCGCCATTCAAATTTTCAAATGCAAAACGTTGCTTCAAAAACGTAGCCTGTATGCGTGGACAACAAACAATATACAGTACGACACAACTTAGATGTAGCATCGGCAAAATTCGTAAAACCGATCACCATCGGAACTGAGTGCACCTTCTAAATCTCCAATCTTTATTACTGCTTTAGGTGAAAATTATCTTTACGAAACGCAATAACTTGTAAAGTCATTAAAATTGAAAAGAATGAATTATGCTACATCTAAGTTGTGTCGTACTATACCTGCCTTCAGCGTGGGAAAGAGATCGAGCTATACAGGACATGTAGCTCCATCTCTTTCTCACACTGAAGTAAGATTAAATAATACTGTTACAAGAGGTGTCGTTGGTCTAATGGTTCTAAGGGCGACTGCTGAACATGAGATCTTGGGTTCGATTATCAGTAAACTGTTTTTGGGCTTTTCCGTCAAACATTGTACAGTATCAGAAGAGTCTAGATTTCTGCCCAGTTAATCAGTTAATGGCAATAGGCACAACCACGTCTGTTACATGAGAAAACGTAGTGGCGAAACGTGGGTGTAACTTTTTTTTTTTTCCCTGGGGAAATCCTCATGAATGTTATGTCGGACTCCTACCGACTAAAACCCCACTGTTCCTCGTGGGTGTACCTACTAAACACTCTGCCGAACCCTCCAGGGAATATAGTCGTGATATTATGAACCTAAACCTAATTTTATCGTCACTGGGAACCTCCAAACAAAACTCAATTACTCAGAAACACACTTGGTAACTTACCTCGGGCTCAGTGTCAAATAGGGATGAGCCATCGCCCGCGAATATCCGCAGGGTATCCGACCTAAATAAACTCACTTCACATTTAGGTATCCTACCTCGGATACCGCACCGTGAAATATGATTACCACTGAATGAATATGATGAATCAAAATGGTTTAAGTATGAATGGAATATAGTTCGTAGCTAGTTAAAACAACATAAAAAACTTCTTGTTCATTCATTCAACGACGCGCAACTGATGTTTCAAGTTCAGTTCAAGGAATTAGAAGTAACTTCGTGTTGCTGTTTATTCTATTTGCTAATTAAAATTATCATAATTTTTAAATTAATTACTTACCTAAGGCAATGTATAAGTTTGGCCTTAAATGGATATTAGATTTCTCTAGACTTTATATAAGAGTTGTTAAAAAAATCGCTCATATTACTAAACCTTGATTGGTTTGTAACATGAGGTTGAGCTATTTCAAATAACTCGATATGCGACCCATTTTAAAGTATTTAAAGAAGCATTTATTCATTAAGTAAATGACTGAAATTTACGGCATTGTAGCTTTCGCTTTTCATACAATATGCGAAGCACACACTGGTTTAATGTTATGGGTAAAGTTGAGTTTCCAATACAGTTTATCTCTTTTACTTCAAAAGGTGCATCAAAGTGCCTTGCAAGGCAATTCGTGTCAAAGTGCCTTGCAAGGCAATTATCGTATTTGTGCCGCCTCTAGTTACGGGCATTACAGTACCTAGATAACTAATAAGCTAGGTATATTTAATATGCACGTGTTAGTAGTAAAAAAACAATTTTTCTTTAAGTATATCCGATTGCGTGACAGTAAAAACAGGGTTAGGAATTAATCAAATCAATTCCAATTTTTCTGCCCTGTTGTATTCATGGTGTAGGCCCCGCTCGCCCCTAGGATTTTTTCCAAAAAAAAAAATCAATTAAGTTGATTTCAAAACATTAATTTATACTTATAAGTTTTTGTTTTGAACCTATGATTTTTAGAGAGATTTATTCATAGAACAGCACTAGTGTTGCATATAACCGCACTGACGTGTAAATATCCGCGCACATAGTAGTGCGCTCATCAGCAGCGTGTCTCGCTGACCACACACAGTCACTCATGCGATATGCGGACACGCTAACTACTTAAATAACATTAGCACTGCTTGTTTCCATTCTACTTTAGATTGATTTTACGATAAACTGCACTTACCAAACGATCGCAAACTAAAACTCTATAAGAAACATTTTACTTTGTCGCCACATTGATTGTAGTTTTCGGCAAAAACCGGGACTTATAACGTCAAGTAGAATTAAGTTGTCACTATATTGGATAAGTAGTCGAAAGACTAATTTATTGATTCGATCCCTTGTCGTCCAACCTTTACTTGTGTTTCTGATTGTAAATCTAGTTTAGAATTTATTTTAGGTACAATAAATAGTGAAAGGCTACATAATTTATTGGACTTTTTATCTTCATTCATTAATACATCTGCAAATTACATAGGTACATCTTGGCCTTTATAAACCAAAAATTCAAGCGTTTGATGTCCAACGTTTCCGTATCCGAAAATACGTAGGTACATAAATTAAAATATCCGAGAATCGGTCGCATCCCTAGAGACCTCACACATTTCACGATAACACTGACCAATGACCTTTAATTTAAAACTATCATTACGTCATAGCCTATTATTAAGTAAATTAAAATGACGCACATACCGAGTCGCGTGTCATTGGATACGCTCACCCGCAATGAATACACGTCGCGCCCCCAGGAAGATGGCAATTGCCGGATTAACGCGTTCCCATTTCCTTGCCATGCACGATATTGTGTTGCCACTTGCCACTTATAGTCCTTTACGTTCTATGAATTAACGCAGAAAGTGGTGCATTTGTTTAATTAAAGGTCGGTTTTTTGCTTGTTAATGACGTATAATTATGTTATTTCGTGAGGTTGTTGCATTTAGTTTGCTAATGAAAATAGTGGTGTATAAAAATAATTGCGGTGGAAAAATAAATAGGGCAACGGGCATCCTGAAAAAAGTGGATTGGATCTCGCGCACTAGATGGCTACGACTCCGGCCATTTTGTCAATAAAATAACATCAGTCGATCTGTAAAAAACGCATCATGAAAACTTTGATGAAGTGAGCTGACATTCACCTGAAGAAGGGATTCACACAATTGACAGCTAACTTCACTTAAGTAGGGATTGACACCATGACAGCTCATTTCACCTAAGTTTTCGCGGTGCGTGCGCGAGCAGTGATAGCCTAATGGTCTGACCGCGTCGGACTGCCAAGTCATAGGTCTCGAGTTCCAACCCTAGCCTCGCACCTCTGACTTTTTGGATTCACGCCATGTGCGTATTGGACATCACTTGCAGGAAAATATCATGAGGAAACCGGCATGACTGAGAGATATCGCAGACGCCCATGGGCGGCAGAAAAACTCTGATACCTGGAGCTAAACCACCACCTCTTAGAGCAGTATTATTTTAATATTACTTCAGTGTGAGAAAAAGATGGAACTATACGTCTTGTAGAGCTTCATCTCTTTCCTACACTGAAGTAATATTAAAATAATACTGCTGTAAGCGGTGGTGGTAGGCCCCCAGGTTAGTGACTTACCACATGAAAAATAAAGATGGTGCGGTTTTTAGAGTATAGATCGGCTGTTCAGCCATTCCAATCGTGTGTAACCGCGGCACCATGGCGCCGAGTATAACGATCACAGTAAACGACGCCTGTTTGTACCTACATCGGTTACAATCGTTAAACTTAAGCGACTGGTTAGGTCTTTGTGTCTTCCAAGTGCCATATATACGGTGTATCTTTTCATATACGAAATCTTTTAAGGGGTAATTGTACTCATCATTATGAACAACTTTCACTATGGTTATGGGACCAACACTCATCATCTGCCTAGCCTTTTCCCAATAATGTTGGGGCCGGCTTCCAGTCTAACCGGATGCAGCTGGTAAGACTGGTTGTCAGACTTTCAGACTTCTGACAACCCGTAACGACTGTTACCGATTTACAAATGAAAGTCGGGACTAACGGCTTAACGTGCTTTCCGAGGCATGGAGGAGTCTCGATATGTAAAGGACCCATCCACGGACCAACCCCGGCAAGCGTAGCTTAACCTGATGGACCGACCCGTGCGGCTGATATTACTTAGCCACGAGTTCCTCAGTATGGGAGCAAAACTGAAATCGCGAAAAAAAAATAAGCTAGGAAACAGCTGATTTTTTAACACTAAGCCCATCAATGGGGTCATTCCGTAATACAATTACAGTAGCAATGGCTTTCATTTTGGCAGTTCAACAACATTTATTGCGTTTGTTGAGCAGACGAATTTTTCAAACATAATTACGTATGAAGCAATGAATTAGCAATTTCCTTTAAAATCTTGCGGATTGTAATTTTGTGATTGAAAGTGCGTGTTACGCAATTGGCTTGCTGATTTCTAAAATAAGTACTATTAAATTTTATGTAATTTAGTGGACTTCTCTCGGATTTATAACGATCATGATTGAATTCTCAATGTGCCATCACGCGTATTTGGTTATTGTTGTTTCATTACATAAAACAGACAAAAGCTAAAAAGCTTGCCAAAGCTTGCTAAAGCTTGCCAAAGCTGATAAAACCCCGGGTGGAAGCCACATAGAAGCTTTCTAGTTTTCATCCTAGCTTTTTCTACCCAATCTTTCAATATCGGAACTCCACATCGATCACAATCAATCTATCCGTCGCACACCCATCAATCTTCACGCCTCGTTGCAGTTTGCGTCACCCGGCGTCCTGTTGAGATGCATTCATGACTAAAAGCTACTCTGTGTAGTGAATGAGTTTTATGTACCACAATCCTGTATAATAATATGTTGTACCTAACCTACCTAATACACCCTGTATATAAATAATATGTTCTACCTAAGTAGGTTACAAGTCGGCAAGTAAATATTTTACAGGGTGGCAGAATTGTGGATTTTTAGTTCGGGTTCTTAGGTTTATAAAAACGAAGATAAATTATTACCCTGTTTTCTACCTTGATAATAAATGCTGCGTTGATTCTACCAAGTGACCAATTGTCATTGTATATGTATAGTGCGAATGGTCTTTGACAGTTTTAAGTCAACATAGTAGTGCGAATGATCTTTGACAGTTTTAAGTCAACATGTATCCGAAAATGGTATGCGAAAATTGGTCACGTCCCTACAGATAGGTACCGACACATATTCGTAGGTGGTTAAAAAAAAGTTTTCAACCAAAGCTTTAGTAGGTAGCAACATTTCCATAAATTCAAAAGAAATAAATTATAGAACGCAAATAACACTTGTGTGCGTAACTGTAGCAGGAACAAAGGCGGGTCACCACTCAACAATTTCAATACAAAGAAGTGCTGCCGAGTGGTAAAACACTTTTCATCCCGATTGTATCAGGGGATTGTAAATCCAGATTAAATAAAATAATGTTGAATTTAAAATAAGAATATATAATATAATAAAAGAGAGTAGGTAAGCAAAATAATGTCAATGATTTTGTAAAATCATACCATGCAGCCTGGGATGTATACATTGTATCCCTTATTCTGTTTATGTGTGTATGTATTTAATGTATATGTAAACGGTACACCACTGACTACCTGCAGTATTGTCTCTCCTTCTTACTTTAATCCATCCAAAGGTTGTCTGTAAAAGATCGCTTTTAGCGATAAGACCGCCCATTGTGTCACCCTATGTAAAATTTCTAATTTATGTCTGTAATTTTTATGGTGTACATAATAAAGAGTATTCTATCTATCTATCTATCTATCTGTTCATATCTACTACATTATAAATGTATCTATGTGGTTGCAAGTCTCAGAGGCCGGACAACACGAACGCGATTTTTGAATCGAAAATACCTGCAACAATCCATTAGAATTTTTTTGCGACTAGCACAGTTATTATCAATCTTAAAGAAGTAAATATTTTAAAATCTTTCTAATTTACATTTACTCCGCACGTTCGTGATAAGCCCCATTTATATCAGCAATTTCTTGAAAGAAAGTCTGTCTCCTACTAAAATTGTGGTCCATCTGAAAAGCTAAGATTTTTTTTTAACCATAAATGGACTTACAATTCACAAACTAAGTACAAATAAACACCAAATCTACTCTTTCCTTAAGGAAAAGTGTAGATAAGAGTATTTCGACATAAAAGCATCATTTTTGCCTTATTTTTCAACATTTTCTCCCCTCACGATACATGTTTTAAGAGGAAATAGGGTCGGTCCCCTCTCCATACAAACGCTCTCGCCTGTTTTCTCTCTGGTTTATGACCTTAGAGCAATGATTTTTTACTGTAAAATAAATATCAACTAGTTCTATGTCCCTATGTTTTTCGTTTTGATGATACATTATCTGTAGAAGCACTACAGAAAATGCTCAAAATTGCCTGTTTAACCCGCTGTCATCAGAGGCCTATTGTACAAATTTGACAACTATTAATGAAAAACGAAAAGCAAATGGACACAGTAAATATCCTTCTTATTCAATTTATAAAATATCTTTCAAATTGGTCCAATATTGGAGGAGGAAATAGATTAGAGCCGAACCTTGAATTATGACTTTTTGTATGGAGAAAAGACCCACCCTATTTCCTCTTAAGGCGAATACTGCACGTATCTGCGCCGATAAATGGGTCAAAACTATTCTCTCTGGCATGTTTAGTAGTCGAATGTCGCCTCACTGAAAACTTGATATATTGTAGTCTAGATACTCACTAAAGATACTGTTTTTAAAAGTACTTATATAAATTGAGTCTAAAGTTGTTTACCTCGAGAAGTTAGACTTTTAGCGTATGGCGGTGTCTACATCGCCACATGCGAACTACGCATCAAAGATGTGACGTCACACAAAAATCCTGACGTCACATAAATCCTGCATCGCGCAATTATAGTTTACCGCGCGATGGACATATATATAAGAATCCAATATCAATCATTGGGCAATTGCCCGCCAGACACAATACCCGTCTGGTCGGAGGATCCTCCCTTTCCTATCCTATGGAGGATGAGTGAACTTTACATGAATCGAAATCTAGTGAAATTCTACCTCAAAATAAACAGCATCAAGAAAATAGAAAAAAGTTAAAAAAATATTTTTGACAAATGAGACGCACCGACCGTTACACTGTTGAACGAATTAAATACCAGTATTCCAAGGTCGCCTTTGTTGCGATTGTTCGCCCCTTATCGCGCTTATCGCACTGATAACGGTCCTAGCCAATCAGCGCCGAGCAGCAATCCTATATAAGTGGGGGTGTCGGGCGATTTGATTCACTCTGCGTCCAGCGCTCGGTGTGGTAACACGTCGCGTTCTGGTTTGCAATTGGTCAATCGTCATCCTGAAGATGCCTCGTTGAGAGGTGAAACACGTGTCGATTTCTTACAGGGTTTTTATGACTCTTGAAGAATAGTCAAGCGGAATAGGTTACTAAATATATCAGCGTCTATTGTATTTTATAATGGATTTCCGCAAAGTCACGCCTGAATCAATTAACTAAATAAGACGCACAATATAACAAACATAAATTCATATGGGACAAAAGAAAGTATTTCCTTCCTGATAGCATTTTTTTACATATTTTACTTAAGTCGTAAATTTACCTATGGACGTCCTAATTTCACACCCATTTTGCAGGGTCAATCGATTGGACCCTTTGGAACACGCTTCACTCAGGACGTCAAATTGTGTCAGTAATTTGGTTTCCCATAATACCCGGCCCACTGGCCCACTAAAATAGATGTTAAGAATCTGTCAAATTCAAGGGCCTAAAGACATTGTAGTTAATTAGAAAGTCCTTGACGAAGCATTCAAAAACGGTGGAAGACCTCTATACATTAGTAACAAAAATAGTTAAAATCGAATCAAATCAAAGGCACAAACTTCAAAAACTATTCCATCTTGTCCTAAGTTCTATCCACTTTTTTTTATCTGACTTAAAAATGGAGGAAGTTCTCGATTCGACCGCATGATTTGTTTTTTTAAGTTCCTGTTACTGTTATTTACATAGCAGGTAGTGGTATTCGAATATGTGTGGTAGGTACCAAAACTAAAAAGTGAAAAATAAAAACTTTTTACAAAAAAAAAAAACAACTAAGTAGGTTGTTTTTTTTTTTAGTTTTTATTTAATGTCGGTTTTAAGTTTTATACTTAGCATTACTTATATTTCGACACACGCATATTTAAGTTTGTCGGTCTACATGCGACATGATATCGATACGTAACTGAAAATATTTCTTCTACATAAGCTATACAACCAACAAGGGTTGTAAAACCATTAAAAAAATACTTACTTAACTAAAGTATCTCTACCAATCTTTTACAGCTATAAACGGGACATGAAATCCCATCTGCGTCATAATTCTTACTTACAAAGTTAAATTAAATTGATTTTAAATGTTAAATATCTAAAGGGTATTATCGAAACTGAAAGCTAATATTTCTTCTCAATATCCGACGAACATAAAATAAAAAACTGCTTTTCTGCGAGAGAAGGCGCCTTAAATCTGTGTATAAACTACAGAGAGTGGGGTGATAGAAAATCGACCTTGCGCTTGTAGAGAAAAGGGTGATATTTCAGTGTATAAAGAATACATTTTCATTCAATAACGTTTCATTATTTTTAATAAAATAACAATAAAGTTATTGAAGACGGTTTGTTTGTTTGAATTGAAACCTTCAGTACCTACTAGTAATAAAAAATCGGTAAAATAAAGTCGCTTTTCGTGTCTGTCCGTGTGACCGCGTTGTTCATTTAATTTAAACTACGCAACGGATTTCGATGCGGTTTTCACCATCATTTAGAAAAACTATTCCGGGGGATTTATATTGAACTTACATAATAATCTCGCTGTTTTATCGAGTTGTAAATCCGTTCGAAGCAGGAGAGGCTCGCTAGTCAATTGATAAAACATTTTCACAACAAAGCACATTCGCATTTTAAAACATGCAATTTCATATTTACAAGGACAGAGCAATGATGTAACGATTTGATCTTACGCATACTTGATAGCACCAAGTACAAGTAATGACGTCACATAATACAGTACTTCTAGAACGAACAACATTATCTTTCATCCGACTTATATGTCAGACAAACATTATTGGCAAAAACACTCGGTGGCTCTCGAAGTACCCCAAGGCATTAAGAGGCGGCATCGAGGCGGCGCTGCGGCCTTGACCCACCCCCTTTTTCACCCCTGACTCACCCCTTCGAACCCACTCCCGAGCTTAAGCAATGACCTAAGATTTCCAAGATGAGAAATCCCGGAATCCTTCAGCAAAATTCATATATTGATTTTGAATTGTTATAAGTTTTATCTACACTCATGCCTCTCATACACATATTCTCTACACTCATTTAATCCACTCTAAAAGTTTCTGAAACAGTTAGCTTATTGGCAACATTAAAACAACCAGTGTCATGGTAACCATAATATCATCCAAATGGGTGTTATAATGTTGTACTGAATTTCATAATGAAACTCATTTAAAAAAAAGAACATTGTCATTCACGAGCTTTTCCGTGATTTAAAAACAAAACACATTCGAATTCGAAAAATTCGAATTCACGTCGTACCGCGCCATTTTTGTTCGATATTGGTATTGCAAAGAAACTTTTATAGAAGATTCATATCATGGGTGTAGATAAAGTCTTGTATGCAATAAATAATAAATAACTATTAGTTGAAGATGTCAAGTTGAGTAGGTTTTTTGTCTGGGATTATGAATTGTCCTTTTGGATTTGAAATAATAGTGAAAAGTATGGTTAAAGTTGAAGAATATTTACATGAGTTTCCTGAAAAATATTCGTATTTTATACGACGTTGGTTTTGCTTGGTTTGATTCGGTCTTAAAAGTTATTTATTCTTAAAGAAAAGGAAACTTATCTTTCAGATACTTTTATTACGAATTTCATTGGGTATTTTCAACTTATTACGCTAGTTGGTACAATGGAGATGACTTAAAATAGTTTGTTTAAATGTCAGATTATTTTTGTCCATATTTTATGTAGTATTCAATTAATTTAAGACTATGATAAACGAGGCTTTTAAACTAAGCTAATAACTTTTCTAAATGGATTAGTAAGATAATAGTATAAATAAAAAGTCGAACTTATAGCATAATCAGCCTATAATGTTCCCACTGCTGGGACTCAGGCCTCCTCTCGGTGAGAGGGAGTGGGCTGTAATCCACCACGCGGCCCCAGTGATGTCCTGCCAGGGTTGCACGCCCTTCCGCTCCACCCAGAGCGGGAGAAGTCATTGGATGATTTCCCACCCTCAAAAAAAAAAGTTCCCAGTGATGTCACATATCTTCGAATATTTGATTCTATAACAAGGCCGGTTTCCTCACGATGTTTTCCTTCACTGTTTTGAGAGCAGTGGTCCAGAGGCGATGAAAAAAATTTACACAAAGTAAAGCGCCTGTCTGGGTTCGAACCTACGACTAATGCTTGGTTCCTATAAACAAAAACGAATCGTTTTAGTTACCAATGGTAGCATTTTTTATTCCCAAACTGGGCATATAAATAGATTCGAAAGGTTATTTTACCTGTGATAGCTACTTCTGTATGGGAGGGTCTACTATGCAAAGCTATGAAGTCTTTGCTTCATTATTACTGAAGATACAAGACTCTTAATTTTAACCAATAACGGTCCGTAAATTATAGGAATCGGCCACTATACAACTTGTAAGTCGCGGTCGTTACCACTGCGCCACCACTGCTTCAAAAAGTCGAATAAACAGTTTAAATATATTGTGCTGTTTTTAAATTGAGACAGAAATTAAAACGAAATAGTAAAGGGAATTTAAAGTTTATTTCTTTCACCTAAGCATACTCCTGTATCCAAGCCATACAAATATGAAAATGTATGTATAAATACATACTTAATACAATTTTGCGCATGAGTAATCGAATTCGAAAACCCCTTTTACTTTCGCGTTACTCATGGCGGCAAAAGATTAATCGATTTGATGAATTTTGTCGATTCATCCTGGTTGCCCTTTAAATTATCCACTAAGGATAAAACTTTGTAACTTAGTCACTTGGATTCGTTTATTCGCTTGACATATTCGCTTGATATGACAACTAAGAATACTCTGCAGGACAGCTTTATCAAAGAGATGTCAGCACTACAGCAGGCGTAGCATGGCGCTTTCTATCTCTACGAAGAATAGACATAGCTTTTTCTATACAAAGTGACAGTTCGTTTCTTCATTTTTGACATCCACTGTAGAAATCTTTCTACAATCTGTCATTTTGTCTATCATTTCTAACGATCTTTGTCTACGTCTTTTTCTATGTAGACTATTTCGGAAGAAAGTTTTCTATCCTTACTGTCAAAATCACAGTGACAACCGATAAATCCTACGATAAAACAAAAAATTCTGAGTCGAATAATGTAAAGAGTGAATTTCGTAAAAAGTGCAGTTGACTTTTTCTACTTTGCTGGCGTCTCGTACTGTATACTGTCTACAGAAAACGTCATTTTTGTCTACTCTTCCTTCGACAAAATGGTGCTCATGCTACGCCTGCTGATGAGGTCCGCTAGGGCCGATGCCCGCCGGGGTCCCGGGAAAGTCCGAAAGGGATACCGTGGCCTCTGGCAACTTACAGGCAACTGTAGGAACACGGGTGGGTTTTAGTCGGTAAGAGTCTGTCATGCCCTCCCGCTCCGCCCAGAGCGAGAGAAGTTATTTAATCATTTGCCAAAAAAAAAAAAAAAAATGTCCAGCTGCCTCAAAAAGTTTGTGGTATTAAAACTGGCTTAGTTATCATTGGTGGATTTTGAACAAATATAGGTAATGAGGGATACATAACTGATGACTACTGCGCGAACACACCAATACTATTCTTCAGCTGTGCCTTCCACGAAGACGCACCCATCTCCGCGATTGCTGTATTTTACGTGTTCTCTCAGTGATTTACAATATTTTTTTTATATAAAATGAAAAGTGGGAATAAGGGCTATAATTTAAAACTGTTTTGGTTTTTGTACGGTAACTTTTACCCACCGGGTCATATATGGGCCATGACCTTTTACCACTAAAATCAAAACACAACGTAGGAAACGAAATTGGCGTACCTAAATTCTTATTAAAAAGAAAATATCTTATTACAAAGTCTGTTTAAGGTCAGTTCACACCGAGCCGCGATGCGACGCGAACTTTTTTATGATCCGATACAATATCGAATTTATTTACTACACAATAAGGAATAACGCGCTGCGTAGCACCGCACCGCGCATCTTAGCGTACTTTGATACGTGTCAACACTCGCACTAAAATTATACTTGACGGCCTAGACAAATTACAACTGCTTCGAAAGTGTTTCGTTTTTCTACAATGACTTTCAACAGGATTGACATAAGCTTTTCAATAGCTTATGTCAGTCCTATATATTTTTGCCTTTTCCCTCATCGTTATCGGTGATAGAATGTCACTAATCTAGGGCCTTTGTTCTTTAAAAAAATAAGCTCGAGTGCGCACAGCGTCGCGTCACTTCACGTCGCGGTCTAAACTGACCCTTAAGGTTTTACAAACAACTAACCTATTTTTAAAGAACCGTACAATATGCACAACAGAAAGCTCAAATTTATTCAGATATCATTTTGTTGACACAACTTACAAGCAAGATTAAGCAGATTTCGAAACCGATTCAAATGCGTCACATCGAAATCAAATGCAATGTAATATCCAATCTGCAAAATCCATTTATTCTAGCATTTCTAGTCTCAGTTAATCGTAAACGTACTAATATCTACAAAATGTTCCACATTTCTGCTTAATTGGTCGAATGACGTCAGAGATACAAACGGTTTTATACCAGAAAATATTGTTTCAAAATGCGTGTGCACATAATTGTTGCGAGTTTGTTTCTTTTGGCCTTTAACTATTGAATTTTGGCCAGTCTTCAATAACACGGGAACGGAACACGACCACAACACTAGACCTGTCTTAAGATGAACGAAGGAACATCACTAGTTCAAGATATATTGGTGTTACAAAAGATAGGAACGTGTAGTTCTTTTTATTGTTTTACTGATTTCCAATAAAATCAGGAATGTTGCTGTTTATTGTTGTTTTTGAAATATAAGTCAGTAAACGTTGTGTCCGAAAAAGAATTATATCATAAAGATCAACAATATTTAATTTTATCAATAGTAGATAAATAAAACTGAAATACGTCATATCTAACCACATAATGAAAATGTGTGGGTACTTTTATAACTGCTGTTTTGGTCACGAGATGGCGATAATTTGCAATTCATATATAGAACAAATCTATTTGATTTCATTAATGAACCTTATTATTTTAAAATTATACAAAACTGTGTTTTTCAACTCTTCCCTTTTCAAATACAAATCTTCTAGCTTTTTAATTCTTATAGATCATAACAGATGGCATTGTTAGTTCGATCATAGATCAACTTGTGATATTTAAGTTTTATTCAATAGTTAGTGTTATCAATTCGTTGGTTATTGATTCTTTTAGCTATTTGGAAGTAAATAATTTACGCTTTCCAATGAAATAGTAAATAATGACTGTCACAAAAAATAAAAATTTGACGTAATTTCTCGATCGCGCAATCAAAGTTTTGGAAGATTTTGGGGTAAGTTGTTTGAATTGGTCTAAGACCTCAGGTGGTCATCATCTACGCAGTAAGCCAGCGTTTAGGGAGCTGGTCTGATTTCCCTGACGCTTCATGTATCTATACAACACTTCGTCTTTCTATATGTGTTCGTAACCACCCAAATTGAAAAAAAAAATCCTGGCACTTGACCGTTTAGAGAATATCTCAACACCACTGATGTAGATACTTCGACCACTTTTTTTAGGATTAGCGAGCAATTTCTTGAAAATAGATCTTTTTTTTAATCTTTGCTATGGTCACCATAATCATCCCTTATTTCAAGATAGGTACGGTAATAAACTGGGCTGGATGGCTTATCTATGGGCCTTAGTTGCCTGAAATTATAGCAATTATTATTATTATTTAATTATTATACATAGCTACACACTATAAACAAAACAATATGTCTGTATTCTTGAAAGGGTAGGCACACCCACAGTTCACATTTCGCTAGTTATGAACACAGAAACATGCTATGTCATAATTTATTTTAGACTACACTCGCGACCATCTAAGAAGTCCGTTTTGACGTTTCGTTCTCGTACTTGTAATAAAACGTTATGCCTTGAGAATCAAAATGTTTAATTGATATGTCTTGATAATCAGTATTTGTGAAACAATTTTTATTTTTCACCGCTTCACAAAGGATTTTTATAGCTGTCAAAACGGACTTCTTAGATTGTCGCGAGTCTAGCAGCTAGACAAGCCGGGGCGGGCAGCTGCTGCCCGCCCCGGCTTCGCACTTATCTACAGCGCACCTACCTCAATAGGTAGGTGGTGGTGAGGGTAGGTCAATACCTACCCTATCTACCTACACCTACCTATATACCTACCTACCTACCCTAGTTACATGCCTACCTACATATATACCTATTCACCTACCCTACCTACTTATATACCTATACCTACCCTACTTACCTACATACATACTTACCTTCCTACCCTACCTACCTACCTTCCTACCCTACCTACATACCTACCTACCTATCCATCCTACTTACCTACACTTACCTAAAAACCTTGTCCTAAGAATAACAAACACAACAAAAAAAGAATTATTCATTTTGGTGCAGCCGTTTTCAAGTTATGGCGTGAGTCGTGAACAAGGGAAATAGGGATTCATTTTTTACCCGACTACGGCGAAAAAAAAGGGGGGTTATGATTTTGACTGGTATGTATGTATGTATGTTCATCTGTTCCCTCCTATCTTCTAAACCACTCATCACAATTTGACAATTGAGGTATCGTTGGAAGCGTTTTGATCGTCCGCTGGTTCTAGGCTATGTGACGTCACATTAAATGTGATAAATGGCGCCCTCACCTCTCAGGAACTATAACAAAAAAATATGGTTTAATCGTACCATGTTGGGTATCAAATGAAAGGGCTTAATGAGCACATTTCAAAAATATATATATTAGAACACCAAAATAATTAAAATTACCTTTATAGTCGTAGTTGGGTTTTAGTTTTTATTAGATAGATAGATAGAATACTCTTTATTATGTACACCATAAAAATTACAGACATAAATTAGAAATTTTACATAGGGTGACACAATGGGCGGTATTACTTTATTTTTTTTTAATAAATATTGATAAAGCCTTTCTATCATATCTTGTTAGTCATGGGAACTGTCGACAGTAGTGAAAATATTAAAACACAATCTATACAATGCACAGTAGGTATACCTACACAAATTAAACTTCAAGTGGTCAATTTAACGACACTTACTGCTACTACAGCATGCCGGCGCAGGCGTCGGTGACGGGAACCCATAAGTTTTTCCCCTACCAAAAATCGCTCAACGCGCCTAGACTCGCGACAATCTAAGAAGTCCGTTTTGACAGCTAAAAAAATCCTTTGTGTAGCGATGAAATAAAAAATTAGTTTCCTAAATATATAATATAATTTCCTGATTCTCGAGACATATCGATTAAACATACTAAGAGAGTTTGTAATTGAAGACTTATCTACATTGCTTAAAACTGATTCTCAAGGCATAACGTTTTATTACAAGTGCGAGAACGAAACGTCAAAACGGACTTCTTAGATTGTCGCGAGTGTACAGAAGTTTACACTTTAAAAAACGTCCACTGATGTTTTCTTCCAAAATATTCTAGTCAACATTGCATATTATTCAGTCTGACTGTTTGTAAGGCCATCTAATAACAGTTATCACTGACCTTACCGGATGTCTGCGACGCGCGACTCAGAACGTGCGCGCGCGCAGCCGGAAATAAACATGATCGCCAATAACAAGAAAAACACAGAAAACTCACTAAGGCAAATTGTCACTCCCAATATTTTGAGAAGCCGCAGATTTCATTTGTTTATCTACCTACTGACCGCACAGTACCAGATTCTGATATTTAACTGACGTTAACGATAAAACCATTCAATTCCAATCAGAGGCCCTTGCTCGAACGACGGACGTAAACGTAACGTGTATGTATACGAATGATTTAGTCAAAAATACAACAATACAGCAATACAACAATACAACATTACAGCATTTTGGTTTAAATTGTGAAAAACATATTAGTATCACTCATTGATATGAATAGAGTCTTAGTAATATAATGCGCAAAACGAGTATTTTCAATTTTAAAATCATTAGAATTTACGTTGCGTTTAATCCGTGCGTTCTTTCCTCTTCGAGCCTTCATCTAAGACCTTCATCTAAGAAGGGATTAATGATTAAATCTTATGAAATGCATTAGGATTAGTTTTCCGAAACAAAAATAAACATACAATTTTAAAGAAATCAATTTGGTACTTACTTACCTAACTTTAAAACACAGGCTTACATCCAGGGCCGGATTTAAGGCGGGGCAACAGAGGCCATAGCCCCGGGCCTCCACAAAATAGGGGCCGCCACAATATGATTTTAAAAAAAATAAAAAACAGTATTCATTCACAAGGAACCTTTTTTAATTTTCTTTTTATAGGTTGGTGGTCTTAAATGATACGTTGATTTACTTTGATACCGATATCCGAATTATATCTTTTTTTTTTCGTCTTTTCCATAAAATTTTATGGGCCTCCACTTCTTGGTTACCCCAGGGCCTCCACACCTTTAAATCCGGCCCTGCCTACATCCTACATCATTCAATGTATCTGCGCATTGTATTGCATTGGATCTTCTGCCATCTCCTATAACGTGTATCCGCCATGATGGCACGATTTGATTGCCCTGTTTTATTGTTTTGAATAAATTCCATGGCACTGTCGTCATTGGCGATTTATATGTGTGTTACGTTGATTGATGGTGCTCCATGGGAGTTTAAGACCAAGCTGTTGTGAAAGAGATCTGTATTGTGTTGCTATGGGGATTTTTCAAGGGATTCGGACCCTTTTTAGGGTTCCGTACCCAAAGGGTAAAACGGGACCCTATTACTAAGGCTCTGCTGTCTGTCTGTCTGTCCGACTGTCACCAGGCTGTATCTCATGAACCGTGATACCTAGACAGTTGAAATTTTCACAGATGATGTATATCTGTTGCCGCTATAACAACAAATACAAAAAACCATAATAAAATGAATATTTAAGGGGGCTCCCATACAACAAACGTGATTTTTTTGCTCGTTTTTGCTCGATATTGAAAACGATAACAGGTAGACGCTTGAAATATTCACAGAATATTTAGTTACATATTCCTTTTAAAAGTAAATAATTCAATTAAAATAAAACAAATATTTAAGGGGGGCTCCCATACAACAAACGCGATTTTTTTGGCTATAGATAATGGTACGGAACCCTTCGTGCGCGAGTACGACTCGCACTTGACCGGTTTTTTACATGATGACAATGAAACAATGAAGAAAAGTATCAATGAGATATTTAGACATGTTAGTGTTTACCTTACTTAGCTCGTGGCTAAGTAATAACAGCCGCACGGGTCGATCCATCAGGCTAAGCTGCGCTTGCCGGGGTTGGTCCGTGGATGGGTGACCATACCGAACCTCCTCCGTGCCTCAGAAAGTACGTTAAGCCGTTGGTCCCGGCTGTCATTCGTCGATCTTTGACAGTCGTTACGGGTCGTCAGAAGCCCGAAAGTCTTTCAATCAGTCTCACCAAGGGGTATCGTATTACCCAGTTACGAGTCGTGGTGGTCAGATAGGCAGTCGCTCCAAGTAAAATACTGGTATTCAGCTGCATCCGGTTAGACGGGAAGCCGACCCCAACATAGTTGGGAAAAGGCTAGGCAGATTGATTTTGATTTAAATAGTGTTTACTGATTGCGTGTTCGCAGACTCAGTCGATTTCGTAATTTGATTCAATTAAGGGTCTAATTTTAACGATCATTGAGTGTCATTTTGTAGTGTCAGTGCTGTCCTACTATCCAAATTGTAATCAATTTCTCTCTTTCTCTTCTCTCCAAAATATGAAAACTCAGCTATAATCCTCCTGATTTCTTCACGGAACCATCAGAGAACCTCCCATCCGGGCACAAGTTACCGTGGCCTACCTGGAAAACTTAAATAGACTTCGTACCCAAGTAGGCCGCAGCAAGGACAACTCCAGGGGTTCACGGACGACTCAGATCTCCGGTGTGTATGCGGCGCCTCTCCACAGACAATGGCTCACCTCCAATCTTGCCGCGCATGTCCAGTCACCTGCACACGTGAGGACCTAATGGCTGCGACGGCGAACGGTAATCGCGTGGCTGAGTTTTAGGCCAAACTTTAACAACACTCGATATTTTTGCCATCGACACGCTAAGAAGAAGGAGGAGCCTGAAATGATCACTATCACACTATCATCAGAATCAGAATTAGAATCAGAATCAGAATTTTTATTTGTTAAACATAGGTATTTACTTAATGGTGTTAGGTTAACATATTTGAGCGCTATGTTTTGCCACGAAGGCATACTAATTTTAATTAAATGTAATTTAAAAAAAAAACTAAATAAAACTGAGGGTCCCTTTGTTTTAGTATTTATTGGTATAGTTAGTAAGTCCTTTTAATTTTAGTTTTTTTTTTGTTAATTATAATATAAATATTAATTTGACTAATAAAAACAATCAAAACTAATATTTATAATAAAACAAACAATAAAAAAAACAAAAAAAAAACTTAAAAAATATTAAAAATTATCAATATCATTCATAAAATGTTGAACAGTATAATAACATTTTTCTATTAATAGAGAGGTGAGAACTTTCTTAAATTTTAAAACATCGTACCAGCCAACAATACTAACCATTTACCTCCAACTTGAAAGTCTTCAAATCAAGTCACTTAGGTTCACTTAAAGCCGAGCTTAGCTATTTACCAACACAATGTGTTATTGTGCTGGTACATAATCTGCCATGTTATCTTTTGCCAAAGACAATGGCGACTTTGGCACAAAAGCGTGTTGCCAGCTATTATTGTCCCTTCTTTATGTTTGGGGTTACCAACATGAGTGTGTTTTCGTTTTATGGTAGAAAAATTAAAGGCTTGGTTTTTTTCGGGGCCGTGGGTTCGAATCTCGGTTAGAACACGTATGTTTGTAGCCAACAGACAGGCAGGGAAGGCTAGGCAGATTATGATGAACACTTCTAGTTATTCCAAGTTTTATGATTTGTTTTAAATGTTCGTTAAAGTGAAAGCTTTCACTTTAATTACTTGTGCAAATTACATTTGAAGCCAGCCAAAACTTACGTTTTTTTACCCGACCACAGCGAAGAAAAAAGGAGGGTTATGATTTTGACCGGTATGTATGTATGTATGTACGTATGTATGTATGTATGTATGTATGTATGTATATGTGTATATCCGCTGGTTATAGGCTATGTGAAGTCACATTAAATTAAAAATGGCGCCCTCTAGAGGACATAATGTGAGGAACTTAAAAAAAAAATGGTTTAATCGGACCATGTTGGGTATCAAATGAAAGGGCTTAATGAGCACATTTCAAAAATATATATATTATAACCCCAAAAGAATTAAAAAAAAATCAAGTAATAAAAACTAAAACCCACTTACGACTTAAAAGGTATAAACAAGACACCACAGACAGACTCCGGAGTCACACGTGTTAGGGCATAAATCGAACAGATTACGTGTGACTCCGGATTTTTAATTTGACCAGCAAATTGCAAAAAACGTAAGAAAATTTGTATTTCACGGACTCTCAAAAACACATAAACACGAATTGGATACACACGAGGCACATCATAGGTACCTATTTGATATGTTTTTACATACAAAAAATAGACAAATTATATAAATATTTTAATATTCTGTCCCTCGGCTTGAAACTGAATAATGAATGAAATATTTCCATATCTGACCCAGACTTGACCCAATATATCTTGTCTCAAATAAAACAGGTTACGAGTTACGATACGATGAAAACTCGGTTTACGTCCTTGAACATAACATTACGCCTGTAATGCCCGAAGGGCGCAGAGATGTACGTATAGTACACTCATATGTCGCGAGTTATATTTAAGTTCCATGTATTAGGGGCCTATTGCCAACAACCGGGCACAACTCCAGACTCCGGACTCCTACTGAAAAATTCCAGATGGAAGAACCCACACTTTGCCCGACCCGTGAATCGAACCCAGGACCTCACGCTCAGCAGTAGCACTTGCGACCACTACACCAAGGAAGCAGTAATTGTATACTGACGCTGACTAACACAGTATGTAATGGAACTGCTCTACTAGGAAACCGATGTTTGGAACAGCAGATTTTTTTAAATAAATTACGAAAAATTACATGCTGCTGGATCTTTTTTTTTTTTGGTTTTTGAGTGTGGCAACTCATCCAATGACTTCTCCCGCTCTGGGCGGAGCGGAAGGGTGTGTCAGACTTTTACTGACTAAAACCCACCCGTGTTCCTTCAGTTGCCTGTTGCCAAGGTCCCGGTATCCCTTTCGGACTAACCCGCAACCCTGGCAGGCATCGGTCCTAGCGGACCCCGCCAATTGTGCTGACATCTCTCTTTTCGTGCCTAGGCATTCAATTCTTGTTTATATGTTTTTGAGAGTCAGTGAAATTCAAATGTTCTTACGTTTTTTGCAATTTGCTGGTCAAAGTGCAAATTGCAAAAAATGTAAGTAAATTTAAATTTGGGTGGCTTCAAATGTAATTTGCATAAGTAATTAAAGTGAAAGCTTTCAATGTAACGAACATTTCATTTTAAAAAAATCACTAAAACTTGGAATAACTAGAAGTGTTCATCCTGCCTAGCCTTCCCTGCCTGCCCCATTCGGACTTTCCCGCAAATGCTGCTGGATCTAAAATGATGTACTGAATTCATTGTAACAGCTTGGACATCGATATCCTTTACACCCTGTATACATAAAAGTTCAAATTGAAGGATATAACATCATCATGTTCATGTATTGAACATCCTTCGCCATCCTCACGCTTTTACCCATGGGGGTAAGCAGATACTAAAGACACCTGCTACGATCCTTTAAAATGATTCCTTGTTTTTGCTAATCATCATATCACACCTATATTCTCAGAACAGTTTAGCACATCAACATTTCGCCAGTTGTATTTAAGTCCCACATAATAAATGTGTTAATGCATGAATTTAATGTTCGAAATGTACGTAAAACGTACTCATCATTAACTACAATGGATCTAATACATACATTTTCGTACTGCTCGACAATATTAATAGAATAATTAATATCATTCAGTATAAAACGTGATCTAAATACTCCGAAAAGCTCGCGTAGCACCGTGACCCAATAACTTCATTGCTACGAGCTACGCTAGTGCGTCTACGAGTCTACGCCGCTACGGCGTAGCGCTACGAGAAGGAATGTCTCTGTCAGGCAATTAACTTTAACCTCAAAATGTCGATATTTAATTATTAGATGTTTTTGTTATTTATTAATTTACTAATTATGGCTGTGATGATGTTGCCGTAGAGAAATGTAAGCTTTTAAGTTATAACTTATTAGGGAAAGTTTTCACGTACGCAATTTATGACTTATGGCAATAAGGTTTAATAATTAATATAACTTAGAGTGGTATCATAACTAGTGTTTTAGATCGAATGCCTAGATTCATCGTTAGACTCGACTACACTTAGATCCCAGTATAAGTTTGTAGTAACAATATTAAGTTGGAGACGAAGGAACTTTGTCACTTACGAAATTTCTAGATTGTATAAGACCCAGTGAACCTTAAATCTAATGAATCTCATATGCATAGTCTTAGATTTAGCTGCCTTCAATATTAACTGCCTTATTATTTTATGGAATTAGATGTTTGTAAAAGTATCGAAGCCTAAATTTTCCCTGGTACCACCAGAAAAATTCTGGGATTTCCCCAAATCATTGGTAACAGAACTTATTATGAAATGTAGGTACGTTTTAATGTATTTGTTTGAATCGTGTTCCAATTTTGTACTTGCTATCTTTTTGATCTCATGTTCCCGTTATTTTTTCAGAAAATACTCAACGAGCTTTTCATTTATTCTTATTTCTCACAAAGCTCAAGATTTAGGTCATTTGACAGTAACGAAACGAGCGAGCCAGCTCATAGACTAATCAGACCTTCGCTTGTTCCAGGTTAATGTGCCACGAGACGAGTGACAGAGACCGACGATCCCGACACTCCCTCTTAAACGCCTTATATGGAGCGGGACGGGTATACCACGCGTGCTCCGCCGCGAATCAAAACACACAAAAACCGCGGATGTAGGTAATAGCACGGGAGCTGAATAGCTTTTTAATTAATAAAATAATAAAAAAAATTAAATAAATAAGCCAAATTGCAACGTTCAACCGATTTTGAATTCCGAACGCCTAAATCCGATCAGACTTTAACGCCTACTTTTCCGTGGACATGTTGGGTGCTTAAAATGGACTTGCCTTACTTTAATTTTTCATGATGTGTCTGACTGTATAGTGGGGGGTGGCGCTGTGCTCCTAGTTAATAGTTATAGTATATAATAAGTAAATAAAGGCGGTGGGGACGGTGTGTGGGTGTGATCTCAAAGTGTCGGCGGCGTGTGTGATGCAGCGGCGGCCGAGGCGGTGCGAGTGTCGGCTACCTGTGAAGCAGCCTTGTACGCTCGTCTGACGAATCTATAAAGGTAAGTGCTTTGCATTTTATTGTATAGAATTGTATCGTATATAGAATCAACTTTTTCTAACAGACAGCTGTGCTTTGGAGGAGTTTCTTGCGCCACTTCTTCTTCCCCAGCTAAATTACTAGGAAGTGGTGAAGGGCGGGCGTTTTGACGTTCGAAATGTGCTGATTCTCAACCTAGTTTGTATACAAAGTGCCGACGACAACACGACAATAAATTAAACTTCGGTCAGTGGGTCGTCTTAGGATTGATGTTCCCAGTCTGCATACAAAAATTCAATCAAATATATCCAATAGCTTAGTCAAAGATTGGCAACACCCATAGTCAGTCCATCCCTTCAATTTTGTTTGTTTGAAAAAATCACTTTTTTAATATGGTATTAGGATTTATTTGATAAATAGTGCAAAAAATAATACGTTACCCTTAATAAATTGCTAACAGTGATATCGCAAGATTCTTTAGACTTAACTAAACGCCGCAAAGAACACTGTGATTACTTTAGATTCGCAAATGCAAATAATAAATATTTATCTGGGCCATTTTTTTTGAAAAAATGCGTTTTAAGTCCTATTCATATATATATTAAACTAGCTGATGCCCGCGGCTTCACCGGCATGGATGTCGGTTATTATATACTAAAACCTTCCCCGGGAACCACTGTATCCATTGGTGAAAACAGCATGAAAATTAGTGCAGTAGTTTTTGAGTTTATCGCGAACGACCACAGACAGACGCGGCGGATGACTTCGTTTTACAATATGTAAGGATAAGGATAAGGAAGGATTATGTATTTTGCTTAATTACTTGACTGTACTGTAGCTCGTGGCTAAGTAATAACAGCCGCTCGGGTCGATCCATCAGGTTAAGCTACGCTTGCCGGGGTTGGTCCGTGGATGGGTGACCATTTTCACATATCGAGACTCCTCCGTGCCTCGGAAAGCACGTTAAGCCGTTGGTCCCGGCTGTCATTTGTGGATCTTTGACAGTCGTTACGAGTCGTCAGAAGCACGAAAGTCTGACAACCAGTCTAACCAAGGGGTATCGTATTACCCAGTTACTGGGTTGTGAAGGTCAGATAGGCAGTCGCTCCATGTAAAATACTGGTATTCAGCTGCATCCGGTTAGACTGGAAGCCGACCCCAACATAGTTGGGAAAAGGCTAGGCAGATTGATTTTTGACTTGACTGTACTGATCATCAGTTGGAGCACGGTACCTTGGTGCTTCATTAGGTGTAAAACACAGGTGAAGCACGGGTCCGGACCCAAATAATCCTATGCAATAGTATTGTTAGTGTTTTCATTTAATTTCGAATTATCGTCTCCATGTTGTATGTCAAGTCACAGACAGTTTAGTCAATGGATGTCCACTATTCACAAAATAATGACAAGGACACACAGTCCTCACCATTCAGGGACCGACTTAGGAGGAAATTGGGTCACTCACAAACATGATACCTAAGTACGTAGCTTGTTTGTGAGTGACCGGTTTGTACCGATACAATTGACTACCAAATGACTCGAAAACAATGGAAGAATTTAGATAAATTATCACGAAATATTGGGTCCCCACCTAAGAAATTGGCGTGTTTTTCTCACAAATAGAGAACCTCTGCACTTCTATGATTTAAAATATTCATCAATTGCTTGGTATTATATCGAACAATGACTATCATAGACAACTACCAATAGTAAAAAAACCTTATTACTTATAGTTTTCTACTCCTCATTTTGTTAGCAGAAATGACCACTATTTTTTTTTTCTTATTTTTGTCGCTTAGTCAAAGTGGCATCCATTATCTTAATTTTTAAACATTAGTGCATAAAAGTTTTAAAACATTAGTGTTCATGTTTGTTATATAAATTAAGAAAATGTTAGTATGAAAAATGCAACTTCTTTAAAATTCCCCATACAAAACGCTGATTTCATAGTTGGGGACCTAATACAAACTAAACAGAAACAAAATAGTTACTATAATTGGCCTACTTAAAACCGAGCCTAAGTAACAAAGCATGTTTGCTGTCAAACTAGTTAAAAGCTTAAGAGGCTGATAACAGCTAAAGCTCGGCCACTGTTGGACTGCATAGAAAAGAAATGATGTAATTTCTTCCATACATTTGTGCGCTTCTATAATATCTAAAATGGCGAAATTATCGTGGATGTACACGTCCATAAAATGTATGGGAATACGTGCACGTTCGTTATAACATTATCGTGGTCAGAATAATAAGAGCGTCTTTTTAAATGACAGACAGACGACCATGACGACAACGACACACGGCGACGGACGATGGACGATGTAGACATGAGAGCGAGCCAAGTCTAGTCATTTACAAACGTGTCAGTGGTCTCACAATGATGAGTTTTTGACAGGTATTGTATGGCATTTCTGTCAAAAACTCATCATTGTGAGACCACTGACACGTTTGTAAATTAGTAGACTTGGCCCCCAGGTCTCTAGCGGTCCTGCCACGGTTGCGGGAAAGTCCGAAAGGGATACCGGGACCTTGGCAACAGGCAACTGGAGGAACACGGGTGGGTTTTAATCAGTAAAAGTCTGACACGCCCTGCCCTTCCACTCCGCCCAGAGCGGGAGAAGTTATTGGATGATTTAATAACGTCAAAAAAAAAAAAAAATGTCTCTAGCGGTTCGGAGCAATATGTTGTCCCATAGATTGGCGCGGTGTAGAGACCAAGTAAAAGTAACACTTTTCAAGGCGTATTGCCAAAGTTTGTACACGGGCAGTCTATGGGTCTATTGTACTAAGAGATCGCTGGATGTCCTGCGCGTCCAATATATTATTATTTATTTATTTCAATCAACTTTGGATCATACAATTAAAGTTACAAATTAATTAATTACAAACTTTTGGCCAAAGAATCAGCATTGCCATACAACGTGGCAATGCTATGTGTTGACAGCGATGCAGACGAATTTTTTTATGCCCTTTGATAATTTTCCCTTGTACATAATTATTATTATAGATATTATAAGTCTTTAAGGGCGAATTTCACCAAAGTTTTATACCGAGTATAAGTCTTATCCTGCGAATAAATTTTGAATTTTTTTTCTGACAGTTTTTCTATACAAAAACTGTCAGACGCCATTTTTATTCCACGGACAAAAGATGACTTTGGTAAAATCAGCCCTAAGTTAAATAAATAATTCCTCTCAGCTTAAAAAAAAAAAAAAAACAAACAAAATTAGATTAAATAGTATCTTGACATTAGTCAGTACGTGAACCATACAGTCAGTGGTACTGACAATCTATGGGTCAATAGAGATCGCTAGATTTCCTGCGCGTCCAATATAAAAATGCTTTCAGGATGTTGTTTAGGCTCGGAAATGTTTGTGCAAGCCCGCACCGACGGCTTCTATGCAATTTTACGCAAAAAAACTGCGTCGCTACTGAAGAGAGTGAGGGCCAGTCGGAACATGTTGTATATTCATACTGTCAGGTGTGTACCTTTATACAAAAAGCCATGGTACTGTACTCTGTTCTTGTCAGATGCATATATTTTTCTTACTTTGAAAACTGTACTGTTCTAATTTGATTCCGTTAAATAAAATTCAATACCTGCAACTTCTAATTTATTCTTTCAACAGAACTGCTTCCTGAAAACTGTAGCCGAGAGCTTCGGCTCTCCGATTGTACAGCAGTTTGTGCGGAGGTTGAATAGTACTAACACTAGGCAATAAGTTATTTCTTGTATGTTACTAACACTATATGGATATTTGTGTCCGAAATAAAGCGATTCTATTCTATTCTTTATTTCCATACATTTTACTTCCTTGTGTTATCGTGATGCCGCACGTGGACGTGGACGTCAACGATGATATTGTCACGTTAGAAATTATAAAAACTTTTTACAAAAAAAAAACAACCGTCTTCAAAAAAAACACAAAAAAAGTGAAAAATTACTTTAATTTCGGAAGTCGGTTTCTTTGCTTTTTAATTTTCGTTTTTTGCCACCGACTTCCGAAATTAAAGTTGTTTTTTACTTTTTTTGTGTTTTTTTTGAAGTTGGTTGTTTTTTTTTGTAAAAAGTTTTTATTTTTCACTTTTTAGTGGTGGTACCTACCCCACACAAGTTACTACCTGCTATGTAAATAACAGTGAAGGAGTCTAATAATTATATCGTCTACATAGACTGTGGGAAAAATACGTAATATTGAAGCTAGCTCAAAAACTACGCAAGCAAACTTAATAAAATTTATATGGGACCATCTCGGGAGTATACCCTTTCGAACTAAAAAATAATTTTTAAAATCGGTTCACAAACGGCGGAGTAATCGGTGAACATACATAAAAAAAAAAAAACAATCATCCGAACGTAGTCCTCCTCCTTTTTTGAAGTCGGTAAAAAATTTGTTTATTATAAAAATAAAAAAAATTATAACGTTAAATCCAATAAAAGCTTAGGTTACGCCACCTAATTCCAAAGTAAATCAGGGTCAACACATAGGAATAAAACAATAAAAAAAAGCTGCAATAAAAAATCAGTTTGTTCCATTTTCGACCTAGATATGTAATGCGTCCTTCCTCAATTACAGCTAACTCCTATACGATATTTAATATTGCAGTTTTATTGTCCCTATTTTATGCCTGTTCTATATTTGCGGCCGGATGACGTCATGGTGTGATGTAATGTAGAGTGTACGTGAGGTTGGCGGGAATTAATTCGTTCTGCTGGTCCTGGAGTCCTATTTCTTTATTGTATTTTTGCTTGTTAGTCTTTTTTTGTCTAGTTATGTTGTTTAGAGTGAGGGTTTTCTTTGTGGGTTATAGAAAATTCTTGCTCTTGAAAATCCACGCATTAGAACTTTATTATACTTTCATTTATTTTCTTTCATAAGTAATTACTTACATTTTTAGTTATTACCCCAGAAACAGATATTATCATACATACAATAATACATCTACAGTTATTATTAACTTTAATAGTTTGACAAATCGAAGAGTACCTATTAATCCAGGCATGTAGTTCATATGTACTGAAATAGAATGGAATCGATCTGTCTCTGTCACTCTTGACCTGGCATTATTTGACAAAAAGTGACAAATATACTTTTTGTCTATACGGGGTCGAGGCCAGGGCGCTATCAATCGTGTGATGTCAGTTGTTAGTTGATACCCGACCGATCTTGTCCTATCTGTTAGCTATTTTTTGCTCGGAGCGAGATACGTTCATTTATGTTTGACTTTCCTGGTTTGTGAGGTATAGTTTTAGCTCGGTCTAATTAGGTTAACGTTATTGTGTGCTTGTATAATTTATAACGTACGTTATTATTGTGGACGTCGACGTCCACATCATGGCATAACGATAACACAGGGAAATAAAAAATGTATGGAATGTATGAAGACGCTTTTTTTCCGGCCACGATAATGTTATAACGTGCACATATTTCCTCAATTTTATGGACGTGGACGTCCTCGATAATATCATTATGTTAGAAATTATACAAGCGTTTACTTACAATATAAACATATAATTAAAATTATACAAGCGTTAACTTACAATATAAAAATTTAATTAAATTAAGGATTTATACATGTACAGTGTAGTTCGTTTTCATTTCCTGTTCCAACTCCTGCACTAACACTTCGAGTGACTAATTAACTTGTACGGTCTATGGAACAATCCTATGTTCTTCCAAAATTAAAATAATAGAATTCAGATAATACAATTAGATACTATAAAAGTCCTTCAGACTGAATTTCGGCCATGGCGACCAAACTCAGCGGAGACCAGACTTCGGCGCGGGAGATATTATAGTGCACAAGTGTATGCGCAGACACAGGTGCACTCCACAGGTTCCTTCATAGTCCGATGGGATGGCAATCCGACACGATCGGAGAGAGATCAGGTGCAGGACCAACGGACACAGCGTAATGAAGCGAGAGCGAAGGCTTTTCTCATTTACCCTACTTTAAATGCCAATTAGACTATCAATATGAATGCACCCGCTGTCACCCACAAACATAAATTCTCTATACAAACACAACTGTCAAAGTTAAGTATACAGCCGCTTCAGCGCTTAAATGCCAGAAAACACCCGTATTGCCAGTATGACCTTGTATTTAAAGCTGCTGAATCACACTGTGCCAAGGAGTTGTGAATGTATACCATGAGAAACGTGCTCGTTATTCCACCTGTCTTAGGGACATCACGCGTATTTACGCGGCCACGGCCACAATTTGTCGCACGACCGATGGCAATATTGAACAAATCTGGTCGGAGGAATGATCCTACAGCCAAACTTTATTCTTTTTCGGATCTTGACTCTTGATCTTGAGTGACTAGTCGTGTTAGATACAAGTCGTGATTGTGGCTGCGTAGTGCGCGAGATCCTTTAGTGGCAGCACAAACTGTGCAAGATGAAGAGTTGTCGTAGCATCTGCGTCTAGCCGCTACGGGGTACGATAGACGTCGTGCAATAAACAATCATTTTAGTTTTCGAGAGGGACAGTCGTGCTGTTCACCTTGTGACCTGAGGCATGCACTGTTGTCGGTTAGGCGCATTGGGAAAAGGCTAGACAGACGATGAGTGTGAGTAGGTATTACAACAACGTGGGCACCTCTACATTCCCTTCGGGGAATATAGGCGTGATGTTATGTTTGTGACCGGATGTGAGACCGGGGGGGTAGACAAAGGCCAAGCTAACTCAGTCTGAAAATTTTGTCAATGGCGCCCTCCCCATCTCACCGCTCACAGAATCTACCTGCAGATACCGGTGACTAGCAGTCGAGCGCGAACATTAGATAAAATGGCTCGTTGGCTTTCGACCAAAATCTTGTTCAACCAAAAATCGATCGTGTACTCGAGACCATACACCAATTTTCAGGGGTCATAAACTCGTAAAAATACTCCAGTTTTTTCAACTGTGGTAGTAGTCCGCGGTAGACACAAATGGGTCAAATTATACATATCGCGTCCCATGGGTCCCATAACAACCTACATAAATCTCATCCAGAATCGAAACAAAATGAGTGCTGGAATTAAAGCACCATGTTTTCTAAGCACGAGAATAAAATGGGTCTCGCACTTCGAAGGTTTTCGGACGAAAACGGACGGACGAAACATTACAAACGTAACGCCCTACACTCAAATTCATAAATCAACCCGCTTTCAGAACCTAACAAGAAAATAGCCTAGCCAGGTTGATGACCGCCGATCGAAAGGTCAAAGGCTCAAATCCTACTTAGAATAAAACCAACAGAACCAAGGATATGTTAAACTTAGTTTAGGCAAAACCTTCGTGATTATTCATTACAAATGATTATCTAGCAGTTAACAGAAAATGTTATTTTAGGCCGAATAGAATAACGCCTTAACCCTGCCGCATAGCAACGAAACCCACAGTTCCGTATCTAAGCACAAGCACAGAATCAAAATTAACCCGTGCGTGCACACGACATAAACAAACGTTGCTGATCATAAAGAGCGAATGATGACTTACAGAGAACTGAAATAAAGTCGGCTTTGGGTTGTAAATCAATACACTGTCAAACAATAACGTCGAGTGATGCGGACTCAAAGTGGCTACGCGTAAGACGGTTTATTGAAACAAGCCTCTCCAGACTGCCGAAGTTTGCACTGGGGAAAACTCTCGAGGATGTCAATTGACATTTTTAATAACGATAATGACTGTCTTTCCTGAAAACAAGAGTAGGTACCGACTGGAATTATTTAAAAAAAATATGAATTGGATTTAGTTACGCGTAGGTACCTACGTCTAAAGATAATTATGAAGTAAGTAATTACTCGACGATGCATATCTATCGATTTATCAATCAATGTATTGTTCGTTGAAGTCGCCAGTCCGCCGTTCATGAGCACAGCGAACTATTAAGTTAAACTGTAGGTAATCTGTGTTTAAAAGTCTAAACTTAGCTCAATGCGTTTTCTCGGAAATCTAAAGAGGTTGGTAAAAATTGTACGATTTAATCCAAAGCAAGACCGTATTTTTAAACGTATCCATTTAATCCAAAAAGAAAGCAACTTCATTTGATTTAAAAAATGTATGCCCCTCGGTGGTTCGCCCGAGTTCAACGTAAAATACCCTTATAAAATATAATACACTATTGTGCCGCTAGATGTCGCCTCAATCCCTTGAGTGTAACGAACTCCGCAAACTTTTCCCTTGGAAGCCATATTGGATTTACAAAACGCGCGAAATGAAATTATTAGTGGGATTATGTCGGAAAAATAAAACAAACACGATCTATTTGAGGTTTTAATGGATATCAATTTGGTTTTAACGGTAATTTGCCTTGTAAATACGCCGTTGGACGCAGTAATTTCCTCTTTTTAACTGGACTTTCTATTAAATGCAAACATCGGAAACTTCTGCATTTACAAAGCTTGTGTTTACAAAAATATCTTGAAGTAAGTACATAATTTGAATTCATATGTAAGTAAAAGGCTCCAGATTTGAACAAAAAAGCAACACAAATTATATTATGGTTCACACACACGCTAACGCAAATAACATGACTTACAAAATTTTCATAGAAAATGTTTGCGTGCACTAAGACCTCATACGGCTGTCTTTTGTTGGCAAAGTAAAATATTATTTCAGGACAATGGACCTGCGAATTTATTTTTGAGCCCATTATTATATCAAAGGCAAAGTACTCTAGCGTGTCATTGTTTTCCATATTTTTGAAGAGGAAAAATTCTCCCAGTGTTCTTTTTTTATATATATTTTTCTTTTTTGGCAAGAAAAAAAATGTCTGGGAGTTTCTTACGAATTTTCAGTCTGGCAGTTATACATACTTACTATCATACTGTGTCCAAATAAACGTTATTTTTTTGTTTCTTTTCTTTTACCAAACTGAAAATTTGTGAGATGAAAACATCTCCCAGCTTTCTGGAGAATCTTATAATACTTTCAGATACTACTAAGTACCTAATTAGTGCCCATGACAGGATCTTATTTCTTTCAAATGATAAAAAGGGTAAATGAAGGATTTATGCAAAAGTTATTTTACAAAACCTAATAAACTTACAGTTTTAACCAGACCGTAATTATAAATAGTGGCTTGGCTATAACACCCCCTCAGCACGTGTTACAATAAAATTGGATTTTCATTGCACTTTGTAGGTGCTTATAACCTTTTACCGCCTTTTCCTTTGTAAGCCCTAATAGCTTAGCGCTTAAAGCGGTTTAGGACACCGTTAGAAGTTGTCGGTCTAATAGAGAAAATTGCTGCAGCGCTGCAAGATACCGGTCTGGATCGATCGGGCGGACTGCGCGCGCAGATTATGACGTCACAGCCGCCGAGCGGGCCAACGAAATAATTTTGAAAACTAAACGTAATACAATCTTATTGCTTGATTATACAATATCAACAGACATTAGTTTTTGTATTAAAGATTCATGTATGATATTATTCAAATTCTGTAAAGCATTGAACGGTCGCTCACTATCGGTCCATAGATTTTAGTGAGTAGGTAGATATTTTAATGATTGTAATGAATTGAGCGATGATTGGCAACTGCTACATACCATGCTAGTACTAATAACTAGGTACCTACCTACTTTTATCAAGATGTAAATTAAAGGAAAATCTAGAAAAACAATCATAAGATCATTTAATGGATAACATTTGACCTTGTGCAATATTCGAGCCACATCGTTCGACCCTCGACACATTCAAGTACCTACTACTGAGCAGCCAAGAGTTGGAAAGGGCAAGGGCGGTACTTGCCTCCCCTTCCTATCACGTGGAGATAATTGTAAGCGGGTAATTACCGTTCCCATGCAAAAACACCATTGTAGAATAAAGAAGTTTGCAAAATATTTAACAAAATTATACGGAACAACGATTAGGCAGGATACAGGAAGTTACCTACCTATTTATGATTGTTTTTCTAGATTTTCCTTTAATTTACATCTTGATAAAAGTAGGTTCGTACCTAGTTATTAGTATTAGCATGGTCAGGGTTGGCGAAAAAGTTTCATTTAGGTACATAATTTCTACTGAGTTATGTTCAAAAGTCGAAAATTGGCAAATTCCTCACACAACCTCGCAACTGTCGAGAAAAAAATAAAAGTATTTATTTACGCGGCAATGTTTGCCCTCCAACTCGCGTTCCTTTTAACGTTACAAAAAATCGCAGAATTGGGCTGCCTAAAGCTGGCTATAAACGGGTCGATTTTACGATTTTTTTTATTTCTCTCGGAAGAATAAACGCGAGACAGTGATGAGCAAAAAATGTTGCTTGTTATTTTGACGAATAGTTATGACTTTTCTTGTGAACAGTTACAAGAAGAAACCTACTAATATAAATTATTTTGGTCGTTTTTACTTATTGTGCTTAAAAAACTTTCAAGTTTTAACATTATTATAGATTATTATTTTGTTTATGGCAAGCTGTGCCTGCTATGCTTAGAAACAGTTCCAAAAGTAAATTCTTAATTACCGTATTAAGGAATTTTACTTGACTCACATAATGCGGCAAGTTCGTGCGCACCTTCAAAAGATAAGAATAATCTGTCCGTATTTACCCAAGAAACTAAATTACGAAAACAATGCGGCAAAACTTATCATTATCAACTTATCTACCAAAAAAATGTGCGTCAAACAAAACGCAACACGTGCGTCAGAAGATACAACTTAATTTATTTTTATCAATAAAGTCGTTTTCTAATATCCCGGATTAGTACAATGATAAGGGTTTGTTAATCAATTACAATTAATATGTGAGGAGTTTGAAATGAGATGTATATATATGATAAAAATATATATGTATAAGTACTGGATTTTCTTAAACTAAATTAAATAGCAAACTATTAAAATAAAAATTGATGACCCGATTTGATATAAAATAATTTGAGAAGTTAATTAAGTAAGTATATAAATATATATTCCCTTTTTCCTTTTAACAGAAGTAAACATTTTCATAATGACGATAAAGCACTACTAACGAACACAGCCAGAAGAAGTAGGTTACATCAAGCCTTACGTAAATGAAAAATGCAGCAAAAAAAATTCAATCACAATAATGAAATCGTACACCTGCCAGGTGAACTGATACCTACAATTGATCAATAACTAAATATAGTGACGCATATAAAACCGTTGAATAGACAGATTGACTCTGCTTTGTTTAGTCTCTGTATTGTTTGAACTTTGCTATTTTAGTTGTGCGCCGATCACGTTGGATAAAGTTTATAATACATAAAGCGAAGCGATTAAATTTCAGTTACCTTTCGTGCACCGACAGAATTGGTGCTCTTCTTCCATGTTTTCCGGCACGATAATGCTTCTTATTAGCGTGTCGATCACAAAAAAACAAGAATAAAACATATATTTTTTAATTTGTTTACCCGAGCGCAACAGGAAAATGCGAAACTCTCAATGCGCAAGCAAATTAATTAGTTTTAAATAATTATGGTCTAATAATTATGGTCGCAGCAAAAAGTGTCCTCCTGAATCATGGTAGTAAAAGGGCTGCAGGATACGTATTAGAAAGTTTTATTATGAATGTATTTTCTGTTTTACACTTTTGCGTTATGGTGTATTTTAGTTTGAAGTATAGGTAATATCTGAAGTCGAAATAAAAATAGAGTTTTATGGCTGCTATCTAACTATCACGTTTTATCAGTGGATACTTCACTACATTTTTGGGATAACTTAAACAAATCTTATCACAATACCTGAAATTATATGCTTAGTGATCATGTTGTTTTGAAAATTATATAGCATTTTATGGTCACAATCTAAGCGATCTTGTGCCAGTCTATTTGTCTCAGTTGTTACAACCTGAGGCACTTATTAAGGAGAAGAAAGCTGAGCTATTGGAAGTATTGCAGCCTGCTTGTGGGCCTTTGGCTCATCAAATCTCTCTCTACCTACCAACTTCTGAGCTGGGCCTACTGCACAAGCATTTCCAGCCATTGCAATGAGAAAAAATAAATAAAAAACCCGTCATGTTTCTGTCCTAATATTACCATATTTTGTGAATGTTATAAGTAGGTACATCAAACTAAATAGGTAAATTCCATGAGTTCTGGTACCTACATGTCGAATAGCTTTCCAAATAACCTTACCCGACAAATGAGCAGTATCTTTCATAACGTTGTTACAGCCGTCACTTGTCACTGTTCCCAAGTTTTCTTTCATCAAAAGAATACGCCTCGGCTAAATTAAATTGCGTACACCTCGCTTACGCCGCCTGTAGTGTTGCAGTGAAGGTTTCGTTTTTGGCCGAAGCCGGAAACTAAATTCGTTTGCAACGCGACTTTCAGGCTGAATCGGAGATTTTCCATCTATTTAGTGTTTCCAATGATTGCTTCCAACAAAAACTCACGTCTGGCAAGACAATCACAGTAGATTCTTGACTAGGCTGGTAGAATCTTGAATCTTGCTATAATCCCCTTCCCCTAGTCACCGTTATAACCGTAACCGTAAATGTTCTGATCAAATAATATTTTTTGTTGATAAAATAATATTTTTTTCATTTTCTGTGCTTTTTTGGCCGAAAACTCGCGTCTTCGGCTTCGGCATCTTATTTCTGAAGCGGATACCGAAACATTAGCCAAACACTACTTCGCAAACCTCGTAGATACGTTCAGACAATGAAATAATCACCCTTTTATGTGTAGCGTTTATTTTGGGATACATCAACATTACCTTAGGCCTTGCTGTTTTCTATCCAACGCTCGCCTTGAGCAGTTCGATTGTCTTCCTATTGATCATAAATCATGCATCTTCAGTAGTTTCTGTACACAAACTATTTGACATTTATCGTCAAAATGAAAATAAAATTGGGATTATTTATACCTGGAAAATGTACGTAAATAAAGAGGGGTTACGTGATCTAAAAAAATAGGAAAGAGAGAGTTTTCTGAAATGACGTTCAATGGGTGGCAGCACTGAGACGTCAGGTCCGGCCAGTTTAAATTTTCTTTAATCGTATATTTTAAATTCATTGGCGAAATCGAAGACCTCTTGTCAAAGTGGCGCCAACTTGTGGCGTGAATTTCCATGAAAACCCACATTGCAAAATATATGCGGTAAAGTAAATTTTAACTTTATCTAGACAGGCATTTTATTCCACATCAGTTCACATCACTATTTACCTACATAGTCCCTGTGCATATTTACATTTTTTTATAGATAGTTACGAGTATACTTAGGTCTTATAAAGATAAAAATATATAGTTATCTCAGATATTTTCCTCATTCTCGATAATATAAGGGAATGATTAAAAAACTCATTATTGGCTACAGTTGACAAAATAATGATATTTTGAAATCAGTACAGTAGAAAACCTCTGATAGGGTCATTGGGCTTTTCATTAGTACCTAGATGGGCCTATCTAGAATGTTTTGTACTTAGTGAAGTGCGCCAAAGACAACAATATCCATATCTCAGGGTTTTGCACTGCACTCCTAACTCTTGAGGGTTATAGTCGGTAGAAGTCCAACATAACCCTCCATTCTCCCCAGATGGACATTACTCTCCATCCACCTACTACATATAAGACGATTCAGCAACGGATTAAAGACAGAATGCCGAATTTGGCCCATAGTCAGCAATTTACGCTAACCGGCTGCTTGCTGGGTCTGGAATTCCTGGGACAAGTGTAAATTAAAATAATTTTCTTGCTGTCTTTTGAGTCATAATATCATGTTGTCGATGAACTGCTAAGCCACAAAGAACTTGCGTATATACACTTTATCATATTTATCGTGTTAGGAACTAAAGTGTTTAATTATCTGGCTATATGAATTTAGACTAAAATGTTTAAGCTGAATATAAAAATTGCAAACATTCAGACAGATTTATTATACACAATATCTAAAGTATGCATACAATATTTTTATTAAAATTTTAGAAATCGTGTTGGCTGCACCGTTTTGCGATAGCGATTATTGTCAGTATAATATAGGTAGGTACCAGTATTTTACATGGAGTGACTGCCTATCTGACCTCCACAACCCAGTAACTAGGTAATAGGCCAGCCAGTGGTATCGGGCTTCTAACGACCCGTAACGACTGTCAAAGATCCTCGAATGGCAGTCGGGACCAACGGCTGTAAAATCTCGATATGTATGGTCACGCATCCACGGACCAAAAAATCGACCCGTGCGGCTGGTATTACTTAGCCACGAGCTCCTCCTTACGGTCGTATATCTACACTTATTTTACTAAAACCAGCTCGGCTTTAAGAATAAGAATAAGAATAAGAATAATTTATTTCTAAGTATATGGTGCATTGAGATCTAAAATTAAACATTGATTCACATATACTACCATTGCTGGTGTAGAAAAATTAAATAAGCTAAGTGCATGCAAATCGTAGACATTACAATAAAAGTTATATTAAATTATCAAAATTGGTTTGAATTTATATTTTATACAATAATATTGATTCAGATTAATTGAATAGTATTATTTGTAATGTCAAAATATTAATTATTATGTCAAAAAGCATAGAATATTAATTACTATGTCAAAAAGTATGATTTAAAAATTCATTAACAGAATAGAAACACATGTCTAAGAGCCAAGTAAACATTTTACATTTGAATTTATTCATTGGTAACATTCTCAAGCCAGGTGGTAATTTATTATACATTTTTACTGTCATACAACTGGCATTTCTACTGTATAGTTGCAATCTCTGAGGAGGTACTAGCAATTCCCCGGCATGTTTTTTCTTCAGTCTTTGGGAGACTTGTTCATTTAATAGGAATAAATGTGGGTATTTTTTTACAAATAAACAAGCCTCAAAAATATAAAGGCACGGGAGCGGAAGAATTTTTAATTCTTTAAATAATGGCCTGCAATGGTCTAAGTATTCTGCTCCGCTCATGGCTCTGATACATTTTTTTTGTACTTTAAATGCTCTGCCCACATCCACTGAATTACCCCATATCACTAGGCCGTAACGCAGTACTGATGAAACATACCCATGATATGCATTGAGGACAGTTTGTTTACTGGACACCAGTCTTAACTTGCGAAGGGCATATACAAACTTATCAAGCTTGTTACATACTCTATCTACATGCTCCTTCCAGTTCAGTTTATTGTCAATTATTATACCTAAAAATAAAGCCGATGGTTCTGGTTGCAAAATTGTATTATCATGTCGAATTGTTGTTGGTGTTACCGACATGTTGCATGTTTGAAATTTAACAATTTTGGTTTTATTAATATTAACATTAAGATTATTGTCCCCGAGCCATTTTATTACATTAATTAATTCAATGTTAGTATTAGTTTCTATGTCAGTTTTGTTGGAAGATTTAATAGTCAAAGTAGTGTCGTCAGCAAATTGGATACATTCATATTTTAAACATTTTTTGAGGTCATTTATGTATAATATAAATAGTGGCGGGCCCAGTACGCTTCCCTGTGGAACGCCAGATTTATTAATTTTTAATTCTGAGCTATATGTCGTCCTAGTGCTTTGTTCTATTTTAGAAATAACTGTTCTCTGTTGGCGATCAGACAAATAGCTTTTAAGCCAATCATGCGCCTTGCCTCTTATTCCATATCTCTCTAGTTTGTAGAGTAGTCGCTCATGTGAGACAAAATCAAATGCCTTGCTCATATCTAGGAATACCGATAAAGCAGACATCTTGTTATCCAGAGCTTCGGTAATTAGTTTTACTAATGAAAAACAGGCTAGAGCCGTTGAACAATTTTTTCTGAAACCAAACTGACTCTCTGCAATTAGATTGTGTTTAGTTAAAAAGCTATTTAATTTGTCATGCATTGCTTTTTCAAAAATTTTTGCAAAGATTGGGATCAGTGTGATTGGCCTATAATTACCCATATCAGAACAGTTACCCTTTTTGAATAATGGTTTAATTATAGATTCCTTTAATGTCGATGGAAAAACACCTTCTTCAAATGAGAGGTTTATTAGGTAGCTAAGTGGGGATGCTATAATTTTCGCGCTTAATTTAATTATTTTGGTGGTTACTTCGTCATATCCCGTAGAATTTGTATTATTTAGTGAATAAATTATTTTAATAATGTCAATTTCATTTACAGGAGTCAGAAATAAAGTATTTATGTTATTGTCAATGTCAATGTTGTTTATGTCATGATTATTATTGTTAATTTTTTGTGTCAGCTCGATAAAATAATTATTAAATTGGTTACATATGTCATTAGGATTATGAATTTTTTTGTCATTAATTATTAATTCATTTATGTAGTTATTATTATTAGATTTATTTAAGTTATTTTTTATGATTGTCCATGTCGCTTTACATTTATTCTTAGAATTAATGAAAAAAATGTTATTATTGATCTGCTGTGATTTTGATATGCATCTTTTAAAAATCTTAGTGTAATTGCGGTATTTTTTCTTGTGGTGTGCTTTACTTATAGCATCGTGTTGATATGCGTAATATAAAGCTCTCTTTTTAATGCATGATATTTTTAGACCCTTACTGAGCCATTTGTTTTTTATGGGTTTATTGGTCCTTTTGACGAGTATTTCGGGAAAACATAATTTGTAGAAGAGCGTGAATATGTCATGGAAAATATTAAATGCTTTATTGCAGTCTGTCTCTTCATACATTTCACCAAAACTTAAAGCTGCTAAGCAATCTAAAAATTTTGCTATGTTACTCTTATCGTAATCTCTCTTCGTTTCATACCAGAATTGTACAGTTTTTAATTTATTATTATTCATCTCTTCAAGGTAAAAAGTTAATGACTGTCCAGTGTCGTGATCGGAGAGAGCTAAATTATGTATATTGCATTTAAAATCAACTGCTGGGAGATTGCTAGCTATTTGATCTATGCTAGTATTTTTCCGAGTAGGCATCCTAACATGTAGGGAAATATTAAAATTGTTCATTATTGATATTAATTCTCTAGAATATTTGTTATCTTTCAATATGTCTATGTTCCAATCTCCGCACAGAATAATATTTTTTTTTACTTTGCGGGTTAGATTGCGTAGTAATGATACAAGATTTAAAAAAGCTTTGTAGCGTAACGTAAGATCTTGGGTTGGTCCTGTATATTTGTATTGAGTATGTAGGTACTGGGTGCCTTAACAGATAAAGGCTCCCCACAAACAGGCGCGATATCGCGGGTGCGACAAGGGTTGCGCTGCCTGTCGCACCTACGATATCGCTCCAGTTTGCACTGAGGCTTTAAGCATCAGCATATTTTTCAGTGTAAGTAAGTAGGTACCTTATTACCGCCCAAGTTTTATACGATGTAAGTACCTACATGACTTGCCCAATTGACTGTCATTTATGGCAATTTGGCCTTATCATATCGGACGTACCTAGCAACAGTTCTGCTTATCCCTATATGAAAGAGGTGTACCTACCTACCTATTTCGATATAAACTTTTTAAATTAATGCCATCCTAACTATCCTAACTAATATTATAAGTTATGCGAAAGTTAGTTTGTTTGTTTGTTTGATATGCTTTGCTAAAACGGCTGAACAGATTTGGATGAATTTTGGCACAAGGGTCTATAACCTTTTGGTGTTTGTTGGGGCATACCTAGCATACTTTTATCACGATATTCTCACGGGATCGAGTCTTTGCGGATAAAACCGCGGGGTGCAGCTAGTACATTCATAAAAATATTTTATCTGCATTTTAAAAATAAGCTCAGTTATTAGATTTTTATCTAAACTCGAGTTTAATACGTTAAGCGATCATGACGTACGTAAACAATATTTTTAATCGTTTTTCATAAGGCTCTTCGAAGGCTTCGATATTATTTTTCAGTGTTTCAGCGTACAGTGCCGCGCCGCATTGTACTTACATGTACTACGATTGTTACTATAATAAATACAAAAGTGAGTACCGTAGGTACTCGCACTCAAGAAACCACATTTCTTTTGAAATCGATCGGTTAACCGAACCGATACAAGCGCAGGGCTTGTCATTCACTGACGTCGTACCCGCGGCCCGACTGACGCATGCGCGTCTGGCTAACGTCTATCCCGTACGGATATAGATGAGTGTTGGCTTGTACATATTTTCGTAGTGCGCTGAGATCTTTTCATCGTGGCCGCATTACTTTATTGCCAGAATTCACGTTCGAACGGTTATCTCATTTTGTCGCATCGTAATATAGATAACGTTGACGTTGGTATAATATTTTATCAATTATGAGATAGCGGTACAGCTACTATTCATATTATATAAATGAAAATTAAATTGCGACACAAGCATGTAGCGTTTAGCCGAATGTCGCGTAGTGTATGGGCCGCATGGACGTGAAGGATCGTGTGTGGTGCTCTCATCAGTCAGTAGAGCGGACTCGGATCGCGCGGACGCGCGGCGTGTCGGTGCTTGTAGTTTTTTAGTTTGACAGTTGGCGCGTTTTTCGTTTTGGTTCAACTTGATAATTATTGTGGAAATCATAGATTTTAAGTTAGTGTAATCTGTGTATTTTCTGTTGATTCTAAGTGTACGACTGTTCGTTTGTGAATTTTCCACGCCGGCTGTGAATTGAGTGGTTGCACGCCCTGTGTACCTGCTCTCGTCGTGTTGTGCAGAATTTTTGTGATTTCTCTTTCGGAAATTGTTTTGTGGACGAGTTGCACCCGCTGTTGGGAACGACTAAGGTGAGTGACACACTTTGCCGGTACATTGTGCAGTTATAAACTTTCTAGTCGGGAGAAATAAGCGATTTCAGATATTGCAATTTAGGGCGTACAATTTCTCTGTGGACCCGACAAACGGGTTCCAAATATAGCGAATCAGGTTTATTCCGAGCCTATAGGCGTTTGAATAGGTAGTTAGATGTTTATATGTTGGAATTAGTGATTTTTCCTTGGTGGCCGGGCTGAGACGATCCAGACAGCTGAGAGTGCGTAACGGGTAAAAATAAATACACGGGCATTATCGGCCGGTAGACAAGTCGGCTTTACTGAGGACAACGCGTTATTATTAGTGCATATTATACAATACCGTGGTAGGTGAGGTTATGTTGAAAAAGGTTCAAGGCTGTAAAAAGTACAGTTGCACTAAAGCCCCCTATTCACGAGGTAATTTACACGTGACGTGCAAATCGCCATTAGTGATAAGAATTAAATAGGTAGGTACCTACATAATAACATCTTTGCTTACTGAGATAATAAGTATTTGTGGTGAATATTGCTCCTAAATTCTGTTGAGATAACTTTTAATCCTGCAGCATTAAAACTCAATTAATAGCTTAGTTTAGAAGGACAAAACATGTGAATATTCATAGCCTGTATCCTCATGATAATGTCTCACCCAATAAGAATTCTTCACATTAAATTCTTGGCAACATTTACTATGGAATAGGATTTAAATAATAGACATTTCTGTTAAGTTTATGGTAGCATACCCACATCATATTTACCAAGACTTATAATGTAAAAAACATAGCCTGTCTCATTACACCATAGGAATCAGGCCTTTTCCATACCTAACTAACAAAAATACTATCTTTACTAAGTACCTAATACAAAGTAATCTAAGCTACTTATTGATTTCTCAAAATTCTGTTACACTTTGTTCAAACTAAATTACTGAGCTGATTATACGGTCAGTGGGTCGTCTTAGGCGTTGTAAAATAATATTTCAATAAAATGTATTGAGTATGGAGTTCAATGACTTGACATAAGGATTAGTTCTAGTAGGGTTAGTTATTTTCTCTACATAACAAAGATTAATTTTGTGCATAGGTAGATCACCAGAAATATTGTTACCATAAAGCTGCTCACTGATGGATTTTATTCTGCAATTATTTTTTTAAACTACTGAAGTCGCAGATTGATTTAAAGCTCAATAATAATTGAAAACAATTTCATACAATTTATTTTCAATTCCGTCAGACTTCAAAGTGCTAAATACTGTATGAGGCCTAATTATGTCGCACCTTCCATGTTTTTTGTCTGCATCACCCTAAGGTTGATTAGTAGAAAATGCCTCGGGCATTAAGTCTGCCTTTGCACGGTATTTTTTTTGCTTCTGTATAAAGTTTTAATAAATAAGTATGATAAAAATTAAATAATGAAAGAACTCAAAAAGAAAAATCATCTTGAAGTATTCCTACTTTCTAACTTGATTTTAGTAAAGCCTGTTTTAAAAATTAAACATGAATTCCATACAAAGTCATTAAGTAGGTACTATGACAAACAAATTGCATTAACAGCTACCTACTTATTTGATTTTCGGGTTCAAAACCTTAAAAATTGAATATTCATGAATTCAATGCAAAATCTTTAGGTAAGTATTCTGAATTTGTGACAAACACATCGTATTATTTTTTTCTCCTGAATAGTTCTTTTTCAACAGGGTTAAAGAAGCAGAAGATAATATAGATCTTTTTACAACTTATTGAGTAACAAAATGTTCCTAAACTCCATTATAACTCGAAAGTGCCTTTTTCACATGTTAATATTGGCATTTATATCTCCCTTGATGTGTGCAATAAACAATCCTGAAAGGTAACACTGATCAGTTCTTTTTATTTGAAAATAAAACTCACTGATATACCGTGTCTCAGTTTTGTAACATTCGGTAAATACCACGTCTGACATTTATTACTCCGCTGATGTGCTAATTCTGTAACTGTGATAGGATTAATCATGATTTCATGATTATTTTCATTTGGGAATCTCTATTTTGTGTCAGAATATTGAAAATGGTTGTGTGTCATGAATTCATTATTATTTTAATCATTCATTCAATATCTTTTAATTGTTTTGTCTGCTTAATATAATTTTTATGAATAAGAAATTCAATATTATGCACATTGTTTACTTGGTTAATTTAGTCAAAATTATGTTCTAACAACAAATAATTATAGGTACCTACAGCATGTTTTTTTTTTAATTTCTATAAAATCCTATTTACCTATTTTTTTCTTTCTGTGTAGCAGTTTTCTCACTTACATAACATAACATCATGCCTGTATGACCCGAAGGGGTTAGGCAGGTGCACCTAGTACATCCACATTTCGCCAGTTATTAAGTCCTATATAACAGGGGGTGAGCCTATTGCCACACACTTACTTTTCATAAGTTGAAATTACCGTTTCAGTCATAAAATTTGACTGAGAATCTAATTAATGTAAATAGTATTCTGTAATTATAATGAATGAAACTTAATTCAAGTCTATTTTAAGAATGTTATAATTAAGAATACTTACCTAAAAATCTAGGCACTCCAGACTGACAAAACACCTTTATAATTTTATTAAAAACATGCTAAGTACCATAAATAAGCCAGAAAATGTTAATTGTACTAACATTTTAATTCATTCTTACTGTGTAACACTTATCTTCTCATTAATTAAAAGTGAAAACAATGAATCTACTACACTATAATTAGCTATATTTTGGATATGAAAAGTGAAAAATTGTTCCACATTATTCAACAGAAGTATAAATTATGTACTTAACATGTTATACTGTATAGTTATTTTTTATCAAACCCAAGTCATTATGTTCAGGATTCGACATTAAAACAAATACCAATATAATGCTGTACAGTACAGTAAAGGAATAACAAACGACATTTATTTATTACAGACACGAGACATTCAATAGTTCGCGTTGCGAGGCTACATATTTTATTCCTATAAATGTAATTTGTATTGATATTTTGCTTGGCCATATGCCAAAATGTAATATGGAATCTGAACTTGTAGCCGGAATTAAGTATTCATTCATTGCTATAAATCTTTTCTATCTTATTCATAAATGACTGGAGCTAGGTACCTTCAGTGTGGCCTCATTTCTCGCTGAGAGAGAGGTACATGTCGAGAGCAGGTAGGGTCACCATACTATGGCGGCCGCTCGGACAAAGTCCTACTTACGACTTGATTCGCTATCATAAAGTTTGACATGTGTCTACAGCTTGCCGTAAAGTTTCGCTTAATGATTGGATTTGTAATAGTTCTTTCTTTTAGTTTTATTGCGAAGTAGGTAATTAAATGAGCACTTATTTTGTTATTTGATTGTAGTTCAGCGCCAGCAGATGATTTGTTGTAGTAAATTCTTTTGAATTAAAGCTAATAGAAATGTTTTGCCAAAGGTCAGGCAGTCGTGTAGGTAGGGCTGTTTTTGATCTATGCAAATCGAATAAAATAAAATTGTATGAAATAAAAGTCGCAACTACCTACATAGCATACATAATTATATGACGTCTTGTTTTCCCGAAGGGTTGGGCAGAGATGTACAGACGCCAGCACATCAAGCTACTACAATCTGTCAAATTTCTTTAATAGATTTTCAACTTTATCGCTAAAGCATTAAGGTTCAAGGTTGATTGGGAAAATCTTACAGTTTCGGGTAGCTTGACCTGCTGGCGTCTGTACCTATAGTACACCCACATTTCGCCAGTTATGTTTAAGTCCAACCAAGTAGGTACTTAATTAATAATGTTTTGGTCAATTTTGATGACGGCTTTACACATATTAATAGGAAAACATTACAAAAATACAAATTTAATTTTAGATTTGTCCTATTAATTTGCATTTCAATAACAGGTGATAAATGCTATATCGAGAGGTTGTTATAATTCCCCAAAAAATATGGCAACCCTATACTATAAATTAGAAGAATTCAATTCTCTTTGTAATAATATTCTCTCAAGCAATTTGGCACTGCAACGCTGCAGTGGCTAGGCTGAAAATTAAGTGAAAGAGAAAAAAGGGGGGTAAGGGGGCTATGCGTCGGAGATTTCAGCTGAAATATTGCTACTAGACGGCCGTTACCCCGCGGTGACGATGTTCCAGATGCCTTTAATTACGCGACCGATTGCGGTTGGGGGGGTGAAGCGGTGTATTTAAAGCGTATGCGCGGGCCACTCGCCGCGGAGCGTCATCGGCGCGTGCGTCACTTCTAAACGCGAATAGAAAACTGGTGACCCTCGGATTGGATGACGCCACCCGCTATGCGTGACGGACGGCTCACGTTACTCGATTGTAGTGAAAGTGTCGTGACATATCCCCGGGATGTTACGGGAGCGTTGACAAATGTTGCGTCAACAGTACACAAACAATATAATACGAATGTCACACAACACACGCTAATTTAAAGCTTTGGCTAATTGATACTAAGTCTACTCCAATACTCGACCTGAACTATCCTAACTCATGTTAAGTAGTCGTATTTTCTCGCGCAAAAGTTTGCCAAGTTTGCAATTAACTATACTGTCAGAACAATTTAATCCCAAAAGTATTCGTTACGACCCGTCGAATTCCATAGCACGCTCCCATTTGGTTTTATTACCTCAAACTAGCGTCAGAGATAAAGCGTCCTTGGTGGAAACTCTTAAATGGACGAAAATATATGAGGGTACATAACTGGGTGTAGGATGCTCCCTCCATCAGAGTGGACGATGACAAATGACGTCTTCCGAGAACGTGTAAAAACTGTGTAAATTCCGAATTTACCATTTATCACGTTTGAGATTTTTTCAGTATTATTTTCGTGAGACGATGTTTGTCGCAATCCTATACTAAGTAAAGCTGAAATCCATCCGGGTTTCGTCCGCAATTCTATCCATACTAAATTCGGCGCTGCCAATCAATGCCGAGTTTACTCAGCTTCCTCCTAGTTTTTTTGCGGATTCCCGAAAAAGAAACGAAAAGCTTCGACGGAAACCGATCCCTCTCCGAAATGTTATACTGGTACTTGATTGTTTACTTCTCCAGAGAGAGGAAGCTCCAAACGTGGACTAAACAAAAGTTGGAATAAATTCTGTCATCGATGTAGATTTCCACCGAATCTATTGATCAAAACAACCTTCCAATGTTTACTCGTCCTTGTCCAATCATATTTCACAGTTGTCACTCATGTGGAATGACTGAATTTATTATTGCCAACACTGTTTGTTTATCGATTTTTCAGCTTATTGACATTTCTGTATGGCTCGTGACACTTAGCTGAGCAATCCTCTTGGCACTCTGCTGCATTGAGGCCCAGTTAGTCGTTAGTCTGTTCATACAAAACGTAAACGCACAAATATGTCCCAATTATCACAAACACGATAAATGAACCGGAGTTATTTTAAGAGTTGTATCATTCTTATCGCTTCAATGACTCAGTTACCATGAGGTCAGGGGCCAAAGTCATGGTGACATCATCATAGAACCCATTGCAGGTGGGTGTTGGCCTTTCAATTAAGAGGTTACTGACCGTTTTGTAACTCCGATTTTAATGCCAATACTTCGACCTTCAAGATATGGAGGATTAGGTAAGGTGACATGTGAGGTGATTTGTGATAGGTCACCTTTACACTTAACGGTTGTTATTGCCTACTTTGATTTGATCTAGTGCACTGGAGGGTTTAAGAAAGGGTCAGCTCAAAATGAGTTAATTTGGCTTAAACACGCAAAGGACAAACGCAATTTTTTAGACTGCTAAGTTGCTGAATATATCAAAACTTGGACTTTGCGTTTAATTTAAACGAGCTATAATAAAAGTTTAGGACCTCGAATTCTGTTAACACTCGACTGCATAGCGAAGTCTGCTGATATCTCCAAATGACTCAATTATAACTAACCTAGTCCAAGTAGTCCAACTAATTAATGCAATAACGCGATAAGATATTAAAATGAAAACCAAGAGTATTAAGATATTAGTGAAATAGACGAGACTTGGACGCAGACAAATTGATCTTGTTTAAAAGCGTTATCGATTGCAAATTGTTGAATGAGATCTACTGTATTGAATTGCTCAAATCAAATCATCAAATAATTCAGTGGTTCAGGGTCTTGGATATTGGTAGACACGTGGATGAATTCTAAAGTATGAATAACAACCATTATCTTCAGTTCAGATGTTTTAGCCCAGTCTGTTCCTGGAGCGAAAATTATTGGCACAAAAATTTGCAAAAACTTGTCAAGCGCCCGTAAACTGCTGTGACTTGCATGAACAACAGCCAATCGCATCACTTGAATGGCATTTAATTTTACCGCGTCGAGCATTTTCGTTCCGGAAACCGTTAGACGGTGTGATACCTACCGAAGAATGCTTAATTAAAATCATTTTAAAATACCCACAGCTGGCGTTATTATGTTCGGTATCAAGTCCCAAGGTAATTTCTTTAAAAGATGCTTTAGTATTGAGCACGAGTTCGTTTTAATACAAGTCTACAACAATTGGCGCTTAGTTTAGTACATGATCATTCGAAATTCCCCAGCAAATGTTAGGTTAGAGCTCCTGTGTTTTACAATTGTTTCCTTTTAATATTTTATTGTTTGTGGCAGTTCTACATAATGGCAGTGCAGTGGGGTCTGTACATTATACATGTATGTGCTCTTACATATTCCGTAGGACATATCCATTGTTCCCTCATTCCACTCTGACGTCACAGGGGCGGTTTAATTAAATTTCTAGCTAAGTAAGTAATTGTAATTAGAAACGTTTAGGGATAGTTACGGTAAGATTACTTAGTTAGGAAGCTAGAAGTTCAAAATGGTCGCTCAAAATTGTATTAAAATGACAGGCGATCATTTAATATTGTAGATAGGTACCTTCACCAGCCACCTAATTGCGTAACTCACTTTCAATCACAATGATAATGATTTTATAATAATCCATTGCTTTATAATAATACTAGCTGCGCCCCGCGGTTTCACCCGCGTAAGTCTATCCCGTGGGAATATTGGGATAAAAGTAAACGAAACTCACTCGCATTTATCCTTACATCCTTACATTATTATAAAACAAAGTCCTCCGCCGCGTCTGTCTGTCGTCCTGTTTGCGATAAATTCCAAAACTACTGCACCGATTTTCGTGCTGTTTTCACCGATGGATAGAGTGGTTCTCGAGGAAGGTTTTAGTATATAATAACCGACATCCATGCGGGCGAAGCCGCGGGCATCAGCAAGTAATATTATAAGTTAGGAAGTAAAATTTGTCTGCTCAACAACGTAAATAACACAATGCGTATGTTCCTGCTGGAGTATCATTTTGAATTACTGAGAGATCTAAATTACCCGAAGTAAGAAAAATAAGTGAAACTGGGGCGCTTGAAGTAACGTAGTGAAACGATAAAACGACGATGAAGATAAGGTCTACCTTCAGGACTTCTCCACTGTCCTATTGAAAGCAGTTTATTATTACAGTCACGTTCATCTGTAGTCATCAATCGATAAGAGTCTTCCAAGTTCAAAGATCAATCTGTCTAGCCTTTTCCCAACTGGGGTCGGTTTCCAGTATAACCGGATGCAGCTGAATACCAGTATTTTACATGGAGCGACTGCCTATCTGACCTCCACAGCCCAATTACTGGGTAATATGATATCCCTTTGTAAGACTGGTTGTCAGACTTTCGGGCTTCTGACGACTCGTGAGGACTGTCAAAGATCCACGAATGACAGCCGGGACCAACGGCTTAACGTGCTTTCCGAAGTACAGAGGAGTCTCGGTATGTAAAGATGATCACCTATCCTTGGACCAACCCCGGCAACCGTAACTTAACCTGATGGATCGACCTGTGCGGCTGTTATTACTTAGCCTCGAGCTCCAAGTTGTTAAAGTAAAATATCCGTACTTAGATACCTAGAAACTACTAACGCACCTAATTTCATATTCAGAGAACACCTACGCGGCATACATTAATATTAATCTGGACAAAGGATAACAATACAAAACTGGGGTACGAGTAAAAGGGATGAAAGATGACTGGCACCTTGTTTATTGGCGTAACCCAGCCGAATCACGGAGCGTCAGTTTGTATTTGTGTGTATAAATTTTGATGTACTGTTTAAACCGCCCGGTGTCTGGCAACATTGGTGTAGGAGTGCTCGATCGCACGGTGACTCACGGACAAAGATGGCGGACCAACAATATGTAATTATCGGCAACAGACCAGAGCCGGGTTTATGCAACACGCTTGTTATCTATTTCATAAATAAAAATAAAAAACCGGTTTCTGATAATAATTTGTCGATTCCTGATTGTCTGATGAACATGCTGGGCACGTAGCGCTGCAAAAAGCTCATCTAAACTTAATAATTTATGGTCTTCATGCGGCGAGACTTACATAATGTTGGTATTTCAGCAGCATATTGTAAGAGCTCGGGAGTGAAATTACTCCTCGATTTAACTTTAAATTGCTGCCAAATAGGTTTGAAAATAGATCTTATGAGCTTGGTATTGGCGATAGTGAAGCCTTTTGAATAAAAAAAACTCTTGAATGGCACGTGTATGGCATACTGATCTTATGATTGTATGCCTGTTTCGTCCCACGTGTCGCAGTTATATGGTCAGAGGCCCGCAACCTCTCGAGGTCACCAGCATTACATCACTGCAAATTTTTTTACGGTCCCACTCGTACTTACTCTACGACCAGTTTGCTAGAACATTTATTCGTTTAGAATAAAAAAACGTGTACCTACTTACCTTTAAAATAGGCTCTACACTAAGTAAGTAAATGTTTTTTCTTACATCCATTCTATTCTTCCAATTCGTGGAAGTTCATCGTTCACCGTTTCTTAACAAATTCAATGTTTTGCCAGAATGATATAAAAATGTTTCACAAGCCACCAACTGGTAATAGGAAGCATTTTTTTACGTATCCCAGGGGTGTTGTAAATCAGTTTTTATTTGGACATTTTGATTGCGAGTTACGAGTCTCCGAATTCGGTTCCAACCTTCAATGTGTTGCCCTTTGTACCCTATCAAAGAATCAATGGAAACTGCGGAAGAAAATCGTTGAAAGCCAAAGAATCTGCAAAAAGACGGATTCAAGTAATACTTAATTATTTGAAATCTTTATTCTAGTGTGATGCCTCGAAACAGGCAAACCGGCATGTCCTAGAACCGAAAATTCGAAGACATATGACATCCACCAACCCACACTGGGCCCACGTGGTGGATTATGGTCCAGTCCCTCTCACCCAGAGGAGGCCTGTGTCTCAGCAGTGGGAACATTATAGGCTGATTATGTTATGTGTGATGTCCTCGAAAGGTCATTGAATGACGAATCCTGTCCAACACCGTCAAAGAAAAACTTAGCTATTTATATAAAAACCAGTTTGACTAGTAGTATCCTGGCAACTTTTAACTTGCTTATATTTTGACAGATATTGTAATATTTGTTCGCCGCTCAATCCGTTAATCGATAGTTACGTCATGCACCGAGGCTGTTACCAAAATGGCACTCTTATCTTTCGGAGCTAATTAAGGAAACCGTCGCTCCAAAATCTCTTTATCCTTGCTTGGTCGATAGTAGATGTCCTTACCTTGACAAATATTTCATACGACCTCAATATCGCCCATCTGTGTTCCACTGCAGCGAAAGTATGTCATCATCTTATCTTCATTTGCAAGTCGAGAGCCTGAAGGTTCGGCTTTACAAAACTGTCAACTTTGACATCGCATCGTCAGTTTATGGTGATCGTTGAATCCCATTTTTGCGCTGTAAACTTCAAGAGCATCATCGCTTTTGTTAAAGCAATACTCTGCAGTAACGGATAAAAGATTGAGCGTTGAGCGATGCCTCAGAAACATTTTTAACTATGAATCCACTTGGGCTTTTAGGATTGGCCGCTCAGCGAATGTGTGTCAGCATTCTGACGGCAACGCGCAACGTCGCCCCGGAGTTTGTTCGATTTCTCGCTGTTCCATTTTGTTAGCGCTCTAAACAAATAAACCCCGCTTTGCCGGTCCGATTGTTCCCAAGTGTTGGCTTCGTTTTGTGTCCGACAGACGTCGGCTCGTTCCGTAGCTTTTGGATTTCGAATATTGAAAATTTGGCTTTGTATTCACCTCGCGTCGTGTGATGGGCCGCGTGGCCCTTGATGTTTCGTTTGATGGTGCTATGTACATCCTAAGGTTTACGAAGAAACTTTATACCATTCCCCCTCTAAAAAGCTTATTTTATTCACTGAAAACAGTGAATAAAAAGCACTTTTAATCACTGTTTTGGTGTTTGAATTTAGAACACCTATATATTCGAACTCCTTCTCAATGCTATACAAACTCCTATTTGATTTGATTTTCGAACAGGAGTTTAGCATTAGAATAAAAACTGTTTTGTGTTCTTTGCTGTCATTAGTAAATTGGCGCTATTTTAAATATTGTAAGTTGTACGAACAAAAAGTTTAGGGTTACTTATAGATAGAAAATGTTTTCAAGTGATGAAGAAGATGTGTTTAACACCTGAGTTTATGAAAGAGAGGGCGGCCGATATAGTAGAACATTTGCTACCTAAGAAATCACAGCTGGTTTACATAAAAGCCTACGATGAGTTTTGCAAATGGAAAAATGAAAATCAAGCTGAGCACATTTTCAGAGTCTGTTTTCCTAACTTATTTTAATGAGTTGTCGAAGAAAAAGCAGACATCGACATTATGGAGTATGTATTCTATGCTCCGGTGTAGTTACTATAAAAACAAGGCATAACATTGACATAACAACATACTCGAAGTTGCAAGTTCTTTTTCTCGTAGTCATGGTATAAAGTATAGTATGCAACTCTTGAATAAAACGGATTTATATCGAGGGCCATGAATCGCTCGCGTCGTTCAGGATTCTAACACTTGAATCACTCCCTACGGTCGTGATTCAGTCGTTAGAATCCTTCACTTGCTCGTGATTCACCTATGGCCCTCGCTTTAAATCCGTCCTTTATTCACTAATTGTATAATATACTATATTCTTCCAGGACTACGTTGATTGAATGTTGAATGTAGACGTGCATTTCGATTATTCTACATGAGTCCATCGTTCGTCTATGGTTTTGGGTACATTATTACAAAAGAACGAGCTGAGCCTTCTGTATGTTGCTCAATTTATATCTACTTACGCTATGAAGGTGTTTATATTATAAACTTCCCTTGAAATATTCTCTCAGGCGCGGTTATTTACTTTTAAGAAAACTAATTATTAATCAGCGTCGATTAAGCCAATAAATATTTATACGTTCGCTTGAAACTTCAACGTGATTAAGTATTACAAAATTGTACGCGTAGAACAAACTGCCTGCTGCATATTTTTTCCTACCTGCCTTTTTGCTGTAATATTTTTTTACTACTAACCGGATTTTTTTGGTCAAATTAAAACTGTTTTATATCGGGATTACTATACCTAGGTGTAATACTTAGGGCTAACTGAAACTGTTTTCCGCTAAATGCTTCTACCTCCATTGCATGAAACATTTAAACTGGTCGTATTTCCTGTCGAACGCCTTACATTAGCTGTAGAATCAAAAATAGGATTTCAACATTCTCGCCATCTTCAAGGCAAGACAAAACGTTACTACATGGTTAACAGATTCACATCTTTTTGTTTCTAATTTCAAGCTTGTGCAACATACATATTTGCCATTAAGTGGGTACTGCGCAAAGGTCTCCGACCACAGATTTCCATACTTCTCTGTGGTCTTCACTATCATCATTATCAGCTCCAGAGTCCTCTGCAGAACGTGGTCCCCCTGCACATAAAAAAGAAACAATAAATAAGCTTATCATCAACGTAACAAAATGGAAGTGACACAATTCTATAAAACCTCAGAAACACGTGAGAATCAACATCAGAGCTATTTAACGACAGGTGATTGACCCTGGCCACGTGATGACGAGTATAATCTTAATACCATGCTTGAGGGGATACGGCAGTTAAAGTGGTGTTATGTAACTTAGATGATGAGTTTTTGACGTGCTTGAGAGCGAGGTTTGTGGTAATGGAGGATTTGACATCTAGTTGATGTTTTTATTATGATTATCAAAGAAATCCCGGTCTTGAATGCGAACTTCTGATAGATACCCAAATTCATGCGTCTGCTCAGAGGCCCTAGACAAAGTGACATTCTACAGCAATAACGATGATGGAAAAGGCAAAAATGTATAGGACTGAATTAGGCTATCGAAAAGCTTATGTCAATCCTGTTGAAAGTCGTTGTAGAAATACGAAACGCTTTGGAAGCGATTGTCACTTGTCTAGGCCCTCTGATTGGATAACTGGAGTACGTAGTATTATAATATCTGTGACTGGAGTAACAACAGCCAATAAAATCACTCGACATTAGTTTTTAATCTGTCAAATTTTTGGCTCTAGATTACCGAGAAACCGAGTAACAGTGTAACAGATGCTGCAAAAAACTAACCTTGAATTTAACTTCACAGTTTAAGTTGTGTGAAATGCTAAGCCTTTCTAACTTCAATGACGCGCTGCGGTTGTACACTTAGACCTGGGATTGAATGTCTAAGGATGACGTCACGTTTAACGTCTCGTGTTACGTTGGACACTCATCTCGAAACGCGTTTGTGTCCATTAGGGTGGGATTAGTCGCCTTGTAGCCGAGCTGATGTAAGTACACCAAAGGTGTTTTGAGTTTATGCTTTTTGTAGTTTTTAAATGCTTTTGCGCTTATTGTTTTTTTTTCTGTGCACAATGAAAAATTTTGTATACCGTACACACAAAAACACTCAAGTAGGAAAAGGTATCGGATCGAACTTGGATGTGACTGGCGCAGGAGCGTGGAGAGAGGCAGGATCAAAGAAAGCCCAGCATTGTATGAACTATGAAGTCGGCTTGGTGGCACCATCAATTTCCTCCTCCAATATTTTTGGACACATTAAACGATAAGTTTCGTGTTATTAATGAGAATTTCCCCAACTTCGACACGTGAAACCCGGGCACATCACGCAGAAACTATGCAAAACTTTAATAATAAGAATAACCGCAGTTTGGCAGTGCCTCCCCCCATGTTTCCGGCGAACTTACGCTCCAACAGTTTAATGCATACAATTGTACGAGAAACTTCTAGAAACTGTAAATGACGTCGTTGAAATATCTGATCTATAAGTTTATTTTCTGGGCCTGCTCGGAAAAGTGGTGTATCACTCGATACTGGTTGGAAAACTTGTGGAAATGGGTTGTGGTTGTGGCGAGATAAACTGTTTCTTACTTATGCATTGCTGCTGGTTTTAATATGTATGTATATTTGTTTTTTCGCTTGAAATCTGTTTCTTCTTTAACACAGATTTTTATTCAGGATCGTCTTTCTTGCTCTCGGTTATGAGTAGGTAGATTGGGTTTGCAGCCTTTAAAGATAACCTGATTTGATGAGGACCAAGAGGGATGCCCCAGGCCCGTCTTTTTAGGGCTTTTGGGGCATTATCAGAACAAATATTTTCAGTCAAGTAATTGATTTACCTACTAACTTCCTAAATATACAATAGACATGCAAACAGTCAGAATACATTAGATTTATACCATTTAACGCTAAGTAATTCTGATTGGCTGCCAGACCGTCGCCTACGCCAGTAAAAAGTTGAATGATCTAAGTCTTACATAATCAAAATGTCTGCTGCTTCGTGCTACTCATATTTAGTACCTGACCTAAGATAAATGTGGGTGTTTCGTATTCAGAATCCCAAATAAAGTAAGGTATTCTTTTCCGTTATGAGACTTTTTCTGGAACTTACAGATATGATTATCATAATGTTTTCTTAGCGTTATCTTAATCAATGCTACTCAAAGTATTAATAAAAATCTTATCAATTTGCAAGGTGTAAAAGTCAAGTAAGATAACCCACTTAGCACCTAGAGGTTAGGTCAATTCCATAACGTGCCTCACGTCTGATTGGCTAACTCAGCCGTATTGAGGCTTTCTGATTCGATCGCAGCCTGTTTGCTGACTTCAGATTGGCTGACGCTGTGCTGTGACTACTAATTTCTGGGTTTTGGGTTGATTGTATGGATAGGTTAAACAAGGCGAAGGCAGTAGTTACTTTAATGAACATGGTTACTTAGTTGTATTTATGTAGTCAGAGAGCTAGCTCATAAGTTTGACCTTGCTGGCAAGATTAATCGTTCTCTGCACACACATATCCATTCATTTCACTAGTTCTGGAGGAGGCTGAAATACACAAAATCCTAATTGTCGTAATAAAAACACTTGGCAACTAAATTTAAGGAATAATCATTATTATTTTGCCGCCGTCTGACTCAGAATGAGTGAATCGACCATTACAGTTTTTTCTTTCTCAGTAATACGCATTTCAATGACGTCGAGCCTTTTGTAAGACATTGATTAGGCAAGGAGTCTGTGAGTCGTGTGGAGGAGAGTGTGAGTTTATCTAGTAATTGTTCTAGGTTAGTATTTTAGAGAACATAAATAGATGTCCTAAGGTTTGGTGCTTTAGGGGTATGAGGAACAGGGTGTAAAGTTCACTCATCCACCATAGAAAAGGGAGGATCCTCCTACCAGACGGGTGTTGTGTCTGGCGGTCAACTGCCCAATGATTGATATTGGATTCTTGTATATATGTCCAGGTCCACTGCACGGTAAACTCTAATTGCGCGATGCAGGATTTTTGTGACGTCAGTTCTTCGATGCGTAGTTCACATGTGGCGACCATGTAGATACCGCCACAGTGCTAACTTTAATCCTGCTGTATGATAATAAATAAATTGGTCTATCAAAATTCACGAATAAAAATAAATTGAAGTAGGTACCGATACAATAAATAATTTACTTACATGACTTTGCTGTATATTAAACATTTATCAACTCAAAACAATGCAATTTAAGATAAAGTGACTCTCATGTCCTCGAAACTGTCATCAAAGCGGTCGGAGACCTCGAACAACTTAATGATGTGATGAACTTAATGACTGCCCGTAGGCGTCAACTTATTCTGACACTTAAGGCCCTACCCTACCTCAAATTGCTTAGCATGATACTCCGTTATGCCGAAAATACTGCAGCATTAATTTTGAAATAAATATATTGAAATTTGAGGATTGATGCTAGGTCCTATGTTTGGCGACAACACGGTTACATAAAACGTTCTCTATATGTAGAAAAAAAATCGAAGTTCTAAACCGACCCCTAAACTGGTATTAAAAAAATACTTCAAATTAGATCATGAAACTGCATAATAATTTAGCTATAAAACAGGTCTTATGCTTTTTTTACCTTTATTTGTACCGTAAAAAGCAATTACCTAAAACTATTCGAGGCTTGAGAGCCGCCAGCACCCCACTCCGTCTTGCTCACACTCAGGTCGCGAGTAGAATAGTGCGAGCGAGATAAAATCTGAGGTAGGGTACGGCCTTAACTGTCGTTTCTCACGAACTATTACAAGCTATTTTATTTCCGTCCGTTTCTACAATCGCATCTTATCTTAACACTACTTGGACCTGATCCCAGCAACTTCTTTAAACAAGTTTACGTGTTTTCACAAACGCGTCTCGTGAATCACGCAGTTACTAAGTATGTTAACGATGGCCTACCTGCATCCAGCTCCGTTTACACTACAGCGTTTATTATTAACGACGATCAGCAAACAGTGACGTAATATTTCCCCATCAGCCAACTGAAATATCGACTTTATCCCAACTCAAACGAGCGACTTTTATTTCCTCAAATTACAACTCAAATACCACTGTCCTCGGCGTATATTTGCACTTTTTGCCAGGTTTTAATTTCAACTGTGGCGTTCATTTCCTATCAAGGTTGCTCATTGTTAGCCGAATTCGTAGCAGCTGCTTTGAATTAATTGAACCTACGATCGCAGCTAATATTTGAATGAAAATAGCAGCCAAACATTTGAACAGATGATCGGAACTGAGCTTGAAATGTGTTCGATTTTTCGATTTATCGATACATTTCGGTGAGAAAAATCCGTCGGTTGATTCACCTCACTATAGACTGATGCAAAAAGCGTAAACATTTCAAAAGCATTCGCGCTCTACATCAGTTCGCTTGTCCAAACAGTAGCGTGAGGTAAAACAAGTTCGTTCAGTGCCAACTAATTTTCATCGGGTTCATCTCAGTTATAAAATGTCGTAATCTCTCGTGCGTGGGCTCTAATGAAAGGGTCGATTTACGCAGAAAGTCTCCTCGAGAAACGTTTGGGACTAATCACTTTGATTAGTACACGTAATTACAGTTAGTTATTTCAGCGTAATGCGCAAACGATTAGTCTTTTATATCCTGGTTTTCTGAATTATCGCCATAATTATATCCGTAAAGTTTTTCATATTGAATTTGACATCGATTCAAACTTAATGGCGGCTCGGAAGTTAGCTACTCGCTGCGCAGCGCCCCACCCCTCACCCCCGTTGACATATGAAATTGTTACTGCGCAGTGACTCGCCTCATGTTCTGAGCCGCCGTTTGAATCGAACTGTACGAGACAAATCTTATCTACGTTCAAAAGAAAAATGACTTTAATTAAATAACTAGGAGGCGAACGACTGTAAAAAATCGTCTGCGATCCATAATGAGCTTATTAAAAGTTGAAGAGACGTCACAGACTATGTTGGGTGACGTTTTATAAAAAGCGCCAAATGTGCGATTAGCTTTTGAGTCCAGTTATTTTGAGCCGTTTCGAGTCTGCCTCGCTGAGTAAGAAATTCGAAACTTGTCACTTGAATATTCTGTGTGCGATACGATTAATAAAATGTTCATTTCGCTGCTGAAACTCCCGTTAAACACCTACATCGTCGGTTTAGTTGGGAACGGTTTTCCGTGAGAAATGTACTCTCACGATAAGTAATCCGATTATCCGTCCGTGTAAAGGCCGGAGCCCGGAGCGCACTGGCAGCACGGCACGAATAGAAAATATAACTTACATGTGTGACAATAAAATTGAAATATTAATGATAATGCCTAAGGATGTCGCGGCATGCCTAATGCCATTTGTCCACCGAACTGTGAACGAAAACGAGAACGAGATAACGACGCTGAAGTAGCGACAGTACATTTACTATGGCCGCGTAATCTCGTTTCTCGTTGACGGGACGTCAACTCACGGCGCGGTGAACAAATAGTGTAAAGTGTAAGGATACCGCAGCATCGTTGAAATTGGCCAAGATGGGAGGTGAGCCATTGTCTGTGGCGAGGCGCCGCATGCACACCGGAGATCTGAGCCGTCCATGAACCCCCACTAGTGGAGGTTGTCCTTGCTGGGTACGAAGTCTATTTATGGTTTTCCAGGAAGGCCACGGTAACTTGTGCCCGGATGGGAAGCTCTCTGAGGTGACCACAGTATTCACCCCCTTTCTTCAGCCTGTAAAAAACAACCGCATCTACTCCTTTACGGTAAAAAAAACACTGTATACTAAATGTCGTTATATCCCCATGCTGGTCAACGAACTCTTTATATTATTCAACACATAATATCGATGCGGCTGCTATGTGAACCATATCGTTTCTTGCATATTAGCAATAATACCCAACGGTTGACATATAAAACTGCTTCCTCTACCGTAAAAACGTCATCAGCTTTTCCAGAAACGGCAGAAACTGCTTTTAATACTCAACGACGTCTTTTAATTTGTCGTCGTCTTGTCTTGAACATTTCATTCAAAAGTATTAAAAGGCGAAACTATCAGTAAAACTATTGAGTTTTAACTTGCATAATTAAGCAAACAATGTTATCGTAAAACAAAATGGAGGACCCAACATTACTCCGTAAACACGTCTCAGCTCACGATAATCGGTTGCATTTTATGAAGGATGATAACTTATGCGGTTAGAAGGTCACAATACTACAGTTACGTCATACCACGTAATATTGCGATTGGCAACACTTGTTAATATACCTAGCAACTGTTTAGTGCATCAAATTGTTTTGACACTCGATCCGGTAATTATGAGACATTTGAAATAACCTCGACTCAGCTAATATGACTGATCCCTGTCATCCAGAATCTGCAAGGTTGTACTCGGGGTTCGAAACCTTTTTCTTTAAAATATTCTTTTGGATTAAATATTGGGACTGGCAGCATTCGTTTATGATGTTTTCGTATTCCTAATATGAAGGAAAACCTACCAAATACGTCAGAGTTCCAGTGAGCTATTGTTGTTGAATTGGATTCGCGGTTGCCACCGGAACCGAAACGATAATGTAAGAAATAACAATGTCTAAGATATTACATATTACAGTTGCTTGCCGGGTTGGTCCATAAATGGGTGGCAATCTTTACATACCGAGACTCCTCCGTGCCTCGGAAAGCACGTTAAGCCGTTGGTTACGACTGTCATTCGTGGATCTTTGACAGTCGTTACGGGTCGTCAGAAGCCCGAAAAGTCTGACAACCAGTCTTGCCAAGGGGTATCGTATTACCCAGTTACTGGGTTGTGGAGGTCAGATAGGCAGTCGCTCCATGTAAAATACTGGTATTCAGCTGCATCCGGTTAGACTAGAAGTCGACCCCAACATAGTTGGGAAAAGGCTAGACAGACAGTACCTAATAGTAACTACAACACAAATTCCCTTTGGTTCTTCTAGAATACTAAGAAAGAACTTCCCTAATCATTTCTGCAAGATTTTTACGTTAACCTTTCCCTAATTGGAAAAGAGAATGGTTTGATCCCAAGGGAGTAATGATAGGATAATGAAGACTGACAGTTTAAGACACTTGATGATTCGATTAGCTTCGATCTCAAATAGATTAAGGGGGATGCGCTAGGGTGGCCCGCGAAATTCAAATTTTCTTACGTTTTTTGCAATTTGCAGGTCAGTATCAGGTTGTATGTTGATCTAAATATGATTCGCGGCCGTAACAAATATGGATTTACAGAATTATAATCATTAGAATCAGCAATACAACTCCTTAAGTTCATATAAGTGCCAAATGTCATGATTTCATGAAATAGTCATTCAATGCATTTAGATGAACAAAAAAATATATATTGTTGTATAGTCAATTATTGATTTCTGTGTGTCCAATATCATAATAAACCGCATCTCAACAGTTATATTTATCCAATCCAGATCCATCTTCCTATTGTGACTCCATTGTGATCTCCCCAGCTAACTGAATGAAGTGTTCACGTTCATTGAATTGTTTGACACGCAAACCTAGCTATGGTAATGGAGAACCTCGCAACACACTTACAATCGATTGCTGTCGAAACGATTTGTTTTATTTAGCTGTTGGAAACTTTGCTGCCCTTTAATTAACCTTTGATAAACTTTGCCACTAAAAGAGGGAGTTTATTTTAGTTTGTCTGTGTGTAAATTGGTAATGATACGTGTTTAGTCCCTGGATCTTTGACAATCGTTACGGGTCGTCAGAAGCCCGAAAGTCTGACAACCAGTCTTAGCAAAGGGTATCGTATTGCCCAGTTACTGGGTTGTGGAGGTCAGAGTCGCTCCATGTAAAATACTGGTATTCAGCTACAACCGGTTAGAAAGGAAGCCGACCCCAACATAGTTGGGAAAAAACTAGGCAGATTGACACGTGGTTAGTCCCTCGATGTCTTCTTATTTCCTCGCGGATGTATTTTTCAAATCTGCTTTTTTGTATTGTTCCACTGACTCCTGTTTCCAGGCAAAGGCCCCTCCAATCTGGCAGTCCCCTCGAATTTTCTGATTATCTATGTATAGCTCAAATTGGACCTCTCGCTTCGATCGTTCCCAGGGCAAATTCTTCGTAAACGGATGACTATCATGACTAACTTGCCTTTGATCGAATCGATTTTTCTGGTTAATCTGCGCTATATCAACCAACTATAGCGTTGCATAACAACACACATCACACATCTTTGAAGCTTACTCGTACACTTGCTTTTGAATTAGAATATCCTAACTGTATAAGATTAGACAGGATGAAAGCATTTGTTAGACAGGATATCGGTTTTAGGAGCTGTAAAGCGCTGCACATCGCGCTGTTAGGTTTTATCAGCGTTAATAAAACCCTTGGGAAATATGGTTTCGAAATCCAAAAATGAAACAAACAAAATTGTACCTAATTACCGCAATGACCAAGCTAATTAAATTTAAAATTTAAAAAACCCGACTAAAACGAAGCTTCTAATAAACGTTTTTTTTAATTACCCGACTACGGCGAAGAAAAAAGGAGGGTTATGATTTTGACCGGTATGTATGTATGTATGTATGTATGTATGTATGTATGTATGTATGTATGTATGTTCATCTGTTCCCTCCTATCTTCCAAACCACTTATCACAATTAGACAAATGAGGTATCGTTAGAAGCGTCGTGATTGTCCGCTAGTTATAGGCTATGTGAAGTCACATTAAATTAAAAATGGCGCCCTCTAGAGGACATAAAGTGACGAACTTAAAAACAAATATGGTGTAATCGTACCATGTTGGGTATCAAATGAAAGGGCTTAATGAGCACATTTCAAAAATATATATATTATAACCCCAAAAGAATTAAAAAAAAAATCATGTAATAAAAACTAAAACCCAACTACGACTTAAAAGGTATAAACAAGACACCACAGACAGACAAATTAAAAATCCGGAGTCACACGTAATCTGTTCGATTTATTTACACGTGTGACTCCGGATTTTTAATTTGTCTGTCTGTGGTGTCTTGTTTATACCTTTTAAGTCGTAGTTGGGTTTTAGTTTTTATTACATGATTTTTTTAGCTAAGAACACTTTCCATCAAGTCACCTTTCAAACAAAACCAAATAATCAAAATCGGTTCAGCCGTTTGGCAGCTTCGATGGCGCAGACAGACACACAGATACACACGTTAGACTTATAACACCCCTCTTTTTCCGTCGGGGGTTAAAAATGTTAAAGTATATAAAAGCCTAGGTAACAGAGCTTTCTACTTCCTACCATGATTGATCTCACGAGTGCTCTCGACTGAAATTCCGTGATCCAACTGAAGTATTATTCTGGTATAATTAAGTAAAGAACGTTGTCCGTCCGTTGCTCTCGTGTTCAAACTTTTGACGTAATACCGTAGAGATTCGTCTCGTTAATCATATTTTTGTGAGGTCTCTATGGATAATGTGTTGGTAATTGACGTGATTTGCTCACTCTTGATGGTTTTTTGTGAGATATTCTAGATTTCTTGCGAATAAGCTTTTATCTAGGTCGGAAACCTTCGCAGAGTTTTCTTGAAAATTCGTGAATGTGATGTCAGGTCTTGTGTATTAGGATTTCAAGTGTAGGTCGAGTTTGAAAAACCTCACTTTTACCTTTTCTCGAAAATTATCTGCCTTTCCCAAAAAAAAGCTAACGTACCGTGAAAAGTATTGAAAGAAATGAATTCATTACTTAAAAAGACTAGAGAGAAAAGTTGTTGATTTTCATCCTACCATTTGGTTTATCACAAAAAGCTAAATTAATTTAAGGGCCTATTGAAGAATTAACAAGCTTAAACGTATTTTCATTGGTCGGTAATATTCGGAGATCGGTGTTCAATAAAACTGTGCCAGTCATTTATCTCTCAAGGTGGTTTTGAATGCTTATTATCCTCATGAATATCTTAGTTACCTAAATAGATATTACTATATCTACAGGATTATCAACATTGCATAGGCTTACAATGGCGTGATTGTTTTTAATCTGATTTAAAACTGATGTTTGTGATAAACTCGTACTTAATAGGAAATCATCATCAAGGTGATTGTAGCAAGTGTAAAACTAAATAATAACATCATTTGTAATGTGAAGTAGACTGATATTAAAAACAGTTTGTCACGTTACCAAGTCATCTGCCAGGATATTTAATTTTCGGAAGCTTTGTAAACGCCTAACTATGCTAATACAATAGTAAAGAAGTAAAAACTACTTTGAATCGAAAAAAAAGTAGTTACTACGAGATGCGGGAGCGAGTCTGATACCGAAAATATAGTTTTTAGAATTTTTGTCCGTTTGTCTATATATTTATGTTCCGGATTGGCGGCTGAACGGATTTGGATGAAATTTGGCCCACAGATAGTTTATAGCCTGGATTAACACATAGGGTACTTTTAATCCCGGTCATACCTTCCCGTGGGATATTTTCCAGCATCTACGCGGGTGAAGTCGCGGGCAACAGCTCTTTATATTTACCTACATAAATAAATGAGTCTGTAAACTTTCTGAAGAATATAAATAAATTAAATATTTTGCTGACTGAATGCAACTGGAGAACCAAATCTCTGGGTTCATCGCCCACGAATGGGACTTGAAGACAGGCCAACACAGAGCATTATGTGAACGCCATTAGACATTCCTAGTATGACTTACGAGCACACATGACATTTAAGACTGCACATTTAAAATGAATTGCTATAATATGTCGCGCTATACATCCATTACCGAATAAACGACTAACATAAAACGAAACACAAAAGGGCTGAGTATATAGCTAATAAAGACTATAGTACCAGTAAAACAATCAGATGAAACTCATGTTGCCAACTCTTCGAGCATTAAACTTTGCTATACAATTTGGTGCTTTATTGCATAACCATGGTCTATGTCCTATCCTACTGTTTGTTTACGATACCGGAATCGTAAATCGTTTAGTAAATAGTATTAGTATTGGACTAGTATGAGTGACCAGTTTGTTGATGTTGGTGTAAGGTATGGTGACAGTTGGATATCATTCAAGAATTATGTTTATCTAGGCATATCATAAGATTCGAAGACGGATGGATGGTGGAATGGAACTGTAGTGAAGTAAATCGGATTTCAGTAGTGAAACTAGTTTATAAAATCAAAGTCTTTCAAATTAATCCTTTTAACTTTGAATTATTTAAAAGTAAACTTTTTAAAAGGCTGCAGGCAGACCTGATTTTCGAAGCACGAGTTCTGAAGTGTAAACTAGTGCGAGTCTACAGTTCAGTTTGTTATAAAATCTTGAACTTTTACAGTTTGACACGCGAACTTAACGCCGGCTAAACGAAGTTAAGTAAATACTTGTTTAAGCGAAGGAAGCTTCCAGAAGTCAGCATTTTCTAAATGAATAAGCTCTTCCATACGATCGGTTTTTGATTGCGAATCAAGTTAGCAGGAACATTCATCATGATGATTCAACTGTCCTTATCCCAATTTATTTGTGGTCGGCGCAACATGTCTTTTCTTCCATACTTCTCCATTAGTCGTCATCTCGGTAGTCACTCCCTTTCTAGCCATATCATCTTTCATGCATTCCATCCATCGTTTCGTTAGCATGAGCATTATGGTAACTTATACATAGTAGGCAGTTGGCTATATTTATGGTTCTCCTTATGCTTGCTTTGGACCTTATTTATTGCTTGGGGTCGGCTGGTCGGCAAAATATACTGATTTTTCTCCATTTTTTTTCTCTTCTATCAAGGCGCTAAGGTAGGTTTAATTAGATAGACTATAAATGGTATATTCAGCATCTGTCCATGATATTACAGCAAATAAGTCATCTGTCAACCTGGTTTAAAAAGCTAACGGTGCTCCAAAATCTAGCATAGCATGCATCAAGCATTTCATTGTAACACTAAAGTTAAATGCAATACCGTAAAATGTTTACGATGTTGTGCACGCCAAACGAGTGAACACGCCAGGTGGGTCAAGGTGTACGCTTGTGCCCCACCCTTTATTGCAAGCTCATTCGCTTAAGGACCGGTTCCGAAATCCGCAGGGCGGTATATGGGTCGATGTGAATATTTCTAAGCCTGATTTACATGGAACGTGGGGGCCCAGTAGAAACGGCTGCGACTTCGGGGTGAGATCGTAGGCTCGAACCGAGACACGCACTTTATTTTGTGAAAGTTATTTCATCACCACTGCTCTCAAAACGTTGAAAGGAACATCATGAGGAATCCGGCATGACCCAGAACAGTAAGTTCGAAGACATGTGACATCCATCATCATTACGGCCTTACGGCCCACTCCCTCTCACAGAGGGGAGGCTTGTGTCCCAGCAGTGGGAACATTATAGGCTGATTTTGCTGATATATATGGTGTGATTTAATTGCCTGTGGCATACCATAAGTTTAAGCAAAAATAAAAGTTGCACTGTCTAAACAGTGTTTAGACGATGCAAGTCATTTGTTGGTTCAATTTTATTGTAAGTATGCCACAGGCAAAAATCTTGCATCGTGTTAATGGGCCTTTAGTCTTTGTCAGTCTACATATTATACTTGTAGTGTCTAAGGTGTTGGGTTGGACTTAAGGTAGTGATAATTTATGGAGAACTATCGATGTGGTTTACTACACATTTATACACGTTTATGTGGGTGAGGCGAGTGCTGGGCTGCTCGGAGTCTTTTTAGAACAAGATCGTTTTGTTAAACTAGTGTCGTTCGATGGAGGCCGTTGATGATTTTATTCATTATATTTAGTCCCACTGCTGGGCCTGGGCCTTCCCAAAGTTTTCTACTTCCGTTTTTCTTTTACCATCTCCGACTCCGACCACGTCACGCCCAAGATGTTGGTGATAACTATAGTAATGTATTTTTTTTTATGAGAGGTACAATTAACCGTACTTTATGTCGTAGCAATAAGGGTGATTGTCAAAGTGCAAGTGTACCACTGAGCTGCAAAAAGCTACCACTCGTCAACATTTTCTAAGAACTCTAAAAAACAACCATGGGAACTTTCCATAACTGAGCATTTGCATTTCCCTTAACGCTGAATCAATATAAAATCCGTTCAATACACGTGTAGTCTCGGAGCCTGTTATCCAACACATGTTCCAACTAATTTAACTTTGAACTTTAAAGGGAAAAGAAACACCTGCATATGAGTATCATTTTGATGGCTGTATAATTCAGTTTAGAAATGCACTATTTCAACTGTCAGCAGGATCAAATATCCAAGTTCTTGGAATGATTCACCATGATTGGTAACTGGTTATGTGCAGGACCTGTGATGGTTATGCATTAACTGATTTAGGGATCTCGCGCACTAGACGGCTATGACTCGGGCCAGTCGTAGCCGTCTAGTGGTATTGTATGGTCTGCGGCTATTTGGCCGTTGCGACCAAGTGTGCGATTCGTGTCGGTTTCTATTGTTTACCTGGTCGCGGTCGTGGTTGTGGCCGTCTAGTGCGCGAGAGGGACTTTACCGGCTAGATCCATTGATCTATCCCGTAAATCAATGACGCCCGCGACCAGAATTTGAATGAAAACTTATTAAACCAGCCTATTGAAGTACATTACTGTAGTGGTATTCTGTAAACACCTCACCGTGAAAACTTAGGTGAAGTGAGCTGTCACTCCATCTGACGCTAATGCTACGGCGGCTACACTTCGCGTTATCGCGAACTTTTCTTCGTGCGCTCTCTCTCGCACACCCCTCGATTACTCACTGAGCAACAGAGCTAGATCCATAGATGCAAGTGTAGCCGTAACATACGGATTGACAGCTGACTTTACCTAAGTTTTCACGGTGAGGTGTTTACAGAATAGACCGGCGGGTCATAGGACTCCAAAGTGGTGCCGCAGCTCCCGGTTCTCTGACTTCCGCATCCAGTGTTTCCTAGAAACTTTTTCAAAGGTCGTTGGTCCGCCTAGCCTAGCTGAATTCAAACAGTTCATCTGCAAAATAGGGCAGTAAATGTTATTTCTCTGTTCTTCACCATAGATAGCAAAGGAGGTTGGCCCCAGTTTCTGTCAGTTTGCTTTGGGGAGACCTCCAGTTCAAAAATTCGCGAAATTCTTTGATTCTTTTTATGTGGATGAAATAATTTAATTTTAAAAGAATAAAGCTGCCCGTAGGTTATTTAATTATGAATTTACACGTTTCTTACATAATTGTTTTGTTTTGTGTATGAAATATTGTATCATACTTATTTTTAACTTGTGCTTATGTGGCTTTGGTGTAGTTGCTAAGGAAAACAGTACAATAAAAATCCGTCTTGGCATATTGTTAATGAATGCCATTGTATTGTCTTGCTAATAATCAAAGTTTTACATAGATATTTAAATGCATATTATTCTTCTAAGTATGAATAGTGTAAATGTACCATAATGTAATTTATGGTTAGTCTCTCAATACTAAAACGAAACTTAAAGTATGTTACATACTAAAACATGTCTTTATGTAGGTATTAATTGGTTTTTCAAAACTATGAAAGAAAATGCAGTGAAAAATTTCATCATCAAAGTTTAGCCAATATTGACCTATGACAAAATGCTGAAATATATATCCCTAAGCATCTCCATGAAATAATCCATGTCCATACTGAGTCTGTCTGTCTGTTTGTCAGCTGCCCTTTCACGCCTTAACTGCTGAATGGATTTGGGTGAAATTTGGCACACGGGTAGAGTATGACCTAAGTTAGGACATAGGATATTTTTTATCTCGGTAGTACGTTCTGTTTCCGACATCCACGCGGGTGAAGCCGCAGTCAAATACGTGTCCTAAATATTATGTATTGGATGCTCCTGTTAATCCATCCAAAGCCACAATCGCACTTCCGAACTCACACAACGTACGGCTGGCAACACAACACATGCAAACGGATTGATAACAACATCCTATTAATAAAAATATGACGTTGGTAACACACAGTAATTCTCAACACTACATAATATTATTATAGGAAAGGAAACACCTTTTATACGAAGCACGTGATCGTATAATTTATTTTTATACCATTAGTGTAACGTCGGTTAGTACCTATATTGACGTGGCGTATTATTATATTGACGTGGCGTATTATTTGCCTAACAAGTAAGCCCAGGTTCTCACGGGGCTTTTTTTTTTCGTGCACTCAATTTTAAACTCTCTGCTTAGCGCTGAGAGTTGACAATCCAGCAGCGTTTTCTTGACAGACTGGGCTCAATACCGAGAGTTGAAAATGGCAGTGCGCGAAAAAAATCGCGTTGCATACCTGGATTAGTTAGTGTAATATCAAAAAATTATGGAGCAGTCTAGACTTAATAACTACATTATGTTTAAATGGACACTTACACGCACAAGTTAAAACTAAGATAGTTAATTGATTCAGGCGTGACTTTGCGGAAATCCATTATAAAATACAATAGACGTAGATATTATATTTAGTAACCTATTCCGCTTAACTATTCTTCAAGAGTCATAAAAAACCCTGTAAGAAATCGACACGTGTTTCACATCTCAACGAGACATCCTCAGGATGACGATCGACCAGTTGCAAACCAGAACACGACGTGTGCCACACCGAGTGGACTCTGCGTCCAGCGCGACTCTTGAAGACTAGATAAGCGGAATAGGTTACTAAATATATCTACGTCTATTGTATTTTTAAAATTAAAACTAGGTAAATTAGGTCAACAAAATTCTAATATTACTTTGCCCTAAGGTTGCCTAAACCTAGCCTCGAAACCAGGTCTTCATTCTGAAAAAACTGCACTTAAAAAGGTCTTATTAAATCAACCAAGTCTTACTTCAACAACGGTACTTTAAAATCTTAGCGTCAAGCTAGCAAGTTTGGTCTATAAAATGTACCTACCCAGTTCCCACAGTCTCGTACCGCCTTCCTTTATTACTAAATGCTCTACACACCTAAAACCTCACGTACACGATTAAACCATAAAGAAGACTCCTATTATATAACCTTCACCGCCTTGTACAAGTTGCTTTATGCCTACCTGGTACCTCGTGGTTTATCAACAAGCACGCTTGTGGAAAACCACTTAAAGACTATGCTACTAATTATCCTTAAAACCACTGATTACGTAATACCGCGTGCTCGCTAGCAATAATTTGTACCAACTTACTGGTACTACTGGCAACACTCAGGTGGCGCTTGACCGTTATTTTTTCACCCAATCATCAGAAACCCCTTCCGTAGGGATTTAATTAAATATGAAAGGTCCTATGTCGGGTGTCGTAACTTCATGTCGATTATTCTTTCAGCTCCTCTCTCTCGCGAACGGTTACGTCCTTTTCTGGCAACCTATATTGTTTCCGTGCCAAGTCTTTATATCGAACCGTACAAGCTAGCCAGCTTTATAGATTTTACATGAGATTCGTGTAGTACAGTGACAAAAATATAATAGAAGTAATGGTAGTGTGGTTGGCGAGTGGTGGCGGCGTCGTAAGTGGCACAGGAAGTGCATGAGTAGTAAGTACGTGGGGGTAACCTTGGTGCTGCAGCTGGGTTGCCTCCCGCCGCGTCTGCCCGGGCCGGCGTTCGATTTTCACTTGGAGCATCAGCGCGCCCGTGTCTCGCCCGGGTGGGCGTGGTCTGCGGGCCGGTCAATAGCACGGTCTCCTCCCTCTCGCTCGCTCGCGCCGCGCGCCCCTAGCCTCGTCCCTGTCCCCCCGGGGATGATTGAAACGTCTGATGCCGCAGGCGCCCCGCGCGCCCCCGCGCCAAGGACGTTCAGTGAATCCGTCCCTCTCTGCCGCGAGAGCACGTGTCCCCGTTACTATTTCATAATATAATGTGTGCCCCCTTGGTACCGCGCGAAAATTCACAACCAATTATGAGTCAAGTGCCTGATAAATTAGGTGACAAATTTGATGCCTGAAAGGAATTCCGGAGTCGCTTTTAGCGATGTGCGAGGAACTCAGCATTCGAGGACTATGAGGTGCCCCTGTGAAGTGATATGGAGATAAAAATTTGTTCTGGGAACGTCACCTCTTCGTGTTTTCCGTCCTGTGCACTCTCTTGCCTTGCTACTGCACTCGTGATATTTTCAGGTATGTTTTAGAAAGTTCGATATTCGATTGTTCGCGATTACCATATCGATGCGGCGAATCGGAGACGTAGCCTTAGGTCGGTTAACCTCTTTCAATGAAATCTTGGATGTGTTACCTAGTTCTAATAAAATATCCTGGCGTCGTAATATTTCCATAGTCGCCGTGCCGTCGCCGGGAGTCTAGACACATGATAATTATACAACGAGCCAACAAGGGCGGTTCTGGAGATGTGACTCACCCGAATTCGTCTCCGGCATCGATCGTATCTCATATATTTGCTGAAGAGGTCATAGTCATCGAAAAGGACCCATTGTTGGAGAAAACCACTTTTATAACGCCAGTCCGTACGTTGCTGCTCAAAGTCGAGAATTCTATAAACGACCTAGATGTGAGTAGTAGAATTCATGGAATTTTTAATTAAATTGTTGTGAATGTAATAGCGATGAAGGCAGTATTGAGTTGTTCCAGTGACGTCATGGTTATGACATCACTGGCCTGATTCACGCCTGCACTGCCATACTCCGACACCGGTTAGCATTGATACGATGTGATCATCGGTCGGCCGGTTTACGCAACCGACATACGGTCAACCGCACGTCTGTAGTCGCTTAGTAGCGATTGTACTACAAAAACCGACCTTATTGCTGCGAAATAAAAGCTCTGTCAATGTAAAAAAATTACCAAGTATCGTGCGGTCGTTTGTAGCTCAAGCACAGAGATAAAAACGCCCACGCTTTAGATTTGGGGCATTCGTATATTATCCTATTGGAGTTATAGAATTACATATTAGTGGTTCTAATAAATGTTTTTGGGGATATCTGTATTTTATCCTAGTTAGTGGTTAGTTACAATGATAACGATTATCTTATCCTTTTTATTTTCACACAAACACATTTTTATAATTCTATGTGAATAAAAATATAATATAATTTCATTAAAAACCTCAGCAGTGATAGCCTAGTGGTGTGACCATCGGACTGCCAAGTTATAGGTCTCGAGTTCGAACGCAAGTCACGCACCTCTGACTTTTTGGATTCATGTGCGTATTATGATTATCACTTGCTTTAAAAACGGTGAAGGAAAACATCGTGAGGAAACCGGAATGTTTGAGAGATGTTTCTCGACGGCATATGAAGCCAAGTCAGAGGCCCATGGGCGGCTTATAAACTCTGACACCGGGAACTATCCTGGTGTCTAGTGTAGTCACTAATCACACGAAAACTAAGATTAAAAACCGTTTTGCGGCTACAAACATTCCATTCAATGTATCGCTGTTTAAAAGTATTTACTGAGAATGTAGGTGAATGCTCTTTGCCAGTATTTGCCTCAAGATTGTATCTGCATTCCACTTGGATTTCTAAACCTACTGGGCTATTACTTAGAGCTAAGTGGGTCATTAAATCCAACACTTGAATACTACATTTATTACTATTTTAAGATTATTAAAAATGAATGATCTGTAGGACCTTTTTACAGGGTTATCAATTGGTAATATAATATGTCGCACGGCAATCCGTTAAGGGGATGTAGAAGTCATTTACAACTAAATATCCCCTTATGACCCCTATACAAATGTCAACCATTTTCGAGTAGGTAATTTGACATTTTATATTTTGAAATGAATTAAATAAAAATATAAAATGTCAAATTACTCGATTTTTTCATCCTCACAAAAATGGGTAATATTTGCGAATAGCCCAACAATTAACGATTACAGATCTACTTACTTAAATTAAATCGTTAATATTTTTTTCTTTTGGACCGTATTTAAAACCACAATCAAGTCCGTTAATGTATTTTATTATAATTAGTCAGCATATTATTATAAACATGATGTTAGTTAATTATTTCTGTTTTGCTTTGCTAGTTCACGTTAAAGGAAAAACGACGAATGATATTAGTATACGCAAATATGTACACTGAACGTCATACATGGAAATAATAATTGATTAGAATGATTACGTCAATAATAATTAAGATTTTGGGACTTTTTCCTGTAGAACTCTTGAAAGTTCTACACGATAATAGTGTTATACTGGCGTCATGTATGTGTCAATTATACTGTGTTATGCTCTTTTCCTCGTGAAGGTGATGGATGACAATGTGCTAATACATAATGTCCTAAAGTGGCGGTGCTTGGGGGAGGCCTATGTCCAGCAGTGGACGTCTTTCGGCTGAATGATGAATGTCCTATTAATCGTTATTGTCAGAAGTTAGAATAATGTTTCCCATATCCCATCATCTATCCTAAGTTACACAATAATGTGCTTTTAAGTGTTACTTGTGCAAAAAATTGGCCAACCTATTTATTGGCAGCATCTCTAATATTTTTTTTACTACAAAACAGACATAATTTTCCTGCAAAAAAACGGGCATTCTTAAAACGCGCGGGCATGTATAAAATTGTGGGCAAAAATGTGGACTGTATTTTAAACGAACAATAAAATTACGATTTGCTGACACAACTGTTTAATTTTGACATGGAACATGTAAAAAAGTATTAAGAACAAAAATCCATAAAGAATTTTAAAAAAAGGTCGCAACAATAAGCATGCTCATTTATTCAAAATAATAATATTATGTTTATTTAATATATATTTATTATCATATTAGGTATGATACTATGAATCATTTACAAAGGAAATAGTGATATACATAATGCGTGGTTTGCGGCGTCAACTGTGCGTTAAATCTCCGGTTAGTATTACTAAGCTACTATTTATAGCCACTTGTATCAAGATGTAGGTATTTATTACTTGTATATTTATTGAAGTAGGTACATATTTAAAATTAAATTAAGTGTAATAGAATGGATTCGTAATAATTAACAGGAAACACTCGATTAACACCTGATTTAGCACCAACTTAGTATCGAGTAGTTAGTCAGATTAAAATTAGCAGCAAGAACATTGTTCAGTTTAGTTACTCGCAATGTAGGTACTTCCAAACGGGCATCACTCTATACATTTATACCTAATCAATAAGCCGAGCTTCTATCGGTTTCAAATCCATGTTGAACGATTTCAATTCTAATTTAAAAATGAATGAATATACTATAACCATTACATTAATAATCTTCCTCCTACACAAGTTTTAAATGTCAAATGTAAAAAATTGGCTACCAACTGTTCACGACATCAAACGAAACCGATACCATATATTTTTATGATCAACTAAAACTCTGATTCAGCAACTAAACTGGTTGGAGAAAAATCTTAAAATAAAAAATCTAAATACATACAAGAACTGGAACATAAGTACTTATTAAGATTTTTATTCATAAAAGTTACTACATTATTATTACTACAAGTTACTTCATAAAATTCCTACTATTTTATTCATAAAAGTTTCTGTAGCTACAATTCTTGAATAAAACAATTTTACTCGTTTTTCCCGACTGCTCCCGAAATAAGATAATGTTTTTTGTAATATTCTGGACATCTCAATCTTCTTAGCCTGAGTCCCGATGCTGCACTAAGCTTCTATAAAAACCATAGTTTAGGTTATTCCGCGAAATGTTTCGCTGCAAAGCTTGGCTTTTTAAGCTGTTGAAGAGACGTTGCTACCCGGGCCTCGGATATTATTTGGAACTAGGAATGATCAAACTGGAAGTACATATTCTCAAAGCAAACATGTCAACCTTTCATAAATAAAAGGGTTTTAAAAGTCAAAGACGAGCGAGACAGTTGAGTTTATTAGGAAAATAATACAAGGTTATAAGTTAAGCCTTCATTAAAATACACGTATTTGTCACCCGTTTACCTGATAGCTACCAGGAAGACAGTAATTACATTAACTTAACATGTACAGTACACGCAAACACGGAGTACCGCAATATTTGTACAGACAACAGCTTTATCTAACGTCAAGAGCAACAGACGTGTTTAATGTCACATCTGCACAAAATGTAGAACAAATAATAGGGTATTTGTCAGTCTGTGTGTTTTAGTTTTTATTTTATGGGAATTTGTGGGACCCTTTGACGTGGATGACGGAAATTGTAGATAAGGTTTATGTGCAGATGTAGCAGTTTACTCTTTTCTGTTTAAATCAATACGATCAGAGGGCCAGTTCTCGAACGTTCAAGAACGTTTGCATTCGCGTCATATTCGCAATCTGTCAAAAATACATTCGATTTACTAACATTTTAGACGAGTTTCACAGATTGCGACTACGAGAATTTGCCTTCAGGAATCCGTTTGAAAAGGTTTTCTGTTAATGTATCACAAATATACAAAAAGGAGACCAAATGAAATCACCGGTAAAATCTTGCTCCCATTATCATACTTAATATTTTTTATCTAGATTTTAATGTAAGCAAACTTCCCTTGAGCTAGATATTCTGTAATTACATTAGTAACACATTTTTATAATAATTTTATGTTTGCAATGACTTAAGTTCTTATGTACTTACCTTTCAATCTCAGTGTGTGATAATAACCTAAAAAATAATATACTAAAGTAAATAAAACATGTGTCATTAATACATTAAATACTTACATGTGTACGTGTCTTGATATGCTGCAGTTATTTACTCCAAAAGATAAGAAATGAAGTGTTTTATACTGAGGGAATTAGCTTCAATCTCATCTAATTATTTTATTTCACTTCAACACTTGCTATTGAAGACTGAAAGCTAAGATAGAGGTGAGAGAAATAGTACTAGTGTTTTAAAATATCTCAAGTTTCTTGTCGGCTTTTCTTGAATGAACTTTCTGGAACACACACACACACACACACACCAACACGCCTGTATTCCCCGAAAGGTGAGGCAGCACCTCTGCCTACCCCACTTTTTGGAACTGTGCAACTTTATCCCTTTCGTAAGTGCATGTAAGTTATTTCTATTTTTTTATATTCCTGGTTCTAGTCCAATTCACGTTGAAGGCTCCTTCTTTGATAACTTTTCTTAACGTAAAAGTTTTGTATTCACGGCGTTTTTTTTAACGCGCTTTCCCCGATACGGCACGTTTTCTGCGTTGAAGAAGAAGCGCTAGTTGAAAAAAAACAAGAAGAAGAAATGAAAACTTAAAACTGTAATAGCGCCATCTATATTCTATAGTACAGGACTACAGTGCGAGCATGTCGGTGACGCAAATCCATAAGTATATCCCCTTCCAAAAATCGCTCCACGCGTCTAAAGAAGTTTTCATTTAAAAAATGCCGTGTGTATAGCCCCTTACGTTGGCCCTAAGAGCGAGTAATTTTTTCGTCCTACCTACATCAATTTCTATAAGATCACACGAACCGACGTCCGTCCACCCCCACAATCCTTTCCTCTAATCAATCCATTAATTTTTCCACATCTAGGTGGTCGCAAGCGCAACAAACGTCCAATTATCCAATAACATAACGTCGAAAGCAAATAAGATTTGTTTTGCCAGACGTAATGCGTCACTGTACGACACTCGACAAATATTAGCACATTTGCTTACCCCACCTTGCGACCTTATTCTTGTTTGGACTAGCTCTTACTCCCTGCCCCTCTTGTACCCATCCCCGATATTGAGCTCTTAGGGATGTTGAGATAAAATCTTCTTAAGCATTTTGTCTTAATTTTTCGACGTCGGATGTCTGACGGTCGACTATGTCGTTTCGAGGATAACATTTCTTGATACCCTTGAAATTTTTTTGATGTTATTCTTTGGAATTTTTCCTGTGATGGTAAGTAGGTAATACTACGGCTGTATAACTTTTTTTTTGACTACTAGCCTCAGCCTGCGACTTCGTCCGCGTGAAATTTCTTGTTTTAACATAAAATAATATTGTAGCTTCCCAGTAATGAAACAATTTTCGCAATCGGATCAGTAGTTCCGAAGATTACCCCTACATACATACTTACCTCTTTATAAATAACATAAGCACTGGAAGTCATGGGAAGAAGTCTTTGCCCAGCAGTGGGATGATACAGGCTAACAGTAACATAATGCCACTTAGAAATAAAGCCTTAAATTATCAATACAAAACTATTTCAAACCTTTAATAAAATATGTTGATAAAGTAATACCGAACAGCATTTAGCTATCAAGGCGTAATTGTTCGAGTCGGCTGCGGTATCGAAAATCAATTATCTATAGAAAAGGACTTGCGTGGAGGTATTTCAGTTATCTTACATCGATCGGTTTATTATGTATAGTTACAAGTCTACTACAAGACGTAGTACTTAGTCACAGAACGTTACAACGTAGTCTTTGTGCATTTACCTCTTTGACGATATTTATCCGATTGCCCCAGAAGGAGGGCAATGTTTGTTTTTCGAGAGTAGGTATATACACCGTGCTTTTTTTTATTTCCCATAACTCTAAGGTATTAATGAGACCATGTCAAAAAAAACACGTTGTACAGGTGTGTACATATACTATGTCTATTTCTTTGGCACGCTTTGAAGTCTAAACGGCTTGATGGATTTTAACATATGAGGTGTCGTTATATTCGTCTTAATAGTGGGAGTGACAGGATATAATATTAATATATTGCATTTGGAAATACAAAAAAAGGGAGGTTTTTTTAATTTCCAATAAAACTAAGGACCCAAAGAATTTCTCCAGCGTAAATCTCAAGTTTCGATTAACTAACTAGAAATCCACGTGAGTTCGATTTGTTACACTCCCGAGGGAAACTGTCTAGTTGGAATGAAATAAATGGGGCTGTAAGCTCCCTCTGTGCAAAGTTGGACTCGTCCAAAGCTTTAGGAGCTATTCAGTAATAAATCAGTGCAAAAAAACAAGCAATTACAGTAATTCATTTGCTCCAGACTTCTTATAAACAGCATTTAAATGGAAAACATGAAACAAAGCCACCAATCTCGAAAATAATAGAAATGGTTTCAAGTATTAACGCCTTCAATAAGCACTTCTGTCAACAGAAATTATAATATTCTAACTAGCAAAACTTTGAAGCAACGCAAACGTTTCAAGCCAATTGTGTTCCGAATCACACTCCATAACTTGCACGAAGTTATTTGCTCAACGTTATCCCGTAAACCTCTAATCTGAACTCGCAACACCAAGTTCAGTGTAAACTCTAATACCCTGGAGGTATTCCAGCTCCACAATAATTAATTCTCCACTGAAGCCAATAGGACTGGCTTTAAATACATGCACTGAGATTCTGGCGAAGACAAAGGCATGCTCCACATAGCCTACTGTGCTGGCCGGATTTACAAGCAAATCTATTGTGAAGTACCTATGTTCTTGGGTCATTGCGTTATTCTCTTGTGTAGTGAACAATATCATTCACTTGTTCTACATGAATGCTTCGTTGGAAAAAAAGCTCAGTAGTAATTGTTACTTGGCAGTTGAATTCTCGACTCTTTGTAGCTTCAAGTCTGAAATTGCAGTCTTGATTCTTTCGAGCATATATAACTTTTTTATTACCGACGCAAGATGACCGTGCATTCTACTTGAAACTTTATGCCACTGTTATATGCTTGTTTGAATTTATTAGTTTTTAAACCAATATCTCTTTGTCATGGTTGCTAGTTTTCCTTGGTTACTTCAAGAACAAATGATTCAATGGTTCTTACTGTTCTTACATTGTACAACAATGAAATAAAAGATCGTATCTCCAGCATTAATATCTTTATGCATAAATATTAAGGTCGTGACCAACATTCTGTTCAAACAAACATGAAACATGGATGCAGAATATTTTGTCTTTTAAAAAAGCTTTTCGGTTACAAATGAAAATTGATGATGAGTGATTCCCTCTTTTGAAAGCTGTTTTTACACCGTTAATTGGCAAAAAAATATGTCCAGCAATAGTTTTAAAAGTTTCATATTTTTCTCGCTCGGGATTTTCGTTCATCGCGTTTGGTTTGGCTTTATTTATTCGTTCTTCATTAAATATTTCTCTTTTTGAAGCGATTTTAACCTACTATATATTGGTCGTTGAAATGATTTCGGAAACATTTATTGGTAACTGAACTGTGGCTCTCTGTACCAAAACTTCCAAGCAAACTTAATCGGTTTCTCGCAAACCCACGTATCAATTACAGCAAACCACCCAACGCGTACTATGCAACAGCATCCATTCAACAAAATCGCACGGACGTATTACATCCATCTCTAACCGAGCATATCGCTGTACCACGAACAGTATCCGGCACGATTCTGAGCTACAGCTTTGCAATTAGTCACTCGGTCCACTAATGCTTGCGTCTGAACACGGAAACGCAGCAGGAATCCACTCTCTAAATATAAAACGGCCTGGTTGCAAGCGGTAATGGTTTGGCGGTAAATGGGCTTGTCTTGTTCAGTCTTGGCCAAAATAGATCGGTTCTTGAGACGTGGCTTGGGAATAATGTTGGTTACCACACTAAGCGCCTTTATTTCACCATTTACTATTCTGGTTAGCCGGTGATCCAGAATTTTTAGGGTTCAATTTAACATCCTGTAATCCATTTAGATCGTCTAAATATACCTCAGTTTCTGGCCGCGTCATTTACTTGGAACACGTAGAATCAAAACCTAACTTTAAAAGTCTTTCATCACTAATTGATGCTAAGCACGACTTTTTGAACGTTTGAGCTCATATCAGATCTATGCTAATGAATGCGCATAATGTGGAAGCTAACCTAGCATAGTTTACCCGCTAATTTCTAATGAAGAAGAGTTTAAGAAATTCTAAGTGCCACTAGAATTATTTCAAGCAAAAATCGAAGAAGTTGACTGAAAGAAGTCACATTAACATGCTCTTGGTCTCTTCATGAGTAATAAGCAACCTTCACCTCAGTATCTCAGTGCCTAATTGCCTATTAACTACAGACATGTTGAGTTTTTTCCGTTGATTATACACATAACACAATGATGCATAGTAAGAAAAGTCTGGGGAAATATGGCAGCATCGGCTTGAAAATACCTGTGATATATTTCGAAATCTTTGCCCAACGTGATCGACCCACTCCTGTTTGTTTGCTCCAGTTTTTGAAGAACACAGTGACGAATGTTTTTCCTGTTCGTTTCAATAAATCTATTGTTTCCTTGTTTCAGTTCGCACCCTGCAGCATAATAGGGAGCCATACGCCGCGGCGGAAAGACGGGTGCGACACGCACTCGTGGTATGTATATCTTTCCTAATTTTTTAATAGTGGAAACCCTGATACTGTAGAAATTTTCCGCACTTAATTGCCTGGTAGTAGAAAACACTTGAAAAGACTTGAGGTAATGAATCTGGTGGAGTGTGCAGTGTGATCTTGAAATCAACTGACAACAAAATAAGCTTACTAAAATTCATTTCAACAAAATTTAGCTGGTGGTGGAAAAACACTTCAAAAACATTTCAAATAATATATTCTACGAAAAATTTAATTCATCTCACAAAACAGTTATGCTGAAATATGATAATTTTTCCAAATTATGAAGTTACTTTTGGAATATAAATTAACCACATAATTTTCCAAGTTGAGCGCTGGACTAAAATTTCATTTCAAGTCGAACTAGAATATTCTTTCCTCTTCGCTGACATAATATTTACTCACCATTTTTTACTAGTATTTCGACCAACCTGTTGTTCTATAATTCTTCTTGATTCCCTTACAATTCCAATAGGACTTCTTTGTTCTCATTATGTTGAAACACTACAACAGCAGTATCTGCGAGTAGTTCCGATTCGTGTCCAATGTTTACAATAAGCGATGTCTCCTCTTCAACTGCAATACACTATCTACCGTCCGTTATGAACGCCTCTTCTGTCCTACTCTGCTACATTTACTCACTTAACGTTGATACGTTCACCACTCCTATTTTAACTGTCGATACGTCGATTCTTTTTGTGCCTACCGTCAGACTCAACGACAGTTTTCCAATCCAAATTCAATTTCTCTTCTGTATCGATTTATACATTCGAGGTCATTCCATTTCGCTACAAACCGCCTGATTTCTGCAAATTGACTTTTAATTAGAATAAGACTTCCTTTTTCGCCACCCGTTTTCTAATTTGCTTTTGCAATTCATTTTAATTCATTTATTTATTTATCAGGGACTGCATAAAATTAATTGTTTCAATCAATTTGCGCTCGCAGTTGTTTATCTTTGGCCACTTTATGAAACGTTTGTAATACCTTAACTAAACAGAACCTTGAGGTCGTTGAAATGGAAATTAATTGTAGCATTACAGCGATCCCTCTGTAATAGATTCAAGTATAAAGTGAGACCTTTGTTCATGCACATCACGTCCACGGTCAGAGCTGTGCCGAGGTTCCCGCAAATCGAATTAAGCCTCGCCTGTACTCGGTGAAGGTATAGAGGAGCTTCCATTTAGATTGCACTAACAATGCACGAGGGTATGTTCGATTAGACGAAAATCGATTACAATATGTCGACTGCACAACGTAATCCGCCGGTCCTATCTCGCTTGCAGACATAGGAGTGCTCCGAGTTAAAATATAAGATAAATTGAACCCATCTACAGTTACTTGGGTATCTTGCACTCGGAATTCTAGATAGGATTCTGATGAAGATTTGTTTCGCGGTAGTAAAGATTTAAATTGCGTAGATCACCATTCTGGAAATTGTATTGTATGAGAAAAAAAACATAAATACGTTATAAAACAGAGCTGGGTTTCTATAGCAGTGACTTTACAATAAGGTACACAATGAATTGCTTTGAAATCCATACACATTACAAAATGACTAATCGAAAAAGCTAAACTAGCTAAGGGGTTAAAACTAAGCACTCGAGATAAACAATCCCTTTAAATTCTATGCAAAGAAATTCCAAGTTTTTCTACTTAACTGACTTGGACTGGTTGGCGTCGCAGCGTCGCGGTCGTTCAAAAAGCAATTTAGATTTGCTCAGAATAGAGAAAGAGAATCTAGAGATCGTAGAATTTGTTCGCGGTCACACCATCCAATTAAATTTCATCATCATCAATCTAGCTGAGCTGACTGCACATCACAACACAAAGCCGACTGAAAACCAAATCCAATTACAAGTACGATTCGTTTAACTCAAAACACGTCCAATTTTACCACAGTCTCCATGAAGTTTCTCGAATATGATTTCTATTACGGAATCAAATGGACTTCTATCTTGGTCTCTGGTCTTAAAGACTAGGAAATGGAATCGATATCTCAAAAAGGCTGGCAGTGATATGTCATTCGTGTTCGGGAATACCTCGAAATGCAGAATGTATGTTTGGATGCAGGGAAGGAAGCTTTTCGGATAGTTAATAATATATTCAGTGCATAACGAAAAGTTTTTAAAGATAAAATGGGAATAAAATCTTGGAGTAGGATCTTTGACGGCAACTTAATTAATTCAGTGTCATTCTTTTTGCATAGTAATCAGAAGCCATCCATTTCAAAACAATGACAAACTTCTATAGCTTACATTTTAAAAGACTTCGTTGTCCATTGTTATTTCGGACTTAATCCTAGAGAGCTTCGTCTGAATGGATTAGCCTTTTTTTACGAGTATTAATTCAAAAATTCAGTACCATTCTGCTACTATACGTAATTGTTTGAAATAACATACAATTGCAGATTCCCCCCCAACCCTGTAACGGGACTGTAATCAATTAAGGGTGTACTGTACACTAGAAACCAGTTATTCGAATGGCGTTTCTGTGTTGTTTCTATAGTGAGGTCTCGTGTGCAGTCGTCCTGCGTGACTACGGGTTAGTTTGGCTTAGTTGCGCCTCTTTGAATAAGACAATGGCTGACACTATTAATGTTGGCTGAGTGAATAGTGACGCTATAGAAAAGTCGAGTTCTCTCGCTTTGACGGCGATGGTTTTATCGAACGTGCTGCATCTTTTGATCATGGCTGTTGAGTTACAGCAGTGTTATAAGCTTTAATAAACGCTTCATGCTTTAGATGTTCGTGGTTTTCAAATGTATCTAATTTATCTTGATTGATCTTTCTACTATGAGCTTTTGCTTTAACGTTATCTATTGTCATCTTATATTTCAACCAATAAATCAATTTGTTCACTAGACAACAACAAAATCTTTAGAATTCAAAACTTCTCATACCATTGTCGCCCAACCATAAGTATTTTTATACCGTCACCATGGGGATTATAAATAATGTCGACGAACTCGTAGTGTCAAGAAGAACTATCTTGGGAAATATCTGAAGTAAAAATCGAAACCCTACAAGAAATATTTTTAACTGCATATGCGTCACGGTCTACTGGGTCTGTGGAAAGTTCTATGAACCCATGTTTTTTGGTCGGTTAGGGAGATTCATTGTACTCGATTCGTCGTGTACTTTTATGGCGTCTTCTTTGCTTGCAATGCACTTTTTTTATTTAAATGAGTTTATTGTTTTGGGTAATGAAAGATTCTGGATTTAATTCTCTGCTATGCGTCTTGAACAGTGTGTATTCGCTTGTTTACGTACGATTTCTGTCCTGTGTGTCCTGCAGTCCTTCTAGTTTTTGCCGTGTTAATATCTACCGTTGAAATCTTTCCATCCTTCCCACTATCACTAACATGAACTAGAAAATACTACATTAAATTCCTTATAATAATATGTCGCTGACCAAAAGCTGTCTCAATTGTGTTTCTTTAAGTGGTTAAATATGTTTATCTAATTAGTACACCTTACTTCGGCATCATGAACCAATGCCTGGCACAGCCGTGCGACAAAGCTACCATGCATAATTTACTTAGACAAACTAACTATTATCTAGATCGATACTGAATCCTATTATTAACTAAACACTATTTTACTTGAAGGTGAAAATTGCTTCGCTACTTCATTACGCATTTAGTTAGAAAAATATTATTACGAAAAACTTTTTGTCCGTTCCTTGATGAAACAAAATTCGAATGTCCATAACTTCAAAAATATTTAGTATATAATAGGTACTTTGTAAACATGATTGACATTACTTTTAGCACTTTGCCTACAATGGCAGTTTCGCCATTGACATGACAAACTGCCTTAAATAGATTTAGAATGGAATAGACTTGTAATAAGGCTTCGATATCATGAGTTTTTCTTACTCTGCCACGATCAATCAAAATTTAAATAAGAAATTTAACAAAGAACGTGTAACTTTTCCTCAATTTCTCCGCGGCTACATTTCCTTAAAAAACGATTGCGGTGGTTCGGTACAAAAAAAAGCAGCAGTTTTAACGCCAACAAACCGACCCCACATAACCCACTTAACGCAATTTATATGGGGATATTATATAATTAAAACGCACCCGTTTTTGTATCGAACCTAGGTTAATTAACCGGCCAGCCAGCCCTTAACGGGTTTAACTTTTTCATATTGTTCAGCTCGACTAAAAACAAAATGTCGATCGTTCAACTTTTAATTAAGCCTGCCGTCTTAACGGCCAGAAGTAGCATTAAAGAGGAACGTTATCTCAGTTTATTTTTGGGATAATAATTTAAGAAAACTGTTCCGTAAAATGAAGAGATTCTGAGCCGCGTGAGGGACATTTTTAAGAGCACACTGACAGAAAAGAGTCTTTAAAAGACGACTTTCTTCGCGTCTTTCGTTTTAGTTCGAAGTGCATAATGGCAGCATCCTTCTCTTTTAATGTTTCAGTATGTCATTCCAAATTCTACTGAATTGTTTCAGCTTAATTGCAGAATACGAAAGTATTTTTATATGGTTGGCTACTAGTTCGCAATACCTAAATCATTTAAGCACTGCTCAAAGCAGTCTTTAATAAAGGGTTCTTCGATACAGTTTATCAGCGCAAACATAAAGTCCTAATCCAATAGCCATTCTCTGCCTAATCTCTACACCTAACTGTGATGACACCTATCAAATAGACCCACAGACAAATAGGACGTAGTCCAGTTTGCATTTATATTAAGTTTCCAACGCTGACAAAGTAATGTAATCAAAAACTTAGTTCTGGTCAAGCGTACCCTCGTGGTGTGAGTCCTGATTAGTTCGACTCGGTTTAACGGAACCGGAACGTGCCCCGAATGCGTACGGGCTGTACGGCACACGTGCTGGCCGTTAGCTCATATTGATCCCTGTGTCTATGAGCAAGTAATTTGATATAAGCCTTGAGAAATTGTGGAAGAGTTCGTTCGTACATTGTTGTACTCGGAAAGATTTTGATCGTGGTTATTGTCAGATGGTTGTTTAACGTACTATTCTGTTTCTATGAAGCCTAATCGACTATGATATTCGTATAGGCGAGCAATATTAAACTTGGACATTTAAATAGTAATTATTCTTCTATCTCAAAGTCCCACAGATAAAAGCACAAACTATTCACTAATTTATTTATCAGGTCCACGTTAAACCTTTCCGAATTACATCAAAAACAGATCAAAAGCTTTTGTGTGCCTTTTATCGTGTTTTCTGGCTATCGGTTTTCAGCCCCGATTTTCCCATTACGGGCGCAGGCCGGTATGCCGCAGGGCGGTAGGGCTGGCAGTCAAGAGATATACTGATTAGCGGTGACACGGACTGGCTGCGGCAGGCGTGAGTTGAATACACTAGTGATCTCCTTTAATTCTGCGCTCCTGGTACATCAATGCGATATTCGATTGCTCGTGAATTTCGGAATTTGGGGTTTGTTTGTACGGTATTAGGATTTAGGGTTGAATTTAGGTTTTCTTTTGAAAACTATCTATCTATTCTCAAGTTAACTGACATAGAAAGGCTTTAAATAATTCCTTATTGGTTTTTACCAATGAGGAATTATTTAAAGCGAACGTTCATTTAATAATACTTGCTACTTTATTGGAAAAGCGCCGTTCATTTCGATTTTTTGTCAATAAATTATTTTCCTCTATAGCTTTCAACTCCAATTAAAATTTCCGATGGCCTTTTGGAAACACTCGATTCATTAGTTCAAAATACAATTCTGCTGTTACACGCCTCGTCTGTCAGTAAACAGAGTTGCCATTTAAATATCTGTGTCAATGTAGTATTTCGACGGTCCATTTCTGTTTTGTTGTTCTCGTAAATTCACAGTTGGAATTTTAAAGTCGATAGGTGATTGCGTTCTGGCATTGTGTTGAATTTTAACGTATAGGAAGTCAATTCTGTTGCTGCATTTTCTTTATATTTGAGACATGCATCGGTTTCTCAAATGTTTGTAATAGTTTACGGATTCATCCTGTTTGTCTTGACTTTGATTGTTGAAGACAAGGCAAGGATAGATGCAATCAGCTGTCATGTTGGGCAGGATTTGCTTGTATAAGTGCCAAGAGGAGGAATTCGCATCGTAATTTGCCCGAAATATTCAGCTGGATAAATCGTTAACCGACATTGGCACAAAAGAGGAAAATAACTTATGAAATTGCTCTCATAAATCACACAATGTCTGACAAAATCAAATCCAGACAGTCAATAAAGATTTCAGCAAATAAATTGAAACACACTCTTCCATTTTTAATCCTGCCGAATATCTGGAGAATATAAACTGCTATATATCGTTTTACACATATAATATTCCCAGATAAAGGTGTCGCACAGTGTACGTGGGGTACATAATAAGTACATTGTGGCTTTCCTCTCACGTTCTCCAGGGTACCGCATGAATCGGACATGACACCATGAATAAAGATAAATCATTGCTTAGAAAATTGGATTTGGTTTTGTAGTTGCATTATTTTTGGTCTCTTACAAAATTTGCTAGTTGTAAAACCAGATTGTGTCTTGAAAATTCTTTGTGTGAAATTTTTACTGTGTTTTTCCAGCTGTGAAATTGTACGATGTCTCTGATCTCAGTGATGACATCTAAAGAATATCGTCACACTGATGTTAGCTGGTCTGCAAAGCATATTCTCCCACTAATTATAACGACCTTAACTTCTTTCCAAGATTCTTGAACATGAATTTCTCGGTTGTCACTATCAGAAACTTTGACACCTCTTTCGAACTTCACTTTAAAACTTCTTTCACCTGTTTCTTATTCAGGGCCGACCGCTTCCCGGACGTGACGTCATCGGTCCGTGTCGATATTGGCCGTAAGCCTTTTAAGGTTTATGAACACGCGAATGTTCTTGCATGGAAACAACACGAAACAGCAGTTAGTAAACGTAATTGTAGTTGTAGCGATAACAACAATGTTGCTACTTTGATGCACTTGGTAGATTCATGAGACAGGGCAGTAAAAACTGGTAATGTAGCAGAGATAGATAATGAAATATATAGGCTTTTAAGGTGTAAACCTGAAAATGTAGAACTAGAACCAAACACAAATGATACACACGACATCTATAACGAAACTGGAAGAAGTTAAAAAGTAATACATTTATATTATACAATCGTCCCACAACACAGTATACACAAGGAAAAAATTAAATGCACCAAGTGCTTACACTCAAGTGAATGAAGATTGGATTGAAAAAGGTGGAGTAAACTCTAGAATAAAAGTAACCTTTTAACAGCGGCATCGAGTCTTGTCGAGCGTGCACTTTGGATCTTTACTTAGACTTTCAATATTAAACAATCGAGGTGAAAAGAAAAGAGGATATTGCTGAGGCAAGAGAAATAATTCTGGTAAAAGTAAAAGGGTATTTTGTGGACTGAAGAAAGTACACGTTTGATGTTATCAAGGCAATTAGTATCTCGGTCCAAGAATATACGTATAGCAACCTCATAACTTAGGAGTCCTAGATTCTAATAAGATAGCCCACCTAAATGTCTACTTAACTACTTTATGGGACTGTAATTGCTAAAATCGCTCGCCAAATCGACGAGCCCATATTTAATAACTAAGTTGCGAAATTCTAGGTGTGGCCCTGATAAAACCCAACAAAACACGCGATGCGACCGTACATCAGAACTATTGAATTCTGGTATAAATTATATAGGTGTTAGTTAACCTTCGCTTAGTAAAAGCTCCGGTGTTTCTTTTTCTTTACGAAAACCATTTGCGCATCGAGTGATTTGTGGTTTTCGAATTTATCGATGTGTTCGATTTATTGGTTTACAGTTAACGTTGGAATTGTTTCGGGTTTAAATAGAACCAGCGTTCTTTTGATGCTGAACCAGTGTTTCTTGTCAATGGTTTCGTGATCTTTATAGTGGAGCATGGCTTGTAAGTGATGACTGACAGTTACAAGGTATTTTATGATGTGAAATGGTAGCATCTTTTTTTTCTTCTAAATGTTGTATTTTTTATTTCATGCATTTTAGCAAAAGTAAACAGCAATGTGTTCTGCATGCTTCTCTTCATAATCTTGCGAACCAAGAACATTAATTCTTTAACAGGACTGTCCAAAACATTGTTACAAGATTTTTCATGTGTAGCATTTACGATGTGCACGTTCCAATTTCCAAGACAATTTCACAGACTACCCACATTTTATATGCCAGCTTCATCCTTGTTATTTATAGTCGGAAAATATTTGAGTCGCGTCACGATGTGTCTCTTTGATGTCGAGAGGTTAGCAGTCGTGGTTAAACCGAATTTAAAGTGAGGTTTGATGAGCTTCCCCCTCAATTATGTGCTGTTATGTTATGAACTGGGGGTTGAAAGTTGTAGATGATTCTGGAGAGTATAGTTTCTGTGTGAGTTAGGTTCTCTCATGTAATGTGTCAACTGAAACAGATATGACCCTAAATTCGAAAGTATTCAAGTATCATCTGAAACAGCAGTAGTTTATTCTAAATAGGCCTCAACACATCACTTCCGATCAAACACCTCACACAAAAGCGAGCTAAACTAAGATTAACAACAAACGTAAACCTCCAATAACTGACTAACCCTGACGAATATAATTACAAAATCCAATGCCACCTAATATATCACATCAGCTTAAACATTAATCATTAACCGTAGCAGGCAACGGTTAGGCTCGTTCGATTTATCCCGTTCAGTGTAACCGATTAGGGGCACTTTCAATCAAGATTGTTTGCTTGGCTGTGCCAAGTTTGCTGAGAAACGCGATGATTGACCCACTTAGTGGTACTGGGTATATTGTCGCCGGCAGCCTCGTCCGTCGGGTCCTTTTAATTGCTTTCTAAACATCGCTGTGTATGTACTCCATGTGGATTAACCCGTGTATGCGATAGCGGACTCAAAGGCTAGGAGTTTGTTTCTATTAGATTTTAATAAAGTTCTTGGTGTTTGTAGATACCACCGTCACAAGGTGATATGATAAAGCTGTCAGATATAGCTGTCTATAGTTGGATTTATTTATCTTTGTCAGCAGCGTTTGTTAGGGCAGATCAGTACCAAGTGTTTTTGTCTTCAAACTTGAGGTTTGTATATTAGTAGTAGCACGTGTATCATTGGGTTATTTTAAATATTTTTTGCTAGTGGTGCCGAAATATCTGATGTCTATTATTTTGATCCGGACACGCACATTTTTTTGGTAAAACTCCAAATACTCTCAGGCGATGCAAAAACTGAAATAGAAGCCAGCTTTAAATCAGCAGTAGTATTTTCACAACCAAACCAGTTATTTAGCCTACTAAAATAGTAATCAAATAGTTTTATGCCCGTGTTTGCTGTTTACAACTAACAAATAAAACTATTGCTATTTGTACTCGGCTGTGTACTCGCAATCAATAAATAATACCGGATGAATTGACCGGAATATCGGGTTGTTAATATTAGATAAAATGTGGTATTTGGTTGTTCCAACAAATTCTGTATCAGGCTATAGTAATTTTAGGAAGAGTAGTTAATTAATTTATCCAAATGTTTGGGGCGAGTAACATACCCAACTTTTATTGGAATCAAGGTGAAAAGAAATTAAGATTGAGTGGCGTTTAACCAGATGAGTGAAATTGCAAACTGTATATTAAGAAAATGCACGCGAAAATGCATACGTTCATCCTGGAAAGAATACGCTGTCTGTTAATTTTATAAAATTAAATGGAGAGGCCATTCCCAGCGAATATTTACCAGCTTTATGTGCAGACATGACAGCCGGCGCAGACTCCACAAATCATAACCAAGCACAACGCGTAGAGCTAAGCCAACAAGTTATTTATAGACCAATAAAAAGCCAATAAACATGTTGAACAAGCCAAAGATTCAAAGATTCTCCGGGCGTCTTAGAGGCGCGTCTGAGACGGCGATGTCGACCTAATTGTTGGCCGTTCAACGACACTCAACCCGGATGCTGTTGGCAGCCTTTGCAGGGTGGCTCTCAGGCTCTTCCTCGACCCCCTCTCTTTCTCCCTCCTCACAAGCTGCTTTACTGAGGGATAATAGTGTGTACTCGAAATATTGTTGGGCTAGTGATGCGAACTGACAATTGAATTTTTTGTTTATCAGTTTTTGTGATTTGGATTCTGATTGTAACTTGACGATTCGTTCATCTTTTCATCAGTGTGTATCAATAGTGTTTGTGACTTAATCTCTTTATACCTAGAGATTATTTCTTCTCAACAATGTGTTGTCGATTGTGCTTTTAATTTGGTTCGTGTTTTGGTGAAATATTATAATGCATTGTGCTTGAAGAATTGATTGGTGACGTTCGCATCTTTATTGCTTTCTAGATTATAAATTGGAAGTTCGTATATAGTTCGATTTACTCGCAAGCACATAATTCTATCCAAGTTAATCTTTGGAAAAGTTGATTTGAACTTTGATCCCTAGAGATTTTACGATCGAAAACTTGTCATAATAAATCTGTTAACGCTTTGCAATTTTGCGATATTTCCATATAAATTAAGCGTATTTGATTTCTACTAGAAACAAAATAACTTTGACATTTGTTTCACCATCAGGTTTTAAAACTATCAGAAATTTTCAATTAACCAATGGAAAATTAAAATGTTTTATCCACCCCATAGGTACTTACAAGTAATTAGTTAAACATGTATTAGTGGATTAGGTGAGTCATATTGTTTACCCCTGTGAGTTCTGGCCTTGTTTTTGTTTATTACCTTATAGGCCTGTGGTTAATCAGGGAGTAATTATCAAGTGAAAGCAGGTGTGTTATCGACACTAAGGTCATATGTAAAATTCATGTCTGTTACTAGCCTAGCAACTTTAGTAATTGAAATATGTTTTAAAGGCTTCAATCCTAATATATTAACATTGTATCTTCTTATCATAGTAGTGGTCTTTCATATCCTTTCTTTGCTATGTTTGATGAGCTTTCATCGTTATTGACAACTGTTTTCGCCTCTCTCTCTGATCAGTATTTTCATTGTCAATTAAACATATAAATCAAAAGAATGAATGCCGGCTTGGAGAGGTATATGTGCCCAGCAGTGGCCCCTATATACTGATGATGATGAAATGAAAATAAACTTTCAAGAAACAAAAAAAAACAAAACGATCCTGAAATCCACACCCTTTCGTTTTGCATAACTACAGGGAGCCCCGAAATAACGACACACAATTTGCAATCATCTTAACTTTACACGTCTCCCATAACTTCCGCTCGAGTTGGTTTTGCGTATATAAAATACGGAGGATACGCAGCACGCACCCCCCCGACACACCCTCTATTGTGTATTCAGTACGGTTTATGGAGTACTTAACCCTCTCTTTTTGGCAAGCCCCGCCCGGCAACCATGTTTCTAAACGGCGATTGTAGTGATCACGTGTATTTTAAAAGCTTAGGCCCACTTCACTTGGAACCTGTCGTAAAATATCAAACGTATGCTAAATTCTCCTTCGTTTAAGCAGAACCTCGGAATGTTTGAGTTTACTTTGTAGGCTCAGCTGTCAGGTTTACGATGGTTTTATTGTTTAATTAAGTAGATGAGTGTACGTTTCCTGTTGTTTCTGAATCACGTTTTGGTTTTTGTATGTGAAGTTTTGCTTTGTCACTATCAGCAGGTTTATCAGTATTATTGAGAGCTTGCATCTACTTTCTGTTTAGCTTATCCATCTCTCTTGTTTTAATGCCATCTACATAATTTTTAAGATACATCTAGAATTCAAAAACAAGTGATGAGGCGTTTATTCAGCTGCGGATAACTTATTTCTAAACTGCAAAATTAACTGTTTACTTTATGTCTCGAAATTCTGAAAACAAGAACTTTGATGACATATCTTTTGTATCATTCACGGAGTGTCTTTATGGTACTTCTAAATTATGTACAGCACTGCAATAAAACATCTGATAGCTTTATAGCGCTGTAAAAAGAATGTAATAGCTTTGCAGGTGCTGTACTGCAGCTGACCCTCTCTGAAATGATCGATTGAGGCTTTGGATGATGGACGCTTTGTTATTAGGGTTAGGAATTGATAGGAATCTTGCGAAATAATGACTAGGGGTTATCTTGAAATTGATACTGCTATGTTTCTTATTTTATTTCTTCGTTTATTTCTTTGTTCGAATAGTTGAATAAACCACGAAATTATTACGATTTCACATTATATTCCACTGAGCTTATTAGAACAGCCTATGCTACGCTTTCATTGATTTGTTATCTTACCAAATATGTATTATGTTTATATTACTACTCTCAAACTCAAACATTGATAAGCTCCCTTAAGTTCTATTATATCCTTAGAATACGCACAAAAATATTATTCAATATCCTTACCTTTACCAGTAATTATGTGGGACGAGCTCACGCCCCTACGGAGTAGGTGCGAAGATCCCCCACCCTTGTTTAATTATGCACCGTTCAGCGCTAAAGTGCACCCGACGGGAAGTTTTATAGTGCCGTAAATAGCGCCCAGGTTTCTACTTATACAATGAGAATAACGCAGAAATATTACTCTACTGAATCTCTTTGCTGTAATAGATTCTGATTTTGTGTAAAACTACATCAGAAACATCTGTGTAGATTTTGCAGAACTGATTCGTCACCGGCTTCCGGAACTCATTACAGTCAGAGTATCGTAAATTTCCCCTCACAGAAATACTACGGTCTTAATTTAAGGCAACAACTGTCAGGAATTCTCGGAAAGTTTAATTTTATTTACAAATACATTCGCATTGTCAATTACATGAACGTCATTGGTTCCTTTGACGCAGGTGCGTTCTGTGGAATTCTGACTTAAATCATCTACATATTTGTAGTACAAAGCTTTCTATCTGTAAACTGTATCTTGGTTATAACTTGAATACCTACCATGTTTATTCTGGGTTCTAAACTTGTGATGTCAATTTTGACGTAACATGTTTTTCTATGTCTAAAGCTTCTTAACTCTTCATTTGAAGGCAATGAAAACAATCGTACAATTTATAGTAACGATACTTTCACTACTGTTTTTGTAGTAAATGAAATCACTCATGATATTTCGCATTTACATTTTTGTGCTTATTAAATTATTATTCATTCCGATATATAAACTGAAGAGAACTACTACAGTCTCTGATGAACTGTGAGTGCATCCGCCCACAATTACTACGTAGGCGGAACACAACGTAGGTGTTATAGAATCTTGTAATCCTCTGCCCACATCTGTAGGGGATTGTAGATTTCACTCTATGAAATTGTTGTTATTCATTCGGGTCTAGAATGATTGAAAATTAGTCCTCGACCCTTGACGGAAGGTTAATGATGAGAGGCGTGCAACTGGAGAGGCCTACGTCCAGCTCTGACCTGCTACACAAGTTGAAGATGATGATAAAGATGGATTACTAAATAATCTTTGTGGCACTCAAAGACGTAAAACTGTTAGATTTTAATGTCCTAAGTGGACAACTGTAGGCTAAAATTGTACATGATGACGAAGATAGGCCTGTAGGAACCTATAGAGCACTGAAAAGAATATTGTATGATTTATTAATTGTAGTGCTTTTTGTTGCAGAGCTAGAGGGTTGTCGGGCGTGGTGCGGGCGGCGGCCGCGAGCCCGGCACCATGGCTACGGTGGAGGGGCGGCCGGCGCAATATGGCGTCACCCTACGGCAGCTGCGCGAGCTGATGGAGTCTCGCGGCGCCGAGGGCCTGGCCAAGATCAACGCGCTCGGTGGTCCGCAAGACATATGCAAGAAGCTCTACACATCGCCCACAGATGGTTCGTACCAATTCTTTATATGATCTCTCTTAGCTTCTCTTTTTTGAGCAGCAGTACCAGCCTTATGAACAACGATGGAATCTGTCATGTCCAATTGACTACTATGCATTAATACAATTGACAGCAATTATCCGAACTGCCTTTACCTTAGATAAAACGACTGTGGTTAATACCATTAACTTCTGGTATTTTAACTTCAGACCACAAATACAGAGTTGAACTAAACTCCTATATGAACCACCTCTTTCGTAGCTTTCATTAGTAAATTCCACGTAGACCGCAGAATTTCATAAGCTCACAAGAGAAATTGTGCGCCCTTTGATGATTTGACAAGTTGATTCATAGCTGTAAATTTAATACGAATTCTTCAAAAATATAACGCACTATTTCAATGTTTGAGCATATGAGTCACAAAACGCTTGGTTTATGCATATGTAAGAACTATTCTTGAAGTCAAATATTTACATGAACACACAAAGGGTTTGTCAATCAGAAGTTTACTGTTTACAGTGTGCATTATTTAGTGTATTTCTTCGTATTGGAACTGTCTAAATACTTCGTGGGCAACTGATTGTTTATTCGTACCATTGATAGCCCATGCAAGTCGCGCATTAAATTTTGACATATTTTTACAAGCACGACCTCAGCGTGACGACCTAGTTTCTTTTCCGTCTCGAAAATATCACACTTTTGTCATAACGTCAATCACGTCAACTTTGTTCCCTGTCATATTTAGCCTAACGTTTAAACACGACATCAGCGTCCGTAATGCTCATTCATCAATCTAATCCAAACAAACTTTTAGGAAATTGGAGCTTAACGCAAATGCTCGAATAAATGTCCAATTTTTTCCAGAACATCAAGTTTAATCTTGTTGAACTGTTGTCAAAACCGCTATCAGATCAATCGCTATCCGAACTTCCCGAACAGGTGGGGTGGCTAGTGGCTCCTTATCCTTTGCGCCCTCGATAATATCCCCGATAACAGTTTCCTTAATAGCTTCGTCGCTTATACCTGAACCGCTGATAACTTGTTTAAGTAGGTCTCTAGATATTATATCGTTAGCTTCACTTCCTTGTACTACCGTTATTTCATTAACCATTCATATAATGTCGTTGTCCTTAAAAGTGACAATGCCACGGCAACAATGACCGTTGAATGTCCTTTTATAATGTTTAGCTAAAATTAATCCATTGGCTAATATTTTTCTGACTAGCAAAATGTAATATTGGTTCAGCGACCTCGGACTTTTAATGTTTTGTTCGCGTATTTTATTCGTCTATTCAGAATATATAGTGTTATCAGGAAAATTTAAACAAACAAGATCATAGATATTTATATAACCAATATAAATACTGCCACTATTTGATGGTGTTTAGAAAAATGTACGTTAAGCGATATTTGATAGTGCATCAACCTTTATGGATAGAAGTTTACGAGTGGCGGTATCTTGCGAGGTATTTATAGTGGCTTTTAAATCTCAAAAGGGTTTTCACACTTCTATCGATCTTCCGTTCCGTATGCTGCGCAGACTATATATTAAAAGTTTATTTTTGTCACAAACATCTCTGTAGAAAATAAATGCTGAAATATTTAAGGTTGTGAGTTTATAACAATTAACATACAAGGGAAACGTCACACAAATAGACCACAAAACATGATTCAATTTACTGTATAACAAAGCAAGGGATTTTGACAGTTTTGAAATTTACATTATCCAGCTTGGAAGTTTGTCAACACCGTACTTAACGAAGTTAAATACAAAAGGGAACAGATGTCGTAAATCTCGCCATAACAATGTACAAGTTTACCTACAATCTCAGGTTGAGTTACACTCGCAGTTAAGTTAACCACAATCGGTTCGCAGACGGAGGTAAATCTCCGGGGGATGGTGCCTCCAGTCCCCTACGTGCTTCATAACCTAGTCTTGGACTCAGAACGTGCTCTCTTTATCTGCTTGACTCCTCTCAAATCTACACCCTTAATTCTTTTTTTTTCGCGAGCAGTCATTTACTTTTGTAGGATAAAGAAAATGGAGTCACATTTCTTCCTTGTCTTTCGCAATTTTATTACCTACCTCTTGAAATATTTCTTATTTGACATCATTGTAAAACACTTGGAATACCTTGCCTTTAATCTCGCTCTTTTATGTTATTCGTAATTTCTGTTTTTACTGGCGAATGTTTTACTGTATCCCGTTACAAAGTAACTCGAAATAGGCTATTTCACAAATACAAAACCTCGTATCTATTACAAAGTGTATTACGGTATTTGGCATCGACTCCCTTCATAGCGACACTATCGGAGTCAACTTATCGATATTGTTGGGAAAATGTCGCGATACGTATCAACTAACGGACAGCGCCCATTTATTCCGACCCAACTTGCCTTCAGCAGATCGGATAGTTTGATTCACTGCCAAAGGAATATTGTAGAAAAAAAAAATAAACTGACTCTATCGCAATGTCAAAGTTGAAAGACCTAAAGTTGATGTTGACAAAACCTTTGTTGTGCGGACGGTAGTGAGGCGCCAAGCTGAACCGTCCCTTGGAGTGGGAAAGGTCAGTCTGAGTACACGTTAAATGTCGACAAATGGCTTATTTGACCCCAAAGAGGACGTGTGCAGAAATCTTTGATTTTTGAAATGGCCACAATGAAGAGGATCGTTAATTCGGTCGTGTTGAAGGTCGATTGCGAGGCCCGATATATTTATGACTGAATTCTTGCTTCTGTTTTTTTAAGTGATTAGACTTTCGAACTGAACTTTTAGCGAAAAAGCCAAGGAACCATCAAAAGTGTTGTAATGCGAAATACAAATAGCCTTAATTGAGACTTCGTAACAATTGATGCTGATGTTGAATTAGCTTTTGAAAGCGATGTTAAAACCGACCGCGCTACCTAACAGCTGCCAAAGTAAACAGTCGAAATTAAAGTTTTCCCAGTGAAAACGGTTGGAGACAATTCCGCAATACCCCACGGCTTGAGGCGAGATTAGCATTCTGTAAACCGGCACTCTCGGCGGTTTGAAGCGTCCGGCTCTATCTTTAGTTTAGTAGATTTAACGCTGGGTTTGCCGTCGCCGCTATAAACTAAGTTTACGAACTACCTGCGTAAGATAGTCTTGATTTAACTTTTGACGAGGACAAGGACGCACTGGACAAAGTCACATTCATTGTTCAATCATTAATTAGGACGCTTGGAATTTCGAATCGATTTCACGAGGAAATTAATGGTAATGAGCACAGCAATTCATCAAGATTATACATCGCTTGGTAACAGCCTTTAGTACTTTCAGAAAATGGAAGCAGTACTTAATGTCTCCTTTGTTTAAAGCTGTAGGTGTACAAAGAGGTACAGTGTACACATTATGCTAATGAACGGGTAGGTGAAAATAGAACGTTTTATGGAATGTGTCATGTCCTTTTAATGCATCTCGTAATCTTGTTACTCACACTTTGCTCATCAAAAAGTAATTAGCGCCAACTAAAATATGCTATGACTAAAGAGTGGCGCTGTGCACACCGCCTCGTGAACGTGTCGCGACAGAAAAACGTCTAGAGGTTAATAACATCGCGGAATTTTTATATAATTTGTATGAAAATAATATAGAAGTATAGAACTAATTTATGGTTTGACTAAAATCGAAGGGTTTCCGAAAAACAAATGAATGACTACAAACAATTCTCATAGACAAACGCGTAAAACTATCTCAGGACACACATCAATATTTGCTTAATTACATTAAAAGGTCACGTCTGAGCGGCGATCCTCTCGGATGGTGTCATGGCGTCCTAATTAATAAATGTCTGCACCCACTCGATGGAGGCCTAATACGGGAATTTAGTAGGACTTTATGGTCTCCATGCCGTCCTCGTTAATGAGGTCACGCGTTACTCAGCACTGTTCAAACTATTCCTCCTTGCGATATCAGTGTTACAAGTTTTGTTATTTCCTGCAACGTTTTCTACTTTTGCTGTTTCGCTTCAAAAATCTTCCATATCAACATTTTCGTTCCTAAATTAAGGATTAACTCAGACCCAAGTATTTTTTACGCTAAAGTCATATTAAGGCTGGTTTCCACTTAATTCTGGGCGCCATCCATCCATGTCATGTCCACGTTAATAGCAAAAAATCCTTTACTACCTTCATCATGAAAAGGCCCGAATTTTATGTTCCCAAGTTGGGATCCCGCCTTGATAAGTCTGAGAAACTATTTTATATCTTCCAACATTCCTGGCAACGTTTTGTTCCGAAACGGGGATTGCCGATGTAACTTGAAGACATTGTATCGACTTGACCTTTATTTAGAGTTCGATAGGCCTCGAGAGACTAAGAATACATAGAATAGCTATTGATATTGTTGGAGCAGAAGAATTTGCGCTAGAATCTTGGATTCGTTCCCTTTATATTGCGATTTGTGTCAGATCTACTGCTGACGTAACAGGCAAAGATGGATTCTTGATAAAAAGCCTTGATGTTATAGACCCAAGTGGATGTGTGTTATATTGAAAGCTTTAACTACCAAAAATTTACTGAATATTTGTGTCTATACTTCAAAACAACAAGGAACAGACACTAGCGTTAAACCAACATTATTTTAGCTGTCGTTCCAAACATCTGGGGGCTGACTATGAAGTATAATGCCATCATTATTCCACTGCGAAAAAAGGATGTTGCTAGCGGCCTTGTATAGCTCCGTCTCTCACTAACACTGGAAAAATGGTGGCATTAATACGACGTAGTATAGGTGCTGGACACTGATACAATCACATCAGTCTTACAGAGAGGGCTTTCATTCAAACGTCCCCCTTCTAAGTTGAAATTCTATACCGGTAATGAACCACTTTAAAGCAAGTCCGTTGACTCCAATTCGATTCAACGAAGGTTCTATTGAAATTGAACTTAGTAACTGCAATATCGTATGAAAATTTAATGCAGCCAATCCTCAAACGTTGTCTGTAAGCTAATCTGTGTCATGACAACGTCTCCTGAATTATTTAAATCGTTTTGTCGTAATTATTTCGTTGAATGTGAATATGAAACTCGAAATTCAACTACCGCGGTCGTATTCTTGATAGACAGTTGAGTCAAAAGTTTCGTGTTATAAAACGAACGATGACATCTTTACACACTTCCGTTGTGTCTGGGTATGCTAATTCTTCAACAATACCACAAAAAAATCTACGAAAAAAAAGAAATGTCTGTTTTAATGAAACTCATTTCCTGTAATAAACTGTAAATTACAATGTCTGCGTACACCTTCCATACATTTGACACTTGAAACTGCACAAATTACGTGTGCAAATAGCAACTGTCACTACGGCTGATAGCGACTGTAATATTTCATTATGATATATGCGACCGCCGAAATTCCCCCGGACCAGGCACGCGATTATGGACCTTAATGTAAAGCATAATTTATACACTTTATCGACATGTCCGATACATTTTGGCAGACAATTAGTTAATCACAATTTCCTAAAGGGTTATTACAACTATAAATAACAAAAACCCTGTCCAATCTGTAAGGGTGCTGTTAAGAGTCATACCGAGAGTTTATTTATGTGTTTTTTTTTTTGGAAGAAACCATAATAATCGCAACAATTTTTTTCAATGGGGAATATTACCGGGTTTATTACATGGGGCGTGGGCGGCCGTCGTTTAGCGGGTGTCTACAAGTCATAACTTATGACATCTGTAGAAAATTTGCTAATTTATAATGAAATTGGGGCAATTTTGGTACTAAAAACGTGAATTTCAAATAGTAATAACTTTATTATTTAAACAACAAAAAAATATTGCGGTACCTAAGCGCCCCCTTTCGGATCGGACAGGGTTTTGTTACATGCTGTATAAACGCCATTGTCGTTTAATAATAGAATGGTAATTCGGTTATCGGTTCTCTGTTGCCGATAAAAATTGTGGGTTATCGTCAAACGTTCTCGGTATGAATTTCCTTTTCAAAATATTTGTGGAAGTACTAAACTGTACACGAAACATCAAAAAAAGTCCACAACTTTAATTTTTTGCGTTTTCACGTAGTTTATTTATTTGTAAATACTTGTGTTCACCTATCTGGGAGCGAATTTGCGATTGAACGGGCGAATTACAACACTGAATGTGAATTCACGTTCAAAAAGCGCTACTCGTAGATTTCAGGAATCCCCATGTTTATAGCCGAGAATTCTGAACGAGCTTTTTTAAAAAAAGGTTTATCCGCCTCATGTAGCTACAGTATCCGTTCTCGCAAAAACATGATAATATACAAATTTACATTCACGCCGATTCCAACGTATTCACCTTTGTTCCAAAGGTTTTATTATAATATCAGACACGCCGAAGCCACGGAAACAAGCTCTTTAGACCATGGTATTCCAAGAAATTCGGGGATCGTTAACTACGAGCAATTTTGCTTCTTACCGCTTTAAATATAAAGTTGTTATTAACTTGCCATTTAGAGCGTAATTCTTCGCCTCTGATGGATCGACCCTGTCAACTGTTCAGCCAGCAAATGCTAGCGAAAAATGATCCTCTTTGCTTCTAGCGGAATAACATCTTTATACGGACTATACCGGATTATTTATTACTCATCTTATACAACTAGTTTATAAGGTTTTAAGTTGGAACTATATTGAACTGGAGTTCAAATGTATGTATTATCGCGTGGATCAATGCCAAAGTTGCGATAACATTGTTATGTTTGTTTGAAACGGTGCCGGATTGAAACGTACCTACAGGTGCAAAGGAGAATTTACTGGAATAACAGGAGAATAATTCGTGGTATTGACTGCTAATTAATTGATTGAATGTATTATGGCTGGCAATTAATGACATTCCATTAACACGATCCTTGTATGAGTTTTCCATTTGTGGTTACAATAAATTTTTGCGAACCCGCATTTGCAGCAAATGCTTTCATTATCCGAAACAACACCATGTAAGACTGACGTCATACCTGATTCAGAATCACTTCCTGAATAAAACAAAGGCATCACCTATACGGTCATCCCAACTTTCTTTTAACCAAACCTCTTTAACTTAACAACGTCGTAAACTCTAGTATATTTCCCAAGCATCGGTCAGGCGATACGTGTAAATACTTGAATAATTCATAGCACACCCTAAGCTACCAATTTAGGGATCCACAAATCGTCCCGAGTGAATAAATTAGGTGGAAACGGTACGGAACCCATTATCCTTGCGCGACCTTTTCGTATGTAATAAGTTAGAACTGTGATTGGATGGTACGGTAGGTGTACCTATTCATATATGAAGTTACAAAAATGTATGCTTAATTACTATTAATTATTCAAGACAATTTGCAGAAGTCTGTCAATCGACGTACCTATTTGTGATAGAAGGCTCGCCATCATTGATAAGTCCTGCGAACTAATAATGGCAGAATAGAATGTCTTGGAAAATACTCAAATTCGTTACACCTAAACACTCTCTACGATCAGGAATCTCGTCGCCATTCTGGCCGTTATTCAACTCTAATGCAATTCACCGCACCAATATTTATTCGAGTAACGAAGCTTCGCCTTCAGTACTCGGAAATGCGAAGGGCTACCGGATTGTGCAAATGAACTGCAATGCCCATAATGCCAACGTGCACCAAGCTTTAATGAGACAAATACCAGCAACATTGGTGGAACATTCAGAGCCAGTCTTCTTCTTCGTCGTGTCGATGGCACGCATAGCAGTTAATTTAGTTGGCCCAAAACTTCGCCACTGCCACGGCATCGTCTGTGGCAGCGCAGAACTCAGGCTCACATAGGATCAGAGCCAGTGAATTGGTAAAACAGAAAAAGGCTTCTCCTGGCCATGCTCACAACTGACGGTTTAGTTAGTAAAAATATTGATATAGTCACATGACAAAAAATTCACGCAAACTTGATCAAGTAACGCTTGACTGCTTCGCGAGCTTTAAGGATTCAAGCTTCGATGAATCCAAATGTCTGTACAAATGTTTGTCCATACACCGTCAAACATTGGCAGCCAACACGCGTATCTTTTGCATTAATAAATTCAATTGGATGCCGTCATGACTTGAATTATGCAAACCTTGTACTACAATTGAAATAAGCATCAGTACGGATGAATGAAATTTAATCTTAGTACACCACCTAGGTGTACTAAGATTAAATTTTTGCGGTCAATAATAATGTCGGAATTTATTGGATTTCCGAGGTCTTGCTAGTACAAATGTTTTTGCCATTAGTGCTGTTTCTCAAAACAGTGAAGGAAGACATCGTGAAGAAACCGGCATGTCCTAGAACCAAAATTTCGAAGACAAATGACGTCTACCAACCCGCACTGGACTCGCGTGGTGGATTACGTCCCCCTCCCTCTCACAGAGAGGAGGCCTGTGTCCCAGCAGTGGGAACATTATAGGCTGATGTGCAACATTATAGGCAAGTGGGAACATTATAGGCAAGTGGCGGTGCTTCGTTGAGGCCTATGTCCATCAGTGGACGTCTTTCGGCTAAAATTATGATGATGGTTAAGAATCTTCCAACAATGGACTCTTCTCTAGAACCTTCTTAATTAAGGTTGTTGCAACGGCCACTTCCATGTAGAACTTTAAATTTCCGGACTGAATATTTTTTCTAGCAACTCTCCTCCGTAATTAATCTACAGAGTTTTATAACTTCTGAAACTAACGAACACCATTTTCTCTCTGAACAAACTATAAACTAGCCTGAACTTCGATCCTTTCGAGGATTTTTGTTACAAAGTTTAAAAACGGTTCATAAAGTAACCACCAAGTGAGTTTTTAATTCAGATTAGCTTTTTTTCTGCTTAGAACAACTCGTCTAAACTAGTTAGGTTCAGATAGCAAGGTAAAACACACAAATCGCATTAGATGTAATCGAGGGTCGATGCAGTGCGGCTATTCGCGGCTGGGTGACGTCGATGAGAAGGGTTATAGGAGTAGAAGGACATCTAACAAACCGGATCTAGATTATTCTGTTACTAATCTCTTGATTATATTCAAAACATTAATATACTAGTAATTTCAGCACCTAGGTAAAGTTCTGATCACGCCCTACTACCTATTAAGAAAAATGACTAGAATGTTACCTCATACACCTACAAGTATAAAATAAAACAGACACATTTCAATTATACTCAGGTCAAATCGTTTTATCCTAACGATGTACTGATATCTCGACTTCATACATAACGTCCAGATTAATATTCTGATTGTAGCAGAACAATTCACTCATCAAACGTGCATCTCGATCGGAGGCCGGCAATGGAGTGGGGCGGAGCGGGCTGCGATCCTATGACGTCATACCGATGCTCTCGAGCCTACCCTCATGTCTGCGTTTGACAGCTCGTACAAATGATGCTCGGTCACGTCGATCTCATGAACCTATTCCCCTTTGTTTTACAGCTTTCAACACATATTGCCTACTTAATCGGTTTTAATATTGAACTTGGCGAAAAGTACCATAAGTATATTGGTACGTATAGAAAAATCCGTAATCGTAGTCAAGGTCGCGGCAGCACCATTAATTATGGGCATTAATTTGTTTCAGGGTTGAACGTATACATGTGCTTTTCTTTAGGTGGTGTGTTAAAGGTTTAATAATTCAGCTTAACCTTGCAACAACGCTTTGTTTAGAAGAAGAATGTACTAATATTTAGACTTTGAGATCCGGCAAAGTCAATCAATTGATCGAGTAGATCGGACGTGTGGAAATTATGATGAAGTCTAAAACTCATAAGATTTATGAACTCAAAATAAAGGAAGTAGAAGAGAAACCCACATCGATCAATAGTAACAAACTGAAAAGTGTTTGAGTCTTCAAAGCAACAACGATAAAACCAGCAAAAGTCTATTATAATGATTTGTACAAAACAACTAAGTGTAATGCATGGAAAACAGTGAACAAAATAAGAAATGATATCATTCATGTTATTGTTTAAACCTGCTGTGACTTGATACCTCACTTTGCAATGCTAAGTGACCATTTCAGCTGCCTGAGTCATATCAAGATTAGGATCGTATATTTAATGCCGCAGGGTTGCAAATTAAATGGGGAATTTATTAAAAACAAAAAGGTGAATTTTTCCCCCATTTCTCTTTGTAATTGAACTCACAATTTGACTTTCTGCCGATCGTAATTTCGTTCGCGTGTATCCAAAATGGAGCTCAAATAATCGTTGCTCAAAGTAGAATTGCATATCTGTTATAAGAAAGAAAAAAACTAAATTATTGTCATTGTTGATAGATAAAAAGACAGACGACCTTTTAACAACAGCCAGTAGTATACCAATTCGATTTTTTCAGGCAACGTTATTGACTTATACAGTATGGTATTTGGTAGGTTTATAGTATTAGTAATGCAAGCTGGTGGTTATTGCACCCTGGATCGCGTGCACACGAATTGTTTACGCTACTCGGATTGAAAGTCGACTAAACTAATTTGTGTAACAGTTCTTGAAAGTAACACTGTGTTGAAACAATAATAGACTTGTTAGGTGCAAGAGTCTTGTACAAAAAGTTTTCTAGGTGCACTACTTAACTTAAATACATTCACAGCTTAATTTGTGGTTTTAGTGTAAACGGTTTCACTTTTCTTCTATTTACATTTTACTGAGTGATGTTTTAGTGTTTCTATTCTTACAGTTATTTTTTTAAACTTTATAAGATCTTCAATTAGCTTTTCAACTTCTAAACACTGACAAGTGAGTTCTCCCATCTCCTTTAATTCAACAATGCCAGTTAAAACTGCATCTTTATCTTAAAATGGATGACGTCAATATTCTCCAACCTTCCCTCCACCACTCTCATCGAGGTTTATACCTTGAGGTGTCCATGAGCCAGTTGCACCCTTTTGCTTGGCTGAACACTCTAAGCGTGCCCTTAGCTCTGTAAAGGCCAACTGCGGTTAACACCACTTGTGATATAACAGCTTTTAGAATTATTCAGTAAACTGATTATTTTCAAACAGGACAGGAAGCATTTATAATATATTTCCTGTTTCATCCTCTGGATTTCCCAGTACTGATATTGGCAAGAATAATTGTACATTTTCTATAAGTTGCCTCATCCAAATGTTTTTCAATGATTTTTCAAAATTTTTACTCCCAAGTGATTACCCTAAAGTTCACACAACAAAAATTCTATAACAAGTAAAATACCATGTTAACAATACACACATCTTTATAATGACTATGACATCAGTTGACGGAAATGCTTTAACGCCATGTCACAAATAGGTCCCACGTCATCAATGAGTAATAAGTTGACTTATATGTTCTCGTCAACATTTTATTAACATATTCATTCCAATTTCCTCTAAAGAGTTTGATCCGGTTTTGAATAAATGGCTATGCGTGTCAAAAAAATGCTCTTCATCCTTGTTAAAGGTGATGTCTTAATAATAAAATATGAACGTCATTTAAATTCAATATGGCGGGCTCAATTTTTTTTTACCGGTAATCTTGCTTATTTTTGTTCCTTCGTTTCTTGGTCATGAATTTATTTGGACAATAATTGTCCAAATTAATTAAAATAATCACAATTTTTGTGACGGTTAAGACAGTTATTCCTCGACCTTCCAAATTGTTTGCTTTAACAGAAAAATATATAGACGCTAATGTGGTCGGACTATGAATAAGAACTTACAATCCATGACATTATACAAGACAAAACAGCTATGCCGTCATTACTTGAGGCCGTAGTCACCGCTGTGACCAGAATATTTTAATGACGTGTGATGATGTCATAAGATGTACAGCGATTAACATTGTCCCATTGTTTTATTGCGATTCACCCATTAGTCTTCACGACAAGTAGATTAACTTAGTCAACAGTGTTGAATGACGCAGAGGTGGTTAATAATTAATGACACTGAGTAAGAAAAAATCTAAGGATATTTTTTGACCTATAACTAACTAATAGAATGGATCTGGATCTTGATGATATAGGAACCATGCTTTCCGGTTTAATAGACACTAACAACTAAACTTAACAAGCCCAAAAGTTCTTGCTCAAAATTAAGCTTAATCGTAGGTTGGTAGAAGTTTATAACAACATTTTGAGCAAAAGACTTAAAATTAAAGGCAAGCCGGCGTAGGGTTATTGAGCCAATGTGACTCAATATTTAAATAAATCAGCAGGTTACAATTTTCCAAATAAACCTTTTTGAAATGACTAATTTGTATGGAGTTGTTTTGTTAAACTTAAATGAAGTATGACTACACTATAAACGCAAATTATGACCGCAGTGATAACTTCATGTCGGATATTGTTTAACTTAAACGTTAATTATGGAGGTAGGTACAATATGACTATGACACATAGAATAACAGAATAATTTCCATTACTGACAATAACTGTACGTTCATAATATAAAATACTTGGAAACCAAGTTAGTAGGAACTATAACAGATTTAAACTGTAAACCACTCCTAAATTCCGATCCTGCTTAACTTGAAGAATCACATAGTTACACAAAACTGGCTACCTGACTAGAATACGATAATGACGTATGTATGATGTCATCCAATAAGACTGGCGATCAAATTGGTGTCATTGTCTTTGTATCAAATAAAAATATCTATGACATCAAATACGAGTTCCTTGGTAATAAAGGCGAGGGCATTTAGCAAGTCCTTTGAGAGAAATATACGAATTAGATTCGGATAGTAACAGCAACTTTTCTGGATATTTATTTTTGTTAGTATTGAAATCAGATTTAGGAAAGAGTGAATTTGTTATTCAAGCCAGAAAAAAAGCAGTCGCTATTGTTTGAAGGATTGCTGAAGGTGCTTGAACTTTTTCAGAATGAATCGGCAAACATGAAAACCATAAAGAATCGCCTGATAAATCATTCACTTTTTATACCGTATCGATATCAATAAGTTCAACACGCTATGTTCGTTAGACTATGACTAATACGTTTGTAGTAAAAGTGATTACCTCACAAGAAATCTTATAGTTATACTGAGAACTGATACTGTGGTCATCAGCTTCTTGTGACTAACTAGCTTTACACCAATTTTTCTAGTAGTCATTGCTGTTATGACAGACTCATGTACGGTGCCTTCTTTAATATGCTGTGCAGTATCCTATTTTATTCCGAAATATCTGGATAATGATCTCAAATGTGCTTGCTTCAGCTTTAACGATCTTTATGTCGTTTTCTTATAAGTACAATTTACCCTTTGTTTTCCCATTGGGCATCGCTAAATGCTTTCGTGCCGGTATCTTCTTAATTCTTAAAATTCTTGAATGTTTGTCTTTTATATCGGTCTTGCAAGCAAATGTTCAGGCTTCATACAATCTAAATTGATGAAATTATATATTCAGCTAATAAAATTGTAAATGCCGACGCTTTGCATGTTCAAGTTGCATTCCGTCTGATAATTCACATTAAAATACATGACATATTGTGTTCACCAGTGTGTGCAATGGACACTATTATATGCTAATGTGACTCATTCCAAGATTGTTCGTAGAAAGACAATAGCATTATATTATTATATCAATTTCGAGGAACACACCAGTTACGGTGACAACAGTAATTAAAGCAATAATGTATGAGAATCTTCAATTATGCCGTGTAACGATTGCAGCGATAATTTTGTATGGAATATCGGGAATTGTCGTTGCATTTTTGATTGGTGGTGCCGTTTCAATAAACGACATTATTGCTGTTGTTTCTGTTTATTGGAACAGCTTTTGATTTATATTTCAATGTCATTGATGACAGGAATAACTTTGAACAAGCAAAGTCATGAAATGAAATGAAATGAAATGAAATGAAATGAAATTGTTTATTCTGTAAATAGGATATTGGAATCACTTTTACACGTCATATTAAAAAGTTGTAAAAATAAGCTAGATGAGGTCGGCGTTTCCTATCTGACTACTCTGAGAAGAAAGGCCGAAACAAACTCAGAGGTCACCGTCTCCTTTAAAGTCCAGACATAATCTTGGTCAGGCCATATGAGGACCATGTAGATTAGAGTCTGAAATGGTCTTTTGAGGAAAGAACCACACAGATTTGAGTGGACCTGTCCAGTCAGTGCAAGCATTTGTCAGTAATAGTGGAGCTCAACTCAGAACTTAAGGAGCTCAACGACTCGACGAACAATACCAAAGAAAGGACATTTGGGTAGGTCGCATAAAGTTCTCAAATTGCCAGACCATATATGTATGTATCATAGATTAATTATTTTAAATTACGTTACCTTTTAATTTCTGTAGGTAACATTTATAATACTCATACTTTATGCATGAAGTAAGTCAAAACCTAATCATGGATGAAGCCTTGCCTAGTCTCAAAGAAATGAACACGGAAAATGCTATATGCAACAATATGCTATATGATGGATGAGAAATAAAAGTAAACCAGTATTGTTACTTACATTGTTCAAAATAGTAATCTGTTAATAAAAGCTTTCAGAAGTGCAAGAACACCATTTGTTTTTTCTACAAACAGTACGATTCATTCTTGTAAACTTTAAAGAAATAGATGAACAGTATTTTTATATTTCCAATAACATTCGCTCTATTTATAGGACGTTTCACTTCACGGTATATTTTAGTATCTGTAATTTTCGCTTGTACTGTGAGCTGTGCGTTGACCTCCATTTACATTATTTTACACAACGAAGGCTAATTGGCTTTATCACCACGTCCGCTATGTTAAACTAGGAGCACAATCTACATTTTGTATTCGTCACGAAAACTAGAATTACTTAATTCGCCCTAATGTTTATTAACACAATGTTCAGTAACTCAATCCGCAAGTTTTATTTTGTCCTCGTCTCGGTATCAAGGTCGCCAGTATTGATCTCCTTGAAGGCATTATCCTAAATAGTAACATGATAAGCGATGCTCGTGTACATCCACAGCCATTACGTAGAATAAAAGACGGTCCCCGTCCGACTTAACAAATAAACCACTAATTTATGTCTAGTCGACGGACGCGGCGCCTTTGTTGCGGCCCCGTTTTTCGCCTCCGAATCAATTTCCATGATGACGTCACCCGCACCCCCCTCGATCCCGACCCCTCTCTTCACCCCCCGGACCGCGCCCGCCACTAGGAACAGGAATACGACTACTTCCGCTCCTTATGTAGCAATGTCTTTCCATTTTCCGTCGACTTACATAAACATAAATGGTGATCTTTTTCCCTGCCTGAATATGTTGGCGACAGTTTCGGACTTTTCCAGCGATATCTTATCAGAACTTATTGCTTTACGAGCTGATGATTTACGGTTGGTAGCTTTCAGTGGATAATTCCATTATGATACCACGTTTTTTTTTTTTTTGTGTACCACAAGGCGGCCGCTGCGGCGCGCTCGGCGCTGCATAGTTTTAATTATGAATTCTTGTGTTAACTCTGGAATCCTGCACACATGATGATGAAGTACTCGCGATGAAACACGCACACATCCATTAGGCAACAACTGAGCTAACGGAAACATAAACCGTAAACTGTATACCTAAAACGAAACTCTAAATTCGTGCGCAACAGAAACAAACCAGGTACAAACGGTTTATGATTGAACGCTAGCAGGTATTTTCGTACATAATATTAATGCTGAGATTAAAATAAACCTTAGATTAACGAAAGACGGACGACCGGCTTACCTCCTTAAACAAATAACCAAAATGTTCCTCACCACACGTTACACAAGCCCGTTATTGAGGTGCTACATCATTTTATTTACAGCTGTTGCAGGTTAATGTGGTACAGCAACATGAAACAATCGAGATATTTTTGAGGCCATACCCCGCACTAGATAGGAATGCTTGCCGTATCAATAACGACTTTACCGATACGTTACAACGTTACATTACTGCATTGAATCCTTTGAAGTTCGCTCTCTATCAGCACGGAAGCAAAATCAATACTATTGCTATTCACGTATTTATTTCCATTGTGAAACTTTCCACTATGAGTAAACGATCGATATGTTTACATCCAATTTGGCAAACGGCAATAATTTTAACTACAGTTGCATAACGACCTGTTGTCACCAAGGTAATAGCCCTGAATTCATTATCTTGTGTCATTTCATATCGCTTAATAGCAATACCAAACGAGCTGAATGCTTTTATAGTGAGCGAACACGTCATAGCTGAAAATGAAGCTATAATTGTAAAAGCGGTTGTAGGACAATTAGCGGATGCGACCCTACGTTACAATTAACACTGAACTGCTCCACATCCCACCCTAATCCTCACGTTTTTAGCTCGTGGATCATTAGTCACATGATTTCTGATGTTCCCAGACACATAGAAACGAATTCCGAGACATGTTTTGCGACGATCAGAAATAGAACGCAGCGGGTACTAAGCGTGTTCGCGCTGTGACGACTGGCGGTGTTCGCGTCCCGCTCCGTCTCGTACCCGGCACGTAAGCGCGTCCCTTTCGTGCGCACTCACTTCATTGTTTCAGCGTGTAGCTCCGTTGGCCGGCGGACTGAAATAGGTCGGGAGCGTCCGAAACAGACGGTTCATGCTATCGAAGAGCTATCGCGAGGTCACTGCCGGAGAATCACGACACGACCACGTTCAATTCCTGAAACTGACATTTTTCTTCATCACAATAGACAGTTACTCATCGTTGATTGCACAATCGTTTGTATTTATAAAGCGTAGCATCGACGTTGCCTCGCAACTAATTATAGTACGGTATTACATACCGAAAATAGAGCAATAACACTCTCACAACGTTACGTATGTACTGCAGTAAGCAATCAGTGGATTGTTTCCATAACTGTTACTGGTATTACGTAACAAATTGTATTACTCGCGTACATTACCGGCGTACTATGCGGAACACGGTGTAGTAATCGCGATTTAGTTGTGACCTCTACTTGTTCAGCGATCGCTATTCCTTTTGTAATCCTCCGGGTAATCTCATTGAAGCAGACAAATGGTTGTGTCTAATGTTTTCTAATCTTCGATCCCTTTTTGTTCAGGGTCGTGATTGATTTGCTCCAACAATAGTTTGTTTCGAATGGAAGAATATTTATAGACTAGCTGCTACGTTACAGTATTATTACCAACTTTTCCATTTCTATGACATGAGCTATTACTCGTATCCTCGATATCGACGTTGATGTAAATCAACATCAACTGTTTCATCTGCTTTACCAATAACTGTTATATCAAATCAAAGTAGTATCTCACCAGTCTCGTCATGTTCAACAATCACAATATCTACTTCCATGATATTCTCTTTAAACTCCACATAAGACTCTTCTATAAACAGGAACGCGTAGTTTACGCGTTCTTTAATAAAAAAACATTGGTATTTCTTTGGATGTTAGATAGCGTTGTTTCCCCACGTAATTTTTCTGCCGTCTCGGGGGAGAAGGATGAATACCAGCTAAACGGAGAACATTATTCTTAACAACCTTTGCGTGTATCAGGTGCCTTATTTATCTTCCCTACCCTAAATTCAGGGTTGGAAAAGTAGTATTGTCAGATGTATATCAGGATGGTTTGAGAAAGACAAAAAAGTGTAAAAAAGGTAAAGGCTTGAAAAGAAAGCCTTGACATTTATATCCATTTCAAATCGGTTATTTTTGCTTTTCATCTTTCTCAATTATTTCATCAATTTACGGACACATTTGCTGCTGAATTGCTTCATCCAGTATGTCTGGTACGAAAATGGCGAGAAATTCGACAATCGATATCGGAAATGTGTGATTTGGAAATTTTTGCATGTCTGTCTTTGTTCAAGGTTGAACATATACCCTCCGTATATGCAAGATCCCTATCAAACACATTAGCATTCCTAAAGACCATTTCCATATCTTGCCATCTTTCTCATAAATGCTAAATATTATTTTTTCCTTTGCCAATGACACAGTGTACTCTTGTGGTCTGTGACCTGTAGGTAGAGGTCGCGTTAGGAACATTATAAACAGTTTCTTGTGCTCATGCATTTATATGTTAATGTTAAACAGATGTGTTAAATATTATTCCATATTTTTGTTTACATTTATGGCTTATAGTTTTTGTATTCTTTCCTGGAGTATTTATAGATTTATTAATTCAGGTGGTCGTCTAAAATTGTGTTTTGAACTGAAAATAGTTTTATGCAGTTCTATCCATTTTGCATAGCACTAACTGTTTTTGGTAATAAACACAATAAAACTCCCTTTGGTTCAAAAACAATTATAAAAGGTCATATTGGCAAAGAGGTTTCTGGAAAAATTACAGGAGATGATCCTTCAGCAAAAATCCTGAATGAATCAAAACTTTAATAGCAAATCATGGAGAGACAATAACCAGTGTTGAACTGCTACTAAAATTAAAAATCCCAGTAACGAAAAATTTAACCACTCGCCAGGAATTTGGCATACAGTAGCCGTTCATAAAAACATGACTCACATACGTGGCTCCATGAATTTTGATGAGCGTTGACTAGCAGTCACTCAGTAATGTCACACAGCCCTTTGATGGGGTTCGCCGACAATTTGTCATTGGCGTTTCCCTTCTATCGCCCCTATAAAAATGTAATGAGATTTTTCCGTCCAGTTTCGTGTAACATGATGGATTTTATGGCAATTTCTGGGTCAATGTGACTTGCACATCACATCACGCGAGATTACTATGGAAATTAATTAGTTTACGCTTTGTTGGTGGCGGCGCGCGGTGCAATGAGAATTATATGTTTGAATTTTTTAAAGGCAACAAACATAACTTCTGGGACTGCTAACATATACATCGTAAATGTTATGACAGCTTTGAATAAAATATGATTTCATTCTAAAATAGAATGGAAGCTCTGAAGGGTCGCAAAATAGTACATATTCAAAGTGCAAATTCTGCGATCTCCCAGCCGCCGATCAGTCTATTTCCAGACCTAAGCCAGTTTGGTTGGATCGATCGTCAAAGCGAGTTTGGATGCCGTTGTTTATTCCACAACGAAATTAGAAGCAATCGACAGTTATCAAGTTCAAGAAAATTTCAATAAATCTACATTTGCTAATGAGGTCTTTAAACTCAGGTTCAAGGGGAAATATGTGACTTAAGACATTGAAGACAACTAAGACAAGGTTGATTACTATTCGCCTTTTAGATCTAGCGGAAGCAAAAACTTCACAAATTTTTCCATTCCTGGCCTGTTGGTTTCCCCAAAGTTTCACTGTATTTGAGAGCCTCTTAGAAACTTACTGGTTTTCAGAAACTTCGTCTTCTCACACACTGCATAACTTAAACAACACTATAAAACTTCTGATCATAGCTTACATTATTCAAACTATTATAAAATAATTTACTTAGCAATCGTACAATCTCTGCCAGTTTCAATTACTGTTTTGTTACTCCTAGCTTCTGTTTCTAACCGTTCATAAACTATGAATACGAGGAAATAATTCTACGTATGTACTTTAGCTAGATCTATTTCCACCTTAATATTAGGGCGATAAGGGGGAAATTGGTTTGGAGCACCAAAAGGAAATGTTTTCAGTACATTGAGTGCCAGATTCCTAATTACACTTCTTCGATTTTGACAGGGGATGTAATTGTAATAACACTCGGTTATTTTCGCATGTTGTTCTATTTATGTTTCCATTTCAGTTTCTTATTCTTACAAGAAAATATTTCTCTTTATATTCGTGCTCAGCTAAATATAAATCAAGCTTTTCATGTATGTCATAAGAATTTTCTGTGTAATGCAAAGACCTCCATGTTTCAGCTGGTAGGTAATATGTTACCTTTAATATTTCTGTGTTTCAGCAAGAACAAATTATTCCAGTAAAAACGTGGAAAGATGTTAATATGGTAATTAAATACACTTTACGATAATCCAATTACCGTACCAAAATGTTCCACACAGTACTATAATCTCTTGATTGAGTTAACGGTAACGTACGCGTTAGCGTAAACGTAAATGCGTAGCCTATCCGTAGTGACCTAAGTAGTCATGATCTCACATGGCAAGGATTGAATATTACTGTGAACACAAATCGCTGTTAATAAGCACGACATGCTTGTTGATATCACCTACTCGACCGTTACAAGTCTCTAATCGAGAGTATCGAGACAACATGAGCCATTTCTTGGTAAATTTTAATCCAATTAGTAAACGAAACAGTTAAACACCGACATGGCAACCCATTGTTCCTTGAAGACGCAAAAGGAAACCTGATTCGCCTTATTAAAAAAACTGGTTCTTCATGACCGCCGAAAAAAGTGCTGTGAGAATTGCACCACGACAGGCTTTAAGCTCAGTTTAAGATTTATTACCGACATTCGATCGATGAAGGAATTATTTTTTTAATCTCGTAAGAGTAAAATTGAAACAGTAGAAACCATACAAATAGTGAAAAATAATTCATATAAAAGAAAACATCTAAAAAACGTATTAGTATATATAGAAGTAGCAGAAAATACCACTCAGACAAAAGACACAAATCCAAAAAATTTAATGCGTAATAATATATTCCCCAAAAAATTTGGTAAAAATCTTGATCCAATCAGTATTGGCAGTGGAAAAAAATACCATTAATATAACTCCCGGTTCTATTAGTAAAGCAAAACGGAGAACAGCGGCCGGTGCCACCGCCACAGACGATTACAGTTACGGTGACGTTAATTAGGTCGAGTACAACGAGTACACGTGAACTCGACGCTCGCGTGCGGGTGACGTTAACGACGGAACAATCGGTTATTCGTTAGCGGGTGTAGTTTGGTCCTTTATGGAAAGTGGTCCATAAAAAAATATTAGGTTTAGTCCACATTCAACCCCTAGAATCTCAACCCCTGTCCACGTTCAACCCCTAAACGTTGTCCACGTTCAACCCCTGGGGGTTGAATCTGGATTTCAATACATTGGTCATCTTTTCTTTGTCCATATTCGACCCCTTGTTGCTAGGTAACTAATAATGACATTAAAGTAATACTGAGAGCAGAAGTGTATTTATTACCCGACTGCCCCAGAAGGAGGGTAATGTTTTTCGAGAGTATTTAATTATTATGTATGTATGTCTATTTCTTTGGCACGCTCTGTAGTCTAAACGGCTTGATGGATTTTAACATAATTATGAGGTGTCGTTAGGTTTGTCTTAATTGTGGGAGTGACATAGGCTATATTTTTTATATATATTTCATCAGCAAACAGAAAAAGAGGGAGGGGAATGTTTAAAAAAATACAATATTAGTATCTAATAAAAGCTACTAATGAGTTAATTCCAATATATATATATATTAATAAAAGGATATTATAAAATATCAATTCAAAAATATATATTTTTTAAACGATTTTTCATGCTCGAATCGATTAATTAGGGACTTTATGAATAAGATTGCTACCTTAATACATATATTGTGCCTTTAGTCCCGCCACAAATGTCAGATGCATTGTCAAAGAAATAACACTCCTTTAAACACAGTGATTATTATGACGTTCGATCGTCACAAATGTCAATAAAAACCTAACCTGTAGGCGGGTAAATAAATAAAATTAATTATAAACAAAACATGCATTATAATATTATATTCCATGTCATGTCATGTTCACTTGATCGAAAATAACTCGTTCTTAGTTTATTTTCCCTTATTATGGATACAATGGAACGTCAAAATGAGGAAATGCTTATATGAGAAATACGGAAGGAATTAACATACTGTTTTTTCAGATATTTTAACCAGGGCTTTATTCGGAAAAATATATCCATGATAAATTAGATCTTTATTTTTAAATCTTAATGATGGAACGTCAAAATGAGGAAATGCTTATAAGAGAAAAGCGGAAGCAATATACATACTGTTTTTTCAGATATTTTTACCAGGGCTGTATTCGGAAAAATATATCCATGATAAATTAGATCTTTATTTTGAAATCTTAGTGTATAAACTGTAATCCTGCACATAGTGCACATGTTCCCGAATTCGAAGGCTGGAACTGGTCATGTCCATTACTAAGTAACTTGATAGAAAAAATAAGAAAATAGCCAGAAAGTTACTGAATGGGAAATTACTCAGTAAGTTTCTCGAAACTTACGCGGTAAGTTACTAGGAATATTGAGAAAACAGTATATAAAATTCAAATTTTGGTTGCATTTAACCTAAAAGTGGTAGAAGTCTTATCGGACCACTCATAATCGCAAATTAAATTTAAGAAAAAAAAATTTTTCCCTGTTAGCCTAAATTACTATTTTTGTAGAATGTTACTGGTAACGCTACTGGGAAAATACTCGACTGGAGTAAATTACTGGTAACGGCATATCACTAATTAAGATCGATCCCTGACCTCGCAGCAATTACTTTTTCAAAAATATTATGTGTATGTATGTATGTGTAGTTTTGACTTCGAGTAGGTAGCGAGGTAGGTGTAGGTAGGTTGGTAGGTGCACCGTAGATAAGTACTTAGTGCTACCCGAGCGAAGCCGGGGCGGGCAGCTAGTTATGTATTGTTGAGTAAAACTTTTGTGTTTTACAGTCCATTGAGGGTCGAACGTGGATTAAAAACATTCAAAATTAAAAGTCCACGTTCAACCCCTCGGGGGTTGAACGTGGACACCATTTAGGGGTTGAACGTGGACAGGGGTTGAGATTCTAGGGGTTGAATGTGAACTAAACCAAATATTAAATTTTTAAACTTTTCGTTCGTTGTTAAGCGATTTTAGGAGCACCGGATGCCAGGCCGCATTCTTTGTGCAAGCCACGAGCATTTTTTTGGTGTCCTTGCTAATCCTTCCATAAATGCAATCAGATGTCTACTAATCACAAACACAAATAATCATAGTCACTATTTATATTAAAGATTATCATAATCATGACAGAGCCAGTATGGAACATGATCGCATCCGAACCAACAAACACACATGGTAGATAACCAGGCAATTTATCACAACATCAAAAATGATGGCTGCCATCAAATATTAACAGTGTATGCGAACACTCGTAAAGAACAGTAATCACCCCATCCACGTGAAATTTAAAAATAAAACTTCGCCATCGTATCACCCTTTTGAGTTATTGAGCAATAGAAAATTCCATGATTATTTATTCTAGGAGCGGAGGTACCATAAAATCAGCTGTTTATTTTCCCGAATTGTGTGAGTCAGCTGACGGAAATGTGGCATTATTCGGACCGTTACCAATGCGATAACGGTCTTTCGATACACACTGAATCTTTGAAACTTAATTCTAAGCTGCTCCTAGTAACAAGAATTTCTAAGCAGAAAAAATATAGGTCTTGGCTGTTACATAAAATCTCAGTGCAGAATTGGAACTTTGCCCAAAATTGGTCCTATCTCACTAGAGCCTATCGGCTAATACCGACATCAACATCGAACTGTAGATATACGATAATACACATATGCCTTTTAGCGGATGGAAGATTTGGATTTTTTTTATATTTGGCTCCATATGACCCTGTTAGAAAGTATATAATTGAGAGATGTCATTTTTGATGCCAGAACTGAGAATCTAGTGACGATTAACATAGTGTCAGCCAAACCCATGTCTGATGACGCGATGTTGAACGACGTCTCGCGGACGTCAATGCGGTCGGTGACGTTGGAGACCAGCTTCATGTTTACTCAACCGATAACTATTGAAATTCACGTGTCATGACTATGACGTCACAAGCCAGACTGCTAAATAAAGAACACTGCTCACATTCCTGATATTACTGGAAAGTTTGACACTGTTGAAACTTTTATGTAGTCTGGCATTGCTAGGAAAAGTTTGTCAATGTTTTTTTAATAAATAAACTACTCTGTGAATCTCGATTTTTATAATTATGTTATCAAAGGACAGGGCAGGGATATAATAGACACTAAATATATTGAAACCTAGACAGATATTTTTGTAAAAGTAAAGAATACGGGCAGTAAATATAGTCTTATCAAAAGAGATTCTTGCTCTAGTCATGGTTCCAAGGCAAAGAATATCTGAATGAAAGAAAAGAGTGCAGCTTATGACACCGTACAAGTTGCTCACTGAAGGAAAATCACAACAGAATACTTACGCACTATTGAACGTAAGATTCCTTCTAACAATATAGTAGTCTAGTTACAGATTGCAACGTCACCCGTGCTGAAAAAAATATCGAAGCGAACGGATCCAGCTTTGAAAATATTTTCAAAGCTAGTGAAGAGATTACCTTGAGCAAGCTCACATTCCCTTTTATTACAGACATTAGAGTCACCGTGCCAACAAATGAACCATTAGCGCTTGAAATCCCTCACTTCATAATACAAGTAAAAGCTAAAACATTTTAACTCATATCAGCAGATGCGTTCACTTGAAGATCAGCCGTTATTAACAGACGAGAATAGGTAAAATCTCCATATGAATTGTTAGTATTTGGACGTGCGCCCGCGACGGTCACGTTAGGTAACTGGATGTACGTCATGACCGCCCTAATATCTGAGTTCTGATACTTCATTACAACTGTAATCTCTAGGCAATCGCGTGGGAGGGGCTTGCCTCGGATAATTCAAATGTGAATTGCAATACACAATTGTGTTTGTAATGTCAGTTTGAATTGTGATTAGATTAATCTGGTTTGTATCTTTATGGCACATATGGTTTGACCACATTTCGAAATGTTATGAACGGATGACCGGTCAAGAGTCAAGATCCCTCTATCAATGGAACAACTTCTTATCTATGATCAAGTTTAGCTGCTTCAATGTCCAATCTAAGAGGAAGCTTATCTTACGGTTCGCGGGCTTGCGTTTGATCAAGCACTACCCCATTTTAACTACAAACATTAGACAAGTAATGTTCTGTTGATACTCATGAGAATTGAGTATTCTAGAAACAGCTAAGTGAAATTATGTTCCCAACTGAAATTATTCAACTGCAAAAATATAATGCAGAAATCTTTTTGAGTTTCGTTATTATGGCCTTGCAAAATATTTACGCGTGTTTATTTTACCACCTTTATTCGTGGCCATTTCAGCTGAAATGAGTCCTGAAGACGTTCGTGCTATCACGTCAAATGTACTGAGTCTGGGAGATTTTATTATCTCAACATGTGCGAATAGGATCTTTCATCAAAGCTAACGCCGCGGAAGCAATTTCGTTTCTAACCCTTTGCATGATATTCTGCTTATGCGTGTATCCTCCGGTGTACCTTTCAGATTTAGTTACGTGTGGGGACGCGCCCGATGACGTCACTGTTCCGTTTTCGCTTAGGCAATTTTAAGATACGATATTTAGACAATTTGGAAACGTTCTCGTGAAAGTATTTCATTGGTTATTTTACAAAATACCTTGATTCGTTCAAGGTGACTGACTTCTTGGTGTTTTACCTTAAATTCCAACTCCCAGAGACGTAACAGGAATTATATAAGGCCGAACAGCAATCAACTTTCACAAAATACAATTTCAAATAAGGGAGTATGAAAACATATTGAAACACGTCATCGACTGACGTCATAATCATCCAACATCTTTACTTTCACAAGCCCTACTAGCCAGTTAGCTTCGATTAGACCAAATTACCCTTTTTCCTAACGTAACATTAGCAGAAAGCTGTACGTCACAATGATTGATTGAAATACAAAAATATACTCAATATTCGCAGCAGTAAGTGACAGCTAATTAAGAACTCACATGTGTTTTATTTGTGCCACTGTAAATTGTTCTGAATAATCCCCTAGTTTCTTATATATTATTATCGGCTAAAGAAAAATGGACTCTAGTATCTTGCGTCTGAGTTTGTATTCCATTGCTCGTTTTGAAAGGATCGCGGAAGCTAAGCCGTCGTCTAAATATAATAAGTATATTTTCGGACTTACATCTCTCGTGTAATGGTAGTATGTAAGTTCTGAGTGTATGTGCGTCATTTACGTCGTCTCCAGCCTCGTCCTTATTTTTTTACTATTAGTAAGATCAGCGTCTCTATGTACAGTGATTTCGCTAAGTTGTTTGTCACAAATATTTTGTCTCAGACTATGTTTACCGCTTTTTCTATTTATGAGACAGACAGAATCTAGACATAAAGCAGCTGACACTGTATTTTTACGGCAAAGGACACTTTCAGAAAATTACTTGTCTTTGTTTTACCGAGATATGTAAATACTCTTTTGAGATTTCTGGAGTATTTTTCAGTCTTTGACAAAAGGCACAAAGGTTGTCAGTATAAAGTAAGTGCAGCTGAAAAGAATAAAAGCAAAGTAATGTAGAACACCATTCTCCAAAACAAAGAGCCATACAAAAGGACGACAGACGTTATGCAAACGAGATTTTGATCACCAATAAATGTGCGGGTTTTATATTCGGGTAACTTCCTGACCACACAGGGTCCTATCGCTGCATTTAGCAGCCGTTGTAACTCCAAACGTATGGTTATTGGCTACGCACCGTTCCCGGGTTCGACGCTCGGCTAATCCCATTTGGCCAACACTTACCTATTTTACTGCCTTTGCAAATTGGTCGTGGAAACTGTCGGAGCATTTCGACTGGACTCTGAATGTATTTTGTTTTCTGGGGCATTTTTAACACCCACGTTACTGTGTTCTTCTAAAAATAACTTCTTTTCGCTAATGAGTTGTTCAGCGGCTTTCAATGAGTTTTTATTCTAGTTTTATGACTTTCTCCTAAAAATATTACTCACAATTTTCATTGGAAATAAACTGGAATTGCAATTTACAATATTGCTTCAATTTGCTTCACAATAAAACCCAACCCAGATGGACCTCTTCATTGAACACTTCAAACGTGTGAGATCATTTCCCACACAATTTTTATGAAGCCAATAAAACCGGACGTTTGGCCGAAGGAATATCTCAATCTTAATTCGATATGATTGCCGATTTTCACTGTTCATAAAACTGACCACGGCTGAAACTCGCCGGAATCGAAACTGTCTCTCAAAAATGAAAATGTAGGAATGATTTTAATCGAAGTGAACGACAAGTTTAGTTATTTTGCTTTGGTCGACAGCAAAGAAAATGTTTTGTATATAACATTATTGACATTGTAGAGAAAGGAGGAATCTTGCTTGTTTAGGATTCTATGGAAACTTTACCATCGGATAGTTCAAGCGACATGCGTTGTCCTTAGAGGGACACTGATCAAATGTTATCAGTATGAAATGACTTCCGATACGGGTTACCCAAATGTTATAGCTAAATTTTTACCCGCAAATATTTCTAGTTTATATGTAATTATTTCAATTAGATACCTGACAACAAAATGGTATATCTTTCCGTCATACACTCCCGACTACTATCATTCCGCGTCCCACATTCCTTATGTTCAACACTATCATTGTAATCATGTATATTGTAAGACCCTATCTATAAAGTAATCTTTGTGTCGAGAGGTTCTCACTGACCATTATTTCGCATGTCGAGCGAAACTGGATCGTTTTTCACGCCAATTGTAAGGACGCTGGGGACCGGACGCCGAGACCCTTTTTCAAGATTCCCTCCAAGATAGCCTAATGCGTTATACATCTATTTACTACTTGGTATGTACGTGAATATTACTGTTGAGGATTGGAAAATACTACCAGTTTTATTATTCTGCTCGGAATGGTTCCGCGTGTTTAAAAGTCTATTGTGTTTGTTAATGTTCCAAGTGGCGTGGCTCTGAGCGTACAAATGGATGATAAATGAGGTAGTGATGATGAGTCTAATGATAAAGCCGACCTATTTGCAAATGACCTTGTACAAATTAATTAAGCTGGAACAGTGTTAAATCGACTGGTAGGTGTGCCATCTAAGGCTTTCTACCAGCTTAATGAAGCATATCTAAAACTAGAGCAACTTGATCTAGGCAGGTCTAGCAATAACCATAAATATATTAAACGATTTAAGGTGTGGTGTTTCATTGATAGCTGTCGGACTTATCGATATAAATGATCTTCATTGGTTTCGATTATACCAAATTTATTGCATATTGAGATTTTTTCATTTTACTTCACTTTAGATTAAATTGTTTCTGACATTCATATACACGTTTTTCGCCGAAATGGAATACAGCAATTTGGGAGCGTTAGATACTCATTTATTTTAATGAAGAGCACCTTCCGTTGGCGTCTATGGTCATAATTGTTTGTATCCTGTTGTCTAATTATTGTGTAATTGCTGAGTATATTCACCAAATATGTGCTATTAATTTACACAAAAACTATATTCAGGTGCTACAAAAACACACCGTAAAAATAGACAGAAAAATGTTAACACACAATACATTAAACCGATTCCTCTCCAATATCTAAAACTCCATTTATTCGGTTCGGATTCACAGACAAAATGTCAGATCCTCATATTTATTTTACACTGGGAAAATTTATACCGGGCTTGGTATTTTATTTTTACAATTTATCATTCCGGTCGGTAAGTTCTCCCCATGGAATGGAGCGTGTGAAGTGGGGCATCCCACCATAGATTTTCGCATCGAGGATATTTCAGATAAAACGTAAACATATATTTATGTTGTGTACTCCCATTGTATGTACTTTGATGTTTCGCACTGATATTACCTATTCATACATTTACCTATTTATAGTAAACAAATTCAATGCTTTGAAGGTAATTGCTTATATTTTATTACGGTTGAATATCAGACAGAGCAATTTCTTTAGTATTCCAAATGGAGATCGTTCGGCCATAATCAGATTGGAATTCAATTTTTATGTTATCACTACAACGACCTTTACTGAATCGATTGCTTTCAGTTCACCGCCATACATTTTCCATTCATGAATGCTATTCTCTTCATGAATATTTTACCATAAGGTTTTATTAGATCTAACTTTGGAAATTGTTGAAATTTTGTTAGATAAACTGTTGAAAATTAGAGTTCGTCGTCTCCTTGGGTAGTGGCGCTCAGGTCGGGTGGTATCGATGTTCTATTTCCGTCGATACACCGTTAGACAGCTGTGTCGATGTGACGGTCCATCAGTTATTCAGATGTCGCCCATTGTACTCCACCACGTGACTGAAAGACCTTGGCTACCGCTCCAACAGTTCCATGTTCCATGGACGAAATAAGACCTATGGGAATTTCAAATCGATTGGTTGATTGCCGAAGTATGTTTGAGGATGTTGTCCTTAATTTTGATAGTGCTCTTATCACTCGACCAATATTGTAAATTTTTGAGCCCTCAATATTTTACAACATTGGTCTCAAAGCGATTGTTAGAACTGACGCACAATTTGACCTCTACGCATATCTACATACACAAAGTGGCAAGCAAAAACTAACTAAGAAACTTCTACATGTTTATACTGTTGATAGTCAAATAAAAGTCCAATTAATCTTAATAAACATGTCTTTAAAATTAACGACAAGTTCGAGTTCAACAATAATATGAAACAACACAATTCTTGCGATACATTTCTACTTGCCAAGCACCGAAGGAGTCTTTATATCATTATTGCCACCGATTCTACGCTCTTGAGCAATCAGGACACTCGGAAAATGCTATTTGACTCAATTTCTCATAAAGTAGAACTCAAGTAGAACTCTTAAAATAAAATTTCCTACTTTTGCTTGCTCTAAATCGTTTTTTATCGTCCGAAATATATCATTCTCGCTGAGAGTGTCTTCAATAGGCATTACATTGTTTTCTGTTTAATTCGTTTGAGGTGTAAACGTGTTGGCAACTACTTCAAATGTAAGCTTAACCTGTACTTCCTATGAATTAGTGTTGATTTGGAACTGAATTACTATGTCAATTTATTTTAAACTCGCGCATATGTTTATTGAGCGCAACAAAACATCAGAATCTAGCCTATGGCCCTTGAATAGGGGAATTTGTTATTAACTAGCTTCTTTGTTTCTGACAGGTTGAGAGGAAGCTGCACATATTTCCTTCTATATAATTATCACAAGGCCATTCTAGTTTCATATATGTTTTTCCTGAAAACAGTGAGGTTAAATTCAAACTACATACAAGCAATTAAACAATAATTACAAAACTTTATTATAAAAGCTAATTGTGTACAAATAATACCGAAGAATAGGTGTTCACGAATGAAAGTCATGTTATTTTAATAATTTGTTCGATAGCGTTTATTATTTCGACCTCCGGTTTGGTTGCACGAAGGTTGTTGTGTTCGGTTCAAGGACACTTCCTATTGGTCAATATTTTACGAGCTTTGGGAATTTAAATGATCGCAGTGACTACAAACTATACAAATAACATGCAACTTTCATAAACATTTTGAATTCGCTGTAGCTGCATCTATAAAATGGTTTTGTAATTGTACTAGGTACAAGATGGTTATTTTCTGTTTCATTAATGTTGCAATGAAAGGTGCTAGAGAAATCTGTTCCTACGATAATTCGATTTCTGATTCTGTTTCTCTAATTGTATTTGAGGTGCCAGGCGAAGAGTCTTGCGTGCTCCACCAACCCTCCGTAAAATTCTCATCACAAATACAAGGACGTGAACGAACAAACATGAAGGCTCTCGAATCAAGTGATGTACATCCAGAGATACAGCTGTTGATTAATTATTTATTCGTCACACATTGGCGCCAACCGTCGCTGTGTTGGCGCCAACTCGGACTCGTATTTCGCGCACCGCGCACGCTCTGTGTATTTTGATTTTATTACACGAGTAATTTTATCACAGGTATGTGCGTATGTTTGTACCGTCGCGAGAGGCCTCATTTATCCGTGACTACAGTCGTTCACTCGATTTATCAGCAATAAACCGTTTTTCGTACTCGTTTTATACGGTGGAGAGTACGCAAATATAAAAATTGCTTACGATTTTTAATCGATTATCAAAATAACTTTTCATTACTCGCGTGTGTAGGTGTAACACGAAGTAAACGACTATTAAACTGACAAGAACAGATCTGAATTGTTTATATGTTGTGGGATGTCGGCGCTTGTACTAACAATGCTTTTCCAGCCGTTCCACTGGGAATTTTTCGTGGAAATCGATACGAAAGATCGCACCCGAAATATATATAGGAATATATTTGCGAAGATTAATTATGAAATGTCGGAATCAGGTTACGGGCAGTTTTGATATTGTTGTAAATCCATAGGTAGTCCGCACCATTTAAACAGATTATATCATAATTAATAATATTATCGATGGCTTCCAGTTTTTATCTATAATTAGAAAAGATTGGCGCCTTTATATCTTTATCAGTAATCGACCTAAATAGATGTATGCTATTGAAAGATTATCAAATTGAATGATAAGAAATCACAAACTTCAAACTATGATGGATGATATTCAATTACCAAAATCAGATACAGAATTGTTACTAACCACTAAGGTCATAACTTATTTTTAGAACTATCTAGAATACTGCTAAAAATAGCTAACATTATGATTTTTACATCTATTTAAGCAAAAAATGCTGAAATAGATGTAAAAAATGAACAATGGAGTCAAAATACACACAGGTAACAAATTATTACAAAATTCATCATTGTTATATAAACTGGCATTGAAATCCAGAAGAGAAATAAAAAATATATCTGGAAATTTGTCCAAAGCTAACTAAATTAGACTTCCTATATGTTCATCGGTTAACACGGAAATTACCATAATAATCAACAAAACTACTTACCACGTATAATAAAACAGAGGGGAAACAGCACTCATTAGAGAGATCTTAATCTACTATTAGTTGGTCGTAATAGTCGTACTAAAGCCCCCTTGTTAATGTTTGGGGGCCTTTCTTTCCTGTAGGTGTATAAGGGATATGTTCTGATGTTATAGCATCATTATAGTTATGTAGGAGTAAAAGAAACGAGATCATTGCAGCTACTAACTATACTTATGCTAGTAGCAGGCCATCAGACAAAATTTAGAGAGTCTATTTTTCAGTAGTTAGGATAATCTCAAGGCAGACCAATGAAAAGACTGATAGATTTTGTAAAAGATAATTTATGGTAAGGAAAAAATGAACACTCATATGATAGCTAATCGATATCGATAGAAGAAGACAGAGTAGGACGATGATGATGTAGTAAAACTAAACCGTCACTCACAGCAATACTCAAAAGAAAATACATATACGTTATACGATAAAATATAGTGAGACCATCTTTGAATGGATCAAAACATCATACGACAGAATCAACCGGCAAAACCAAGCATGCACACTTTAATCATTACGCATACTCCTCATTTAGCAATCATTATGCTCAAATATTCTTTACCCAAAGAAAAACACACATCCAAAATCAGTAGAGCCTACATTTTAACATGCAGAGCATACGTAACATTAACATCAGCTCAGTAACTCGGTACATTGACTCCACTTCACTTCATATTTTACGATTATCGACAGCCGTTCCGGTCTTCCGGTTCGGTATGCAGCTGTTCACTCATTTATTGAACATAACTACTTATATTTCATGAGTTTTTGTCCATGAATCTGTGCTGACGGTGGAACTATCGTGGAAGCCCCGAAGTATCGTATACTTGCCCTTGCAAGTAAACGATACCTGCCGATCTTCGATATCATTCATCAATATTTATGTCGCTTGTAGACGCTTATTTTGTAGCTCAGCGAATATGTCACAATTATTGTGATCTACTTTTTGATTAATAAACGTTAGAATTACAAACATCATCAGTGATTAGTGATGTGAGAACGTTGGCATAACCAGATCTGGCAAACAGGTCGGTGATAGCTGAATTGTTTTCAGCTGAAGGAAGGAGGCTGCCTATCTTCTTGTCAAACTTGACTTTGAAATGCATATCAGGAATAGCTACATTATGCCAATTTGTTGTATTGGTACCATTATCTATTAAACCAATTACAACTGACCGGATAATATTGTTTACACGACTAACCCATTACAACTGTGCTTCCAAATGTCAGTTACAAGATTGGCACTAGCACACATTTTGATGATGACGCGTTCCCTTTAGCTCTTCTTCCACGTATAGCGCTCTAACTCCCGTATAGATATGAGATCACTCTACCTTGGCATCACACGTAGGAATTTGAGCCCATATTAGATTAGAAACAGACATTTCTAACTCCATTACATTAAAGTGGTGAAGGCGCCTTAATTTTTTTCCTAAAAGATCAATTGAGCTCTCCTAGAAGCCCTTCCTGTTTTCCTCCGAAATTAACATGCTATAGAGTACTTGTGTTCATTGTTCGTACAATGTTTCTGGGACAGTTTACACAAGAACCTCTAAAATAAGAGTAACGACGTGATTAAACGGTATGTCCAAACAATTTGATGCAGGTCATGACACTTTATGGGATAAAAGGAAAACAGTAGCCGGTGTCTGGTTTACAGTGCCAGTTGCTTGTTTTACTCTGCTTGTTGCTAAATCCCAAGACGATGAAGTCAGGAATATAGCAAGCGATTTATTTACGATAGCGTTCTTTGACATATTGCTTTGAACTATAAAGAAGAATAGTAGCATCAAAAAGATGGCTGCAAATAAAAGGCTTAGGTTAAGAGAGAAACCAATGCGTGTTAAGACAACAAAAACAATAGATAAAATAATCTAATTAATTATGTCACCAGTAATTTCACTACTGACTCACAAAGATACCTCTAAAAGCCATAAGTAAAGATATATCACTCACTTGACAGGCTTTTCACAAGACAAACGAGTCATGGCAAACAATTCGCCTCAAGAATTAATATTCATCACACATGCACAAATATTACATCATCACTACATTATGGTGTTTGTTTCGAACATTTGAGTAAGGTTGGAAAACCATATACCACGGAAAGTGGAACTCCTCCTAGACATCCATTGATTGAATTCATAAGGCAATGTACGAATTTTCCTTACCTTTTGGTTTCATTTAACATATTATCGTGAATTTGACGTCTTTGGGCAACGATAATTGCTTTAAAAACTGAGCAACTGTATTTGGTATGTCTGAATACTGTTTAATTCTGACAAAAACTACTTAATTAACGTCAGTGGTAGCCCTAGTTTATGTCTTTAGTTGATAAACTTAAATAAAACTTCTTATTATTGTATCCTTTATTGGTAGAAATCGTGTTTAGCTTTGGTGTTTACAATGATAAGTATTCCATTCTACATTCAAGTTACATACAATGATCATCTTCCTGCCCTTGTCCCATATTACTTGGTATCGGCGCAACACGTTTTCTCTTCCCATTCTCCGCTGTCAACCGTGATGCTATCATTCCTCACACAGTCCATCCTTCTTTTCTTTGGCCTCCCATCTCAAGTTATATACAATGAATATGTCAAAACTATTTTGCAAAGTACTGCTAGCATGCCGTGTCTACGGGACTTTTAAATCAAACATGCACACAAAATGCAACACCGTAATTATACTAACAATATTCTAAAAATAACTTTGCCATATAACGTTCGTTTAGAAACAATTGCCATTGATAATAAGTGTAATAACTAGGAAGTAGTGGCGTGAGTAAATAATATAAATAAGTGTGAACTAAACAAAAAGAGACACAAGGACTGTATAATTTTGTTATTTAATAAATATCACGCGATATTCTTAAGATTCGTCAATATCCCCTTGAGGTCGTTAACACTGAAAACTACGGTTTGAATTACGTGATAAATTCAAGATATACTAGATAATGAAAATGAGAAATGAAGATGTAAAGAGGACCTTCAGTAGATCCTCTTATCGTTTGAAAAAGAAATGATATTACAGAACAAATAAATTCAAACTTTGCAGTTTATTTCTAAACACAAAGTTTTAAAAAACGTCACATCAATTGTAACAAAACAGCTTAAAAACGGATGTCACTACCAGAACGGTCGCAGCCTCCCTTTCCCTAAGTAAGGTCCCGAAAAAAAAAAACAAATTCTTATATGTTATTCCATTGCTTGGAGCATAACGCTAAATTTATTTGGCAAATTACGAGAACCAATTCACTGAACAATTTGTAAAGGGGAGGTGCGAGTTTATCTTTGAATAATAACAATTGTTTTGCTGCCATGTGTTTGCTTATCAGAACAGTGAACACACTTTCGACAGTTACCAAGTGGCTAATTAGTGTTTTGTTAATTAGAAAGTTTGATGAGCAATTGCTGGTTTCTGTATTTTTGGTTTTAATGGTTAAGCTAGTCATTGGCTAGCTACACCATATACAAACCATTATTCAGCGGGTAAACCCGTTATTCATAGTTTAGTTTTGTTTTACGTAAGTTTGAAGGAAAATGCGTGGTCTAATTGAGCTCATTGTCTTTTCTTTGGTATTGCGTTTCAACCTATTTTTGTGACTCAAACTATGACCTGTGTCTATGTCAATCAACTTGTGGATATCGGTCCAAATTATTCATGAACCTTCCTATACTTGATATCATAAAACGGAATCAATAATTCAATCGAATCCCTTAACAATTGCCCCTAATCCCATCCCATTTCAAATTGCTTAATAAGTAATAAGAAAAATTCTTCGAAACCCATATTCGAGCTTTAGCAGAATTAAAATTTCCATCTCTCAGTCCTCTAAGCTAAGACGATCCCTGAAGACTCGATGATAAATATTCATAGAAGGACGGAACCCACACTGTCAGCGGGTATTTCGTAAGGAACTTAGGAACCCAACCTAATAAATTCACAAGTTTAAGAGATAGGGAAGTAGGTAACAGGATTGGAAAATGTTCCCATAAAATCCACGGATTATGGGCCTTATCATGGACTGGGAGGATGTTTGATAGCAATGTTGTCTGGATGATACAGATTTAATATATAAAATTATAGTTCGGAAATTCCGTACGACTGGTGAGTCGATTCTCTCCGCTGCCATATGCCAATCACTAAAAACCTCTTAAGCATAAACAAAATATTTATTTTTTATTTATACAACATCTCATAGAGTTCATCGTAAAAAGTTATAAGTAGTTCAGACTCGTAGTAACATCGTTCGTTAATATATTTATGTACTACGCCAATGTTACTGAGGTCGTTGCTCCACCCGAAACTAATACACAATCAATCAATCACATTGATGCGCACACGCTCATAATTGATATGTATGAGTGACAGACAGCAGCACAAAATGGAAAAGTAACCAAAGAAGAACGCAAAGAAATTAATTAAGGATGTTTTTAAAACCCTCTTGAAACATTACAAAGCAAGTTTTGAAACTCAGTTTATTTACTTTAAGCAACACGAAAAAGTGGAGTAAATGAATGGAGCTACTGACTTGCGCAAAGGCTTGTTGGCTTAACTAAAATGAAGAAATTTTTGAGAGCTCTCATATTTTAGCTTGAGACTACATTTCTATCCGGCTACATGAATATTTAGCAACTATGCAATCTTCGGTGAAGTTTCACGATGAAGCTATCAAATTATTTTCAGCTTTTTGCAAGAAACGAGGAGCGTATTTGCTTCATTAACATGTAATCCTACCGGATTGTTTCGTTTCTGTTTTGTTAATGAATGCTAACTCTATTGCTTTTTTGTTTCGCGAAGCTACATACTGATGGCTAGTTTCCTTTCAGCCGACATGGAGCTTCCGTTTGTTTATTTATTTTTAAGCTACATTCTTACTAGAATTTATCTACTATTTATTTTTAATAGGTACTATGGAATTTTGTTGATGTTATTTATTGAGTGTTAATGGTTAGAATGAGTCACTTTGATTAAAGGTCATGATTTGTAATGTAGTAGCTATGCTATCAAACTCGACTACTTAAAAAAATGTAAACCAAAAGTTTGAATTTAAAAAAAATCCGTAACCCCTCTTGACAAGGTCACTGCGTTCATCAACATGTCTGACATACGCCAATGGATAACCGTAGATGTTATTCCAAAAACGAATTTCCTAACATTTCATTGGCTTTTTGACGCACAACTGCAGCAACTGACTTTGTACAAGCTTTCCTTGTACAATTTCCAGCGCTGAAACGGTCCAAAGATAATACAAAATCTCGTTTCCCCAATCAACAGTTTCACCGTACAGTATAAATTTTATTACGAGCATAGCGTGGGTACTTTGTGCGTTATCGCATGCCCGTTCATGCTCATCCAATATGAATGGCAAGGAATACGTCGTTTTTATATCGCCATTCCAAACTGTTCACAGCAACTTTACGATGATATTTTTTTGGTTACACAAAAATAAGACTTACGTAAACGATTTAGGGCTTAAATCTTGTTTTATTATGATTGCATATTTGTGGTTATAGTCGCACGAACAATAAAAAGTTTAATCTTTTTTATTCTAAAATAATAAGGCTCAACGCATGTTAAAATCGATAAGAAACTGCTCTCGATGAAGTAAGCACAATTTTTTCAAAATTTTTAAAATCGGTTTTATACCAATCGAGTGTGCTCATATAATGGACACATAAATTGAAACGAAATATTCCAAGAGCTTCAATCGTAGTAGCGGCGAAACTTCAAACGTATTTGAAGATCTTTTAAGTGTTTGTTTATCTAATTAAAGAAACAGACGTTTTTGTTAGACACATGTTTTGTTAAGGTCCGGTCATGTTTTGTCATAGTTTTTTACGGATTTTAAAATCTTGCCCGATGTAAGTCATAAAAACTAAAGATGTTCTTGAAGATGAATGAAATTGTAGCTAACCATTGTAGAATTTTCAAGTTGTTTTATAAATAGAACAACCTGAACTGAATGACCTATGATTTGTCAGTAATTGCAATGTGAAACAGCACATCATGAAGTGAATTTAAATAGGAGGTCCTAAAACTGTTCGCTTGTATATCACCACAAAAACTAAAATCAGAAATCTAATCAAAGGTTGTTTGTTAGACATCTATAAAAGCGCCCTTTTAATTGTAATGTAATGTTGTGTTAGAATTTTAAATATAGAATATTCTTTTCGTTTCTAACCGTTCGTTTTTTTTTGTCCCCAGGTCTTAGCGGTTCGAAAGCCGACCTGCAGCACAGGCGGGAAGTGTTCGGCTCGAACCTGATCCCACCAAAGCCCCCCAAGACGTTCCTTACGTTAGTCTGGGAGGCCCTGCAAGACGTGACCCTCATTATCCTGGAGGTGGCAGCCGTGGTCTCCTTAGGGTTGAGTTTCTACAAACCGTCAGATGACCCTGCTGATGTTGGTAAGTTTTAAGCACCTTTTAGTAACTGTTTCAAGGATAGATCCATTTTAAGACATATGTGTGATATGTGAAATAATCATTCCTCGACCATACTTTTGAAAAACTTAGCCAAAGCTCTGATATTATTGATCTATGAAAGTGAACGAAACTGTAGAAGCATTTATAGTTTCTGGCCATCCCCTTAGGAGGTCCTGAATTTCAGGCACCTGAGCTTGCAACAGATACAACTCAGACGCAACTTCTATATAAATTGTCGTCTACATTCATCATGTCCAATTCTGTAACATATCCAGTCACAGTCCACAAACTCATTCCCGTAACTGTCACCATAAGATACCATGAAAAGGTTACGATCGATCGCAAAACCCATGTGCTCAATGTGAATAATTCAGAGCGGAGTTTTTGACCCGTTCGAACGCGTGGGCCACATGCAAAGTCTTTAGTTGAACACAATATAAATGTTCTATATGGTTGATGTTGTCGATGTGTGTATATAGCCTTGCAAAGCGTCATTTAGCATCGGTGAGGATATAAATAGGTCCCCATATTGTATGGATTAGGAAAATGCTTACTGTAATTGGCGATGTTCTCAAAAATTTTAATAGAAGCTTTGTAGTAGCACATCTAAGAAAACTGTCCAGATAAGGTATAGTCAAATTTAGCAAGAATTCACAATTTGCTTATTCTACCAACGATCTGTTTATTCAATAAGAAAACAACAACGCAACTCAGGGAGCTGGAAATAATAATTCCAATAAAATTATTAGAGTCATATTTATTATAGTACACTTTCGTAAATTAAGTATTTTAGAATACTTTAGACTAAGGTAATATATATTAATTAATGTATTTTTTCTTTTCAATAACAATATGGAAACATTAGACGATCCTGGTAAGATTATGTGATTAGAAGTAACACGGTTGTTCGTTGTTAGAGCTATGTAGGTACTCGAGTACAATTGGCGAATAGATACATCACAATTATTCTGGGCACACACTTGACCAACGAAAGGCGAACAGCTTTCCTTCCGAGTCTCCGTTGTCGTTCGCGAAAGCATCTCGACGTAGTCAAGGAAGGCTAGCGACCGTACATTGTAGGCTTTCGTTGGTTTGTCTGCATCCAGCCTAACAACAAAATTCCTGTATACAACACTTGCAACTAAATCGATACTTTGTTGTTCTACTAAATGTCTGTGTTCGGGTATTCTTATGTCTGTTTCTATACCATGGTTTACTTCCACATGAGTGGATCGTAGTGCTGATATCGATATGTTTTTGCTTCGACATATAACAGAAAATATAATACCAAAGTTGGTTGGAATTCTAAAAAACTGTGTCGAATCAAGATCGTACCGAGAATGACTTAATATCAGCACTATACCGAGAATTGGCACTAAATACCACGACTTTTGCATCTTGATCAAATGATCTGTAACTAAAATTACATACGCTGCATTTTCTAGTCGAAATACACCCAGAAACACAGAACTATTGAATACATCCAACTGTAAAACAACATTCATTGAAGGCGGTTAATGATAAACAGTTTTCCACTTGATTCGACCACGAAATGCAGTTTCTATTCTAAAGTTAAGACTTTCGACCTTATGTGGTCAGTACTAGAGACCATGGTAATGGGGCATGTTATATTGATTTAGTTGCGCACATATCTTGAGTACCACATTGTAGAATGCACCCTGTAACCCTGTCCGACCCTGTAGGTTTATCTGTCCGCTTGCTAATACATGTAGCTCTATATTGTCTACAAATTCAGCAATTTTCTGAACTATGAAATATAAAAATATAGAAACAACCTCAGAAAGAAATGTCTCGTCGAGTTTGATTCTAACATCTGACTAGATATTTTAAATAAAATAAAATCTACATTCGTTCTGAATGATAACAAAGCGAATGATACTAACAACGTTACAGCTAAACTGGTTGACCGATATTGTGAAGGCATACCTGAATTCAATGAACTGAAATGAATCTACATAATCACATCGCGAGGCATGGCTGCCAACGAATTGAAATACGATCACATACATATTTCAACAAATTACGTGTGAAATGACCGAAATTCACAATTCACATGTATCGATATATTATATTCTTTGATGAGGTTTTGCTTGATAACATTAAAATCATTAAAAGTATCAAATTGAGCGTCTCTTTTATCTTATATTTCCTTTGAATGTCGAATCTCTTGCGTGAGGTTTTTTGTCACCTGTTTTAATCATGACATGCTAATCCTCTGTTATTAAGGATTTTATTATGAATCTGCCTCACACTTGTACATATGACTGAAGGTTATATTTACGTAAAGCTTACCAAAATATATGAGTTTATAGACACTTAGTAGTCTCAGTACTTTTATAAATACAATATCATCATCTGTTGTATTATTATCAGTTGATATTGTATTATTAATATCACCCATATCAATAGTATTGCGTGCGTCTAGATCACAATCTGTATCATTCGTAGCTCCTACAGTATTCTCATCTTAAGAGAAATAGATATAGCCTCAATCAAAAGCAGTCACTGCATTACCATTCCATCAATTAGTCCAATGAATATTACAGCCACTATTAAATTGAATGCCACACCGTTATTGAATCTGTATTCCACCTGATACGGTTTATTATATCTCCCTTCTCTCTCCTACTCTATATCTTCTCTATCTATGTCTTCTTCTAGTAGTGTGATTGTTTTACCGTTGTAGTGATGTTCGTCTACGATGTTTGTTTAAATGGAGTCTTTATGGAAAGTTACTTTCATGTTTAGTGAATGGTAATTAATGTTTCTAGCTGTTGTTATTATCGATGTATCTCCAACTCTTCTGATAAATAAATAGTACTTATCTAGAATCTACTTAAAATTGTAAATTATTGTCGAAAATTTTAATGTAGTCTTTAAGTTGTACCGCTTCGCTAAATGTCCTGCTATATGCTATAATGATATATACTTCAAATATTAGTTAATACTGATCCACAGTAATACTTCAAGCTTGAACACCGATATTAAGCACCACCTATGTTCTTGTACTCCTATTCAAGCCAACAGCTTTGAGCCTCCGTTTAATTACCAGCCAAAATAATAATTAAGTAATATATCTGTCGTAGCTAACTGACTTAATTAGCCTTTCAGTTATCAGCCTGGCCTTTTTACTATACGGCGCCGTTCAACTAGCAGCCTGAACAATATTCATTATAGGTTAGGTTGGCACGGTGACCAACCACTTGCGAGCCGAATTGGTCGCAGGGCACCAAATCCTCCAATCCAATCCAATCCAAACCTAACCCAGGTTAGAAGTGTGACCAATCGTGCGCGAGCCGAGCGACCGAAGCGAGCGGTGCCGCGGCAGTGGCAGGCGAGCGCTACTTCCAAAGGCTGTTAACTAAACGGCTAATCAAGCTAGTTGGCTGCGACATATCCACTATGTATATTTATTATGCATACTGCTCAGCCACTTTTCAGTTCACACTTTTAGGCCTGTATTTTACTTTTAGAACCACACTCGAGCATTACTTAAAACTAGTTCCACTTGGTTCTGGGTTCGATTCCCAAGTCGGACAAAGTGTTATTGGGTTTTTTCCATCTGGACTTTCTCAGTAGAAACCCGAAGTCTGGATTTGTGATCCCGGTTTATGGCAATTGGCTCGCCTTCTTTTACATGGGACTTAAAAATAAATGGCGAAATGTGGGTGTACATACTATAGATACACCTCTGCCTTACCGTTCAGGGAATGCAGGCGTGATGTTATATTATGGTGTTTCTGTATTCTCACTAGTAAAAAGACCCAAAATAAACAAGTTTGTCCAAAAATCTACTACGACTATTTAATTAAATAAAGCCGTGGCATGTTCAAATTAGTCGATAGCCGACCGGATGCTTACTATCGTGGCCCGTTCATTTGATATTCATTGAGCGCTCAACGCGTTAATGAATTAAATACTTCTTATCGGGCCCTGGGTGCTTCCTGGCTGACTGATAGTTTAACGAGGTGTAAGGAAAAAGAAGAAAAATAAAATTGCCTAGGAAAATGGGAGAATAGCGGTATTAGCATTGGCGAAAGATAAGAGCACTCTAAACAAAGTTTTAAAAATTTAAACCTAAATAAATTGGAGCAGTGTTGTATTAAATAACAAAATTAAACTAATTAAATTATGTACTTTATTTAATTCAACTAAATTGGTGTTGCTCTGTTAAAACCACAGACTGTTAAATGTATAACTTAAAATTATATTTATCTATGTACACACGCTACACATCAAGCTATACATTTCCAGTTTATGCTGATCTCACATTGTATAGGTTGTTTCCGTACAATGCGAGGTCAGCTCATACTGGAAATGTATAGCTTGATGTGTAGCCGTGTGTACATCTTATAATTATGTATTACCTATTACATCTATTTATACCTACTATGTATTACCCTAACCCTGCAACTGTGTACCCCTTCCCCATCCATTTAGAAGAATGTTTAGAACACCTTGTAATGTACTGAATATTTCTTAAGTATTTTATATTTTACCCGACTAATGACGGGTAATGTTTTTATCAATATAATTCATGTATATAACAGTAATTATATACATTTTTCAGCTCATCTTGACGAAGAGGAAGGTCACTACCAATGGATCGAAGGTCTGGCGATCTTAATATCAGTCATAGTCGTCGTTATAGTTACTGCGTTCAACGATTATACGAAAGAACGGCAATTCAGGTATGTGGAAAACTTTGTCATTTAATTTTATGAACCAACAAGCTTTTGCCCGCGTATATGTCGGATATCCTCTCACGGGAACTGACAATATATCCCATCCCTTAAAGAAGTACACAAAAACTAACTGTACAACAAATCATCCCCTGTTTTACCCTCTTGGGGGATGATTTGAACCTAACTTTCATCCCCTCTATCACCCCCTATAGGAATATTTTTGAAACAAAAAGTAGCCATGTCCTTCCCCAGGATGCCATCTATCTCCTTGCCAAATTTTGTCGAAATCCGTTCAGTAACATACAGACAGACAGACGTACTTTAGAATTTATAATATTAGTATGGATAATAATTAATAGGGACTGATCAAATACATTGGTGAAGGCTTTATTAGAAAGACCCCCACATGATTTTGCCTAGCAGTTTCATTTTGAAACACTACCTATCTATATATTTCCAACTTGATGTTGTCAGTTCAATCACCTCTCATTTGATGAAATGTTTATTCCCCATGTACTTGTTTTTATGGTTTTTGCTTCTACTACATCCAATTTTATTACCAGATGGAAAGTTTTTTAACCCCATGTCAAAGTTATAGTAATTGTCCTAGCGATCAATGCTTATTATCTTTTCACATGAGAACAGGCCTTTGCCAATTGCGTGATAATATTATTTAAAGGCCTGTGTTTTAAGCATAATCAGCCTTTTAACGTTCCTACTGCTGGACTACAGGCATCCTCTCTGTGAGAGGGAGTGGGCCGTAACGCAACACACGGGTCCAGTGCGGGTTGGTGGCCTGATTCAGTCATAACTACCAAATGAGTGGCTTGCTGTGTAAAGGTAGAGCGATAGATAACGTTCCTATTGCTGGTAGACAGGCCTCCTCTCTGTGAGAGGGAGTGGGCCGTAACCCATCACGCGGGCCCAGTACGGGTTGGTGGCCTGATTCAGTCATAATGTGTGCCTTGCTGTGTAAAGCTAGGGTGATTTCCTAGGGCCATTACATTTACTAATTGAGTACTATTTCCCATATTCCAGAGGGCTCCAATCTCGGATAGAAGGCGAGCACAAGTTCGCCGTGATCCGGGCGAACGAGGTAAAACAAGTGCCGATCAGCGAGATTGTCTGCGGGGACATATGCCAGATCAAGTACGGTGACCTACTGCCCGCTGACGGTATACTGTTGCAGAGCAATGATTTGAAGGTACGTTGGAATCAACTGTTATATAAGGTCCATGAGGGTAGGGCTGCCAGATGATAATTTGATAAAGGAGGGCAGATGGGTCTAAATACGAGGGTTTTCTGTATAAATGGAGGACATTCACAATAAAATGACTTTTGTACATTATTTTATTTTAATCATATTTAGCTGCGCTGCCAATTTTTACAAGAAGTTCTTGCTTTTCCAGCAAATAATTGTGAAAATCTTTACATGTCATGTTTTTGAAGTTGTATTGAGTAAGAATTAAAGATTTTAACTGACTGCACACTTAGTATGTTCTTCTCTTTGCTCCACTGAGTATTAATCAGTGAAAAACGATGTTTAGCAAAAAGGAGGACTTACAGTAGGTAAGGTAGGACGGGAGGACAAAACATAGAAATGGAGGACATGTCCTCCTTTTGGATACTATCTGGCAACCCTACATGAGGGTCTTTTTGGAGCTTTCGAGGGTCTGTAGCAGCGCTTAAAGAAGTCGTAAACTTACAAATAGAAGTGTGCAAGGTGCCACAAAGTTAGAAAGTCTCTAGGTTAAAACTTTAGGTTACATAGTCCATGAACTCTGGCTTGGTAGGCTACATTGTTCCTATTTCCTATGATAGATCACATTATGAATTCAAACCAAGATAAAAGATAATAAGAGGTATGAATAACAGGGTGTAAAGTTCACTCATCCTCTATAGAAAAGTAAGGATCCTCCGACCTTTGTTGTGTCTGGTGGGCAACTGCCCGACGACTGATGTCGGGACGTTGTATATATGCTAGTCGCGCGGCAAACTCCGCTTGCGCGATGCAGGATTTTGGATGGCGTCAGTGTGATGTTAAGTTCGCATGTGGCGATGTAGATGCCGCCACAATAACACAAAACAATACAAGAAATCAATAAAGCTCTAGGGTTTTCGAGTGTTAAATAACCTAAGCAGCGAACTATCGAACAAATAATCAGTTAAAGATATACCTATTCGATCTGATGATTCATTCTACAATACTCATTGACAACCACAACTACCTGTATCTTCAAACATCTGTCGTAACACTGCGGGTACTACCTATGTACATAAATGTGCTAATAATCAGGTACTTGTGTATCTTAAAGTCCATACGAGTCGTTGTTTCCAATTTGATGTTGATTCAGATAGTGCCATGCACGAAGACGTGCCCCACTCTGCGATGAATGTACTAGCCTTACTTTAGTACGGGGCGCGTCTCCATGGATGGCACTATCTTAATTTCCACTCAAACAAATATCAACTTTATATTAGTGTAAATAAAGTTGAGATCAGCAAGTCCTATTCAAAAAGTCATAAAAACCTTTAAGTTGTAGCGCAAACTAATTTTGTTTAAGTAGTTTTTCAAAACACACATTTGTTTACATATTCGGAAACTAAATGGCGAACGCAGTATACATTATCTGTGCTAATAGTCAGGTAGTTCTACCCTATCTGATTTGTATGAGTATTGATACAACGTGCGTCAATTGATAACCGAATGCCTTTGCCTTTGATAACGCGTTATTGGGTTATCGGTTGTAACTATGTTAACTATATGAAAAAAGCCTGCATAAAAAATATTTGTTGTCATGTCTAGACTTCTCTGTTATGTTGGGGTTGCCATCCAGTCTGAACGAAAGAGACAAAATACCCTTCCCCCCCCCCCCCCCCTCTGGTGGTAACCAGAGCATTGGAATACCTTTAAAGCAAGAATGAACAGGCCTCTTCTGGACACCCTCGTTCCATTTTCAACCTCATCCATTGCTTTCTATCAGGCGAGGTGGAGGTCCAGAGCTGGTCCATCCTGCAATAAATAAATAAATATGGCACTTAAACATAACTGGCCAAATGTGGGTACTACAGGTACACCTCTGCCTAACCCTTCTTGGATTGCATGCGTGATGTTATGTTATGTTAATAGAATCATCCTCTCTAACACAACGTGCTTTAAATATTCAGCATTATCAACATTTCCTTCTGTAACCTTATCCAAATTCATCAAGCCTTACTATCAAGTATTACTGTCAAACCTGCTGCCTGCATGCCAAGATACACACACAATTGTACGATTTGCGTCATTACTAGTCATTAGCGAGCCTAGATTGATCCGATAAGCCCTCATTTTAAGATACCACTGAAGTTTCAGATAACAGCCATTTTTTTATCATTTATTTTTTATTATATGTGTATATTTGTCTAGTGCTGATTTAGCGAGAATTATGTCATGTGATTGTTTGATTATGACATTCTTTTGTAATTATGGTAGTATAATGTAGGTATGTTGGTAATTATTTGCAGAACATGTTATGTAAAAGTCAACACGATGAATAGCAAAGATCCTTGATAATACTTTGGTTGATCTTTATGTTTTAGTCGTAGTTTTTATGTTATATTATAACGTAAAGTTAAATAAACTTACAATAAACACGTTGCACACACATCGCCGCATGTGAACTACGCATCTCACTGACTTCACGCAAAATCCTGCATCGCGCAAGTAAGGTTTACCGCGCAACTAACATACTCGTATATATCGTCCCGACATTAATTGTTGGGCAGTTGCCCACCTGACTCAACACACGTTTGGGGGTTTAAAACAGCCACTTTGGCAGAATTATATTATGAAAATATTATGAATCATCTTAAAATGTCACAAACTGACAATTCATAATTTGATCTGCGTGCGACTCATATTACGAAATAATTCATCTGTTTGACAGATGGAGATTCGTGAAATGGTCCACACATTATGAATTGCTTTATTGCTTTTGTGTCAAATTAGAGGAATCGCTAATGACAGCTGGAAATTCAGGAAATGAATCGCTTTTAGAGGAATTGCTAATGTGGCCGTTTTAGGCCCACTGGTCGTAGGATCCTCCCTTTTTTATAGAGGATGTGTGAACTTTACACCCTGTTCCTCATACCTCTACACACACAAAACACAATGTACACCACTACTACGATTATGAAACTCAAAGCAATTATTACAATTAAAACATTTAGGTACTTCGGAATTGTCAAGGAATCGCACAGGCAGAATGATGAAAGTTGCCCATTTCAAAAGCACAACAGATTCAAAAACCTCGTTAAAAGACCTTTCAATAGCTCCTTTACCAAGACCATTATAGCTAAGACCGCATGGAATAACACATTTACATAGAAGCCCCTGTATTTCTTATATAACCTACCTATTAAATGTGTAAATTATGAACTAATATCAGGTGAAATCTAAGAAGTATCGTATTACCCAGTTACTGGATTGTGTAGGTCAGATAGGCAGTCGCTCCATGTAAAATACTGGTATTTGGCTGCATCCGGTTAGACTGGAAGCCGACCCCTACATAGTTGGGAAATGAGCAGATTGGTTGATCAGCAGAAATCTATACTTAGTTCACTGTATGTTCCAGGTTGATGAATCGTCGCTGACTGGCGAATCGGACCATGTCAAAAAGGGTGAAGCATTTGATCCCATGGTGCTATCCGGTACACACGTTATGGAAGGTATGTTGAATCCTTGTCATAAGTTACTACGAAATATCTTCATCATTTCAGCCGAAAGACGTCCACTGCTGGACATAGGCCTCGCCACTTCAATCGGTTCTGTGCTTCCCGCATCCAGCGAATTCCTGCGACCTTTACAAGGTCATCGGTCCACATTGAGATGCCTTCCAACGCTACGTCTTCCGGCACGCGGTCTCCACTCAAGAACCTTTCGTCCCATCGGCCATCTGTTATGCGAGCAATGTACCCTGCCCACTACCACGCTGTGTCTATGGGCTATAATATCGAAGAAAATATGACATACGCTTTACGCATATCATTGAAAGTAAGCTTGTAGATGTTGATAGACATGATAAAGAATGGATGTAAAGCATTGCTGTATCACCACGTTTGGCAAAGGAATTGGTGATTGCAGTACTTTTATGGTTCGGTAAACAGGAAGTCTTTGCTGCCGATTGCTTTAAAATAATCCTATTGTTCTATTTAACCTGTCCGCAAAACGAGATTCTGTAGCCAGGCAGCATCACTTTCTGCCAGGGCCGGAAAGTCCGAAAGGGCCCTTGGCAACAGGCAACTGAAGGAACACGGGTGGGTTTTAGTCAGTAAAAGTCTTGACACGCCCTCCCAGCTCCGCCCAGAGCGGGAGAAGTCGATTGATGATTTCAAAGCCTCAAAAAAAAAAAAAAGGAGCATCACTTTTATTTGAATAATTGACATAAAACCAAAAAGCTGCAACGCTGCTTGAACACTATAAAGCAACATACACTGTTTAATGTGAACAACGTTTATTCACAACCCTAACCCAAACATTCCAGGCTCCGGCAAAATGCTGGTAACAGCGGTCGGCGTGAACTCCCAAGCTGGTATCATCTTCACTCTACTGGGCGCGGCCGTAGAGAAGGAACACAAGGAAATCAAGCAGATGAAGAAAGGTCAGTGCCCCCTTGTTCGGCTCGCTAACGTAGCATAGTGAACTGTCCCTAGACATGTACCGCCTTTCTGATGACAGGTGATGGCCATGTCATGTTCTTGTTTGTGATTTGTCTGTGGTTGTTCAAAATTGGGGAGTTTTTTTGTAGTGACACGTAGTGTAAATCGTCATCAGAAAGGTTGTCCTATAGCAAAAACCCCGCAACATAGTTTAGCTGTTACTCTGCTCATTTATCTAAGCTTGCAACATGCTTAATCAAAAATATACCTTAAGTCAAAGCGATAAAGTGTAATTTAGCTTGCCTAAATGAGCATAGTACGCCCCGATGCTTGGTGCATACATTAGTGTAACCAGTGACGTATGACCTCCCTCCCCCTTGTCATTGAGCCACCGCACTCCCCTCTCCTTTTGAAAGGGGAAAAAATCATAACGAAATTGGTAAAAAGTTTTAGTTTACACTTTTGTGCCACTAAAAGTGTAGCATGCAATTTTTTTTCTGTTTTTTTTTAAGTAGAGTGTTTAATATTAATAAAATTTTACAAGTTTTTTTTACCAATTTCGTTCCTAAAGTGAGATTATTTTATTTATTGATGACTGAATGATACCGAATGTTATTACGTTTTTTGTCTTGAGTTTAGTGTCTTTATCCATAGTATTGTTGAACGTTGTCTGTCTATGTTATATGTTTTAACTAATAGCCTGAAATGTTTTGTGACAGCATGACATTTATTATAAAGTGAATATTTTTTTTCTATAAATTATGCGTACGATCGATGTTGTACAATATATAAATTATTGTTCTGTCTCAATAAAGAAATAATCTCTTTTAAGAATCATAAAATTATAATTAAAATGATCCTAAAAGCATACATTTGTAAATGCAACTTTAGTCGCTATGTTTGAGCAGTTGAGGCAGTGAAAATATACTCAATTTCATTTCAAACTCTATTTCTAATGCTATTCATGAGACAGATAAAAAATCATTTAAGTTGAATTTTCTCTCTTGTGTATATTGGTTTCTCAAATGCTTAAACAGTCTATGACATGAAACCCTTTAGATTTAGTGCCACGACCAAACATAGTGTGATCCGTACAATGACATCCAACTTTTTTTTCTCCACCCCCGACCCCGGCCTGCTGCACGCACCTCCATGTCGCCGATCAACAAAAAATATAATTAAAAACAAAATTAAAAAATAAATAAAAACATACACATTCAATGCATCGTGTTACTGTCGTGTTGACTGCATGATGTATAATCGAAATATTATCCAATCGTTGTCATAAATGTGTATGCTTGTCTGATTTATATTGGATAAAAAAAATATCAATGGATATTGGAAAATTTGACGCGAGTAGAACGCAAGCAGCAACGCAAGTCTACGCAACGCAAGAGTCTGAGCGGTAAGTAACCTCCTTTGCTATGCCCCGCTTTACGTACTACCCTCCGTACACTCAGGGCCAGAAAATATACGCCTTATGTTCTATTTTACATATATAAAGGGTGGTGGTGCTTAGTTTTGTGGCTTCGAGCTTACCTGTGGGACTGGGTAGATAAATCTGTCCTTAAGTGTACTCTAAATGACATACTACTTTTAAGACACAATCTTGATAGTAATAATTACAGTAGTATGTTCCTAGTTAATACAGTAATAGAACTGTAGATTTAAAAGTAATTTTACTAATTTTCTCGGCCGTAAAACGTAGGTTCTTAATAAATAATACTAAATAAATTATAAAATAATATAAATACCATATTTCATTTTCACATAACAGCATCCTAGTGCATTCTTCTGTAGTAACACTTATGTAGTGTTCCTATTAACCTGTAATAGTGTATATTTAAGCATCTTGACCTTCTCCTAATATTAACTGAAGCAAATGTAGATAGAATTAAATGCAAAAAAGAACACCCTGTTGCACACTTTGTGAGAGTCCAAAATTAAAGTAATATTTTTTTTTTTTGTTATTTTAAGTACTTTTTGTGTTGACACTGAATAGTATTTATTTTTCAAAATTTTGATCACAAATTGACAGCCTTTAATCAAACGTACAATAACTAATAAATAAAAGAATAATCATTTCTTATTTAACAATTCATCGTTTCATTTCTGGCTGTTTTAAAGTAAAATCTATTGGCATAGTAACTAGTAAGATTCTATTCAATTCTGAGCTTAATTATTCCAAAATTTAAATATCGAAAAAAAAAAGGAAAAACGACAATAGCCCAATAACTGAAACGTTGACTGGCAATTGAGAAATTGTGAATTATGAATCCGTTGTAAACTTATTGTGAACCTATTTCTCTTGTACCTGTGCCACAGATGAATACAAATGGTTCAACTCCGCAAAATCATTTAAATAAAAAGCGACTCTTGCTACGATAATAAAGTGCAATTTTGGTCGCACAGTTCTAACTACTTACAGTTATATTCACCTAGAAGTTGCCTCTCTTTCTATCGCGTAACTCTTATATCTTCTGACTACGTTACGCCTACTGAATTCAACAAGTCGAGCCCGCCGCATACCTACTTGTAGCTTCATACCTAAAATGCGGAGTGAACTATCTGTATTCATCTGTGCCTGTGCTTGAAATGGGGTTCACCGTAAAAATACAACTGGTGATATTCTCAACCTTTTGATAGTCAGTCTCGCGTACAGATAACAAAGTTATGATGCTACACAGATACTGAACTTTTTAAATTCGTCGTTCAGTGCACTCCTAGGTAATGACCAGGGACCGAAAACCTTTATAAATTACGATACAGGCATCGAAGAATTTTGGTTACTTCTACGACTGAGGTTACCGCTATCTGGTTAACCCACGGACCCTAGAAGAATAAACATGTTACCTCTTTAATTTCGAATTTCACGAAACTTTTATAACGAGTATAAGTCTTATCCTGCGAATACATTTTGAATTTTTGACAGTGTTTTCATACAAAAACTGTCAGACGACAATTTTTAACTTTGATAAAATCAGCCCTTAGTGTAAGATTTTATTTCGGTTACCGGTATTAATACTGGTTTTATTCAATTATAGGTAAACTTAAAAAATATCTTTAAAAAATATAAATATTGTAACCGAAAAAATACCCGTATTGATCGTACCGGTTTCGGTCCCTGGTAATGGCTGACGGATAAGGTTTCCAATAAGTTTCTTCCAAATAAACATTACGTGCATTTCACGACAAATATATAAAGCCATGTATCTCGGCTGTGCAATTTCAAAATATGGCAACTAACATTTCTTAAAACACCGATTTGTTTAGAAATATCAGTGGCTAGATTTTGAAATAGCACAGCCGATCTGTGTAGCAACATAGTTTTATTTTTGAGCTATTGTCGCTTCAAAATCCCTTCGACAATCCTCTAAAACATCCCTCTACTACCAGGTGACGAGGACGCAACCCTCCCCGCCTCGGGCAACAACCTGGGCGCCAACCACACGCTGCCCGACGACAACCACGTAGCGCCGCCGCCCGACAAGCCGCCCGCCGAGACCTCGCACAAGAAGGAGAAGTCTGTGCTGCAGGCTAAGCTCACCAAGTTGGCTATACAAGTGAGTTCAATGTATATTCGTTTTGACGTGAATACGTCTTTAAATTTGCTATGGGAGGCAATTCAAAAAACTGATGATAACAAAATCGGGGGATACAGTTTGATGCTGCAGCTGCATAACTACATCCAAAATGTATTTATAAAATGTAATTTATTTATAAAATGTAATTTATATTATCTAAATGAACCAAAAATTCGAAGACGTGACATCTACCAACCCCCACCGGGCCCGCGTGGTAGATTGCAGCCCACTCCCTCTCACAGAGAGGAGGCCTGTGTCCCAACAGTGGGAACATTACAGGCTGATTAAAAATGAAAATAAATGATGATGATGAAATGCCTATACCTCTGAGGAATACAGATGTGATATTATTTTATACATTATCACATCACATAATCAGCCCATAATTTTCCCACTGCTGGGACACAGGCCTCCTCTTTGTGAGAGGGAATGGGCGAAATACACCACGCGGGCCCAATACGGGTTGTGCGTGTGTTATTACAAGCTTTATATTAGCTTGCTCTGTTCGTATGTGTTTCCGGTTACTCCAATTGTCATCCATTTTTCAAGCACTTCCTGGCATCCTTATGAGCTGGAACTTGGCATACTAATATAACTACCGAGACATTTTGAAAAAATGATACCATGGAGCTGGTTAGATGATGGAGGCGGAAGTTGGCCATAGGAACTCCTCAATCAAACAAGATAGCACCATCGTGTTTGGACTCATTGGCTATGCATTAACCAGTGCTTTAACACTAGGTGGTGTTTAGGGTCTGATGATGGAGCCGGAAAATTATTTTTAGTTAATTAAAAGCTTGTTTTTAAAAAGACTTTTATTTTATATTTTATTTTATTTCTTACCTAACCACCTTCTTCCTTCACAGATCGGTTACGCCGGCTCAACGATCGCAGTTCTCACCGTCATAATCCTGGTCATCAACTTCTGCGTGCACACCTTCGTGATCGAGGGCAAGCCGTGGAAGGCGACGTACGTCAACAACCTCGTGAAGCATCTCATCATCGGTGTGACCGTGTTGGTGGTTGCTGTGCCTGAGGGGTTGCCTTTAGCTGTTACATTGTCGCTTGCTTATTCTGTCAAGGTAAGATACCTCATAGTTTAATTTTATGATGCTTGTAGTGCGTCGGGGATGTTCGCGGATGCGCGTGTAGATTGTTTCTACACAGCCATGCGTAAGAGGTGCGCTTCGATGCGCAAGAGGTGCGCTTCCATGGTGCGCAGGGTGTGGAGCAGCTCCAACATTATCCTAAGCACGATTTCAAGTCGCCTAGACTGTGTTTTCGTGGGTCGCTGTTGTGCCATCTCACACGGGTTGCCACAATGGTGATCCAATACTATTTGTTTGTTCAGAACTGTCAGTTCTTACTAATAAAGTTGTTTGATCCTAAGTAATCTTAACTAATATTATAAATGCGAAAGTGTTTGTTTATTACGTTTTCACGCTAAAACGGCTGAACAGATTTGGATGAAATTTGGTATGGGATACTTTGTACCCTGGCTCGTGGCTAAGTAATAACAGCCGCTCGGGTCGATCCATCAGGTTAAGCTACGCTTACCGGGTTTGGTCCGTGGATGGGTGACCATTTTCACATATCGAGACTCCTCCGTGCCTCGGAAAGCACGTTAAGCCGTTGGTCCCGGCTGTCATTTGTGGATCTTTGACAGTCGTTACGAGTCGTGAGAAGCACGAAAGTCTGACAACCAGTCTAACCAAAGGGTATAGTATTACGCAGTTACTGGGTTGTGGAGGTCAGATAGGCAGTCGCTCCATGTAAAATACTGGTATTCAGCTGCATCCGGTTAGACTGGAAGCCGACCCCAACATAGTTGGGAAAAGGCTAGGCAGATGATGATACTTTGTACCCTGGAGAAGGATATAGGATACTTTTTACCCCGATAGTCCCACGGGATCGAGACTTACGTGGGGCGCAGCCAGTACTTGTATAAAGATAATTTTAATTCTAATAGTGAAGCCGTGGAAGGCCACGTGTATCAACAACCTCGAGAAATACCTCATCATCCTCCTAGGTTGTTATGACCAACAATGCCTAATGACTAAGGCTCGACCGAGATCTCGGTCTCGGTCTCGGTCTCGGCATTCTCGGCTATAAATCCGACCGAGAAATCTGTCTCGGTTCTCGGCTAATAATAGCCGAGATTCTCGGTCATGGCCGAGATTGTAACTTTGTTCGGAATGGCATTCAAATTTTACCGCGCGCGGCCACGCTCCGCCAGCGCGAAGTTGATTGGTGTAAGTAAGTGCGTGAGAGAGATATAATATAATGTTATGCAACTTTGATTATTAAAACAGTTTTGTTAAGCAGAAAGTACTGTATTAAAAATTTAACAGCATTTTTTTTTTTCACGCACTGTCTATTCTCGGTCTCGGCTCTCGGTCTCGGCCGAGATATTATTTTATTCTCGGTCTCGGTCTCGGTCTCGGCCGAGAACGAAAAACCCATCTCGGTCGAGCCTTACTAATGACCTATAGGGTCACATGTTTTTGACACATTTCGTCCAGAAATAAACAAGTTTCTTTCACCCACAGAAAATGATGAAAGACAACAACTTAGTCCGTCACTTGGACGCGTGCGAGACCATGGGTAACGCCACAGCCATCTGTTCTGACAAGACTGGCACACTCACAACCAACCGAATGACGGTCGTGCAGTCTTACATCTGCGAGAAGCTCTGCAAGGTCACGCCCAACTACCGGGACATACCGCACGATGTTGCCGAGACTATGATAGAGGGGATCTCTGTTAATGCTGCGTTCACGTCGAGGATTATGGTGAGTTTTTAATCTGTCCATTTTTCATTTGTGCGCTGGGTCACAAAAATTAAAAAAAAAAAAAAAATTGTACAAATAATTCGCTCTGCAAAATCATTTAAATAAAAAGCGACTCTTGCTACGACACAATAAAGTGCAATTCAGGTCGCACAGCGTTAATTACCTACACCTAGAAGTTGCTTCTCCTTCTATCGCGTAACTCTAAGACCTCTTGTTAACGACAACGGACAACGGTCCGATTCGGCCCTCGTCGTCAACACACTTCTATGAAATGACGTGGTCCACTGCATAGGATCGACGATGACGGGTATAATTGCCCGTCGCGTTAAACACCCACACTAACCTATTGAACAATGCGCGTCGGCCGTTATAAAAATCGAACCGTTGTCCGTTGTCGTCTTGTCGTTAACAAGAGCTCTCATATCTTCTGACTATGCAAAATCTTCTGACTAAGTTCACCAGGTCATCTAATAATAATACTAATATGTTCCGACTTATCCATAATAAAATATGTAATATTTTATCCACAGCCAAGTCTAGACCCAACCGGTCCCCCAATGCAGGTCGGAAACAAGACAGAATGCGCCCTCCTTGGCTTCGTAGTAAACCTAGGACAAAGTTACGAGGCAGTTCGCGAGAGGAACCCAGAAGAGTCGTTCACAAGAGTGTACACTTTCAACTCGGTGCGCAAGAGCATGTCGACTGTGGTACCGTACAAGGGAGGATATAGGCTGTATACTAAGGGAGCTTCTGAGATTGTTTTGAAGAAGTAAGTAATTTATTTAACTCAATAAAACTTACTTTTAGCAAAAAATATTTTTTTTAGTTTGTTTTGTCGCCTAATGTAAGTGAGGGGAACTAAGTAGACAAGCCACATGGGTGATGCATTAACTGTATACCGTAAAATTCTTTTCTACTTCTGGACAATATGTGTGTGGCGGCATCTACATTGCCACATGTGAACTACGCATCAAAGACCTGACGTCACATAAATCCTGCATCGCGCAATTAGAGTTTACCGCGCGTGTATTGATTAAAATTGTTTATGTCTGCAATTATCCGACTGCAGGGCAAAAGGCTAAGGCTCTATTTCCTAAGGATAACTATATAACGACTAAGTAATTGATTGACGTTTGTCATTTCAAGTTTTTGTGTCACTGCCCGCTTATTAACATTTGTGACCTTAAACGACCATAGTATATTACGAAATTTCAATTCTTCACACAGTTAAAACTAATCTTACCTCTCTCCACAGATGTGCATTCATCTACGGCCACGAAGGACGTTTGGAGAAGTTCACACGCGACATGCAAGAGCGACTAGTGCGGCAGGTCATTGAACCCATGGCCTGCGACGGACTCAGGACCATCTCCGTAGCCTACAGGGACTTTGTGCCCGGCAAGGCTGAGATTAACCAGGTAAACTGTCATGGTATTTGTAAAATTGAAGGTAACAGAGAACTTTAGAGGTCAATTAAAAACCTATACCCAGACTCCTATCCGATGCGATCGTCGCGCGAGTACGCAGTCGCAGCGTTCTTTTGTATGAATTATGACTTATAAACGCGACTTGATTGATCGCGCGATGGCTTGCTACAGGATAAAGCCCCATTTGCACGATGACCGCGCGTCCTATTTAAAAGCGATCGTCGCGTCAATATACGATCGTTCGAACTTTTTGTTCGTTGAACCTCAACGCGTGGTCGCGCCGACAGAGGACGCTTTACGGTTTCCCGAACAAAAAGTGACATATACACGCGAAAAAAGAAAGAATAACGTTTATTTTGGACACTCGTGAAACACAAAATACAAATAAAAAGTTAAAAATAATGTTTTAACAACAATAGTGTGCGCCTCACGGCTGCGCCAAAAAGGTTCATTTCAGCATTAATGCCAAACAGATACTGTCTGACGCTGGTTTTCTAATGAACCTTTAGTTTAGTCATCAAGTCATCTACATTATGTTGGAATGTAATTTAGGTCCCCACCTATGAAATTGGTGTTTTTTTTTCTCACAAATAAAGAACCTCCTCACTTCTATGATTTAAAATATTCATCAATTGCTTGGTATTATATCGAATAATGACCATCATAGACAACTACCAATAGTAAAAAAACCTTATTACTTATAGTTTTCTAAACATAAAAAGTACCTTAAAAATGACTCCTCATTTTGCTCAGAAATGAACACAATTTTTTTTTTAACTTAGCCATAACTTATTTTTGTCGCTTAATATAAGTGGCATACGGTATCTTAGTTTTTAAACATGAGTGCATAAAAGTTTTAAAACATTACTGTTCATGGTTGTTAGTATGAAAAATGCAACTTCTTTCAAATTCCCCATACAAAACGCTGATTTCATAGGATACCTAATACTTTGTATTATTAACAGAGAATTAATTTACCATTTGTTTTGGTTTAGGTGCACATAGACCAAGAGCCCAACTGGGACGACGAAGACAACATTGTGAACAACCTGACCTGCCTGTGCGTTGTCGGCATTGAGGATCCTGTGCGACCAGAAGTACGTATACATTACTTTTTATATGTAAAATACATAAAACATGACATAACATCACGCTGTATTCCCCGGAGGGCTAGGCAGAGGTGTACCTATAGTAAACCTACATTTCGTTAATTATGTAAAGCAGGCGATACTATTGCCATCAACCTGGCACAGATCCAGACTCCGGGACTCTGGGACCCTAAGTAATTCCAGATGGAAAAACCCAATAACACTTTGCACGACCCGGGAATTGAACCCAGGACGTCATGCTCAGCAGTAGTGCTTGCGACCATTAGCCTACGAGGCAGTATGTAAAATACGTCAGTGTTTTGTACACGTTCCAGTTTTTTTTTTTTTTAACAGTCATTAGAATGTATATCTATCCTTTTCCCAACTATGTTGGGGTCGGCTTCCAGTCTAACCGGATGCAGCTTAATTTCAGTATTTTATATGGAGCGACTGCCGATCTGACCTCCACAACCCAGTAATTGTGTAATACGATACCCCTTGGTTGGACTGATTGTCAGACTTTCGGGCTTCAGACGACCCGTAACGACTGTCAAAGATCCACGAATGCATTGCTTGCTTGCCCGTGCTTTCCGAGGCACGGAGGAGGTTCGGTATGTAAAGATGGTCACACATCCACGGACCAACCCCGGCAAGCGTAGCTGAACCTGATGGATCGACCCGTGCGCCTGTCATTACTTACCCAAAACTTATCAAAACCCGTAACACGATTTCCTATAGCCGACTGTAATAAGCATTTCTAATCCACAGGTACCCGAAGCCATCAGGAAATGCCAGAAAGCTGGCATCACGGTCCGCATGGTGACTGGCGACAACGTGAACACTGCTCGCTCTATAGCCATCAAGTGCGGCATCATCAAGCCGACAGACGACTTCCTCATCCTAGAGGGCAAGGAGTTCAACAAGAGGATCAGGGATACTGATGGAGAGGTATGTAGGATGCTAAGTTGGCCAGTTACTGGACATATATATATTTATATTTATACGTACATATACAATGTGGAGACGACAATACAACAATAAATGAAAACACTGGCAATACTAATGCATAAGAGTATTTTGGAACTACCAAATAAATCCTAACATCGAAATTAAAAAAGTCATTTTTTCAAACAAACTAAATAGTAGTGATGGTTCGACTATGGGGTTTGCCGATCTTTGACTAGCTATCGTAACTAAACTATTGGATATATTTGATTAATTTTTTGTATGTAGACCGAGAACGTCATTAGATATACGGAGTTTCATTTTTTGTGTTTACCTTGAATATTGTAGATGAAACATTTTACTGAAAGAATACATTATTTGAATTTAAAAAACAATTTAAACTGCATTCATAGATAGATATTTAAATAATTACATGGTTGAACCGGGAATCGAACCCGTTACATGAGAAAAATAATCATTCCGATCGAAAGGAGGCCCTTTCGATCGGTATGATTATTTTTCTCATGTCATCATAAGAATTATTTTTTGCTAAATAACATAGTGTCACAAATAATACTTTAACACTACTATTATATTTCACAGGTACAACAGCACCTACTAGACAAAGTATGGCCGAAACTCCGTGTGTTAGCCCGTTCGTCACCCACAGACAAATACACTCTGGTCAAAGGAATGATCGAGTCGAAAGCGTTTGACACGCGCGAAGTAGTCGCTGTGACCGGAGACGGTACCAATGATGGACCTGCCTTGAAGAAAGCTGATGTTGGATTTGCTATGGTAAGAAGTACTTTATTTGTATAGGCATAAGCGTTTAAATTAATTGTAGATGGTGGTTTTGATCTTTGACAATTAATGGAACGGATGTCAAGTGGTTCCTCAGTCAATGATAGTTCAGAATTAGGAAAACTTTTTTTAACACTACTTCAAAATATTTCAAACCACTTTTAAATATTATTTATTAATTTATGTGTATTAGCATCCATCGTGAAGAATCACAGACCATGACCTGGGTTAGGGAATAGGATACTTTTTATCCCGATATTCCCACGAGATCGACAATTATGCGGGTTAAACCGCAGGGCGCAGCTAGTGTTACCTACCCCACACAAATTAGAACACCACTACCTGCTATGTAAATAACAGTGACGAAGTAACTTAAAACATCGTCCATATATACTTAGTGGGAAAAACCTACCTAATATTGAAGCTAACTCAAAAACTACGCAAGCAAAGTTTATAAAATGTATATGGGGCCCATCTCTGAAGCATGAACTACCAAACAAAAAAATAATCATCAAAATCTATTCATAATTGGCGGACTAATCGCGTAACAAACACACATACAGACGAATTGAGAATCTCCTCTATTAAGAAGTCGGTAAAAAAATAAAGGACGCTTATAATCTAACCTACATTTGTTTCCAGGGTATCGCCGGCACAGACGTAGCAAAGGAAGCGTCAGACATCATCTTGACAGACGACAACTTCTCATCGATAGTGAAGGCCGTGATGTGGGGTCGAAACGTCTACGACTCCATCGCCAAGTTCTTGCAGTTCCAGTTGACCGTCAATATTGTAGCAGTTATTGTGGCGTTCATTGGAGCCTGTGCGATACAGGACAGTCCTCTTAAGGTATGAACTGATATTATGAATGAAAGCACGAAATATTATGCATCCTGAGAACCTAGACTAGTGACAATCGCTTCGAAAGCGTTTCGTTTTTTTACAACGACTTTCAACAGGATTGACGTAAGCTTTTCGATAGCATATGTCAGTCCTATACATTTTTGCCTTTTCCATCATCGTTATCGCTGATAGAACGTCACTTTGTCTAGGGCCTCTGTGTAGAATAGGCTAATGCCTAGGCTGTCCGATTGTCAAAGTCAAAGTCAAATAATTTATTTCAATTAGGCACATAAAAGGCACTTTTGAACGTTGATATACTTTAAACCTCTCGAGATGCAATCAGTACTCAAATTAGTCTAGTTCAAAACTAAACACTTTTAACCGCGTCTGTGGTCTAGTGGTTAGACCACCTGTCTCAAACCCAGAGGTCCCGGGTTCAATTCCCACTGTGGGCAAAATGTTCTGCTTGATTTGGTTGGTGGTCCTGCTTGTTCTAAGCCCGCCTGGCTAGCTACCGCCATCTTATCTAAGTCTGTAGCCATAACAACAATGTTAACAGCATTGTTGTGATTCTCCAGTTAGAGATAAAATAGCCAGTTCCTTTGTGGTTGAGGATTCTTGATGAAGCTCCTTTCCACCTTCGGCCCGATCATCACTTACCATCAGGTGAGATGAAAGCCAAGAGCTTCCCCATAGTGAATAAATAATAAAATAAAACTTAAACTTTCTTCCCTCCACAGGCAGTACAAATGTTATGGGTGAATCTTATCATGGACACGCTAGCCTCCCTAGCCCTGGCCACAGAGATGCCTACACCTGACCTGCTTCAACGAAAGCCCTACGGACGAACCAAGCCCCTCATCAGCCGCACCATGATGAAGAACATCCTCGGACAGGCCATCTACCAGCTCTTTGTTATATTCTCGCTGCTCTTTGTCGGTAAGTACCAGTTAAAACCTTCACTGATTGATCTAGAATTTGTAATGCGTGAGCGACTCTCACTCAAGCAAGTCTCTTGTAAATGGACAATTTAGATTCCGGGAAATGTGTCAATGTTTTACAGATTTCAGTTTACTTAAACTTTGCCTTCGTTACTGTACAGTGTCGAAGCGATAACTATTTAAACAAACCAAGATTAGAAATTCAAACAAACCTTTTTACAGTCCGTTCAACCAATTTTGACTTCTATACCGTAGGCATAAGGATGGCAGTATAAGCAAAAAACGTTACACAATACCAACTGCCTACTGCAGCTGCCATTTGTCATGACACCAACGCAATAGAAGTCAAAATCGGTTGAACGGACTGTAAAAAAGGCTTATTTAAGTGTCTAATTTTATTTCAAATGCAGTATAGTAATTTACTTGTTGGTTAAAAAGGTGTGTCCAAACGCATCGCCACTCAATGTTTGGACATACCTTTTTAACCAACAAGAAAATGACTAGAGTTCACAGCAACTCAATAGACTTCTATAACCCATGATCACTGACCTTCCATTTTGTTCCTCAGGCGACCGACTCCTGAACATCCCATCAGGCCGCGGCCAGGCCCTCGGCACGGAGCCCACGCAGCACTTCACCATCATCTTCAACACCTTCGTCATGATGACGCTCTTCAACGAGATCAACGCGCGCAAGATACACGGCCAGAGGAATGTGTTCCAAGGACTGTTCACCAATCCTATCTTCTACTCCATATGGATCGGGACGGCGGCTTCGCAGGTATGTTGGGTTATGTGTGGGTTATTTCAACCAATTATTATCTACATTATCTACAGTATGCAAGGGTAAACACCGTTGTCACTCAAACCATGGGTAGTTGACTTAAATATAAAAATAAATGACCCAGTAACAACAAAAAAAAACCTTATTTTCATAAAAAGATTTAAAAAAGTAAATATCCATCACTGTCCCGATACTCATGGATACGCGTTCGAGAGAGCTGCGAAACAGCTGACGGCCGGTCATGTAACGTCCCGCGCGCCCCGCCCGCGCCCGCCACCCGCCGCCCGCCGTGTTGAGACGCAAGTTCGTTGCCCTTGCGTGTAGGGTGAAATATTGTTGTGGAAAAATGTAGATTTTCATTTTAAAAAAAAAGCATAAATAAATTCACCATAAATTATTAGTGTCTCCTATAAAATTCGAGAGATTGAGGAAGACCATGAAAAGCGGTTTATTATAGTCCGTGCGTTATTAGTCACCGCCTGAGGTATGTGGTGACCGCCTCACCGGAGGACGTAGACAAAGCCAAGCTAATTCAGTCTGACAATCTTCTCAAATCCCTTCCCCGTCGTACAGCTTACGGTATGTCAGGCGGTGACTAGCAGTCGCGCACGGACTACACTGTTTTACTTCCGACAGATATAATGCAATTTGTACCATCACTGCAAAAACCTCATTCACTAAATTTTTTGACTTATTTCTAACAATTTTTTATGTTCATTACACAATATTTGTCAACGATTCCAGGTGGTAATCATCCAGTTCGGTGGCATGGCGTTCAGTACGGCCGGGCTGTCGATAGACCAGTGGCTGTGGTGCCTGTTCCTGGGCGCGGGCACGCTCGTGTGGGGCCAGCTCGTCACCACCGTGCCCACCAGGAAGATACCCAAGAGACTGTCGTGAGTACCACTCCCACTACCACTGAGTAGTACCCGAACGTTAATATAGCACATCATTTTTTAGAAAGAAAGTGTCATAATATCTGACAGTGTGTGACAGACCTACGCTCTACAAGGCCATTTTTAGGGTTCCGTACCCAAAGGGTAAAACGGGACTCTATTACCAAGGCTCCGCTGGCCGTCCGTCCGTCCGTCTGACACCAGGCTGTATCTCATGAACCGTGATAGTTAGACAGTTGAAATTCTCACAGATGATGTATTTCTGTGTACAATAAACTTGTTGTTTTTGCCATTTTTGTAGATAATGGTACGGAACCCTTCGTGCGCACGCTCGCACTTGGCCGGTTTTTATTAAATTTAATACTCTATGTGCCAGACACACTGGGCTGACCCGCGCGGCGCCGCGAATGAGTTGTAGGTCGTTTCGAACCCTGTCAGGCGCTTTACTTTGCGTAAATAATTATTTCATCACCACTGCTGTTATCCCAATTTATATAGGATCGACGGCAGCTTGTCCACCTCTTCTTTATGTTGCATTCTCTTGTCCGTAAACCAACATTATAATTTCTATTTTTATATATTCCTACACCATAGATAGGTAGGAGGAGCTCGTGGCTAAGTAATAACAGCCGCACGGGTCGATCCATCAAGTTAAGCTACGCTTGGTTGGTCCGTGGATGGGATCGGATGATCTTTACATACCGACACTCCTCCGTGCCTCGGAAAGCACGTTAAGCGGTTGGTCCCGGCTGTCATTCGAAGATGCTTGACAGTCGTTACGGGTCGTCAGAAGCCCGAAAATTGATAACCAGTCTTACCAAGGGATATCGTATAACCCAGTTACTGGGTTTTGGAGGTCAGATAAGCAGTCGCTCCATGTAAAATACTGGTATTCAGCTGCATCCGGTTAGACTGGAAGCCGACCCCAATATAGTTGGGAAAAGGCTAGGCAGATGATGACACCATAGATAACTACATATTTTGATCCTTTACAAAAAAAAATACTGTTTTCCCAGATGGGGCCGAGGCCAGCCCGACCCAGAGACGATCCAAGCGGGCGGGGCTGACTATGAAGGGGACCTGGACAAGAAGCCGCGCGCCGGCCAGATCCTCTGGATCCGAGGTCTGACGCGCCTCCAAACGCAGGTACGCACTCCGCCGGGCACGCGCACACGGCACACTGGCGACATTCAGACGGGTGACATGTGCTTCGGAAATAAATGTTAAATTAGTCAAAGACGAAGACCTTTTGTCATTATTTTATCACCGTTGGTCATTTTTTTTTTTAAGTCAATGACTCGCAACTTTTATTGGTAGTTTATTTTTTTACTGTACTTTTGCTGGGGCTGAAAATACCTTAAAACATCCTTAAGAAGATGATACACGGAATATAGTTAAATTGATTTGTAAGGGCAGATGTGTTCTTTTCGATAGACAAGCAATAGAGTAAAATTTAACTTTTTATTTAATGAATTTAATTATTAACATTAACGTTTATTCAACAAAAAAGAGTTTAGATATCTTTTTTATAAAAGTGATAATATGTTATGCAAAAAACAACAGCAATATGGCAATATTTATTGATTTGGAAATACATCCGAGTTAGAAAAAATCGAATGTAATGTAAGCTAACGAAAGAAAATTAAGTAATTGCCAAAGACTTCTCCGAAGAATCTCATACAAAAGTACATGTCATCCGTCATACATTGCTATGTGGCTTAATTCAGCAGCTGAAAAGTCGCTGAATTTCGTCGGGGCTTTAATAATTTCATATTAAAATTAATCACAGTTTTTTCTATGAAATTATTGGGAAACTAGGAACACTACACAAAATGGGATAAATGTTGGAGTTGATGTATGTACATCATCATTTTGTGGGAATCCAATGGTTGAACAAAGTTTATTCATGCCTGAATATATTATTTGGGTTTGAATAAATTTTAAACTGCAAATAATAGTCGAGAACTTTAAAATTAAATTTCAGAAAAATATAGTTTTATGTAAAAGCGTCTGACTATTATTTACAGTTATTATTTTACTGGCGGCATTCTTAATAAATAAGTAATATCATAATTTGGAATTATACAGTTTTATTACATTCAATAGAGCAAAATAGTCGTATACATTTAAAGAAGCTGTCAGTAAATCCTCATGGGTTACATCATGAATTATTGGCGTTGATATAAAGACTGATAAATTAAAAAAAAAACATGATGATATACCATGCTAATTTATAAAAAAAATATTACTGTGCATTTTTACCAAAATACGAATAAGTGTTAAAATTAGTAAACATGTCACAGTAATAATAAAAAAATATAAAAAAATCTAAATAATAATAAAAAGAGAAAAGAAATCATTAAAAAAGTATTAGGACTCGCAGATTACATGTTCGAGTTTTCGAAAGAGGGATAAGTTTTGAGTTTACAGCTTTAATACATACAAATATATATACAGCAAAGGTCAACAGGTCAACACTCAAGATACCTTGGGCATCCTAACGCTAAGTCAACGATATTATTGTCCTTATTATATATACTTTTACTATTTTTGCATACAAACGAATATAACCACCATTTTATTATGCATCCATATAGACTATATCGTATAGAATCTATAGAGATTACGCTCAATCATCTTTATATTACACATCCTTTGTTCGTACAGTAAGCGGGAACTTTCACAGTACGAGTCGAAACAAATAATAAATATTATATATTTCATAACAAAATAATAATAATACACAAATAATTTAATCCGTAAAAAAACCGAATTTCAAAATAACTGTACGTTATTTTTTTGTTTTTATTATTTCTTTCTTGGTTTTTTTCTATTTTTATTTTCTTATTATTTTACGTCTCGTATTTTTCGTTTCATTCTCCTATACTTCTGTTCTTTTCAAGACATTTATTTTAATACCTACACAGAGAAACACTTTACAAAGTAATAAATAGTAGTATACGCTATTATTATTTTTGGCCCATGATTAACGTAGAAATTAACTCATTGTTCGGTCACTAATTTTGTTTTAAAAAATTTTTTTTTTTTTTTTTCATTTAAAAAAAATCCCAAAATTGGCAACCGAACAATATTGAACTTAGAAGTTTTATTTATCCAACAAACTATTTTTCATTTTACTTCTTTAGACCTGGTTTCATGACATGTATGTATTTGTTTATTGAACTTGATTTTTATCTATTATCTGTATTTCAGTCTTCAGATTCACACCCTGCTGTCTCCTGCTCTAAATCCTTATTTGTCATGAAACCGGGACTCCCCCGTTAGTGTCATTAGATAGACTCGAAAGTAACCGCCATGCATGAACCGCAGTATAAAAATTGCAGTCTGACGCTTCCCGTTTTTATTTTATTTTTACTATATTTAATACCTGAGTTGACTGCCGCCCTCCCCACTACCCATTGGCATGCTCTTTTAGGCTGTGACAATGTTACTTATCCCTCGTATTTACCTTCAAACAGTTACTATGACTACCCCGATATATAGATATATAAATATAATAATTACTCAACATAAACCACATCGCGGTATGAATATGACTATCTCTGTCTTACCTATCTTTTATTTAACTCTAGTCATACTGACTGTTTGATTTTTTTTTTTTACTATTTTTGTTTTATTTTTGTCTGTTTTTATTTTTTTATTTTTAAGAATAGTATTTTTTGCTTGTGATACGCCAACCCGAAACATCCTCGCTACTGATCCAAAGCAACCCAGCTCTGTAAATGACCGCCGTTACAAAGAACCTGGTAGTGACAGGCCCGCACGGCGTACCGACTAACAAACGTTACCGATATCAAAGTAATAAGCAGTAACATGACTTGTTCACATTCATAATAATTTATCCACTTACATATATTATTTTAATATTATTTTTGTACCAAGTTGTGTTCAGTTACTGCTGTTAAAATGAACGTTAATTTGAGTGTGGAGTGGATTTTTCTTGAGAAAAAGATTAGTAATATACACACGTAGCGAGAGCATGCCGAGTGTGCTCTGTACTAACAACAAATTCTAACCGTTTACGGTGGAACCTCTCTTTCCTTTGCCGTTGTGTTGTTGTCAGTGTTTTATGTTTTGTTTTTATTTTCTGTTTTTTTTTTTGTGTTTTGTTTTGTTTTTGTGAATGTTGTCCCCGTAGTGGCGTGTTATGTCGGGGTGTGTTTGGTCAGGTGGGTACAGCGTCAAACTGGGCGGCGAGGTCCATCATCCGTAGTTTTGCATTGCCTTGCCGTTGGAAAGTTGCCTTCTTTGTGTTATTTTGCGTAACTCTTGTTAGGCTTGATGTAGTGTCCATTATTGTAAATGTATATAGCGGTGCTCTAATGCAGCGTTGCAGGTAAGTATAGTATGTATGTAGAGACAAATAACCAGTACTCAAATTTATAAAAAAAAAACAATAACAAAAAAAAAAGTGATTTTGTTTAGCTTTCTAACTTTTTTGGACGTTCTAAGATTGTGCAAATATCAAAGTATTTTTTTGTTTTTAAAAACAAAACTTTGAATTTTATTTTTAAATAAATACCTAGATATTTTCACAATAAAACACCGTCAAAAATACTAAAAATACAATATGTTCCTCCTTGGCTCCTAAATAGATGTTTAACAAAAAGTTGACGATAAACAATAGCATGGTAGATGTTATAGTGTAAGTACCTGTTGTACCAAGTATATGCGGACTACCGAGCCACCACCATAGAACGCATATGGAATTTGATATTAAACATAAATAGAAATCAGTATAAACGTTACTGTATATTTAAATAAATAAAGCCTGATGGCACTTAAATTAGGTGTAACCCAAGATTAGGTTTATTTAGTGCACCCTCGTCCTTATCCAAGCATCTTAGGCGTTCCCTGCGTTGTTTAGGAGTAGTTTAAACGGCTGTCGATCTTCAGGGTAGCTAAGGCCTCGATTCGTACCCCTTATTATTTTCTCACATTTTTTTTTAATTTTGTCTCTTTGTTTTCTCCTCCGTTGGCACTCTTCCGGGTCATATTCGTATCACGCGACACTGGTCAGTCCTGGCCCATACACGCATCAGTATACACGATACACATTATTCCATTTCGTTTTTATTTCCTGATTTTTGTTTTGTTTTAATAAAGGGTCTGTTTTTCCGTGTTGGCCTGCTTGCGGCTAGGACAGATATGGAACAGATGTTTAATGATTTAAATGTTGTTGATAAATGATTTTTTTTTTGACCTCATCATCTCATGAATCACTATTTTTTTTGGTTTCGTGTTTAATTCTTGAAAAAAAAACAGAATTTTACAGTGTTGTCAAGGTGTTGAACTTTTTAAACAAAGTTATTTAAATTTAAATATAAAAATACTAAAAAAAAATAATAATAATAACATCTTCATAGCAGAATAAACACATGTTAACTAATCTAAGCAAATGTGTTATTTACAGTGCAATAAACACAGTATAAATAAAACATATTATAAGTAACAAAACTAAACAGATTCAACATATTGGTCAGATATTTTAACAAAAACCAACCTTCTTACCAATACAAATCGTCCCCAATGTGCACTCCCTAAGATGCATGATCAACCCACTGATGTATAACAAAACCCACCTACACTGAGATGATGACGTCACTTAACCATAAAAATACACGGAGACTGACGTCACCAGCCTTGTCAATAACTGCACAAATACGACGTCCCCGTACCATACCTGGAGGTCTTCATTTAAGGCTAAGTAAAGTTAACTCCAACCTGCCAAAATACAAATTTGCCTCCAAGGTCCCAAATACAAATTTATAAAAAAAGAACAAAACCCCGTGCCATATCTGTCCGGCGGCAGTTGTAAAGCTAGGGCTGCGCACGTAGGACGGTGTCGAATGGGGCGTGGAGCCGCGCGTCGTAGAGAGATGTTGTTGGCAGCCCCGGCCTGTGCTGGAGACCGAGGTCTAGTGGCGGCCGCGGCGGCTCGCGACACGCTGCGTGCACAGGACGCTGACGGTACCGCACCCGCCCCCCTAGCCCCCTAGCCCTCTAGCCCCCTAGCCCCTAGGCGCGAAACAGTTAGGAACAATCATGACCATAAATATGTGTAAACTTAGCAACATTATAAAGCGGATTTCTCCTGAATTTATTGGTTAACATTTTAGATGCTACGAATAAAGTATCTTCAAAAACAGACTATTATGATATAGGTCTTATCTTGAAGTCAAAATCGTTATTTCAAGAGAAAATCGCTTCATAATTTGGCTAAGTGTACACATATTCATGCTCGTGACTGTACAGAAGACCGGTTCCATATTACGAGAGAAACACGCATGCAAACACTCGACGATCTCAAAGTATGTCCAATACAGTCGTGCGTGCACTTGCACTCGCTGTACGAACACACGCGTGTGTGTGTGTGCGCGTTTGCGCTCGTTGTATTCAGCCGACCGTCTGTACCTACCTATTTTGTACCCTAGCCCCTAGCGCGTAGCATCCCGGTGCCCTTACACCTCCAAAACTCCAGTGCCAAGGTTGCGGCGACACTCGACTGCCTCAATAACTTCGCAATAATAGCACACTTGTGGACAGATTTGGCACGTTTGAGCACATGTAGCTAAAAAGTGCACTTGTCGCTAAAATTATGCTGAATTCGGCACGATTTTTTGACAAATCTGCACAGTCGAATTAGGCACAGTTGTGCCAGAATTTGGTCAGCAACAGCTGTTTGCATTTGGCACGTTTTTTTGATGATTAGCGCAACTGCAGGCAATTTAGGAATACTGCTCATTATTATTGTAAGGATTTTCAAAATTTTTGGACAAAATTGAATTGGATTATGTTGCAGATTCTAAATTAAATGGGGATCAAAGGTTTAGTAAAATTATTTTTTCATTGGATGTGCAAAAAATATGAATGTGTGTTGAATTATGTAGAAAAATAAATGCGAGTAGAGTGTCGTCGAGTAACCGTTAGCAATCAATAGATCTGTTTTCTCGTCTGTTATGCATCTCCACGACTTCTGGCTGTAGAACTCGCCCTGTTCCTATTAAAGCATACAAACGTGCAGTTTGTGCGCGTGAGTGTTCGCTCCTGTACTGGCACCGTCTCGTCCGCCCGACCCTGAATCAGCACCCTGTGACATCGACGCCTCCACCACATGTGACACCCATGTCGCCATGTCGCCCCGACCGCGTCCCATCTCGTCCCGCTTTGTGATCTCACTCTCTTGTCTCCAGTCAGCCAGTCATTTAGCCACAGTGTTTGTTTTAGCAGTTATCGCAGCACCTTAGCTCTTTTGTTTTGTATTACGTAGCTATGCGAGCATGGAGCCCACCGTTTTCCCCAGCACCGGACCCACTCATCGCGTCATCGTCACTTCGGTAGTGCATAGTTAGCAACGAGGTTCGAATAGTTGCATGTCGTAGCCACGACGTAGACGTCCCATCGTTCCCTCCACAGACGTCCCCGAACTCTGAATACAGACAACTAGGTCGTAACAAAGAACATCCACACCACACTCAAGATAAAGGTAGCGGTGGGTCGGTATCGCGGCGGAGCGTCGGACAGTCGGTCAGCAGCGAGGGTGTGGCGGGCACGCGGTCACGCGCCAGCCGTTGGTTGCAGCTGCGCGTGGTGCGCGCCTTCAAGTCCACGCTGGAGGACATGGAGGAGCGGCTGTCGGCGCACTCGGCGGCGGGGCTGCGCTCGCGCCTGCGCGCGGCGCCGCCCGACATCGCCTACATCGACGCCGACGACGTGCCCGCCGCCGCCCGCACCGAGACCACGATATTCTGAGCTGCCTCTGACCCGAACCGACCGACCACGAGACGCACTGACGACGTTTTATTTTTATTGTATGCAAGTTTTTCGTTTGTCCCCGGCGGCCCGGCCGTCGATCGTACTTAACGCCGCAATCTCCCGCGTAATCTCATCGCTATCGCCGCGCCCCTATCTCGTTTCAGTCTCGATCGCGTTTACGCTTTAAACGATTAATCGACTCTTAATTTTTTAGTACGTTAAGAATTTTTATTAAGTGTTGAAATTTTTTAGTGCTAGGTAGTTGATAGAGCAATAAACTACTAGACGATGTTAGCGGCCCGATGTTAGGCTCCTAGACCGAATTGTGCCTGTTACCGCGCCGCCATGCGTGTGCGCATACTGTACATTTTCAAATCATATTTGTAACCTGTTGATGTTTTCGTAATGATGTTAACGTTTCAATAGAGAAGTGTTTGCATATTTTAATAGTTGACGAGTGAGCATACGTTAGTGTCGGGACCCTATATTTCTAATACCTAGGTTATACGACTCTTTCTACCGGTCATTATAAATGAACACTGCTATTTTAAAGATGAACATATTTGTACATAAGTTAGTGATCTTCAAAACGTCTTTTATGAATATCGGAGCAGTGATATTTTGTATAGGTAGCTATATGAAACTAAATGATGAAACTCCAATTTAAATTGTAAACTTTTTAATAATCCTTGAACTTCGAAATTTTACGAAAAAAATAAATGAATAAAAAAAAACTTTTTTAAAGTTTTCAACTTCGTCACTTAGCTTTTTGTGTAAGTAGTTTGTTACGAGAAAATATTATTATTATTATGAGATATTGAGGGTACTTGGCAGCTTGTGTGTTTTGTTTCATAGTAAATTTTGGGACCACTTTTAACCCCTTTCTACCTTTGAGAACTATATCTTCATCATATATCGGTTATGAGACGGTAATTTGTCTATAAAAATCATTATAATTAATTAAAACTTACATAGATTCTTATGTATAGCCTAAAGTTTAATATGAATGAGACACTTCACGCTTACTAAAGAGAACCGAAAAAAGCTCTAACATAAAGTGTATCTTTAAAAAAACTTCTTGGTTTTTGCGAAATGTTACGAGAATATTTACATTGAAAAAAATAAAACTGTAAGCAAATTCCATAGCATTTTTTTTCGCCTGTCTTGTTCTGGTGGGGGTGGCCATTTAGCCGATACGCTCTATTTCAGATGTTGACGGTAAGTTTAGGTCTGACGCATAGGGAGCGTACCGTTGTAAGTATCGCGACGGACAATGTAGGTACACGTTGAACCCATAAGTTGAATAGAGCATGGAATCCGTGGTGTCTGCACCTTGGCTGCCCAGCGTCTTCGGTCTCCTAGCTGCGTTGAATCATAGCAATTGCTCATTCACTGTTGGCACACACTTCATAATATAACACTATTGTAAGAGAAATATTAAGCATAATCCTATTTTTTATAACTTGTAGTAAGTATTTCTCTATTTTATTAAATACAGTAAATGTTGTATTTGTTGTTACGATTTTAAAATCTATAATTTAAGACCAACAGTTTTTTTTTAAATATTATATATCCCAGTTTAAATGACAATTGCATATCATTCAATAAGCCGTTTTACGTACACCAATAAAGGTGAGACCGCTAGCGGCCATCTTGTGACGTCACGTTAACAAAATGGCCGTTGCGATTAGATTGTAAGTACTGAGCATTATAATGGAGCAAATGTATATTTTTTTGGTACAAAATGTTGTTTCTTTGATTGTTTTAATTTTTTATTATTTTTGCTTCGCATTTACAGTGTGATCATGCTTATTACAGTGTTATGCATGTATACTGATGTCTGTGAGTATTGCACAATTTGTATTTTTTTTCTTTAATTATTATTATTATGTACGTAGATGTTTGTACAGAGTTTCTGATAATATAATTTATATTTGAATAACATTTTCATATTATCAGACTCTCGAGAAAGGTTTTATATCCGAATTTTTCATTTTTTATTATTGTAACAGTTCATTTAATAAAAAATGGTTTTTATATACAACCACGATAACTTACTTACAAAACTTCTAACACTGTAGTCGTTAAGCTGATAAAATATTTACTTGAAAAATAAAATGAACGCATAAATTAATATTATCTCCACTATTACACCAAATTAGTGAACTAAGTTATATTTTTAAAAGAAAATAAAACAAAACGGCTCTTACATTATTCACTTAATTTTTTTTTTCATTAACTCGGTTGTGTATGTACTTATGTAATAAGTTGATTTTCGTAATCTTTATTTATTATTGAGTTTTACTGTAATGATACGTTTTATTGTTAAATAATACATACTTAACCGGCACTATAAACCACTATAGTAAATAAAAACTCATTATAATAAAAGTATTTATTTGACAAAATGTTGATATTTTATTTTTTTGTACCTCAAACACGTTGATAGCGAAAACCGAAGCAAATGATCCGCGAAGTAGCTCACATACCGGACGTTTTTCATTTTCTGAGTAGCAGTAGTTCCCACACGGTATTTAAACTATATTTTATATTATTATTTTGTTTATATATTTAGTATTTTGCTACTGGATGCCCTCGACCCCGACCCAGCTAGTGAATGCCCCCCTATCCTAGTTACAGTTAGGCACTTTACTAACGAAACTGCTTTCTAAAAATATTTCCATAGTTTTCTATAGCTACAACTCTTCACTATCAGTAGTTGTGGTGTTCTAAAGACAAATGAAGTTTCTGATCATATTTTTTTTATTTAAAAAGAAGAGTGCCGTTTGATTTTGGAATGCCATTGGCGAGTTTCCACGTAATGTCTAGTGTATTGGCGACAAAGCAGTTTGGTTATGCGGCTGTGGTAGTTAGGAGATACTGCGCACTCGCGCCTGCCGGACGCGTACTGACACGTCCGTCATGTTGTTTTGCAGCAAAAGGCGGACATATTGGCCGGCCGCAGGATATTTGTCAATAATTATTTGGCGGAGCACCGAAGGATCAGCGTGCAATCTGGCGGGAGTTCCCTGCCCGCTCTCAGCCCGGTATCGCATCAGAGCGATGATTAAATGCCCCAAAATATTTATAAAACGACACTAAAGTGAAAGTAACAAGTTAAATAAAGAAACACGGACTCAAACTACTGCCATTTAAAAACTAAAACAAATATTCCAAACGAATATTCTAAAATAATGATTATTACAGTTTTTCGCTAAAATTTCTAAAAGTAAAAACCTTTTTTGAAATCTCTTAAAAATGTAAATGCAGTAGATAGTTAAGAATTGTTTATTAAAATATAAGTAAAACATTAGATTCGCAAAAATATATTGATTAGATTTGTATGATAAATATGGTGCACCACTATTTAGATGGAGTATATTAGAATTTGAGCAAATTATTTTATAACCGGTATATATGACGAAATATTAAAAGTTTCTGATAATATATTTAAATTGATATCGTGTTAATTTTTCTGTAAATATATAAATCTTTAAACTCTTCTTTTCTTGTAATTAATATGTTTAAAATAACTATTGTGTGTTAAAAATAAAAGTATATAATACGGATAAAGTCATGTGCCATTTTTATAATATATAAAAAAAAAACGAAAATACACAATTTGTGCTACTCAAGTGCTTTTATAAACGTTTTTAATAATAAGATGATATTTAAATTTGCTTGTTATTTCTGTTTGTTTATTTTATTGGAAGAATGCGATCTAGATGTGAAATATTTAGTGTTAGATGATGTGTCTTTTTTCATAGAAGCTCGTTGTGTTTTGTCTTTAAGTAGTTGGCGGCTTGATTGGTCTGTATGTGTCGGCCACAACTACAAAACACAAACGCTATGCTCATATTTTTATAGACTATACATCGATTTAGCAAAACAGTAGAACTGTATGCATATTTGTTATATGGCACAATAAATAGTTTTATACATTTTGCATGAATCGGAGAATTACTACTTTATTATGAAATCTGTCTTTTGTTTTCTATTTACTATGTATTTTGGTAATGACTTGCACGAGAATGTGTTTCATTGTTTTGCATTGTCGTTACCAATGTACCTACTATCTCCTATCTCTATACACTACACACTGTCCACTATTGTTTAGTCTTCCATCTCATCTTATTTATTTCTTTCCTCTTCACCAAGGTATCTCAAGCAAATTTAATTATCATTCCAATGTTTTGTGGTAAAGTTTAATATGTTTATATGTTAAGTATATACTAAATATTTAATAAAAACCTTTGTGTATTGATTCTTAAAGTTTAATGCACCACAAGTAGAGACTAAAACATTGCCTGCTACATCAATGTTAAGACTTAGAAGAGTATAGTATACAAAAATAACTATTATACTTAAATTATGGATGATTACTCGTGTCTTGGTGTACACCAAAAGTTAGATGTAAAAATATGAAATAATTTTTTTCAAAAATTTAATAATTACGCTTGTAGTACTTAGGTGCGAACACGCCGATAGTGATAAATCACGTAAAATATAATTAACAAATCCATAGCAAAGCATGATTTCTCGCTATACCTATCTAACTCGGTATAATAAACTGGTACTGTTGTTAATTCGTTATTTCTAACGCTTCTTGTCTCTTAAACTTTAGTAATAAAGTATCTATACTCCAAAGTAACTTTCATTTCACCTGCCACATTGTGGAGAGCTGCAATAACAAGGTAAACTTGCAGTATTGGGAACATGTTGGTGTGTCGATGTTGGTCCAATTGTTTGTTGTTGGCGGCCTGTGGCCAACATGGGCCATGTATGTCGTACGGTCTAGTCGATGTTAGAACGCTTGGCGCTTACACGCGACGTTGTACAGTAGTCCAGTAGCTACACAGTTCGACTGGCATGGACTTAGACGTTGTGTCTTTGCGTATATGATGCACATACAACATACTGCGAAAAACTGCAAACTTTTCCACATCAAGGTAAACGAAACTTTTCTTATTCGCACATACTGTAAGGCTTGCAGTTTATATAATATATGTATTGTATTCACTTTGTCTGTAACATATATGCATTGACAGTAAATGACTAACTAGAATCGTGCTCAGCTTGAAATATAATCGCCACGCTAAACCAAATATATGTAAATAGTATCACGTAAAAAAAAAATAATCGACTACCCAAAGAAATCACAGAAAGCCAAAATGTATAGGCATCATTGTTGTTAGTTCCACTTAAATGTATGCTTCTGTATAATAGTTGTATATAGCTTGATTAGACTGTCCTATACCGGTATACTTTAGGTAGATTTTATCTGGTATGTGAGCGACTACGTCGATCCAACGATATATATGTGTGTGCTTCAATAGAATAGATCGCATGATGACAAAAAACATACAAACACAAGTGCCGATTGTTTACAAGAACACAAAAACACAGACACACAAAACATGATTTATTTAAACAAAGAACCACGGAACCCGATCAAGGAACCCATAGGATAAGTGTTCAATGTTAAATGTTCATAAATATTGTATTTTTTTTATTTTACTTAGTTTTTATTTTTATTTTTTTGTTACTTGCGTTTTTATAAAGATGGATGTAACGGAGCCCTGGATGGAAAAAGACATAAAAATGCTAGTTTATAAGTGCACACCCCATGAATGTGCTTCTTAAGGTACCTAATAGGATGTACCCCACGTCTTATACTTTTAGTTCTGTTTACTGTGTATCTATATATATACCTACTTCTTCTAATATATGCTCATCGCTTCGCGAGGCACACTGCTTCGTATACTCCCCCTGATAAATTTCTATACCTATTTTCTGAATTACACTCTGTTGAAAATATATCACTGCTAAAGCGCCGGACGCGATTCTACCCAAAAATCGTTAAAATTTGTCCTGCAGTCATAAATATAATTTATATATTTTATTATTTTCGATGTCTTTGTATGAGTAGAATCACGTCAGACCCCCAGCACGCAGTATATATATTTATATATCTATGTATCCCTTCCGCGCGGCCGCTACTCAGCGGCGCGCGCCTCTCTGTGTCGTACCTTTTACTTCATGTTCTCGTTTTTATTTTCTTTTCCATGAATACCCAATTGCACACGGAAGGTGATAGGTGGCGAGTTACAAGAACGATTGATACCCGTCCCCTACAGCAAGACTTCAACCGATCAAGCTGTAAGATTCACAATTATGAGAGGACAGCCTGTTTCACTCACTTTTCTGTTTTATTTGACTATTTTTATGTTAACATTTTTTCGTTTTTTATATGTTCTACAATGTTTTAATACTGTACTCTGTCTATCTATACCTACAACTTATCCGTTCTATCTGTATCCCACTCGCTTGTGTTGTAGTGTTGACTGTGCACTTCCACACTTATATAAGTTATATATTACACTTTTAAGTCCTTATATACGCTTTTACACTGCGGGTAAGAATCCTATAAGAGCGCTTTAATCTGCACTGACTGCTTATTTTCTATAAATCCTAGAATGTACCTACACTGCACTTGCTTCGTGTATACAGGGTAATTTTTGAATGACCACTATGGCACCTAGACTCGTTAGAGATACGAAGATCTTGATAATGTTTTGAAAAAAAAAAAAAAAAAAAAAAAATATTGTCTAGCTTATAATCTAAAGAAAAAACATTAAAAAAATACTTCAATACGGTATTATTACGCTTGAAAAACAGATTGATTTCCTACATTTATTTTTCGAATCTCTTACGGTTTTACAGCTGCCTCAGTGATTCATATTTAAAAACCTGTATACATATGAATAAATATTATATTTTTGTTGAAGTGCTCCAGTCAATGTCATCTGCATGGGTATCACAATCATTGGCATGGATCCTGACGCATGTGCTATGTTATACATAATATTATATACTTTTTATTACATAATATATTATTCACTTGGGCTGTGGGTGTGTCGATAAATACATTTTTTTTGTTCACTAATTATGATCGGACAAATGTGGAACTGTGTTGTAAATTAATCGACTTCAAATAATTAATAAGGATAATTATTTAAATTATTGCTGTAAATATTTTAAAGTCTCCTTTTTTGTAATATCTTGAAGTCGATTTTCTATTCGTTGAATGCGGTGTAAATATGGGAATGTTTGTAATTTTTTTTAACTATTGATGTTAACATTGGTTTTGATTGATGTGTTAATAGTTTAATTAATAATAATAACACAAATTTCGAACAATGGATTATTAAATTATTATAAATAATATTTAGGAATTCTGATAGGAGTCTGATTGGGCAAAATGTTTAGTGTAAATAGACAATTTATGAACACAAGTATAATATAGAAGCCCGTATGTAGAATCAAGAGCTTGTATGTTAATTTGGCAACCATACATCATGGCATAGTGAGTTTTGTTTTTATTTTTTGCCTCATATAATGCACTTAGCCTGGTCCACACATCAGGTACCCGCAATAATCTGGCGTGAAACTCGATCTACCGTCTTTACAACAGATTAAATTCGCAACTACCCTCCGATGTGTGACCAGAGCAATGAATTCGTCAATTCGTGGGGTCCTACAATAGTAGTGCCAAAAAGCCAGGGATTCGTCATTAGCTTTTAATTCATTTTAAAAACTAGACGCATCCAAGGTCATTTTTTGACTAGCTTTTAGAAATACAAAATTTTTCTCTATCTGTCATAGGCTAGTACAACGCTTTACGTCTACGTATAAGTATGTAAAAGGAAGTCGAAGATCGTTGAGGGTTTTGTCAGCTTGCTTACAATAATTTCGGATATAGGACGTTGTTGGGTAAAGCGATGTTGCTTCGTATCATGTGCAATGTAATGTGTAAGTAGGGCAAGAGCATTACCATAGAGCTTTCGCGCGTAGCTCACATAGTGGAGAGTAAATACAGTCACAGAGGTGCGGAGTGCATGCACACGGAGGTACCTCCCATCCTCACGGCCAGGGTGTCTGTATTCAGAGGCGTGAGGCGAAGCCCCGGCCACTCACTGCATGGCATGGCTCGCCACCTACAAACTATCCTGTGACTGGAATTTTGATACCTAACGCTTTCTTGCCTTTTTTATGGTTCGGTGTGCTTCTATATGTTGAAATTGAACATTCTGGTCGTCCCTCCCGTTGGTCTCTCATATACAAGGTGTCCTGTAGACCAGCGGGAGGGATTGGTACCGGGGTCTGCGGCATACGTGGCGCTCTGAACGATTCTATCATTGACAATTTGATTGGCATACAAACTAAATCAATAATGTCTTCAAAATCTAAATTGGATTTTGTCAGTGAGAGAATCTACGAACTGGTGTTTACCACTCGACTTTTTAAATTTGTTGTCACTGTAAATTCTTTGCAAGTGTAGCGTGCTTGTGTCATACGGGCCCAGTTTCTCGAACGAAAATTATCGCAAAATTAATGTGGCAAATTGTCAAGCGCGCGTAAACTGCTGCGATTGTTCCAGCAGTTTACGTGCGCAAGACAATTTATCACATTTGTTTTGTCATAATTTTCGTTCCAAAAACTGGCCCACGGTGTAGTCGAGTGGTAGACGTCGGGCGGGCGCGACGCATGCCCTCGACCCGTACTGACCCGCGCGCGCCCGCAGATTCGCGTGGTGAACGCGTTCCGGCAGGGGCTGGACTCGCGCGGCTCGCTGGCCGACGCGGCGCTCGCGGAGGCGCTGCGCAAGCAGACGGCGCTGTCCAAGCGGTTCTCGCACTCGTCCAGCATCGACTACGCCGACGCCGCGCGCGACACGCTGGCGCCGCACGACATCGACGTGGAACGCCTCTCCAGCCACAGCCACACGGAGACGGCCGTGTAGCCGCCACGACCCGCACGCACGGAGCGGTAGGATAGTGTGCCGCGCGCCGCAGCTCATCGATGCAATAATTTAGCGTTAATATCAGTATTATGGACGCCGCCGCCCCGACACCGACCGTGCCCGCGCACGATACGAACCGTTACGCTGCCATCGCTCTAATTATATTATTATACATACATGTAATAATAATGCTAAAACGATTGTGTATAAAATCATATTTTGAAAGGTAACGAGGATGATCAAGTTTGGTATTTGATTTTGAACACGTATGGTTGAGGGCGCCGGTCGAGCCGGTTCCCGCTTCGTCTCGCAGCCACAGTGTACTTGAGCATAAGTTATATTGTTAACTAGTGTGTTTAAATTCGATTGTTTTGAAAATATTTTATTATTATACGCGCGCGTCGCGATGCGCGCGTCTGTTGAACAAATAAAAAAAATATTGTCTAATTATTAATTTTAGATTTAAGCGCAGTGATGAGCGAATGGACGTGTGTTTTTTGAAAAAAAAAATAAAGTTTTCGCATACCATCGTGTCATCTCTTACACGGAATGAAATGTTTTATATTGCTTTTGTCAAAGACATGTTGTGGGAGAGTGAGGCGGGCGGGGGAGGGCGGGCCGGGCCTCATCTTTTGTATAAAGTTATTTCATTTGTAGCGCAGATCATCGTTTGTACGTACGCCGAGTGATATTATCGGCCGCGCACGCCCCCGCCCGCCCGAACTAAATATATATACTTAACTAAATTATTGAAGTATTAGTTAAGGTGTTTGTTATAAATTTCAATAACTTTTTTGTTTTTACGACCTTTTTCCCCTAAATCTAAGTATACATTTAAGTCATATCTCGAAGCGTAGACGCATAAACTGAAAAGTTTCTATACAAGAACCGGTAACCAACTGCATTCTTGTGTAAAAACCGACGTAGTCCACTTTGAACATCTTCAAAATGTTTAAAATAGAAAATAAACATTAAAATTGTATAGCTGAAGGTATTTATTTGTAATGCTAGTCTCTTATGAAACAAAATACTAATTATTCAATTATTATAATGTACTTATTGATTATTGATAAATACTTCAAGTTTATTAAACAAGATATAGTCTACGGTGTAACGAATTGATTTCGGAATTTTTTGTCTATGAGCAATAGCGAGGCGCTCCACATAGGCGACGTAGAATCGCAGCAGTGGCATTTTCAACTTATAAAGTAAGACATGTACCTACTTAATCGAGTTAGTGACGAGTTGAACCGATCGCTCGCCGGCCACTTGTTATAGAATAATATGAGTATAAAATAATGAGAATCAAACGATCTAGCGAATCGGCAATGTTCAATTTTGTATAGAACGTTTCATAGTAGCGGTATTTGAGAGTTGTTACGTTTGATTTGTGGGTTTCGTTGGTAGGCGCGCTCCGTAGGACGCCGACGCGACACGGACTCGACACGACAAGGACTCGACACGGCCCGGCGACCGACCGACGGACGAGTGGCGCGACAACTATTAAAACTATTAAACAATCTTGTAAGTAATTAAGTATTAGCTTCGAATCAATAAAGCCTTTTTAAAAAAAATTAGTTAAAAAATGAAACTATTGAAACTTCACAATGTTTATATAATAATATTAGTTTTGATTTCAGTGAATAGAGAGGTCATGGTATCGTTTTGTGTATTATATAATATTGTTTCGTTGATATTCGTTACCACGAGTTCCCCAATGAAAGACATAAATAATTAGGAGGACATCTTCGTAGAGATGCGTGCAGCCCGCGCCATCCTTTACCTAACAATCAATTTGTTTGACACGACAGTCTGCCACTAACCATTTTAGGTGATAAGTCCCATTGTTGTATTTTTCGTCTCACAATAAATGAAAATCTATTTTATTGTTTTTATACATGTGTTTTATTTTTACTTGCCCTTTTCATATCAAAGTAATTAGATACGATGGGATTGGCTTACGCTATGCGTAAAAGCCCCTATAAACAAATAAAGAAAAAAAAAACAAAGGGGAGAGCGGGGTTGGTTCTTACAGGGGTAAGAATTAACTTACCTATTACCGCCAAAACAAACATGGTATTCAGTATCCCACTACTAAGTATTAAACTCCTACACAAAAGTAAATACCACAGCAGTTACCTACTAAAACTAAAATATAAGCTAGGTAAGCATGTGGTACTGGGTTCGATTCTCAGTTCGGGCAGCTTTATTGTATTTTTTTCCTTAGTTAGGACGCGGGGTTGTTGTCTACCTTGTGTGTATCTGTAGATCCAGCGTTTACCTATAGTTAACATATGTAGCTCGGACGCTGATATAAAAATGCAAATCACAGTAAAAGAAAACACAACGTAAATAAAAATGATTTATTTAAAACACTCTCGTACATTCATTGGTACATATAAATCTAATATTGATTTGTAAATTACATACTGAAATGAATACTCCGTATTCCGACACAGTTTGATTCATGTTTTGATATTTACTATTCTAATGATACATAATCGGGAAACACAAATTCATAAGTCGATTATGTAGGGTCAAATCAAATTCGCTAGCGAAACTTCAGACGGGATAAGTATATAGATACCTAAAAACAATAAACAAAAAAAGAATTCGATTTTTTGGGGTTAATCACCTTATTTTGTGAATTTATCTGAAATAAGTTTTTATTCAAACTATCGATTGATATCTTAATACGAAGAACAAAAAAAAGAACCCTTACTTCAAGTAACTAGACAAGCAGCGGTCGTGACCCAAAAAAACAACATCAAATCTTTTTATTTTATCGTGTTTAAATATCGTTAGGCCGTTAGTCCACCGCCACATTCAACGTGAAACGAGATTATTCGAACGGAACGTGACGTCTCCGTATCGCTACTTCGGCGCTGTCATCTCGTTCTCGTTGCCGGTGGCGGTAGACACAAGGCACTACCCTTCTCCCCTGTGGAGTTTCACTAGCTAATTTAATTTTACTTTGTGTTTATGTTATCAAAAACAAAATGTATTTGTTTGTAACGAATATGTAATAGGAACATTTTAATAAATGTAAATAGATTGAAACATACAATTATTTTAATTGGGTTTAATAATTAGCCGGTTCTTTTGAAGGTACCTAACTCTCAAAAATCATAACTAAATATACAGTTAACAAACAATTTAGGAAAGTCGGTAACTATTAAACTCACTTGCCTTACACTACTACTAAACGTACCTATGAATTATAAAACTTCTTGGTACTTCTAGTACCAAAATATCGGAATGTGTTTACCTACATTAGTAAGGCACATACTACTTTGTTATCACATTGTGCTTATAAATAATACATTAAATATCTATTAAATAATATCATAAGGACAAAGCTTAAACAACAAAAAAATTGTGCGATTTCATAATAAAAAGACTATGTAAAATAAATACATAATACATGGTTTTCATTTGACAGTATAATATCGTATAGAAATATTTCGTTCTCAAAACGAATCAAAAAAAAAAAAAATAAACAATAAAGTATTGTTGCAAAAAATGTGCATAAAAATCCTAGAATATTAAAAATTATCATAAAAATGCACACCTTATTTGCATACGTAAAACTTCAAATTGGAAGTAAAAATATATAAAATGTTGCCATACAAAATAAAGCTTGTTTAGACAAAAGCAAAATACTGTAAAATAGTAATTTCATAATTAGCCTAATAATGTTCCCACTGCTGGGACACATGCCTCTTTGTGAGAGGGAGTGGGCCGTAGTCCGTAATCTACCACGCGTGTCCAGTGCCGGTTAGTAGATTTCACATGTCATCGATTTTTTACTCTAGGACATGCCGGTTTCCTCGCAGTGTTTTTCGTCAACGTTTTGAGAGCATTGGTGATAAACTAATTTACACAAAATAAAGCGCCTGTCAGGGTTTGAAGCGACCTAAAAACTCGGTAAGTCACGGCCGATACCACTGGGCCACCACTGCTCTTGAAATAGTAAATATTCACAAATGCAACTTTGTGAACAAAGTTAATCGAAAGCACCATGGTTTGCGACAGTGTGCATTTTGTACCATTAGACACTTTCACAGAATAGTTAAACAGTATCCTTATTACCACAAAACCGTGTCTATCAGTTGTTTAGCCTTAACACCTTTTAAACACGAAATTTCTGTATGGAGTTTGACATAAAACTGACAGTAGACACGCGTTTAAGAAGTGTCTAAGTTTTTGTGGTCAGACCCTATGGGCTTTATTTATAAACGTTGCTTACAGTTAAGTTACGTTCAAACGTCAAAAATGCGGTTAAACAGTCGCTAATCATTACTTAACTTTAAACAAGGTTTATAAATAGACTCCCTATATTGATATGTATTTTATGAGGAAACGCGGTCGCGTGGTCGAATGTGTTCATTCCATACTAACGTATTCGTATTCCTACTTTCTCCCTGGTAAATGATACTAGTCCAATTTTTTTTTAACGATACAATCAAATGTCTATCTACTACTGCCATGTTTTGTTTTGTTGGTGTAATTAAATTAACTTAAGAAAAAACGCCAAAAAATATTTGGATTACGCCACGTGACCGCGTTTCTTCTTTAGCATAATTTTAGTTTCACCTTCTTAGGGAATTATATAAAATCATATTGTTCTATATACACTTTCGGTGATATAACGTAAAATGAAAAACTTTATTCTAATCATACTGAAGGTTCATAAAACATAGAAACTTAGAAATAGAAAAAATAAATGCTTATAACCTAAATCATACATTGTTCATTTTAGGGACGCGGCATAAATATTAATTCTAAAGTCGATAATTTTAAGATTTTATCGATAACTATTTTAGTGATGTGCCTGAGGATTCTCTCTTCGCCTTTCTTATAGCTTAGTTATTATTATTGCGATGGCGCAACAAACCGATCCCCGTGCGATGGGTAACAAAGGGTATGACTCAATGGAGGGTCATACTCTTTGTTATAGTCTAGTATTATACCCAAATAGGTCCTGGCACAACACTAAAACATCTAGAGACGACCATTCAATTTGATATGATTGCATTGAAAATCTTATAAAAAATCATTTTATCACTAATAAATACTTTAGATGCCGGATAATATCGAGTCAATGATTCTAATAGCACTACTGTCATAATTCAAGGCAAGAAATGCTTCATACAGAATGGCCTTTTTGCTTTTATTGTTCGACAACATAGACCAACGTTGATCTCAAAATTTCAGCTCAATTTGGTACATTTTAAAAATCACATTTGATACCTTGAAGGGTATTTCGAGTCCTATACATATGGAACTAAAAGAATCTAGTCTCAGCTTCCCTTACCAGAAGAATCGAAGGTCGAATCACTCGTTTCCTTATCATATTTGATAACGCTATCACAATCTAAGTAATCCATATCAGTCAATTCCCTTCTGATCAACAGATGAGGAGTTTTCCTGATCCTTTTCTCTTTCAAAAACTTTGGTATCATCTGCTTTCCTTCCATCAAATATTCTACTATAAATCTCTCAAAGAACAATGCTAGGAGAAGTTGGAATGACGCTAATGCAAGGACTATGTAAGACATTAATGTGTCCTTAGGCATTCTGAGTTGTAAGAACTTGGCTATCCACTCTGCCGGCCATACGGCTATGTAGATACAAATACAAGTCATTATAAACATACTGATCATTAGCTGTCTATTCGTCACTACTGATTTTCGGTAAGGAGAACCATGACTGAAAACTATCGCTAGAATAATATATTGGAACATTGAGACCGCAAAAATAGCGTAATTCTCCCAGCATTCATTTGCCTCGTCGCCTTCATATGTATGCCGTACATACCAAGGGAACATCGTTAACGCGTAATAGCTGAGATATTGTCCTACAGCAATTAAAAACAGCTGTCCGAACAAAGAAAACAGCGGAATTAATCCCAGTAAAGATGTTAAATGTGGTGTCTTACATAACTTGCCCGTGTAAGCCTCAGTCATACCGAAGAAAAAGGCAAAATTGACGATCAAAGCGACATCTATGTACAGAAATTGGAAATCTGTCAAATTCGAGTCGAAATAGTACAAAAAGGCTACGGACAAGAATTCTGATAAGGAATAAGCTACCATAAATTTGAAGACGCCGAAGGAGGTTGATAGGGCGGCTCGACCTTCGCGTAATACTCTCGCCACGCATACGATGTCGGGGTTGGCAGAGGTGAAGGGTGCTGCGACGCTTGATTCTAGTTCGGAGAGGGATATTCCCGTATGGGCGGCGCGTAGGGCTCCGCAGTCGTTCGCACCGTCGCCGCACATGCCTGGGAATACAAAACACGAATAAATTAACGAAACATTATACTTAATATAAAATTTCGCTCATATTCGCCAAAACCCGTTCGGCAGTTGTGTATTAGCCTAGGCGCGCACGGCCGTTTTTTTCGCGAAGATTTTTTGTCTTGAAATACTGGACTTTCAACTCTCGGCGCTATGCAATGCGTTGAAAATAGAGTGCGCGATAAAAAAAACGATCTAGGGCACGAGGGCTTAAACCCATTTTTTTTTTTAGTCTAGGAAATTATCAAATATCTTCTCCCGCTCTGGGCGGAGCGGGAGACTTTTACTGACTAAAACCCACCCGTGTTCCTTCAGTTGCCTGTTGCCAAGGGCCCCGGGGTCCCTTTCGGACTTTCCCGCAGCCCCGGCAGAGGGCTTACACCCTGATTCCGCCAGTTATCATAAACTAAATGTTGTGGAACAAAGGTTGTTGACAATAAAATGATTCCTTGTCCGTGTATACATCTTTTTGGGGCTGACTGTACTCACCGACATAGTACCCTAAGGCCTGGTACTCGACGATGAGTTGTTGCTTCTGGTCTGACGTCATGCGCGCGAACACTGCGCCGCGTGCGACCACTCGAGCTAACACGTTCGGATAGTGCTCGCGAAGGACCTGTGACAATAAATTACATTAAATTAAATTAGTAAACAACTTGTTATCATTGCCTGTAAAAAACCAATAAAAAGAAAAAGTTCTGATGAAAAGAAAGTTGATCAATTTGAAACCAAAGCTAAATTATGGATGTAGTTTTTTTTATATTCTTATGTGGCACTTGCGCAACTGTTGCGTATTTAATGATCAAATTGAAACTTTTCTAAAAATAACGAAATCTATCTTTTTATTATTTAGCTTAGGTGATTTTTTACCAACTTCAGTAAAAATGCCAAATAACTACATTAAAGTTATACAATTATAGTCAGGTTTTAAATTTTAAGAGAAACACATACCCGCCACGTATCTCCAGTCATAACGATCTTATACCGCGGCTCCATACTGCCGCCCTCCGCGTCGAAGCACTCGCCGCGGTCGCGCGCCGCCGACGCGGAGCGCCACGAGCCGCGCCCGCTGTCCGCGCTGCGCCACGAGCGCTCGAGCGGGAAGCGACGGCCTACTGTGGCCTGCGGATCAAAGGAAATGTTGGTACGAGACATATCAACAGTACAAGCATTAAGTGCTCTTAGTACATTTTTTTACTTGTGCGATACGAAACATGAATCTTCTGATGATTCTGTTGTACACCAAGTCAACATAAATTAGTCTAGTTCTTTTTCTGTCATCAAAGAACATTAAAGAGACATAAATTACCAAGCGAATTTAGATCATTATGTCGACAGGTCAAGACGCAAGCAAGTTACAGCTCTAAAGCGTTGTAAAAGTGTCGCTATCCTTTTATCATGTTGTCTAATAGTACAATATAGCAATACTCAAATGCTATAGTTTGACCGCGCCGGTGTTCCACGCCTTAGGCATGTGCGGCGAGGCCGGCAGCGGTGACGAATGAGCGACTGGCGGGCGCGCCGTGAGTGTTGACGAATCAGCGGCCTGCACTGCCCCCCCGTCTCGCCGCACATATACCTAAGGCTTGGAATAGCGATTTCGGTCAAACTATAGTCGGCCGTATTTTCGTTCTTTCGCCTAATTTCAGCAAAAATGTTGATGCTTTTACTATTTATCAGGATTAGACGTTATGAAAAAAATGAAATGATTGTTTGTTATGTTACGCTTTCACGCTAAAACGGCTCAACGGATTTGGAAGAAATTTGGCACTTGGGTAGACCTTGACCTGGAGAAGGACATAGACATACTTTTCATTCTGGATCGCAGACGAAGTCGCGAGCAACAGCTAGTAATGGTATAAAAAACAATTAGATCACCAACCCCATGCAGCGTACTCTCGCAGTATATAACAGGCGTAGTCCCGCTGGTATCCGCGTGTAGATGGACCACTCGTTCTTCGCCCATTAGGATGCCACATTCCTTGGCCACGCTTACTGCTGTTAGGACGTTGTCACCTGCAAACAGCACATAATTATTTCTTTTACAATATCTTCCATAATCCTTTTTATAAAAATATATTTTTTATAGTTTTTAACGCTAATATAATCCTGAATAAACGGTATGAGATTTCGGTTACGGTATAAATCTCATATCGTTTGTTATGTTGTTACTTTACCAATTAATCCTACGGCCCTAAGCGAGGTAAAGGCGAAATCGTGATTTTAGAATTTATTTTTAGGGTTCCGTACCTCAAAAGGAAAAAACGGAACCCTTTGGATCACTAAGTTGCGCGTTCGTCTGTTCGTCCATTTTTCTATCAGAGTCCAGTATTCCACTTCAGTTGCCCCGTTATTTTCCTCAACATAGACAAATTATATTTAAAATGCACAGAGCCCAGTAAGATTTGAAAATAAGGCAATAATCGAATGCTTACCGGTAATCATGACGACATGTATGTTAGCCTCCTTCAGTTCTCGTATGATGCCGGTTGTCGCCGCCTTCAGACGGTTCTCCATTATCACCAGACCGAGGAACTCCAGGTCGCGTTCCACCTATTGAACACCAAAATTAAATTTTGGTGTGAAAAATCGCTGTTTATCGTAGTGCGCAACGTAACACACGCAAAACATTGTGTTTAATGGTTGCATGCAACGGTTCAGGGTTTGTATTTAAAATTAAGATATAACATTATACAACTTGCTTACGTTACAACTTGCTTTTTAAAAAAAAACATCTGGAAAAGTTGGAAGACGCGACTGCCTATCTGACAATCGGTCCATGTAAAGTACTGATTGTCAGCTGCATCCGGTTAGAATGGAAGCCGACCCCAACATAGTTGGGAAAAGGCTAGGCAGATTGATTTTTTCCATTAAATACGCAATGACTAACGTATCTGCCTACTACCCAATTGAAAACTCAAATCAAACTCAAAGAATTTATTTCAAATAAACCAATTACAGGCACTTTTGAATTGTCAAGGGGTCGGTCAGTCAGAAAGATGAAGCTAGTTGCCCATTCCAAAGCGTAGTAGGTTCCTATGGAGAAGAAAGGGCAAGAAACTCCACGGACACTCTTTTTTAATTAGAATATTGTTACTGGTCAAGGTACCTCCTCTCGGGTCATCTTCTGCAGCTGTTTAAAGGTGGTCTCTAGGACTCTGGTAGCGACGGCGATGACTCGGTACCCCTTCTCCGCATAAGAGTTCAGTACCTCGAACAGGTTGTCTGGAACTGAGGAGATACACATAATTTAAAAATTATCTATATTTTAAAAATGAATCCCTATTTCCCTTGGTCACGCCATCACGCGTGAACGGCTGAACGGATTTGGATGAAATTTGGCACAGGGTAGACCATGACCTGGACTAGGACATAGGATACTTTTTATCCCGATATTCCCACGGGATCGAGACTTACGCGGGTGAAACCACGGGGCGCAGCTAGTCGGTAATAAATGTAATACAAACTTATTTCAAACGCTAAAGTAGATAGTTACGTAATCGGTGTTGACCCGATGGCATGTAATTATCAGACTGCCAAGTCATAGGTCTCGAGTTCGAACCCAAACCGTGCATCGCTGACTTTTCGGATTCATGTGCGTATTGTATAATAATTATTATCACTTGCTTCAAAAATCGAGGAGCTCGTGGCTAAGTAATAACAGCCGCACGGGTCGATCCGTCAGGTTAAGCTACGCTTGCCGGGGTTGGTCCGTGAATGGGTGACCATCTTCACATACCGAGACTCCTCCGTGCCTCGGAAAGCACGTTAAGCCGTTGGTCCCGGCTGTCATTTGTGGATCTTGACAGTCGTTACGGGTCGTCAGAAGCTCGAAAGTCTGACAACCAGTCTTACGAAGGGGTATCGTATTACCCAGTTACTGGGTTGTGGAGGTCAGATAGGCAGTCGCTCCATGTAAAATATAGGTATTCAGCTGCATCCGGTTAGACTGGAACCCGACCCCATGATAGTTGGGAAAAGGCTAGGCAGATTGATTGATTTGCTTCAAAAATGGTGAAGGAAAACATCGTGAGGAAACATGCATACAAGGTATGTGAAGCCAAGTCAGAGGCCCACGGGCAGCATAAAAACTCTGATACCAGGTTACTCACCGCACGAAAAATAAAGGTTCCACTGTATTGATTACAGTTACCATTATGGCCAATGGCCATGCATCTCATCCGCAACACAAATTGATCGACATAAATGGACAAAATAAGAGTATGTACAGTCGAAAAAATTGACTTCTGACCCACCATAAGCTTATTTTCTTACAGACATTCAAATACAATTAAGCCCAAAACACACAGAGCGGGTGCGGGGCGGGAGCGGGTCGGGTCGTTTTCATCGCGTGAGTCGCGCGGTTCATCGTGTTCACACAGAGCGCGGGCGCGGGGCGGCAGCGGGTCGGGCGCGGGACGGCAGCGGGTCGGGCGCGGTTGTACTTTGACAGACGGCAGCGGTTGCAGTGTGAAAATGTTGGGTGATTCTGACACGGACGAAGAATTATTATTTTTTACTTATTTTAAAGAGAAGAACGCGAAAATGGAAAAAGTTGTAGGTTCTTGACATTAATAAAAAAAACATCAATATGGAGAATATCATCGATACGTGTATTGCAACGAATGTAACGCCGCTACACCCACATTGCTATTCTGTAACCATCTTACCTTGAAAACTTAGGTGAAGTGAGAGTGGAGTGAGTCATTGTCATCGAAACCTACTGATGCTAAGGCAGTGACAGTTCACTTTGATATTTTACTACACTTAGTTTTCACGGAGATATTTTTACAGAATAGCACAACCGCTCCCGACCCGCCCCCGTCCCGCGCTGTTGTGTCAGCGGGTGCGGCTCCCGCGTGGCTCCCGCTCCGCGCCCGACCCGCGCCCGCGTTCTGTGTGTTGACATCCATATAATTCCTTGAATTACAATTTATGACACCCGCCGTACTCCCGCGCCCGACCCGCTCCCGCCCCGCGCTTTTGTGTCGGCGGGCGGCGGGCGCGGCTCCCGCGCGGGGCCCGCTCCGCGCCCGACCCGCGCCCGCGTTCTGTGTGTAGACATCCATATAATTCCTTGAATTACAAATTATTATACCCGCCGTACTCCCGCCCCGCACCCGCTCTGTGTGTGTTTTGGGCTTTAGGTCGACATTCTCGTAAACATACATTTCCTTGGTAACGAACTTGTCATCTGCCATCTTTGTTAATTGGCGGTTTCAAACGATTTATCGTCAATGCGGGTCATGATTCACTTAGCCTGACTGTACCTACCTAAATAAAGTAAGTTGATTATGTTAAAAGACAAATACAAACACACACAAACAAACAATACAACTACACAAATATTAACTTGTCCATAAAGCGTTGATACGATCAGTACATCAATATTCAAGTGATAGTTATTACTGTGATGGATCTTTTTATAACAATATCCGGCATTCCAAATCATAAGCATCGACTAACCAGCACTCAAAGATGACAACAATATTCCAAAAATGTAAAATTCCGAAGCCCTCATTCCAAGTGCTACCAAATAATATTCTCGACAAAGAAGTTCAAAGAATAGCGTACTCTATTAATTTTGCATTCAACGTACTTTTTTCATCAAAATATCGTATTCGAAATAACCATATTTATCCGAACGGAAATAAATATTATTTGCTGTCATTCTGCTATTTGTTGGTTTTAAATTCGTTGTCTATATATCGGATGTGTTACATAGATACAATTGTATATTTAAATAAAGATAATTTAGGAAATAGCTTTGCAGTATTCATCACTTTTCTCTTTTACATCAGTTACGTGATCGGTTTCACAATGGCGTTCATTCTAAACATTGTGCACAAGAACAAATATGTGTCCTTTATTTTGAAAATCCAAAATATTCACGCGAGTATCGGTTTCAGTAAGAGTATCCAAAGTTACATAATTTGGAACTGGATCTTACTAGTAAATACTATCTTTTGGGATAGTTTTCTAAATTCTATGAATTATTTTGTAACGTATGGTATTTCTAATTTCCAACACATCGCGGAGTTGATTTGTGATTTAAGTTTCGCCACATTTGATGTCCATTTAGTGGTCGCCATCCGAATTATAATATTGCTAAAGAAATATCTGGATGCGTGGATTAATGAAGTTTTAATGATGAATGATAAACAAGAAAATGCTGAACAATGTGACAAACTGCTTGGGGTACTGCAAAATATTTTAAAAGCTTATAATCTGTATAAATCAATTTTTCAAGTGTTGGTAAGTGATACTGATGTAGATTATTGATGCTTTTTGTGAGGTTTATATTTCACTAGGACACCATTTTTTTTTTTTTTGGTCTGGGGAATCATCCAATAACTTCCCCCGCTCTGGGCGGAGCGGTAGGGCGTGTCAGGCTTTTACTGACTAAAACCCACCCGTGTTCCTTCAGTTGCCTGTTGCCAAGGTCCCGGTATCCCTTTCGGACTTTCCCGCAACCCTGGCAGGCATCGATCCTAGCGGACCCCGCTGACATCTCTGAGGCGCGCGTGGAACACGACCCGCCATCGTTCACTAGGACACCATGGTAGGGCAACCATGGTCGCGGTGCCAGCAAAATATACACAGCTATGGTGGGTACCTCGCCAGGCCTCCAGTCGGACATTTTTTGGCAGTGCGACCATGGTTTTGCCGCCACTGCATGTCCTAGTGAGATAAGAGCACCTAAAAGATCTATAAAATAATTAGTTTCAAACTATTTTCATTTACAGGTATTATTTCAAATACTCCAGGCATTTTTCCGTACTGTAGCTATGTTTGACTTGATGTTTCATGGACTGGGTACACTTTCAGAATCAGAACAAAGGATGATATCGAAAAGCCAGGTAAGTTTAGAAAGATTTTTCAATTAATCAGGTTGTACAGTCGTATAATAACTTAAGGAAAGAAAAATCAAAATTATTTGGGATTCGATTTGGGAAACGCCATAATTTATTTTAACTTAAAACGGATATAACAAAATTCTAAAGTAACTCCGTCTGTCTATCTGTATGTTACCTTTTCATACCTAAAGCACTGAACGGATTTCGACAAAATTTGGCAAGGAGATAGATGGAACCCTGCAGGCGTATCATGAGCACCGTTTTGTCGACGGAAGAGTAGACAAAAATGACGTTTCCTGTAGACAGTAAACAGTACGAGACGGCAGCAAAATAGAAAGAGTCAACTGCACTTTTTACGAAATTCACTCTTTTACATAATTCGACTCAGAATTCTTTGTTTTATCATAGGATTTATCGGTTGTCAGTGTGATTTTGACAGTAAGGATAGAAAACTTTCTTCCGAAATAGTCTACATATAAAAAGACCTAGACAAAGATCGTTAGAAATTCAAGACAAAATGACAGATAGTAGAAAGATTTCTACGGTGGATGTCAAAAATGAAGAAACGAACTGTCACTTTGTACAGAAAAAGCTATGTCTATTCTTCGTAGAGATAGAAAACGCCATGCTACGCCTGCTGGGGAAGGACATAGACTTCTTTTTATCAACATACCTCGTGTGCGAAGCCGCGGGCGGAAGCTAGTCCTAACTTATTGTAACTAATATAATAGTTACGCTAAAACCGCTGAACGGATTTGGACGAAATTTGGCACATGGGTAGACCATGACCTGGAGAAGGACATAGACTACTTTTCATCGTGGATTGCAGACGAAGTAGCTAGTATTTTATAATTTAGACATCTGTCCTTCCCATACTCCATATCAATAAAACATCTGCAGTACCTTTTATTCTCATAACTAGTAATTATTATTACAATGAATACTTACTTTTTTTGGAAACGGGTTAATAAGAAAAGAAAAATAGGTTTATTTGTCACAGAAACACGTGCATAAAAAGAGATAACAGTAATCAGCAATCTTAAATGAAACAAATTAGATCTGAGTACAAATATGAGATCACGAGTATGAAGATAAATAATCGGCAGCTGCACGTCATGACTGTGACAAGAAGGCCTCCACTCAGCATGATGCTGTGCTATGGGGACCCACAGCACAGCGCTGATTTTCAGTGGTAAATAGACATTTAATTTATGCAAGCCAATTAAACTAACAAATTTTCCTTTCCAGGCTGCGATGTTTGGTTTTATTTTTATTATATACATAATTAAGAACATAGTATTTGTAATTATACAAAGTTTATACTGTGAGAAATTCTATATAACTGTTGAGGAAGCTGAGACGGCGTGTATACAGCTTATGATGAACGAGAACTGTCCAAGTAAGAATGAACCACCACTGTCATTGCAAGTTTGATGCTCTTCAAGAGATTATGCGCTGCAATCATTTAATTAAGGGGGATGCGCTAAGAGCGTGAAATTTCAAATTTTCTTACGTTTTTTGCAATTTGCAGGTCAGTGTCAGGTTGCATAGCATCAGCCTTTAATGTTCCTACTCCTGGGACACAAGCTTCCTCTATTCGAGAGGGAGTGGGCTGTAATCCACCACGTGGGCCCAGTGCGGATCGGTAGATGTCACATGTCTTAGAATTTTCGGTTCTAGGACATGCCGATTTCCTCACGATATTTTCGTTCACCGTTTTGAGAGCAGTGGTGAAAGCACCTGTCGGGGTTCGAACCCACGACCTACAACTCGTAAGTCGGGGCCGTTACCACTGGGTCACCACAGCTCAGTGTCCGGTTGTATGTTGATTAAAGCCCAAAACACACACAGAGCGGCTGCGAGGCGGGAGCGGGTCGGGTCGTTTTCATCGCGTGAGTCGCGCGGTTCATCGTGTTCACACAGAGCGCGGGCGCGGGGCGGCAGCGGGTGGGGCGCGTGTCGGGCGCGGGACGGCAGCGGGGCGGGCGCGGTTGTACTTTGACAGGCGGCAGCGGTTGCAGTGTGAAAATGTCGGGTGATTCTGACACGGACGAAGAATTATTATTTTTACTTATTTTAAAAAGAAGAACGCGAAAATGGAATAGGTTGTAGGTTCACCTTGACATTAATAAAAAAAGACATCAATATGGATAATATCATCGATACGTGTATTGCAACGAATGTAACGACGCTACACCCGCATTGCTATTCTGTAACCATTTTACCTTGAAAACTTAGGTGAAGTGAGCGTGGAGTGAGTCATTGTCATCGATACCTACTGCTGCTAAAGCAGTGACAGTTCACTCCAAGCTCACTTTGATATTTTACTACACTTAGTTTTGACGGAGATATTTTTACAGAATAGCACAACCGGTCCCGACCCGCTCCCGTGCCGCGCTGTCTGTGGTCGCGCCCGCGTTCTGTGTGTTGACACTTGAATTACAATTTATGACACCCGCCGTACTCCCGCGCCCGACCCGCTCCCGCCCCGCACCCGCTCTGTGTGTGTTTTGGGCTTAAAATATGATTCTTTATTTAGATAAACATACAACCTGATACTGACCTGCAAATTGCAAAACAACTTAAGGTAAATTGAATTTCACGGGCTACCCTGACGTTTTCGCCTTAATACGAGTACGGTGAATAAATTCTAATCTAAGTAAATATAATTATGATAAATCTTTCTTTACAGAGAGTCAAAAACAATTTTGCATGAACGTGATAGTGACAAACAGAACGTTCAGTAAGATGACCGCGTGTGGCCTGTTCTATGTAGACGCTACGCTAGTCGTCAGCTTGATGGGAGCTATCATCAATTACGTTATTGTACTCTTGCAGTTTTTCTTTCTTTAACATCTATGGACGGCCAGCATGTGGCGATGTAGATAGCCTCTGACGTCAGGCAAAATCCTACATCGCGCAAGCAGAGTTTACCATGCAACTACCATATATACAACGTTCCCACATCAATCGTCGAGCAGTAGCCCAGCAGACACAACACTCGTCTGGTCGGAGGATCCTCCCTTTTCTATGGAGGATGAGTGAACTTTACACCATGTGTCTCATGCCTCAATACATCTGTAGAGTACCTATGTACCTACTTGTAAAGAGTAATAAAGTTCTCAGACTACCAAATGGACGTTCTTTTTACCGTCTTATCCTAAAGAAATAAATATAGCATAATCAGCCTATAATATTCCCACTGCTGGGACACAGGCATCCTATCTGCCAGTGGACTGTAAATCACGCGGGCCCAGTGCGGGTTGGTAGATGTCACATGTCTACGAATTTTTGGTTCTAGAACCTGCCGGATTTGAGAGCAGTGATGTAATAATTTACACAAAATATAGTGCCTGCTTGGATTCGAACCCACGACATACAATTTGTAAGTCGCGGCCATTATGACTAGGCCACGACTGCTCTAAAATACATATACTTAAATAATATTTATATTAAGTACTACTAAAGTGATTTTTTTTTTGTTTTTTTATATCTCACACAAACTTTGCAAGTAGTGATAAATGTTGACAGATTGAGAGGGAGAAGAATTACAAAGAATTATTTTCTTTAGATGGATTGTGCGAGGAATTATATGAAAGTAAAGGGAGTGAATGATAGTGTGACGGTTGACAGGGGGTGAAAGGAAGAAATCAACGTGTAAAATCTACAGGCTGTAATGGTAAACACTCTTGTCATTCAAACCATGGGTAGTTGACTTAAATTTAGAAATAAATGACCAAACACAACAAAAAAAAAACGTTATTTTCATTAAAAGATTTTAAAAAGTTTCTATCCGACACCGTCCTCTCTAGCGAAACAGTTAACTGACTGAGGGAGGGGTCGCGCTTGCGGTCGGTCAGGTCACATCCCGCACTCCCTGCCCGTGTTGAGACGCAAGTTCGTTACCCTAGCGCATAGGGCAACGAACTTTCGTCTCTTGTGGTAAAATATAAATTAAAAAAAAAGAAAAAAAAAGTTGTAATTTGCCATTGATTTTACGTTCTATAAATGAAACCAAACCACTGGTTGCAAGGATAACGGTGTTTACCCTAACACCCTGTATACTAATACTAATATCAAAGCTGAAAAGTTTGTTTGAACGCGCTTATCTCTAGAACTACAATGCTGCTTGAAAAATTCATTTTGTATTTGATAACCTAATTCCTGAGGAAGGTTATAGGATATATAACATCACGCTACGACACTAAGGAGTCGAGCAAATAGAATAAAAGTCATTTTTTCTGCCAAAAACATTTTTATACAAAGTACATAACTATCATGATAAAACCATTCTCCATTTTTGAATTTCCAATGCAGTGCATAAATGCAGAAGAGCCAGCTGTCTACCGGTCCTAAAGAACGCCGAGCGAAAACGAAGTAATGACGCGGGCGGCATATATATCTTATGTTAAAACAAAAAAATAACTCGCGGGAAAAATCGCGGGCAGAAGCTAGTTAATAGATAAAATATGCGCCCTTATAATAATAAGTTTATTATGTTAAAAGACACTTAGGAATATTTGATTTTCCTTGTGCGTTGATACGATCAGTACATCAATATAGCGATTGGTATTACAGTGATGGATTTTGTTATAACAATACTAACTTTAGCCCGCGGTTTCGCCCGCGTGGATTCCGGAAATTATTCCCCGGGAACGTACTACCGGGATAAAAAGTATTTATTTATTTATTTATTCACAAGGCAACTACAACAGGTAACAATCACAATATATCACTAGGTTCACATTATAGGTTTCGATCTGATTATCACCCAAAGCGTAATCGCACATCACGACTAGCAACAACATAATAATGATGACAACTACAGTAAAAGCTTAGTTCACAAGATTCTCCGACACTCTTCTACTTAGACAGGGAAAGTGTAGGAGAACAAACATGCGGTAAAGTACATAAAGTTAAAGCATTTAAAGAGAGCAGTATTTAAATAGAAAGAGTACACACATGTCTTTTGAAAGCTGCGGCACGAGAATCGAAGATGTCAATAGTGTTATTATCTTTTGAAATTTCATTGTAAAGTCGACACATTCGAACGAGTATCCTATGTTCTATTCCTACCACCACCGCTTACAGCAGTATTATTTTAATTTAATTGATAAAAAGGTACTCATGTTTAAAATATATTAATGGTATGGTAAAAAGCAATAAATATTATAATATAATAAAATAATAATTAAGAAAATTGCAATAATAATAAATAAATATTATAGCATTATCAAATTATTCAAAGAAAAACAAACTATATAAATTAATAAATATAATTATAATAACGAAGAATAAGAAGTACAGGTAAAAATAATCTAAGATATCTATGTACATTTTTGCAGATAAAATAATACTTAAATATTAGATGCGAAATTTTAGTAAGTATCTCCTGATTTTGATTATGTAATTTTGCTGTGCCCTACAGGGTCCATAATGATCTAAATTATATAGTTACCACCTAAGTACACATTATGGTAAAGCAATAAAGATATTGAGTATTGAGTATAATCTTACTTCGTGGGGAAAAGACATGGAGCTATACGTCCTGTAGAGCTTCATCTCTTTTCTACACTGAAGTAATATTAAATACTAGCTTCCGCCCGCGTGGTATGTCGATAAAAAGTAGCCTATGTCCTTCCCCAGGATGCCATCTATCTCCTTGCCAAATTTTTTCGAAATCCGTTCAGTGGTTTAGGCGTGAAAAGGTAACATACAGTCATACACACAGACAGACGGACAGACAGAGTTACTTTCGAATTTATAATATTAGAATGGATATGGTCATGTGCTAAATTTTATCCAAATCCGTTTAGCCGTCAGCGTAACAAACAAACTCACTTTCGCATTTTTAATATTAGTTAGACCTCCAACTGTCACTAACGAGACACAATAGAATTTTATAGTTATCGACCTTTAAAAGGCCAATCAACAGTTGAGCAGATAAAATACAATACTGAATCCATGTATAGTAGATTCATGTACTATGATTGTGTCCTGCAAACTCAAACATTTTAATTAAACCATTTACAGGCACTGTTGAATTGTCAAGGAGTCGGTCAGTCAGAAATATGAAGCTAGTTGCCCATTCCAAAGCGTAGTAGGTACCTATGGAGAAGAACGGGCAAGAAACTCCACAGACACTCTTTTAAATCTGCGCAAACCAAGTCAACTCTTAATTTTTCGCAGTCATCTAGCAGAATTTATTTCTATTGATAACGTACCAGTATCGTTGACACAGAGCGTGCGCAACATCTCGGGCGCGCCCTTGCTGTACACGCGCAGCACGTCCTCGCCCAGCACGCGCGTCACCACGGAGGCGCGCTGCAGGGACGACACGAACTGGTGCTGTTCGACGATGCCCACTTCTAAGGGCAGCTGAGGGGAAATGTATATGTAAAATAATCTGCCCCGCCGTCCGCCGCTGTGCGCTGGCCTTAGAGTGTTTATTCTGAAAGTGGGCAACGTCGCAAATAACTGTCAAATATTTACTATTTGACAGTTATTTGCGACGTTGCCAACATTTAGAATCAACGCTCTTAAGAAGTCATCGGCTATAGTCCGTGTGCGACTCGCATACCTCAGGTGGAGACTAGCTGTCGCGCGCGGACTGTAATCAAATCACTGTTACTATAACAAAATTATTTTTTTATCTTACAAACCGCGCATTAGCGAAGCTAAAACTTTTATTAGAAAACATTATTCAGTTCTCATAAATAGATAACATAAAAATGTATTGTCATAGTTTAAACATCGATTTTTTTTATAGAGTTTTCAAAGTGGCATGATGGATGAAGCTTTGTCAGGCCGCTCATGTCATCATCATCTTCCTGTCCTTGTCCCAAGTTACTTGGGGTCGGTACACAGGTCGCGAAAAAAAAAACAGCTGTTCCGTACATTTATGTTCGCATAACTCGTCAGAATGTACGGAACAGCTGTTTTTTTTTTCGCGATTTCATATTTGTTCCCATAGTAAAAGTTGTTCATAATTATGAGTACAATGACTCCTTAAGAGGCTGCTGGTGTTTTACCAATAACCCTGTATAAAACGTCCCGACAGTGGCCCATCAGATTAGACACATCACCCGTCTCCCATTTCTATAGAGAATGAGTGAACTTTACACCCTGTTCCGCATACCTCATACGGTTTTATACTCTCATCTGATTTACTCAATACTTAGTATTATGTGATTTAACACAAGTTAAATCTTACCTGAAGTGTTTTCGAAAACTTTCTTTCCCCTAGTTGTAAAGCTGCATAGTGTTTAGATAAGTGTTTTTGTACAACCGAAGTTAATACATAATCTTTTTTTTTTTTTATGTACTTACATGTATATCATCGACGTCAATGTTGGCGGTCTTCCTTGGCTTAACAATAGTTGGTGTGAGTATCTCGTAGTTGGAATGTTCCGGGATGTCTGGTTCTTCTAACACCCAACCGGTGGACTCGAACATCTAAACACAAATAGAAGAAATTCTAACAATGGGCGTTTATAGGCGGAAATAGTTTTTTTTTACCTTAGCATCATTGCTAAGGTAAAATAAAAAAAACTATTTAGTCCGTCAGTCAGATAATAAGAAATATTTGAAGCTAATGTCACATTTCTCCTTTAAGGGCCTACCCAACCTCAAATTTTATCTCGCTCGCACCATACTACTCGCGGCCTGAGTGAGAGCGAGACGGAGTGGGGAACTGGCGACTCTCAAGCCTCGAATAGTTTAGGACCTAATCTATTCAAGGCGCCGTAAAAAGCAATTACATAAACTTTAGGTAATTGCTTGTTACGGTGAAAATAATGGTAATTAAAAAACAAATACATAAGAACTGCTTTACAGTTAGTTCAGTAATTATGCAAAGATTCATGATCTAATTTGAAGTATTTTTTGAATACCAGTGGTTTATAGTTCGGTTTAGAGGTAACTTTGATTTTTTTTTTCTATAGAGAAAATTTTATGTAATCGTGTTTTCGTCAATCATAGGACCTAGCATCAATCCTCAACTTTAACCAATATTTATTTCAAAATTAATGCTGCAGTATTTTCGGCATAACGGAGGATCATGCTAAGCAATTTGAGGTAGGGTAGGCCCTTAAAGTTGTAGCGTCTTACCTTTAAATCTAAAGGATCACCAGCCAACTCATCGTCTAACAAGGTCAAACTATGACAAGACGCCATGGCTAACTTCAGGGGGTGTAGTTCATTGAGCAGTCGGGGGTCTCGCTGTGGCCTCCCCAGTCGAGGGGGGCTCGTGGCTCCACTCACGGCTACAACCCCCCACATGTCCAAGCCGTCTTCGGTTAGCGTTCCTGTCTGAAAAGAGAATCTATGCTTATAAAAATGTCCAAAAAAGTTTCGGGTTTCTGACTACTCGTCAAATCAATCTGCCTAGCCTTATCCCAACTATGATGGGGTTGGCTTCCAGTCTAACCGGATGCAGCTGCATACCAGTTTTTTATGGAGACTATCTGACTACCACAACCCAGTTACTGGGTATGCAGATACCCCTTAGTAAGACTGCTTGTCAGACTTTTGGGCTTCTGACTATCCGTTACGACTGTCAAAGATCCACAAATGACAGCCGGGACCAACGGCTTAACGTGCTTTCCGAGGCACGGAGGAGTCTCGGTATGTAAAGATGGTCACCCATCCACGGACCAACGCTGGCAAGCGTAGCTTAACTGATGGATCGACACGTGCGGCTGTTATTACTGAGCCGCGAGCTCTTCGAAATAATGGAGTATGACTATCTTTTTAGCAACTACCCAATGTCCCTATGGTAAAGCCCGCTCTACACATGATGCCAAGGTGTTGGGCCATTGGCGGGCTCCGCTAGGACCGATGCCTGGCAAGGTTCCGGGAAAGTCCGAAAGGAATACCGGGACCTTGGCAACAGGCAACTGAAGGAACACGGGTGGGTTTAAGTCAGTAAAAGTCTGACACGCCCTCCCGCCCCGCCCAGAACGGGAGAAGTTATTTCAGGATTTCCCAACCCAAAAAAAAAAAAAAATGGTTCGTCGCCAGCATGTTGGGCTAAAAAATCGGATCACCAACAGTCGCTGTTTACACATAAGCGCTGCACTGAAACAGTCGCTGTTTACACATTAGCTCTGCACTGAAACAGTTGCTGTTTACACATTAGCGCTGCACTGAAACAGTTGCTGTTTACACATTAGCGCTGCACTGAAACAGTTGCTGTTTACACAATAGCGCTGCACTGAAACAGTCGCTGTTTACACATTAGCGCTGCGCTGAACACTGTTTGCGGAGCACGCCAAGATCCTGTGATGTATGTAACGTATCCAGTGGCCATCCTACCTTATCGAAGCACACACAGTCGAGCGAGCCGCTGACGTTGACGGCGCGCGTGTTGAGGCACGCCACGCGCGCGCGCTGCAGGCGCGACACGGCGTACAGGCGCCCCACCGTCATGGCGGCCGGCAGCGCGGGCGGGATCACTATGGTGATGATGTCGAGGGCTTTGATGGCTATGTCGCCAGCGCTGAGGGCGCGATATGCCTGTGGGGAATAGAAGATTTTTTTTTTTAATATGACGCGGAATATGTTCTGATCAAAAAACTCTAACTAAAGTGGGCAAAAATCAGGATCCTAACCTGATTTTCGCCAAAATATAAAACGAATATTGGGTTATATTAGAGTACTCTGAAAATAGGGAATATGCATGTATTTTTTTAATATTTTTATTCGATAGTTTACATCGTCAAATAATAGTAAAAAAAAATCGACGGCAAAAAAGCAATTTAAAGTACTTAAATAAAAGTTTAAAAATATCCAACCGATCCGGGCTATTTAAACGCCCTCCATTTGGCGCGCTTGGTGTGGTGACGTCACAGACCGTGAAAACAAACAAGCAACTGTCAAGTCAACGTCAAACACTCCTTTTTGTATGAGCGTTTGACATTGACTTGACACTTGTTGATTGACTGGACATTGACATTTTGATTTTTATCCCGGATTGTTACGTCACATCCGCTCTTAGCTTTTCAAGTATTTGAATTATCCACGGTTTATTGGAACTTTTTAAAAATTAATTTCTCGCTCAAAAAGAAATTTTATAAAACAATATTAATGGAGGCATAATTCTGAAGTAATATAGTTTATTAAAAAATATATTTGACCCATATTTGAATCACATGCATATTCCCTATTAACTACTTTTAACTATAGGACAAGGGGGCAGATTATGACGTATTAATGCCACGATTTTTCCAGTGTGAGTGAGAGACGGAGCTATACAAGGACGATAGTACTATCATTTTTTTGCAGTGGAATAATGATGGCATTAATACTTCATAATACGGCCCCAGCTATACCTAATTACTGTGGCCCTAGTGAAAAAGGATCTAAGTCCAAAAATGCAACTTCACAGGAGACGCAAAAAACACTCCGCGCACTTCAAATTGCGTGTTTGCCTCGTGTGACATTTAAACCACTACCAATTGAAATACATGTGATGTTTTTTATAGGTAAACAATTTATGCTCTTTATTATTATGGAGTTATTTTTTATGTAAAGTAATTCGTTTTTAAGATAGTGACTTATACTAACCACAAAATGAATTCCTTAAGGGTGTAAAATAAATTATACCCCTTCTCCCATATGTTAAATGTTAATTCACACAAGTGAAAATGGATACGCATTTGGAATGATTATGTTCATACTAATCCCAATAGAGTTTCTTTGATTTTTTTCCTTTATGGTGGTGAAAACGGATTTATGTCTAATAATATCACATTACTCACTAAATCATTTTTAAGAACCAGGTGTTGTTGTATTGATAAACACCAACCAAATTAAAACGTGGGTAATTTATGTTAATTTAGATTAAAAAACACAAAATGCATTTTTTTTTTTTCGTTTAAAAGAATACAAAAGTACTTGAAACCGACTTTTGAATTTTTTTTGGTGTCAGTTGGACCCTTTTACACAAGGTAACTTCTTTATTTTTAGAGATAGCTTAGATCCGTTTACACCGAACGATAGAGCATTTTTTTCTGATCACTTCTGTATACTTAACTCATTTTCCACAAAATCGGACTTATACCCCTTTTCACTAGGGCCACAGTATTATAAACGCGAAAGTTTGTAAGTATGGATGGATGGATGGATGGATGTTTGTTACTCTTTCACGTAAAAACGGCTGAATGGATTTGGATGATATTTCGCAAACTAGTCTATAACCTGGATTAACGCATAGAATACTTTTCATCCCGATATTTCCACGGGATCGAGACTTACGCGGGTGAAACCGCGGGGCGCAGCTAGTGACATATAAAAAAAGGCATATAAAGTTGAGTAATTAGATTTTAGTTTTTTTTGACGAAGTTCCTTTACTCTGCTTGTATTAATAGTGCATTGGCAGAAATCATCACGCAAAAAAGCGTTCATACTCGAGACTGTCTCTTCGTCTCCCGACCGCACACATTTTTGTTATTGTTATAAGATAGCTTACTAAGTAAGTTTTTGAAAAACTTGTAAGTTGCAAAATAGAACAAATTTTCTTATTTTTTCTTGGTCTTCTTTCTTTCATATTATTCTTAATCTTTTTACCAACCCCTAGTTATGTTGTAGGACTGACCTTGAGCGCCACAGTGTAGGCCAGGCCCGCGACGGCGATGCACGCGAGTATGATGATGAACTTGTAGGAGTCGCGGTCGAACTTGAAGTCGGCCGGCACCGGGTACAGGATGCTGCGGACGAGCTGGCCCTTGCTTGTGTTGTAGCCAGTGCGGAGTACTAGAGCCCTGAGAAAAATTGTAAATTGTTATTAACAAATGACTTGGGGTGGGCGTTGCGACTACGAACCGTTTTCAAAGACCATTTGCGTTCTGCGTTGCACAAACCAGTCTTCGAATTTCTTTGTGCGATTTTGTATTTTATGCCTAAGAAAATACAGTCGAGAACGCAATGATTGAACTAAACTTACAATCAAAAGTGAACTTTTTTTCAATTTAATACGGTCGATAATGTATTACCAGTTGTCAATGCTGTCGTTCGTGATGCGACGGTAAAACCCGTTGTTGGATAAGTTCCGTCCTTTCAACGACGATCGTTTTCTGTACACTGTTTCGCCCTGTACATTATAATGTACAGCATGAATCGCCCTGTACATTATAATGTACAGGATGAAATTAAATAAATGGGCATCCTCTTAAGGCGTCATTGTACTCACCATAATCACATATATTATAATACTACGTACAGATACCCAATCCCATACAAAAAAATGGCTCCACCGTAAGTCTGGCAATTGAGCTGGCTATTTTTCTTCTTCCACTTTTTTAACAGATGGCAGCATCAGCGACTCACTAATTGCCAGAGACTGTAGTTTTACAACGCCACCTAGGAGTCTTGCCTAGATACTACGCAAGACTCCTAGATGTTTTTCTTCCTTTTTTACGTTTTTTCTTCCGAGGTGTTCAATTTTTATAATTCTAAGTAAAATACTAGATTTAAAAAAAATGTTATTTGATTTTCCTTAATGAAACGACTTAAACGCAAGTTGAAAGTGACCCTGTCATCACTTGAGTAAAACGCCATCTATTGCAAAGAGCTCTCGACAAAATGATTTACAGATGGCTACTGTACCATTCTAAGAGTTCGAATTGAAGAAAACGGCTTAATTTAAGTTTTTTGTTGTAAATACGAAATTTATGAGTGTAAATACATAAATCAGCATTAAACAAAGAAGTTTTGATTTTTACTAATATTACCTCAGCCAAAATTTGTCGTATAACGCTTTTTAGTGATTGATAATTTCATAAATTCTTACTTATGCTGCCATCTATGATTTTTTTCAAGACTAATTATAATTTGTTCGAGTTGAGACCCCATGCCATAATGCTCAACTTTCACTACATGACCAACGCCGAAAACCCGGAAAAAAAACAGCTGTTCCCTAAATTTTGACGAGCTATGCGAACATAAATTTAGGGAACAACTATTTTATTAGCAAGTAAAAAAATGTATACTCACTTGACAGGCTCGTTATTGTAATACCGAGTCTGTATGACCTTGGTGCCACAGAATAACACGCTAGAAGCATGCTCCTTCAGGTCGAACGGACGGTCCACGCGGTGTAACGCTGTCTTCGTAACTGGCACCGATTCGCCTGTGAACAAGAATGGAATTAGCTGACTTTTTGGAGTGAAATCTTCATAATTTTTAACCGCCTCTGTGGTCGAGTTGTTGGACCACCTGTCTATGTAAGACCGAGAGGTCCCGGGTTCGATTCCTATTTGGGGCAAAATTTTCTGCTCCGTTTAGTTAGTGGTAAGGTTTGTTTTAACTGGCTAGCTACCACCATCTTATCTAAGTCTGTCGCCATAACAACAATGTTAACAGCATTGCTGTGTTTCGGCAGTTAGAGATAAGATAGCCAGTTCCTCTGTGGTTGAGGATTCCGGGTGAAGCTCGCTTCCACCTTCGGCCTGATCATCACTTACCATCAGGTGAGATGTAGGCCAAGAGCTTCCCAGTTGTGGACAAAAAAACAACAAAAAAAAAGTTGGCTTCTAAGGGGGAAAGCATCGGGTTATGTATCAAGCTTCTAGGTGTGACAAATCTGAGGGGCGAATCAATGATTTGTTGTTGAAATATCTAGGAGGTCAAGTAACTAGAGATGATTAATTTAAGGGACAAATGTTCAGGGGGCAAGAGCTTAGAGATCCCGAAGCACCCCTTGTTTCAGACATCTTGGGGTGAAACTTGTAGCTGTTTTTACAGTTCAAGTGTAAGTAGATTTAGGATTTACCAGTAAGCATGCTCTCGTTAAGCACAGCTGCTCCTGACAGCAGCGCGGCGTCGAAGTGCAGGATGCATCCTCTCGCGGGGAGGACTATGATATCCCCGGGGGATATACAACGACTGTCCACCCGCCGACCGTCCCATAGTTCCACAGTGTCGTGGGCTTCAACTGTTGCGCGGAGGTTGGATTGGTTCTGAAAAATGGGTATTTGTTTGAATCTAGATGTTTTGACGTAAGTTCGACTTTAGAAATGCGCGGCGAGGCGGGGGGCAGTGTTGACGAATGAGCGGCGGGACGCCGCGCGCCGTGAGCGTTGACGAAAGAGCGCCTGCACTGCCCCCCGTGAGCCGCGCACATACGTGAGGCGTCTTCCAGTTTGAATGGTTTTTTTGAATTTGTAAATATTATTGTTTATGGTTTCACTCTCGGTCACAGTCTCACTTATTGAACTCACGAATAAGGGCTGATTTCGAAACTAGTCAGGCAATCCCTTATGTAAATTAAAACAGACAACAATCCTAACTAATATTATAAATGCGAAGAAAATCCGCCGTTTTAGCGTGAAAGCGTAAAAAACAAACAGTTTTTTTACGCTAAAACGGCTTAAATTTGACAGATAAGTAGCCTGGAATCTGGAAAAGGCTATCGATTACTTTTCATCCTAGATCGTAGACGAAGTCGCGGGCAACAGCTAGTGATTAATAAAATGAATGTACCTTGAGTCAATAATGTGAATGTTGATCGAGATGTTTTTTTGCAATTTTTGTATCTGTGGTCTTGTCAAGGCAGAGTCGTATTGCTGGCCCAATTAGAACTGTTTTTATACCATAAATAAAAATGATTAAAGCTCACCTTTTTAGTCTGTATAACGGAAGTAGCAACACCGAAGGTAGACATCAGTACCACAGCGATACAGTAGTAGTAATAGGGCTCCGCAAGCCACACGGCGATGGTGAACAATTGGAACACGTAGAACGGATTGAAGACCTCGAGCAGAATGAGGGTCATGATCGACTGGACCGGCACGTTTATCTCGTTCAGGCCGTAGATGTTGAGCCTGGATAAATGGATTGGAATGGAGAATAGATATCATACCATTTGTTTACTAAGACTGGGGTCTTTAGCGAACGAATTTGGGGAGCGAAAAAATACAATTAAAATGGCGATGTATCATACAGTAATCACAAATTCAAAAAGAGGACAGTTTCATCATAAGCTCAAGATCTTGAGCTTGCATGTTTTTAGTGAATACCTTTTTAACCGACTTCTTCAAAAAGGAGGTTTTTTGTGTGTATGTTACTCGATTACTCCGCCAATTATGAATCGATTTTGATGATTCTTTTTTTGTTTGGTAGGTCATGCTTCAGAGGAGGTCCCATATAAATTTTATTACTTTGCTTGCGTATTTTTTAAGTTATCTTCAAAATTACGTATTTCTCCCACTTAGTGTAGACGATGTTTTAAGTGACTCCGTCACTGTTATTTACATAGCAGCAGGCGTAGCATGAGCACCGTTTTGTCGACGGAAGAGTAGACAAAAATGACGTTTCCTGTAGACAGTAAACAGTACGAGACGGCAGCAAAATAGAAAGAGTCAACTGCACTTTTTACGAAATTCACTCTTTTACATAATTCGACTCAGAATTCTTTGTTTTATCATAGGATTTATCGGTTGTCAGTGTGATTTTGACAGTAAGGATAGAAAACTTTCTTCCGAACTAGTCTACATATAAAAAGACCTAGACAAAGATCGTTAGAAATGCAAGACAAAATGACAGATTGTAGAAAGATTTCTACGGTGGATGTCAAAAATGAAGAAACGAACTGTCACTTTGTATAGAAAAAGCTATGTCTATTCTTCGTAGAGATAGAAAACGCCATGCTACGCCTGCAGGTAGTGGTATTCGAATTTGTGTGGGGTAAGTACCACAACTAAAAAGTGAAAAATAAAAACTTTTTAAAGTATAGTCGGTTGTTTTTTTTTTATAAAATGTTTTTTTTTTCCCAAACCTTTTCACCAAAGGTGAAAGGTTTCAGCTTGTACAATTAAGATCATGTACCCATAGCTATTTATATATTCCCACGGAATCAAGATTTACGCGGGTAAACCCGCGGGTCGCAGCTATTAGGTATTTCATAATTGACATAATAACTCTATGGGTATAAGATTCTTGAAAAACTTCATACATAAGAACTTCAGTTCCAGCCTCTAGATATGATAGAAAAACTCTGCAACTGCAAGTATCTTTTTTAAATAATGGTACTTACATCCTATCCTATCCTAGTAGCTCGTGGCTACGTAATAACAGCCGCACCGGTCGATCCATGAGGATAAGCTACGCTTGCTGGGGTTGGTCCGTGGATGGGTGACCATCTTTACATACCGAGACTCCTCCGTGCCTCGGAAAGCACATTAAGCCGTTGTTCCCAGCTGTCATTTGTGGATCTTTGACAGTCGTTACGGATCGTCAGAAGCCCGAAAGTCTGACAACCAATCTTGCCAAGGGGTATCGTATTACCCAATTACTGGGTTGTGGAGGTCAGATAGGCAGTCGCTCCATGTAAAATACTGGTAATCAGCTGCATCCGGTAACACTGGAAGCCGACCCCAACATAGTTGCGAAAAGGCTAGGCAGATGATGGTACTTACATCCTAACTCGTCGTTCGCTAGACGGTGGCGTGGCCCCCATAGCCTGTAGCTGAGCACAAGAGGCCCCGGACTCGATGCCGGCCAGCCTGGTCCATTGTGCGCGACTGCCGTCCCATATGAGGGACTGCTTCTTGTGACGGAAGTACCTGTAGTTCTGGACGTCTGGAAGAATAACGACATAATATCATTTAACGACGTCATGATTTTTATTTTTATCCTAGTTACAATGAGGAAATGAAAATGTTTGTTTAATCGTATTGGTAACAGAAGTCAAGAGGCAAAAAATGTTAATGCCATCAAGAATAATAAAGTTGCATTTTCTGTTCATAGGCATTTATTTAGCTTTATATTCTTGTCTGCCGCCAAAACTGAGAAGAATAAAATGGAGATAGGCCGGCCACACTGTCAAGTGTGAAGCGAAATTTAATAAAAAGTGACGATATATGGTTGTGCCTATGGTACCCTAGAGAGGGGAAGAGAAGAAAAGGAAAACCCTTAAAAAGATGGCAGGATGACTTGCTGAGGACGGCGGGAAAGACATGCAAGGACTAGGGCCGGCGCACACCTGGTAAGGCGCAGTGCGGCGCGGTTGTCACTGTTAAACAAATATCAACGTTGCGTGCCTAAAAATAAAGTTGAGAATAGATAACCTGAGACGCGCGCCTCTTTCCGCTTACGGCGCGCTCTCGAGCTGATGGAAGTTTATTTATTATCAACTTTATTTCAAGTGATACAAGGTAGATATTTGTTTGGCAGTGACGAATGCGCTGCGCTGCGCCTAGCCAAATGTGCGCCGGCCCTTAGACAGGCAAGGAACAAGGAGAATTGTAAGGGGTTGGAGAAGAAGGGCTCATAGAGTCTCAGAACTGATATTAAGGTACGTGTTTTGTACTAAAATAAGGCTATAAATATATTGTCTGCTTGCATAACTAGCAAGTCAATTTAGAATCAGTGTGTGTTCTCAGAACAAGCCGATTTTTTAAAAGGTTTTTTTATTTAATTAAACAGATTGTGCAAATAGTTTGTTGCGTTAAAAGCTTAGGTATTACGCTGATTTTCGCAGAAGCGTATGTGTAGGAGTCGGTAAATCCCGTTATCGTGAAATAGTCAGGGTTAGGGACTGCCCTGTGTTGTGGTCAATTGAGTAATAAGACGATGTCATTTCCGTATCTATTTACAACATTGTTATTTAAATTTTATTGGTCAATTATCCATACTATTATAAAATTCGAAAGTAACTCGCCTAAACTACTGAACGGATTTCGATAAAATTTAACAAGGAGATAGATGGCATCCCGGGTAAGCACATAGGCTTTTTATCGACAAACCACGCGGGCGAAGCCGCGGGCGGAAGCTAGTTTGTAATAAGTATTAGATGGAGAAGAGAAGAATTATCTTTTGCAGACTTTGGAATCAGAATGATGCCCTTTCTCACTAATACTACGCGACACCTAAAAGCAATGCCTTATAAAGCACACTGTTGAATTTTCAACCCTCGGCGCTGAAGCAAGCATTGAAAATCCAACGGTGCGTTTTAATTAAGCAATACCTACATTTAGGTGTCGCGATAAAGCAACAAAACGAAATCCTAACTAATATTATAAATGCGAAAGTGAGTTTGTTTCTTTGTTACGTTTTCACGCTACAACGGCTGAACGGTGTTGGATGAAAATTGCCAAATGGGTAAACCATGACCTGCAGTAGGACATAGGATATTTCCCACGGGATCAAGACTTAGTGCGGGTGAAAACGCGGGGCGCAGCAAGTAGGTAAACAAAAAAAAGCTTTTTAACAGTGTCTTTAATCCAGAAGTCAAGATGCGATCTGGATTTTAATTATGGTCTACATTTAATCTAATCCAGAATGTAAGTACTCACTGAGTGAAGATCCATCGTCTAAATGTATGGGAGTATGTATAGCGTCAGCACTTTCTATTGGTTCCTTCTCCTTATTTCCATCGTCATCGAATCCTTCGTTTAGTAGTCCACTGAAATAACAAAGATAATTAATTTTCTCTAAGAAGGAGCTCGTGGCTAAGTAATAACAGCCGCACTAGTCGATCCATCAGGTTAAGCTACGCTTGCCGGTTGGTCTGTGGATGGGCGACCATCTTTACATATCGAGACTCCTCCGTGCCTCGGAAAGCACGTTAAGCCGTTGGTCCCGGCTGCCATTCGAGAATCTTCAACAATCGTTACGGGTCGTCAGAAGCCCGAAAGTCTGACAACCAGTCTTACCAAGGGGTATCGTATTACCCAGTTACTGGGTTGTGGAGGTCAGATAGGCAATCGCTCCGTGTAGAATACTGGTATTCAGCTGCAACTGGTTAGACTGGAAGCCGACCCCAACATAGTTGGGAAAAGGCTAGGCAGATTGATTGATTGAATTAATTTTCTCTAAAAATCAAAGATCACATTATCATCATCATTTCAGCCGAAAGACGTCCACTGCTGGACATAGGCCGCCCCCATGCACCGCCACTTCGATCGGTTCTGCACTTCCCGCGTCTAGCGGATTCCTGAAGCCTTCACCAGGTCACCTGGTCGGTCCACCTTGTGGGGCCTTCCAACACTACGTCTTCCGGGACGCGGTCGTCACTCCAGAACCTTTCGGCCCCATCGGCAATCTGTTCTGCGAGCAATGTGCCCTGCCCACTGCCTCTTAAGTTTGGCAATTCTTTGGGCTATGTCGGTTAGCGTGGTTTTTCTGCCGAGATCCTCCTCTAAAAAGATCCATATACATTTGTAGTAAGTTACATAAATCGACAAAATGTACGGAACAGCTGTTTTTTTTCGCGATTTTAGAGTTGTCCCTTATCTTTAAAGTCGTTCATAATAATGAGTACAATGACCCTTTTACGGTTTTTAGGGTACACACGGCTACACATCAAGCTATACATTTCCAGTTTATGCTGATCTCGCATTGTAAAGGATTTCCGTACAATGTGAGGTCAGCTTATACTGTATAGCTTGATATAGCCACAAAAACTAATGTTGTATGCGCGTACCTTGTGTCTGCTATATCTTTTTGTAATATTAGGTGAATGTAGTAACTTTTGCATTTCTTCTGATATGTTTCCTGAAATAAGACAATTTGAATTAAGTTACATTTTCATAAAACAAAAAAAAATACAAAATAATATTGACCAGATAACAACGTCAAAGTTCAGAGGGTTAAAGACATAATTTTTCCGTTGAGAAAGAGATGGTGCTATATTTTTCTGTATAGGTCCACTTTCTTACACTGGAACAATTCTCGACCTGAGACGCATTAGGTCTGATATGTAATTTACAATACAATACAAATCCGACCTTATGCGAGACGTATTAGGTCTGATATGGAATTTACAATACAATACAAATCCGACCTTATGCGAGACGTATTAGGTCTGATATGGTATTTACAATACAATACAAATCCGACCTTATGCGTCTCAAGTCGAGAAATATAACCGTCAAAATACGGGTAGTTCAAGTCGGCTAGTATTATTTCATTTTATTCCTTCGTTGGTCTAGTGATCTCAAGAGCTACTGCTGAGCATGAAGTCCTGGGTTCAATACCCGGGTAGGGCAAAGTGTTATTGGGTTTTTCTATCTGGCATTTAGCAGTAGCAGCCCGGAGTCTGGATTTGTGCCCGATTGATAGCAAACATAAGTTTTGGCAAAATGTGTGTGTTGCCTGCTTTAGGTACAGCTCTGCTTTACCCCGTCGGGGAATACAGGCGTGATGTTGTAATTTTTTTTTAAATATACAGTGTGTAACAAAAGCCCTGTCCGATGCGAAAGGGGCACATAGGAACTGCAAAAACATAACCAGAAAAAAAAAATTGAAAAAAAAAAAGTTATTGCAGTTTGAATTTCTTTTTCGAATTTCGAAGTTCCAATTCACGTTTTTAGTATTATCAACTCACAACAACGAGTACTCTGTCAGCAATCTGGAAGGAGCACCTGACGCAGGTCACGTACAGCAGCCAGGTGGGCATCCAGTGGAACAGCAGGAAGGGTAGGCCGGCGAACAGGCACGAGCATGTGAACGTCACCACCTGCCGCCAGCGACTTTTGCGGTAGCCGTACACTACCTGTGAATGATTATAATGAGATGAATGAGTTATATTAACCTGTCAAAGTCAAATAATTTATTTCAATTAGACACATAAAAGGCACTTTTGAACGTCAAAAACAAAGAAATAGAACTGATTCTAGTTGCCCCTTCCAAAAGGTAGTTTTCGTATGGAGAAGAATGGGCAAGAAACTCCACCCTTGGGCCCGGTATCCACCAAAGCGGAGAGGAGAGGAGACGAGAGGAGATGTGTTTGAATAAACTTCCAAGAGGTGTGGAAATCCGATTTCGTTATTTCCACATCTCTTGGAAATAACGAAATCTCATCACTCATCTCTTCTCTTTTCTCTCTCCTCTCGTCTCCTGTCCTCTCCGCTTTGGTGGATACCGGGCCTAAATCTTAAAAACTTTTACAATATTTTGTATAAATAAATTATATGTGAAGGCGATAGACCTAGAATAAGATTACTGTAGGTAACACAACAGGTAAAAATAATTTAAAAAGGAGAAATTACAAATAAATAAATTATGTGAGGTTATCAGTATGAGTCCAGTAAGGATTGGGAGATCCGGATTGCCCATTGCAACTATAGCCGATCGGTGTTACAGCCCTCAACCTCCCTGTCAATAAGACACAGTGGCGTATTATTGAATAGTTTATGTTGTTTTTGTGGTAGATATAAGTACTAACAGTAGTTTTTAAATAGAGAGTTTATAAATAGGGATATCCCTTTAGGTCACGCTTATATTTTGAAAACGGTAGGCATGAACAGTTCATAAGTCATAGTCGTAAGTCATAAGTCATTCATTATTATTTAGCCAACTAGGTACTATAAAAGAAAATAAAGTACGGAGTTTCGTTTCGTACACAGAAATAAGGTGGCGATAGCGGAGTGGAAGGTCTAACCTGAGATTCAGGTTTTCCAACAAAAAACACGTCTCAGAAATACCAACAGTTTAGCAATCGTTGTTTTGGCGTGAAATCTGGTTCTACAAAAAAACAGTCGATAAGCATTGCATTCAAATTGAAGTTATTTCTCCTTTTTGCATACAAGATTGTTTGGATTCAATCGCTACTGTAGCGTCATACAATGAATGCAAGTATTCGCTATATTTGGAACGCAAACCGACATTCAACTGCAATGATCCTTCTCCCTACACTACAAGGTCGAATGTCTCGTGATCTCGTCCGAAGCCCTGGGAAAAACCTGATACGTAACGCTTGGCGGTCACCGTGAAATGAAAACTGACGATTCTTTTACCTACTGCAAAGTTTATTGGTTTAAGATTTAATGAAACTTGTTTTGGACCTACTTTTATACGACAAGGAATAAAGATTATGATGTTCGCAATTAATTTTCCAAATATGTAAACAAACACGAGTTTTAGGAAAAACAACTGTAATGCCTACACTGGTTTAGTTTGTGCTACAACTTCAATTATTTTTTTGAATTTTTCACAGTCAGTCTAAAATGAACTTTATTCATATATTCATAAAGTTTATTTTTGTTTAAGTGGAAATAACATCAATATTGGAAATAGACCTTACCTATTATAATTATGTATATTTATTTATGTAATAGACCATTCTAGGGAAGCACAGAAAACAATGGGCTGAATCATCCTAAGTGCGTGTTAATATAAATGCTCATTGTGAATATTAAGCATGACAATTTAGCAAAAAAGTGTTATAAGGGAGGCAGTTATGGGTTTCTTTGATGACTAACTAGTCTCAAGCCGACTAAAATAAAGATTTAGTTTCGTATGAAAAAAACACGCTGTCAGATCCACTTTGAATCCTGATGCCCGCGGATTCGCCCGCGTGGATAAAGTTATTATTATATTAAAACCTTACTCGAGAACCACTCTATCCATTGGAGAAAACAGCATGAAAATCGGTACAGTAGTTTTTGAGTTTATCGCGAACAGGACGACAGACAGATGCGGCGGAGGACTTTGTTTTATAATTTAAGTAGTGATGTGAAAGTTTGTATGTATGGATGTTTGTTACTCAATCACGCAAAAATGGCTGAACGGATTTGGATGAAATTTGGCACACAGATAGTTTATCCCGGTAGTACTTACTAACATAAAAAGTTATCCCGTGTGATAATTTAGGCGCGTTCATTGCCGTTGACTTGTGATCGCATTTGAGTCTAAGTTGGCATCTTGTTGGTCTCATCTGAACCGCGCACGCACTATAGTAAGTATGTCAATAATTTAATACTATATAGGTACGTTCAGATATGATTACTTACACCAATCTCTTTTCATATATCAATCCGTATGAATATATTTGTATGGCAATTGACAACAACATACTGAAATGAAATTATCTATAATTCTGTAAGTAGATCATGCTAGCCACACACGTAACGATTTACTTGCGCAAATTTAGGCATGCGCAATAAATCAAATCAAATCAAAATATTTTATTTCACATAAACCTACATGGGCAATCGTTACGTGTGTGGCTAGCATTACGATTTTGCGCAAGTAAATCGTATTTTACACGTACATTTTTTGGGGCAATATTTTAAAACTAGATGGCGCTGGCTTAATGACTGTTCCTTTTTTTTATGTAATTGTCGTTTCGGAATTTATTCGAGAAGAAATTCCGAACCATAACAATTACAATAAATTACCTGAACCATTAAACAACACCGTTGTTATCTAATCCATTATATAATTGCTACATTTAATTATAGATTACATTAAAAATACATAAAATCATTAACTAATTAAAATATAACATTTAGCTGGGTGCATTACAGTATACTCTGATAACATAATACAATAGGATTCATTCAGATAAACTAATTACCTACAGGGCTGACTAACAAGCTCCATTTTAAATAAAAAAATACTAGATAAACAATTACGTTATTTACTTTGATATAAAGACTTCGATTCGGAAAATTAGGCGAGTCGCTGCGCAGGCGCAGTAACAATGTCTTTGTCAGCGGGGATGAGGGGTGGGGTACTGTACATCGAGTACCTATTGCTATTGTCAGGCGCGGTCCGAGGGGGGTCCTGGGGGTCATGACCCCCCCCCCCCCCCCCCAAATCATTCAAGCTGTCGAGAGACTGAATGATTTACGTACTTATCAATTAACCATTTCTCTAAAAATATTCCTCGGCACCAATGGTGACCCCCCCAAAATCTTGGACTGCGACCGCGCCTGGCTATTGTAACTAACTTCCGAGCTGAAATTATGTTAGAACCGAAGTATACCTACTGAATGACATGTTTCATTCCATTTTATTGACGCCCTGCCTTCCCTGCTCTTTTTATTTGATTAGAGACTTTAATATCGCAACGGATACGACTGATACGATCCAAGTATCCTAACTAATATTACGAACGTGAAAGTGAGTTTATTAGTTATGCTTTCACGCTAAAACGGCTGAATGGATTGGGATGAAATTTGGCACACGGGTAGACCATGACCTGAAATAGGACATAGGATACTTTTTATCCCGATATTCCCAGGGGATCGAGAGTTACGCGGGTACCGCGGGGCGCAGCTAGTATGTGTCATTAAAGTCTTCAAACAACTCCACAACCCCTCCCTTTGTCGCTCGGAAGAGTGAACTACCCATACTGAAGAAAGTATTTTAATCTTATTAAAAGTGCAAAGGTAGTACTCGCATTTTTTATTATGCCTATATCCAATATTTCTGGTTTCATGGTCAACCCTAATGTGCTAATTAATACCATGAAATGATAACTAAGCTGTAACTGTGAGTGGTTGTTTCCGTCATGTATGATAGTGTGATTATCTCAGAACTATTCTACAACCCCCCCCCCCCCCCCAAAGCCGCCCCCTATTACTTGAGACTTAATCAAAATGAGGGTCTACAAATAAGGTATACCTCTGCCTAACCCTTCGGGAATTACATTACAGGGGGCCCTTTCGATCCGCCCAGAGCGGGAGAAGTCATTGGGTGATTTCCATTTCCCAAACTAAAAAAAAAAAAAAAAAAGGGGGCCAAGTCTACTAATTTACAAACGTATCAGTGGTCTCACAATGATCAGTTTTTGACAGATATGCCATACAAAATCTGTCAAAAACTCATCATTGCGACACCACTGACAGGTTTGTAATTTAGTAGACTTGTAGACTTGGCCCCCTGGTGTTAAACTCCGTCTCACGAAAGAAGTCCCGCGGCAATAAGTGGAACTAGTTATTATTATACAAGGAGGTAGGCAACATTTCTACGAAAGCACTGCTCCCTCTGACACCTTCCTATATTTAATATTGTGCATTTTATTAACCAGCGCCTGTACTATGATGTTGAGATAAATAAATAAAGATTTAGGATTCCGTCGCATATCTGCAGCGCCGCGTCTGCGAGACTTGTTTCGTGAAATGGACTCTATGTTATGTGTTATCCTACTAACATGCTGACTTATTATATGGACATACTCTTAATTTATAATTGACAAGGAGTAAGAAACATATTGTTAATTGGGGATTGTACAATAAGAATAAAAATATGTAGGTATAAATCAGAAAATATTCAAACATTTCATAGTTTGCTTGCTTTGGTTTTTAGTAAGACATAACCAATTACAACATTATACGAGTATGTTAAGTAATTATTTACTAGGGATATTTTTTACATTACAATAGCTCTAATTAGCAAAAATATATACTACAGTGGCATTGTTTAGACACTGGTATCAATAACTATCTACTCAAAACTGCATTACAACAAAATTTAATTCTGCTTACCACACACTTGCTTGTGTTTTCATATTTTGTTTTATGTAGTGAAGTTGTAAGCTAAAATAAATATAGTTCCTGTAACAAGATGACCAATTTCATTCTAATGATTTTATATTATATAAAATGAGCCTCTCCTAATATTAGGTCACCTATGAAATTGGTGTTTTGTATGGTCAATTTTAAAGAAGTTGCATTTTTCATACTAACGTTTTCTTAATTTATATAACAACCATGAACACTACTGTTTTAAAACTTTTATGCACTACTGTTTAAAAACTAAGATAACATATGCGACTTAGATTAAGCGACAAAAATAAGTTTTGGCTAAGTTAAAAAAAAAATTGTGGTTATTTCTGCTAACAAAATGAGGAGTCATTTTTAAGGTATTTTTTATGTTAAGAAAACTATAAGTTACTTTACGTATAAACAATAAGTTACGTTTTTTTACTATTGGTAGTTGTCTATGATGGTCATTATTCGGTATAATACCAAGCAATTGATGAATATTTTAAATCACAGAAGTGACAAGGTTCTCTATTAGTGATAAAAAAACGCCAATTTCATAGCCCCACCTATGAAATTGGCGTTTTTACCAATAGTATTTGGAGAGGCTCCTATGTTAGCCCTTATCATTATTGGCTAATTTTGCCTCTCCATTGGATGATAGCCAAATCATTATGAAAACAAAAATAAATATTATCACAAAATAAGCTTTATCCAGAAAAGTTTTAGACTGGATTGCCTATTTTTTTAAGTTGCCATCATAGTTTCTCAATTCAATTTTTTTTTATGCCCCTCTCTATCTTTGGATAGAGTTTTTTCATAAGAGATGTTGCGAAGCAAAGATATCTGTCTGGTTGCATTTTTTGTGACATAATGTCATATCATTTAAAAGAAAAAAAACCCACATAACAGCCTGTTTTGTTGCAGGCTACATACAACATGTTTATAATGATACAGGATTGCATAAAATAATAGGTAATTAACTATTATCAACTTAACAAACTCTTATTCTTTTCCACACAATACTATTCAAATATCAATAAAAAAATAATAGGTTTTGGTATAAATTGATTGCAAGCCATACCTACCCATTAAAGAGTAAGATAAAATGGAAAATATCATTCAATATACTGTGGCTAGTGTATGAAAGAATAACAAATTATTTCATTCAAGTCTCTCACAGAGAGATGGCTGGTATCCAGCAGTGGGATTCAATCCAAAATGTGAATTCAATTGAAAATGTGAATATTAAAATCTATTACCTCTTATGTTACCTTTTAACTTTGAAGATTTGTATTTATATGTGAATATTAAGAATTACAGGAGTCACCGACCACAAGTATCATTCCACAGAGTAGTAGCATGGATGCCTTACATTCAATGTTGTTGTATTCTTATTCTGTTTTAAGATAGAAACATAAATATTTAATCTTATTTAGTACCAAGACTTATATGTATACTTAGCAGAGTCTGAGAGTCTTAGGACTCATAAGATGTAAAATATAATTTGTTTACCTGTTCAAACTCAGGATCAGCATTTATTAGTTGGGCATTGAGTTCCAAATACAAGTCCCTGCTTCCTTCATACTGGATAAGAGGCTGAATGTCATCTTCAGACTCCATTGTTGATGTTCTATATGTTTAATTGATACAGCTGTTTTGTTTAACACATTTTATTTACACTGCAGCAGCTGCCTTAATTAATAGTTAAACATTTTTGTATTGAGAGTTAGTTTAGTCATCACATCTCTAAAATAATCGAGGGCAGAAAATTACTGACTGGTATATGTTACAAAATGATTAGTTTCGTGCATTTGTAACATTCCGTTCCATTATGATGTAATTAGATATGCCATGAAGTTTCGTAAACAGCGGTGATAAGCAAAGTTAGGGCACGTGCATTATACATAATATATTCTAATAACAATGACTCTAAGATTACCTATTTAATACCCCTTTTGTTAGAATAGCAAATTAGTTTACTAATCACTTTGAGTGAATAAGTTTTCCTCACAGTATCAAGGTTTTTAATTGTTTCAAAATTAAATCTCGCTCGAAATGTAACGTTTACGGTTGCAGCAATTATAACATTTATTTTACGTATTATTGAGACTGGACATTATTTATTTTCGAGCCGTAATGAGAACACAATAACACAACACAAAAAAACGAGCTCAGCTGTACTCGAAAAGATTAATAATTTTACTGTTCACTTCACTCTGATCAGAATGAAAGCCTGTCACTGTCACTTTTGTGTCAGTCGTTCTCTGACTTCGGACTTCAGTCAAGCATGGCATGAATGAATGAACTGAGCTGTGTTGCCAGATCTAAGTATTCTCGAAATCGCCAGACTGGCAAATTACTAATGAGCCTAATTACTGCCATTCCTGGAAAAGCTAAAAAACATAAAGCTTTTCCTAAGGGTTCAGTAGTCTAAACGATGATGTTTCGCAGACGCTTGTTTATGTAGCAGTGGCCCCTCAGATATAGATAAATGATGAAAATTATAATAGAACATACAGTGATAATGTGATAAATATTAAAATTCCTAATAAAATTGCCAGGCGCGTGTTGAAGAATTTATTAAAATTACAATTGCTATAAGTACGCAATAATTTTGTGAGAGATATTACGTGATGATCTTCACAACCGTTTAGTTCGCCACCAGATTCGATTGTTAAGGTTTTTTTTAGGGGGAACCTGGGGAACTTTACAAAATAGTAACTTGGGTAGAAAATGTTAAAATGTAAGTAAATGATTATTACGATCTCGGTTTTTTCCAAGCATGTCCGTTGCGAATACTACGCACCAATCTTTATAAAAAGAACACCACCGTGAAGATCACTTTAAAGTCCTTCTAGGGCGTTCGTTACTGGCGTTTCCACTCACATCTGCCTTGTAAATACCTTTTGTTAGTTGCCTTCCACTCATCCTCTCAACATGACCAAACTATCTAAGCATACTTTTTTCAATTAGAAACCAGTAGTCATTTAATAAAATAATATGTTTTTCTTATTTCTTGCTTTGTTTGAAAGAGAACCTTAACAATCGAATTCGACAGAAAATCGAACAGTTGTGAATGGTTGTGCAGAAAATGGAAACAAAATCTATTTACCGATTGACTGTCATCTGTTGTGAGATATTGTTCCATGCTCAGTGTCATTTTGATGCAGTTTTTTGCCGTCTAGTGAACCTGAAACCAAAATAAGAGCAGTCAAGCAAGGGATTGATAGCCATCATAGTCTAAATATACCTATATTAGGCATTCATACCAGTTTTTTTTTTAAATCTTATTGTTCTGTTTGAATTTTTTGTAATGTACAATGCGGCATACCAAATAAATAAATATCTTTAAAAATAAAATCAAATTGCCTCAATAGGCTGACACACTCTAAATTGCCATCGACTTGCTAAACAGAAGAACAGCTAAAAAGTGACATTATTTTAGTTGAAATCCGTCCACAATGTTTTTTTTCCATTGGGACCACAGTCAGTCGTCACTTTTTATTATCTGTGCTAAAGGTTCAATCGCGTGAAGTTATCGCTGATAGCGGCGGTTTGCGGTCGGCGGTCGCATTCATTCGTTCACTAATACGTCATTTACGTCATTATTGTGTGGTCTCATGATTTGTTTTGAGCGTGTTTGTGTATTTAAAGTTCAAAAACGTACAAAATAATCTAGTTGGAGGACAAATTATTGCTGACAATAAGTAGATAATCAGTAAGGATTTACGTTTAGTAATTTGTAAGTATGTATAAAGTAGACGATAGAACCATAACCTAAAAATGTCACTACGAGATGTTTGTTTTGATATATTTTTTGCTATTACAATGGCTTCTAAGTTAATAACTTGTAGTTTCAGCAGTATTTTACAAGTTTTCACACTGTTTGCTTCTACCATCGCCGAGAGTTCGCGATAAAGTTTACACTATGCTAACCAAGCTAACACTAACACATTAATTTTCAGGATTTTCAGCAAAAATGATTATTCCAGTCCGTTGTTTTACATGTGGGAAGGTAATCGGTAACAAATGGGAGGCCTACCTTGGTCTCTTGCAAGCAGAGTACACTGAAGGGTTAGTATATCATGATTGTGGTAAACAAAACTGCTTTTCCATGCTTTTATGTATATGTATTCAGTTAGCACTACTACTTAATGGATTTACTAACATATGCAAGATGGCCGTAACTTCTAATCTTCTACTACTAGTAAATATGGGCCCACTAGTATACAGTGAAGGAATTCATCGGCAGCCACCTTTTATAAACTTTTTGGATGAGCAAAAAAATACCGGCCTGAAGAAAATATGATATTAGTCATTGATTCAATTAAGAAGAAAAACAGTCCTCGGCTACGGACTTGCTTCTCCCCGCTTCTACGAACTTGATGGGATCCTTGCGTTTTTTCGATATGACACTATCTTGCACAGACTTGTCAAATCATGAACAAGATAAACCGCGCCTTTTGCTTTAATACTTAAATAAAATAAAATAAAATGTTGAAGGGAATATTTCTAAAATAACTAAACTATTGACAATTAATTCAGTCAGACAGTTAGGAGTCACCGAGTCAGTCCGTACTACCTATTGCAGTATAATAACGAGAACTTACTTGTGCATGGTAAAATACTAGTACATATTTAGGTGTACCAACTTAGACTGAATGCCAACCCCAACATAGGAAAAGGCTAGGCAGATGATGATGATGTAATGTAGATACAGGCTAGTATAAATATATACAAATAAAAGTTATAAAACTAAAACCCAAAAAAAGTAAACTAAAAAGGTATAAACAAGAATCACAGATAGACTAATTAAAAAATCCGGTGTCACACGTGTTAGGGCTTAAATCAAACAGATACATGTGACTCCGGATTTTAGAGATTGATTGATTGAGCCTATAACCAGCAGACGATCAAGGCGCTTCCAACGATACCTCATTTTGTCCAATTGTGACGAGTAGTTTAGAAGATATGACGGAACACATGAACATACACATTTCAGAACATTAGCCGTAGTTGGGTAAATACAAAGTAAAAAAGTAACAAAACAACAAAACTACTATTCGTGCAGAAAACTATAAAAGACTGCTAAAGACCGTGACAATTTGCACATAGATAATTACTGTCATTAACGGAACATTCCCATAAAAAACGTCCCTTGCCATATCTTGTATTGTTTGAACTTAGGATTAGTGTTAAGGAAAACTGTAGGATCTGTTATCTGTAGGAAATGGCTTTGAGAAAATAGTTTAATGATTCTAAGGTTGACTGCAAATTAATGAGGACTAGCAAGGTTGGTTTTGTGATTTTTTTTGTAGATGTCTGAATGTTTTGTCTTTATTTGTGGCTTTTGTATATTTTTAGGTTGATATTTAGTGCCAAATGAGTTCCCAATAAATAAAGTAAGTGTATGTATAAATAAATGTAACATTTGTAGCCAATTATTTTCATGTAATGAGAGGATGAGCTGCCAAGTAGGCACAAATACAGACTCCTAGGCTACTACATAGAATGATTCTATATTTGTCTAAAAGCCTGTATTTAATTAATTACCTCCATCATAATCAGCCAATGGCATTCCCACTGCTGGGACAGAGGCCTCCTCTCTGTGAGGTGTGGGCCGTAATCCACCACGCGGGCCCAGTGCGGGTTGGTAGATGTCACATGACTTCGAATTTTTGGTTCTGGGACAAGCCGGTTCATTATATAAAGTAGTCTATGATGCCGGTTTCCTTCACCGTTTTGAGAGCAGTGGTGAGGAAATTATTTACACAGTAAAGCGCCTGTCAGGGTCGAACCTACGACCCACAAGTCGTAAGTTGCGGCTGTTACCACTGGGCCACCACTACTCTTATTACTTACCTACCTATATTTAATTAAGTTTTTTTTTTTAATTAATTTAGAAGAACTTATTACACTTAATCTACAAAATGATGCACATACTTCGCTAAAAGATAGACATTATTTTCTAATGCTTACTTCATGCAAACGAATACATTAACTTGCTTTTCTGAAAACTCATAAATATTTATTGAAAGTAATAAAAGTTTATATTCACATGCATTAGACGTGTTTTTGCCCTCACGTTTAAAAGCTAATAATTATTTCGTTATGCTAAATACCGTGACTGACATCATGGCATGTCTGACACAACCATTGTAAATATGGACTTCTTAACATATTTGAAAATGCAATGTCCGTTTGTGTGTCCGATAATGCGCTTTTATATCGAAGAAAACTTTCTAAAATTAACACTCCCTTGGACGATCTGTAAAGTGGAAAGAAAAAAGCTCTCCGATATACCTCTTTTTAATAACAACAACACGCCTGTATTCCCCGAAGAGGTGTACCTATAGTACACTCACATTCCGCCAGAAGTCCCATGTAATAGGGGGCGAGCCTATTGCCATCAACCGGGCACCAACTAGCTGCTTCAGAGAATTTTTTGAAGAGAACTTCTTTAGGCGTGTTGAGCACTTTTTGGGTGAACAAAAATCATGGAACTCGCGTCATCGTCACGCTTGAAGTGATTTGTTTTTTTAGCGCCATCTACCGTCTACCGTTTGAATTACGTTGAGGTTACGCATTGTTGCTTAGTTTTCACTTCTATCGGCAGTCCCCAAAGACTGCCCCGCATGTTGATATTCTGGACTCCCCATAAATATTCACTATCTTCTATACATATTCAACTTTTATTTGTCTTTTTTCCAGTGACGCCCTTGATGCTCTCGGCTTGAAAAGATACTGTTGCAGACGAATGCTTCTGGGACACGTCGACCTCATCGAGAAGCTACTCAACTACGCACCATTGGAGAAATAGTTTCTCCATTATGGAAAAGAATTAGTTCTTAAGCTATTATAATATTTGTGATACTGAACTTTGTAAGTTTAAATAAATAAATAAAAATAATATACCCTAAGCAAAGTTTATTAAATGTAAAAACAAGGTTTATGGACTTCCAAGAACAGGTGAAGTAATCAAGTAATTTTATTTTTATTTTTGTAATCAACGAAACAGGTATTGCATTCATGTTTCGGCTAATACCTACAAGGTTTTATTTATGAAGATTTAAAGATGTTTTACCAACGACTAGCATAAAATTGATATTGAGTGCTTATCTTGGTGCCTAGCTGTTTTGCATACTTGTATCTTCAAGGAAAATTAAATAAATTTTTGATTATGAATAGCTAAGGCATTTAAATATGCTAAATAGTTTAATTTTGTCATTTTGGCGCAAAAAAAAAACGTTACCCCACACAAATGTGCAACAAATGTAACATCACGCACTCCTTTTATCTCCTTGGGGGTAACAGAAAGGCAGGTATAGTAGTGTGTAGTGGTGAAATGTGGGTGTACATACCTACATTTCACCATGTTATAACACCTTTCTAATAGTGAGCTAGCCCATTGTCATTGGGAAAAATCTAGATCCAGAGTGCTACTGGGAGTCTACTGCTGAAAAACTAATAATAATTAATCGACTCGATCGGACTAAGAACGGTTAGCAATTGCGCTTGTTGCGACCAAATGTAGGTACACACGGCTACATATCAAGCTATACATTTCCAGTTTATGCTGGTCTCGCTTAGTATAGGATTTCCGTTCAATGCGAGGTCAGCTTATACTGGAAATGTATAGCTTGATGTGTAGCCGTGTGTACCAATGAGACCGTCATGTGCCAATGCAAAGAAATAAATCTTCATTTAAACATACCACCTAATGAGTTTCTTAATAAGTTGGGAAATTGTAATTGATTGTTAATCATATTCAGTTGAAAACATTGTTATCATAAACGTCAATATCAATTGATTGACAAACAGAAATTCTTATGAAAAACTTGCCGTAAATAAAACAAACTAAGTATCAGATGAGGAGTTATCTTTAGTATCTGACAACAGACTAGTAAATACCCACTTGAACGATAGTTCGTCACACAATTTACATTATAGTTTTAAAGTAAACGTGTACGCATTCTTTATCGTAGAAATAACACGTTAGGGCCGGCGCACACCTCGCGAGGCGCAGCGTGGCGCGTTTGTCACTGCCAAACAAATATCAACGTTGCTTGCCTAAAAATAAAGTTGAGAACCTGAGACGCGTGCTTCCTTCCGCTTAGACGCGCTCTCGAGCTACTGGAAGTTTATTTATTTTCAACTTTATTTCAACGAGTGCAGGGTCGATATTTGTTTAGCAGAGACAAATGCGCTTATTTTTTATTATTAAAACGCCATTTGTTTCGAACCGATTCCAATTCTGACCGACACTACGCAATTAGGATGCTGAGCTTCGACTGCCGCTGACGCTGAATAAGACTAAGTTTCAATAACACAGCTGCATTTGCGCAGGCGCTGTCCGAGGGGGGGGGTCCTGGGGGTCATGTACCCCCCAAAATCATTCAAGCTGTCGAGAGACTGAATGATTTATGTGCATTACTGACTCAAAACTGTAGGTACTTGAGCCACAATGACCCCGATGGGTATATACAAAGTACAAAGTTTTTGAAGTACTTATCAATTAGGTTAGGTTAGCTTACCATTTCTAAAAATATTCCTCGTCACCAATGGTGACCCCCCAAAATCTTGGGCTGCGACCGCGCCTGCATTTGCGATATACAATAGTGATATTGACGTTTTTCGCAAACTGGTTTTATGGCCTTATGAATTATATCGAAACCACAAATTAGTTAATCCTGTGACATTACTCAATAGCCATCAAACGAGGTCCATAGCCATTTGAATTAAAGCGACAAAGGTTATCGTTACTTAACTGGTTAATGGTTAACCATTTAATATGCGCTGTACGTCATAGTGGCTTGACCCCTGTCTAAATCTGGCATAGGAAGCACGTGATCATTACGTTGTCGTCTATCCTTTCCTATTGAACCTAAAAAACTGAGGTAACTGAAATCAATAAATTACTTAACATAACAACACGCCTGTATCCCCGAAGGGTTGGGCAGAGGCGTAGCTATAGAGTACACCAATATTTCGGCAGTTATGTTCAAGTTCTATGTAATGGGCGAGCCTGTTGACATTAACCGGGACATTATCCAGAGCCTGTTGCTATTATCCAGACTCCGAACTGCTTGGTAAGACTGGTTGTCAGACTTTCGGACTTCTAACGACCCGTAACAACTGTCAAACAAAGATCCACGAATGACAGCCAGGATCAAAGGCTTATCGTGGTTTCTGAGGCACGGAGGAGTCTCGGTATGTAAAGACGATCACCCGTCCACGGACCAACCCCGGCAAGCGTAGCTTAACTTGATGGATCGACCCGTGCGGCTGTTATTACTTAGCCACGAGCTCCTTATATTGGCGCAAAAAATAGTTTTAAAATGACATTCAAATCATGACTGAATTCAGAATATCTTTGAGATGATGTCAGATGTTTAGAGCTGGAAATCAAACCTTTTTGTATGTCTTACAGATGACTTACAAAAACAAGTTTTAAAAGGATAAAATACGGAAACACGTCTGCCTCCACATTTGTATCTTTAAGGATCCAACTGGTTTATAATATCTCCGAGTCGTTTCTGCCCTCGTAACACTTATATTGCAACATTGCGCTTGCGCCGGTTGTTCAATCTTTATGATGTTTCTGATTTGGCATTGTGTGTCTTATTTGGGAATGCTGTAGGTACAGGAAAACACACAGAATGTGTATTATTCGATGCGTTTATGTGGTTTGTGGTTGTACATATTATACCTACCTAAGTAATTTTTGGCCGTGTTTGGTTGGTCTTATTAATAATATGGGTTGGTACAGAATTTTCCTCTACATGCATACCTGTTTTGTCGGTTCAATGTACTAAGCAAGAGAGAGAACAAGTTCATAGCCAAGACACGGAGTAGGTAGATTGATTCATCTGATCAAACCATCATCGTCTGCTTATGTGAAATGCGAAAGATTTTCAGCCGAAAATCATCAAAACACCAGTCCGTACTCATAAACATACGAATCGTCTTTTGAATGAAGCACCTCCCATTATCAAAACAAAAACGGGTATGCCTAATCCGTTTTTGTTTTGATAATGGGAGGTGCTATTTAATTTTGGAATGTATGGAATTGTCATAAGATTCATTTTTCAGTACTCTCAGAAAATTCTTTGCTCTGCTCTTGGTGTGCGCTGACCCTTAGGGCTATTCTACAAACCCATCACTGTAGGTAGAAAGAAACACGACATGACAGAATCACGCACCAACATCCAAAGGTTGTCTTCACTCCCACCATTGTCAGTAGGTATTGTCACAGTCCGTCAAACAACAAATCAGTGCCATTGTGAGAGTCTCCATACAAGATGGTCTTCGCATGGTACCTACTCGTGTACTTACCTACATAATTGTAGTGTATTATTTTTATTTCACACGCACGACATTGATTTGTAAATTAATGAATGTTACTTCTTTTTACGCAACGGAAGACAAGAAACTGGACTTGAAATCAGTATAAACTAATTGATTTAACATTACCTAGGTACGTGTTTTTAGAGCCAATGACTTGTTTGAGGAACGCTTTCAAGAATTTAAAGATCCTTCTCTCAAGAAATCCATCTGCCTTGCCTTTTCCCAACTATGCTGGGGTCGGCTTCCAGTCTAGCCAGATGCAGCTGAATACCAGTATTTTACATGGAGCGACTGCCTATCTGACTTCCACAACCTAGTTACTGGTTAACACTATAACCCTTGGTAAGACTAGTTGTCAGACTTTCGGGCTTCTGACGACCAGTACCTAACGACTGTCAAAGATCCGCAAATGACAGCCAGGACGGGTTAACGTGCTTTCCGAGGCACGGAGGGGCCTCAGCATACACCCATCCACTTAATGACCGCGGCAAGCGTAGCTTAACCTGATCGATCGACAAATGCAGCTGATATTTTTCAGCCGCCCGTCACTTACCTAACACCGTCAGTTATGATTACCCTCAACAAATAAGTGGGTAGGCAGAAACTAAAGTAATTACGCTGCAATAAAAGTAGTTACATCTGTGTTCTCAAATTATGATTTCCTGTATCATTATCGAAGGCCTTACAAAATTGGTACCTACACTACATGCATTACCTACTGCCGACTCTACACTTAGGCCATCGCGTGCATACCTTGTGCCTTATAGTATGGTCATCTAAATTATATCTTTATGATGGTCATCATAATCGTCATTACTTTAATACATAGCAAGCAAGCTTCCAGTCAAGCCGACACCCTAAATGTGTAATATACGATCAATCTCAATCTGAATCGGTTTGAAACGAATTGCTAATCCATTGCTTCATAAGTTCGAAAAAAAAATCAGTTGAACAACGTAACTAACGCAATGAATGTTGTTGAACTGTTTCATAAAACAGATAAAAATGAAACAGATTAATCTTAATCGGTTACGAAAATAAGTTACGCAATTAGATAGCCGATACTAACCGATTTGTTTGCCGACTGCCTCGTTGGTCAGTGATCGCAAGCCCTACTGCTAATTAAGAGGATGTTATTGAGTTTTTACATCTATTTGTGCCCGATTGATTGCATTAGGTAGGTGCTGTTCGCCCCATGCCCCCGTTCCTGGGAGCTCCCCAAAACTCGAGAAATACTTTTTAATCAAATCCTAAATAAGAACAATATCAACAACGACATCATCTGCCAAGCCTATTTTGGGTAGCGGCTTCGAGTCTTACCGGATGTAGCTGAATAAGTACCAGTAATTTACATAGAGCGACTGCCTATCTGAGCTCCACAACTCAGTTACTGGGTAACACGATACCCCTTGATAAGACTGGTCGTCAAACTCTTTGTTAAATGACAATTATTATTATAAAATTAAATTTTAAAAAAAAAAAATTAAATGAAAATTTACCTACCAATTGCCGAAAAATTTCTGATCTAGGTTCGGCCCCACAGGCGGGTTTTTGTCGGTCAATAATAACGTATGCTTATTGCGATATTCCGATATGTTCTTAGAACATTTTGTATTAGGACGCATGCGATCTTACACACCACACCTGCGTTAATAACGTTAGTTAATAGTACTTATTACAGATTACAGTTAAGTACGAATTATTATACGATTAAAACGCAGCGGTGTGCAAAGAATCGGGACACATTAAAAATCGTCAGCTATCGTCAATGCGTCATCATGTTAGTGCTTACGGGATTTCAGCGTCATTTTATGTTCTGATTTATGTACCAACGTCAAAAATGTCTTTACAAAATCACGAATTGTCTAATGATTTAGGTATAATAAATACCTAGTAGTACGATCACTGTAGTCACATTTCTAATTTTGATATATATCTTAATGTCAAAGTGGCGCATCTGACTATCATTTGTGTACTATAAAAATGTTTTATGTCATTTTTATTACAAAACGTCTTTTTATCATATTTCTGATCTACATCTAAATCTGAATGATGGTCATCTGACTGCTTTTAGATGTTAGATTAAAACTTCTCATGTTCTTGTCAGGGCCGGATTTATGGCGGGGCAACAGGGGCCATGGCCCCGGGCCTCCACAAAATAGGGGCCTCCACAATTTGATTTATTTTAGATAAAAAAAGTTCACATTCACAAGGAAACTTTTTAATTTTCTTTTCGTGCCCTGGGTGATGGTCTTAAAAATGATACGTTGAAATACTTTGATAGATACCAAAAACCGAATTAAATCAATTTTTTTTTTCGTCTTTTCCATAGAATTTTCGGGGCCTCCACTTCTTGATTGCCCCAGGGCCTCCACACTTCTAAATACGGCCCTGGTTCCTGTACTTATTTATTTATGTGAGTTCTTGAAATAAAATCATACAGACCAAACAGATCGCAAAAAAGGCTACCTACAGGTTTCTGAAGAGGTTTTTCCAAATGTTTTTACCTGTTTGTGTTAACTTCAAAGAAGTTTAGACGTCCTTACATATTGAGTACTTGTCGGTAAGGTGTCCTTTATGGGCGTCCTATACAGTCTAGCCTTCGAGAGAACGCGTTTCTCACACCTCCGTACACCGTCATAGTTGGACAATTTCTAGTAGTAATAAGGATTAAATTCGCAAAACACATAGGGCCTTACCACAAAAACTTGGTAATAAGGATATTCGTTAGTATAAAACTGACATGCGTCAAGGACGCACTCTCTCGGTCGGACTGTAGTTTTATGACCTCAGGCGCTAAGACGGATCGAGAGAGAATGAGGAAAAAATACTGCAAAATTGGTAACTGTAAAAAACAAAAAAACAGAGAAAAATAATGGCGAACACTTATACTAATAAAAGTGTGTATAATAAAGTTGGATCCGAATTTGCTAAATGTAATGTACTTCCGTCTAAAGACAAAAGAATAAGAATAATTTAATGGCCCATTGTTACAAAATTAATAATATTGCATGCTTAGTAGAACTAGAATTTGTAAATACTAAGAAAATAAAAGAAATCCAATATAAAATGACACCAAAAACAAACACAGCTAGACGTTAAAAAACCAGAACACAAGGTAGGTACCTATTTTTTTAAATTTGAAACAGCTGTACTGTATAAATCACCTGTAACAACAATAACATTATATTTTACTAACTTTTATCGGAGGTCACAAATTATGCCACAGGAACGTAATGTCGGTATAAAAAATATCCTTATCCCAGGTCATGGTCTATTTGTGTGCCAAAATCGAAATCTGATACAGACAGAGTTACTTTCGCATTTATACAGGGTGTTAGGGTAAACACCGTTATCCTTGCAACCAGTTGTTTGGTTTCATTTATAGAACGTAAAATCAATGGAAAATTACAACTTTAATTTTAATTTTTTTTGATCTAAATTTTACCACAAGTGACGCAAGTTCGTTGCCCTATGCGCTAGGGCAACGAAATTGCGTCTCAACACGGGCGGGGGGTGCGGGATGTGACCTGACCGGCAGCGAGCGCGATCCTTCCCTTAGTCAGTCAGCTGTTTCGCTAGCAAGCACGGTGTCAGATAGAAACTTTTTAAAATCTTTTAATGAAAATAAGGTTTTTTTTTTGTTGTGTTCGGTCAACTATTTTTAAATTTAAGTCAACTACCCATGGTTTGAATGACAAGAGTGTTTACCCTTACATCCTGTATTATTAGTAATCCATCCAAGGGGTATCGTATTACCCAGTTACTGGGTTGTGGAGGTCAGATAGGCAGTCGCTCCATGTAAAATACTGGTACTCAGCTGCATCCGGTTAGACTAGAAGCCGACCCCAACATAGTTGGGAAAAGGCTAGGCAGATGATGATTATTAGTAATCCATACTAATATTATAAATTCGAAAGTAACTCTGTCTGTGTGTTACCCTTTCAGTTTCACGCCTAAACCACTGAAGGGATTTCGATAAAATTGGCAAGGAGACAGATGGCATCCCGGGCAAGGACATAGGCTACTTTTTATCGACATACTACGCGGGCGAGCCGCGGGCGGAAGCTAGTATGAGTATATACGGACATGGTTTTTATAATATTCAACAAAACATCACCAAAGTAGATCTTCGCTGAAAATGGCGTCGCTCAGTCGGGTGCTTAGCAAAACACTCATTGATCTGGTCACGCCCCAGTTGCTGCAGCCCGAAGGTTGAAGGACAATGCGTTTGATTAGCCGGAATCAGGACCGGAACGAGAGTCGATCAATACGGCTTTTAACTAAGCTATCACTGCACAATAACTAACATCCACTTTTAAACGAGCAATTGAAAGGATGTGTACGTCCCTTACCCTGTTGTAAGCTGAAAGGGCTTTAAAGAATGGCCGGAAAATGTCGAGAAAATCGGATGTTGATTTAACTAATATTTCAATGAAAGATAGCTACTGTGTATTGAAATCCTTTGGTGTGTGAAATATAGGCAACTAGCTTCGACCGCGGCTTCGCCCGCGTGGTATGTAAATATAAAGTAGCATATTATGTCCATCCCCGGGATGCCATCTATCTCCTTGCCAAATCCGTTCAGTGGTTCAGGCGTGAAACGGTAACATACAGACAGACAGAGTTACTTTGGAATTTATAATATTAAGTATGGATGGATATTTTGTCTGCCGATATTGTCGATTAAAATGATTTAGATAGGTATTAGGTTTCATTTTCAAAGTTCCTAATGGACCTAGGTAGATAGAGCTGTTGCACGCAACTTCGTCTGCGATCCAGGATGAAAAGTAGCCTATGTCCTTCTCTAGGTCAGTGTCTACCCATATGCCAAATTTCATCCAAATCCATTCAGCCGTTTTAGTATGAAAGCGTAAGAAACAAACTCACTTTCGCATTTATGGTTATTAGTTACGAAGTGTGTTTTGTTACAGTTGATACTCGTATCTTAATTATTCTAGGTACACACATTAGAGGGACAAAGGATGGTCTTTCAATGTAAAGTTAACTAAACTCTTTTGTCTAACCGCAATCAACATCAGTATTGTTTTCGTCCCCCTTGTGTATGTCATTATGTACTTCAGCAGGCGTAGCATGGCGCTTTCTATCTCTACGAAGAATAGACATAGCTTTTTCTATACAAAGTGACAGTTCGTTTCTTCATTTTTGACATCCACCTTAGAAATCTTTCTACAATCTGTCATTTTGTCTTTCATTTCTAACGATCTTTGTCTAGGTCTTTTTATATGTAGACTATTTCGGAAGAAAGTTTTCTATCCCAACTGTCAAAATCACCATCAGAAAAAAAATACTATGACAAGCCAAACAATTCTGAGTCGAATTACGTAAAAGAGTGAATTTCGTAGTAAAAAGTGCAGTTGACTGTTTCTACTTTGCTGTTATTGTACTGTATATACGGAACGTCATTTTTGTCTACTCTTCTGTCGACAAAACGGTGCTCATGCTACGCCTGCAGTTGATATCGGAAATTTTCGCCTATCTCCCAAAACCAAACTAGTTTTCTAACCGTGGCACCAGACGACATAATGGAGGGACAAGAGGGGACCTTGAGTGAGCCCCCTCTACCTTGTGTTTGGCGGTATAGCCCACCGTGACATATTGCGAATATATTACTATTTGACTGCTGTTACTATGAGGTAGGTCATGGCTGGATTATAGATAGATTCGACCTTTATTTCGGCAGATTTTGATGATGTCTTCCGCGATGCAAAAAACCTACCTATTACAAACTATACATGTATGATAATGATATACTTCAATCTGCCTAGCCTTTTCCCAACTATGTTGGGGTCGGCTTCCAGTCTAACCGGATGCAGCTGAATACCAGTATTTTACATGGAGCGACTGCCTATCTGACCTCCACAACCCAGTAACTGGGTAATACGTGCCCGTTGGTACGACTGGTTGTCGATCAGACTTTCGGGCGTCTGACGGCCCGTAATGACTATCAAAGATCTACGAATGACAGCCGGGACCAACGGCTCAACGTGTTTTCCGAGGCACGGAGGAGTCTCGGTAAGTGAAGATGGTCACCCATCCACGGACCAACCCTGGCAAGCGTAGCTTAACCTGATGGACCAACCCGTGCGGCTGGTATACTTAGCCACGAGCATAATGATATACTTATACCTATTTAATTATAATTATAAATATTAGCACAAATAAACTAAAACAAATAAGACAAGCAATGGGAAAACATTACCAGCGTCTTACGAATGTGCTCGCGAACTACGAATATCGATGCTATGTGCGAATATCGATATTTATTCGATATTTTGTTTTCGTTTTTCGACAATTAAACAAAGAAACCTAGTGGATATAATTAGTCTCTAACATGTAGATAAGTACGAACGGGTTTTGCAAGGACATTTACAAAATGTTAATTGCAAAGATAGAACAGTAAAAAAACTACCGAAGTATATACTTTAGATTGTAAAATTATTTTGTGTGACAAACTCCAAAATAAAGACTGCGATTATAAAAACTGAGGGCCAATTCCCTTACTTAAAAACACGTTCACATTAAGTCTCAATCTGCCAAACTTGCCAAAAATGTTGGTAAATTGATGGATATTTTGACAGAATGCGAATGAGATGCGAAAGTTAACGTTCTTAAAAATAAGGGAATTACCTCGCTGGTCCTTTGTCCAATTAATTTAAAATTAGGACCTGAAATTATTGTACAAAAATATACATTAAAGTATATTAGAAAGAAAGAAACAAAATACGTATATTTGCGGTACCTACCTAAACATGACGCGAAGAAAGAACACAAACACGAAAAGAACAATAGTAGAAAAAAAAAGCGTTCATCACCACGCAAAACGGCCGATTTGGCGGCGGATTTAGGTACGATTAACCTTTCGCAATCATAATATGGCTGCATTGTTTCAGATTTGTTCCCCACGAGCGTGTCGCCTTTTAACAATAATAATCTTGGTTTATTATAACATAACATATAATATTATATCCATACGAGCTAGCTTGGAGTATCTCTGAAGGATAGCATCCAGAATGAGGTAATCCGGCAGAGAACGAAAGTTGTCAACATAGCTCACAGAATAAGCAAGTTGAAGTGGCAATGGGCCGGCCATATTAGCCGTAGAACCGATGGCCGTTGGGTTAGATGTGTCCTACAGTGGAGACCGCGAATCGGCAAACGTAAGGTAGGACGCCCTCAGGCTAGGTGGAGCGGCGATCTTCGCAGGGTGGCTGGTAGCAGCTGGATGAGAGCTGCCGAGAATTGAGCTGTATGGCGTGCAATTGGAGTGGCTTATGTCCAGCAGTGGACTGCTATTGGCTGATGACGATGATGATGATTCATTCAAGATGGTCGGTGCTTAAAATGGAACAGTTTGTATAGATCGTATATAGTATTCCAATGAAAATTATTAAGGGTTTTGTGCTCTCTACAATCATCATCTACCTAGCCTTAACCCAAATATGTTGGGGTCGGCTTCCAGTCTAACCGGATTTAGCTGAATACCACGGAATTCTAGTCCCAGTATTTTACATGGAGCGACTGCCTATCCGATTTCCACTAAACAGTTACTGGGTAACACTGTTCTCGTGGGTAAGACAGGTCGTTAGACTTTCTGGCTTCTGCAGATTACCCGTAACGACTGTCGAAAGATCTACAAATGATAGCCGGGACCAACGGCTAAACATGCTTTCCGAGGCACAGAGGAGTCTCAGAATAGTCTGCCTGAAATATATGGATCCACCATCGATCGACCAGTTGTGGTTAGCCACGAGCTCTACTCTCAAACTGCTAATTTGGTAAAACAAGGATAAGTTGACTCACAATATAGTACAAACATTTTACTTGAAAGCAATCACAGGATACTCCAGTTTACCTTTCAATAGATAAAGGCTATCTATGTAGGTAAAGTTATAAATGAAAGTTACACACCCAGTCACCTACTTCATTATCGATTGACATACTCCACAGGAAAATACTTATGGGCTATTTATAAGTTAAGTGGTTTAAATTGTTATTCCTAAAATTGATAAAGAAATGATGTACGTAAAGTAATTAATGACTAAACTCTTTGTCATGTTTTTACTCCTCCGCGCAAACCTTCGGCTCGTCAGCATTGATAGATGATCTAGTCGTGAGGAGCTAGGACTTCACTTGAAGACTCCTACGAGGACGCAGGAGAGTCAGGAAGGCCTAACTGAATGAAAGGACAATCCGATGGTTGTCCCAACCCTATGCGTACGAGTATGAGGGCGGGCCGCACTAGCGATCGGCACGAAGTAGTCGACAAATGACACTAATATTCATGAGTGTGCGGAAGAGAACCGTGTTGTTCTTTTGCATACACTATAATTAATAAAGTTGTGAATCTATATATCAATCTATATATGAATCTATATATAGGCCAATTCATTTCTGAACCGATCACGTAGTGAAACTCCAAGCATAGCCCTCTCCATTGCCCTTTGGGTACAGATGAATCTTTGGATGGCTTTTAGCCTTCTAATAAGGCCCATTGGTAATTTAATTAGACATGCAAATTACCCTCATGAGTAATTTAATTAGACATGCAAGGGCGAAATCTGTGGTTATGTGGAAACCGTTCCACCCATCCTACGTGTCCCCTAGAACTAAATATTACAACTTTTAGCAATTGTGACATCAACAGAAACCTCTAGATAATATGCAAATGTTGGCTCTGTAAGACTGAACTAATGACCCTACTTAGAAGTCACTGCGACCGCTAGTATACAGCCTTGTGACGATCCGTTACTAGTTATCTGTGTCAGCTGATAATTGCGGTTGGAAACGAAGCGTTTCTTGCAGTACTTCATATAATTGAAATTTGTTTAAAATATATGAAAAATTATTTAAAATATATGAAAATTTATTAAAATAGGTATATTAAAATGTATTTATAATTTATTTAAAACAAAATTCGGTCTAGCAAGTTATAATAAGGCACACGCTAGGAAATAATAATTTTAAAGGGTCGCCGTTATCGATTTCGATAAGGAGGACTATAATAATTGAGGTATGAAGTGGATAGAGATACTCAGGCAATGGTAATATACTGATCGATTTTATTGTTTGTGGTTGGCATTGCGTTATAGAAGGTTTTTTGGTCATAGAGACCTTGTCTGTGTTGGCGTATCCTGAGCATTGATATTGTTTATGTTTCAACCAACAGAGGCTTACAGCATTCGCAAGAGGTATTCCAAGTTTAAAAGCTCGACTGCCCTACAGTTAATATTATTCAGTCATCAATACAGTTTTTTTATTGCTGATAAGTACCTACTGTTAAAGGCTCCCGCAGACAGGCCTCACGCGACGGCGCGAGTCAACCCGACCCGACATCGACACCGGTTGAACAATTTCCGTGAAGTTTTCATAGAAATTGTTCCACCAGAGTCGCGTCTGACCACAATCACACTTGATGGTAAGCGATGATTTGGTCGACGTAAATAACCTTTATTAGGCTAACTTAACTAGGTGCTATTTTTTTTTAATTCAGTCTCTAATGCGTCAACCAACAATTTTGCATATAAAACGCACACAAAAACAGTTTTCATAGAAAGTTTGTTCTCTGTCTCAAGAAGTTGTTAAGTTGTCGCACTATTAACATAACAGTTTACATAATCACAGTCTGCAACTTACAAGGCTAAGCAAACTTTCTATGTGACTCAGATCTACTGTAACATTTTAAATATAAATAAACTTAGTTCATTGACCTCAAATAATGCTTTTACAAATATCAAAATTTCATCATCATCATAACCAGCCTATAATGTTCCCACTGCTGGGACACAGGACTCCTCGTGAGAGGGAGTGGGCTGTAATCTACTACGCGAGTCCAATGCGGGTTGGTGGATGCCACATATCTTCGATTTTTTTGGTTCTAAGACATGCCGCCGGTTTCTTCACGATGTTTTTCTTTACTGACTAAAAAACTCGCTTGTGATCGATATTATTTTAATTGACTAAAAACTAATCAAATTGTAAAAAATATCTTGTATAAGTACACAATGAGGCAATAGAAAAACAATATTGATATGATTAACCTCTAACATTATAAATATAAATAAATAAATAAGTGTACTTACCTACCTTTAATTGCTTTATCATACATAGGTAAGTACCTACATATTAATGATAAAAATAAAATATATAAAACTAATCCCCAAATACGACACACAAAAGTCAACTAAAAAGATGTAAACAAGACATCATGGACAGACTAAATTTTTGATCATTTCTATTTTTTGTCCTCTAGAGGGCGCCATCTTAAATTTAATGTAAGTTCACATAGATAGCTACCAGCAGACGATCAAGATGCTTCCAACGATACTTAACACTTTTGTCAAATTATGATGAGAAGTTTATACATACATACTTACATAAGTACATACATACCGGTCAAATATATCGCAATTGAATAGACGATCAAGGTAAGTTTACGATTGGAATTATAAGCATAAAGTTTTATTTATTTATTTATTATTAAACTTACACACACTATCTTGCACTATAAGTAATAATGCAATACAGAGTTACGAAACTCCTCGAGACAGCTTTTCAGGGTAGGTATTCAACCATATAGATCTGGAATTCTGGACCAAAAAGAAATATGGAAACCACGATCACGATATACAAATTACTTATCCATTAGGTTTTAAAAGACATGTTTTCGTCAGTCAAGTCATCTTGTTTATTCGACGTCAAGGATCCGCTAATAACCCTATTTTTCAGTGATAGGAAAGTAATCAGTATTTTCTGCTGTCACATCTGACGATAGATTGATTGACAAATATACTGACAACCGATCAGTATTTTTAAAACATGATATTTTTTGACAGCCGATTTGCTGATCCATCATGTTCAATAGGTTTAGAAAATCTTGGGGATACCCCAAGAATGATAGATTGAAAACTCACCTTGATTTTAAAACCAAGACTGAATCATTTTGTTCAGAGTCTAGTTTAGGACGTTATCACAATGGCGATGTGCGCGAGTTATCAGCTAGGCGATTATTCAACGGGCTCGCTGCGCATGCGCATACTGTGCGTAGCGAGCTCGCCTCGTGAGCTCAACGAGAGCGATTGACGTACGTAAGTAAGTGTACAAGAGAGAGCGAGACAAGAGAGTGTACAGTATTGTCTTCTTAGCGTGTCAATGGCAAAAATATCGAGTGTTGTTAAATTTGTTTGGCCCAAAACTCCGTTCTACCGTTCGCTGACGCAGCGATTACTTAGGTCCTCACGTGTGCAGGTGCCAAGACAAGCATTGAGAAATCGCAGACAACACGTCACGTAGCCGCGGCTCGCTCGCTTCGCACCCGCAGCCAGCACGTTCACAAATCGCCTCGCTGGAAACTCGTCAGTGTAATAACGCTCTTAGTCGCACGCACAATCGGAGAGGGGTCTTGCCAATCCTCGGCCAAAGTGTTTTTATATTGGGAATTTCCATGAGTAATTCGGAGTCTCGATTTCGTCGGTCCCGACCGTCATTTGTAGATCTTCAGTTGTAACGGGTAGTGAGATGAAAAGCCGGAAAGTCTGACAACTGTGTCCGGGCCAAGTAACTGAGTTCTGGTGGAGGTAAGATAGGCTGTCACTCGATGGATAAAAATACTGGCCAACATAATTGGGAGAAAGCTAGGCAGATGGATGATGATGAATATGATGATTCTTGATTTGCGCCCGGTTTACGGGAACATTATGGCTCCTTTTTAACATGTGATTTGTGTAGAAATACATATGTACATAAACTATCGCCTTTTTCCCCATAGGGAGTAGGCAGAAACCACCGAACGCTACCGGGGCCTAAAACGGCCACATTAGCAATTCCTCCAAAAGCAATTCATTTTATGAATTTCCAGCTGTCATTAGCAATTCCTCTGTTCAATTTGTGGACCATTTTACGAATCTCCATAGAAAACTGTCAAACAGATGAATTATTTCTTAGTATGAATTGCACGCAGATCATAATTATGAATTGTCAGTTTGTGACATTTTACGATGATTCATAATATTTTCCTATCACACTTTGAATCACAATCCGATAGTTTTGAAGGATATTGCAAATCCATTGATTCATAGGATTGAAAAATTCGTTTGCTCAACAACGTAAATAACGCAATGGACGTGGCTGAACTGTCAAAATGGAACCCATTACGATCAATATTGTAATTTTATGTGTGTTACGCAATTACGCCGCTGCACCCAGAGGCCCTAGACAAAGTGACATTCTATCAGCGATAACGATGATGGAAAAGACAAAAATATAGGACTGACATAAGCTATCGAAAAGCTTATGTCATTTCTGTTGAAAGTTTTTTAAGAAATACTTCGCTTGGAATCGCTTTCGAGGCGATTGTCTCTTGTCTAGGCCCTCTGGTCATATATCACGCATGGCACACTGGTTGCATGTGAGTAGGCACCTGACCTTTCAAATGTGTCTTAAAAAATATATAAACGTATTTTTGTCTACTCATTCCGCGAGTAAAGTCAGTGTCTAACTCATAAGACAATGAACTATTTACCGACCGGCATTGAACTTGGCACCATTCGCTCAGACTCACCTGTCTCTGGATCTCAGCTGTCCGCGTTATTGGCTCAAATGATTTTATCCGGCGAGAGGAAACTCTCTGCTGGTTATTTTTAAGGCCTATGTGTCATATTTGATAGTAAAGTTGATTTCGGATGTTAATCATTCGTAGCAGTAGTATAATGTGGTATTCTGATTTCATGATGAACAGTGGGACACCTATATTATCTATACCATGGACGCCGACATAGGACGCCGATTTGGCAATTGGATACGCAAATCCTATTATTGGTACCTAATATTAGTATAATTCATTCCTTTTTCCCATATTCATCATTCCGAAAAAGATATAATGAGCTCCGTTCGAGATGGACAAGAGTAGGGCAGATCCGAACGAAATTAACTCGCGGTAAAGCCGTAAACAAGATACTGTAGATCTTTGTTTCATGTCATAAACTCTTCAAGAGAGACCAATGGTAGTCTATTGAGGCCACCATTGCTCTCCATAACTGTAACGGCCCTGAGCCCTTTTTTTTTTTTTTTCGAGGTTGGGAAGTCTTCCAATGACTTCTCCCGCTCTGGGCGGAGCGGACGGGTGTGGCAAACTTTTACTGACTAAAACCCACCCGTGTTCCTTCAGTTGCCTATTGCCAAGGTCCCGTTATCCCTTTCGGAACCCTGCCAGGCATCGGTCCTAGCGGACCCCGCCAAAACGGCCCTGAGCCCTGAGATCCTATCATAAGCACGGTTAGTATGACCACAATAGAAACGGGTTTTGTCGACGGAAAATAGACAAAATGACAAGCGTTTGCGAGCGTGTCGTAATAGTTTTAGGTAAATGATTGTTTTATCTGTTTGTGCTATGTATACTGTGTTTCTGTACTTCCATTATATCCCATTTTAAGGTACGTTCGAACTCATTTAAAAACCTAACACACATCCTGAGAGAAACTTCCCTTTTTTTCCGTGGGGATATCGTCATGGATTCCCTCCGTCTTGGCAGAACGGAGGTTTATGTCGGACTCCTACCGACTAAAACCCCACTGTTCCTACTTCTACCATCGGGGGCCCGGGAGATACTTGTACATTCGCCACACCCCCGAGAGAAACTTCCCTACACGTATCTATCATTTTGTCTATTCTTCCGTCGAAAACCCGTAAAAAAACCCGTGTCTATGGTTGTCATAATCAAATTCCGCATTCTGCCTCAATCTTCTCCACTTTAAACCTTTGCGAATGCGTCTACATTCAGTCTATAAATACCTACTCTGATTAGTTTGTAGGAACTCTGCAATCGTAAGGCGAGGAAACTGCATTTTTCATTTGCAACACCTACGCCCATTAACGACCACTCGTGCTTAATACGCACGAGTAGTGAAATATTGTATTCATTAGTAGTCCATTCTTTCATATCGTGACGCAAACTAAAGGGGAACATCTCGTGATAATTTTTTGAAGAATTTTTTGGTGAAAAAAGGTAAAGGTCCTATTTAATACTAGCTGCGCCCCGCAGTTTCACCCGCGTAAGTCTCGATCCCCTGGGACTATCGGGATAAAAGTATCCTAGGCCCCATTCTGGGTCATGGTCTACCCATTTGTTTTTTTTTTTGAGCATGGTAAATCTTCAAATGACTTCTCCCGTTCTGGGCGGAGCGGAAGGGTGTGTCAGACTTTTACTGACTAAAACCCACGCGTGTTCCTTCAGTTGCCTGTTGCCAAGGTCCCGCATATCCCTTTCGGACTTTCCCGCAAGCCCCGCAAATTGTGCTGACATCTCTTTGAGGAACGCGACGTGCCATCGACCGGCCTGGTCCTTATCGGACGGCGACCTGGGTCATGGTCTACCCCTGTACCAAATTTCATCTAAATCCGTTCAGCCGTTTTAACGTGAAAGCGTAACAAACAAACAAACTCACTTTCGCATTTATAATATTAGCTAGGATGAAAACGATGCAATACATAGCGTATGCTAAAGATGATATGACTAGAAAGGGGCCAATGGTAATGGTAATGGTGTGATGTGATGTGATCATCACATCACACCATTACGACATGACATTGTGATGTGTGACTGTGTTTTAAGTACCTATTATACTTACATTGTTACTATAGAGTAAGTAGGTACACTTTACTGTGACGTATTGAAATCTGTCGCTAGTAGTAATTTACTTTCTAATAAACAAGTAAAGTAATAAAATGAGTGCCATAGTGACGCTCGTGATCGGAAAGATCATAAAAAACATACGACTCTATGAGTCTATGATAAGGTTACATAAGATAAGTATTACGTGTTTATATAAGACTAGCTGCGCCCCGCGGTTTCAACCGTGTAAGCCTAGATCCCGTGGGAATATCGGGATAAAAAGTATCCTATGTCCTATTCCAGGGCATGGTCTACCCATGTGCCAAATTTCATTTAAATCCGTTCAGTAGTTTTAGCGTGAAAGCTTAACAAACAAATAAACAAACTCACTTACGTAGTATTATATTATCTGTGCTTTCGCATTTAATTTTAATATTAAGTTAGGATAGTTAGGATTGTGAGATAGTGTTGAACACTACTTATTTAACTTTTTTTTGAGGTCTTGTGGTCGTAAGCGCAGCTGCTAACCGTGAGGTCCTCGGTTCGATTTCCGGGTCGGGCAGTGTTATTGGGTTTTTCCATTAGGAATTTCTACAACAGCCCGGAGTTTGGAAGTTGGTGGTGTAATACCCCCATGTCTCGGAAAGCCGTTGGGTCTGCGCCTGATCTGTCCACCGTGTCGGATTGCCGTCCGATCCGTACTTACGTACTCCACACACCATCTGACAGTTGTGTATCGAGTTTTTGGATAATCATAACATTACATAACATAATGTTCTTTTGTTTTGTTTTAATTAAACAACATTAATCATTATAACAAAACAGCCTGTGTGATATCTACGTATGATCTGTTCCAAAATTATCTGAACAACGTGTAAACAAACCTTGTTCAAGTTCATTTGTATTTAGAAGCTTTCAATTTTTTTTTCTCCACTTTTTCAAACAAATTTTGTTTGAAAGAAACGAAAGAAAGAAAATACATTTTATTCAGCACAGACTGTTTTTGATGTGTTGTTTTTTCTGTTCTGATTTTGTTATCTGCCGTATATTATGTATATTGTATGCCTTTTACAATATACATAATATACGGCAGATAACAAAATAAAATACAGAAACAAATAAAAAAGATGTGCGATGCAGGACATTATCAGGGGAGTGTGCCTCACGGCTGCACCAAAAAGGTAATAGAAGAAGGGAATAGCATTATTATTAAATAATTGAAAAGTCTGAGACGAAAATTTATAAAATTAACCTCAATTGTGAAACGAAAAACGTTGTAAAAAGTGATTTAAAATTATGATTTCGGGTTTAAGTAATAATCAAATCAAAGCACTCAATTCGTAAGTGGCGCTACAATTTGGCATCCACACTCCACAGATACGTTTTCCGATACGATTGTCAAAGTCAAAGTCAAATAATTTATTTCAAATAGGCACATACAAGGCAAACTGAACGTCAAAAAAAACAAAGAAATAGAACTGATTCTAGTTGCCCCTTCCAAAAGTTTTCGTATGGAGAAGAATGGGCAAGAAACTCCACCGTTATTCTTTTAAAAATGTTTTACAATATTCTGTATAGGTACATCAATTACATAATATATGTGAAGGCGATGCACCTAGAATAAGATTAATGTACCACAATAGGTAAAAAGAATTAAAAAATGGAGCAATGACAAATAAATGAAGTGATAGATACATGGTGCTCACATTTACAAACATTGTAAAACTAAACGATATCACAATATTTCTAACATTTTTACGAGTATTACTAACAAGTCAATGTGAGTTCAAGTAATCACAGAGTGTAAAAATCTATGACATACCTACAAGTAATAAATTGCTTAAGATACCTACTTTTGGAACTGACTATAGAGGGTATGAGGAGCAAGGTGTAGAGTTCACTCATCCTTTATGGAAAAGGGAGGATCCTCCGACCAGACGGAGGTCGTGTTTGGTGGGCAACTGTCCTACGTTTGATGTCGGGATATGTGCTGATCGCGCGGTAAACTTTGCTTGCGCGATGCAGGATTTTGCGTGACGTCAGTGTGATGAGTATTTCGCATGTGGCGATGTAGATGCCGACCACGACCATAGACCATACAATTATGTTCGGATGAAACATTAGTGACAAATTACGATAGAAAGTGGTCGATTATCCTAAACGATACGATCAAAATATTGTGTGTTGTAGCATGAAATAAAACATGCACAAATAATACTGGGCACTTACGATATTGTAAAACCAACAAAAAAAAAACAACAAAAAAAATTTCACCCGACGTTGTTGGTAAAATTATGAATTGAATGGTAAAAATAAAATGAACATGTAATATACTCATGCATGTCGTGCTAACGTGATGCTATTTTGTGTGTAACCTAAATAGACATACATACATGACATACATATTCTCTCGAAAAACATTACCCTCCTTCAGGGACAGTCGGGTAAAAATACATGTTGCGCCAAGCCCAAATAAATGGTGTTATGGGCAGAAGAATGATTATGGTAAGCCTTAGCAACTCTCCTTAAATGATTATATTCAAAGATTAACCGCCACACACAACGCTTTGTATTCTTCTTTCAAAAGTCAAATTACTGTTGAAAGAAGAAGACAAAGCGTTGTGTAACTATACAGGCGGTATACAACGTTTATTAGTAAGGCGGTTAATTTATTATAATTTAGGTACCTATAATTATTTAAAAAATATAATGATATTTTTTTTAATTATAATTTATTTATTTATACTTTATTGTACACCACAAAAATATATATAACAAAAGGAAAAAACAAACACTACAAAATATACAATGGGCGGCCTTATCGCTTTCCGCGATCTCTTCCAGGCAACCTTGGAATGGACAGTGATTTGCCTGGACATAAAATGGGGCTGTCGTAGGTGCAAATAATAAGTATACAATATACTAAAATAGATACACATATACATACATATCCTAAATAATAGATACATACATACATACTTAGGAAATAAATAAATAAGCAACGAAAAATAAATTAAGACTATAGATAATTCCAGTTACGAAGACAAGATCACAACGACCAGTAGGTAATATAAATGTTCCTTATAATAATCTGTTTAACGGTAGCGTTAAGTGAAACAAATGACTAACATGACGAAGTTATGAAAATCATTTTTCCATGCTTCAGCGATAAGAGGCGACTGGTGTTTTGATGCGGATTTTCATTGTTTCGGTACAAAAAAAAAACATACGTAGTGGTAACAGAAGTTTTGGAAAGAAGTCTTTCCATTAAACAGTGTCATGAGCTCCTGAAATGTCACTGGAAATTCCCGCACAATCAATCTGCCTAGCCTTTTCCCAACTATGTTGGGGTCGGCTTCCAGTTTAACTGGATGCAGCTGAATACCAGTATTTTACATGGAGCGACTGCCTATCTAACCTCCACAACCCAGAAACTGGGTAATGCGATACCCCTTGGTAAGACTGGTTGTCAGACTTTCGGGCTTCTGACGACTGCCAAAGATCCTCGAATGACAGCCACGGCACGGAGGAGTCTCGATATGTAAAGATGGTCATCCATCCACGCACCAACGCCGGCAAGCGCAGCTTAACCTGATGGATCGACCCGTGCGGCTGTTATTACTTAGCCATCCCGCACATCGAATGTAAATAATTAACAGTTTTTTAGCTCTTGAAAAGTCGACAATTCCAGTCTGTTCATAATTTAATAAACTCGCTTAATTTATACAGTTACAGTTGATAATCGTGTGTGCAAGGAATTCGTCAACAATTGGCCGAAATGAAAATATATTATCGATAATGTTTACATAACAATGAATATGTTGAATTCTCGAACATTTGCAGCATCCGTGCAAATTGAAACGTGCCAACTTAGTATTCAGCAACTGATCCCTGCCCTTATCGCTTAACCCTTCCTTAGCCCATAGCTGCCGTATTAGGAGAAAACGGTAAAAATTCATGTGATTCAAATATGGGTCAAATATTTATAAACTACGTTACTTCAGAATTATGCCTCCATCAATATTTTTGAATAAAATTTATTTTTGAGCGAGAAATTAATTTTTAAAAAGTCCCAAGAAACTGTGGGTAATTCAAATACTTGAAAAGGCTAAGAGCGGATGTGACGTAACAATCCGGGATAACAATCAAAATGTCAATGTCAAGTCAATCAACAAGTGTCAAGTCAATGTCAAACGCTCATAGAAAAAGGAGTGGTTGACGTTGACTTGACAGTTGCTTGTCTGTTTTCACGGACTGTGACGTCACCACACCAAGCGCGCCAAATGGCGGGCGTTTAAATAGCCCGGATCGGTTGGATATTTTTAAACATTTTTTTAACTACTTTAAATTGCTTTTTTGCCTTCGATTTTTTTTAAACTATTATTTGACGATGTAAACTATCGAATAAAAATATTAAAAAATACATGCATATTTATTTGCAACCAGTTGTGCTGAAGCCAATAGCTACCACAGTCATCTGAGAGTCTCTTTTATCTTTGATGACCTCAATTTTTCATTAAATGTTATAAAGCACAAGTGAGAAAATACACAAATGCGAAAGTTTAAAGCCATACGTAAGGCATTAGGAATTTTGATGTTCTAATTTTTTTTTTCAGAATTATTTTATTGCAAAGATCTCTGAAAATGATACTCTGAAAGTCAAGTCCAAGTGTACGGGGATTGGTGTTTAAGATTTAAACAAATTCAAGGACAATGAACAAGACACAATAGAAGTTTTATTAATGCATATGGGCGTATAGTGTCCCTTTTTTATGGTGGGATCTCATCAAATGTTTTCTCCCGCTCTGGGCGGAGCAAGAGGTCGTGTCAGACTTTTACTGACTAAAACCTACCCGTGTTCCTTCAGTTGCCTGTTGTCAAGGGTCCCGGTATCCCTTTCGAATTTTCCCGCAACCCTGGCAAGCTATAGTGGTGCCGATTCTCTTGTACACCGAACTAAACTAACTAAACTATCACTAAAATTCCTTACTTTTTACTATGAGAATCTTAGAGCTATTCTGCCAACAAAAATCTCTAAATTTAAAAATTATTTTGACTGAATTTGACAATCGCGACTCCACTTGGTACCTACTTGTTTGCCTACCACGTGATTTTTTTTGAGCCGGAGAGGCGTGCAGTGTGGCCGTCTCGACGTATTTTTATATGGAATTTTTCACTTTTTGGAAGAAAACAAAAAAATAAATTACCAACATGTTAAGTATTACGGGTTTGCGGGTTGCAAAGGGGGTCAAAATTTTCATTATTTTTGCGATAGGACACACCGTTTTCGAGATATAAGCAAAAGAAAATAAAAAAAAGATACAGTACCGTTTTGCAACTGAATTCGAGGTGTTGGTTTGAATTTTAGTTCATGACATCTAATTTTATTCCACACATTTTTAATCGTGATTAAAAATAGTCAGAGTTAGTTAAAGGATTTTATATATAGAACAAAAATTTTGGTTAAAACGTCAAATTCAGAATAGCATTTTCACTAAATTAAAACTCAGTGCCATCTTAGTGCTGTCAGTGTCAAACTAAATTATAGTTAAGTTGTGTCACTTTAGTCTATTTTCAGAATAGGAAATCGTCGTTTGACAGGAATAAACTAAATTTTAGTGATTTTTAGTTTAGTTTAGAGAATTTGTGACAAGAGAATCGGCACCAGTGTCCCTCAAAGTGTTAATACGTAAATACATCCGGTTTTCAGCAATTACCGTAAACCTTTCCAACTACCTGCGTCTGACGTCCACAAAAACCGTGTGTTTTAAAATGATGCAGGTACAAGCCGCATTCAAAAAAAGTTGTATACAAAGCTGAGTCACAAAACATTTAACTCTGCGGCGGAAATACTTATACATAATGATCTCATAATTTATAGCTTTTACTACCGTGTTGATTATGGTGTTAAAAGCATACAATAGGGTGCCTGCACGTGCTAGTAGGTAATCACCTGATCACCAATGGTTATTCGGATGATGAGTCTTGTCATTGGTCTAGTGGATTCCGAATTCGTGAATAGTCGAGTTCTAGATGTGATTGCGCAGGATTGAGCAAAGTACCGCGTTAATTTAATTTGATAAGCTCTTGTTTCAATTTAACTCTCGCTGATACAACTTGCACTCGGTGAGGTCGGTTTCGACTGTCAAATTAAAATTCAAAATATTGTATTTCTTATGCCTACATGGGCACTTACGAAACGACAGAAGTTAGGTGCACGTATCAATGGGGCTAGGTTCCAAACTAGCCGTTTCCTATGGAGAAGAACCGGTAAGAACATCGCAACTAATCACTAGTTAGTAATCTCCATCAACCATTTTCTTTTGGTGCAGGTGTGAGTCATGCACTGCGGTTGTTAAAACATTAAGTATTTTCACCTTTTTATTTGTATTTTGTATTTCACGAACTTTGGGCAAATAAATATTATTCTTTTTTTCTTTCATTTTTCTTCAGTAAATGTGGTGTTCAAGTATCTATTCCTTCGAATAAGTTTAAGAATGGCCGCTCTCCATGCCAGAACCACAGCTAAACGGGGGCTGACGATTTACATTCACCGTATGACGCGCGAGCTGACACACATCCGACACCTGTGATCACTATGGTAAAGTCCCTGCCGGGGATTGGTTGCAAATTATAAATTAAACTTACCTATTTGAGCATCATTTGTATTGGTACAGCCGGTAGTAAAGTACCAAAGAAACGATGGATGGACTGTGTGAAAGATAATATGGCCAGAAATGGGAGTGACTACCGAGATGACGATTAATAGAGAAGTATGGAAGAAAAAGACATAATGCGCCGACCATTATTGGGATAAGGGCAGGAGAATGATGATAGGTATAAAACTACCGAAAGTGTCTTTAAAGTGAGGCAAAAAATAAGAATAGTTTTAGGGACCTCGCGCACTAGACGGCCACGACTCCGGCCAATCCTGGCCGTCTAGCTAGTGGTAATGTATGGTCTGTGGCTAGTTGGCCGTTGCGACCAAATGCGCGATTTGTATCGGTTTCTATAGTTTACCTGATCGCTGCGACCACTGGTCGTGGTCGTCTAGATCGATCCTTAGCTACACCTTCCCGTGAATACCCTTACATTCATTCGTTATTCGCTCAACAGTTGATTGGCCTTTAGAAGGCGGATAACAATTAAAATTCTATTGTGTCTCATTAGTGACAGTTGGAGGTTTATTTCGGCCAAAAGATCTTTGATCTTCCTTCTCGGTGTTTTATTACTAATGTTAGCTTAGCTTAGGATCTATGTATGCTACAGTGGGAAATATATTTGGCATCACTCTCAAGAAACCTGCAGGCGTAGCATGAGCACTGTTTAGTCGCAGGAAGAGAAGACAAAAATGACGTTTCCTGTAGACAGTAGACAATACGAGACGGCAGCAAAGTAGAATGAGTCAACTGCACTTTTTACGAAATTCACTGTTTTACATAATTCGACTCAGAATTTTTTGTGTTGTCATAGGATTAATCGGTTGTCAGTGTGATTTTGACAGTAAGGATAGAAAACTTTCTTCCGAAATAGTCTACCAACAAAAAGACCTAGACAAAGATCGTTAGAAATGAAAGACAAAATGGCAGATTGTAGAAAGATTTCTACGGTGGATGTCAAAAATGAAGAAACGAACTGTCACTTTGTATAGAAAAAGCTATGTCTATTCTTCGTAGAGATAGAAAGCGCCATGCTACGCCTGCTGGACTAACCAGAAACCAGTTCGACGTTGATTGATTTTGTCTTGAACATCACTGAAATCTAAGTAGGTAAATTGGACTTATAAATTGGTCTAGTGAAACCAGCTCTCTAGAGAAAGTTAGACACGGGCATGACCTGAGGATATTGGTATTAAACTGTAATTTGGACTGCGGAGGTCAAATGTCATTCGGTCAGTGTAAAATACTGAGTCCCCAATAACTAACCGTTATATTGTATAGTGTGTAGTGGCAAGATTGTAAGTTTATCAGTCTACAGTCAGTTATTGTGGGGCTTCAATTTAGACTGTAAAAGAAAGGAGGCCAATACAATAACAGCACGAGGAACTTAATGAAAATTGATTAAAATATAACATAACATCAGTAATTCCCGAAGGTTTAGGCAGAGGTATACTTCTAGTACACCCCATGTCTCCGCTTCAATCAATCTGCCTATCCTTTTCCCAACTATGTTGGGGTCGGCTTCCAGTCTAACCGGATGCAGCTGAATGCCAGTAATTTACATGGAGCGACTGCCTATCTGACCTCCAAAACCCATTAACTGGGTAATACGATACCCCTTGATAAGACTGGTTGTCAGACTTTCGGGCTTCCGACGACCCGTAACGACTGTCAAAGATCCGCGAATTACAGCCGGGACCAACAGCTTAACATGCTTTCCGAGGCACGGAGAAGTCTCGATATGTAAAGATGCCCCATTTACGGACCAAACCCGGCAAGCATAGCTTAACCTGATGTATCGACCCGTGCGGCTGTTATTACTTAGCCACGAGCTCCTCGTCTCAAATTATGTCCCATGAAATCGGAGTCACATGGGACTTAAATGCCGCCTATTGCCATCAACCGGGCACAAATCCAGACTCCGGGCTGCTACTGAGAAATTCCTGATAGAAAAACCGTATAACACTTTCGAACGCTCAGCAGTAGAGCTTGCGACCATTAAAGGGGTGATAGACGTGCAAGCAAGTACGCGTGCCTATGGCTCGGCGACCTTACTCGCCCGTCTGTCATCGCCGCGAGCCGCAAGCCAATCTGACAATGAAATTTTGAGCAAGTTTCACGTGTGTCACCGACGGCGAGCCGAGTAAGGTCGCACGAACTTTAAGTACGCACGTCTATCACCCACTTTAGACCAACTACCTAACGAAGAAGTCTAAAATTAACCTAGCAGATTATAATATGACTATTTACTGAAGAAACGACGGTGTCTATACGTTAATTGAATGATGGCTCGTTAGACAGAAAGATCTAAACAATTACTGATATTATTTACCTACATAGTATAAGACAGGCAGGAAATGACTGATGAGTGATGACTCTTCGGCACGAGTATTTCTATACGAATGTAAACTTATACCCATATTATATTCAATATTATGACGCGCTTTCAGTCTTTCAGGCAATGTAAACACTTATTAGATTTACTTTGGTTTCAATCATGTTATTATAAACTCTAGGTTAACACAAACCATCTTGGTGTGAAATATTAAAACAATGGTCCGGTAGCATAAAGTATCGAAGTTTGTGTTAATGTAACTGAAAATAATTTATTTGAAGTTGTAACCTATTCAATAAATGATGAAAAGTAGACTTTAACTCTGTATTGTGAAGGCACTGGTCAATGCACTTTGTTTAAGTACTTATTTATCTACCTACCTACTTTAACTGTTCTTACAAAAAACAACCGGCTTCCAAAAAAAAAACACAAAAAAGTGAAAAAATAACTTTACCTATATTCGGAAGCCTTTGTTTTTTCAAAGGAGAATGCCTGCTCATGTAGGGCACCCTGTACCAAGCCAAAAAGTCCGCTGTCACAACCAAATCTAGTGTATTTGGAGGAGAATTCAATGCTCTTCCTATATTGCTAACTATTTTTTACATGGATTTCGCAATTTGTATTTATTTACCATTTATCTATTTCATATTTTGAGGGTAAGGTCGAGAAAGTGACTGACTCGAAATGGTGGAGTTGGTAACAAATAAGGTGGTAGTACCGGTTGCTTTTGATTCTTGATTTGGCGCTACTTTCCTGATTGATGAATATACAATACATCACTCATAGTCAATAATAATTCATGTTGTCAGTTTTTTATATACCTAATGTTAATGAATATGAATAATCATGTAGGTACTCGCAGTAAGTGCAGCTGGTGGTCTGAATAAGTACTTAATCAATTAGTACTGTGTTTACTGATTTATTTCTTTATTTATTGCAACATGGAAGACTTACAGCTAAAAGCTGATTCCTAATATCTTGAAATCTTAACATAACAGCAGGTCTGTTTTCCCAGAAGAGTTGGGCAGAGTTGTATTTAATAGTACACCCACTTTTCGAACTTAAAATGTTGGTTAATGTACTTACATAAAAAATGAAAAAAGTAGTTAAGATTAATTAATAAATTATATATTCATATTTACATAATGTATAAGACCTCGATCACTATCAGGACAGAGTAAACAAATGTACAAATAAAACAATAGGTAGGACAATTAGGTGGCACTTGGAAACGTCTTGCAACACTGAGCATGGACTGTCCACATCCAAAGCACACATCACTGCACATTGTGACCAAATATTGGATCAGGTATCAGTTCGGAATATAAGGGAGTTTTTCTTGTATTAATGTGAAACATTCGTAACAATATGAATAGGTACTACCAGATTGATCTGAAATCATAAAAACTGTTTTTAAATCCTTGAATTGAACTAATAGTCCCGGAGTGGGTAGGTTCACACGGCTACACATCAAGCTATGCATTTCCAGTATAATCTGACCTCGCATTGTACGGAAATCCTGTACAATGCGAGATCAGCATAAACAGTTTATACATCGCCGAGTCTGACGTGCTGGCCGATGTCTTACTCTAGATGGAGGCATCGCTAAGGATTATCACACAAGACTACGTTATGAACAAGCACCTGAACCCCCGTTTTTGTTAATAAGTATTATAATTATATTTCAGGTGAAATCATTATTGAAAGTAACGTCATCCGTGACGGCGCGGCGCCACAGAACAATTAAACAATACGTCACAATAAAAATGACATTATATTTTTTTGGATCGATCCTCTTTTCATTAAACGTAAATGTATTTATTCCAAAATAATAATTTAAATTATTACGACGCAACCGCGTGACCTAAAGATTTTTTTGACACGCATAAAAATACATTTTATCCTAATATTAATTCATTAAATAGCAAATCGGTACCTACATAATTATTATCTTATTCATTTTAATGTTCGTTGCTAGGTCACGTAGTAGCAACATTCGGAAATGCAGTGTAATGTAATGTAATACTTTTATTTTTGGTGTTCGAAAGCCGGGACCCGTTTTCATAACAAAACCGTAAATCTGATTAAAAAAATACGAGTAATTTTATAAACTACATATGGTTGTGACACTCTCGCTCCCAAGTTGGTACGAATGTGTGGCATTCTCCTTTTTGTTTTTTGCCACCGAATTCCGTAATTAAAGTTATTGTTCCCTTTTTAGTGTTTTATATGGAAGTCTGTTGTTTTTCAAATTCAAATTCTTTATTGCGAACTAAGTGTGCAGAATTTGGAGATGGTAACAATAGGTAGGTTCTTAGAACTTAGTTGCCTGTATAGGCATTGCAAATTGGTTATAAATATTAATAAAATTAAACATTAAACATACTCAATATTCTAGTTATACAGTCCATCATTATGTTATTATTAATTATCATTATTCATACATTTTATATTATATTGTATTAATAGTATACTATACTATTCTTAAAATTTATATCACATTATAATAAGTATCACAATCATTTAAATATTAAATAATTATTTTCTCTTCAAGGAATTCTTTTACAGAGTAATATGCCTTTTTAATTAGGAAGTCTTTTACCTTCCTTTTAAAAATACTAATTGAATGTACTTTTTTAATGTCTAATGGTAACTTATTATATATTTTTATGCTCATACAAAAAATGCTATTGCTATATACTGCAGTGCGGGATGTTTTATTGCGTAATGTACTTTTATGTCTACTGCTTGTTAATGTGTCATAGCTACTTATGTTTGATTTAATTAGAATTGAGGCCTCAAAATATATGTATAGAGCAGGGAGGGTTAATATCTTGAGGTTTATGAAATGAGGTTTACATGAATTTGTTTGGTCTATCCCACATATTGATCTAATACACTTTTTTTGTGCCTTGAACGCAGATTCTTTATTAGTTGAGTATCCCCAATAAAGTATTCCATAAGATAGAGTGGATCCCACATAGGCATGATAAGCACTAAGTAGTGTGGTTTGGTTAGATACTTTTTTGAGCATGTAGAGGGCATAAGACAATTGGCTTAATTTTCTACATACACTATTTACATGTGTTTTCCATGACATATTAGAATCTATATATATACCTAGAAATTTTGTACTTGTAACCTCAGATACAGTTTCATTATCGTACTTAATAGATACTTAATGGAATTGATTTTGCGTTTTTATTCTTGAACATCATGTAATGGGTTTTTAAAAGATTTATTTGTAGGTTTTATTTTGTTAAAAGTTTTTATTTTTCACTTTTTAGTTGCCTACCCCAAACAAATTCGAATACCACTATCTGTCATGTAAATAACATTGACGGAGTAACTTTAATCATCGTATATATTATAATATGTGGGAAAAATACGTAATATTGAAGCTAACTCAAAAACTATGCAAGCAAAGTTAATTAAATTTATATGGGAGTACCTCTGAACTTCTGAAGCATGAACTACCAAAAATAAAAGAATCATCAAAATCAATTCATAATTGGGGGAGGAATAGCGTTACAAAAAAAAAACATACAGATGAATTGAGAACCTCCTCCTTTAGGTTAAAATGCAAGCAAAGTTATTTAAATTTATATGGAACCACCCAATGATATTATATTAAAAATATATTTGGAACCACCTCTGAAGCATGACCTAACAAAAAAAGAATCATCAAAATCAATTCAGAATTGGCGGAGTAATATCATCATCTGCCTAGCCTTTTCCCAACTATGTTGGGGTCGGCTTCCAGTCTAACCGGATGCAGCTGAATACCAGTATTTTACATGGAGCGACTGCCTATCTGACCTCCACAACCCAGTAACTGGGTAATACGATATCCCTTGGTTAGACTAGTTGTTAGACTTTCGTGCTTCTGACGACTCGTAACGACTGTCAAAGATCCACAAATGACAGCCGGGACCAACGGCTTAACGTGCTTTCCGAGCCGAGGCACGACGGAGTAATAAACAAACACAAAAAAAACATACAGACGAATTGAGAACCTCCTCCTTTTTGAAGACGGTTAAAAATAAATAAGCTGTCGCTTTAACTAAGAACCTCGTCCTTTTTTGCAGTAGGTTAAATATAATTGTTCGAAGATAAGGCCAATGCTCTTTTTGACAACCTTGTCGACCTAAATGTCTCATTATCCAAACTATATTATATATATATATATTATATTATATATAATATTATAAATGCGATAAATGCGAAAGTAACTCTGTCTGTCTGTCTGTCTGTCTGCCTTTCTGTCTGTCTGTCTGTCTGTCTTTGCTTCACGCCTAAACTACTGAACCGATTTGTGTGAAATTTGGTACAGTCATAGTTTGGAACTTGAGAAAGGACATAGGATAGTTTTTATTACAAAAAATAAAATAAAAAATAAAATTTATTCCGGACATACAGCGCCATCTATTGGTCAAGAGTCGGCATCAATTCAGTACTGAAAATTCATCGGAAAAATGTAAATAAATAGTAAAAAGGTATGAAAAATATAATATAATACAACTTTTAGTACATAGAAAATGCTCTAACGGAGTATAGATAATTCTATTAGTACTATATGTCGAATTGGTGATCGCGCAATGGTGTCGATCGTTACACGAGTTCGGTTCATGTTATTGTTTTAATTCACGGAAAAAAGTAAATAAATAGTAAAAAGGTATGAAAAAAATAATATCAATATAATAAAACTTTTAGTACAAAGAAAATGCCCGAACGGAGTATAGATAAATAATCCGAGTTGTCACTATGCTCGATAGATGGCGTTGGGATCGAAATAGATCGCGCTATGGTTTCGTTACACGCATTTGGTTGGGTATCGGCCGAGCGCTTCGGTACTGTCGTAGAATTGAGGATTGATCGTTTCGTAAATTTAAAATTGAATGAATGCGCCATGCCATGCGAGTAAAACCAAAAATCTGTCGGAAGTCACTATTCCACGCGAACGAAGTCGCGGGCAAAAGCTAGTACCTATATAAGTATTATTATTTGATGGAAAAATAAGCATGAGAAAACATGAAAATGACACCTCCGTACAAATTGGTTGATACCGGATTGAGTCAACAAAGAAAATGTTTTCAGTAAATAACTTCAGTTTACATACAGCGTACATAATTAAGTGTGGTTCAGTTCCATGAATTCTTGTCAATAATAAGTAGAATTTTTAATGGTTTTGGTCATCGGAAATCGATATTTTTCTGCAGTTTTGTACGTCTCTGTATTTTAAAATAAGTTAGTAGCGTAAATCCTTACTAATATTATAAATGCGAAAGTAACTCTGTCTGTCTGTCTGTCGCGCTTTCACGCCAAAACTACTGAACCGATTTAAATGAAATTTGGTACACAGATAGTCTAGAGCCTGACAAAGGACATAGGCTACTTTTTATCGACATACCATGAGAGCGAAGCCGCGGGCGGAAGCTAGTAATAGATGTATTATAACCTTATCGCGTCAGTTTTTCGGGAAAAGGCTTTTCCTGTACCTACTTCACATACCTACCTGTTTATTTATTTTACATGTATGACAGCATCGTAAATTCACTACCCAGTAGGTACCTACCAGATTACCAGCTGCCTTCCTGACCGTTAGTTGACCTGCTTAGTTTTAATTTGGAACCTCATTCTAACCTATTACATATTATCCCTATTATCTACTTATTATTTCCTTTTTATGATTTTTATTTTTCCTAATATATGCATATTACAGCCCACTCGCTCTCGAAGGCCTGTGAATCAGCAGTGGGAACATTATAAGCTATTTATGCATAGGAATAACTTTCTATCTATTGATATTGTATTTTTTTATTAATTATGATTTCTTTTTCTTCCAAAATCAATACTTTCGGGATCTATAAGGTAAATTTCACTATCTATTTAAATATAGGTACTATACCTATTTATCATAGTACCTACCTATATTTAAATAGATAGGTACACACGGCTACACATCAAGCTATACATTTCCAGTTTATGCTGATCTCGCATTGTATAGAATTTCCTTACAATGCGAGGTCAGCTTCTGCTGGAAATGTCTAGCTTGATGTGTAGCCGTGTGTACCTACTTAAAAGTTACATATCGATTACAGATTCGGCTTTCTACATAACCGTAACAGTGATTAGCTCAGTAACCGCTATAACATATTTCTCAATTACTTTTTAATGTATTCGCTCATTAGAGCATAATTTTAAACTTATTAGTGTCAACTGTCAATAGTTATACAAATTACTTCCATTACACACCTTACATTTGAGCTTGAAGAGAAATAATTTTAATTTTATACGCTACGAAATTACAAAATTCTTGGATAAAACAAAGGTGTAAACGTATTTGTAATTCATGCTTCATTTAATTTTATTTAAAAAAACCAGCTGTTTTGTATTTATTCAATGTTGTTATTTATATAAAATGATGCCTTTGTCTGGGTTTTATAAAATCATTTGTGAAATATTAAAAAAACACAAATGCGCCAGACGTCTGCAAATGACACACGCATAATATTTTCTTTTTTTTTTCCTTTTACGTATCGACCTTTTTGAGTTTATTCTGTAAGTACATATATACCTACCTATTGGAATCCTTGAGCTTTTATTTTTCTGGTAACTATCCTAATAAAATATAGATAACTAAACTAATTCTCTATCTAAAATAAACACGCCCTACTTACCAGTAAAGAAAAGTCCCACTCACACAAAAACTTATTTCACTATTCACATAACCACAGACACTAAACCGAAAATATTTTCCTTTGCCCGAAAAAAGTTGAACTATTTTCCCGCCAACGCGCGACGTTCGACAGCCGAAATTGCGCGCGAAGTGACAGCAATGGCGGCCGACGAGGTACTGTTACTGTCGCCGACAAACGTGGTGGCTCGAGAAGGTCGAAGCGAGCTCGATTCGTTGCATCGTTTAGATAATGTTACTCGTAAGCATTTGCATCAACAACAGCAGGAAACAATTTGCACCCACCTGTCGGTTGAGAGTTTAGCTATCCGGAGCCCGAATTACAATAAAATTTGTACATAAATTTGTCTTAAATTTTTGAAATAGACTTTATCGGAGTTAGTTTTGGGAAACAATATTTTTTACTTATAAGAATGATTTTTAAACTTTCTAATTCAAAACGAAGGTAATAGAATAGTCTATCTAACGAATCACTTTTAGTTTAGATAGGTACTAATTCTACGCAAAAAAAAAACTATATTTTGCTGGAAATGTCAAGTCCAAAGATTGATACATACAAGCCATACCTACATACAAAATCATTACTTAGTAGATATTCTACACAGTTCTACTTAATATTACAGTCTTTGTAAATACTAATTAACAAAAGTCATAAAAATACATTTATAAACAATGTCAATGTATTATTTAGATTATTTGTTAACATTGTTGGAGAAACAATTATTTAAGCAGAAGTGGCTATTGTTGATGCATTCATGGTGATTTAAAAAGATCTCAGATAAAACATTTTACGACGACAAATATTTATAATGAAGGCTTCAAATCTGAGTAAAGCAAAGCAACTACATCGGAACTTCTCCAAACAGCCATAAAATTTCTTTCAACCACATTCTACGTTTTCGTTCAACGATGTCACTAATATCGAAGTTAAACTCAGATCTTACATTAATGATTGAATAGATAAGTCACATTGGTGTTTTTCTGGATTTGAACCCACAACGACTCCTGCATCAGTGGTTGAGGCCTTAAGAACAGGGCCATCACGATTTTCATTAAAAAAAGAATCTGCCTTACCATCATCATTGAACGAATAAAATAGTCCCTTTTTACCCGACTACGGCGAAGAAAAAAGGAGGGTTATGATTTTGACCGGTATGTATGTATGTATGTATGTATGTATGTATGTATGTATGTATGTTCATCTGTTCCCTCCTATCTTCCAAACCACTTATCACAATTGGACAAATGAGGTATCGTTAGAAGCGTCGTGATTGTCCGCTGGTTATAGGCTATGTGAAGTCACATTAAATTAAAAATGGCGCCCTCTAGAGGACATAAAGTGAGGAACTTAAAAAAAAAATGGTTTAATCGTACCATGTTGGGTATCAAATGAAAGGGCTTAATGAGCACATTTCAAAAATATATAATATTATAACCCCAAAAGAATTTAAAAAAAAATAAAGTACAAAAAACTAAAACCCAACTACGGCTTAAAAGGTATAAACAAGACACCACAGACAAACAAATTAAATATCCGGAGTCACACGTAATCTGTTCGATTTATGCCCTAACACGTGTGACTCCGGATTTTTAATTTGTCTGTCTTTTCACTCTCACATACCTACTTCAATCGACGACAGACCTTGGACCTACCTACAAAACCAGGACATCGATTCAGGCAGTCATGTTAACATCAGCTAGAAGAACTATTTATAACTAGCTTCCACCCGCGGCTTCGTCCGTGTGGTATGTCGATAAAAAACAGCCTATGTCCTTCTCCAGGGTTCAAAGTATCCCCATACCAAATTTCATCCAAATCCGTTTAGCCGTTTTAGGTTGAACAAACAAACTCACTTTCGCATTTATGGATATTCGTCAGCTGCGCGTACTGAGAAGTATTTGCTAAGAGTTTATTATCTTTAAGATCTAAAACAAGATACGTCGTGTTCGTGTATCTAATCGCAGTCCATTGGCACTCGACTCAAAGTCAAACGGAATGAAGCTACATTGTCTATTGTTGTCGCTTACCGCAGTAATGAATCGTTTAACGTGAATATCATATTTATCAGTAGGTAGGTAAGCTGTGGCGAGACAGTCCTTCCCTACCCAGCCCATTCATTCCAGCTGCTGAAAATCTCCCACCTAGTTATGAGTTGCAAATAGACTCTGGACCCAGGTAGGTCGAAGCAAGGAAAACCTAGCTCAGGTGGAGATTCACAGATGACTCCGCCCTGGAGTGTTAATGTCTTCCACAAACAATGGGGCCGTAATATCGTGTCCAGCGCGTCCCAGAGCATGCACGATGCAGGAGTTGATGCATGCTACTGACGGTGGAGTTTCTTGCCCATTCATCTCCGTACGAAAACTACCTTTTGGAAGGGGCGACTTGTTTTTGTAAATTTTTAACGTTTCAAAAGTGCCTTTTAATAATTTGACTTTGGCTTTGGTGCCAACTCGTAGCCAAATTCTGGGGTGAATATAAAAAATGCCATCGACACGCTCAGACTCAGATCACCAACATGACATAACGCTCATCAGCTCACGTAAGCGCGGTTTTGTAAAAGGCAAGAAGAAAACTCTAGTAAAAAATATTTGAAATAACTTATCCTAAAGTCCTTTCTCCATATCCTTTACCCTTTATCGATAAGTCCTTCAAACAGGCATTTAGCATAGGAGATCAGTGCAGCACTAGGCACTGCAGTTTCCTGGGGAACACGTAGCTTGTAACCAACCAAGAACACCTATAAATAGCAGATCAGAATCTTACTAAATCTTAGATAAAATAAAACAAGAAATACCCGAGATAAATATAACTAGAATTAGTTGTCAAGTGTCGTAAGAACAGTTTCGTTAGTGCATATGTACCTAGTTCTAATGTAGATAAGAAAGGCGATACGATTTGGAATGGTAGCTACCACAGCTTTTAATAGTTCAGTGTTTTCTGTTCCAAATATACCATTTAGAAGATGGATATACCTATTTATATTAATGGAGCATCATTATCATCATCATCTGCCTAGCCTTTTCCCAACTATGTTGGGGTCGGCTACCAGTATTTTACATGGAGCGACTGCCTATCTGACCTCCACAACCCAGTAACTGGGTAATACGATACCCCTTGGTTAGACTGGTTGTCAGACTTTGGAGCATAGCATAGGTAATCGGTATTCTGTGACTGTTACCTTGGGTGAAGGCCCCGACATTATAAAAGAGAGATATTGTGTCTTTTAGAGATCACGCACACTAGACGGAAAAAATATTTCCCACTGTAGCATACATAGATCCTACGCTCACTGTAATAAGAAAACACCGAGAAGGAAGGCCAAGGTCTTTTGGGCGAAATAACGAATGAATGTAAGGGTATTCACGGAAAGGTGTAGCTAAGGATCTCTCGCACTAGATGGCCACGACCAGTGGTCGCAGCAATCAGGTAAACTATAGAAACCGATACGAATCGCGCACTTGGTCGCAACGGCCAACTAGCCGCAGACCATATTAGACCACTAGACGGCCACGACTGGCCGGAGTCGTGGCCGTCTAGTGAGAGAGATCGCCAAGATCCCTGATAGGTTATCCATTCACACATCTGGCTGTTGGTCTGGACTGGACAGAATTAGACTTACCCGAACAGAATTCTCACTATGGACCACGTTGGATAGAGAAAGGCTATTGACGGATTTGACGACACACAATCTAGGTCGCCATGTCTAAAATCCGATGCTAATTCACTACCTCGACTAGAGAAGATTGCAAAGCCCAATGACGTAACATTTCACTGCGGATTGTATCTTTTTATTATTTTGTCAACATCAAAGCAAATTGCAGAAAGATAACGGGATTCTGCCATAAACCTCGGTTGGTATTGACTTCTCCCGCTCTGGGCGGAGCGGAAGGGCGTGTCAGACTTTTACTGACTAAAAACCCACCCGTGTTCCTTCAGTTGCCTGTTGCCAAGGTCCCGGTATCCCTTTCGGACTTTCCCGCAACCCTGAAGTCATCCGCATCTCGAAATTTGAAAATCAGGATTCCCATTTCGAAATTTGAAAAAACCTGACCAAAAGCCGGATATTTGCAAGAGATCCGGACATTTTACTTTTTCTTAAATCCAGACAAATTACAAGGTCGGAAAAAGTCCGGACGGGGGCAAAAAGCCGGACATGTTCGGTCAAATCCGAACGGATGGTAATCGCACGTCCATTTGATTTTGACATGGCCTTTATTTCTAAGCAGGGTTTTATCAGTTCAAGTGCCTGACTCGGACGTGAACGTACCTACTCTCGACACTACATTGTTTCTCATAAATTGTTAACTTTTATCAATTCGACATTGTTCTCAATATCTAGGTGGGAATCTTGCTGCGTCAAATGAATCATAAGTATATGTATTATTATCAGTATTTGGAGAGGCTCCATTATTTTCATAAAAGTTATCTGAATTTACGATGTTTGAAGAGGTTTAATAAAAGGATTTCACTTATATTAAACCTCTTTATAAAACGTTATCGCGTGATGGTCGATAACAAAGGATGAGTGGCTCTGGTGGCTCATGAGGTCATGGCTAACCTACAGACCGAGCAGTAAGACGGTAGAAGGTTGTGGTAACTTGCCAGTAAGGCTGCGTTTCCACCAGAGATGTGCGATGGAAATGTGTCGTGCGAGGATGTGTAGCGGAGCTGTGAAAATGCGCATTAATGTGTGGTGCGAGGATGGATGGACTGACTGGTACAGTATGCGCAAACCTCGCAACACATCCTTCTCAACACACATTCCTCGCAACAGATCCCTCGCACACAACCCTCGTACACATCCCTCGCACACATCCCTCGCTTGTTTTGTATGTGCAAAAATCTAGCTCCGCTGAGCCGTTTCCACCAGAGCTGTGCTGACCGAGGCGAGGTAAATGAAGCGATTCTATTGGTTCTTTACAAACGTATCCCTCGCTACGCATCCTCGCACATCTCTGGTGGAAACGCAGCCTCAAGATTACGTAATGGAAGCGGTGAATGGTACTCAGGCTTCGTCTTACCCTGAGATTTGGTAGGTGACGCCCTGCCTCACAAGTATTTTTTTTTGGAGTCACATTCCTGTGCTATATTTACGGGGAGTTTTTACTATACTCTATTTGAAATAAGATTAGACATTTAATTAAGCCTTTTTTACAGTCCGTTTAACCGATTTTGATTTCTATTGCGTTGGTGGCATGACAAATTGCAGCTGCAGTAGACAGTTGGTATTGTGTAACCATTTTTGCTTATATTGCCATCCTTATGCCTAGGGTATAGAAGTCAAAAGCGGTTGAACGGACTGTAAAAAGGTTTGTTTAAATGTCTAATCTTATTTCAAATGGAGTATATGACCTGGAGTATCGACCTTATGGCATCCAATCCATATGTTATAGGAACTAGAAAAGAAAAGATCACAGGATATCGCCTAAAATATTCACACAGAAGCAGTTGATAATTTATTCTTCACCAGAGCGGTATCTTGAAGGCCAAGCCCCGTAATTTCAGAACGTTCAAAATCTAGTCGCTATCTCATTTCAGCGACAAGCATCATCTACCTAGCCTTTTCCCAACTATGTTGGGGTCGGCTTCCAATCTTACCGGATCTGCATCCGGTACCTGAATACCAGTATTTTACATGGAGCGACTGCCTATCTGACCTCCGCAACCCAGTTACTGGGTAACACGATACCCCTTGGTAAGACTGGTTGTCAGACTTACTTGCATCTCAACGACAAGCAATGCCAAAAACTTGTAAAAAATTTAGGTAAATTCATAGACTTATAGTATGGACTGAGCGTTCAGTAGGTATTCAGTTGTGCCGTGAATACAGACCGAAAATGAGGGAGACAAAGCGAATTGAGGGAAACAAACCTACCTGGTACTTAATTCGAAAATATTGTAAAACCCAATTATTTTTAAAAGAGTAACCTTGGAGTTTCTTGCACCTAGCTTCTGACGTTTCATAAGTGCTCATGTAGGTTTAAGGTTCTTACATACTGGCGCGATTCGCCGGGCGACGCGAATTTTAACAAAACAATTTCTGAGAAAACTTCACGGCGAACAATGCGGCGGCGTCGCGTCGCGCGACGAATCGCGCCAGTATGTAAGAGCCTTTATGTGAAATAAAATATTTTTATTTTGAATTCGCTGCCTGACTTTTCTCTTTAGTAGTACTACAGGTATTGGCCGCACAGTCACTTTGTCTCTTTCTAGAGAGTGATAACTTTTGGGAGGATAAAGCTCACTTCTACCACTCCAATCCTTTAAGTTTATGGGTGTGAATTAGACGTATTTTTGACAGATTGATTCGAGTCTCAATCTGTCAAAAATACGTATAATTCGAACGTTCTAAAAAATACAGAAATTGCACCTCTGCTGGTTAGGTAAAGAAGGTTTAAAAATAACAAAACAATTTATTTGTATAACTCATTTATTTTATATTCACATTGTAGTTACGAGTTTCAAGAGGTGAAACACCAGCTTTTACATATAAAATGAGAACAAAAATATTTCACAAAAAATAACTAGGTATAAGAGAAATGCGTTCCAACGAAAGCTAATAATGTTTGTATTAACTAGAAGTTGCTATAGTCATGTCATAGCAAACGATACTTAATTTAACTATATGTACTTGGCAGTTATATTGCGAGTCGAGAAGTGAAACATAATGATTAATACTGATCGATGCCAAGCGGAGCCGAAAGGAGTCAACGCCGACGTCGTAAGTAACGTAGAACATGTGAACAACATACACATACACGGTTTGGAGGGGAGTGATTGACTCGTCTCAGCCCTCGAGTTTCCAAAGTTAAAAAAAAGCTATACAATAATTGACTAAATACCTTAAAACGCTATGGATGGGAAGCGTGATGATACACAAATTGTGAAGTAAACTAAATAACATCACAAGCTGTATATAGCCTTGTAAAACTGCATCAAGCTAAGTTCACGACAACAACCAACTTGAACTGAACAGAACAAGCTATAAAACTTTCGTTTATAGTCAGCGCGACTGTTAGTCACCGCCTGAGGTATGTGATAGGTGAAACGGGGAGGTAGCCAAAGGACAAGCTAACTCAGTCTGACAATCTTGTCAATGGCGCCCTCACCCGTGGCCGTCTCACCGTGAGCATACCGAGTGCGGTGACTAACAGTCGCGCACGGACTGTCGCTGCTTTATTATAAGTCATTCAAACAATCAATGTATCTCCACGTCACAAATAATAAACTAAGGTCATCGCACAATTTTATAAATGTCTAGATCAGACAATCCAGAGTACTAAGACATTAAACTATCATTGAGCATAATTATAAGAACACGGCAGTCAACTTAAACACAATTATCGAAATAAAAATGCTATATTGAGTATAGTGAGATAGGTCAAATGATAAAATACAATCGGGGAAGCAAGCACGTACGGAACTTTATTATTCAGGGGTCCGTTGAGTAAATAGAACCCTCACTTTGTTCAATTGGTCGATATCTATTTATATAAAATACACAGGAATATTCCTGTTTATTAAATAGGGTATCAAACATTAAAATATTTCCAAAATCTTTGTACATTACAAGTGAGCAAAATAAAGTATCAAACATTCCAATTATCGCAATTATATTATTAAACTGAAAATTATAATTTTTATACTTACATATTATTATCATCGAAATAAAGTTGCATATGTGCTTGCTCGGACTACATTCCCACAAAATTGCAATAATACATTTCATTTGTAAGCCATTACAAGTATCTAGATACATGTATCCAAGAAATTCTACGAACTAAATCGAAAAATAATAAAAAATGCATGTTAATTGAATAAACATTATAGGCCCTTTGTAAAATGTTACAAATATAATATATGAGGAAGACGAAATTAAAATTTTATGTCAAACATATTGCACAAATTACAAGGATTGTCGAAGTTTTGTATCAAATACATGGACATTGTTAGAGAACGCGCAGACAGACTGCGGTCTAGCATTCTGCGATCCGTTGAAGTAATGAAGTTCCAATTGGACGCAAGAAATCTAAAGCAGAACGCAGCCTGTTTGCGCGACCACTAAACCTAATTCGTGTTATGCTCGCCATTTAGTCGAGTGGCCAAAAAAAAACTCGACTTAAGTAGAATTGATTTGTTCGCACACGTCTAGCTACTAATTCCACTCGACAAAATAACAAGTATACTGCGAATAGAAGCAAGTTTGTTCGGCTTCGTCGAGGTAAGCAATCGTCACATCGCAAGAATCGCTCCACACGTACATTGAATCAATTCTTACAAGCTAACGTAAACCTAAACGTAACATAGTTTGGACTAGGTTCAGTGCCCGACTAGTTACCTCAATCAACCGCTGGCAGGACTGAAGGCTCGCCTTGATATGTTTGACCACCGACAACAAAAAATATATGACAAACATCTGTATATAAGTAGTAAAATAAAAATGCTGTAAAATGTACTTAACTGCGCTTTATAATAAATGTAACTTTCCATGTGTATGGCCCAAGATACAATATTATATTTCTACTGGTACGAGTACATAAGCGCTTTACAAATCATAATGTAAAATCATATCAATGAATCACAACATCTACTACGCTAGTCGACAAAACAAATCGCGTAGCTTAGCTCCTTAACCTAATTTCAAAGGCCTTGTCACTAACTACCCTTATATCCTTTAAGAATTCCGATTAGAAGGTCACCATTTCGTTACGAATACAGCTTCATTATATCACTTGATAACAAATTAACTAATTACAAAAAATGTAACTTAAAATCGAATTATTTAAAAATAAAAAAAATGAACGAATGACATTTGATTCTGTAGAAAAATGTTAAATTATTTTAGTCACACAAGTTCGCTTAATCTACTGTTTCGAGGGGGAATTTTTGTGCGAGTAGCTCGTTGCTTGCGGCGCTCGACTACGACATCGCGAGTCGTCGCGCAAGATCGTCCGAGCCGCGAAAAATTCGGCCCTCGAAAGCTAACGAGTCGTTATCGGTAAAACGATCGGGGATCGTTTCACGGTGGTCGAGGGTTTCCCTAACGCTAAACGAGACTCACAGGCACTAACACCGACACACCCGAACGTTCACGTCAATAATACATAGAAAACCGTAAAACTCGGGGGGTACTCTCACAATTCCACTACACGCTCGTATAACTTAGTTTTAGAGTTTATTGAGATCATTTGGGCCCGGCGGGGGTGGCTAGGAAGGCTAGGAACAGTCTCGCTCACACGAGATGGTCGCGCTCGTCGAGCGACACGTCGGAGTCGCGGTCCACGCGCAGCTCGCGCTCCAGGTCCAGCGAGCGCCGCTCCAGCTCCAGCCGCGCGCCGCCCGCGCCGCCGCGCCGCCCCGACTCTAGGGACGACACCTGACAGTAAGCAACACGTTACTAACACGCTCTCAAACTGGCTGGCGGAAATACTGGCCGAACGAAAACAAAGTTGGCTAAAAACGGATGCCGAAAAATACTTTCGTGCGTCAGGTTAGATAATGCCAGTACTTCTTGGGTTTAACAGATCGTCAAATGGGGCGCTGAAAAATACTACGAGGCGCCAGACTAGCTGACTTTCACAGAATCATCAGATGACGATATTTATGTTTGACAAATGGGACGCGGATAATATTTAGGGGCGCCAGGATAGCCAAAGTCTAATGGGTTTAACTGCATCTCTTGACACATACCTTGGCGAGGCGGCGAGCGTCTGGCGGGCGCTAGGAGGGCGCGGGCAGGTGCGGCAGCTTGGCGGCGGCCCAGTAGCGTGCGCAGGCTCCGCTCGCTCCGCTCACCGCGCTGACTGCGCTCACTCCGCTCACGCCGCTCGTCGTGCTGCCGCCCCCGCTCTCCTCCGATAGCGCCGCCTGCAATTTCGCTTCTGAGGAAAGAAGAACCAATATTAATAACACTATCTGTATGTGTGCAGTATGGACATTTCCTACCTTACACAAAGACGGCGACTGAATCAGTTGCTCTCCGATAATCCTGATTTAAAGTCTTTGCGGATTAAAACCACGTGCCCTGCAAAAGGTACGAATATCCAGAATTGATAAATCTGTATACTTCAAAAGCATCAAAGACTAGGTGAAGTTGTTTGGTATTATATCATCTCTTGTGGTTGCTTCTTCTTCCAAGCATGATATTCAGCAAGCAGCTGTTCAGGAAGGCTGCTGTCAAACACATCACAAACTTCGAATTCACAAGTTTTTATCTTGCAATCGGGATGAGTCGTGTTATCGTGTATGTAGGCTGGAAGAGTGTGGCAGAAAGTAAAGTCGGTATACTCACTAGCGACTTGCGAGGCATTGAAGGTGACGGGAGTGCGCGCCAGCGGCGTGCGCAGCGAGCCCCCCCGCGCGCCGCTCCCGCCCGCGCCCGCCCCCGCCCCGCCCGAGCACCCGCCACTCGTCTGGGGACAACCAGATAATAATATCACAATATGAACTTAGCAGTTAGCACCCTCGTCTCTTTATATTACAGGACTCCATGGCAGCCATTGAATCGTACACTGCTGTAATATCCGTTCCAAAAGCATCTGATAAAAGTGTAAACAAACCCTGATCAGGTTAAATTCTTATGTAATGCTTCAATAAAGGGTATTAGAAAAACATTAATCTGTATTAAGAAGGTCTCAACTTTATATCTCAATTCTCACCACCTCAAACTCAATTGTTAAATGAAAAACATCTATAAAGTGATTTAGAATTATAATTCAAATAATCAAATCAAAGTGGCACTATAAATTGGGATCCACAGGTGCGTTTTCTGATCCATTTGTTTACATTTTCATCACATACTTTTGATACAGACCATAGACCCTAAGCAACGTATAAGCTACGTGTGGAAGCGAAACACGTGACAATCCAGTATTGCTATTCTGTAACCATCTCACCGTGAAAACTTAGGTGAAGTGAGCGTGGAGTGAGCTTTCATTGTCATCGATACCTACTGATGCTAAGGCAGTGACAGTTCACTCCAAGCTCACTTCACCTAAGTTTTCACGGTGAGATTTTAAAAGAATAGCACAACAGAACACACTTATGTTGAACAAATGATGTAAAAAACAATGTAATTGGTACATTGTTTTTTACTTCACTTTCGGAAATAAAAATAGTTTTTCCACACAACTAGCAAAGCTGCACATGTTCCCCTGTTCAATGAACCTAATGGAACCACTAGCTGAATTTAAAATGGACTTCGTTAGCACTAAAGTAGCTACTGAGTTTACGATTTCCATTTACCAAAATCAAGAATTTAGGTAAAACAACAAACAACTAAACTGAAAACACGAAAACATAATTTTAAATACCCCATGGGGCACATTGCCCTATATTTTACAGCAAGCCTATAAAAACTGTGCCATCGATTGTCACAAACGCAGCGATAAACTAAACGCTTCACTAACTAGGGCAAAAGATAATGATCGAGGTTTATTCTATAGTGCATGTTGCATGTTGCGTTATTGCCCAAATCGTAATATTATGCGTCGGTGATACTTAACATGCAAATTGAGTAGTAATTGACGTTATTGTGGCATGTTGACAAACTTACTGGTTGATAAATGGTGATTGGAAACTATTTATTAATAGTTTTACAATGTTTGTAAATATGTGAGCACCATGTATCTATCAATTAATTTATTTGTCATTGCTCCATTTTTAATTCTTTTTACCTATTGTGGTACAGAATTCTTATTCTAGATGTTGCATCGTCTTCACAATATGTAATATTGATGTATACAAAATATTGTAAAAAATAATTAAAAGAGTAACAGTGGAGTTTCTTGCCCATTCTTCTCCATACGAAAACAACCTTTTGGAAGGGGCAACTAGAATCAGTTCTATTTCTTTGTTTTTGACGTTCAAAAGTGCCTTATAAATGCCTATTTGAAATAAATTATTTGACTTTGACTTTAATTTGGGACAGTATCTCCTCAATGTTCATGAAAAGATTGATCACAAGGCTCCTTCCTAAAAAAGTACGACTCTTTTTCTCCTAAAAATTCAGTGTCTGATGCCCATTAAGTATTCTGATTCGCCTGTACACTAAAAGTTTTAACACATGCATTAACAAAACATCTAAATCTCTTATTTATTAACCACCTATCTTTTATGACTAATCCAAGTGAGACTGTAATCTTCTCGATCATAAATCAACGCCTTCGCTAAAAAATACCTAAATCACCCTTCTATATTTACCTAACTGGTCTCATCTCATAAATATTAAAATTTAAAAACTATTAACCGAAGTTCTAAAAACTTCCTAAAGATCTGAGTAACACCCGAAAACCTACAACTTTTATTTTCCACGTAATCCTAAACTACCCTGGCACATCAGACATCTGTCCATATTATCTACGTCAGTTAGTTAATGCATTATCTAAATATATCGAACCGTCAGATGTCACAGTTCGCTGGAGAAATACACGTGCGCTCATTGAAGTGGGCAGTGCTCACTCATAGTGAAGGGGCTAAACTTGGAACTGATGACAGGTGACTACATATCTCATGGTTCTGATTGGTGGAACTTGTGGACTAATGTGGAGGAAAAGGTAAAAATATGCTGTCTATTCTGTCACTTTTAACCTGAAGTTCTAAATACATGAGCCATTTCACAATACTCATGTATTTAGAACTAGTCAGGTTAAAAGTAAGAGCAGAACCCTGGAGTATTTGCTATGTCAATCTGCCTAGCCTTTTCCCAACTACGTTGGGGTCGGCTTTCAGTATAACCGGATGCAGCTGAATATCAGTATTTTACATGGAGCGACTGCCTATCTGACCTCCACAAGCCAGTAACTGGGTAATATGATACCCCTTGGTAAGACTGGTTGTCAGACTTTCGGGCTTCTGACGACCCGTAACGACTTTCAAAGATCCACGAGTGACAGCCGTTATTACTTAGCCTTAATTTTCTAATGCCTTATACAGCACAAACCTACGAGTGAAGCTGTATGCTATAAATGTAAGTCTTAAGGCTCTTACATACTGGCGCGATTCGTCGCGCGACGCGAATTCTAACAAAACAATTTCTGAGAAAACTTCACGGCGAACAATGCGGCGGCGTCGCGTCGCGGGACGAATCGCGCCAGTATATAAGAGCCTTTATGCTCTTAATATCGGGCGAGAAAATGTGTGAATGTTCCTGACCTATGTTTGGTGTTGGATTTGACAAATGAAGTTCATTCTAAAAGACACTAGTTCAAGAAGCGTTACTTCAATTAAGTAGCTGCGTCAAAAATAATGTAAATAATGATGAACACATCGTTGGGGTAGGAACTAAAGTTTTAGGGCTATGACACACGGTGCGACGGCTCAACGTAGCGTCGCGACGACGTTGGGTCATCTGTGGCGCCAAGCAAGACGTGTCAGTTTATAAAATTGGTAGAATGGCTCAGTTTGTTGCGATGACACAACAGTTCCGTGTACATGCGCTGACGCTTAAATGTTATGCGCAGACTGGTGATTGACAGAGGAAAAAAAGTAATTTAAAATCGAAATAATTATTGCCTCTCCCTAGGCTTATTCATCAATGCACACAATAACTTATGATCTACATAAAATAAAAACATAAAAATAATTTGCAACTAAAATAAAAAATCTAATTAACTGCTTGTGGTAATAGGACAATTTTCATGAGAAGAAACTAATAAATTAGACTATTGCCTATGCGCACCTGTTCAAGCGGTACTCACACGTTTTTGAAGTCAAGATTGTCGATTAGAAACACGCTACGTAATATGGTATACTCTCGATAACACGCAAAAAGATTAAAAGTAGCGCTAGATTTATTTAATCTCAAAGTTACTTCTAAACTGTTTGCCTAGTGAACTGAACATAAGTAAGTCCAAATTTTTTAGTTTTAGACCGAGAGTAACCCTAAGTGCGATAATCTGACCAACATCTTACCAAACCTCATCATATTCCCACAGACAATCAACCAAAAAAAAAATTCAAAGAAGCAAAAAAACAAACCTATTTGTCAGTGCACTTAGGGTGCGCGAGCCGCTTGGCATGGTGCGCTATACTAACGTGGTTGGCGGGCAGCGAGTGCGGCAGCGGCATGGGCAGCGCCTGCGCCGGCTCGTCGTCGTGCGGCGGCCGCGGCAGGCGCCGGCGCAGCCACGCGTGCCGCAGGGCTTGCGCGGGAGTCAGCCGCTTCTCTGGGTCCCATTCTAGACACCTGGAACGAGAAAAGTAGAGATTTAGACCTATTTTGATAGATCTGAAAGGTCTTTCATTATCATGGGTGTTCCCTTGTGCCCTGTTTAGTATTAATTAATTATGAATTATTATTAGAGTTAATTATTTAGTGCAAAGGGTTTATTTTCGTAATCGATTACTCAATCGATAATCTCACGAAAACTATGTTCCTCATATTTCTCCGCATCCAGATTGAGAATTGAGGTGATTTTTCATATTATTCTAAGATGACAATTTTAGAAAGAAAAAGATGACAATTTTTTTTCATCATATCTCAACTTATTACATTTCGGCCCACCGTTTTCTTAACTCGTTTTCTTTTTCGTTATCTCCTTTGTACCGACTGTCGTACGATATGGTTTTGTACGTCGCTTTGTCAAAAACTTGAAACTCTGGCAACAGGACCATGTATTCAATTTATGTTGGTATTCCTATGAAAGATAACAAGAGGGAACATAATTATGCGTAAAGTCCAGGCTGAGAAACATACTGGTTATACACTGAATATTTAAATACGTAATATTTAAAAGTCTAATGCAATTGTATTCCCACGGAGTAATGGCAAGTGCTAATTTATATGCCGTTTCTCGCTTCGATTGCAATAAAGATTTCAGCACATTGACATGCTTGGAGTGATCGCAGTAAACTCTTTACGGACACCTCTGCAGCCTTTGTTTGTTCATATTTTTTTACCCATGTTTACTCAATTTCTGAGAAATTTTAGATGAAATGCTGTTGTAAATAATGAAATACATAAAAAAACCTGATAAGGAAATCCTTATGTATACTCTTATATAAATTGTAAATAAGTACGGGTTTGTACTCTGAGAATCGACAACAACTTCGGATGCAAGACTTCTACACATCCTTTTTAATATCAATCAAAATAATTTTAATGACGAATGCATGCTCTGTACACAAAACAAACATCGAAAGGCGAATTACATTTCAAATTAACAAACCAATCCATTACCCCGAATCACATTGGCTTGCCCAGTTTTATCCGACGAAGCCAAACTACAAGGAAAATTTTATAAACGCGATTTTACCAAAGTTTTCCTTTTCAACGACGCGTTGAAAAATGACTCTTTTGAGTTCCGAAAAATTAAAGTAAAGTCTGTTTTTTAAATCTCGCATTTAGATGTAAATGTCAAACTCCAAATTGAAAAAACAATCACTTGAAATGTCAAATTAGTCAACGAGATTAAAAAAACAGACTTTAGGGTGTTTCTTGGAAATTTTGGCAACCACCCCACTAAAAAGAATATTGACCAATGCAAGGCTAAAGAGATCGTAGTTCAAAGAACTGGCAATCCAGAAGTAGTTTCTGCTTTGTGGTAATGCCACTCTTATTATCAACACTAAACTTTCTTGCAGAAATTATTTTTTTACAGCAAGAAGTAATTGACGACAATTACAAATGGGCGCTAGGAAAAACTCTAAGTTTTCCCCTTCTTAATTCTAATATTTTGGCGATTCATTTCACAATGCGATTTAGATAATAATCATATTCTTCTTAGATTTGTTTTCTAAATCTTACCTTCTAATAAAATCAATGAAGAATTTGTCTTGACAGCCCTTGAGAGCCGTGACAAAACTTTTTGATCCCGGAGGACCTCTAGGCTTGCCTCTTCTTGACATTCCTGTAAAGAAACATTATTTTCATTAAATACAGTAACAGTTAAACAAAGACGAGACCGAAACGATTAAAGATCAGATTCGTTCTTAAATAAAGCTAATTAAAACTTAAACGGTCTTAAAAATGCAGGTCCATTTCGTAGATACTGAATATTCTCCTAAACGGACGACTTCTCAGACAGTAGCATGATTTTGTATTTTCCCTGAGACATATGCCATTGTTTACATTTATTTGGGCGATTTTAATGGTTATTATTCACTCCAGTTTCAAAACTTATTTGGTCATGCAAAACTATAACACACCTGGTTTTGAGGAAAATTAAAGGGGAAAATAATCTAAGACACAAACATTACATTTTGTAGGAGCAGCAAATATTTAGTAATTCTATACTGAATTAATGACAAATGCTGCTATAAGATTATGTCAGTTGAATTTGGCTACCCACCAAAACAAACAGACTGTTTCCTCAAAACACATCGATTACATCCGCGACATTGCCTGTAGCGTAAATTGTGTTTTAGTAGTAGAGAATATTGGCAATTAATCGATGTACAGAAGACATTAAACAAGTAATTTTTATCCCAAATAACATGAGCCTTTCTCTGCCTGTTTTAAGACCTAATTACTAAACAGAACAGACACGACCCACATAGATTAGCCAGAACACAACATCTTAGGTAACTTTTTACGTTCTACGAAAGCCTATTCCGAAAAACCAAAGATAAACTACAACAGCTAATAATGATAATTAACAGCTAATTAACATAAAAAATTAACCACAAATGACTAACATTAGGTTAGACCGACAGACAGGCACCAGACACATGTGTATTATGTACACATGTCGCCCGATGAGTCAGCTTCAGGTCATATAATGGTAGGAAGATAAACATTAGACATCACCGAAACATCCCGTAGTAAGATGATTCAGAATATTTCGCATTTCAGCATCATGACGTTGGGAGAAAGTATTGCGTGGTAAGGAATTTCAGTAAGTGATGATGGTATTTAATTTTAGAAATGTCGTATTTGTTTGTTAGTTTTTCGATTTGTTACATTTTCTTCAGTGTTTATCGTTATCCGTATAAGATATGGTGAGATATGATTTCCTGTCGAAATAAGGTCATTTAAGGTGTAAAGAAGGCCAAGTTACGATAAGTTTACAGCAGACTTGATAACCTTAATCGTTTACATTTGGGTTTTATTTCTGAAAGAATATAGGTATTCGGATTGGGAACAAATAAGTTCATGCTGTCGTGATTGTTAACTTGCGAAATCAATAGCGTACTGAAAACATTCCCTATTTTTACAGTCATCTGTGAAAACGTGAATGTATTTACAGTGTGAAAATGTGAATGTATTTATAGTGTGAATGTATTTTTAATGCATAATTCATACCTTTAATGGAGGTCTACAGTTTTGCATTGAAAATATATTGAAATAGCTATTGTTTTGTTAGCAAATCAAAAAAACCCTTGAATCAAGTTAAAACTATGGCATTGCTCAGGAAGATACAGACTCAACAAAATGAACCCATTTCATTAAAGTGTGACGACGGATCTCCTGGTATCGATGAGTTCAACCTCTTCATACAGGCCCATTTACTTCTACATATCCTGGATGCACCTACCTCCACTAAGAACGGTGGTGCCATCAGCCAGTGTAGTAGCCGTGCAGTACCGTGGAAGACCTTTGCTGCTGATGAAGTTCTTGGAGCGCTTGCCCTGTTCGATGAGCTTCTGTGGCGGCATGCCGAGCAGCTCGATGATGCATGCCATCTGGTCCGCCTCATCCTCGCCCGGGAGTAATGGGAACCCTGAAATAGTGGAAGAACATGTTGTAATGATTGATAATGATAATATGGACCAAAGGTGAGAGAAGGGAATGTACTGAAAAATCCGACAAGCTGATTTTTTTGGCTTTGGTGAAGTCGATATAAATAAATTATTTTTTCACAGAACCGCTTTCTTTCTAAATTTTGGCATAAGTATTTTTACATGATTAATTTATGATTATGTAAAAATATATATGACAAAATTTATGATTATGTAAAAAAACTTATGACAAAATGTATGATTATGTAAAAATACTTATGCCAAAATTTACATATGAGAATTTTTAGACGAAAAGCAAAACCAAATAATAATTTAAAAAAAATACTGGCTGCCATTTGATTAATTTTTTTTATAGACATCACAGGAAAACACATTTATAAACATTTTTGAAATCGAATAATAAGTACGTGTTATCAAATCACGTCCTATCATCAAATCCTCGATATCAATAACCTCAATAATGAACTCCGATTTCATGTCATTGTCCCCACCGCAAATTCTATTGTTTACAACATGTAATCATAATTCGCAAAAGATTGTTTACACGTAATGCCAAGACGGATAATAATACCATTAAAACACATGTAGTGTAGGTTACGAACACAAATAATAACTGTTTATTTGTCATGTAACCCAAAGATTTCAATACGTGTAGGATTTCAGGAATTCTTGGAACTAATACAAATACATTACAAGGGTTTTTACTTTAGTCATACAGTTATTTAAAAAGTCTTGTCAGACGAAAGATAATTGCGTGTTTTTTTCTGTCTGCGAAGTTAAACGCCTTAGCAAAGGGTTTTATAGTCGATGCCATGGGGAATGGAAACGTTAAAACGTTTAGTTGACGTGAAAAGGCGGAGGTAAGGTTCGTTTATGGGGTTCGTTATGTAAAAGTGAACGGTAATTCGATTGTGCTTTTTTGGGCGGTTTTTAACGATGTTGCATTAGTTGACTTGAATGTATTTTTTTAGCAATTCTTTTGTAATGGGAAAATACAATTCGGTAGTGTAAATATGCGAGACAGTCTTGGCATATCAATACATATTATAAAACCAACTCCTCGGCCTCGTCTGTCTTTTCGCGATAAACTCTAAAACTACTGCACCGATTTTCATGCTGTTTTATTTATTTATTTTATTTTATTTATTAAACTTTATGCACAAGTAAAAAACTACTGTACAAAGGCGGACTTAATGCCTGAGGCATTTTCTACCAGTCAACCTTAGGGTGGTGCAGAGACAGACATGCCAGGTGCAACATAAGACAATACATGTAACTTGAATAAAAATGAATACTAATTGATACATACACATATACATACATAAATATAAACTAAAAAAAAAAAAACTTAGTCAGGAGAAATAACGACAGGTAGAGGAGAAAACGAATCCAGCGAATTAGCGCCGGGATGTTTCTGCCAACATCTTATGAATATGTTCACGTGCCTTGACTTTTTGTTTCACCAATCGATAGAGTGGTTCTCGAGGAAGGTTTTAGTATATAATAACCGACATCCACGCGGGCGAAGCCGCGGGCATCAGCTAGTATATAATAAAAATAAGAAACAATCGGAAGGTGTCGTTGAACTCCCGGTTAGAACAAAGTTTAACACTTAAAACTTGAGACCTTGAAACTGACTTTTTTGGCCATAACGTTTTTTAGGTCCGTGACGATTTCTAGCAGTAATATCCTACCGCAAGCCGTGTTTAAAGAGAGCTTCGTTACAAAAATATATTTTTGACAGTAATTGTTATTGTTACACGTCTTTTCGAATGAATTAATAACTAACCCCTTAAAGGTTAATGTAGGTCAGTATCTCACCTGTAAGTAGCTCCGCCAGTATGCACCCTAAGGACCACATGTCGATGGGCATGCCATACCTGGCGCCCATCATCACTTCTGGCGCCCGGTAGAACCTCGACTGGATGTACGTATACACCCGCTGGTGCTCGTAACACGAGCTGCCGAAGTCTATCACCTGGAAACAAAAGAAGAATATCGTTAGTTTTGTTGTAAAAATAAATTAATGATAGGTCGGATGGGCAATGATCGGCCAGTGAGTAGAGACTTATGCCAATACAAGACACCCGATCGCGAGAATTTTTTTCTATTGCCTTGCGTCAAAAAGAACTGGGCTACATTGATATAACCACGGAATAGATAATGATCCGTAGATAAAACCAATTCAAATCTGATGGTCGCCAAAAAGGATTCAAAATTTCAATGGCGCCGAGGGCATTTTTTTATGAAGTAGGTAGGTAAATAAATTAATCACTGTTCTTGGCAGACAGATCATTATCGTTTTCTTATGAGGCTAGATAATAACTTTTTTATAAAGAATCCTTGATAGTAATACACGGAACTCACTTAACGATGACATACATTAACCTAACCTAAATACACCTGCGCTCGTGTGTTCAACATCAAGATTGAATCCACGACCCCTGACATTCAACACCTCCATCCACGGCATTGTCATTTTTAATAACATTAACTAACAAAGTTTGCTACACACCGTAAAAGCTGAAAATCGATCAATCTGCCTAGCCTTTTCCCAAACATGTTGGGATCGGTTTCCAGTGTAACCGGATGCAGCTGAATACCAGTACTTTTCATAGAGCAGCTGCCTATCTGACCTCAGCAACCCAGTTACTGGGTAACACTGGGCCCCTTGGTAAGATACTTTTGGGTTTCTGACTACCCGTAACGACTGTCAAAGATAGATTCATGAATGACAGCTGGGACCAAAGTCTTAAAGCTTTTTCAGAGGCACCGAGGGGTCTCGATATGCAATGGACGGTCACCCATCCACGAACCGACCGCGGCAAGCGTAGCTTAACTTTCGATAAACTCGTGCGGCTGTTTACTTAGCCACGAGCACCTCACCGTAAAAGCTCTAGAGCAAAATGGCAGAATTTGAAATCTCTGACATAAGTAAGTTTATCACTTCATAGAAAATGATATTACTGAAAAGTTAAATATTTTCTATTCAGATGGTAAATAACATGGCAATTACACGTAATTTTAAAAGCTGGAGTAACATCAAAAGTTCGCGTTCCCATTTGGAATTAATAAGTTGGTTATTTTTTAATGTACTGTAGATTATAAACAAAATAGCACTCCAGTTTTCCGTATTTTAATAGACTTTGAGACTGGGTCGGAATCGTATCCAGATTGAGTTATAAGTTTTTCCATGTTTATCGAATGAGTTGACCCACTTCGATAGAAGTGTAAATTGAAATACCTACTGGAAATGTGTAATATATTGCTTGTTGGCTAAGGTAAGTATCGAATTTGAATGAATACTTACAAATAAGTACTTACATACAAATAAATTAATAATCTTTTGATAATATCGAAGACATAAAATATGTTCATTTTCAAACAAGATAATATTATTTACATAACATAATCTAACTAATATTATAAGAACGCGAAAGTTTGTAAGTATGGATGGATGGATTTTTGCAAAAACTACTGAACCGATTTGGATGAAATTTGGCACACAGATAGTTTATAACCTGGATTAACACATAGGATACGTTTTATCCTGATATTCCCACGGGATCGAGACATATGCGGGTGAAACCGCGGGGCGCTGCTAGTAAGCTATTAATATGTAGGTACATAGATATATAAAAGGAATCCCAACACGAAAAGTGCCCAAAATGCTGGCAGCATTGCCACATTGTTTAGCAATGATGATTCTTTTACCAAAAAAATAGTTCAGCCCTCCGAAGAGTCGACCTACCGCTTGGCGATGTCTCGAAAAATACTTATGATAGAAACACAGTACAAAGTATGGTAAGGCTAAAAAGGTATCAATTTTATTATGTGAGGAGTCAGATTTTTATTTGAAAACAATAGATAAACAAATATTCAATTTCTGGAGAAATCCTTGCATCGTACACGAGCTATTTTCCTCCCAAAATAACAATAGCAAGACCTTGTATATAAAAGTTCAATGCAGAATAAAATTCGATAAACGTTAGATTTATTAATGACCTGCTAACAGGGGGATACATCTGCCTGTTTTTCTGCGCCGAACATTTATTTTCTTTGATAACATTTATATTAGTTTCAAAAAACATCATATTTCCTGTTTAACAATTTTACTTCCTTATGTCCAATTTTAATTCCTTAGGAATTGCAGGCGATGATTATATTATTATGATCAATGGTATTGTACAAAGTTTAGTAAGGCTAAATAGCTATCAATCCTATCAATGGTATCAATTATTAAACGGATTTATTTACATGAGCCATACCTACACATCGATTTCCAATTGGCATTGCAAGGCCAGTCTATGGTCTACTACATTTATAGAAGCTTTTTAGAAGTTTTGTATTGGGACAATATTCGTCCTGACATAACATCATCTCAAAGAAGAAGCACAATATTACCAATACCCGAATTTTGAAGGATAATGTTGCTAATCCAATTGCTTTCTAATGTTCGAAAAAATTGTCTGCTCAATAACGTAAACGCAATGAATGTTGTTGAACTGTCAAAATGATTGCTACTGCAAGTGTGTTACGCAAGTACCCCGCAATATGTCACGCTACTTTTCTCTTACGCTGTGACTGTTTCTTTCAGGAAAGCTCTTCAAGAATTTCAAGCAAAATTACATTACCTATGTATTCCAACATAATATTTACAAAACCATGTGTTAACTATACTAGACCATGCTTCCAACCTAGTTAAAAATCCATATTCGCTATAAGTATAGGTAACGTAACTCCTCGATGTGGTATTCTCACTGTTTACAACTCAAATTATTTTAGAGTGCCTTTATTGACATACGCACCCTAACACGACCTCATTCCTATCTTGTTTATATAATTGAACATAGCCCGGAAATGTTTACGTCAAATCGATTATGTATTTCTGATGTATTTTAGAGCAGTGATGACCCAATGGTATCGGCCACGACTTACGAGAAATCGGTCGTGAGGTCGAACCCAGCCAGGCACTTTTCTTTGTGTATTTAATTTCATCACCACTGCTCTCAAAACGGTGAAGGAAACAGACATGACCTTTCATATTGGTTTAGACTTCTCTGATGTCAATCCTGCATGCGTAGCATGACCACCGTATACAGATAGTGATTGTTTATCTGTCGTTTTGTCTATTCTTCCATCGACTTATCCCGTTTCTACAGTGGGTATGCTACGCGTGCTGCTAACAAGGACCAATGTGGCCTAGAAAGTCTAATACTTGTGTGTAAAATAGAACTGGCGCCACAATGGATCCTAGTAGGATTGTAAACTTTATACCTACGCAATGTTCATACAATCCGTTTTCATCTTAGTCAAATAGAACAATAACCCATTCGGTTTATAGATCAAAATAACGAGGATTGCCTTACATACAATGGAAATCAATCATCTCAATATTTCTAGCACATACAGGTTTTAAAATAGCTACCTAGGAACCCACTTAGAAAACAAAGCGGCAATATTTCAAACGTCAACTCGAGAAAATTGTAGTTGTAAACAATAAATTTATTTATACTTAAAGTAACGACTCATGTTATATGTAATAGATTTCTGGATCAATAGGTCGATAAAAACACTTCAGTTATCGGATGGCGATTGAATCGAATGCGGCACGCGTGTGCGCACGCAATGGTACGTCAGTGTTGCCATACCAATCTGAAGACTGACCAATGACAAGGCAATCATATACGTAGAAAATATACACAAGTGTGATGCTTGATAGTACAGCGAAAACCATTAGAAAAATAATTGTCAGATTTCGTTAAATTGTCATAAACTAAAAAGGAAGTAGAAGCTTTAAAAATTAAAATCAAATAAGACATTTTTTATTTAAAAAATCCATCTTTCAATAAATTTTATTTATACGTACTACAAGTGCTACAATTGGCAACACCGGGATGGCGTTTGACGCACACGCAAGTTCCGATCAACGCGCTTCAATGGTCCATTGTCTGCTGATTACGTTCTTACGACTTTATCATAACCCCATAACTAAGCTCTTGGAATTGGATTCAAGGCTTCACATATAAGGCATGACCGAGAATTGTTGAAAATCAATTAGTACCGGTGTTTGTCTGTCTGTGGAATGAGATACCTTAACACTTGAGCATGTAATTCGTAATTTTTTGCGATTACGAAGATTCATTGATTGATAAATCGTTTATTTTTTTGGGCCAAAGATGTGGTGCAAGCATTTTGTTATGTTCCAGTCCTGAATGCAGTTCTCGGAAGTCTAGAAAAGATCGAAAAACAACTGATTGATTTATAGTATCTATCATTATGATTGATTGGCATTTCCTGGACTAAATAATTATTATGGGGCCTGACGGTATAGGAAGAAACACAGACAAAAACCGATGCCAAAGCGTTGTTGCAAAAATTAATAAATGCCTCAAAATATTGCTCTGTTGAGACAAATCTACGTCAATGAACCGCTTAATACTTTACAATAATGATGTATTCCATAGAAAAACGTTTTTGACAGCACTAAATGAGGGACGGAGGCCAATGCTTGTATTCCACGAAGCGCCAGCGTCATTGGCAGGCCTCCAATGATTGTCATCGGGTTATGTATCATATTAAGGTGACATGTTATATCTTATAATCACCGCACTATGGTTTAGTCATAAAGTAATGATTGTGCGAATTAAAATAAGCGATACAAACCGCTTTGTCATAAAATATGATATAAAGTATCATATTTTATATTTTATCACAAAGCGGTTTTGACCATAATAAATGACGATAGAAATGACTAGTAGAGAGACAAAGAGTCTGGTACTAAAGTTGGCATAGAGTTGAAAACACTTGACACGACTATGATGGCATGATGACTAAAGATCTTATTATGAGATGCACATACTTTGTTAAATTACGCGAAAGTAAAACTCGGACTCAAAGCATTTATTTCAATTAAAATAATTACAGGCGCCTTTCAATTGTCAAGGGGTCGGTCAGTCAGAAAGATGAAGCTAGTTGCCCATTCCAAAACGTAGTAGGTTCCTATGGAGAAGAACGGGCAAGAAACTCCACGGACACTCTTTCAAAATATTGTAACAAAGTGAAAGTCGAAAGTAGGCAAACTTTAAACCGAAAACATATTTAAGAATTATAGGTAGTGAAGGTGTTATGTTACCTAATCAAAGTAAAATATACGTAAAGTTTTTTCAACTCGGTAAAAACTACACGTTTTGAGCGCCACGGTAAACATTGGTCTGACGTTTGCTAATATTTACTCACGCTATGCCAAAAGCTACTTTTTTTCCCGAGTCTTTGGCAGTTTATGAACGGCACTAATTAGTAACTAAACATTGTACTGAAAGATTGGTTCTGGTTACCAGAATGTGCCACAATTCCGCTAAAAAATATATTATTTTTTGTGAGAAAATGATGAATTGCGCAATTAACTTCTGTTTAGGAGTAAAGATCATGATTTGCATAAAATAAGAAATATTGAGATAAACATTTTTCGTAAACAGTTGCGTTCAATTTTGTAATGATCCTGCAATTTTAGTTGTTGAAAATATATTTTCCATGTTCCAAGAAATGTAGTTTAGATTGTAAACTTTACAGTTTCGGTATTGTTATAATTTTCCTTCAAAACAAGGGTTATTATCAGAAATACAAGCGTAACAAAACAATGAGCTGTGCTTGTATGACGTCGAATACCAATTAGGTAATTGTTTTGAAAATAGGAGTTAATTACAGTACAAGAGCAATAAACTAAAACCAGAGCCTCAGAATAGAAACCCTTTGTTGACTAGCCCGGTAACCTGTTCTCATTGCTTTACGTAAGTCATACATTATTCCTCTATTTGACAACTCCTTTACACAACTACCGTCGAATCCGCCAATAAAATTCACACCTACCCTCATTGACACAAAATCGAAAATTGAACTGTAATCAGGTTGTTGGGCGGCAGTAACACACAAATCACGCATGGTATGTCACAACTTGATGCAGAAACGGCAGAAACGGTCACATTTACAATGTGGTGACGTCATGGGAGCCTGAGATCGATGTGTTCCCCATACTTCACGTGAAGGGAAACGTGGAACGTGACTACTAATCTGTGACGTGACGTATAAATCAAGTTGACACGCTATTACACGTAGGTGGTGTTCCCGTTTTGGGGGTAAACAGGCGAAATAGCGAAATAGAGATTCTAGGCGAAAGTGACGACATGCACGGAATACCAGTGAACGTTATCCGCCTGGAAATGCTTGAAATGTGTGACACTATTACAACGAGTCATTCCACAACAGTATTCTGACAAGATTATGTGGGGTGATCGATTCCAAACGTAATTAATAATGAAATAAGTCTTAATTCCTATTGCAATTAGAAATATTAACGCTAAAGCAATTCGTAGCAACCTCCTGAATGTTGAAGTTCGGATAAACCAATGTAGGTATAATAAAAGCTTGTAAAACGAAATACATAAAATGATATTCACCTTTTAACAAAAAAGATCGCACATTATTATTTTTAGCTTTACACCAATTCATAGTTCGGCGTTGTGTAAAAAATGGTTGATTGTAAAATTATTTTCATTGAAATAAAAGCTGCGCTTTCATTTTTCCGGATCAGTCATTCACATACATTCTTTGCCCGTTGCTAACGAGGCGTGCTGTTCAACGAAGGGTAATAAAAAATTGATGATGACCGAAAGCATTCTATAGTTAAGTCAGTGTCAAAGTGTGGCAAAGATTAAGTTTAATTGATGGCCAGTATTTTGACAATAGAGTCTTCACTGATTCTGCTGCTTTAGGACACAACGCCACTGATGCAGCGATGGTCTCCACTTCCACTTTCCAGTAACTAATTTAGAAATGAATTATTTTTTATTATGGATTCGAAAAAAAGAAGATCCTTCGTTGCAGTACTTACAGCATTGCATCTTCCTTGCAGAATTTAGAAAATTCCCAAGCAGTCCCATCAATTTTGATAATAACCTTATCCCAAGCCGCATAAGTCATAACACAACATAACAGAATTTACCTTAGTAACAAAGCCGAAAAACTCCAAACCAAACTGTACACACGGCTACACATCAAGCTATACCTACACTTTCAGTGTAAGCTGACCTCGCATTGTACGGAAATCCTATACAATATGAGATCAGCGTAAACTGGAAACGGATAGCTTGATGTGTAGCCGTCTGTACAGAGTACAAGCTATCTAAGTTATTTCAACACATCCCACAATTTTACGCCATACGCCCGATTACAATGAATTATTTCAATATTTAAGTATTACACTGTTTTTATAAGTACTATTTTTCTCACCACATGGTGCAAGCCATATAAAATTCTTACTTTATATCCCACATGAGGCGTAGGCACTGTATGATAGCGAATATATGTTCTTGAAAGTACTATTACAAACATACATGCTTTATTAATGTGCATTCTTCAATAATATACAGTCTACACAAACAGGGCCAAGTTCAAATCAATTTCTATCTAAAATTAGTAAATTATGTTTTACATATTTAATTGATTTGTTGTTATCAAGTCACGATGTATTGGAATCTGTTCGTAATTATGTAGGTAAAGGTCGGACGTAGAATTATGTTTAATGACATGCAGTTGGACTATGAATAGCTCCCCATTATTCTGTTTACACACTATTGTGGATGTCGCCAACGCATAAAGGAATATTCCTGAAGGATTTTCCAACCCTCTGGAACGATCATTTATAGCTTAGCATCATTCTTTAACTACCTACAATAAAATAAAAGGGGAAAACCTATTTATTAGCGCTATGTATAGGGAAAGTTGAATCTCCGCAGTGGACAAAAAATTAGTGTAAATCATCCGAATTTCTGGAACATTTTCCTTAAAGTTTTTTTGCATTGTTTGGAAAACGTATAATAGAAACGTTTCTGAGAGCTTGAGACCTTTACGTCATAATTCTTGGCGTTTACCGCATTTTTGTTTATGATTCGAGGCGAAAGTCGTAATAAAGCTGTGCTGTGACTGTAAAATATCAATTGTTCACTGCAACACATCATTTAGCCACTAATTTACTATTTGGAACATTTATCCGTTTTAAATCTTCGGAAACTTTTGGCCTTAGGTCTATAATAAACAGACTATAAGCTGCAATGTAAGTGCTTCTTAGCAGATGCAGATAGTTAAGACATTTGAAGCTGTTCACATTTAATAATAGAATACTAGCATCAATTAACAAACAGAAACCACTAGCCCCAAACCACAGTGCGATAAGCAAGGTGGTAATAAGATGCACATGACTAGGCGATGGCAGCGACCGTACTACATCGTAAATGGTCTACTTTATTATTATAATTTGACCGAGATCGCTGTACCGCCACAGGTACGACGCCATAGGAATGCGCGGCGACGCGGCAGCGTTGACGAATGAGCGGCGGGGCGCCGTGAGCGTTGATGAATGAGCGGCCAGCACTGCCCCCTCGTCTCGCCGCCACGCACAAGGCGTGGTACAGCTGTCTCTGTCAAATTAACACAATAAAATAAAAAAGCAATCGCCTCAATGTGCGTAAATACTAACCCAACACTGCGTTAACCCGTTGATAAGAAGCATATGTTAAATTTAAAATCAGGAGAAAAACAATAGATTTACCTAAACTATAAATCCATCTAAAACTCTTTCAACTTCTAAATCCGTTTCCTACATTCTCGGAAATGATTCTATTTGTTCCATGTATTTTAGGTGTTATGATGATAGAAAACAAACGCCCAGACTATTGTTTAAAAAACAAAACTTCCTTGATAATATTTATAACTTTCAATGAAGAATCCACTATTCCGTATTACAGTCGGTATTGTTTACAATGCGCGATGTATCTCCGAATATCTATGAATGGATGAAGGTTGATAGATATCATATGGAGGAAATGGGAAGACTTGGTTTGATGGGTGTTGAAATTATTCGGTATAATGTTGAATAATCGGATTTCGCCTTTTCATCATCATCATCATCATCATCAGCCTATAGCAGTCCACCGCCTTTTACGTAATGATAAATGGAATACAATTGAGCAACATAAACATAGATTAAGAAAATAATCGTTAATTCTGTTTTTGAACGAAATGGATCTAATTTTTATCGATTTATAAATTTCTCACCGACTGGTCGATACTTCACGTGACCAGAGGGCTGGCTTGTTCTTTGGCCAAAGAATTAGCATTGCCATTCAACGTGGTAATGCTGCCAGTCTTCTGGGCACGTTTCCGGATAACAGCGATGCGGACGAATACTTCGACGCCTGAGGGTCCCTTTGTTTTTATATCTATTAGTAAGTCCTTTTAGTTTTAGTTTTTTTTTGTTAATTATTAATTCCATTTTTATCGATCGTTTTTTAGGTTTATCTGAACGAAGAAGATACAAACGAAAACAATATGTTGTCTCGACACAAAACACGCATAGCGCACATGCTTTTGAAATTCACATTTCGTTCAACACTGATACTTTTCACATACAATTAAACTACAAAACATTAACAAATGAGAATTCCTAGGCAATAATACGTGGTCTGCAGTTAGAATTTCCAGTTAGCATCGCGTGCAACCTACATTGTGCATATTAGTGTCCTAGCATTTAATATCGTTATGTCATACACTAACCTGATTTGGTACTCAAGGAAACTGCTTTAAGTGCTTATTATCTGAGACTGGTTTTGTTGTAAGTTGGGGATATATTTTAGTCAGCCTAGCAACTGTAATTCTCATATATTTGTGTAAGTCTTAATACCCGTATCAATATATTCTTCCATCTTTATCTTGACACCTTTCAATGCCAGACAAAGCTATCTTTATGCTCAATGCTCATGCATTAACCGTGAACTTGGCTCTTATCATCGAATTTTCAATACTAATTATGCAGATAACATTTTGCTTTAATAACAAAACTGTCTGCCGCGCTACTGACCACTGTTAGTCACCGATTCTTGTACCGCTCTATGACCCATGAGGTGTATAAAACTGCCAGAATCTACCGAATATTTGCATCGATTTAACCTTTATGCACGTCACCGCCATTATCAACGTTTCCATCATCCTTCAGGTTCCTATCATCAACATTATTATCCACAGTGCGACTTCACCCACTGCTGGTATTAGGTCTCTCTTTTCCTGTGCCAATTCCCATGCTCCTGTGTCAGCTTCCTATGCATAAACAGCCTATAACGTTCCTACTGCTGGGACACAGGCCTCCTCTCTTCGAGAGGGAGTGGGCTGTAATCTACCACGCAGGCCTGCGGGTTGGAGATGTCAGATGTCATCGAATTTTTGGTTCTAGGACATGCCGGTTTCCTCCCGATATTTTCCTTCACCGTTTTGAGAGTAGTGGTGGTGAAATTATTTACAAAAAGTCAAGCGTCTGCCTGACCAAGACCTACAACTTGTAAGTAGGGGCCGATGGGCCACCACTTCTCGCTCAGCCTCCTATAGCCTACAAGAATCCCATAGAAAATAGCAGGTTTCTTAGGGCCAAACAAACCCGTTATTCCCTTGTTTTTTCTTGTTTGCCTTCTAACACCTCAATTAAGTTTGAAGTCTAATCAAGCCAAGATGCTCCTATTAAGGCTTAGTACGCATTAGCCGTCACGCAGCGTGTTCGCGACCTAATTACTGTAATTCTGAAGCCATCATGCACTCTGTAGACAAATTATATCGTCGTTAAGTTATGTCTGCGACCTTCACCGATATTGTGTTGGTACTTGGTGCGATGTGCTTTAAGTGTGGATTTGTCAATAAGTGAGTAGCGTAGAGGTTAGTTGTTTATTTGGTAAAGAAGTTACGAGTTCATTCATAATGGATTTTAGCACTGTTATGTTAGCTGATCAAAATATGGGTCCTAGCAGATGTGGGATATTAGTACTGAGAGACAGATTTTTAGCTTTGAAAGAATTAAACTTAGGATTATATTCCACGGCTATTAAAATAAGATAGTGAATTTTGGGTCAACTGTTAATAATAAACGAGGAGAGACAGGAGCTCGTGGCTAAGTAATAACAGCCGCACGGGTCGATCCATTAGGTTGAGCTACGCTTGCCGGGGTTTGTTCGTGGATGGGTGATCATCTTTACCATCGTTACCCAGTAACTGGGTTGTGGAGGTCAGATAGGCAGTCGCTCCATGTAAAATACTGTTATTCAGCTGCATCCAGTTAGACTGGAAGCCGACCCCAACATAGTTGGGAAAAGGCTAAGCAGATTGATTGTAATTACTAAATGAGAAAGTTTTTATGGTAGTAACAGCTCATGTTTAAAGTTTTATATCAAGTACATAATAAGATAAGGCCGTAATTAAGTTCAGACAGATTATTCTCTTAAGGCCAGGTAGACCAAGCAATGTAGGCATTTAACGCTACCACTTTTACGCGACGCGAGCCGTGCGCTTACGTCGCCTGCGTGAACTTACATGAACCCAACGCCGAGTGGAGAAGTGTCACAGTACAGGTAAGCATGTCGTATAGGCAGTAGGTCAACTTATTTTATTATTAATTTGTTTTAAAAAATAATAAAATACGCGACTTGATCCATTATTCTTGTTTACCGATATACGTAGTAATCGCAAAGGCCGAAAATTAATTTCATGGGTTGTAAATACATTTTATTCAATTATTCGGCATTTTAGTTTCATAAAGTGTATCTCACGAAGCAACACGCGCTTCAGTTGTGGTGGTGGCTAGGTGTGGTGTGTTGTGGTAACTTTAATAAAAAAAAACAACCGGCATAAAAATATAAGTGCAAAATAAGTTTCGAAAGTCGATTTTTCCTTTTTAGACACCGAAACTATTATTTTGCACTTCGTAGTGTTTATATTTTTATGTCGGTTATTTTTTTTTGTTCTAAAGTGATTTTCACTCAACCGAATTGAGAACCTCCTCCGTTTTTTAAAGTGGGTAAGAAAACAACATGAAATTACTTTTAAATGATTTAAATACGAAATAAAATTAAATTATAAACACAAAATGACTGTATGGTGTTTTCCATAAATTTTACAATGTTTTCAAATTACCGAGAAAAACTCTTTATATTTGTGTTTTTTTTGGACGCATACATTCCTTTGCATCGTGGATTTGATGCACCGCAACAATAAAAAAATGTTCAAGTAAAACATTATCAAGTTATTCTACTGTTATGATTCTACTATGTAATATGTAGGTTTTGGTAAAATAAAATGTGTAATATATTGCACTTCATAGATATTGTTTGTAAACATTGATTACATAAATCGATTAGAATTAGACAGTACTTTGAATATACGTTGTATACTTACCGGCACCGATATTGAAGTCTCAAGGACGAAGTGGGGATTGCTTTGCGTATGGTATGAATGCTGATAGACATAGGGTCTATTTTACTTCTGCACGCATGTGCGCCCAATGCATCCTTGAGACTTCAATGTCCGTGCCGGCGATTATACTCGGAAATCGATAGGTAGGTAGGTACCTATATCCGTAGAATAGAACAGAGATATTATTGGTTCATATTTCCTTTCTTCCGGTTTCATTCTCAACAATGAATCAAACAACTGGATACGATGGCCACTACCACGATAGTTTTTTGTGCATAAGCCAAAGTTTACAACCCTAGGGCGACCGCCGAGCGTAGATATGAAAAGTGAAGTAGGTACCTACATACATGTGATTTCCTTCTGTACTCTCTGTATTTTGTGTCCCTACTAATAATACTATAAATGCGAAAGTGTGTATGATTGTATTTGTCAAAATTTTACATTCGTCAATTTGCACTATCGATAATCCCTAATAACGTCTAAACAGATTACCCTATTTGCACAATTTATTTTGTCGTACTTATCCATTTTAGACCTAAACCTATCAAATGACACTAAAAACAACAAAATATCTACACAAACAAAAAACCATGTTTTCAACTTACGTAATATTTGGTGGCGTGAATTTACCTTACAAAAAAGTTACTTCGTTTATACTGATTCAAAATAGGAAACTTAGGAAACTATTAGGTATATAAATCGAGCTTAGGTGACCGTAGGGCGGATTGAAAAATCAAAAGACATAATAGGTTGATAATATGTACACACTTTACACCTGGCCACTTTCTTGTATTTATTTTTATTCCCCATAGGTACCCACTTCTGTTCACTAACAAAAACAAATAAGTGATTTCTTTTAGTTACACTGTACGTGATAGCCGCGCGCTGGAAAAAGGGACATAGGTCGTACCTCGACAAGGCCTGGCGGGCGACTGAAGTGACGAACGCGAGCCGCTGTGTTATAAATAATTTATTATTAAAAGAATTAAGCTATTTTTCAAAATGTAACCACTAATTATTTTTCTTTATGTTATTATCTTTTTTTAAGATGTGGTTTTTAGTAGTAAAACTTTTATAAGCTTCGAGAAAAACCAGAAAAACATTAAAAAAATATCGAATTTGGCTGTTCTTCGGATTTTTTTTTGATCGAGTGAAGTTTTCGATATCGTGTTTCGAACCACAAATTGTCAAAGTACATGAAGTAAACTTCATTAAGTTTTTTTTTTTGCTTTAAAAAATCACGATTTCTTTGTTTATTATTAAATCAAAGTTATGTAAAATTGGGAATACCTGCCCTTAAAGTAATTTCATGCCCATTAAATATTCCGAGTAGAGAGGAAGTGATGGATCCTTATAATTAGTTACGCAAAACATCTGTGTCTGAAACATGATAAATTCTTTGATATTTTTTTCATATTTTTTTATAATAAATTACGTTGTTCAAAGTGAAGGCAGAAAAGCAAAGTGACAAAGGAAAGAAGCCACTTTTCCTCTTGAAGGGGTTTTGAAAAATGAAGTAAGATGAAAAGGGAGAGGTGAAATTAATAACTAGTTACTGCCAAAATGATTAAGATAGTGACAATATTGTCTCTTTGGTCAGTAGGTGCAAGCCCACGTGTTGCGGGAAAGTCCGAAAGTTGCGGGAAAGTCCGAAAGGGATAGGGGGGCCCTTGGCAACAGGCAAATGAAGGAACACGGGTGGGTTTTAGTCAGTGAAAGTCTGCCACGCCCTCCCGCTCCGCCCAGAGCGGGAAAACTTATTTGATGATTTCCCACCCTCAAAAAAGAAAGGTGCAATCCCACGGGTGCGGGTGGTGGTATTCTGGTCAGACAACGTATTATTGGGTTTTCCCATCAGAAATTACTCCGTAGACGCCCGGAGTCTGGCTTTGGCTAAAGGCTATCAACCAACACCCTATAACATGGAACAAACCTAACTGGCGAAATTATGGCTTTTCTGTAAGTTCACTTCTGCCTATCCCTTCTGGGAAAACAAAACAGGCATTATGTTATGTATGTGTCGCAGATGGATTTTCGAATCCGCTGTTTTACATAACCGCTAGCTATCTTACAAAACTCAATGGAGCTGTTTTGTAAAACAGCTAGTGGTTCTGTTAAACAGCTGATCGACTATCCAACTGCGACATATGTATTACTAGCTGCGCCCCGCGTTTTCACCCACATAAGTCTCGATCCCGTGGGAATATCGGGATGAAAAGTATCCTATGTCCTAATCCAGGTCCATGGTCTACCCATGTGCTATCCAAATCTGTTCAGCCGTTTTAGCGTGAAAGCGTAACAAACAAACTCACTTTCACAGTTAGAATGACAATAATATTAGGTTTCGCATTGATAAAAGGATGAAGTAGACTATACCAAGACTCGTCTGTACATTTTTTAAGCACAGCAACCCTAACTCTAACGAAGAAGGCTATTTTCTGCCAAGACTATTTCCACGACAGTAAATTAAAATTTTCTCTCGAGACTAATTAATCTCTTGCAACAGTTTATTTAAACAAAGAAACCAGGTCAAGAAAATCAAAACCACAGCAAAAAAATAAACTATCTAGTGTAACCTTCACAATTAGTGAACGACGTATAACGTCACTGACAATCGGATAGTAACCATTTTAAAGTATTCTCCGTGAGACAGTAGGTGAGTAGGCGCTTTACTTTGTGTAAATAATTTCATCGCCACTGCTCTCAAAACGGTGAAGGAAAACATTGTGCGGAAACCGGCATAATCCTAGAGCTAAAAATTCGAAGACGTGTGATATCCACAAACCCGCACCGGGGCCGAGTCGTGGATTACGGCCCACTCCCTTTCAAAGAAAGAGGAGGCCTGTGTCCTAGCAGTGGGAACATTACAGGCTGATTGTGCTCCGTGAGACATAACAATTATCCGGCTTATAGGATTTCCCAAAGGGGCAAACTGAGGTGTATATTTATAATGCACCCACATTTCCCCAGTTATATTTAAGTCCTATGTAGTAAATAGGGGTACACCAAATGCCATGCCATCAACCGGCCACAACCCAAAGACTCCGGGGTTGCTACTGAAAAAATCCAAATGGAAATACTCAATAACACTGCCAGACGTAGGTGTTATAAACCCCTGCAGGAACCCACGCTCAGTAGCCGATCACTAAAATCTACTAGAAACTAGACCAACGAGGCAATCAATGGAATAAACACAAACAGAGACATTATAGTTACAAGTCTACTGTAATGATTCACTGACGTAACCTTATGTCAGTAATCTCGACACAAGTGGGCTATGTCCCCGATGCGAGCATGTAAAGAAACGCTGGGTAATTAAGAATAAAGATGGCGACGCGGGACTGTGTCGTAGAAAAAAAGTATATTAAAAAGAAACGTTTTTCAAGCGAAGCGCCACTGATTTTGAATAATTAATGCTATCGTGAAAAATTCACGGAATTTCTTACTCGTTCGAGTGACGAAGATATTCGTCACGGTGGCGAGCGCTAGTTGTGACAGGGAAAGACGGGTTGCTTGGACACATGCCGAGGGTGCGCGCTACTTTCGAAATCGGCCCCATCCGACTCTTCCATGTATAAGCGATTCCGGTAATCGATTCTAGAGCACTTTGTGTGGGATATAATTTCCAGTTAAGTTTTTTTTTTCTTTGAAGGATGACTCAATTACTTATTCGAAGCTCAAGTTTTGGGTCAAATTACCCTGAAAGATATATTTCGAGACACTCTGAGTTATGAAAGGGTTGATCTTTTCGGTATAATATTTTTGGAGAGCAGTGGTGGCCCAGTGTTACACGGCCACGACTTACGAGTTGTAGGTCGTAGGTTCGAATCCTGCCAGGCGCTTTACTTTATGTCAATTATTTAATAGCCACTGCTCTCAAAAACGGTGAAGGAAAACATCGTGGGGAAACCGGCATGTCCTAGAACCAAAAATTCGAAGACATGTGACATTTACCAACTCGCACTGGGCCCGCGTGGTGGATTACGGCCCGCTCCCTCTCACAGAGAGAGAGAGGAGGCCTGTGTCCCAGCAGTGGGAATATTATGGGCTGATTATGTATGTTATGTTATGTATAATATTTATGCCCCCGGTATGATCAAATACCTTTGTATTTAATCATTCAATCAACTCTGTTCACTCCAAGGGCTTATAGCACTTGATTTGAAAAAACACTCGACCTATATAAATCTACACGTATTGTCGCTTTTCTCTGTCTGTCTGTGTGAACGCCTTGTTCTTCTTAACTACGCAATGTATTGATGCGGTTTTCCCTATCATTTAGAAAATAGAATAATACAGATATCCCTTTATTATGGACACCATATAGATAAAAAAATAATAATTTGTTCCGGAAGGTTTCAGTATAAACTTACTTAAAACAACAAAATCTTGATGCCGTACAACCGTGCGAAACGGGGGCGGGTCGCTAGTACAGATAAATAATAAAACAAATAATGGAGCAACGCTACAATATCACGTCACGGCATGTTAACATCGCCGATACCCGCACACGTGCGCTTACGCAATGTCACCAGCGAGAGTCACTGATTCATTGATTGTGGAACATTGATCGATCGTGGCATTTTTATGCTAAGTTATGTAATTGTTATGTTAATTTTTCTTTTGAAGGTTTTCAAAAACAGCTTTAACACCACATCTCTTATTTCTCCGTTGTTTTTTTTTTTAAACTTGGTAACAAAAATGAACTTAGGGTTTGGTAATAAAAGAAGTATGTAAAGATATACCCCCATAGGAAAAAGCCGTGAGTTTATCCATACTAATATTATAAATTCGAAAGTAACTGTCTGTCTATCTGTCTGTCTGTCTATCTGTCTGTCTGTATGTTACCTTTTCACGCCTAAACCAGTGAACGGATTTCGATGAAATTTGGCAAGGAGATGATAGATGGCATCCCGGGGAAGAACATAGGCTATTTTTATCGACATACCACGCGGACGGAAGCTAGTGTTTGAATAAATGAACTTTTCCCGACATGCTAAACGAAATGTAGGAGACCAAATAATTAGCTATTAGATAGATTAACACACTATATGAAGAAATGAATCAATACTGTTGTAAAAGACCTGAAATACTTTTGAAATCATGAACGTGAGCAAGTTTTCCTTGGCTCAGAAACACGTACATTTTACACATCGTTGATCTATGTATTACAAAATAAACGTGTAAAAATAGAAATAGGGAAAACATACTATTTATTAGAGATACAAATAAGTTGTTGGTAAAAAATTCTATGAACTCATAAAATTGGGAAACTGAAAACTTCCTTATGAGAAACGTGTAAATCTGATCTTGAAGTGAAAAATAAATAAATTGGCCTTTTACGATTTTTTGGGTTCCGTACCCAAAGGGTTCCAACGGGCCTCTTTTAGTAAGACTCCGCTGCCTATCTATCTGCCACAGGGCTGTATCTATCTTTTGAACCGTAATAGGTTGACACTTGAAATTGCCAGTGTGCACTACATACATATGGCCGCCATAACGAAAAATAATAAAAATAAAATAACATTAAAAATTAAAAGGTACAAGAATTGTTTTGTTTGACTAAAGTAGTTTTTTTAAATGATGTATTACCGTGGTACGGAACCTTTCGTGTGCGAGTCCAACGAGCACTATGGCCGCTTTTTTTATTAGTAAAGTAAATATTTAGTTCTGCGATAATTTATTTATACATACCGATTTGAAGAATGCTATGAAGAATTAGATTAAAAAGTAGCAAGCAAAAACTCCTTTCGTACAAAACAGTATAAATATTTAAGTAAATAGAACACTACATAACATCACGCCTGTAATCCCCGAAGGGTTAGGCAGAGGTGTACCTATCCTGCCAGGGTTGCGGGTTAGTCCGAAAGGGATACCGGGACCTTGGCAACAGGCAACTGAAGGAACACGGGTGGGTTTTAGTCAGTAAAAGTCTGACATGCCCTTCCGCTCCGCCCAGAGCGGGAGAAGTCATTGGATGATTTCCCACCCACAAAAAAAAAAAAAAAAAAAGTGGTGTACCTATAGTTCACCCACATTTCGCCAGTTATGTTTAAGTCCCATGTAATAGGGGGCGAGCCTATTGCCATCAACCGGGCACATATCCAGACTCCGGGCTGCTACTGAGAAAAATAAATAAATAGAAATGAGTAATTAAAACGTTTAAATGACTAAACTTTTGTTTTACAAGTTACGTAATTACGGAAATAAAACGGATACAATCCTGACTGGTGAAACTCAACCAAAACTTTCTTCGATTCGACTTTAATCCGAATCCGAGAGTTTCGGACGGAAACATTTATCACCAAAGTAATTAATACAACATTAATTATTCCGCAGGTGCTTAAAGCGATGCAAGTAAACAAAATTACGGTTACCAGATGTTGGAACTAAACCTCAATTTAATCAATAAACATTTAAACTTCCCGAGAAACACCGTCAACTTATCGAATTTCGCGTTAAAACGATAAAATATTATGTTTTATTATTTTCAACATTTAGGTTTATTGATTGCATGGAACCATCTGAAACGGCTAAGCTTCCTAATTAACGTTATGACTTGGGTGACACATTTTTCGTTATGTAAAATTTTATGGTTCCATCAAAATAATGTTATACATGCGACATGACATTAAACAGTCAGACACGCCACATAATTTTTGGAGTGAAAAATATTGTGTCAACAATGTCCCTTTTTCGGTCCTAAATCGGATATAACACAAACATTGTGCACTTAGCCGCTTATTTAGATAATCTCAAGTTTCCAAATATCTACATGACAGATAAAACGCGCCTTTTCTTATTTTTATTTTTATAACATGAATCAGCGGACAAATAAACGATAAAATCGATTCCAAGGAAACGCAGGTTGCTGCACCTCGCAAGAACTCCAAATTATGTTCACGCCTCTCCAATTTCGGTCGGGGATAATCAAAGTTTCAATAAAAATACGCATTACCAAGTTCACTTGTCGCAAAAGGTTAAATCCGTCCGCCATTTTCGATCGAATTGCGGTATTAACTTGTCGAAGTTTTAAGGCTGTGTTCAAAGATATCGTTGTCGTTCGGTGAAAAAGCGTCGTTTCTTTTTCTTTTTTAGATTTTTTAACATGTCGTCGAAGAGTTCCAGCTACCGAGTCGTTAGCCAATAAAATGGTGACAGTATGCATTTTAACGAAGTGGACGTCCCGGAAAAAAGTTAATGTTGATTGAATGAGGACGAGCACTCTCCGGTGGTCCCGAGGACTCCGCCAGCTGATGCGAACTGAATCACTTTTTCTTTGGGTTGCCAACAAAATTAATGGACCGTCGGAATGTTCCAGGCAACCCCGAAATCTGTGTTTTCACACATAAACTTTTTTTGCTGCTTTTTTTTTTGCAACATGTAATCGAGGAAACAGTAATTCTCTATTAAAAGTTTTCTTCCGAGATTCAGATGTATAATTTATATTTCAATAAGGAAATCATAAAATATGAAACTACTGCGGACAGCATACAGCCAGCCACTGCGTAAAATAATAAATGAAAATTGAACCAGTCGAAGGAACGCGTAATTAGTGCTGGAAATCTTCCGTGAGCAAAACACACCGTTGACTGAACAACAAAGTATTTATTTTCTTAACAATTTATCTCCAAAGAGAATTTATTACGACATTTCCACAAAATAGCTGAATTATTTAGCATGAGGCCTTGACATGGTCGTGGGACCCAGTAAAAACATGTGTCTGCCATCGAAACTGTTATGAGAGTCGGGGCAATAAACTATATACTGGATAACTGGATCAAATTAAACAACGAAATGAGGCAACAGCTTCTTTCTTTTAGAATTACATGAAGACTTGTGTTGTTTTAATCCTAACATAACTCTGGATTTGTTTTGTGTAACGTGAAACATACGGATCTTTTGAAGCGGAATTGGAGTAACTGCTTACAGACAGAGATTGGAAGGACAATATAAGATCTGAAAGACAAAGACAATTCTCAATACCTACTACTGAATATTCAGAAAAATATAAAGTCAATTTGTTTTTTTACAAAAAAAAATGACTCAAGCTTTTATCCCGTAAAGCCAGCCCAACGAACGTCTGACCAATATTCTAGCCATGACCCGACTTAGCTAATCTTACTTCATCAGATCATCTATTTTCCTCAAGCGACTATTACACAGAAAAGATTACCTGATTCACGCTTTTTCTAACACATCCGAATCGGAACCGTAAATAAACAAAAAGGTAACGAGAATTGAGGCTCAACACCTTTCAAACACATCACAACCAATTAAAAAAAAAAAAAATTCATGCGAAGATTTCAAAAATCGAATTCGAATCTGGCGGATTTGAAATGTTCTTAAAACATTCGAAATGTGTGAAGGATATTGTGGTCATGTAATATTTCGGGTTATGTGCGGTTTTCCTCTTCAGTTCATTGGAATAGGGCGCGCGTTGTAAAACGATTTCAGTGCCAGGTTTTCTTTACGATAATTTAATGTTCTCAGAAAAACTAATCGGAGATTCTCAGGTGATATTCCGATTATAATAATATATCTACGTGATTTCAGTAGCGTAAAATCAAAAGCTGGAAATCCCATGGTGACAATCTAGTTGAATCCGATAAATAGTGTAAGACCCTTTTTTTGTTGGTCTGAGTCCAATTATTTTTAGATACTGTTAATTCTGTTTACCATTATTTTTAGAACGAACGTACATTACATGTGTTGCATGTCAATGTTTCAGGCTATTTTTACTCATAGGTACTTGAGAAACTCGAAGAAACAGATGCTGATTACAATTAACATAAGAAAGTGTTCTATAATAACTTTTAAATGTACTTTCAACACAACATTCTTCATTAAAAAATTATACTTTATTAAAATTACCTCTCCAAGGTTTCAATCTGTTATTAAAATTAATGGTTTTAATCTTAAAAATTGCTTTAGTTGGCGGACTTGGGATATGCTTTGATTGTTCGTTCGGTCGTTTTGGATAATATTTGTTCGTGGTCCTTGTCTGAATGACTGATGGTCAACGCCCAACCTAGATCATTTAGAAGAGCAACATGGAATTCAACTCAATTTGGGCCAAACGGAGTCCGACTGAAGTTTTTTTATGAGAACTCATTATCTGCCTAGCCTTTTCTCAAGCTGCTTCCGGTTAGACTGGAAGCCGACCCCAAGTCGGCTTCCAGTCTAACCGGAAGCAGCTGAATACCACATGGAGCGATTGCCTATCTGACCTCCACCTCTTGGCAAGACTGCTTGTTAGACTTTCGGGCTTTTATAAGAACAACATCGTAAATAAAAACCAGTTTATTAATATCTGCAAGACATCATTTGTTCTACAACATGGAGTAACAACCAAGAACCAAAGTAACCAAGTCTTTTCACTTGACAGAGAAAGAAATCAAAGCCGTTGGTTGCTGCTGGTTGCTATTAGCACGCTAATTGGCGGCGGTGGCGGCGTGAAGAGAGCGTGACATTGCCAGACGAAAGTCTCGCTCTAACTATGGGCTGGCTACTGAGTACTGATTATATGTTCCTGGTAATGCGGGAATTATAGCGTGTTAGCTTTGGAAAGTCTTTTTCCGGGCTATTATCAGGGAAGTTTACATAATCTTGTTCTATGGGTTCAAGACTAGCCGAAAACGATATGCAAGACATTTTTCTTCATCTGGCGTGGCAGGAAAACCAAGGCAATTGATAGACATCCTATCGGTCTGTCCTTGGACCATTTGCCCGGTTCTCGTTATTCCAGTCCAGCATTCCAGGTTCTATTTTCAGCAGAGATATCGATTTTTCATAACTGAATACAATGAAAAAGAAAATATATTTTCAATGTCAAGGCAAGACAATAAATACCCTTCGAAGTCTATTTATTTATTAGCGAAACATCAACAAAGCGGAAGTAGTCATCGGAACAATAGAATATCAATTTATTATTGCATTCAATCGTATCGATATAAAAAATAACAATGACTTCAATCCATTACGTTTTTGCACGTAACTAAAGTTCAAGGGAAATCTTTATGTTTACTGAAATCTATACACAACGGAAGCGATTTTTTTTGTGTTCATTAATTTAGGCCAACACTTGTTCAAACATTTGTCCAAACGTTTGCTCCAACGCAATTCGTCAACGACCCAAAGTGGGGCGACACGGACAATGAAGTGCCAGAGATCCAGAATCCAGCATTTTCACTGAATTTTATCTATAGATGGATAGTAAATGGAACAGAAACAATATTCCGGGAATATTAATATTAATGAGTGTTTCTGGTCGTCCAAATGTCGACGGCAAGTGGGTCAGTTCTGATGACCTAGTGTGACACCAACGCAGACCACCATAAATTCATGGAATCGCTCTAGTCAGGAACATGGAGATATAAAAGTATCTGTTCAAACATATTACGAATACTAGCAGCGCCCCGCGGTTTCACCCGCATAAGTCTTGATCCCGTGGGAATAACGGGATAAAAAGTATCATATGTATTAATGCAGGTTATAAACTATCTGTGTGCCAAATTTCATCAAAATACGTTCAGTAGTTTTTGCGTGAAAGAGTAACAAACATCCATCCTCACAAACTTTCGCGTTTATAATATTATTAGTAAGATGGTACTGACGTGTTAATCCTACTTAAGATTTACTGGGACTTCATAGTAAAAAGAATTTATCCGACTTTTTGAGTCAGTTTGAGAAAAAAATAGAACTTCAATCAACAAACGTAATGAAACTTCACTTTCTAAAGTAATTTAACACCAATATTTAACCACTACGCAGTCAGGAGTGCGTTAATTTGTTAAAGAAAAACAATGCGAAAACGCTACTGGGATTTTTGTTTGAAGTAATGTGACTCACTTTGAAAGATACAGTAAACAAACGCTGTGAATAAGCTCACAAGAGAACTTTAAACCAGGCATTATTTTGAATAGAATGACTATTAACCATGTAATTTGGACCAGACTTTTTAGCCTTTTCTCTACTCTTTGGACCGGACTTTTCACCGTTCTGCACATGCTGCAATCCTTTTATATCCATTACTTTTGCGTCGTTCATGTTCAAATATCTCTTCATAAATCTAAGCAAAATAAAAAAACGCCTCCGGTGTTTGTGTCTTCGAAGTATGCACTCCCGTGCCGTTTTGTGGAAATAAACTACTATAAGTGTAAAAACCAGAACTAAAACAACACTCTTGGGGGATGACACCATAAATAACTACACTTAAGGATATGTGATAGTAAATATTCGAGGAAAAGTCACTGATTCCGACTTTATAGCTCTAGTAACATGCATAGTAAGTAAATGGAGATTATTCCCAAACCATCTAGGACCACACAGACCCACAACCTAAAACTAATGACTTTTCTTCTTCCGAAAAAGAAATGTCAATATATTTGGCGAGTTGCCGCCTCCGTCCGTTAGTAGCATTGGACTGAAGTAGGTCAATACATTATTTATACCCAGCACGTCAGTATGCAACGCTAGTGACAGCGCAAACAATGCGTGGCTGTTGCTGTAACGTGTTACGTGTCGTGTTGCACTACAGAGTCGGTTTTGGGGTGAGGAATGCTCCCGTTAGGAATGGTATTTATTGCGTGCTAAAATCAATGGATTGAGAGTTGTTAGGATTATGAGAGACTCCGTTTGAGGCTAAGATTATAATTTAGTTGTAATAAAGTTTAAAATTAATATCATTGCTAACTTTATGTTGGTTTATTTCAATAGAGAATCTCTTCTAATCTATGCCTCGGCATAGATTAGAAGAGATTCTTACTTAAACCATCTCAGCTTTCCTCGGAAAGCTGAGATGGTTTAAGTTTTGAACGGAGATACAAGTCGGAAAAACTTGTATGACTTAAGGTGACTCTTTTCCCAAAGGTCTTGCTATGAATTTTCTTTTAAAGTGAACACAATATGCAAATTCTTTTTAAGTCGCAATAAAAATCTTTCTCCTGCCGTTTTTTTGTATTTAGACTCCCAGGCAGAGGCCAGCTTTTAAGAAAAATAAAATTTTATAGGAGAAGCTTTTGCAATATAATATTGCTGAATTCTTTAAATGGTATAAAATGACGCCCTAGGAGGACATATACTGACCCTATTGGTGATATTCTTCGGAAAGGTCAGGTGCGTGGTACTCGCAACCGGCGTGCGTGTATCGACCAGATTTATGAACGTAAATGAGACAAAAGGAGTATGTAAGGATCATACCAGGGGCGTTCTTAGACGCGGGTCACACAGAAGAACCGTGAGACGGGACGCAGACTTCATCTGGCACAAAACGTATAGAAAGGACAAGACGCAAGCGCGTCGTTTTTCCCATCTGCATACTATTCCGCGTCTGCGTCCCGTCCCCGTCTCACGTCTCTTCTGTGTGACCCGCGTCTTAGTTTCTGCCTACCATGGGAAGAATTCATGAGTTCATGTATGTATACAATGACAAGGTTAAAACAACGGTGGTTTTTACTAAAAAGATCTTCAAAGAACGGACTTAGATACTTAAAGCCCCATTATTATCATAACCCTACTTTTTTCTGGTCAGCCGTAGTTTTAACAAAGAGCGGTTAAAAATACCGTTTAAAATCACCAATTACAGGGATTAAGGATTACTAAAACACAATCTGCGGGTAGATACAACTGTAAACAAAGTCAATACACTCATCAAGAGATGAAAAAATCTTGCAATTACGCAACTAGCTCTATATTGGATGTATTCCAACGGAACAACGGCTGGCTTTATTGCACGTAAATCATTATTTGTGAAGAGCTAATTGCCGTAGACGCATCCTTTATGGTGTTTTTAGATCATAGATTCGTAATACCCGATGTTTACGAAGAATTTACGAAGCTACATATCGAAAATTCGAAACCCTGAAGGTTTTATTACGTAATCCAGCGCCTGCTGTTTAAAAGTGAGAAATGAAATCAGGCCGAGGCTGCAGCGTTCGATTTGCTATGCGAATTATAACGGATTGGATCGATTTAATTGACGTATGACGTCTACGCGGATCAAGACAGATTGTCTGTCCGTCAGTGAAAGTCTGTGCGAGTAATTTTAGAATCACAACAAAAAATAGTTTAGAAATTATAAATAATTACTGTAGTTTTTTAAAGCGTATTTTCCTTTGAGAATAATCACTAAATGTGTGTTAGAAAGTTATAATAATCAGAGATAATTTCATTCTGACCTAAAACTTTCTGGTTGGAACAATCTGCATTGTAAACAATTTTAATAGATATGACATCAAACCACATAGATTGTTTTAGCTATTTGAAACTTTTTCACTATAATGTAGTTAGTTAATGATTAACAAAATTTACACCAGTTATGCTTGCAATCCCGCCTGCGTAAAAGTTTTTAATTCTCTGACATGAAAGTTAGTCTACTCTGCATGCTAGACCACATACTGTATGAGTTTCAATTCTAAATTATGTTGATCCCTTATGAGCGGCTCTAGGAAAATAGGCTCAGAGGCAGACATGTCTCTTTTTTATGTGACGTGAAAGTCTACTTATGTAGTCATTTTGAACAACTTCTTCTATGGGACCAACCTTGAAATCGCGAAAAAAAAATCAGCTGTTCCATACATTTGTGTTGACTTAAATCGACAAAATGTATGGAACAGCAGATCTTTTTTTCGCGATTTCAAGCTTTGTCCCATAGAAAAAGTTGTTCAAAATGATGAGTACAATGACCCCTTTTCGGGTTTAGCATAAACAAAAAATAATGTTGTAGAAAGAAGAAAAAGAAAAATAAATTACGTTTACTTGCGGTAAATATGACGCAAAGAAAGAACACAAACACAAAAAAGAACAAGTTGAGGGAAAATACGCGTCACGCAAAACGGCCATTGCTCAGCATAATGCTGCGGCCCTATGCGTGACAGAGCCCCAGCGCTGGTTTTCAGCGACAGCCGGCGTTGACGTCGAGTATGATCAGCAGGATCTTTTCCTACCACTATAACTGGAAATATTTCAGCTAATTTCTGTAGCTATGTTTCAAATAATAATGACAATATTAAATCAAGATTGCTTTTTGGCTTACGATCTGAAGATGACCAAAATTCCTCATTCACCTACAATAATATCGAAAATAACCAAAACACACCGGTCGCAGACCTGCACAGCTCCTCAAGTGCACACTTAACCAACTATTTACGGCCTCCGGTTTACGGCATAAGGTTTCAGATGTAAATCTCTGACGTCAATGTGCGCAGGAGTGCGCAACTAAACCGAACCGCATTATGGCGGCCGATACACTCGTAAAGAAGGCTGTAAACTGTACATGTAAATAAAAAGGTCGCATGCTTTACTCCCGTTATGAGCTTTATGTTTAACTTGATATACGACAAACTTGTCGGTTTTTGGGACATCTATGCAGTGTTTCCTGTTCTTGGAAAAGTTTAGATACAAATGCAAAGTCTCTTTTGAGTAACTGCTGACTGCTTTATGCTGAAACATCACCATAGATATCTATCCCAATTTATTTGGGGTCCTCTTTCCATACATCTCCATTAGCCGTCACCTCACTGTTCACCCCTCTCAGCCATTATCTCTCACACAATCTATCTATTTGGTCTTAGATCTATTTTTGTAAATATCACCTAAAAATAACAAAAAAAAAACGTTCTTTTCTTTCTAAATACCTACAGATTTTCAATTATTATTTTATATTACATAATTTTTGAAAAATCGAAGAAGATTTTTTTTTATTCCCTTAAAGAATTTTCCCCATAGGGAATCACCCTATGGGGAAAAATTATTAACAAAATAAATGAAACAGCTTTCAGCTTAATTCAAAATGTATTTCCGCTGAAATTCCCAACGGGAAAACTACCCTAGAGAATTTATTTAGCAGGAAAACTGTACTATATACAATGATATTATATCATTGACGGTATAATATCTATTTAATAATTTGCTCGGAACTGAAATTAGGTACGTAGGGTAGTCTACGGTAATTAAAAAAAAATCCTCGCATCCGTTTTTCTTACCCTCGATTTAATATTTTCATATGCATTATTTTATTTTACCCTTAATGGTGGCTGCATGGGCCTTCGTCATACTCATAACATCACGCCTGTATTTCCCGAAGGGTACGGCAGAGTTGTGGTGGCTTATTTAAATGCGAAATAATTTATTGAAATAGTTCCTTCGAGTCCTGTTTTCCTTTGATGTTTATCGTATTGCAATAATTTTAATTAATTTAAGCGTAAGGTGTCCGTTTCTTAGAAAATGTTCGCTCAACACTCACCATCAAACATTATGCTCAAGTAAATTGATAGTTCCTTTCCGAGATCTGAAACATATCTCGGAAGATGAAAAATATATCCTGTTTCGTTTATTTTTAAATGTACAAAAGGCTTTTATGAGCTTTGTGCCATGAAACACTATGCGCAAAACGGTTCATTTGGGGTATCAAAACGGAACATGTAAAAAAACTAAAACAAACAGAAAATCACTTTATTTCCGCGCAAAAAAGTTCAAAGGATTCGAATTTGGAACATGAATTTGATTCCGTTTAAAGTGAGGTTTCGCTAAACAAAATAAAAAAGTAAAGTCTGCGGTATGTAGTCGATCGTCAGTGTTAGGTATTTGGTCCAAAAGTTACGAAACTGAATGAATATTTTGTAGAAATTAGATTTATTTGTTTACGCTGCGCTAACGGGTAACTAAATTAGTTTTATATTAATATTTATAACAGTTAATTGGTAGGAATGCGTTACATTTAGCAAAGCAGAGACTTAAACCGATATTCCAATAACCTGTGTGTATCATTCTGTAGTGAGGTCTCCATTACGTGTGCTCGTAAAACCGAAATAACTTTAGAGCTATTAGTGAGTTAATGTACCTTTGTAATGTACTGGGCACTTAACGAAGCTTGTTCTAAATACGCACAAAGCCATTCTGAGAAATATACCTACTTAAATATTTTCGTAGTGACATAGAAAAATAGAAATATAAGGATGCATCCTTATAGTAACAGACGGTTTTAGACGGGCTTCCCCGAACTATATTACTTGCACCTTAAAATACGAAGGCGTGACTACGAGTTAAGTGGAAGACACTAACGAAGCGTCTTCCTGAAACCCGCCCTCTTTCCCACTCCCGTCCTATAAATATGACGCTGAAACGTTTCGGCTTCAGTCGTTCAGGAAAGCTCGAGGTGTGCACTGTGCCAAATCAAAGCATTCCCTAGTGACAACGTGATACGGGACGCGTAACACGACAACAAAATATCTAACTGCAGAAGTTTTTTTGTATTGTTTTTTAAAACAATTTTTTCTAAGTGATTTTTTGGATTGTTCAGTGAAAAGTAAAGTGAATCAAGATGTTGGACAAAAGCATCCTTGGTGGTAGTTGGGAAAGCGTGGTAAGTTTCACTTGATAATTAAGTTAAATTGTTTAACATTAACATAAAAAAATCGTGAAGATGTCTATCTCTTTAACAATAAACCCACGTATTCGGATTATGGAATAAAGCTTACACAGCGGTGGTCAGTGATAACTATTACGCAAAGTGCATGGCCACTTTAATGCGCTTAAAAGGCAACTGACTTGTCTATGGTCGCTGTCATTGAACTGCGGCGCGTGCGTGTCCGCTGTTTGAATATGGAATTACGTTCTTTTTGTGGTAAAGCTCTTGACATTGCCGCCTGTGGCCATTCTCATTGCTGTTCACATTCAAAGCCATGAGCATTATATTAATCATGGCCCAAAATCGATCTGATCGAAGCATTTGAGATTAATCATAAAGATTACTTCCATCAAAAGATTTTGTACGGTTCAGAAAAGGTTATCGGGTTTTAAATAAAGTGACTTTGATAAACTTTGGCTTTTAAAGTTGTTAAAAGTTTTTATTACTTGCTTTAATTGAGCTTTTCAAAAGTACCTAGTAGCTATTCGCTATTAAATAATATAACGGTATAAATAAAGCATCAAAATGAGAGTTGTAGTAATTACAGTTGAAAACTGACTCCCTGATGTGGCTAATGGGCAGTTCCTGCAGTTCTTAAAAACGGAAGCGAAGCGCCCGAGGAAAAAACAATTACTCTTTGTCAATGAAAAACACTCATGCCGCCATTGCTTTAGAAATTGAACTGTCATATAAAACAAACTGTTATTTCGATACTATCAGATAGCGAGTGAATGATTAAATTGGGAAGCGTAAAGCTGTCGTTGTGAGCAATAATAACGGTTATTAGAAAGTGATAGGTTGTCAAACAAACAATGAGCTGTCAAAACCGCTGTCAAAAGTTTTTCGGATCGATTGTTGTCAAATAGTTGTCGATATTCTTAATTCATTGGACCGGTCTTAGCGAATTTCTTCGGGATACTTTCACCGGAGTTAAACGTATCCGAACTGGATAGACTGCTTAGACATTTTCGTGTTGTTGTAACAATCTAATAGCTGTCATTCGTCGCCCGCCATTCCGGTTTATGGTTTCGAAAGTGGAGAGCTGCAGCGACCTCTGATAATGACAAATGACAATTTTAAAATGAGAAGCATTAAAAAATGTGCTGCATACATCACTGCCATTAGATTTTAATAATGCAAAGTCGGTCATGTAAAAATATGGCGATTTGTCAACGTTAAGTGTAAATATTTGTTTAGTATGTTTGTCGCTTGAATTAAATTTGAAATAAATATAAAGTATTTATCAATGTCATAGAATCTACGCCTGCAGTTTGCTACTTAATATACGAAATAATTAATAAATATTTTGGGATTTTCTAAATATCTACAATCCTCTTACAATTTATTTCATTTATCATACATCATTTGGTAAGCTGATCATTTATTTAGGCTGTGAACTTTTCGTAACTGTAAGTTTATGTCAATAAACTCCGGGTCATTATTACTGACGAAATCAGATGGTGCAATATGTATTAAAAAACTTGTTACTCATCGGAAAAATCATAGTGACGAAAAAATGCGCGTGGGCAAGGTACAGTTAGTCAGTGTAAAATCATGGCTACGTCATTTTCTAATAATAATATGTCTCATCACATCAATTAATGATCTTTATCGGTTCTTAACCCGTAACGATCCCACCATTCATACTAATTAGACAATCCACTTAGCATTTATGTCGATACTTAATTGATTTATCCTCTGTAAACAGATAATTGATGCAAGAACAAAAAAAGAACATCTTGAATCAATCGAAGAGGCAAAAATAAAACCACAAACAATCAAGAATTCCAAATTTAAAGTCTCAGTTGCACTTCGATTTTCGATCTAATGGTGTGCTAAAGATCACGTATATAACCTCACGTATATACTTGAACTGGTCCCAAAAATAGATACCGTTAGCCTAATGTTTAATATGAATAATTGATTTATCCTCCGTACTTAATTTGTAAACATAGATAAATTGATGCAAAACAAACAAAAGTAACATCTTGAATCAATCGAATAAATCCAAATTTGCGCCGAAAATAAAAGCATACACAAATATATTTTAAATTTAAAAACTGTTGCACTTCGAATTTCGATCTAATTGTGTGCTAAAGATCACGTATGTAACCAGTGGCTATGAATAGCGGCCTATACTTGAACTGGCCCCAAAAATAGATACCGTTTGCCTAATGTTGAATATGAATAGCAGAACCAGCAGATTTCGCGGAGTCGATCGCGTAAATTACACATGCTGTACTGTTTACGTTACGCAAACTTATGTTAAATATATCTTGCAGTTACTGACGAAATGTAAACATTGAAAAAAAATACGTTTGGGATTTTATTTGGTGTAAACTGGCTGAAGACAAGCTGAGTTTGTTTTCTTAATTATGGTGATTTTTTATCAATGAGGGCAATCCTAAATATAACAACCAGACTTTATAAAATTAACCCTAAATACATCGCAGAAAAATACAAAAAAAACGGTACCGTTAAAATAAATACATGTGTAAAAAAAGAGCAACAACAAGTGTAAAAAAAGAATTTATAAATTTAAGCTCAACGCATTAAGTCTAACCTAAGCATTACATCGCATAAATTCAAGAAGATGTGAGTATGTAGCTGTAAATTCAAAAGAAAAAAAAACAATGTGTGCCGAGTTTTTTGCACGAAGTTTGCACATACGAGTTAACGGTACCAAAAAACTGGGTACAACTCACATAAGAAACAAAATTAAACCGTAAGATCATCAAAACAGTGACCGTTTTCAATTAAAAGTATCGACGACGGGATTAATCACAGTATCGTACTGATTTCTAATCTTGTTTTTTAATCGAAATACATGTTTTAAGTCTTTAATTGATTAACTAAGTTATTAAAACTTTATGGGTTGATTTGTAATATTGAGTTAACTTGCATAATCGTAATTAATACAGATTGGTAATTGATTAAACATTGATAACTACTTTACTTTCTAATTTAATCATTGGCGTAATCCGCGTAATTTTATGTACGGTAATTAATCTCTTCGGTAATTTGCTGAGTAAAACGTTAGGGCGATTTCCGAAGGCTGTTACTTCCGTAGACCTCAATTTATCAAAAGTGCAATAACAAACGCGTAATCGTACGTAATAAACACGTTGCAACAACGGTACAATAATAGACATTGCATTGAATATTCTGATGCGTTCTCTAAAATAACCTGTGACAAAATTAACAGCACCATTTAGTAACGTTATCACCTTCACAACTATAATAAGTTCCACAAATAACACGAAGTATGCACGTCGGGACAGAAATACTATACACATTTTAACGTGGTATTACAAAACGGGTGCACGAAATAGGACACGCGGAGCCAGCGTAAGAGTAGCGTGGATACGTCACAAACACTCACCCAGCGACGATGGCCACGACGCATGTCTCTGTGATGGACAGTAAAAAATTACCTGAAAACGAAAAAGTACAAGGTTAGACGAAATAAAACATAAAAAACAAGAGGTTGTAGCCTAGATTCGAGGCTTAATTTCAGTTTTAATTAGACCGTGTTAACTAACCCTGCTAATAGGACAACTATTTAAAAATGACCCATTTTACGTTGCGACCTAAATTCGCAACAGTGCACTGTTTTTTTTCACAACCCATTAAAAAAATGTTACTCAACACGAGCTGTCAAAATATAAAGTAGCGAGCATTTGTTGTGTCAGTACCAATGGACATTGAAACATGAAATTTCTCTAGCCTGTAACAGTTCATTAAAAAATAAAACATTGTCTATTTGATAATAGAACTCAAAAACTTACAAAAACAACGATTTAAGTGGAACTCTTTATTTTGTAAACCAGTTGCATGTTTGACATTTAAAAATGTATCGCCCCAAATTTTTTGACCAAAACATTTAGCATGTTATATCATCTCACATAACTTAGCATTAACACTGTAATAGTGATTAATATTATTTAAAAAACGCGCACTATTTCAGCGCTAAGACTAATTTTGTATTATCGCGAGATCAGTGCAGTCGAATCCATAGCATTCCAATGTTTCGTATACACCATGTTCTAATGAACTCCAATAATAAACCGTCTATTTCTGCGTGACCCATTATTTGACCACTGGCCGACGTCATACTCTGGGATTCCAAGAAAACCATAAAAATATTACATAATAATAAGATTTAATAAACCTCGGGACAAACGCCGGGAATATAACCTCAAGAGAGTTGTGCAAGCGAGCCGGTAACGTGAAAGCTTTTAATACTTCAAACGACACATTAGCAAAGCGTTTTCCGAAGGACATCTTTATAAACATATTTTTTATCGCCCGACCTTTTCCCGACCTCAGTTAATTTTTCATGTGATGTAATCATACTAAAAGCGTCTTTTAATACAATTGGAATCGAGATGAGCGTCCTTAACTTGATTAATATTGTAAATACCACACTTTTATTGCGCTTCCTAGACAGTTCATGGTTGCAGTTAAAAAATGGTAGTACGAACATTGCCAAGTTCCTGTAGATTGAGACATATGGCGCTCACGACAGGTGTTGTTAGACATGTGGGCACCACACGAAGGGCTCCGATGACGAACGTCGAAAACGACCCTATTAATAATAGAAAGGGACGGCGATACACCCTAGCCTCACGTTCCAACAGTCACGTAGTTACGTTCTATTGATACTTTAAATAATCCACAAGATCGCTGGCGGCCCAGACTTGTTTATGGGACAGCCGGGAGATTAACATTGATAGTGTTGTTTATGTAAGCAACAGTCACTAATCTGAGATTTATTTGATTCCAGGTCTCGCGAGACGACTACGAGATTGACTACAGCCCGAGTCCGAGAGGATCTCCGTTGAAGGACACGTCCAACCTCCAGGATGAGCCAGGATACTGCATCAGCCGCCACAACCCGAACAAGACCTTCCGTCGTGAATCTGTCATCGCTTCATGGAAGAGTTTGAAGAAGGAGAGGGAGCTGGCTTTGGGAAAGCGGTTCATCTATGTTGATGCTGACAGCTACCAGGATTACTACGGCAGGAACAAGGTGAAGCGATGCAAGAGCGACAGGGCTCCTAACACACCCAAGGTGCCGAAGAAAGTCAAGCGTACATACTCTGTGCTGTACAGGTATGACCCATCAGAAGAGAAAGTAGTAAAAGAGTACAAGTATCAACTTCCTAAGGATGCTGAGCCTTCAGACCACCCAGTGATGAAGAAGTCCTTCTCAGAACCCTTCTTAAGGTCGGAGTCGTCACAGAAGAAGAAGGTGAAGAGGTCTTTCACAACGTTACTCAATATCAAGACAAAGTTCTTGAACATATTCACCTCCAAGAGTTAAATAACTGTAGGGATTTAATTCGGTTTTAATTGCTCAATTCATTGCATTTTATGATTGGCGTATTACTTTGAGTACAAGGTTTTAACCGCCATGATTCTAGTCGAAATTTTGCCTGAGAGGTTCAATGCCAGAACCATCTATTTTGATTTTGTATGGTAGAAACTTAGAAAGCATAAAAATGGGATAGATCAAAATATAAAAATGCTGTTTCATGTAAAAACAGTTAAAGATTGGATATTTTTTCAGTTCGTAACTTTGTAAGCTTTATAAAAAGTTAAACTTATAGTATATTCTGAAGTGCCAAATGTATTCATAAACAGTAAGTTTAGTTGATAATTTGTGATATTTTTGTGTGTTGTGATATTTTTTTATATTTTCTGAAGTATCGTTACAGTAAGGTTATCTTACTATAATAGATACCTAAAAACCTATTATAATGACTGCTAAGGATAATTATATTACTGTAACTAAAGGTTAATTATCCACTTAATTAATTGCATGTAATTATTTATATTAATAAGCATTAATATGAATTTAATTACTAATCTTAATGGTTTTAATAGCAATTCTTTATATTTAAGATAAATATTAAAGTAATTGCTGAACATAACTGTTTGCAAAACCATTTCTAATGTGATTCTTTGTATTTACTTGTAAATGCAAATGATATTACTTAAATATTCATGAAATGTGATCAGAAATTGATTGCTTTACTTAATTAATTGTATTTTAGTATACAAATGTGATTAAGAACTTGCAATTTAATTGTATTTAAAGTTACAATTTTATTCTTTATATTTAAATGTCTAAATATAACTGTAATTTCATAATATATCCTTAATAACAGTATAATCAATTCATTATATTTTACACCACAAATATACATGTAATTGTCATATAAGTACAACTAATAAAACTGATATAGCATGATTACTCTGCAATAAATACTAATGCGATTTAATTGTATTTTAATGATTACTTACAATAATCTTATATACATTTAATTAATGGTTTCATTCCTATAGTGTTAAGAAGATTTACTTAGTTAATCATAGGTATTTAAAGTATAAGGTATTATTAAACAACAATGAGACTATGCTACTTATTGTTAGAATTAAAAACATATCAATCAGTTAATTATTAATAAACTAGTTCATAAAGTTAAATGATTATTAATGTGATGGGATTATTTTTATGGAAGATTTGTAAGAAAAGTGAAAGTATTATTTATATTTGGATGTATTAATTTAATTATAATTAATATGAATAAATATTTTGTAATATTAATAAATATATGTATTTTATTTATTCCATGTTTGTAGAATATTTATGGAATAGCATAGGTATATTTAAACCTTTTACATAGTTTATAATGAACCTACGGAAGATCAAACACATAACATTGTTAGGAAAACAAATGGTTTATTGGGAAAACTGTATTGTATACTAATATAACCATATTTATCTGTAACAAAAGCATGATTACTGATACCTACAATTATTAACCAATCCCAACTTGCAATTTAATAAACAAGTATGGTAGCAGCTGGATGAGAGTTGCTGAGAATCGAGTTGAATAACGTGCAATTGTTGGGGACGGGTCTATATCCAGCAGTGGATGATGGTGGAACAAGGTATCTCAAGCGAATACTTTATTTACAGTTTCATAAGATTTAACATTATTTTCACTACTTACATTTCAAAAAAAGGGTCACAGATATCGATTTTTACACGCCCTTTGTCGATATTTATGTTTAGAAAATGGACTTATTATGATATCCTTTTATCCAACAACAAAAACGGATATTTATATTGTCATAGTAATAGAGCAAAGTTAACAAACAACGGGATTAAGCAATATGCCCGCATGACAGTTTTTATTGTCAACGAATTTAATGAAAGGCCCGATATTATGTAGCTGCTATTGTGTTCAATATGCGGGATTGGTGAATATTGTGTTACTGAAGAACTATTGATACTAATTTAGGATACTCGGTAGCATATGGGAGGATAAAACTGTTTGTCTCTGCAACACCCAAAGGGTGACTGGTAGGAAATGCCTATGCATTAAGTCCGCCTCTTTGTGCATACAAAATAATAATTAAAAGCTGTGGATATTTGGTTAAATTATACTTATCACATGGCCTATTTAGGTATCCTTTGGCCCCAGGTTTCTTTAATAGATTATTTAGTATATGAATCAAAACATTTAAATATGTAAATAAATGCATTTATTATTAAAAAAAACATTACAATTGAAGTTTTATTAAAAATAATGAGTTTAAACCACGAAGTACATAATGATATACGGCGACATACACTGTAATGTGAACATCAACAAGAAAACAATAATATCGAATGTCAATCGCAGATACTAACAAATTGCAAGTATTGTAACATTTTTGTATTAAATAAGAATTCACGATAACTTCAGTGATTTGTAACGCGTTGTATTTAGTGTGGGGCAACGTTTTTTAAAAAAAAAAAAAAAAAAAAAATTCTCATACGGTAACACGAAGAATTTCCTTATATCGCGCCTGTATTCCCCGAAGGGTTAGGCAGCGGTGCATCTATACCACTTTTAACCATTTATGTTTAAGCCCCATGTAATACCCCGGCGAGACTATTGTCATCCACCTCACAACTCCAAACTCTGGGCTGCTACTGAGAAATTCCTCAATGGAAAAACCCAATAACACTTTGCCTGACCCGGAAATCGAACGCAGGACTTCATGCTCAGCACTAGAGCTTGCGACCACTAGACCAACGAGGCATTCTCAACAATTTAAAATAAAATGAGTTGTATTTCTCTTATCATACAGTAGGTTTATGTACATTTTTCTGTCAACAAAGTAAAAACTACATCAAGGGGTATCGTATTACCCAGTAACATTACCCAGTAACTGGGTTGTGGAGGTCAGATAGGCAGTCGTTCCATGTAAAATACTGGTATTCAACTGCATCCGATTAGACAGGGAGCTGACCCCAACATACTTGGGAAAAGGCTAGGCAGATGACGATGATTATCCTAATATGAAGCAAAAACAGTATATTTCATACATCTATAATCATATTATCCAATTTGATATCCATAAAATTGAGCAGGTCTAAATTGGAGGGTATAACCGTATAAATACGAATTTAGCACGGAGGTCGAAGGGAACTGGGCTAAATGTATTCAGATTTAGACCTAATAGTAATATAGGCTGTGTTTGTAGATTACCTAGTAATGAATATAATGCATTATTTATTACGTGCTTTGTATATGGGTACTATTGCACTATTATACTATGAGCTCGTGGCTAATTAATAACAGCCGCATGGGTCGACCCATCAGGTTAAGCTACGCTTGCCGGGGTCCGTGAATGGGTGACCATCTTTACATATCGAGACTCCGCCGTGCCTCGGAAAGCACGTTAAGGAGTTGGTCTTTGTAGAATGTCATTTGTAGATCTTTGACAGTTGTTACGGGTCGTCAGAAACCCGAAAGTCTGACAACCAGTCTTACCAAGGGGTATCGTGTTACCCAGTAACTGGGTTGTGGAGGTCAGATAGGCAGTCGCTCCATGTAAAATACTGGTATTCAGCTGCACCCGGTTAGACTGGAAGCCGATACCAAAATTGTTGGGAAAAGGCTAGGCAGATGAAAAGACACGGTTATTAATTATCACGTCTGACATACGAGAACGAACTATGAAGGGATTTATGTAAATAATGTTGTTCCTAGCTAGCGCATTGCAATCAATTGAATCGATAACCATCGATAATTGCTTCTGGCTCGATAAGCCGTCAATAATCGCAGATAATCGCATCCTTATTAGGCGATTAATATTGATTGCTTATTAGTAAACAAACACCTCTAATGACTACGGAGCTGGAAGGCAATCCGATACTTGTGCAAATCCAGACTCTGGGCCGCTAGCCTGCTACTGACAAATTCCTAATCCTAATGGGAATCGAACCCTGCAATCTAATTGCGTAACCGTTCATTGCATTATTTACGTTGTTGAGTAGAATTATTTTTCGAACTTATCAAGCAATGGATTAGTAATTTGTTTCAAACCGATTCAGATTGTTATTGATCGTATATTACGCAATTGGGGTGCAGGACCTCATGCTCAGCAGTAGCGCTGTTTTTTACTTCACTTTATTTAGTACTAGCTGATGCCCGCGGCTTCGCCTGCTTGGATCTCGGTTATTATAAACTAAAACCTTCCTCGAGAACCACTCTATCCATTGGTGAAAACAGCATGAAAATCGGTGCAGCAGTTTTTGAGTTCATCGCGAACAGACAAACAGACAGACGCGGCGGAGGACTTTGTTTTATAATACGTCTGTAAGGATATTAACAAAATAGAAGTAGGTAACGAGGTATGTATAATTTTCACGAACGTGAAAGTATATATTTGAAGTTCGTAGCCAATCTTTAGACTACCAGTCGACTTGATTAATTGAAAAACATTTCTAGAACGTGTCCAACTTTTTAAGTCAAACTCGCTATTACTCGCTAGCTAAACTTGCGGTCACAGGGTCGTCTAAGGGGCGGAGCAACCACTACAACAAACCCAGTTAACTCCCATCCAAAAATATCTGACCTACAAAAGCCAAAAATCTAAATTCTAAAAACCCCTGTATGTACAATTCGGTCAGGTGTAAAGTGGTGCCTGGCGCTACCCGTGGGAACCCGTCCTACTCCCGCTGTTGGGAAATTTGAATAAAGAATGAGATTCATATCTACTCGGGCGCGGATGCCATGCTACGATACACCGTGTAAACCCGATCCCGTCAACGTACGGAGGAATTCAATTTGAGATTCGTAGGAAGAAAAACTGCTGGATGGACGGCTGATGTTGATGGCTGCTGTGAGAAATACATCTACGGTATATAGAAAGAGAGAGAGTAATGTATTGACATCATAGGGGTGAAAGATAATAAAAGAAATCCACAGAAATGTAATTTAGGGTTTCAACATGGACAACATTTAGGTTCAACATGGTCGGGGGTAGAGATTGTAGGGGTTGAACGTGGAGTAAACCATTTATTTCAGTTAGGTATACCGGGATTTCTGTACCGAAACCTAAGTACAAAGTTAAAGATGCTTTTACATACATAAATAACCTCATCCCTTCTTCCCATGGGGTAGGTAGAAACTACAGAACGCCACCTGCTACGATCCTTCATACTTCTTTTACGTTCATACATCTGGTCATACACGCACACCGTTTGGGAGTACTACGCACCTGACCTTTCTGAACGTACAGGTTCACTATGTGTCCTTCCACTGTATGTTTTTCATCCCGAGAAAAATAATATTCGCGCGAAAATTTCGAAATCTAAGAGCATTCCACGACCATAAAGAATAAGGAACTGGCAGGCAAGATAACACACCTCCATGCCTACTTTATACGGCAGACACGTACATATTAGGAAGTGCTGTAGTAATGCATAGCCGAAAGCCATTGCAAGGAGGTCACAGGCCACGGCCGGCCAACGGAACCTTGAACCCTAACTGTCACTACACCTTAACTTGATTTATAACTTAACCACAGCTACTTGATTAACTTGATTGATCGTCTATTACTTTAATTGATTGCCTCTCGTAATGATCGCGATTGATGATTGCAACTTCATGTTTTGATAGTTTTGAGATTGTAATTGATTAATATTTACGATAAGTATGCCATAAATGTAACCTGGACACAAAAACTAAAACAATTATTTATTGATAAATTGATATTACAGTATGAATCCGTAAAGACGTACAAGTAACGCCATCTGTTTCAACTCTGCTGAACTTCATTGAGCTTCTGAAACAGAATCTATGAATAGAATACCGACATTGGGACTCGGGAGATCAACAGACGTGTATTTTTTTAACAATCCATTCAGAATCTTGCTAAATCCGCTTATTAAAAATTACGAAACGACTCCAGTTAAATAAATGATATTATAATCCATTTATAAACATACAACTAATAAAATAAACCTAGATACAAATTAGTCATAAATCTGAACGGATTTACTAGCAGTTACATTTTATTATTATCTTTTTAAACATCAATATTTCATATTGCGTAACTTTTTAAACTCCAGCGGTAAAAAATAACGAATCCATTTTTTAAATAATAAAAAAGAACAACCATAGAGATCAGCAGTATGGAAACGAAATATCGAACACAGATAAAAATCTAAACTGCAAATCGGATCGGTAAGGTTTCATTACCATGACTATGACAAGGAGATTATGCAAGAGAATGGAGCTAATTACCGCGTATGAAATTAAAATAACAATAAAGTTCAGGGATCGACCTCAGTAATTAAGCCACTGCTCCACAGTGACATGAGTTTCAATATCACTACAAATATTATGATTGTAATTAATAAAACTGTAGTAGTAATATCCTCGTATCAGGTAAAGGTCTAGTTAAAACTATTGTCAAGGCCCAACCTTGACTGTTAGCTGTGGTATTATAAATTCTAATGTTTCTTTTTTTTCAAAGCGTTCTAAGGAACATTACTCTGTTTATGTTTCCGGGGAAATAGCAAATAAATGTCATCAAGAAAAAATTCGTTCGTTGACTTTTATAAATCATCCCGTAAATGTGTAAGTTTATTATTGGGTATTGTTAGTTGCGAACACTTCATTTTAACGAAGCAATCTAGACGAAAGCATTTTTATGTAACTAAAAACAATAAATATTCGAGCAGTAGGCAGCCTCTAGAATCGTTTAACTGAAAAAGCTTAATATTTTTCGCTGCAAAGGGAAATTAGCGGTCTAAATAAAATTTACCTGAAATCCAATCAAATTAGATTCCATGCGATTCGACTTCAATTACTTATGAATACGATGAAAAATCCTACCCAGTTACTTGAATAGGTCAAAATTAGCCGTTCGCAGAATAACTAAGACTTTCTTCATATGAAAAAGTAATAAAACCAATAGTTTTAATGTGATTATATTCCTTTATGGATCTTGATTAAGGCACCTGCCTGTCCCACCGATGACGAGAAAGCGATTAGCTATTAACGGTTTTCTCGCTCAAGGAAAACATAAGGAAAGAGATACATTATTAGTAGTTGACCGCTGACTGTTTACATCGCCGGCGAGTACTCGTTTGTCGCAGAGCACGAGCTATCAAAGAAAGTCCTTGCTCAGCGACTCTCGCTTCGCGGGCAGAACACTCGCTGAGAGACTCACGCTTGGTACAGTTTTGGTGGCTCGCTACATGAGGCGAGTCGCTGCGCAGCAACAGTTTCATATGTCAGCCGCAGCCGGGATGAAGTGTGAGGACTGCGCAGCGAGTAGCTAACTTCGGAGCCGCCATTTAGTTTGAATCAAACTGTGCATACGCATACCAGCGAGTAATCGCTCGTCACCGTCGCGCGCACACTGCTCGCCAACTACCCTTTACTTGCTGGCTCTAATCGTTTCTCGATTTTTAATCGCCGGCGGTGGGGCAGGTGCCTACAGGAATAACGTCTAGAAGGTTATAAACAGTACAGGGAAATAGCAGGATGTCCTAGGTTTCCATTCGTCGCCAGACTAATCGCCTCCTGGCTAGACGGACAGACAGAGTCGTATTCATACAGAATGATCGGCCGTTCACATCCTACAGTGGAATGACAAGTGATGTCATTTGTTACCATTTCCTCAATTTAGTTAAAAAAACATGCCGTTTTAAGTTGTTTCTAATGGTGGGCTATTATGAAGATACAGTGCAGTAAATGGTTTGTTTAATAACATAACATCACCCCTGTAATGCTCGCGGGGTTAGGCAGAGGTGTACCTATCGGACACCCGCAATTTCGCCTTGCATGTAATAGAGGGCGAGCTTATTGCCGTTAACCGGGCTCTATTCCAAACCCCGGGCTGCTACCGAGTTCAGACTTTGTCCGATTCGGGAATCAAACCCAGGACATCATGCTCAGCAGTAGCACTTGTGACAGACCAACGAGGCAGTTGTTTTTAATGATGAATTATGAAGTTATAGTGCAGCAAAAGGGTTTGTTTAATATTACTTGAAAATTCAGTTTAATGTTTATGTTCGCATTGCTTTTGAAGGACGAGAAAATATCGTAATTAAATCTTCTCACGGGTCTTAGAAAGCAATTAAATCCTTATATGACGAGACTTGACGCGAGTGTTATAAACGGTGAAGCCATCCAATATTTTTTACGATGAACCTATCCGTTTAATCTGAGAAAACCATAAAACTATGCCTTACTGCAAATGGTGAGATTAATATCTCTGAGAATTGTAAATCATCCCTTTCAACGATATCATCAACACTTCAGCTAAAGGTCCTAAGACAATAAGGCAAGTCGATACTAGGTCATAATTGCGATGAATTTATACTGTAGCACTTTCATTTAGCAGGATGTCCTAGGTTTCCATTCGTCGCCAGACTAATCGCCTCCTGGCTAGACGGACAGACAGAGTCGTATTCATACAGAATGATCGGCCGTTCACATCCTAATCCTAATCCACTTTCATTCATAAGCAAAGTTTGATAAGTTAACTTGCATTCGTGATCATATCACAATATTCATTCCATTGCCAAGATGAATGAATGTGTGAATTAATGAAATGCATCGACCCCAGCGTGGTTTAACCAGACTCGATAAATCGAATGAACTCAAAGATTTTCACTAGCCCCTGGAGCCTCATTCTTCATGGGGCTACAGAAGCCAGGGAAGATGCGCCCCTTGGATATGGAAGGATTTTTGAGCCGTACCGGATATGCATCCATCATACAAAAGAACAAGTAGACGTGGCGGCGACTCGACGTGGCGGGACTCGACGTGAAGGGAACGAATCCTAGAGTAGGCAAGGGAATAGTGGACGAGTACGAGTAGACGAGTGATATTTATCTATGGATGCTTTTAACGACGTCACCGCCAGGTCGGTTCAGATCGATCTTCACCGGAGAAGCTTTTGGTGGGGTTACACTAATTTCTTGGCTCTTTTCTATATCACTGTTGTGCGGTTTCGTGATCATATCACAATATCCATTCCATTGCCGAGATGACAATTCTTTTAAACCTCCCTGACAACGTGGCAGAAGCAGTTACGATTGCAATTTATGCAAAAAAAGATGCTGGATTGGACAAATGAATCTATCGTACAGTCAACTGAAGTGACAGTGGGCTGGCCATGACTGATGGCCAGTGGAGTAGACGAGTCCTGGAGTGGACACTGCGTATCGGCAAATGTAATGTCGGTCGTCCCCCAGCTAGATGGATCGATGACCTTAAAAAGATGGCTGAGACAGACTGGATACGGAAGACGGAGGACAGAGTGTTGTGGCGCAGTTTGGTAGGGGCCTATGTCCAACAGTGGACTGCGATAGACTGAGTTGATTGATTGACAGGTGGAAAAGTGTGTAACAGTGCCTTCACTGCTGTTTATAAATAAACTCCCAGACTCATATCGCCTAGTAAATCCTCCCACAATCATACATCGTACAAATACTTCTGTAGCCATTACCTTCCATTCATAAGATAGCCTCGGCAGTGACATTGGCTTCAATTGGAAATAATACAGCAGCGAAAAGATTTAGCCTTCGTTATTATTGTGGTGTCACAGTTAGCGTATTAGGCAATTGAAATGACTATGGTTTGTTATAAGTGGGTGTTACTTATAGTGTTTTTTTTTTTAAGAGGATTAGCAGTGCCTCAGCTCAGCAAGAGTGGAGCAAGGTTAGGAAAACGACGATATAGCATAACCAGCCCGTCCCTGCCAGGGTTGCGGGAAAGTCCGAAAGGGATACCGGGATCTTGGCAATAGGCAACTGAAGGAACACGGGTGGGTTTTAGTCAGTAAAAGTCTGACACCCTCGCACTCCGCCCCGAGCGGGAGAAGTCATTTGATGATTTCCCAAACTAAAAAAAAAAAAAAAACCCGTGCATCTCTCTGTGAGAGAGAGTGGCCGTAATCCGCCTCGCGAGCCCAGTTCGGGTTGGTGGATAAAGGTGCTTGTAACAGTTTTTCAGACTCAAAAGTTAAAGTAAAATACTGTCAAAAACGTCTTGATTTTTTAAATATTTTTTTATATGTATAAAAACTTGTCAGTCGATTGATCAATTACATAAAAAAAAATCACCTGTCCCAAGATTGATTTTATTTCAAGTTTCTACGCGGATACCTTTCAATTCAAGTGTCACTTAAGAACAACAAAGGCTAAAAAGATTCGTCTTTTTATACATGAAGCGAAAGTCAATTCTCAATCACTCAATTTCCACCATACTCTCTTGAACAACCAAACCAGACTCTTTTATACATTACTAAGGCACCGCTGTCCGTCCGTCCGTATGTCACCAGGCTGTATCTCATGAACCGTAATAATTAGACATTTGAAATGATGTATTTCTGATGCCGCTATAACAACAAATATTAAAAAGCAGAATAAAATAAATATTTAAGGGGGCTCCCATACAACAAACGTGATTTTTTTTGCCCTTTTTATAAATAATGGTACGGAGCCCTTCGTGCGCGAGTCCGACTCGCAGTTGGCTGCTTTTTAAAAGGTATTTTCCTCAATGCCTTGTTAGCACAGTACCTTACATAACATAAGTAGGCCAAGCTCAAAAAACATCGAACTTCCACGAATCAATAACTATGTTTTTACAATAATGTACGATACTTAATTTTTTACCAATATTTGATAAAAAAGCACTAAATTGTGCCAATAAAATAACGTTGACATCACTCAGTTACGTGCACCAAATTGCGTTTGCCAGAAATGGTAGAAAAGTAATAAGACGCCTAAAACAGCTAACATTATAAGCTGTAAAATTAAATGCCTTTGCTTTTTATTACTGTCAACTTTCCGCCATGTTTGATCGAAAACCGTTTTCGTTGCGTCATTTCTCATTTAAAAATTGAATTCGGAAAATATTAATTGTTTATATTTTTCATTCATCTGTCGTTTATTTTAAATCGGCTTTCCATGTTTAAAATTGTGTTCGATTTCGATAAACGTTATTTATGTGAATGACGTTCTCTGTGTACTTTCTACCAATGTTACCGATATTATATTGTAATCGGTACTTGGAATACTGATTGTTAAATTGATTTGGTTTTCCAATATTTTGATAACAAACACATTGTTATTCCTGTTTACATTACTCTGATGTCAGCTTTTTATCGCTAATCAAAACCTACATAATTTTCCGTCATCATTTTCGTTGCGCTATTGCTGAGCATGAGGTCTTGGGTTCAATTCCCGCGTCGGACAAAGTGTTATTGGGTTCTCAATAGCAGCCCGGAGTCTGGACTTGTGCCCGGTTGATATCAATAGTTTCGTCCCCTTTACATGCAACTTAAATAATAACTGGCGAAATGCGGGTGTACTATTAGGACTAGGTACACTCTGCCTAACCCTTCGGGGCGTGATGTCCATTATTTTAATAAATGATGATGATGGATAGGTGAAAGTGTGCAGAAACCGGTGAAGTATCATAAACAAGCAATTTTCTTAGTTAACACCTATTAAACAGGTCACATTTAAGTTGCTAATCGCTTATCTTAAAAGTTAAGGTGAAATTATATTTAGCATCGATCGGTCATCAATGCTAATCAATTTATACATTTGTTTGAGGAACCGAATTAATTCGGCATCAATTAAATCCGTGTGTTAATCAGTTTTATTCGTAATTGACTGGAATTAACATACCTTGGAAAGTGGGACAGTAAATCTTGCTAATAGGTATGTGGCGCCTGTAATTTGCGGTTTTAAATTGCCATTATTTAAACAGATTTTATTGAAATGGTGTCTCGTTACCGTTTCTCATTTTCCCGAATGGTTGCCTACGAATTACCTGTCGTATAAGGTGTTGTAAATTGCTATTTATTTAGCCAGTTACGGCCAGTTTCTTCATCAAAAGTAACAGCCAACAGGGGGCTTAAAACAGTCACTTTGGCAGAATCATGCTAGGAAAATATTATTAATCATCGTAAAATCAGGGACCGGCCGGATACTCGTTGAAAGGGTTTTATCAACCAGCTAAGGATCAATATGCCCACCGTAATTGCGTAATACACGATCAATCGGTTTGAAACAAATTGCTAATCCATTGCTTCATAAGTTCGAAAATAAAATCTGCTCAACAACGTAAATAACGCAATAAATGTTGTTGAACTGTCAAAATGAAACTAGTCTTAATCGGTTACGAAAACAAGTTACGCAATTAGACAGCAGGACGGACTTAATGACAAAAGGTACAATATCGAACATAAACATGCAATACAAATGTTATTCTTTGACCGAAATTAACAAGAAAACAATAAAATTCAGTAATTTAAGACTTGCCCTCGACACGATAACCAGAATTACCTCCTTCACCTTTATTTACAAAACTTCATTGACAGCAACCAAATATTACCTGTGGACAATGAAAAAGTAAACATTAAAATATATTCTTACACATCATAAGTTTTTAGGGTTCCGTAACGTAAAGGTTCTAACGGGACCCTATTATTAAGGCTCGCTGTCCGTCCGTCTATGACAGGACTGTATCATTTGAATCGTAATATATAGACACTTGCCAAATACAGAGCATGTACTACTATGGCAGCTATAACAAACAAATAATAAAAATAAAATAAATTATTAATTTATTTTATTGTATTTTTATTTTACAAGAAATCTGTTTCTTTTTTCTGCATCATAATAATGGTACGGAACCCTTCTTGTGCGAGTCCGAACTGCATTTTGCTGCTTTTTTTTATAATAAAAATTGATTAGTCTGTCAATCAAGTTTGCAATTTATCAAGTGTTAAAACTTTAAATTGGTGGGTATAACGACTTAACCTGTTCGAGACGAAGATTTATTCGCTTTCAAGAAATAATCATGATGCCAAAATGGGAAGGGTTTGGCCAGTGATAAAAAAGAGACAAAATGCCTTGATGCAGAACGACTTATTATAGTATGTATTAAGTTATGACCTACTTAGAGACAATTAACTTTAAACACGATTTACATCATTGTTTATCTGTCAAACGTTTAAAGTTGATAGGCAGAATGACGTATTAATTGTGTTTCGCTCTTAGCACCTAAAAGTTATAAGATCTGAGGGCCTAGACAAAGTGACATTCTATCAGCGATAACGATGATGGAAAAGGCAAAAATGTATAGGACTGACATAAGCTAACGAAAAGCTTATGTCAATCCTGTTGAAAGTCGTTGTAGAAATACTAAACGCTTTCGAAGCGATTGTCACTTGTCTAGGCCCTGTGATCTTGAAATGAATTCAAGATCACAGGGCCTAGACAAGTCAACGCACATTAAGGCTCCCACACACAGGCGCGATATCGCCGGCACGACAGGCAGCGCTACCCTTATCGCGCCCGTGATATCGCGCCTGCTTGTGGGAGCCTACAAGCATGTGCAAGAGTTCCTTATACAGAGAAAGTAAGCAATAAGAAAGGAATTTTGAAAATTCATCCCCTATAGGGGTTACATTTTGCATAAATGTCGTCGTAAGAATCCACGCCAACCACTGAGTACAGAAATATGAAGCCTGAAGGTTGCTCAAGATAAGATGTTGAGAACCGTTTTTTTTAAAGTCCAATACCTTACTTGGTAAAACAAGCAGGAAAACCAGGAGGTTCAAATTTATATGCAACGCAAGTCAAGAGCAATCGCTTTTCTTAAAGACAATAAATTAATTGGTGTTAATAACACACCAAAAGTAAATAAAGGACACATAAAAACGAGTAAAAATGGAAAATTTCTGCGGACAGTAAATAATTTGAAATAACAAAAACCTGCATGCATGCACACGTATCTGGGTCTGTAGGCCAGCGAGTTTTTTCACTGGTGAATAAATTATAATAAATTACAATAGTGCAATTATAATTTATTAATCATTGGTTTATTATTATAATCCGAGTTATCGAGAATTCCGTGTTGTTACTTGAGGCTGTTTGCATAAAAATGCATGTCTGAGTCAGAAAATGAACTAAGACTTGACAAAACACAACATCATTTTCTCAACTTTGTAGGGTCGGCTTCCAGTCTAACCGGATGCAGCTGAATACCAGTATTTTACATGGAACGACTGCCTATCTGACCCCACGACCCAGAAACTGGGTACGATACCCCGTGGTAAAACTAAATATAGACAAAACACAACATAGCCTTCATTTTGTCCACAGTTTTGTCATGGCCCATGGACCAAGACCCAGTGATCACAAAAAATTCACGATTCTCTTGAAATAAAATGTTGAAATAGTTGCAGACAGTCTTAACTACACCAATAAGAGTCTTATTTCGCTAAAGAAAATTGCCTGAATTTCATACATAACATAACATCACGCCTGTGAGTCTATGGTCATCAACCGGGCACAAACCCTGGGCTGCTAGTAAGAAATTCCAAATGAAAATACCCAATAACACTTTGCGACTCGGGAATCGAACCCCGCACTTCATACTCAGCAGTAGCGCTTGCGAGGCTTCCTTCTTATATTATGCCTGAATTAAAAATGTAATAATAAAAGATGTTCTATTAGCATAACTTTGTTACATAAAAGCCAATAAAAACCGTTTAATTACATCTCGAAGCTACCATATTTTATTGTTGCCTAGCAAACAATGAACTTCATTATGTCGACGATCTATATTGTACATGTTTATTACAATACCGGTATCATAAAATGCTAAATAGTATTTTAATATAATCTTACATAATAAGACTAGACTTTTACATCAGAGATGAAGTCTCGTCTTTATTAGATTCCAAACGATATGTGCGTTAAATTAACGGATCGTGTTCGTAACACAATACTGCGGTCCAAAACAAAGATAACTGACGTGGCGCAAAAGGCTGCCCAACTCTGCATGCCGGACAAACTGCCACAAAGCACAGAACTGGTGCCCTGAGACAGTGAGAAGGGATCGCGGCACTCGCGGCACTCGCGGCAGACCACGTAGGAGATGGCGGGACGAGCTGGATAGGTTCCATCAAAACTGGAAAGAGGACGCGCGGGCTCGCGAAAGATGGAAGGAGTTGAGGAAAGCCTTTGCCCAGGAGTGGGACAGAGGAGGCAAGGAAAAAAAAAGTGTCTCATCACATAATTTTGTTATACCGTCGCAGGCCACACACATTACGATATACCTACTTGCGGAAAATTGGACTTGCACAAGTACATTAGTAACTTGTGCTAATATCCCACACAAATGTTGTGGGATATTAGCACAAGCTATTCAGTGTCATGCAGACTTGTGCAAGTATATTGTAACGTGGCTATAAGGTAGACTACATATAAAATAGAGCCTTAAGTCTCTATAACGAACTTTAACGCATCATAAACACACGTAAAGACAGAACCAACCGACAAATTATAAAAAACAAACACGTTTGAACCTCAACGATTAGACATAGAACTGAACTTAAGTCATAATTCAAGACAATATAAACTATAAAGAGTTGCTTCTTGTTCAAGATTATAGCGTGACTGTTCGACCTTGGCTGCGGAGCCGCCGAGTCTACGGCCACAGTACAATAACTACGAACATAACCTATCTAGTGGAGCCAATCTCTGTGTATCTAACAATATAGATGTTTGTCTTGTGAATTATAATATAACGGTTACTGTGTTACGTGATAGAATAACGAAACTGGAAGTTTTTAGGATTTTTTTTGGTGACCGAGTTTACCAACGATTAATCTGTGTAACTAGAATGTCCAATAGCATCATACTATAACCATAATGCAGTAGTATCGAGGGGCTCGTGGCTAAATAGTAAAAACAGCCGCACGGGTCGGAAGTTAAGCTACGCTAGCCGAGGTCGCTCCGTGGATGGGTGACCATTCATTACATATCGAGATCCTCGGTGTCTCGGAAAGCACGTTAAACTGTTGGTCCTGGCTGTCATTTGTAGATCTTTAACAGTCGTTACGAGTAGTCAGATGCTGGAAAGTCTGACAACCAGTCTTACCAACGGGTATCGTATTATCTATTTACTGGGTTGTGGAAGTCAGATAGGCAGTCGCTCCATGTAAAATATTAGTATTCAGCTGCAACCGGTTGGACTAAAAGCCGACCTTAACATAGTTGGGAAAAGGCTAGGCAGATGACTGCAGTAGTATCGACATGTGAATGCAGGGATACGCAACCTTGCAAACTTGTAACCGACCAAACCGCAGCAAAAAGGCCAAAGCAAAAAGTTCCGACATTCCTTCTAAAATGCAGAGGCTAGAATCACACATGTGTGCTGTCTGTGCAATCGTGTATGGGACCTTCGGGACAACAATATCCAATTTTATTTGACAATAGCAATAGACAAAGAAAACGCTTCATTTTTATTACATTTCTAAGCTTTGCTATTGTGTAAAGTCTTATAAAAATCACAATGCAGAGCTACACTTTACCAAAAAAGTCTTTATTGATAAAAATTCACAAAAGTAACTTCGCACGTAAATCATAATAAAATCGTCGCGACTGATCGTAACGCTCCAACTCGAGACTCGAGGTGTGGTGAATAGCAATTCCGTCTGGAGTCTAGACCGTGTCTCACCGTGTACGGTGTACCTATCTGCCTCCGGATCTGTGCGATCTATACCTCGATTTAGGACGAGCGTCACACTGGAGCCGAGTGACTAATGTCCAGGAAGTTACGCCCTTTACAGATATATCCGATCAATACTCAGATATTCTCCAAAGTTTCGTCTGGGGGAGTCGTTTCTGGGTTACCATTTCCCTCTACGATACGTGGCAAATCGAATTTATCGAAAGTCCTTGTTATTTTTGCAAATCGGATAATGGGATCAATGAAAAATGTTCCTAGATTGGATTTTAAAAAAGTAACTCCAGTTCAAAGGTCCTTTGTCTAAAAACAAGTGCAGATAAAAAGTATTAACTTTCTTAACATTCAAGTTTCGAATCAAACAGGACGTCGAACACAAAAGTATAATAATACTAGGCAGAAACTCGAGAAAGTAATTACTCGCCAGAGGCTTGGTCCAACAAGCGACTGATAATTAAATCGTTCTTATCCCACGAAACCCTTTGTAGGTCTCTGATCCTCTGAACGCGACACGGCACTTATCTTTGAGCGAATCTATCAATTTGTTGAAGGTAGATAGAGTGCTGTTTTTCATGAACCTGGAGAAGGATCAACAGGTATTTGATGAAGTCAAGCGAGGAATGATCCGGTAACAAATTAGCATGACAAAGCGACCACGACACAGCTTTAGATCGGCTCCATTCGCCTTTGCTTGTGCCACGTCATCGCATTTTGTGTACACTTTCAGAAGTTGTTCAACGAGTTTGGCGGCGATTGATTGAGATCGTTGAGTGCGACATGCCTAATTTACAAATTGCCTGTCTGTAAAATACTGCTATAAAATATAAAACTTACGTTTAAATGTCAGTCACAGGACACGCCTAAGCTAATAACTGCTAAATAAATAAAACATTTATGACTAAGTTGCATCGCAGGCACGTAGGAGGGTGTCCTCATAACCAATACAAAGGCCCAGACAGACGGACAGACAAAGGTTCGGACTGCTGGAACTGTGCCAAGTACATTTGAGCCGTTGCGTGAGGGATTATTCTGCCTACGCATGGCTGCTTAGCCGATCGGGGCCTTAAAACGTTGCTTGATTTACGGCAGCTTTTTTTAAAGATAATTTATTGGTTTTTCTCGTTATCTTTTTATGTTGTGTTATGATGCGTATTTACCTCAACTTCCTTATTCTTTTGTGTGAGAGAGAACTCAGGCAAGACTGCGTTATTAGTTATTACAGTTACCAATCTTATTGTTGGAGCAAAGTCTTCTAGTCATGCAACGATTATTAGAATTCTATTAAATAACTCACAGATTAAATAAAATTGTTTTTATATTTCTAGAAGACAAACGTCCATGTTTTCTTGAGTTATACAATTTTCTTTCATGACATTATGGCGATAGCGGCGAAATAAACGGTTATTACTTATTAGAAGTTACGACATCGCTAATCTAGATCCAGTGCAGTTCCAATGTCACCTTGATAACTACCCCCTTATCTTCAAGGTTAGTGGAGTAGCAACCAGCTTGGTTTGTAGTGGTCTTTGGCGCTTCATAATCGAACTAGCTGAGTTACCTAACGTTGCAAAAGAATATACATAGAATAACTTGGTCAGAGAACATATTATGCTATAAATATACATAGCGTGATTCAGATAAGTACGTAAGTAGATAAAGAGGTGCGCTATACATATAAGGTGTATTTTTTCATACACGAAATATTTTACTCATCATTATGAACAATTTTCACTATGGGACAAAAGCTGAAATCGCGAAAAAAAAATAAGCTACATTTTGACGAGCTATGCGAACATAAATATAGGGAACAGCTGAATTTTAGGATGAATCAGTCTGCAGAACTGATTCATCCTAAAATTCAGCTGTAACAACTTAAGTGTACACTTAGCAAATCCAGTCGAATTTGATCAGTCCCCAAGGGTTTCATTAGACAAGGATTGCAATGTTTGGTAAATAAATTACACTGAGTGAGTAAGTGCATCGTAAAAATTAATGACTACAGTTAACTGCATTACCGTTTCCATTTATTTAAATATTCTCAAACAAATCACAAGTATAATTAGTTTCAATAAAAATGTCCATACAACGATCGGGGATATTTTTAGCGCCCCATACTCTTTTAACCCTGTGTCTGCGATGGGGTACATTCGAGCGGTACCCGTGGGAACAGTGTACGCCTCTATGATTTTTTTTTTCCGACCGCTCCGCTCTCTGTTTATTGCTATATTTTTAACATTTATTGAACGAGGTCCCTTTTCAATCACGTTATGAGGGCGGGGTACTGTTTGTGTTTTTTTTTTCCTGTAAGTAATCATAATGCGGGTAATATTTATGGCCATTCAATTATTTTGGGGAGTGTATAAATATAATTACTACACGTATCAGGGAAATAATAGACAACACTTAGGGTGTCGCCAAAGCGGATTACAATATTAACCTAGAAAAATAGGCTGTGGTCTTCGGTGTGTGAGCTGAGAACGCGATCACCAATCCCGTCTAACTTGTGGTGGCTATGGCAACATTACGTTCATACCGCACACTTGTATCATTATATGGTGCAGACCATTTCCAACAGGACATTTACGGACAATGAATCAAACACACGCGCCATTTTGCAAAACAAAGCAAAACCGGACGTGTCGTAATCCGTAATGACGTGCTATGATTTAACAACAGTTAATCATTTATTAAGAAACATTGCAGTTTAACACACACTGTTTATCGTTGATAACAGTTCACGCGACGTTCGAGCTCACACGTGACACACAGCTGGGTGTGTTACATGTCTGACTAAGGTTATGCACGTATCTAGTTACAGGTTAAGACTAGATGTATTTACTTCCACGTTCATCTAGAAGTGGAAATAGTAGTGTCGGTTTATCGTTTAAATTATGACGTAAAAGACAATTGAGAAAATTATTGGTCTGTTATACCTACTGGGCAGAAAAGAGCTATGTCCGACATAGTCTACTACGTGTCATATAAATAGCTGTCTTGTTCTGAAAGAGTATTTAAAAAATTCTGTATTTTAAAAGCGGCGAATTCAAAACAGTTTTTGATTTAGCCGGTAATAGGTATCTAATGTGCTGATCTTATCTTTAAATTACATATAAAAAATTGGTCATCAAGCCTTATTAAGAAAACGAAGATTTTATATGACCATATTGTGCTCTAATCTAAAGGAGGTCCTTTTTTGACACCTTTACAAACAAATTACGGTGTGAACTTGAAACATCAAAGAAGATCTTTCAAATAATTATTTTACTTTTAAAATCAGTAAATCTATTTGATTAAAATTCTGCACAACATCCATACAAGGGCAATGTAGGATACTAAAAAATGTAAAGCATGTTAAATTTTTTATTATCACCTTTTTCAGGAAAAACTATAATAAAAATGTAAATGTGTAGACAGACAAGACAATTTTATTAGTTAAAAGTGACAAGTTTGAGCCGGAACAATAAACTGCTGATTTATCATCGTCGCGAGGGCAGGTTTCTGCGAAGGACCAACACTAGCTTGATGCGCGGACGCACGATCCTTCCAAACATGGCCGCTCTTTGTTTCGTTTATGTGAACATTTGATATTTTACACCAATTATGTTATAAGGAAGGAAGATCATGAGGAACGTGAATTATGTTTTTACCTTAGTGGAAAAAAAAAAAAAGTAATTATTATTAAAAACCATTTAACCGACTTCTTCTGTAAGTAGAGTTGTAATAGCCCAAGGATAGTCCAAAAAGAGAACTAAGTATAATTGTAGACCGAAGAAACAAAAGTACGAAGACATTCCCACATTCAATAAATCTCAAAAACGCAAACATTGTTTAAACGTCCTTCAAACTTTGCCTTCGAACCCAAAATAACGGTAGTACCATAAACATTGATCCCAATATAGCCAACACTTTGCCACATTTGGCATGTGTTAGCTGCAATCGATCCTACTAATGTGTACAGTATGATTTACAAGCTTTTAAGATAATATTATTGTATACAAAACGTTAAAGGTGTCATGAGAAGCTGTTAAAAGCTATTTACTGTTAAGTATAAAGCTATAAACAGTAATATGTGACTAAACCAATGATAAAATGACCTTTATGTATATAGCCAGTGTTTTCCAAAAGCTGCGGCAACTAATATTGGTTTGGGTCATCAGAGCATAACAGACTTTGATATGCTGTTTTGACCCCAACTATTTACCTATGCGCAGTGGAGGGTTAAATTAGTTGTCAGCTTTAATTTTAACCGATCGATACGGTTCGCTGTATGTGTACGTAACATTATAATGCAATCATTTCTTCAATTGAAAGTGAGTTTCTATTTTTATTATCGATGTTAAGCTGACATTAAGTTGACAAATAGTTTTTCACAAGATGCTAAGTGCCAATTTCAATAATGAAAAAACTAAACGCGAACAGCACATCTAAACCGCGTTCAAGAGCTGTTAGTGACATCATTGTGGCGGAATTTTGACACTGTTTCATTGGTGAAATGAAATTCACCTTCAGTGAGTTCGATAGCCAAGTTCAAATTAAAATTCCATTCGGGAGTGGAATCACAATAAGGAACATATTTTGTTGTAAGTAATTAATTTAAATAGATCCTTCTAACCAAACCGAATCAACCTTTATTCGCATTATTTTGGTATCTACATAACACTACATTCAATGGCATTGATAAGCAGATTAGTGGATCAATTAATTCAATATACATTGAACTATACAATTCTCCCCATTGTTCATTAATCTATTGTTAAATCTAATTAGTTCAAGACACTACAAATTCAAAATATTACTAGCTATAATATTTAATGTCCCAGTAGTTTACAAAATCACAAACAGGGCTTGAGGGAAGGGTTAGTACAAACAAATGTTCTCACCCTTCCTGGCTATCGATTTTAATTTAGTAACAGAAGTAGTCACCCCTAAAACACAATGGTTACTTGTTTAAGTAGTTATTTTGGGGATATTTATGACGAACACAACATTTAAAGTGGCATTAGGGAAGAAATGTGGTTGATTTATTGACTTAAAGTAACTGTACTTGCGTCAAACTTAGCCAGTAAATAATTATATCTAGGTATGAGCATAATCATGTTCCCACTGCTGGGAGACAGGCTTCCTCTCTATGAGAGGGACTTCGACTTGCTTTCTCCAAAAGGAACAACATTCATAAAATGAATGTACTTAAATAAAGCTGAACCCTACCCACCTACCTATCTATCCGTTAACGGCCAGCCTACCTACAAAGCCCTAGCCGTTACAGTGGCGCCCAACGTGGGGCACATGGTAAATCTAGGGGTTCTACATAATGAACCGCTAGTATGGCTGGTTGCAGATGAAATGGATGAGTAGTCTGTCAAGTAGGTAGTATTGGGCATGTAATTTAGTGTTGTGCTCAACCACTTAGTAACATAGTACTCGACTAAGTTCAGGTGTGAAGCCACAAAGTTACAAATAAGGAAAACTAAAACACAAAGTAAAGCGCCTGTCTGGGTTCGAATTCGAACCCACGACCTATAATTCGGAAGTCGGGGCCGTTACTATTGGGTCACCACTGCCCTATATCTATGAACTAAAACCAAATTCACGTAGTACATAGGATTATTGGTATATCAAACTTATTGGCACACAGAGAGAGATATTGCATTTTTTTGTTCACGTGTTCATTCAACAACAGTATATTTTTCTATTTTTCTGGTGTCAAGACGAGCTATACAATAACACCCTCTATATTGACTTAACAAAGTATGTCTAAACGACTAATGGAAATGAAAACTTCCATCTTAAACTTATTAATAGGTTTTTCTTCTTCAAAAGTAAACGTTAAAGTTAAATTAAGTCTCCATATGTGAAAGCGTCTGGGGTGTTTGACCGGTCACAAAGATTGTATCAAAGCTGAGAGTTATGTTAACTTTTACATTGTTGAACTTAATAAAATTAATTAAAAGCTTTGTCGTTATTGTAGGAGTATGAATAACTCAAACAATTTGGTCAAAAAGCCATCTACATCAGACGAATGCTTATTACTTGCTACGTACCATAACATCGCGCCTGTATTCCCCGAAGGGTTAAGCAGAGGTGTATCTATACAGGATGTAAGGGTAAACACTCTTGTCATTCAAACCATGGGTAGTTAACTTAAATATAATAATAAATGACCGAACACAACAAAAAAAAAATGTTATTTTCATTTAAAGATTTTAAAAAGTTTCTATCTGACACCGTGCTTGCTACCGAAACAGCTGACTGAATAAGGGAGGGATCGCGCTCGCTGCCGGTCAGGTCACATCCCGTACCCCCGCCCGTGTTGAGACGCAAGTTCGTTGCCCTAGCGCATAGGGCAACGAACTTGCGTCTCTTGTGGTAAAATTTAGATCTAAAAAAATAAAAATAAAAGTTGTAATTTTCCATTGATTTTACGTTTTATAAATGAAACCAAACCACTGGTTGCAAGGATAACGGTGTTTACCCTAACACCCTGTAGAACACCCACATTTCGCCAGTTATGGTTTAAGTCCCATGTAATAGGGGGCACAAATCCAGACTCCAGGCTGCTACTGAGAAATTCCTGATGGATAAACCCAATAACACTGCGCGACCATTTTATTTTTGAGTGTGTGAAGTTATCAAATGACTTCTCCCGCTCTGGGCGGAGCGGGAGGGCATGTCAGACTTTTACTGACTAAAACCCACCCGTATTCCTTCAGTGGAAGGTAATAGGCCACGCGGGAGATCACCGATGAGGTGGACCGAACAAATAAAATCCGTGGTTGGAGGCCCTTTAAATGAATGCGCCAGACTGTCATGTAACAGAACCAGATGGAGAGAGATCGTGAGGCGGGCAACGACTACACCTGCGATTGGACAAAATCCATCGTGACCACGACCGTTCTGTCAAGAGCGAAACGAAGAAGAAGAAGATTCCTTAATTTTCCTATTACCAAGGGTCCCGGTACCCCTTTCGGATTTTCCCGCAACCCTGGCAGAACACTGCCCGACCTGTTAATCGAACCCAGGACCTCATGCTGAGTAGTAACGCTTGCGGACACTAAACCTACGAGGCAGTCAATTACTTGCTACAATTTCATAATGTACACACGGTTACACATCAAGCTATACATTTCCAGTATAAGCTGATCTCGCATTGTACGGAAATCCTATACAATGCGAGATCAGCATACTAGTCGTGTGTACAAGCTGTTTTAATTTTTGTTCGCGATAAACAAAAGATTTCTGCAACAATAGGATCCGCCCACGCAACTATGTCCAGGATCATTCATCACTGTGCTTTATTTAATGTTATTATTGTTATTAATTTATTAGGATTTACTAACACTAGGTTAAGAACATTACTACTAACAAATATGGAAGTAATTCTGAAATAAAATTTATTTATTTATTTATAAAGTGATACTGATAAGTGAACAAATTGCATTGTCTTCATTTCTTCAATTAATAAGGACATCCTTAAGTTTCTATGTTAAAGTGATAAGTGTGAACTGCTGAGCAGTTACAATCAGAATTAATCATATATGGAAGTAAGTGATCGTTTTCGAGATTAAGCCAATTTTCTTGGTTTATTCATAACCTTTTTAAAACCCGTTATAGAAACTTATAGACGTTACTGGTACTATTTCTCCTTTAGCTTCTTCTTTACGTGTGGTTAGTAACTAACCTGGTGTCTAAAACCATGTGCCTCTGACTTGGCTTCACATGCCCTCGATAAATTCTCTCAGGCATTTTTTTCCTCACGATTTTTTCCTTCACCGTCTTTGAAGTAATTGATAATTATAAAATACGCATATGAATTCGAAAAGTCAGTGGTGCGCCTTGGGTTCGAACTCGAGACCTATGACTTGGCAGTTTGACGGTAACACCACTAGGCTATCACTGCCCTTAGGTAAATATCTCGCCCGACGGGTTTTTTTGTATATCAATGTCTGACACGTTAACTTCCACTGCAAAAATGAGCCAGCTAAAGGTACAAAATATCTAATAACTAACAACCGTTTTTGATTGAAATGACTTCCTTTCAAAAGAAAAGCAATCGCACACGTTAACAACCATACACCTATCTTCCCAAGATTACGTAACAAACAGAATGCACACCCACACCTACAAGATGATTGCGTGAAACAATTCCCTCCAATCTCTGATATTGAAACCGCAATATCCCAGCACTATACTCGTATATCAATTATTCTGCATCCGATCCCCGCTCCGATTTCCTATACGATACGAACACGGAAACGATTTTATTGTGAAGCTTACTACGCCGTAGCATCAGCTTATCGTATGCCCTTGCACCCCGATATCCTGCCATTAATCACATGCAAACAAATAACTATAGTACTTTGTATAAATCCAACATAACTGTATTCTCTCTGTGCACTGACCGCTGTCGATAAATGCATTTCCCAGCTACTAAAGAAAGGCGGTGAGATATGCGAACAACACCGAGTAGAGAGCAAATGGAGTTCTGTTCAGTTTTGAAAAAGATTTACCTGTTATTCAACTAAAGATTGGGCACCAACATCGACCTTTATATCCTGCCATATCATTGATGTATTGAAATTACATTTTGAAATTGTATCTTTTTTTTTAAACTTGTAGTTACATTGTGTGGTGTTCCCTGTCTGTGCTAAATAAATGTATTTTCTTTCTTTCTTATTTGGATATTTTGGCCAACTTGTGTAATATTTTTCTCTATATTCGTAATAGCAAGAACTATGGATTAGTTCATGGCGTAATAAATATTGTGAGTGCCACGGTTGGGCTGGCTGTCCAAGTAATGCGTCCCGTGGAGGCCAGGCTAGTGAAGTTAAAGAGGCTTATATTCATACATATATAGAGAAGGCATCGCCTCACACATTGATTTTCCAATTCCATGCGCACTGTTTTTGTTCTTAGAACATTATCACTCCATTTATATTCTACTCTTCGCTACGATAGCAAGGTCGTAAATAAACGAAGTCCCTTAATCAAGTCCTTTGTTGTCTCGCCAGCGAGTTTACGAATACAATAAGAGGCTTACAGACAGGACGAATTAATGAAGATTAGACAAAGTTAGTGCTTGTAAGGTGTGTAGGGTACTTAGTTAATTGGTTGCTTTGTTAAGGAAGCTAAAAGTCTAATGTAGTTTTGTAAGAGCAAGACAAAGCACAGACCAAAAAAACATAGAATGCTTGAAGCAAAATCTTTCTGAGAAAAGCTTCGAATCGGTTGATATTACTGGTTAACGATTTGGAAATAAGAGAGTAAGTAATATCCTGTAATATCCTACCGAGATGATGGCATAAGATTGCAATCTGATAGGGACTGGGAATAAAGTTAAAACCACATTACCGTATCTGAAACCCTTCCAAGAATCTCGATAATTCAAATTGTACAATGCTGGTCAAAAGCAATGATGCTAGAGAGAAATGCATGCTGGTTACGTTTGATGATGGCGAGATCATGAGATGCTGACGATGAGAGACGATTAGGACCATTTGTGTAATGAAAATGACAGTACATGCAACTCACAAAGTGCACTGCATCTATAGGAGCTACGCACAAAATCAAAGCCATTGTCACAGGTGTAGCAAACGTCAATTCCTACAATACAATAGACGTAGATATATTTAGTAACCTATTCCACTTGAGTATTCTTCAAGAGTCATAAAAACCCTGTAAGAATGCGACACGTGTTTCACCTCTCAACGAGGCATCTTCAGCGCTGGACGCAAAATTTGTGACTGCGTCCAGCGCTCGGTGTGGTAACACGTCGCGTTCTGGTTCGCAATTGGTCAATCGTCATCCTGAGGATGCCTCGTTGAGAGGTGAAACACGTGTCGATTTCTTACAGGGTTTTTATGACTCTTGAAGAATAGTCAAGTGGAATAGGTTACTAAATATATCTACGTCTATTGTATTTTATAATGGATTTCAGCAAAGTCACGCCTGAATCAATTAAATGTCAATTCCTACGTCACTACGATCACCTGCAAGATTCCAACTAGCCAAGAAGATCCACAGGTCACAAAGGCCACTCGACAAGGAGTCAAGATTAATTAGGAAGGAGACTACAAAGAAATATGTTCCGAGAAATATTACAGAACAAAAGCTTTTGAAGTTAAGTGTTCGTGGAATGAGTGTTATAATTTCAAGAGGTGGATCTAGTTGCAAGAAACTTGGAGGAGCATCGCTCTTGTAATTAACGGTTTTTTAGATTACGCTCATTATGTTGTTAAAGGCTTCTTTCTTTATTGTCATTTTCACGTCTGATATCTGTGTGTATATGTACATACTCGTATATCGTATGATTTACACACATATCGTATGATTTCACTAATGAGTAAACCAATTAGTCAAGTCAACTCGCTTATTGCATTGCAATTTGCATTCATTTTATCGATTTTATTATTATTATATATATAATCGATTAGCGATCTCGTCGGTTAATTAAAGACTAATTTTCTTGGGGTTCATATACTTACCAAAACGTAGGTTTTAAGAAAAATCGGAATACATAAAAGAAACATTTCTGTGAGGCGATTTTTTTGCTCAAATCTCCTTTTTGTAAAGTATGAAGTGATACGAAAACACAGTATGGTTTGTATTGGCAGACACTTGACAGTGACTTTGGCGAGGCATAATCTACCAAAGGATTATGATAAGCTGATTTGACTAATTGTAATTGTCCACTGACCATCGATTGACTTCACTAATATTGCTTGTTTCCCCCTCCACTCCAAAACTCCCTTGTGCAAACTGGCGCGGTATCGCGGGTGCGACAGGCAGAGGTACCCTTGTCTCGCCCGGGATATCGCGCCTGTTTGTGGGAGCCTTTAACAAAACACCGACATCATAAAGGTTTAATACCTTAGTCCCAAGCCCAAGTCAATCAGCTGTTATACAGTTCGTGCAAAGTAATAGGTACATGAAATGTTTACACTTGTATCGATTGCTTATTGCACGCGATGCTTGAAAACTCATCCAAATCATGCACTGTTTTAAGGAACCTCTTCAGACGTACGAAGGGTACCGAGAAAACATAAACGTTATTGAAAACTGGTTTCTTTTTAACCGACTTCTTCAAAAAGGAGGAGGTTCTCAATTCGTCTGTATGTTTTTTTTTTGTGTGTATGTTACGCGATTACTCCGCCAATAATGAATCGAATTTGACGATTCTTTTTTTGTTTAGTAGGTCATGCTTCAGAGATGGTCCCATATAAATTTTATTAATTTTGCTTGCGTAGTTTTTGAGTTAGCTTCAATAATTACGTATTTTTCCCACTTTGCGTATGTAGATGATATTATTATCTTAGTTGAGCCCGTCACTGTTATTTACATAGCAGATAACGGTATACGAATTTGTGTGGGGTAGGTTCCACAACTAAAAAGTGAAAAATAAAAAAAAATTACAAAAAGATTTTTTTCGTTGTAACTTGAGTTGAATCTTGCTTGGTTACAGAAATACGAGTATATGGTAATAAAGGATATTTCTTAATTAGTCTGTTCGGTGCTGCTGTTTGGTTTGCGGTGTCATCAATGCAAGAGAAAGTGTTTCGTAATTCGATAATTAATACTTAGGAAACTTGATTGACTAGCTACTGAATAGGTATAGAATATTGCTAATTAGTTTGTTTGGTTTTGTCTGCCTTGGCTTGTCATCAAAAAGAAAGCGGCCCAAACTTCGAAAATATTTTTTTATAGGTAAGGAGGTCTAAATGTCTATGGGTAGCAGAGGACGTGTTTATGACGATAATGATGATGTAACAAAATGTTTTACATGTGATTTGGTCAGTCTAACATTGTAGTCTGTCTTTATCTTATCTCTACATATTGACATTTATCTTATAGGCCTCATATAATGAAACTAAGCTAATCTATTCCAACAAAAAATCTCTAGTTTTGTAAGAGCAAAACTATATCATTTTCTTTATCACTTTAAATATAATAGAGGGCCAATGGGGCCGAAAGGTTCTGGAGTGGCGACCGCGTACCGGAAGACGTAGAGTTAGAAGGGCCCTCACAAGGTGGACCGATGACCTGTTGAATCCGCCGAATGCGAGAACATACGGCGGTAGTTGGGGGAGGCCTATGTCCAGCAGTGGACGTCTTGCGGCTGAAATGATGATGATGCTGATGATCATGACATTATAGCCTCATCTACATCTAACTCCACAACTCACTAGTCTACTTCTTCTTTTCGAATCGATGATACAACATTCGTATAGTTAACTATGTCGAACTATCGTGATCATCATTTCTACGTCTCAACATAGCCACAAAACTCTCAAAGTACCTACTTCATAACAGCATCGCGTGTGCAATTCAAACCATATCGCGAGATATTGCGCTTTGCGCTTGCACAGAGCTAAACCACAAACCGCGGTATCGCTCGCTTGCGGACACTGCCCTGTCAGTCGGTAATTGGGCTATATTGCGACCGAACAAAGACTACATCTGTAGCTAGTGGGCTATAGATCATGCTGGTGGATGTAGTAGGGAATTTGCAGAAGCCCAACGCTGATAAAGTGGCGAATTTTTTTGGTAGGTGATTTGTAAGTAAGTAACGAAAACTGGCGAAATGTGGGTGCACCTCTGCTCTGAAGGGTTAACCCTTCAGGGACACAAAGCGATATGTTATGTAATGTAACGACCGGTCAGTATCCAGATGAACCGACGATATAGTTCAAATCAAAGATGGAACCACGGGTGAAAGAGACACAGATAGGACCAAGTTGGACGGAATAATTTCCCAGGTGTGATTGAGTTCCTCAAATGGTTTTGGTCATAATCCATACTATCCATACTAATATTATAAATTCTAAAGTAACTCTGTCTGTTTGTATGTTACGTTTTCACGCCTAAACCAATGAACGGATTTCGACAAAATTTGACGAGGAGATAGATGGCACCCTGGGGAAGGACATAAGCTACTTTATATCGACATACCGCGCGGGCGAGGCCGCGGGCAGAAGCTAGTAAAGCCGTAAATACTTATGCGAGATAATATGTAACTGCTGAGCTTAAGAGTTTAATGTTAAACTATTTACACATTGATGATCGATCATTTTATATTTATTTTATGACAGCGAAAGCTCCTTCTAACAGCTCATCAACTTTTAAAGTAAACAAAACGTTCAGCAGTATACTTTTATACCTGATATAAAAAAAAAACATTTTATTAATTAGAAAGTATTCAAAATCGCGGTGACCTTTTCACAATGTCCAGAATGAAAATATATTTGCGAAAGCGTGTTATAATCAATCAAGATAAAGTTGTTAAGGTATAAGCTGGTAGGATAACGAGTATTTAGATAATCCTGGTGGAGAATAATCTTTAACTCCTTGATAATGAACTGGCTGTGTCGAAAATTCTGAAACAGCGACGGATTGAGCGGTTATGCCTGAAAAGGCGACCTGTTGGTGAAGTTCTTCATCATCTGCCATCATCTGCCTAGCCTTTTCCCAACTATGTTGGGGTCGGCTTCCAGTCTAACCGGATGCAGCTGAGTACCAGTATATTACATGGAGCGACTGCCTATCTGACCTCCACAGCCCAGTAACTGGGTAATACGATACCCCTTGGTTAGACTGGTTGTCAGACTTTCGTGCTTCTGACGACTCGTAACGACTGTCAAAGATCCACAAATGACAGCCGGGACCAACGGCTTAACGTGCTTTCCGAGGCACGGAGGAGTCTCGGTATGTGAAATGTCTGTTGGTGAAGTTCTTCTCATTATTAATTTAGCCGGCTCGAATCCACTGCTGGACATAGACTTCATTTAATAAATAAAAACATTTACTATGGAGCTTATAAATCTCTATGTTGTAGACTTCATTTAATTCATTCAGCGTTGAAACTGAATAAGGGTATACCTACTACCGAGGTGGAAGCGAGAAGCACAGCACAGATCGATGTGGCTACGCTTGGGGGAGGCCTATGTCCAGCAGTAGGCGTCCTTCGGCTGAAATGATGATGATACCTGCCATCTAAGTCTTTCATTTCAGTTAAGCTAACTTTTGACTATGAGATACATATTACATCTCGAGACATAAATTAATATCGCTCACCGTACTTTTAAATGGAACCGTTTACACTGAAACTATAAATGTTTTTTTCTCATAATGAAAAGTCAGCTTTACGCTTAAATTTCTCTGTTTTCTAGGTATTTCAACAACGATAGCCCTTTTGAATTCTGTACAAATTCATGTAAGATTTCAAAAGTCGGAAAATCTTTCGGCTGATGATAATGTTGAACAGCAATAGAAAACTGTACTTCTGCTAATTTCTCCTGTGTTTCAATCTGGTAATAAAGCACCTACTTAAAGGGCCTGTGGGCGATGCAAAGGACAGAATGTTATCTCATAGGGCTATTTCGGTAGCTCTGACGCGTTGTCCTATTGACGTAATTGCTGTATTCAAAAGTCCTTTAACGCTAGGGATTTAAGGTTTAATCTTGATGGAGCAAAGGATTTGATCCCAAGAATAGTTCAGAACAGCATTGTCATCACTTGTTAATAATAGACCAACGAGGTAGTCAAGTCGAGGCAGTGTTTTTCAATCTTTTTGAATACGCGACACCTTTAGAAGTTAACAAAGTCTAGCGGACCCCTAGGCCCTAGGGTCATTCCTCTGACTGCATTTGTATTTAGGTGTGAAGTGTAGGACCTAGAAACACTTGCCTTTTTTCTTTTGTCCACGACCACCTTTTTTTTTCTTTTTTTGATGTTGTTAAATCATCTAATGACTTCTCCCGCTCTGGGCGGAGCGGAAGGGCGTGTCAGACTTTTACTTACTAAAACTCACCCGTGTTCCTTCAGTTGCCTATTACCAAGGTCCCGGTATCACTGGACGTGATTAAAAACTTGCCGACTGAAATTACGTCAATTTACGTCAGGCGCTGAATAATTTGACAGGACGACTAAACTAAAATTTATCTTCTGTCCTTTTCTTAATGAAATAGAAAGAAAAAGATAGAATAGAATAGAATACTCTTTATTAAGTACACCAAAAAAAATACAGATACAAATGTAGAAATTGATAGATGCACAGAACCTTTTAGTTTAGTTTGCGTGAAGTCAAGAATGTTGATTATTTTGTGTTGTAAGTGCAACTTTCGAGACATTCAACACCAACTGTAACCATACGTGGATTATCTTGACTGATTTCATCTGAATGGCGTAATCTGATATTTGACTTTCAATAATTGTTTAAACTTTTACGTAATGCTTGTTATTACGAAAGAGGTTCAAAGGTGAGTTGATCAATAATAATGTATTATATTAAATTCTTTTAAAAACATGATATCGACACCTTTTTTGGTCACCACGAAAATGGCCCGTCTCGTTGTTCCAGTGGTGGCAAGCGCTACTACTGAGCATGAGGACCTAGGTTCGATTCCTGAGTCGTGCAAAGTGTTATGTGTTGTTTCCATCTTCGAAATCTCAGTAGCAGTCCGGTGCCTGAATTTATCCCCAGTTGATGGAAATAAGCTCGCCCGTATTACTTACGCCTCTGCCAAACCCTTTGAGGAATACAGGCATAATGTTATGTAATAGCATGAATTCGACTCCTTTATTGTTCACCAACAAAATGCCCAAAAATAGACTGGTAGAGGTGATTGACCATAAAAAAGTACCAAAGTATCAATTTAGGCTATCTAAAACTCCATGACGCTTGCCCTAAAAAAACTTGCTACTGTTTTCATATTTACCAGTTACCGCTCCACTACCCATACCCAATATTATTTTAATTCAAAGTCAATACCACTGAGTTCAATGACTTTTTAATTAGTTTTTTTTTTCTCACCTTCCTACTACTACATACTCTACATATATGAGTCAGTCACGCCTCTAACATATATAATGGAAAGGCAGCTGGTGTCAGATTGCAGGCATTGCTACTGACCGAGAATGTGGAAATGAAATGAAATGGTTTATTCTGTAAATAGGATATTGGAATCACTTTTACACGTCATATTAAAAGTTGTAAAAATAAGTTAGATGAGGTTGGCGTTTCCTATCTGACTTCTCTGAGAACAAAGGCCGAAACTAACTCAGAGGTCGCCGTCTCTTTTAAAGTCCAGACATAATCTTGGTCAGGCAATATAATGACCATGTAGATTTGAGTCTGAAATGGTGTTTTGTGGAAAGAACCACACAGATTTTAGTGGACCTGTCCAGACAGTGCAAGCATTTGTCTGTACTAATGGAGCTCAACTCAGAACTTAAGCAGCTCAACGAGCGTAAACGTAAGCACTATAGAAGGGTTTTTGAAAATTCATCCCCTTATGGGTTTGTATGGACGTTCGCTAATTTTGAACTTAGAAATATGGAAATGAAAACTTAAGATTTATATTTATAAGCAAAAAATTTGTTGTAAGTATCGTCTTTTGAAAACTGTACCCTAAAGGCTCCCGCAGACTGGCGCAACGCGAAGGTGCGGCGCGGTTCTGGTAGAATAAATTTCATGAAAATAATGTTCTACAGTACAGGAATAGCTTCGCGCCTATCTGCGGGAGCCTTAAGGCTCCTAAGAATTTGCCGATCGGAAATTCATTCGGGCACGTGCCTTGTCTTTTAAATGATTTACCTACAAGAAATAATCTAGGGTACAAAAAAAAAAAACTACCTTTCATCTTTTCGAAGCCGAGAAACTCGATTGGTCATCCAATTACAAATATTTATGCGCACAATTAACATATCTCTAAGGCTGTCATCTTTTCCACTTACTAAACCACACTTCTATAGAACTAACGGTCAAAATAAAGGTCACCGAATGATCATACACTTGTTGAGATTTCACTCTCATCATACTGTCATCAGTAAATAGGTTTGAACACCATTAGTGGGGTCAATGACACCGGCTGGGCGTTCACCCCATCAGCTGACCGCATGTTTATGATGTTCACGGTAAAACTATTGAATTTTTATTGTGAATTACTTACAATGACAATAATTATGATAGTTAATTGTGATATTTAAAGAAAAACTTTTTTTTTTTCAATAAAAAACTAAATAAATTATCGGTGGAATCATGGCAGTAAAGTGTTATATCGCCCTTTTTGACTCATTAAGATAATTATAATGTTTACGGTCTTTAATATTTAAGTGACTAATAGATATGCACTATTGACGACAGAATCATACGATCCAAGAATCGTCTTGCGTCAAAGGTAAAGTCAAACGCCAAGTCTGACTACATTTTCGGAGAAATGCCACAGACTGATTAATTAAAGTTCGCCAAAAGCCAGTGCAACAACGTCCATGAAGTCTTAAATCAAATTCAATTTTCTGAACTATGAACTAGGAGATAATTACGATATTTTCTTAGAATCAATTAGAAAGCCAAACCATAAGCCACTAATGGAAACTGACTAGTTTATTCACACCTACAGCTTTCCCACACGTGTTTCCAATGATTTATATAGATGACCAAAAATATTGTATTCATTAGAACCAGGAATGGATTGGATTAATTATCGTGGACTTTTATGAATTTCTTGATTGATAGTTCGAATGATTTAATTAATGAAGCACAAATATTAAACTTAATTGTTAAAACAGTTAGAGATTGACGTAAACGAGAGCTAAACAGATGCTTCATGATATCGTTCGTAATCAAGAAAATTATGGTTACTTTATAATTTATATCATACAAAAATATATGCCATGGTAGTAGACAGTCTCCTTACTTTAATGGGATACTTCCCACTCGATTTGCCCTCAGAAACTGTCAATGTCAAAATAGTCGGACCATTGCAGCAAGAATTATTCAGGTACACTGTGACATCATTGCGAATTCAATTCTCATTAAGCAAGTTAATTATTCAGTGTTTTAGCTAATGACCGCGTTATTATGTATGGCCACAGATAATGCAGGAAATTTAGGCCAGCGATACATGCATGCGCTTAAAACCAATTACTGAGTTAGGGCGAGGCTACATTATTCTCAGGTTATAGATCAAACAGAACCTAATAAATGTTGCCGACATTTTTGGAACACTGTTAATTGCTAAAACGACAGCTTATTTTTCATTTCAAATTAAAAATGCCAAATTAGTTCATCTTTGATTAATTTCTTTAATTTATTTCGAATCTGGTTCATATTTTGGAAAGGACATTAATATCGTCTAAAAGTCATTAAAACCGATCGGAAAGCCACCTTGATACGTTTTCATATGAAAATATATTGTGGTTCAGTTATGTGGTCCAATTGGGTGGTTATAACGGTTATTACTCGACATAACTGTCAAAACCTCGTTGTTAAGAGGTATCATTAACAGGCTTAAGACAATAATAATGAAAGGCGTTGATAAACAAGCCCCGAAAGCCTCGCATGTGCTCAAGCCTTTATCAAAAATATCGTGATTACCACGCATCGTTGTCGTCGCGTGACGTGCCTCTATAATGAACGAGTTGACAAGTCAGATAATTAAACGCAATGACAACACTAACCATAGTACAGAGTATGGCAACACTCCTTGTTATGATCGAGAGCACACCTGGGAATATCAACCTTAGGACACTAGCTATGGGGTTCAAAATCCTGTGATAGTTTACATAGGTAATGATGATAATGTTGCCGTGTGTAAATATAGTTTACAAAAGAATGAATGAAAACTCTTTAGTGATTCTGTATTGATGGTCTTCCTTTGTAAGGGGTCATAAAAACAAGTATGCTAAGGAATCGTATGGCGTCCACCTGATCGGGTGATTGTAAGCAAACACTTGGTTTCCTTTGTTCGCTATTAATTGTTATTTGTTGATGTAATATGAGGTGTTGAGATAAAAGGAGACGTGGACAGTTGGACTTGCGACATTCAGGACATGTCGTGAACATAGTTCATAAATTATAAGTACCTATAATTTATATAGACATTTATGTTATCTGCTTGCGAAAAGTTTTATAAACAGGCATCAATTGTAACCTAGAGATGATTAGAAAATTATTATCCTCCTTCTAGGGCAGTTGTTTGCAGGAGTCTTGGTTATATATTAAAAAAAACACAAAAACAAAACACGGTACAGCTCGACACGTAACCCAAGGGTCAGGATTTTATAAGCTGAACTTTGCTAAAACTTGCTAAACAAGAAAATGGAAATTGCTTAATTTGCTTGCCTTCAAACCTTACGAAAACCGAAAATCCTTTACAAAATATTACAAACGAATTTCTTCAAATCATGCGCAGGCTGAGCCGCCAATCCGCCTCTATGAAGCAACCTAATAGGATGTGCTAGTATCTGTGGCGGAAGCGGTTACTGCCACGCGACGTTGCGCCTGAGTTCACTAAATGGTAACATGGCGGGCGCATGCGCGTAGGGTTACCAACAGTCCAGATTTGTCCGGACATGTCCGGCTTTTTGCACCCCGTCATTTCTCCTCGAGTTTTAGACAAAAGGGGATTTTGTTTTTAAATATAAAAAGTTCGCCTCGTACAGGACTTTGTTTTTTATTTTTACTTTTTTATAGATATAAGTAACAACCTTTTTTTTATATTTCTATGATTGTGTTTAGTTTAGCGCGAGTCCTAATAAATACTTTTACTTTTCCTTTCTTTTATATGATTTCTGGAAAAATAAATATTAAAATGTGAAAAGGCCGCCAATATTCGTTTTTTTGCCAGCACGCGTATCATGACCACCGTAGAAACGGATTTTGTCGGCGGAAGAATAGACAAAATGACAGATTGTGATTGTTTATCTGTCTTTTCAAATTTCTTAATGGTCACCCTACAAGCGCGTTGTGTAACGCGGGACGACCAGGGTTCCGGTTTATCGGATGCATTGTGTGGTCGGTACTTTGAGGTTTATTTTGATGATAATTGAGCTTAAAGTACTTTTGAAGTTGAGCTATTGTGAGTGGTGGTGCATTTACTCAGCATTGGGATATTATAGTTTAGTAACAGACAATTTGTTTCAATGCTTTCTCTTTAATTTTCTTTTGTCTGTCATTAATTTCAGGTTCATCAGCAATTCAGACTCATCGCATCAACTATTCTTTAATAAAAGCCCACAGTGAATAAAACAAAGGAAGATATGCGCCATGTCATGGACAAAGGAAATAGCCATAATAACAGGATGAGGATGCACGCTGCTTGAAGAGTCGGTCGATCGGTCGGCCATGGACAAACAGAGAACTTTAAAAGATGAACACTCAATTAGTAGACAAAATTGCCCCAGCTATTAAGCTTATATTGGACACTATAAGTATCCACCTCCAATGACACGAAATCATAAGAGAGTGAAAGAGCTACCAATATACATTTCAAATTAAACAATCTACAATCTACGCGACCACTAAACCAGTGGTGTATTAATGAAATAAAAATTAATGAACCAATAAAAAGTGAAACTTTAAATAGCTCTTTTACCGTTTCATTACTTAATGAGCAGTAAACGTTTTGTTATAGCTTTTGGTACAAGGCAGGAGTCTATCAACACTAATGTTTTGAAACCAACTGCAGACTGGTCGTAAAAACAGAATTAAATAGGCACGACATTATGCTCACACTGTACCAACATACTTCCCACAATAAAGCCACTAACAGGCGGCCTTACATTATGTACCCGAAGCATTCCAACCGAATGTAATATGCACCAAACTGTGAAGCAGACGGTCCACGTCAGCTTGCAGATCCCTATGCATTTAATGCAACGCGAAGCGCTTCTAAAACTATCCGTCTAATAACAACGATGCCACATTTCAACCGCAGCAAAAAAGGGCAAATTAAATCTGGCAGCACAAGGACAGGTTCAAAAAGACGGAACGGGACAGCGATATCATCGTTGATGGCATCTTTGCGAGTTAAGGCGAGACAAATCTATTTAAGCTCAGCCTGTTAAGACATGAAATCGGATTGGAGACAGGGACAGAGATATCTGAGTTCCTTTGGGAAAAAAGCGTCGAGTTGCAGTCGTTTGAAAGCTACCGGGAACGGGTAAGGTCGTTGCCATGTAAACAGAAAAAAAATGGAGATCTTTTGTAAGAGATTAGCCGCCAAAAATGAGGAGTGCTTTCTGGTAAACAAGATCTCAGCGGACGCGTGTTAAATCTGTAGACAGTATCTAATTTTCTCTTTAAAGCTCGATGTGGAAGCCTTATCTCATGGCTCGGTAAAATGTTCACCAAAATAAAATATAAGGTGTAATGGAGAGGGTTTGTAAAAAACGCACCGGACTCACACCCTCGTAAATGAACAGCAGCCCTAATGGGGTTTGCATCGCCCTATGTAATGGGGTCGGATTCGCAAAGGGTCCGTTAATCGATTTAGGTATGTAATGTACGTACTGAGCTGTTTCAAGTGGTACATTTATATGTACAAACCATAATCTCGTTCAGTTCTCTAGAGTTGAGTAAACTTTACTCAGTTCAACGAAATTAGATGAAGATTGAATCATTTTGAAAAGCATCCAAACAGGGGTCGAAACACTCTGCTAGTGAATTGCCAGACAATTTTCCAAGAAAGCAATAAAGTAATTTATCTGGACGTGCGATCCCGTGAATATCTCGCGTGAGACTAGGCTAGTGTACCGAAACACACGTGATTTTTACGCGCACTATTTATAAGCTGCTAATGTGAGCAGCTAGCGGTGTAGCCAAATGTTTGAAGCGAGAAATTATCGATATCGATAAATCACTAACACAATAATAACAATGTTACAGATTAGCTCCAGACAAGACAAAAGGGTGAATACTAGATTCTGACGCTAGCAAATGAAGTATTGATGTGCATTAGAGAACAATAGGAATACCATCAACCTCATTAATCCACCTGCTCTGCGTTATAGGTAGATAAACCATTATTTTGACACAGTTATTATATGTTCAGTAAATTCTGCGACTGCAATAGTTTGTCTAGAAACAAAGCGATTGTGGTTTGGTAAGTCTAGTCTGCTACGCTAGCCGGGGATATAATTCAAAATTAATCCTCGGGGCAAACCAAATTACATTACTTCTCAACCTAGGGTATAAGCCGTTATCTCTTAAGCTTTAACGGTCCCTATTACAGCATATTGAATCAATATAACGACCACAATAAAATTATCGTGGCCGAGTAAACATCAATCTATTTCCAAGTCAGTATGAGTATTTGATTAATCATCGTGTTTTTGCTTTTCCACGCTAATTATAACACACTAGCGCTTCCTCAAACGCACAATAGTGTACACATGAATTATGTATCTTAAGTTTCAAGGATGCTTATTGTTTAGAGATTTAATGCGTTAAAATAAGTAAAGATTGAAGAACAAAGGGTCCACAATAGGTGGCGATTGGTTTCGACTTATTATACAGCAAAATAAACGACAACAGAACATGTGGAGCTCGCAATATACGTAAAGCTTTATGGAGATGGCGTAGCGATGTTATGCTGAAAGGGAACCCCTGTTACTGGCTCTGAATACTGAGATTGGGAAGTCGTATGCTACAATAACCTGTTTGTTTTGCTATTGACTTCAAGGAAAGTTAATGTTGAAGGAGAAATGTTTAGAAAGTAATTAATTATGTTGGTTTCGTTAATTAAAAAACTTAACAAAAGTGCTTGTTCGAGACCTGCAGCTTTTGCAGGAAATGACAAATTCAACTTGCCACTTTGTACTTGTAACGTTGTACTTAGCTTTGCTAGGTGAATTTTAAAATCATATTTTTTAACAGGACTTGTACTCTTCAATTATAATCTGTAAGTATCAGAAGATAAAACATAATTTTATCGATAAAAGCATATCGATATTTGTGCATCCCGATTATCTAAAATTAACGTCAGTCGACGATCAATGCACAAAGAGAATGGACTTGTTTGAGATTTTTAAAAACTCTGTTATTTTTTTATTACAAAAATAACCGTTGAGTAATCAGTAACATTCGAGAAAAACAAGAATTCTATATGACATTTCCACCATAAACAATGATCTAAATTAAACCAAACTCGTCCTACAAAATCGAAATAAATAATTTCTACATAAATTAAAATGTTCATTAAGTTATTTTAAGAAATACATAAATAATAGGTGTTCGCGTGCGTCTGTACTGACGTCACAGATCCACGGTATACAGTTACCAGTTTACAGAACAAGATTCTATAGAAAAGCGGAACAGTTTCGAATTTCATTATGTAGTTACAGCATCTTAAAATAACGTTACTTGTTTAACTAAAATATAACACTTTCGTGAGATCTCCTTTGTTTAGTAATCGAGTTCTTGGTGGTATTTTAATAATAATATCTATTGAAAAAGATTATATTAATATCTATATAGAATCAATGGCTCATTATACTTAAATCTTTTTACACATACTTAATTCATGAATTGATTGGAAGAGCTCGTGGCTAAGTAATCAGGTTAAGCTACGCTTGCCGCGGTGGATGGGTGACCATCTTTACATACCGAGACTCCTCTGTGGCTCGGAAAGCACGTTAAGCCGTTGGTGCCGGCTGTCATTAGTGGGTCTTTGACAGTAGTTACGGGTCGTCAGAATCCCGAAAGTCTGACAACCAGTCTTACCAAGGATGGTTGTGGAGGTCAGACAGGCAGTCGCCTCATGTAAAATACTGGTATATTCAGCTGCATCCGGTTAGACTGGAAGCCGACCCCAATACATATAGTTGGGAAAAGGCTAGGCAGATTGATTTTTGAACTTCACTAGTGCTCCTATTCTTTATGTAACTCGACATTTAATGTATTGCGCGATCGTATTGTTACTAATACCTATGTACCAACATCAGTACGATTAATTACGTCACTATTTACTAACTGGACTGGACTGCCTTGTTGGTCATATGGTTGCATGCGCTACTGTAGGGCATGAGGTCCTAGGTTTGATTCCCAGGTCGGGCAGTGTTATCGGGTTTATCCATGAGTAACAGCCCGGAGTCTGGATTTGTACCCGGTTTTTCGTAAACCCGCCCCCTATTAGACTATTCGTTCCCCAGCCTACTCTCTCATAAATACGTACAATAAAGTCTGCAAACTCTGTGAAATCAAAAATACAACTTCGTTTAGTTGCAAAAAAATAATAAAGAAAATGTTGCAAAACTCTGGTTACGACGACTCGGAACAATTAATATAAATGCCCTTGACCTAACACTAAATCAATGATGCACAATGGGAACAAACACGCAAACATACACACACACTCACATACACAACACACCACACCCACATCACACTTAAACAAACAAAATACCATACAAAACCTGAAATCACTATTGTTTAAATTCCACGTTGTAAGTCGTACCCCGAGCCCCAAGATACAGACTAACTGTCTAGTTTGGGGCTCACTGTTAAACAATCTGTGTAACCTAGCTATAGGTAATATTGTAATCTGCAAACCTGCTAAATAATTTGTAACCTTGTTTTGCTTATAGGTAATATTGTATAGCCTGTAAACCTGCTGACTGTATTACCTGGACAATAAACAATTTTCTATTTTCTATTACATGTGGGACTAAAACATAACTGGCGAGTTGTGAGTATAGGTCCACCTCTGCCTAACCCTTCGGGGATTACAGGCGTGATGTTATGTTAACGTGTGCGTTAACGTTACTAAATATCACTGTGGTACCGACTGCACCACATTGATTAACGTTTTCATAGATCATGCCGTGCGTGTCAAACTGTTTCCAATACATGATTAATATTTTGTGCAATTACAATAAGTTAGTATTTATGCAGTTAATTACAAAGTGAAATGAGTGTGATGATTCGTCAACTGTTTGTGTATACGATTTGATTAAATATTTAATCGTACAATATTTCAGATATTAAGCCTGATACACATGGTGCGATTTAATTGCCTGCTACATACCATAAATAAGCAGCATTAAAAGTTGCAAACAGTGTTTAGACGGTGCAAATCGTTTGTTGCTTCATGCCACAGGCAAGAAATTTTGGCTTATCAAAAAGGTCTTAATGTAAACTGAAATACTTAAAATAAATACTCAAACCTCTTTCATTTCGGTCTCAAAAAAGTTTTTACAAAAATTACCATCTTTTTTTATTTTCCTATTAGCATTGCAAATCGACATTGTATAAGGCCTGCCTACACAAACGACAATAAATAATATTGTCATATAACTTGGTAAGCCATAAATCAATATTCAAAACAACTTGTAAGTCGCTTCATGCCTTCCTAGGTAGCTGTGTAGCTTCCCAATCATTGACCATAATGCCTGTTTTTTTTTTCTTCTTGGCCGATCTCAAGGTCGAATTTCTAAGATATAGTTGCCAAGTGACGTTCAAGGAAACGGTAGCCAGGGCGTTGGCACTAGTTCCTTAAAGCTGGTATTGCGATAGCGCGATTTTATGGTAAGTATATTATATAAGCTTTTTTTATGGTAAGTATACTAAGTGCTCCTGAACTAAGATTTAAGTGTTTCGATTTTTATGTTAACACTTCTGTAGTTTTCCTTATTATTCAGCTTTATTTAAGTACATTCATTTTATGAATGTTGTTCCTTTTGGAGAAAGCAAGTCGAAGTCCCTCTCGTAGAGAGGAGGCCTGTGTCCCAGCAATGGGAACATTGCCTGATTATTGTTTTTTTTTGTTGTAATTCGAAGTTTGATAGCGTGATGCATGATTATTATTTTAAACAATGATAAGAATCTAATGAATAACAATAATTAAAAACTTGGTGGATTTCCTAACGCCTATTCCATGTTATTTATTCAATGGTTAATTAAAGTAAACAGTAGAGAAACGAAGCGTGAAAACTATAACGGAATCTAAAGTATTTAATTACGAACATGTTGTTGTATTCAATTTGTTGTTTATTCAGATAAAGGCCACCGGGGTTCGTTTTTAATTTAATAAATGTTGTTACCTATAATTGGGAATTTTCCTTACCTTGATATATTAACAAAAAAATAGGTTTATTAAAGCACTTGGTACACTTGTAATAACTGAAAACCAGAAAAGAGATGACACAGCTGATTTTATTCGGGATTTCATGGTTGTTTCTACAGTAAAAGTTGTTCATAATGATGACCAAAATGACCTTTTAAGTGGTTTTCAGTGATTTCAATTATACCTGGAAGGCAATTCTCGCGCATGTCGCATGCGTTATTGTCATGCGACTCGTACTTTTCACTCGTAAAAATCTACTTTTCACTCGTAAAAATCAAGTCAAGCTATTCTCGCCATGTCGGTTCGAGCATTTCTCGCAGGATGCCACGCGACATGTCTTAGTTTACATGCGACATGCAAAGAGTGGTCGGGAGCAGTCGATATGTTGTCGGCAATCGTACAAACGTCAAATATCATTCATTATTGTGTCAATTGAAGTGAAAGAACATTGAAAATATTTTATTAAGCAAATTATTTCTAGAAGCAAAAATGAGTGACGAATTTTTAGTTCAATTCATCCAAAACATCGTAGAAGACGCTGCAAATGCCACAATGGAGCCACTACGTCGACAACGTTCTGATATTCTGGATACTGTGGACCCATTTGACCTTAGCGAGGCAGTATTTAAAAAGCATTTCAGATTAAATAAAAATCTAGCAGAAATGCTTATAACAATGATACAACCGGTGATAGAATGCAGAACAAATCTAGACGTTACAACAAAGGTTAGTATAAAATATGGTTGTACGGTAAGCCTACTAACATTATCTCTTCTTTCCTGACTCAGCTGATACAACAAGAATAAAAGAAAGTTCGAGTACGAAAACTAGACTTTTCTTTAATTTTTGTTTCCTATGCTTGTTGTGTGTTTGCACATAAATAGTTTATCATCTGCCTAGTCTTTTCCTAAGTTGGGGTCGAACCAGATGCCGCCGAATACCAGTATTTTACATGGAGTGACTGCCCATCTGTACTCCACAACCCAGTTACACGTACTACGGTACCTTTTGGTAAACCTGGTCCCAGGTCCCAGACTATAAATTGTACAAATAGGTATATACATTTAATGAATAATTGTGTTATTGCAGGTGCCTTACATTTTTTGGTACGGGAAGCTACCACAGGGAAGAAGGAAGGGGGGGGGGGGAAGTCCACAGGAGTTGCTTTGCAGGATAATAGTATCTACTGATCAAGAACATTTTTTAAATAAGAAGAATTCTTTTTTTATGACTTAGAATATTGAGATCGGAAGTGGATGCAAAGCCTTTCGACAATGATATTTAAAAGCTGAACTAAGCAAATGCTTTGGACGCAAGTGTTACAGTTTTGTTATGAAATAAAACATGTTTTTAGTTTTCAATATTGATTTATTGATTTTCTTAATTTTCAATGTCTTCTTTTATTAAAATATTGTCGGGAAACTGAGCTATCTATATAATAGCCCGTTCAGGATGACCATCAGGTAAGGGACGAGAGCGCCTGCCTTTTCTTCTTGTGATAGAAATGCCACAACACACCGAACAAAACTGATTGATGACCCAGCTGACGCTCACCAATGTTGTGCTTGTTTCTGTTATTCAATTCTATCAGTATGTAAAAGGTTGATGGATTTTTGGCAAATTTAGTTATCAGGTTTAAAGGTTCATAAGCTATCAGTGTTCTAATCATGTGCAAAGTAGAATAATCCGTTATGAACGAGCCAAGTCTTTAAAATCAGGAAATTCAGAGAAAGTAAAGCCCCAATAAAATAAGAAAATAGAACGGAGCGAAACCACAGAGTACATTTTTACTTCAGACGTCCTGTCAGTCAACACAACACTGTCGAAATTGACAGAAGAATAGAATCTTCTGTCAATTTATTAAGACATTGTCAAAGTGTGTGGGAGGTTTTATTTGGGCTGCCATCAACAAAGAAAATATATGTACTAACATTAAATAGTTTATAATTTTTCTCTTAAATGACCCTCCCTTTAAGAGAAAAATAATAAACTATTTAAAAATATTATTTTCAATAGTTCCATATTTTTGTCGCTTTTATTTAGGTGTAGTTTGGTGCGGGTTAGATTTTTCTTCTTATAAAAAACCAACGTCCCCACAAAAAGCGGACACCTCCTTTACCCCACAATTTGTGAAAAATTTACTTCACAATTTGTGAAAGTGGAAAACAAGATAAAGTCTGAAAGTGACTGATAAATCGATTATCATCGGTATAGGCATGTGATGTATGGAAGAAGACATGCTCCTGCTATCTAATTGCGTAACACATTTTCCTAAATGAATATGACTAATCTGTTTCATTTTGTCACTTCAACAACATTCAATTGCGTTATTCACGTTGTTAAGCAATTTTTTTTCGAACTTCTGTAGCAATGGATTAGCAATCTGTTTCAAAATGATTCAGATTGTCATTGATCGTGTATTACGCAATTGGGCTGATGCTGAACTCAAATAAATTGCGATTTGGGCAAGAGGTTGACGATGGATGATGATGATGTGATTTTAATTACCTACCATGTCTTATGTGATAGTACCTTTTTTCTTGCTTTATGAGTAAATACAACATGTTTATTTGTAATTAGCTTTTATTGATTTTAGTCTCTATTGTCTTGAAATTAAACAAGCTTCGTATGAATGTTTCGCTAAAAATTAGAAACATTCATACGAAATTAATGTTTCTAATTTTTATCGGTTTTGGTGTTGGTGTCCAATCTGTTCGTCCTGTAGCTACAGTCCAATACCGACGTAAATTATCCTCTTCAAGAAAACTGCAACAAACCATTAATCTTTTAGATATATAATAATACACACTGCAGAATACATATTTCCCATAATAGTGGGTAATAATTTATAGAAAAGTTTGGCAACACCAAAATTCTTGTTAGAATTTAATCATTGTTAATTTTGCGCTTTTTATCGATGATTTTACGTCTAGGGTATATTATACACAATGTATAAACACAATAAAATGTTATTGCAAGCCTAATAACTGATAAAAACGGGTGTACTTACGAATGAAAAGACAAGTCGGGCATTTTCCTTCCACTATCACTTTTACGCCCTATAAACAAAACAGCGCACCATGCTTTAAAAAAAAGTGTTGGTCTAAATTGTTCACAACATAAAATAACATAAATTTATTAACTTAGAACACATAAAAACTGAATTTTTCAGGAAGATGATAATAACTGTCAAACTTTGTTTATCAAAATATTGAGCTATTTAAACGTGACACGCGCCGTGAAAAAAAAATCCCATCTTTCTGTCTCATTTCTTTACACGACATCGGCATATTATGTTGCTCTTTTTCTTGTGTGAATGCGACAAAAGTTATCAATTAGTCTCTAGTTTTCTCTGTCTACGTTTTGGACGTAACGGAAATTGCTGACATCACAGTTGTCAAAATCAGTCAAGTGCATTCCGTTGTTGATATTTTAGAGAAAACTTATTAAAAAAAAATCATAAAATGGTGTTACGAAATTCATAATGTATTATTTTTTGATAAATGTTTATGAAATACATATAAAATGTTGTTCAAAACCTTTTATACGCTTATCAATCATTTTTAATATTAAGAACATCTATGGTTGCGTTTAAAAAGTATCACCGTTACCTGTGTGGAATGGATCGCTACGCGAGACTTTTAAAGTGCGTTTCATCTAATAATTCCTATGCCGTAATGTTGGCTCCACTAGTGCAGGACCAATACGAATAAGCTACGCCGCTACCTAATACGTCTGTTTTAAAATTTAACTGTGGAGCCAACATTATGGCAAAGGAACTATTTGATGAAACGCACTCTAATGGCAACAATATTATCCTTCGATTCGTGCTGTACGAATGCCTTGTAGGAGAATGTCACCATTTTATATGCGACATAGAGAGACGAGTGATAATGTCGAAAATGACATGTACGAGTGAAAACGCGAGAATTAGCCTCCTGGTAAAGTAACTTTTATTCATTCAATTTTTATTCAATTTTTTTCACTTTTATTCATGAATTCCTCAATTTCTTTACTATAAGTAGGTTAGAGCAGATGTTTGACTCGTGAATCGCCACCACGCAGGCATACCTATTTTCTATAGTTTTCCTTATGGCAAGGTTTAGTTTTAGATCATTTAGCGGTTTTCCGGTCCATCCGAACAATGGGTTTGTTTGTTGTACCTAGTAGATACATTTTTTAATCTTATATTTTGAATTGTTTTTGATTATTTTTCATTTGACATTGTTCTCACATATAGAAGAACCAAGAATACTGTACCCAGGATTTTGTGATATCTATATCCATTTTTAAAAGAGTGTCCTTGGAGTTTCTTGCCCGTTCTTCTCCATAGAGATCTACGATTTGGAATGGGCAACTAGCTTCAACTTTTTGACTAACTGACCGATTCTTTGACAATTCAAAAGTGCCTGTAAATGGTTTAATATAAATGTTTTGAGTTTGAGTTTGTGATTTGCAAATACATATTTTTTTTTTAATTATAATTTGCTGTCGAATTTAAGATGACTTTATTAGTTATTAATTTATTTTTATTAATCTGTTTGAGGTTTTGTTTATTAAAGGAACAAAGTGATTAATTTTGTATTCATTAACATTATTTAAAAAAAGAATACGAATACGCAAGCCGGAATGATCAATTTTGAAATTAATAAACATGCGTTTTCAATTATTATTGCAGTAATAATAGATGAACCAAATAACCAGTTGATTGAATTTTAATCTCCAATCAATGGTTCTTATGTTCTTATTTGTTACGTAACAATATTGGACTGATACGATTTAGCAGATCGATCACTAAAGATATAAAAAACAGCCAAGATTTAGGCTGTGTATACAGAGACGATTGTATGATGTGATTTTATTACAATGTGTATAAGTGCGAACATTGAATTTTGTTTATACTACTACTAGAACCAATCAAGAAGGAGACAAATGCGTGTACTAGCTGTGATTGTGGAATCATTGGTGTGTGGGTTGGGTTGCTTAAAAAGCCAGTCTTAGTTTTAACTACGATTTAATTTTAATTATGTTTAATTAAGCAAATATTTGTGCAAAATCCACGAGAAGCTGCTGCCGTCTTTGCAGTTTGGCAGAGTAACACTCATTATGGAATAAAATTTAAATAAAAAGCCTTCCCATTCCTCAAACAAATTCTACTGTTACCATGCAATATCGCTACTCCACTTTATTCTCTACTGAAAATTTATAGCTCCACTAACACACAGCATCATGCAAGTCATTAAGCTCATAATGCCAAGGTCCAATGCGTAACGAATACGTTAAACGCATCGTGCGTACGATTCGCAACTCCTGCGCAGTCTCGAGTGTGATCAATCTTATTTTAAGGGGGATGGAAGCTATGAGGTGGCACGAGAAAATAAATTTGCTTACCTTTTTTGAAAATTTTGACGTAGGTATATTGAAATTAAAGACACGGCAATTATGATAAAATAATTACTAAATTATAATAATTTAAAATATCAATATATCTCTCGAAATTATATTTCGTGCAAATCGTCGTATTTTCACGAAATAGTCTTATTTGCAGCAAATATAATTTCGCAAAAACCTTAGAAATGTTGAATTTCGTGGGCTGCATTGACGGATCCCCCTTAACTATGATCTTCTGAGATAGACAGATAGACAATAGCGATGTCCAAGCGAATTTCGCATAACAATAGCAGGGTGTGCGGAGCGTGAAACACTTTCTATGTTGCGCAAGCGACGATCATGCGATTTTTGACTGATCCTATAAGTATTGTAACACAATGGTCACAGTTGTTGTCAGTTCTGTCTTGAGGTGTGTTATCAATGCTCCTCCTATTTGTCTCGTGTTCCCGTCCCTCAGGGTGTGCAAAATTCTCGAGCAATTATTTTTTTATTTAATAAATTGATAGTGAACTAAATCTTAACTTAAATAGAGTTTAAGACAGGGTGCAAGATATGATTTCATGTGGCGTGTCGTGTCACGGCGTGTTTTCGAGCAAGCTCGCAAATATTATTACTCAATATAGCATTTGTCGCTGTCTGTGCTGACCCTTATACAGTATCTATTAAGTGGGTGATAGACATGCGTACTTAAAGTACGCGGTTTTTAAGTACGCGACCTTACTCGGCTCGCCGTCGGTGACACACGCGAAACTTGCTCAAAATTTCATTGTTGGATCGCCGAACTTACTCGGCGGTTTTAAAGTCCGCGTACTTATCATGAATTCATGACACACGGGCGGTAGGTAAGCTCGCCGAGCCATAAGAACGCGGACTAGCTCGCACGTCTATCACCCCTTTTAGAAATGAGTACTGCTGTCAGAAGAAAAATGTAGCATACGGATTCATTGAAAGTATCTTTAACAAACATTTTAAAAGCTTCAATGTCACTGTAGTCCTTATTCAATCCCACAGCTGGACAGAGACCGCCCATATAGGTTCCAGTTTTTTTTTTTTGTGATTGCTTTTTAATTTAATTACAAAGGTTGGACACTGGATTGTGTGAAGGGGGAAGGGGAAACTGGCAACAATCTGCCCTTTTGTTGAAAGTGATGCATTGCCAAATGTTACACAAAGCGATTTTATATGAGTAACATTTATTACTAAAAAGTATGACTAAAGGTTTCTGCGTCCCTCTTCTATTGTTCCCAGATTTTAAATATGGTTTTAAGATGTAATTATAATTACAGATGACTGCATTAATTGGGATCCAAAGAGAATTAAACCACTGGGACGGATCCCAACAATGACTTATACAGAAGTCATTGTTGGGATCCCATCCCAAAGTGTCTTGACAATCTTCAGCTTCGGCAAAAATCTGATCGAAAGCCAAATTAAAATGCTTTAGAAAATGGAGTAAGTAACCTAACCAATTCCGTACATCGTTCCTCTAGGAAACAAAAAATAAACGTTATACAAGTACAATTAAACTAGTACAATTAGTTAGTCATCTATCAAATCGATAATATTTTATTAATAGGTCTCTCATACCAGTCAAGGTGATATGGCTCCATTTGGCGGTTGTACAAAGAATGAGGTCAATTACCTGTAACAAAAAAGACATATCATAAAAAAAAAAGTTTTTGTGTTTCATCGTGTACAAATGGGATCATTTTTTCTCAGTATGAATTAGGTATAAAGAATATTGGTATTTGGTACAGTCCGTGACATAATCTCTTCGTTGTTTTTATGTAAAATCCTGATAGGATATTTTTTTTTCTAAAACATTTTTTAAGAAGCACGAATACGAAAGAATTGGTATTAATTAGAAGGCACAACCTTCTTATGCCTCTTTCCATAAATAAAATAAAAATGTTCACCTGTCTGCTTCAAACCTAACTCAAAACTGCTCGTGGATAAAATCTAAACTCCGAACGTTAATTTTGAGAAATGTTTCCTGTAAATCTTAAAGGAGATATGATGCAATAAACAAACAAGTGGGAGAAAGCATTGTTTGTAATAATTAACTAAAAGCAGTCGTGGTAACCGTGGGAGACCACGACTCATAGTCTCATACCACGCAGTTATGGGCCAGAACTAATTAATAACATGATGTATTCCGAATAATTATACACTGACAGATAGATGGTACGACTTTTATTATGAGATAGAATTGTTTCTTTAGTTTAGGTCTATTAATTTACATAGAAACTGCTTATTTAGCTGTCGGTTCTGCGCTAACGCACATTTACTAGTATTATAAAGCTCCACAGAAATAGATAGTTAATTTATTGAAACCAGCTGTCACAGATATCAAGCACCTAGAATGTCATAACTTAGTATATCCAAAGTCCACGACACCCCACGCATTTACGACCGGCACTCGATAAACCGTAATCTGAGCCCCAGTCACAGATGCACTGAACAGATTAAACTAGTCTTAATAAGTAAAAGTTGATACAAAACTACTTTGACATCCTTGATCCCTGATATTTGTTGACTCATTGGCGTCTTAGATTTCAAATCCGATTGTTAGCAACAAGTCTGTGCTTTCTCAATACTCGCCACGATTGAGGTTAGTAACTTAAAGCTAACTTTAATAATAGGACTATGAACATGGAAATTCTGCGAATTTAACCTGATAATGGCAAGTCACTGTAATTAGCAATGACATACGTTGGACATAACAGTATTAATAATTATAATAAATTCATTATTTCCTCATAAACAACAATTTACTTAACAAATGTTCCATTGGACAAATGTGCGTTGTAAATGATTGTTTTATTGTGTCAGTGACTGTACCGGGTTGAGTGTGCCATAGAGGAAAACTTTTTGAATTGGCCACGCTATAAACAGGATAAATGACTGTCTATGGGCGTTGTATTGTCTAGTCTAGACCGAGCCATGTGTTCAAAATGTCTGTGTCTAGGCGGTAAGTACGTCTTTGTGTGTGAAGTGAACTGTTGGCTGGAACATGTCGTAACAAGGGGCGCCGTTAGTTTGTGGCGTTTAACAAAGTAACAATGTTTGTGACAGGCTCAGTTTCGAAAAACTTTTGGCAAGCGAGTATACTAAAATTTATTCAGTAGTGAACACCCAGATAGGCACGAGCACAGTACAATAAAGTAACGGTATTATGTCTCGGCAAAGACCTTGAAATAATTACCTATGGCCGCTCGTTAAATAGACCATCCGCGTCCGTGCGTAACTGGCACTGAGATTTCGAAGCGCGTCGTTTCGGCAATTTTTCTATAAAGGCATAATACTGTAACATATTTATACTGTGGCATGAGTTTACTTATGTATGGATACAATAAGGTATGTAAGGTAATATACAAAGTAAATATCTACCGATATATTTGTATCTCTGAATAAAATGCTTCAAGCAATCAATTTGAATTGCACTGAATACGCCATATTTTACAAGAATCTAATATACACAATACATCCAATATACAGTCCTTGTGTACCTTTCTTTTACTGACATATTTATTAGTATTTGCTAACTCACTAGCAATGCTCCAAGTTGCCGTACCACCCACGGAGTATAGAAATCTCGGTACCTACAATATTATTATAGCAATGCCGCGGGGCTCACCCGGTATACCTGATAAGGAAACATAGTGAAATAATAGTACTTATGTTTTATTAAACTGATAAAATAAGAAAGAGTTTTTGCATAATTATGTGCGTTTTACCCTCAGTCTATGAGGAGGGCTGCTTGTTAGCAAAAAAGTCAACTTTTAGAGTTCTTTAGAGTTCCGTACTCGACGGGAGCCAAACATGTTACAAGAGTTTAGAGTTCTTTAGAGTTCCGTACTCGAAGGGAGCCAAACATGTTAGAGTTTAGAGTTCTTTAGAGTTCCGTACTCGACGGGAGCCAAACATGTTAGAGTTTAGAGTTCTTTAGAGTTCCGTACTCGACGGGAGCCAAACATGTTAGAGTTTAGAGTTCTTTAGAGTTCCGTACTCGACGGGAGCCAAACATGTTAGTGTTTAGAGTTCTTTAGAGTTCCGTACTCGACGGGACGCAAACATGTTAGAGTTTAGAGTTCTTTAGAGTTCCGTACTCGACGGGAGCCAAACATTTTAGAGTTCTTTAGAGTTCCGTACTCGACGGGAGCCAAACATGTTAGTGTTTAGAGTTCTTTAGAGTTCCGTACTCGACGGGACGCAAACATGTTAGAGTTTAGAGTTCTTTAGAGTTCCGTACTCGACGGGAGCCAAACAGAACCCTATTGCTGACCCTTCGCTGTCCGTCAGTCGTCAGAAGATATCGAATTCTTGAAGAATAGACTGGAAACGGATGGCGGAAGATCGTGTGTTGCCACATTGTTTAAAACAGAACCAAATCCAGCACTCCAGCAGACTGCGAAAGGCGCGATCAGTCGTAAACTATTGGCAGACATAGAATCAGAGCTTATTTAGACAATCAATCTGCCAAGCCTTTTCCCAACTATGTTGGGGTGGGCTTCCAGTCTAACCGGATGCAGCTGAATGCCAGTATTTTACATGGAGCGACTACCTATCTGACCTCCACAATCCATTAACTGGGTAATACAATACCCCTTGGTAAGACTGGTTGTCAGACTTTCGGGCTTCTGACGACCCGTAACGACTGTCAGAGATCCCACGAATGACAGCCGGGATCAACGGCTAAACGTGCTTTCGAGACACGGAGGACTCTCGATATGTAAAGATGGTCACCCATCCACGGTCTCACCCAATCCCGGCAAGCGTAGCTTAACCTGATGGATCGACCCGTGCGGCTGTTGGTACTTAGCCACGAGCTCCTCCAACTTAATAAAAAAAATACGAAATACCAAGAAGCATATCAACCACACAAAATCGTTGGTTCAATAACATTTCCTGAACCAACTCAATTAACTTACGTAGGTACCTAGTCATTGGAATCCATTTGAGTGTAGCATTGTATTAGGATCCAATCAAGCATGTAATCAGTCCAAAAAACACAGGTGTTTGTGTCCAGTAATGGTTTTGAGCTAGACCAGTCTATGTGTAGGGCGATGACCTGGGCCTTTGATAAAATATCCTTCTATAACTTTTTTTGTTGTAGAACTTGTTTGTGTGTTCGTAGATTTAATGATAAGTATGCAATCAGACGATAATTAACATAGCACTTCTATTTCTGCAAGATAAGGGGGTGTAGTTCTGTAGATTAGCAGTTTTCTAAAATTTTGATAAACTAGCTGTTGCCCAAAACTTCGTCTGCGCTCTAGGAGAAAAGTAGCCTATGTTCAGGTCATGGTCTACCCATATGCCAAATTTCCTCCAAATCCGTTCAGCCGTTCTTGCGTGAAAGCGTCATAAACAAACAAACTCATTGGGCTACATAGTCGCGTTATCGCGAACTATGCTTCGCGCGCTCTCTGTTGCTCAGCGAGACGTCGAGCGGTGCGCAACTGACAGCGCACGAAGTTTAGTTTAGCATTACAATATTAGTTAGGATTCCAATGCAGAAAAATATTGCTGAAGAATTTGTTGCACTGTTAGTTAGGTATTTCGACGGAGGAGCTCGTGGCTAAGTAATAACAGCCGCTCGGGTCGATCCATCAGGTTAAGCTACGCTTGCCGGGGTTGGTCCGTGGATGGGTGACCATTTTTACATATCGAGACTCCTCCGTGCCTCGGAAAGCACGTTAAGCCGTTGGTCCCGGCTGTCATTTGTGGATCTTTGACAGTCGTTACGAGTCGTCAGAAGCACGAAAGTCTGACAACCAGTCTAACCAAGGGGTATCGTATTACCCAGTTACTGGGTTGTGGAGGTCAGATAGGCAGTCGCTCCATGTAAAATACTGGTATTCAGCTGCATCCGGTTAGACTGGAAGCCAACCCCAACATAGTTGGGAAAAGGCTAGGCAGATTTTTGTTAGTTAGGTATTTGAAAGAGGCGAATACAGGCCTTTGGAATTACTGCTGTTTTAGATTGAGTAAAAAATGTAAAAGGCAATGCAAATAAAATATCTCAAGAAACCTTGTACTCATATTTTAACTATGTCATATCTATTTTGTATTTTACTGTGTGTACATAAATAATAAAATAAATAAATAAGAAATGAAGTTTAAACTTTAAAACCCCGAGAATACTGGTAATACCTACTATTCATGAGTACACAAAATTTGTTCAGATTTGTTGAAACAAAAGGGCCAAGTTACCCGAAAGGCCTGGAGGGTAATGTAACCGCCCGGGGCTCAACCCTAGCGAAGGTCAGACTCTATGATACTTGTTGCTACAGCTCAGATATTGTGGCAAAAAGTGGAATACATATTTTATTGGCTTGACGGTCGAAACGGTTTTTGCTGCTATTAATATTATTTTTCATCTCGACGGCCTAGAGACTGAATATGGGCTATAATGATAGCCGTGGGGGACTTTGACGTCATCTTCACGCTTGGTAGACGAATTGGTGATCGCAGAAGCTATTTGAGAGCTGAGGTTATGAAGATGTTAATTCGTGTATCTTTTTATGACACCCACGGGCAGGCACCCCTTTTCTTTGTCGATAAGATGGCAGATTTTGCAGAAATTTTGATCATACCACGGTTCAATTATGTAAAAAAAGTTATACGTGTTTCCCGAAGCATTCACCTGAACACTGATAATGCTGCAACACCCTGATTTCCCTAAGGAACAGCTCGCGGAAGTTGGTTAACAAACTCGTTTCATGAAAAACCAAAAATTCCGTACTGTGTGTAGTGACGTAAGATCTGCAAACAAGTAAACTGGATTCTGAATTTCTGACGTAATTAGGGATAGACTGTTCAGCAGTGGATAATTAGAAGTAGTGGATGTATCGATTAGGAGGAGCTCGTGGCTAATAACAGCCGCATGGGTCGATCCATAAGGTTAAGCTACGCTTGGTCGGTCCGTGGATGGATGAGCATCTTTAAATACCGACACTCCTTCGTGGCTTGGAAAGCGCGTTAAGCCGTTGACGACTGTTAACGACTGTCAAAGTTCCACGAATGACAGCCGGGACTGTCATTCGTGGAACTTTGACAGTCGTTACGGGTCGTCAGAAGCCCGAAAGTCTAACAACCAGTCTTACCAAGGGGCTCCATGTAAAATACTGGTATTCAGCTGCATCCGGTTAGACTGGAAGCCGACCCTAACAAAGTTGGGAAAAGGAGGCTAGGCAGATTGAGTTTGGTTGTTTGCCATAGGGGTAGGTAGGAAATACAGAATGTCAGGTGCAAACCTCATCCAGGGTTGCGGGAAAGTCCGAAAGGGATACCGGGACTTTGGCAACAGGCTACTGAAGGAACACGGGTGGGTTTTAGTCATTAAAAGTCTGACACGCCCTTCCGCTCCGCCTAGAGCGGCAGGAGACATTTGATGATTGCACACCCTCAAAAAAAAAAAAAAGGTGCAAACCTCATCAGTACCTTTATACTGTCCATTTCCTAAAAATCCGGGAAGCATGATTTTGTATGAATTTGCTGCCTTCGAAATCCGAATCGGTATTTCGAAACAGAATTCCGTGTCGGCCTAATAAATAATACGGACAGAGCCACAGGCTTACACTGTAGTACATTGTAATTTACCATCATATTTTATGATCTTGTTTACATAGGGTTACTAGTCACGAATCTTTCATGATTGGTAGTTACCACGATCATTTTTAGCGCTGATATCATGCGTATTTTAAGTTCGATTACATCCTCGTTAATAGTTTTTTCATTGTGATAATTAAATTTTATTAAACTTGTAGTGATTGGAATGTGACCGGCAAAATCTAATGGTTTATTGCCAAAGTCAAGGAGATTCATTGAACTTGGTCTTGTTTTTCCGTATATGAATCTGAACGTACGTGACACATACTATACCAGCTTTAATCCCCCCACTTTGCCCATAATGGTCCAATTAGTGTCAAGTTATTGACCCTAAATGGCCTTGAATACCGCCGCCACAATTTCCTCCGGTCGTCTTACACGCAACGATAAAATCTGACATGTATATACGTCCTACATTTTCCCTTTCAAAGGTAGCGGAAATAATAGAAATATTCAACAATTTAAAGGAAATTCACCTAATTATAATAGAGTAAAAACTAGTACTTTCTAATTGGGACGTAATTGTCGTTGTTTATGACTATACAGTGAAGCTGTCTGGCTTGCCTATTGTCTGAAACAATAACTAATTAACCCACTTTGTCTTTCACTCAGAAACGTTAACTGAGATGATTTTTTAATTGATCGCTGTTTTTTCTGCAGATTCGACAACCAGCAACGACAGATGTTTGCGCTCCGCAGATGTTTTCAAAAGCTCCGATTTTGTTCCAATCTTTGGAGACATGGCCTACTTATAGCGTAATAATCTTTATGAGTATTTGTCACCTAACTCTTCATAAATGGCTGGACCGATTCGGATATGATATTGAAATTTTGTGTGTATATTTGAGCGGGGTCCCTGGATGGTTTGAAAACATAATTGAACCAGGTAGGTGGCGCTGTTCGAGCAGGACAACATCTGCCAGGCCCGCTAGTATTTTAATAAATATTCAGTACACGATGTCTACATTGTTTACGAATTGACCCGAATATTTTGTATTAATATACACCGAAACGCCGACATTTTATAAAAATTCGTTCATAATTAAAAATTCTTTGAGTCAGTGGCGGCGTATTATCGCTATTTTATAGCCAGCAAGATTAGTTATGATGAAAAGCGGGAAAAGAAAGTAGTTAATAATCAAGGTACGTTATATTCTAGCCGCATCATCGTCGAAGGCCTTATAAGGCCGCTATTCGACAAGGTCGAGGTCTTGGCCATCTAAGGGCGCTGCTGGCGTGCCAGAGTCATTGAAATCCTTCCAACAGTTTTTATACCCATTCATACAAGACGTATAAAGATGAAGTACGTTTGAGAAGAGATTAAAATGATGGGCATGTTATTTAAATAGTCGTGATTATTTTTTATGTCTTCCCGATCTTCCGCTGTTTGGTTGTTGAGGTTATATGGTAGACGACATAGGTAGTTCTGTATATAACTAACTGATGTTCAGCAACATCTGGCAGACCTTGCAAGGAAAGAACAGTTTAATTCAGTAGGAAAAAAAAAAAGTTATAAAATTAAAACCCTACTACGACAAAAAAGGCAACTAAATAGATAATGAAACAGGACCAGTGTGTGACAGACAATTTAAAAATCCGGTGTCACACGTTGTAACGTCACATAGCCTATAAACCAGCGGACGATTAAGATGCTTCTAACGACACCTCATTTTTCAAATTATGATGAGCAGTTTAGCAGTTATGAGAGAACACATTAACATACATACAGGTCAAAATCATAACCCTTCTTTTTGCTTCGCCGTAGTCGAGTAAAAAAGCCGGTAGTAACACGAGGAAGCAATTACTAATTCAATTTGTGAACAATCTCATAATTTGCGAGTTTATGAAAGCACTAAATTGCTAAACATCTGTGAATTGTGCAGATTGACGTAAACAAATTCACGAGGTACGCTGTATGCTACATTCAGTCGTAAAAGAAGAATTAATGGAAACGCACGTACTGCCAGAACGGACGATATTACACTTTATAGCGAACATACAAGTTCAATAGCAATCACTCATGAATACACACTGCACAGTTTATGGGTGAAACGTGGGTGTTTTGGGGCAAAAAACATTATGTTAATTTAATGCAAAAAACTATATCGTTTAGCAATACAGTTGGTTCAGAAATTACTAGGCAAAAAGGTGAACAGTTAGCGGTGTGGGCGCAAATAATGTAAACTAGGAGGTCAGTCATGTCGGTACAATAAACCACTGTAGAGGCATCGACCTTTTCCTCATATGGTATGATAAGCGACCATTACAGGAAAGTAATGGCTTTCAAATATGCGTATGGTATTTTAATGGCGAGTTTTGGTGACGGTTAAGTAGTTAGGGTGGAGATTTCTTGTAATTTTAGACGGAGCAGTGGTTGTTGACTGAGGAATCAAAGGTCTACCTACCCCTTTAAACTTATTGGTGTTACCTGTTTGGTATAAGAAAGTAACAGTATTATATTTCGGCAGTCACCTAGAAATAATTAGATAAAGCTGCCGCGTCCGTGCGTAACTGCCGCGCACTCGATGCTGTTGCGTACTGACTGATATACACTGAGATTTCAATGCGCGTCTATACGGCCGTTTTCTATGAAGATATAATACTGTTACTTATTTATACTGTGCCTTCTGTAAGGAATAGTAATTAAGCCAACTGTATCACTTTTTAAAATATTCAGAATTTGTCATGTAGTCAAGTTCTTTACGAGATTCTTTGACTGTCATCTCACGCATTACAGTTGCCCCGCCCCAAAGGACAGTACGAATTCAGAACACTCCTTTATTTTAGTCCTTATATACGCTTTTTGTTTAAATAAAATCATACATTCGCGACCGTTTCATATTCTCGCAGACAATTTTCCAAATACGTGTTATTCTGTCAAGAAAATTGTTGAAACCTCTAGACATTTCTTTCTCCGTACATCTAAACCAATTCAGAACAAAGTTATAACTCAACAAACATTGTTTCGTAAGTTTTTATATAAATTTTATTCTCACCGCGTACGCACATTGATTGAGGCATCTTATATTGTGGTGATGTGCGATATTCTGTGGTTTAATATAGAGCAGTAACGCCATATACAGGGTGGCGCGTGAAGCGAGGTCCAAAGCCAAAATTTTGGAAGCCTCTCCCCTCTCCCTAAACATAAAAAACCACAAATTGTGATTTTCGCCGTACCATGTTCGAACTCCAATTTCTCCAAATAATTACTCGAAAAATACTTATTATTTGAACTGATTTAGAAAGCTGAGGGTCTGTGGAAGTTTTTAAAACTACTTCGGGGTCATTGCCACTCTTGAAAATCTAGAACGAATCGTGTCGAGCAAAAATTTTACCTTTGAGCTAAGTTTTGGTCACTTTGGGTGATATTTAGACAGTTAGTATTTTTTTATCGAAAGGTTATAATAATATAAGGAACAATTTTTTTTCTAAAAATGTGATATTGAAAGAGAAAAATAAAATAAAAACTCTGAAGACAAGTCAGTATTTCCCAAAAAAATATAAAAAAACCGTTTAGCTCCTAAACTATAAATAATTGCTGAACATACATGGGGGTATTTCGAGAAGCCCTTGAAGAGAAGCATCTAATTTTTTTCTTTGGACCAGTTTCTTAGCCCACCCTGTATACCTTCTTGTTCTGATGTAAAATTCTAAAAGTATAGTATAACAAAGTTAAATTGAAATGAAGCCTTACCTGTCAAGGGGGAATTCTGTAGGGGAAGGGAATGAAAAAAATATCGCAATTTTAAGGTTATAAATGTAGATTTCGTTACAACAACAATAAATGTTCTATGGAAGAGTTTAATTACAAAACATTGTATTTTTAGTCTGAGGAAAAGGGTAAAATATTATTTCAAAAGCAGAAGCCAGGAAAATATGACGTAGGTAGGTAATTATTTATTCCACACTCCTATTTAGAAATATGTAAGTACTACAGCCATAAATACAGTGGAAACAATCTAATTTACCCTATATATAACACTGGACGGGTTCCAGAGCCATATCCAGGCAAATCGATTCGTCCAATCAATTTGAGGGACGATAAAAGATCCATAGCACTCACTTTAATGTCGCTATCAAACGCTTAAAGGTCACACAATGATTCAATTTCTAACCAGGGGACCGACCATAAAGACTAGAATACAGGATATTTTACATAACATAATCAGCCTACTGCTGGGACACTGCTCTCTGTGAGAGGAGTACGGGCCGTAATCCACCACGCGGGCCCAGTGCGGGTTGGTAGATGTCACATGTCTCTAAATTTTTTGTTCTAGGATATACCGGTTTTGTCACGATGTTTTCCTTCACCGTTTTGAGAGCGGTGGTGATGAAATTATTTACACAGAGTAAAGCTTCTGTCAAGGTTCGAACTACGACCTACAACTCGTAAGTCGCGGCCGTTACCACTGGGCCACCACTGCTTTAAGGATATTTTACTAAACTATTTAAATCTACACATAACATCACATCACGCCTAATAGTCCCTGAAGTGTAAGACAGAGGTGTAAGGATAGTAACACCCACATTTCGCCGTCTCATGTTATAGAGGGGCGAGTGTTCCATAAACCAGGCACAAATCCAGAATCTGGGCTGCTACTGAGAAATTGCTGATGGAAAAACCGAATAACATTTAGCACAACCTGGGAATGGAACCAGGACCTCATGCTCAGCGGTAGCGCTTGCGACCACTAGACTAACAAGTCAGTCAGTATTTAAATCTTATTGCTAGAGAATCCACAGGTAAGAGAACTGACTGTGATAAATGGACCATTGTTAATCAATGTGAATGTGGATGGTTTGGTATCCAAGCTCCAAAATGTAATAAAGAATTCCAGGCTTTGTCTTGCTCAGACATGTTAATGAATGGCCTGCCAATCTTACTAATTTAATACGACATTTGCATGAGATAGGAAAAATGGTAGGCACCACAGTAAACAATTAGGTCTTAGCAGAGATTAATGAACGTAAAGGTACCAACAGACGCAACTCTAGAAGAACAATTTCTATGAAAACTTCATGGAAATTGTTCTACCAAAATTGCCTCGTACCGTCGCATCGCGCCTGTCTGTGGAAGTTTTCTTGGCGCGTGATTTGGCTTAGACCTGTGCCAGTCTCTGTCTTGTACTCGTAGTTTGACATTTGTGCGACAGTGACAGAACATACATAAACTCACGCCTTCTTCCCATGGGGGTAGGCAGAAACTACAGATCCTGCAGTGCTACGATCCTATAGATAGTCCTTTTGGTTTGTTTTCGTTTATAGATCTCTGACAGAAACGAGCAATCAGGTTGCAGGTAACACAGATAACATATCTTATATAATATACACATATCATCACACCTGTATTCCCATTATTGTACCCATATTATTATACTAGCTAGAGCTGCGCCCCGCAGTTTCATCCGCGTAAGTCGCGCTCCCGCGGGAATATCGGAATAAAAAGTATCCTATGTCCTATTTCAGGTCTTGGGCTACCCCTGTGCCAAATTTCATTCAAATCCGTTCAGCCTCACCGTGAAAGCGTAACAAACAAACAAACTCACTTTCGAGTTAGGATATCTATATCTGTTTAATAATATCAAACAGTGTGGTCAGGCTTTTCACTGTATCCCATAAAATATACTATCCAAAGAAAGACCATAAAGTTAAATTATCAGATCCAAGATTTCTTTCAAACTCATTCATTTATGACCTGTCACGACTGGATTTAGAAAACCAACTCTCCTTTTATCCGGAAGTTTCAATACGTTGGATATTTTAGTAGCCATAACTTGAGCTAATAAGCTTAAAAAGTCAAAGTAGTTTTTATGAGTTAAATGTAAACAGGACAGTTAAATTATGAGAACAGATGGTCAACCACAGATATCTGAAGTTTCTTTTATGAATAACATCAAAACTCAGATTATAGGGCTTCGTTCAGACGGTTAGCGGGTGGAAAATATGTTCAAATATACATATACTAGCTGCGCCCCGCGCTTTCACCCGCGTAAGTCTCGATCCCGTGGGAATATCGGGATAAAAAGTATCCTATGTGTTAATCCAGGTTAGAAACTATCTGTTTGCCAAATTTCATCCAAATCCATTCAGTAGTTTTTACGTGAAAGAGTAAGAAACATCCATCCATCCATACTTACAAACTTTCGCGTTTATAATATTATTTAGATTAGATAGTTATTTCCACATTCTCCTAGTGTGTCATTCTGTAGGATTCTACCGTTAGGAAAGGAATCATAAGAATGTTTTCTTATTTTTTTCCCTATTTTAATAATATGGATTTCATGACTACGCCCAATTTCCTTGATCAGCTTGTTAAGTCTCGTATTACCACCGCCATTGGCGATAGCAGGGTAGTATTTCATTCCGAATCTCGGAGGAGTTTTAAGGTTTTCAATTTGTGAAATATTGATATTTTTATAGATATTTTGCTCTGATAAATCCAAAAACGGAATCAATAATAATTTCAATTTTAATCATGCTTAGAACTCGAATTATTCCGCCTAGTAGCAGAGGAGAGGTGTGTGTTACTAGCGTTCACACACTGTTTGCCAATGACGACATAAAGTGCGATGTAATTAAAGGGCGAGCCTACTTACATTTGCTGGACACAATTCCTAACAAGCTGATATTCCGCTTACGCTGATGTCGGTCGCGTATGTTCGGTTTTGTACGCGTAGCAATAGCAACGTAGTAAGCGCCGCAGACGTCAGGCGTCGCAGTATGGTGCTATATAGAACACAATGTTTACACGCACGCGCGACTAACGATATACGCGACCGACATCAGCGTAAGAGGAATTCACGCATAAGAAGGAGCTGTCGCTTCTCCGCCCACCAAAAATACATGCCCATTAAAGCCCCAATTACACGATGCAAGTTTCATGGTTGTGGGCTGTGCATACAATAAAATTAAAGCAACAAATGACCCGCATCGTCTAAACACCGTATAGAAGGTGCAATTATTATTGTTGCTTCAACTAAATAATGGTATACCTCAGGCAATTAAATCGCTCCGTGTAAATCAAGCTTTTTAACATCGGCCTATTGACGATATTGGGAACAATCTTTTGTGCCATCTGCCATTCAACGTATATCCGCTATATTCGCGACTTCGGCCTACTACTTTCTCCCTTTACATCACTACATCACTCTCACTCACTCTTATGTTAACATGTCACTAAGACGAGCCTCTTATATGACCCCAGAGAAATTATTGACAATAGAAAATGCCTTGAAAATATACACGTCAAATACACTGATAGAAAGAAAGCAACGTAATGTTTATCGTTGATATAAATGTACAAAGAAACTGTTTTCTATTGAATTATCGGTAAATGTTAGCAGTTTTATGAAAGAGCAAGGAGAAAACGATAGTTTTGTAAAGGAAACCAGTTGGTGTGGATCAAAAGAATACAGAATTACGAAGTGTATGAGCAATTCTCATTCAATCCATTAAGGCTCTTACATACTGGCGCGATTCGCCGCGCGACGCGACGCCACCGCATTGTTCGCCATGAAGTTTTCTCAGAAATTGTTTTGTTAAAATTCGCGTCGCGCGGCGAATCGCGCCAGTATGTAAGAGCCTTTAAGAGGATCAAGGCGGCAATCCATTAAGAGGATCAAGGAGAGGTCATTTGCAACCAAATGACAGAGAAAGGAGATGTCAGTTTGAGATTTGGTTTTGGAAGGAGAAGATGAGTGAGAATAATTTTAAGACTTTATTGTGTCGTTGATCATTTATTAAACCATCGGTAAACTGTTAAAAGCATTTTACTTGCCCCAAAATCCCACATTCCACATTTAACTCCTATGCAAATGTCAACCATTCTTCGTTTTTTTTTAATAAGTTTCCAAAGTTGTGTATCGCAGATATCTACAAAAAAATGTAAAATTACATTTGCATATCATTTGGTTGCAAATGACCTCTTCTACATCCCCTTAATGGATTTCCGACTTATTACCAATAACCCTGTATATGTATAGTCCGTCGGCCAAATCAATAGTATGAACTACTGCCAACTCATTCTCATGCTTGTTTTACAAGGAATCAGTCATCACCATCCTAATGCCAGGAAAACAATGACCCACCTTTGTCTTTCAAGTCATCTTTCATAACATCCAATCATCGCTACTTTCTTTAAAATACTAAGAAAGCAAAGCATCATGTATGCAATGCGTTTGTCCATTCTTTCATGTTGCATGCCTTTTATCGTATAATCCTCTGAGACCGCGAAGTACTTAATCAAAACTTGAGATAAAACATCTTATGAAATTATTGCTGTTACGGCACTTATTATAAGGATTAGACTGGGATGTACTGCTTGTTGAATTGCTTGTACTGTGAGTACAATTCCCTGAAGAGCAATTAATCTCTCAACTCATACATAACTGACTACTTCTACTGTTTCTCCTATTTCAACAATCCTTTCTGTTCTATCACAAATATAACTTTAACAAAAACATACTTCACGGAACAAACTACCAGGGCCATGTTTATCAAAAGTTACAAGTCTACACGAGTTACCTAGAATGTTAATTTTCATTTAATTCATAGCTTATCTCCATATTCATAATCAGCCTTAATGTTCCCACTGCTGGGACACTGGCATCAGGTCATCTCTCTCTGTTGACCAAATAAAAAAAAAACGAATTTAAACATTTATTGCGGTACTAAGCACGACACTCACTTGTAAACTTGTAAGACGAAATAGAGAGTCGCCGCCTCGCCGGACACTCTCAGGATTTGTTATGATTTTCTACAAGTTGTAACTTACTAATAATTTTTTGATAAACAAAATCACGAATAAAAGTGTAAAAATATAAGTACGGTTATACAAGGCTTGTAAGTTTTGATAAACAGGGCACAGGTCCCGTAGTACTTTGCAGGCCATCCATTTTTTTCTGAGCTATCATCTGTTGTTCGTGCCACAGAAGCCAAATGCTCAGCTACCGCGCCAACCATGCCATCAATTTCACATGTATTTCCAGTTTACTCACATGCCACTTATCATAAGATCGTCCGCTGACTAATCAGTGCATGCGCAAGTAGATCAGTAAATTATCTGAAGTATGCTGCAGTCATGAGCGGCCGTCGACCGCGGTATGTCGTCACACAGACATTACACCTACACTAGTCTGCGGATCATTGTCCACAGTCCACACGGGTTTGCTGAAACGTAATGTAATTATGAAGTTCTACATATGGTATTTGTTAAAACCCAATAAAATTACAGATACTAATGATTCATTTTTAGTTTTCAATGAAAACAGTTTTGTTGTAAATACCCAATTGGCCATGTTAACAGTATGTAGCAGATATATCGTAGCATTAAAAATCAAACAACGATCGCAGAATTAACTATTGCGAAAGACATCAATCAATTAATCCTTAACTTAACAACGGTTTAAGCAATAAATCGCGAAGTAAAAGTAATCGGATTAGCGAAGGTTAGCCTTCGACAAATAAAATCGTCGATACAATTGAATAATCCACTAAAAGTAACACGAAAGACATTGACATGCCACGATCTCGTATAGTCGAAGATTATCGCGATAATCCTTTTAAGATTGCACGAGTTTTTTTATAAGATTAACCAAAAATACCCATAATTATAAGCTACTAGGCGAACTTGTAGAAATATCCCAGTTGCCTTTATCCCAATTAGAGTTTTCGCAAATTACATTTTCTAGGTGGCAGCACTGAGACGTCAAAAGTGTCAAAAGTATAAGTCTATAGTATTTTCTTTAGTCGTCACTGAATGATAAACGAATGAATGAAACGAATGATGAACGTCATCATATTATTATGTTTTAATTCTTCGTCGAAATAGAAGACCTCTTGTCAAAGTGGCGCCAACTGATGGCCTTAATTTTCATTTCAAGGATTTTATAATGTCAACGCTGCATGTCTTCTTCTTCCATACATATCTATCAGGCATCATCCCAAATAGTCAGTCATCAGTCACCCCCTTTTTATCCACAATTCCACGTCATCTTTCATACAATCTCTTCCTCGTTTCTTTGTGTACCTTCTTGTTTCTCGAAATAATACCTATATTAATATTAATTATTTACATTTAAACCCGCGAACATTCTGACCTCGGCTCTACACCCACATTGTATAGTTCAGTAACAAACAGTAGTCGCACAGATTCGATTGTTTTCATCGACAGATGTTATAACGGTACTATTTTTGTGAATAGAGCACTGGGTTAGTAATTACGGTAACTGAAGTTTCACTGTTATGGGAAGCTACCCGTTAATGGGTTTTGTATTGTGATTTTGTTTGGAAGGATGTGTCATTCTATTTTTGTATGGTTAGTGACTATCATTAGGTAGTTGGGCGCACTATACAATGTGGAGACGACAATACCACAATAAATAAAAACACTGGCAATACTAATGCATAAGAGTATTTTGGAACTATCAAATAAATCCTAACATCGAAATTAAAAAAGTATTTTTTTTAAACAAACTAAATATAAATATATCCAATAGTTAAGTTACACTCTCTAGGAAAATTACCAACTTAATCATAAATAACGTTTCAGTGACGTCATTCGCCGGTAACCAGACGCTATGTGGCGGCTACCTCTCTTCTAGAACACTTAAAGTACCCTCCTCACAGTTGGTCAGGAAACGACTGACAGTGATTGTTGAAATACACCTTTTTCCATACACTTCGTCATCATTATTGACAGCCGTGTTGAATCCATTACTCTCCCATTTGGTAGGTATACGTTCGTGGGTATACGCCAATTGTATCTAGTTACCAGGGGCTGTACTATATATCCTGCCGGGGTTGCGGAATAGTCCGAAAGGGATACCGTGACCCTGGCAACAGGCAACTGAAGGAACACGGGTGTGTTTTAGTCAGTAAGAGTCTGACACGCCCTTCCGCTCCGCCCAGAGCGGGAGAAGTCATTTGATGATGTCCCAAGGGCTGTACTATGAAGGTCTTACTATATTCACTATCAACTTATCAGCTTCCACATCAGACCGTTTTGCTTACTCAAGCTACAATGTTAGGTACCTCTTCCCAGATACTTCCAACTAACGACCCAGGACGTCAGGACGCAAACAATATATAAATATTTTACACATCATCATCTTTCATATCAGTCTTTATCCCAATATATTTGCGGTCGGCGCAACATGTCTTTTTCTTCCATACTTCTCTGTTAGTCGTCATCTCGGTAGTCACCCCCTTTATAATCACATCATCTCTCACACAGTCCATCTATAGTTTCTTTGGTCTTTCCCTACTCATATCGCCTCCAGATTCATACGCAAAACTTTCCTCACGTAACATATGACACGTTACCTAAGTAATTAATTAATTAGTATCATCTTCACTTGCAGCTTTCCAATGCTGACCATTTTACTCACTGCAGCTACATGCTACATGTAACCTCCTCCTGGATACTTCCAACTAACGCTGCAGTTTAGGACGCAAACTTGAGCTACATTTTTTTCACAATTGCTTTTAAATATACAAGGTGGAGACGACAATACGACAAAAAATGAAACTCCGTATATGTAATGACGTTCCCGGTCTACATACAAAAAATTAACCAAATATATCCAATAGTTAAGTTACGATAGCTAGTCAAAGATCGGCAAACCTCATAGTCGGCCCATTAAAATATTTATATATTGTTTGCGTCCTGACGTCCTGGGTCGTTAGTTGGAAGTATCTGGGAAGAGGTACCTAACATTGTAGCTTGAGTAAGCAAAACGGTCTGATGTGGAAGCTGATAAGTTGATAGTGAATATAGTAAGACCTTCATAGTACAGCCCTTGGGACATCATCAAATGACTTCTCCCGCTCTGGGCGGAGCGGAAGGGCGTGTCAGACTCTTACTGACTAAAACACACCCGTGTTCCTTCAGTTGCCTGTTGCCAGGGTCACGGTATCCCTTTCGGACTATTCCGCAACCCCGGCAGGATATATAGTACAGCCCCTGGTAACTAGATACAATTGGCGTATACCCACGAACGTATACCTACCAAATGGGAGAGTAATGGATTCAACACGGCTGTCAATAATGATGACGAAGTGTATGGAAAAAGGTGTATTTCAACAATCACTGTCAGTCGTTTCCTGACCAACTGTGAGGAGGGTACTTTAAGTGTTCTAGAAGAGAGGTAGCCGCCACATAGCGTCTGGTTACCGGCGAATGACGTCACTGAAACGTTATTTATGATTAAGTTGGTAATTTTCCTAGAGAGTGTTTTTTGACACCGTAAAGTCAAACCCCGTTGCCATCATTTTCATGACAGCCACTGGGTCACTGCGTCACTGCGGCCGTTATGTAGCGGCCACCGTTCTATGAAACCGAACTCTATTGCAGACAGATAATACATTTCGCAATTCCTTATCACTAAATAAATTTCTTTACATGATAAATGTTTGCAGTAACTTTCCGAAGCAGGTCAGTGTACTATCAGGTTGTCTAATAAACAAATTGAACGATATCAGTAGTTGCACAGCTTATAACAATGTTTGTGATGTGATGTGCTCCGTAGTTGATAGCACAAGTGGGTCGGTTGGCGACCTCGTAATCTCAGCTGTTGGTTATGTCAATATAGTGCTACTGGTAAGACTTACGGATAACGCCTAGTAACTAGTGATACTTTCAAAGATTCGTTTCTTATAAAAATAGTTACTAAAACAATTAGTAATTTATTACGAAGTGGTTTGGAAAGAAGACGTAATTTTAATTTACCAGCTGATGTCGTAACAGAAGGTAACAATCCCTAACAACACTATCCTCCTATATGATCCCCACCTATGAAATTGTTGTTTTTTTTCTCACTAATAGAGAACCTCGTCCCTTCTATGATTTAAAATATTCATCAATTGCTTAATATTATATCAAATAATGACCATCATAGACAACTACCAATACTAAAAAAAACCTTATTACTTATAGTTTTTTTTAACATAAAAAAATACCTTAAAAATGACTCCTCATTTTGGTAGCAGAAATGACCACTATTTTTTTTTTTTAACTTAGCCATAACTTATTTTTGTCGCTTAATCTAAGTGGCATACGTTATCTTAGTTTTTAAACAGTAGTGCATAAAAGTTTTAAAACATGGTTCTTGCGTGTTCATGGTTGTTATAAAAATTAAGAAAACGTTAGTATGAAAAATGCAACTTCTTTAAAATTCCCCATACAAAACACCAATTTCATAGGTGGGTACCTAATATTAACAGTGTAATTTGTAAACATTGTAAAATCCAATTATTTTTAAAAGAGTAACTGTTGAGTTTCTTGCCGGCTCTTCTCCATAGGAAACGACCTATTGGAACCGTGCACTTAGCTGCTGATGTTTCATAAGTGCCAATGTACGTTTATGTGAAATAAAATATTTTGATTTTGAATTTTTAAGATATAATTTATGAACCATGCTTTTATAGAGGTGCCAGCCGCCTTGGATAATTTAAAACATGTATTATTATCTTACACAGATTTGTTTATAAAATGCGATATAGTCACGTCGATAAATAGCCATATGTATGCGATTTGCGGAAGAAATCTTTATGAGCCACCTTGAAAGGTCAGCCGAAGCCTTAAAGAGAAAGAACACCCACTGAGAAATGTTTGTATGCAGATAAAATTAAATGAAGGCAAACAACATGTACGTGTTTTAAAGTAAAGCTCAGTAGGTAGAGAAAAAGGCAACGCTAATGTTAGGCTGCCATCAGACGGACTGCATTGAATATAAATTGAATGCAGTTACAGTGCAATGCAGTCGTACTAGACTCGCGGCAATCTAAGAAGTCCCTTTTGACAGGTATAAAAATGCTTTGTGGGGCGATGAAAAAAAAAAGGGGTCGGTCAAATGTTATACTTCTTTCGGTCTACCTGTCATTCGCCATGTGTGATGACAGAATATGACATGCGATAAGGAACTTCGTTTAAAAAAAAGCAAATTACATATTTTTTTTCCCTAAAGGCTCCTACAGACAGGCGCGACGCGATTCTTGTGAAACAATTCCTATGAAAATTTCACGGAAATTGTTGTCTACCGGTGTCGCGTCACGCCTGTCTGCGGAAATTTTAAGCTACTAACCTGAATGTTGTATTCACGTAATAGTCACAGATGCCCTTTGTTTCCCATTCCCAATAGTTGTTCGGTAGGTATTCAGATTGGGAAATTCCTACATTTCTTACCTTTTACCCCTTTTTGTATCGCCCTATAAACTAATATAATTGCGGTCCTATCACGATCTTTTTACAAATTCAGACAAAGGAAAATATCTGGGACATTTTTCTGCTCGAAATGACACTGAGAATCCCAGTAGTGGGAACGTTATTGGATGATTATGTATAGCTATAGAAACAACAGGTTAGACAGCTCACAAATTAAAGGCTCTTACATCCTGGCGCGAAACGTCGCGCGACGCGACGCCGCCGCATTGTGCGCCGTAAAGTTTTCTCAGAAGTTGTTTTGTTAAAAGTCGCGTCGCGCGACTAATCGCGCCAGTATGTAAGAGCCTTAACTCCATATCCTTTGCGTTAGTATTAAAGCATAATAATAATAAAGTGTTTACTAACTTAACTGTTGAAATACCATGCTGTTTACGGCCAATATTGCAAGTTCAATGGTTCTCGTAAAACTTTATCGTCCGATACTATTATGGAGAGTGGTGTTATAGGAGAAATGTTAGCGGGTGAGATTTGCGTAAGTATTCACTATTACAAATGCTTGAGAACTTGTTCCGATTAGAGGTTCTTGTTCACACATATGTCCCGTAGAACAATAGTAGGTAGGAATTCATTTAAAATTTGTAGTTACAGTTACGATACGATGTTTACTACTGAACTTGGAAATTCTTAAGGGCCTATATTACTTCAAATTGCTTAGCATGATCCTCCGTTATATTGAAAATAATGCAGCATTCATTTTGAATTAAATATATGTTTAAATTGAGGATTAATCATCATCTGCCTAGCCTTTTCCCAACTATATTGGGGTCGGCTTCCAAAATTTAGGATTAATGTTAAATACTATGTTTGACGAAAACACGATTCCATAAAATTTTCAGTTTTTTAAGTTACCTCCAAACCGAACAATAAACTATTCAAAAAATATTTTAAATTAGATCATGAATCTTCGCATAATAAATGAACTAGCACCGACTATGTTTTTTAACTTTTTAAATTACCTTTATTTTCGTCGTAAAAAGGAACTACCTAAACTATTATCGCCTTGGAGCCGCCAGCACCCCCACTACATCTCGTTCTCATTCAGTCTGCGAGCAGTATGGTGCGAGCGAGATTAAAAAAAAGTGAATTTGAGCTGAGGTAGTATGGGCTCTTAAACATTGCTACAGATTATACAAAGCAAGTAGGTATTCGTGGAGAAATATTGACGTCATCATGATAGATAGATAGATAAAACGTTTATTTGGTGCACACAAAAGACATAAAACAACATAAAAAAGCACGGGTAAATAATAACTAATTACATAAATAAATAGCCACAAGGTGCCAATATACAAAAAAAAAACAATAAAATGACGATAAAAAATATCGGTGGTTGCAGTAACTTCATATCATCTGAGCACACTGCAAGTGATCCTGATCTAGATGCCAAAACATTGTAGCTTTTATTAGACAAGTCTACATGAGACTTTAATAAATACGTTTAAAATGCTCAATAAAACAGCATATAAGAAATTCATCTTACAAAACTTTCACAATGATCACAATGACTTCAATTCCGATCTAAGATTCAAAGATAGCACAAGCATTAATCAAGAAAACTCCTTTCTTCTTATTACAGAACGATCTAAAACCATCTGTTGCCTTCGATTTCGTCTGTTATCCAGGATGAAAAGTAGCCTATGTACTTGTCCGGGTCATGTTCTACCGATATGCCAAATTTCATCCAAATCCGTTCAGCGGTTTTAGCGTGAAAGCGTAACAAACAAACTCACTTTCGCATTTATAATATTAGTTAGGATTCAAATAAGTAAACGTTCAACTTCACAATGAACTGTCAAGCAGAACTGCAGTCTAATAATAGAGATCGGGTGAGCAGGAAGCGAGTGTTGTGATGATTGACCGGGACTGATGGATGGTGGGTTAACTTTCTCTGTAATCATCCGTTAAGGAGATGCGCTGATAGATGGAAGATTAAAAAATGGTATAGAATGCAGTTGCACCGAGATTGAGTGTTTGATGTTGGATTTTTAAAAGGTTTATCGAAAGCGAAGTAAAATAAAAAGAACCTTGGTAAAAACAATTTATTTTAAAACTTAAATCAATAATGATTTAACTATCGAGACGGTTTGCTAGAAATCAAAAACAAATTACTAGATAATAAATTCATAACTAGAACAAAACAAACCTTGGAATTTCAGAACAAAATTAACGGAATGAAAGAAAAACAGAAAATCTACCCTACATTTTCCATTTAATTTAATCAAAAATCCATTGTTTTAACCTAAGAAAACTAATGGAAAGTTAGAAACAATAAGAACATTGGACATATGATTAAATGCGCATAATAAACTGGTGGAATAATTATAAAACTAGTTAGTAACTGCAAATAAACCCATTATCCCATATACGTCTACCTATGTTCAGTATGAAATATGTGGAATATAAATTTTCTATCATACGTAACATTTCTTAGCGAACAACCTCTATGCATATATGTTGCTCCGGGTATTGAAGTTATTTCAATAATGAGTAAATTATATTGCGATGTTTTGAAATACGCTATAATTTTAATGACTTCCTTTGAGAACTCTTTCCAAGCCATCATAAAATCTAAGATGCATGTTTTTTAAATTCATAAAACTTACGACCATTAACGAAGCTTTGTAGTACGTTTTTCATAACGATACGATATGATGTCTTCTCTTCAATTAAGGCCAATGATGTCTGCACTTGGTGTTCTAAATTGTAATTAAAATGTATGTCATTCTTGGCATACACTTCCATTAAAAGTTCTATCAGACTCTCTAGTGACATAATTTCCGAATTTCTTAACTCACCCCTAGTCATGACGTCACTGCCCTATTTGTACAACAAAAGCTTGGCTATAGATGACGTCACTAAAATTGCGTCGTTAATTCTCTCAGCTCTCTTTTTATAGAGGGTAGTTTAGAAAAGCTTAATAGCCCGTAACGATCAGAGAGTAACGTAATTTGATGCAAATGTATGATCAGGAAATTGGTTAAAAGACAGTATCTGAACAAGACTAACTACTGCTGAGTTAATTGCAGATCTATGGATTAGTAAACGAGTTACAAAGTAATAGACATATTACAAGATGGTTAAGAAATAATTGACGTAATATTCTAAAGCTGACAAAATGGAAGATTGACATCTGTTGGGTTCAAAACATGATAATATTTAAAAGAATAATGATAAAGGCGAAGAAAACAGAGATAAATATGAAAGAATGACGAAGGAAAGGTTAAACATAAAAGAATTGAATAAAGAAATCGTTTGACGGAAAATACAACTTAAAAAAAAAATGGTTACAAATCACAGTGGCAGACAACATGAATCCAATCAGAACTATTCCAGTACTATCACAACAACTGTAGCTATTAGAGCCAATAAAGTAATCAATGTGCAGCTTATTTGCATTAGCGGAAATTGCAGCAACCTTGCCAATGCATGAGTGGTTGTTTTGCAACCGTGCTGGCTCGCGATAAGTCACCGATAGGTCAAGTGGCTCTTTCTTGATATTTCCTGCCGGCTCGTTAACGTTTATGAGTTACGGTATGGACTATATTGCATTTTTTAATTCATATTTGTTTTATAAGTTGGTGTTAGCTGTTAGCCTGATTGTAATTATAAAGATTACTGGTGACTAGGCAATCTCTACACCACAGCATGAAACTTTATTCATGTGACAAAATAGATCCTGGTGACTCGAGAAGAAGACAAAGAGGAAGCCATCGGAAATTAAGTTCAAGTAAACAGATTGGAGGAGACATTATTTTCTGTGAACAAATCATCCTGTAAATATATCATCAAGATAATTTAAAAAAAAATAAAGAAAATGAGCATAAATTAGTAAATGAAGACACGAGCAAATTAATTAGCGTTAAACATTGTATTACAGATGGTACATTTACCCCAATGACACTTGAAGACCCCCGCATGGAAAGGTTATTAAAATAAACAAGTCTTTCTTTCATAATTACTGACTCAGTCTTGCGATATCATACATTACTTTTATGTAGTTTCCATGTAATAAAAAGAACGTAAACAGAATATATACAACTCATTTGTTGTACAAAAGATTCATTGCTAGAATTGAACCGGCGTGGCGTGAAAGGAGCGTTACGACTGTATTGGAAGAGACAACAAATATGGTTTTCCTTCATGCTGCTTCTGAATTTGTTTGTGTAGCTGTACATTATGATGTAGATTCGTTATGCTAGCATATGTCAAGAGAAATTGTGCTTAGGTTGTTGATATCTCTGGCTTTTTTATCTTCAACATTATGCCCAGCACAACTTGAGACGAATGTTTTCCGTTAGGATTGGTTTGGCAGCCTAATGAAACGATGAGAATTATTAAAATAGATTAACGTTTAAGCTATACAGTTATATTTATTTATTTATTTATTTGGATCTCCAACAAAGATTACACCTTACATGCTAAAAATAAAACATAAAAAGATACAAATCCTTGTGCATCTTCAATTATAGGAGACCACAGCTTGCATTAAGATATCAAACAATCAATTATTAATATGGAAATAAAGTATACAATTTAAAGTAAAAATAACAAGAATTAAAATTATAAAAAAAGAAAAAAAAAACTATATATATTGAGTTGAACAGTAGGGAGGAAGGTCAACACTTACTCAATATTAAGTTTTGCGTGTAACAGCAACTTAAATTTACTTAGGCTGTTGGAGAAAATGTCTATATCATCGGAAGAACACCAATCAAATATCAATCAATCACCTTGTTAATGAAACATAAACCATCAGTAGCTGATAATATTATGGCCGAAGAAGAACCTGTCGCGAACATCACTGTGACAGACAATAATTAAAACATAAAAACACAATCGATAACTAACGGAAAGTTTGGAGCGTTCACCTCAAACAGGATTCATGTATTATCAATTCGACACAATAATTTAGTAATAACAGAAAACGTGTGATCTTCATTGCGAGATAGAAAAAGGAAGACGTGGACAAACATCTGGACGAAGCCATTATAGATCCGACAGGAACTTTATCGAATGAAGATGACGACGACAGAAACGACAAGCATATTGTAGTTATTCTTTCAAATAGAGAATCTTTGTTAGATTTTAATAGTCCTTAAGCTGCCTCGAATGAATCGATATAGACTTTCTCTAAGTAACCATTCTTCTTCTATTATATATATATGCACGTACTTCATTTAATCACCCCAGTCTGTTGTATCAATAACGATTATTAACCATCTTTAGCCAGCCGATTATAAATATTAATCGTTCACAGTATTAATCAAGCGGATGCTGTTGCACGGTCTCTTGATAAATTAAGAGAACTAAGTCATGGAGAAAGTAGCGGAAACTAAACTGACATGATAGCTATTGTCACAATATTGCTGTCTGCACTTCGGGGAGACGATGTGTAAAGTCCAACAAATGTTATGAATATAGTACTTAGAGTTTCCCTTTCAAGCCAAAGTGACTCACGACAATTGTATACGGAATTAGAAACAGACAAAGCGCAGTAGTCAAGGTTTAATGTAAATTGCAAACTATATTTGTGAACCAAATATGAAAATGTTGGCAAGTGAAAAGAATTGTTCATAAAACCCAACTACGACGAAAAATTCAGCTAAAAAGACACAGTCGTCGTGTTATGTATAAATCAAACAGATACGTGTGACTCCAGATTTTTAATTTGTCTGTCTGTGATGTCTTGTTTATACTTTTTTAGCTGACTTTTTCGCCGTAGTTGGGTTTTAGTTTTAGAACTTTTTTTTGTGGTAGGTAATAATATTGTATTTTTGAAATGTGCTAATTGAGCCCTTTCATCTGATACCAAACACGGAATAACAATTTTTTTTTTAGTTTCTTTATGCCCTCTAGAGGGCGCCAAATTCATTAGAGGAATTTAGAAGATATGAGGGAACACATGAACATACATGCCAGTCAAAATCATAACCCTCCTTTTTGCTTCGCCGTAGTCGGGTAAAAAAGTGATGCAATATCTCGGTCACATGAATATACGGTTTTAACTCTGTTTTTCTGTTTCAGCAGATGGATGTATCGATGCAATCATACATTATTGTCAAGCAAATGACATTACTGACTTTCGAGATTGATGAGGAACCCCCAAGAGCTCTGGAAAGTCCTATCTAACATCAACACCAAAGAGGACATCACAAATGAAAGTAGACTATTACTGTCCATTAGAAGCTTAGAACCTATCCTACCACACTTGGCGTGTTAACCTGTACTTAATTCCGTACATCATGACCTTTATCCAACGTTTAACAATTTGTAATTTTACCTTACACTCAAAAGTGCTTCAAAAGCCGCTAAAATGTAGCAGGTTTGACTGAACGCTCCCGATCAGAGATATGGACTGAATAATGAATCAACCGAAATGTGGCGTTGTGTACAAATCGCCTGCTTTGACGCTTGTTAAATATTTCAGGTGCAATGGTCCTGCAAGAGTTGAATCGCGTAAAAAATCTTTTTGATCTTCCAAAGCTTCTCGAGCTAAAGAAAGAATTTCGCTGTGAATAAAATAATCCTTGTATATCTCTTTGTGAAGAAAATAAACAATTCAAAAGCATATTTTGTCACTTCCAAGCTTATGTGAAGCAATAGTTTAGCAAATATGAATAAGGAAAATATCTAAAAATAGGATATAGAATAAATAGTCAAGCTGATGTGCGTGTTTAGTGACATTAAATTGCGTTTTCCACGTGGGCATTACCCGGGTCACCGACTTCTATGATTGACTGGGTTAACAGCCGATCGTGACTGCAGATAAACAAATCATAGACTCCACAGACGTACTTCAGATTATAAAATAATACACACGATAATCATCGTAGGAAGTTATCGGTTTTCTAACATTTCCGTCGAAAGTTTGTTGTGCCAATTTCTTTATATTCTTTTATCGACACCGTCATAATTTCAGATATAAAAGCTAAATTTTATATGAAGCTATATTTTTCCAATAGATAACTTGTCAAGATAAAAATAAAGCAATCAACATGTTCTGTATTAACCACTTGGCGCCATTCTATGTGTCCGGTGCGTTGACCTTACGGATATTCGCACTGTTGCGCAACTCGTGCGCATCTTACCTACGGCCAGCCAATAAATTCATAATATTAAACATCTACAAACGTCAGTTCAAATGTATCTCTATCTTTAATATCGATCGAGCATTTATAAATAGGAAACTGTGTTCGAAATAATTTGCTGTTATGCCAGCAGTTCTGTTAAATATTTGATATTGTAGACACGACATATATATTTATATTACGGCTATAAATATGTTATATATGTAATTGTTTTTATAAGTTACCCAATGTATATATTTTACCAATAAAAAACCCCTATTACGGCTGCAATATCAAGTTTAGCAGAAACTAGTAACATTTTTTTGAATATTTCTGGTACAACTTTGAGGCTGCCGATGATGTTATCAGTCACAAAACAGTGAAAAAACAACAATTTGGTATTCGTGTCGCGTTTAGAAGTTACATCTGGGCATACACATGGATTTAACCGGCTATAACGATGCAAATTCCGTGTGTTATCCTGAGGCGTCCACTCTGCATGCGTGGATCGTCGCAAGCGCACATTTTTACCGTTACTTACACTGCATTCGTCTTCCGAGAAGTTTTGTTTAACGGCTCTGGCGGCCATATTACCGTCGGATGCAATTAAGCTGTATTACAGGCATTTACAGGATAATTTATCGTTGCTACGGTAAAATTGATACTCTACAGTCTCCACGCCTCTTAAATATGGTGTTGGTGAATTTTTCGCTTAAAATCTTTCGTCTTTATTAATTTTCTACCGTATTGCAGTATTTCTGCTTTAACTGTTAGTGGCTTCATAATCATTATCAAAATGCATTTTGAAAGAAACACCAATAGTCCAATTAATAAATATAATAGTGCCTTGTCTATTGGTTTGGTACTACGATAATGTGTAACATAATGTATCAAAGAGACAGACTAGTAACAGGAACACAGCCGCCACTTCCCTTGAAGATAAACACATATATTTTTTCCAATCTATCCTCACTTTTGAGATTACAGACTCTGTTTACGATCGTTTTTTATTACAGAACGAAATTACGATGTAATTAAATGAATCTGAGTCGGTTTCCTGTCCAAGATCCGTTTGGAGGAGTTTCATGTCGTATCCGACGATAAGATATTTTTTTATTTACCGAACGACATTATTCATGGTGATGTGAAAGTGACATTTAGTAACGATTCCAGAAAATGCGACGTTTACAACATGAGGGCTCTAACAAAAGATCAGACTGAACGTAATACGTCAAGAGTCAAGACTAACACAAATGTGCACTCACTGTATCGGAGTTGACACAATTCTTCAAACGGTTCCAATTTTTAAAATGTTAATTGCTTGGTTGTTAAATGTCGAGTTTAACGACCCGCCCAAAACTGAGAGCGAAGTAGATGACATGTTTGACATGACACAAAGCTCGTGTGACACATATTCTGGTTTCCCGCCGGTACAATGCGCGCTCCGTTATGGCGACCATTGTTTTTCTTCGCGCCAAATTCGGCGGCGCGTGTAGGTGTCATTTTTTATTCGCACGCTGTTGCGATTATAATGACGAATTGATTGGGCCAACGTTCTTGTAATGAGGACAGTGGATTGCAAATGTGGGTGTACTCGCTAATGATTCAGATGACTGAAATGAGGATGAAAAGGCCCGTTGTTTTGCCCCAGTTTTTGGTCAGGCGGCGCGACAGCAAATTGCCCGTTGACCATGTTAGGTAGATTATGGGATTACAATGAGAATTAAGCGTATAATTAAAGGTCAGTGGAGGATTTCGAACTGACGGCAATCGAGAACGAGTCAGAAGTACAAGTGAATAAAGCATCGTCGAGTTATTGATTATATTTATGGATGATACTCGTACTAAGGCAATTGTGTCACGAAATGTAATAAAATTTTATCGCAGGCGGTTATCTTGGTGCGGTTCTGTTCAGATATCGGCGAACACAAGTATTCAGATACCTATTTCCTATTTAATTTAGTTACCTAACCTATATATTAAATATTTTGTATCGTTACGTTAGCATTATTCCGTATACGTAGCGTGGATAACTGGAGACTTCCAAACTCGGATGAATTATGTAATAGGTATGCACAAATGTGGAGTATCGGGGAGCTGAAAACACAAACGCGTTGTGTTTATTTTATTTTATTTAAGTAGCTATGCATACACACATTACATTATAAAACTGTTTATATTTGCATCCGTCACCTCACACTTTCGGGTCTTGCTGAACTGGGCCTTTTTGGGCAGCCGTGAGGCACACTCCCTCGATAATGTCCTACATCGTACTTTACTTTGTTTTTTTTTAAATTTTATATTGTTATCTGATGTGTATTGTGTGCCTCTTAGTCTGTGCTGAATAAATGTATTTTCTTTCTTTTCTTTCTATTTAAACCATTTATGTATCTTCTTTGAATTTTTGCGATGCAGGTTCTTGTTTCGTTTTTGGGTTGCTTTACGTACCTGAACATTCACCATCTCCTTGCCATGTTACTTGGGGTGGGCGCAACACGTTTTCTTCTTCCATTCTGTCCTATGACCATTATAGTCTTTTTTTACTTGCAAATAAGCAATAGTTTCTAATGCGAATATAACCAGTATCAGTACGCAATCGACGCATATAAACTCAGTACGCAATATTCAAAGCTGCAGCCTGTAAAATCTAGAATGTTGGTGGCGCTAAAGTAAGTAACTAGCCATCGAATTAACAGTACCTCGAATTGATAAAGAAACAAGATAATGATCAACTGAAGTGACGGACTTCAGTTGATCATTATCTTTCTCGTAATTTAATTATTAATCACTGTATTTACGCGTAGAGACTCTTATAGGTGTATTTACTTTTACTTTTAATTGACATACTTTAGCCAACAATTCTGCTTATTATTAGTCATTATTATGCAGGCTACTTTGGTGAGTGCATTTAAAATATTAAGTTGATTATACCCTATTTATTGAGGCATAATGTATGGTTTTAGGTTTCAGTAGAATTATGACTTATTAGTTTATTTAGTAATCTATTTAAATAATAATTTCCTTATAACCTGGGGGCCAAGTCTACTAATTTACAAACGTGTCAGTGGTCTCACAATAATCAGTTTATGACAGATATACCATACAAAATCTGTCAAAAACTCATAATTCCTAGACCAGTGACACGTTTGTAAATTAGTAGACTTGGCCCCCTGATGTTTCCTCAATGAACCGGTGAAGTGAGTGAAGCCGGATCTAGAATCATTTATTGTTTGTGTGATAATTAATTAGTACTTGAATATTTAAGATGAATTGTAAGACCTTTTTTTTTTTAAGAGTAGGGGAAGACCAAAGAAACGACCGAAATAAAAAAAAAACAAAAAAAAACTATGGATGAAATGTGTGAAAGATGATATGGCTAGAAAGGGGGTGACTACCGAGATGACGGCTAATAGAGAAGTATGGAAATAAAACAGTTATATTTCATTACGGAAATTTCTTTCTAAGTTGACAAAGAAAAGTTTTTGTTGGACTCTTACGACAATACATATTTGCACAAGTATGTAAAAAATCACACACAACCCCGAAACTAGCATGCACCACTTCTAGCATACGTTACAAAACTAAATAGTCCACAAGACAGTGCGGAACACAAGAAACCAACGTGTCCGACATGAATTTGACCAACTAACACCTCCCATTAATTACAAAACAATCTACAATTACCAAAAAAAGTAATAGATGCCTTGTCACTTTACAAGGACAAATCAGGCATTAATCACTAAGTGGTAGAAAGAATTGGCAGTAGTTATAAAAACGTAATTAGTAGCAAGGTTATTGGATCAAGGTAATGGATAACTGATCTCATTGGTTTTGACTTCCTCGATAGTACCTAATCTATTATTTCTTTACAGAGTATTTCCCTTACGGATTTGAACTTGGCTTGAGTAACTGCCAAGTCAAGGTGGGCAGACCAATAGCAGAAAAGGAGATGACGATACAAAAAGAGAAGATCCAGGAGATGATCATTCAAGACAACTTATCTGCCTGGCAGAAAGAAATATGAACAAGGATGAAGATATTAGAGTTGACCCAGACAAACAAAGACCGAACTGTCTGGAAGTATATAAACTGCAATGCCAGAAGCAGACTGTGAGACTGTGACGCAGCATTGAGAGCACTCTTTTCTTCAGTGGACTGCAATAGGTTGGATTAACATAGAAGGTGTACTGGTGATATCTGTCACGCAAATATGTAGCAGCATACAGATACCGTTTCCTTTACAGTGTAGAACCCCATATAACTGGAAAAACGATACAACAAAAGGTCTTACAATTCACCTTAAATATTCAAGTACTAATTAATTATCACACAAACAATAAATGATTCTAGATCCGGCTTCACTTTTACTTCATCTTCGACAAACGATGACTATTTTGTTGACAGGAAGTCGACAATCTTAGCCGGAAATCATAGCTTCCGAATCAGTCATTAATGAATCATTAAGACATAGGTGCGATGCCACATACGCCATGACCTACGTAATATGTACTTATGTATATATGCATCCGCAATCAGGTCTTATCTGTATGTGTCATAATATTGTTATCTCTTACCACAGGTGCAGCTGCTGTTTTTAAATGCAATTTTGCGTATCTTTGAAATAGTTGAGGAGTTACATCCGCACTGGGGTATTTTTGTTTGATTGCTTATCGTACAACGATGTGGGGGAAGACCCAAACAAAGGCGACAAGGAGAACTCGACTGTTTCATGAAAGATTGGACCACAGCACAGCAGCAAACAGCCATGGGAAGTTGAAAGAATTGAGATATAGATAATAATTATAGTCATAGTGTCAAATCAGCTAGACTACGTCTGTTGCTAAAGGAAGATAAACGTCACCAGGGCCAGGTGTATTATGGGTCATAATATCGTCACTCCTGCCAGAGTCCCGACAGACAGGCGATTGGAAATCCATTCCAAAGATTACCAGATTACCATTCCAAAGATGACTTTAATACACCGTACACAATAGTTTGCTGCACAGACTCCAGAGTTTGAAAGACTTGCAAATCAAAGTTATGACGCCTATTTGTTAAGTAACTTTATCTTTATTATTTGTAAGCGAGAAACTAAGGTGGTGGTCGTTTAAAGCAGTGTAACTCACTATGAATGTCTAGCTTAGAATCTAGACTCAAGATCTTTGCGCCGTATTTTAATTTCAGACCTTTTTGGCACGGTATACCGTTTTCAAAGTTGTATAAGCTAATGCATGCTTATGCATGCACACGTAACTTTGTTGTTCATATTAAAATTCCTATATTTTATTGCATATTGTTTGTGTTAAATAATACCACTTCTGGGATTTATTTTAACTGCGCTGACCCCAAATATATTGGGATAGCAGGAGAATGATGACCATGATCAAATTAAAAGTTAGGTACGAGGTGTAGGATTAAATATTGGCTTGTAAAGTTTGTTAGACAAGCATTTCAAGATGGTGTCGTCAAAGGACACAAAGAACTCTCTCGACGTTATCCTCCCAGTTAATATATGGCATGAATCTATCAAAATGTATTGTTGTCCTACAAGTAATCGAGGCCACCTCACGTCTGCGATAACAGATAAGATAACACATGTTATTATTATTTTTCACATTGTTATTATTACGTCTACCCAAACAATTTAGCACGAATACGTCCTTTTATCGTCCAAAGAGTCTTAAAAAGTGTAGTGAACTTTCAGAATTATTGTCCTCGGTAATTTTTCGATTAATCATGAAATTCTCGACCTTGTAGAGAAACTCTCGTAAATAAGGCTGTTTCTCGAATATTTCTGCTTCAATGTAATATTCAGTGGCCTGAGGAGTGTTATCAACAATTCGTGCCCAGTTCCCTCCGTTTACGAATGCCAGATGTGCTCAATCTTGTTGCGCCATCATGAATTTCTATTATCTATTACGGTATAAGGAATTAATATCAGATCTTTGATATTGTTAAGTATATCGTTTTTGGTCTTTGGACTATTTAATTTGACGTTTGTAATAAAATAAATCATTATAATACTATATCTTTAAACTAAGCCATTCTTAGATCAAACCGTACACTAACCAAATTCAGTCTTTGTTCAAGGATTCATAAAAAAAACAACAAAAAATTAAGTAAGTAACTAGAAATACCGAGAACAGAGTAAAGGTTAAGTTATCAATCTACCATCTAATTATATCATTATGTATTAACAAAGCTTATACTAAAAAACACATCTTTGTTCTAACATTCGAACAGACAGTCACGTTACGGATCGATGATCATAGTCTGGCGGGCAGACATTTAAATTTTTCCGTTCTGCCACCATTAATATTCATGGGTTCAATGTTTTCTGATTTCTGTATACGCCTAAATGACTATAATACACCCAAGAGCAGATTAGCTTTGAATATATCGCATATGATTAACGAAACCACGGAATAAATTAGATCAAGTGTCAAGATTATTCGATATATCTCAGCTTTTGTTTATTTTATCGACAAAAGAATGTGTGTGTAAGCCAAACTGTCACGTTTTAAAAATATAACCAAAATTCATCACGATTACATCGAAAACATGTGACGTATCCACAACGGAGTTTCCGAAGCAATCCGTCAGACATCTTTAATTTCAGGTCAACGTTTTTATACATTTATATATACGCGAAAGCAATACACCACTGCTTTCCCTGCACTCGGATGAAATCATATTCCGTACAGCGTGAAAAGCAATCGACACCAGCTGCGCCTTAATTTACTGAAGAGTCGCCTTTATGTTGAGGAGATAAGATCTAGAGTTGTGCAACGCATGCTGTGTGGAACGTGCATCGTTATAATAGAGTTGGGATCGAAAAACTTAGGTTCCGTCGCTCCGTTGCGCGCGCCCCGGCAATTTAATCGTGGATGTAAAGGCAACGGCAAGTAATTCACGCCAACTTACTAAGCCGATTCTTAATGTAGGCAGCTTTTCTATGTATAGAAAAACTGTTACATTCGGTTAGGATAATCTCATTCAGGATAAAAGGGTCTATTGTGAAAATGATATTAGGGATTTTCTGGCGGTTCGCCTTTGGTTGACTATACATATTCATACGTATTCAGTGAGTCGAGACAATCGGCAAAGTTCGGAGACTGATCAAAATTTCTTGCACGCCTTCAAATTAGCCTGGTGCCCTTCTCACAAGCACTCGAATTCTAGGAAAGTCGCTTCAGCAGACGACAATACGACAAAAAAAACGCCTACATCTTCGTTGAGTTGCGCGATAAAACGCCCACTTTCTACGCGGGCAGCACAAAGCGCGCACGCAGATGATCTGGTCACATGCGCTTGCGCACTGCACATTGCGCAAACCGGATATAATGTTGTCTTGTCAGCCGTCTGAACAGATTTTTTGAAAGTCGCCATATTGCACCATTATGCTTTGTCCCGGAGTGAAAACTGTGACGAGTGTCAACGTATTTATAGGAAATGTGACCATTACATACATGGTGTGCCTATTTACTTTCACGACATATTCCCCCAAGCGTTGAGATGATGACTCCGATAAAGTGTTTTGCTTATAATATCAATCGCGACGTTTTCTTTGGTTTTTCAAATATTTCTCGTAACGAAGATACAGTTATTCTCGATAAAATATGAGGTACAAACAAAATAATCTAATCAAAACATATTGAGGCATTACGTATGAGGAAACACTGCATTTAAATAAAGTTCGCCGTACACAAACTTAAAACGATGAATCATGGCCAAATGTTTTGAGATTGCAATTTTTTCTAACGAAATTGGGGCACTGACCCGAATAAAATTAACATGAAAATGGACGTACATAACAAGACATATACGCCAACTATGTAATTATAAGAAATACGTTCGAAAATGTGGCAAAAACTGAGGCCACAGAACAAAGATCTGTTCTCCTTTAAACTGGTTTAATTAAAGTAGGTACAATTAAGACTTCCTGCGCAGTGGCAAGGCTGCCTATACTTAAGTAACTAAGTAAGGGCGAGATAAATACATGATAATATCAAAGTACTAGTTCATGGTGTTTAATTTGTTAACAAACTAGTTAGTACTGAAGTAATTTTCTTTGTTAATATCAAGTGTCATGGTAATTGCTTTGAATGTTCAACTATAATTAAACTTTATTAGCTTTCAAGTACAAAGGATCGGGACTAAACTAAGAACTATTGTATTTGTAGTTACGTCATGTTTCCAGTAGAAATACTAGATTTTTGTTGGCAGTATGCTAGGCTTCTATCATCCTACGAAACAGGTTTTTTTTATACGAATAATAATTATTATAATAATACCAGCCTTACTATCTCAGCTACGCTTGCCGGGGTTGGTCCGTAGATGGGTGACCATCTTTACATATCGAGACTCCTCCGTGCCTCGAAAAGCACGATAAGCCGTTGGTCCCGGGCGTCATCCGAGGATCTTTGACAGTCGTTACGTACGGGTCGTCAGAAGCCCGAAACTCTGACAACCAGGCTTGCCAAGTGGTATCGTATTACCCAGTTACTGGGATGTGGAGGTCAAATAGGCAGTCGCTCCATGTAAAATACTGGTATTCAGCTACATCCGGTTAGACTAGAAGCCGACCCCAACATAGTTGGGAAAAAGCTAGGCAGATTGACCAGCCTTACTATCCCACTGCAGGGCAGAGGCATCTTCTCATACACATATAGGCATCTTCTGTAGAGAAGGCTCGAGCTTTGATCACCACCACCACCCTTGTTCAAGACGGGTTGGCGATATCAGACTTATATTAATTAATTAGTCCAGGTTTTTACTACAGATTAATCCAAGATAGAGCACATCTAGAAGGTTTTAATCCACTTTAATTAGAAACTTATGTCAATGTCTACAATTAAACAAATTCGCTGAAATTAATCAAGAATTCGCTTCAAAGATCTGTGGTATCAAAAGATCACTCACAAAATAAAAAGATCGTATGTCAAAACACAGACAGAGCTGTGAATGCATAACGGTATATTTATTTCTGGCTAAAACCAGCGATAAATATCAGACATTGAATCACGAACGGACACATCAGAAATAACGTTTTTCGATGTTACAAAGTATCGATTTTGATTGTTTTGTGCATGTTTTTCGATGCTGTAGATGAGTTTTAAATTATATAGTTTGCGAAACTGATTTGTTACAATCAATCATCTTTTTACAGCTGTCTGAGCATTGGAGTCCTCCTAGTAAAAATGGCAGACATGCTATAAGTAAAAATTAAACTATCATCATCTTCCTACCCTTGTCCCATGTTACTTGGGGTCGACGCAATACGTTTTCTTCTTCCATTCTCCCCTGTCACTCGCCACACTATCATTGACTCCTTTTTATTTCATATCATTCCTCACACAATCCATCCACATTTCCTTCGGCCTTCCTCTTCCGCCATCAACAAAAATTAAACTGAATATGACCCTAAAAATCATGTTGACAGACCTTGGACATAACTTGATATGAAAACGTTAAAAAATTATAAGTATAATAACAATTTCACCCAAGTCAAACTTCATGCAGATGGCAACAAACATAAGCAAAGAAATAAACTTCACTTCACTAGTCTGGCGCCACATCCATTGAAGCCGAGAATACATTTACAACGTCAAAACAATACCAATAACCTAATATTTCGATGTTAGGACAATAATAATAAAGTATTCTTGATGATCTCAAGTGCTGGCAGCTGCGGGACTGAACAATGAATAAAGCACAGGTGTGCAGACCATAGCATTCGACGCATGAGCAGCATTACTTCACTTAGTAATAAAACAGTCATACGCAGTCACTGCAATGTTAAGCACTCGTACGCACGGGCGATTTTTGATCGCACACTGGATTTTCAACTCTCCTTATTGAGCCGAGCATTCATAATCCAACAGAGAATAGCATATCTCTATTTTGCGTAAAATATGGTAAGACATAAAAGGTCTTAAATATAAATAGTTCCGCATATTTTGCTTACTTATTTCAGTATGCAAAAAATACTGAGAGCGATCAATGGGAAACGTGCACCCAGCTTCAGACGTTTCATAAGTGCCTATGTAGGTTTAATTGAAATTTTATTTTAATTGATTTTGAACTCTCCTCGGTGCGAAGAAGTGCGTTGAAAATCCAGTCTGCCTAGCCGTTTCCCAACTATGTTGCGGTCGGCTTTCAGTGTAACCGGATGCAGCTGAATACCAGTATTTTACATAGAGCGACTGCCTATCTGACCTCCACAACCCAGTTACTGGGTTACACGATACCCCTTGATAAGACTGGTTGTCAGTATTTCGGGCGTCTGAAGACCCCTAACGACTGTCAAAGATCCACAATTGACGTTGCACAATTGCGTTAAAAATCCAGTGTGCGATATAAAATCGTCGCGTAAAACAATCGATCGTGCGCACGAGGGCTAAAGGACAGTGTGCAGGACGTATTCATGACGTTTTTTTACCCGTTAATTAAAGGAAATTCCAATTCGGAGATGTTTCCGTTCGGTTTTTTGTGTAGGCCATTAAGTACTGTTTGTCTTTACAGTTATATTACAAGGAAGTGTTTAACTTCATCCGTTTCCCAAATTATTTTCGCAATATTGCCAAGCCAACTGACAATGCAAAAATCCGAAGACCGGACTACACATTATTGAAATAAATATTGAGTAAAAACAATCGGAAATAGTAAAGTCATTCAAATTAATGCACAATCAAAAGCTTTCACTTTTAAAAGCTAAATTCAATAGGAATCGTAATATTAAATTAATTGCACGTTAGTTGAGAGTGTTGATTTATTCTGAAGTATATTTAATAATTCGTATAAATCTTTCCAAATGATTTATCGAAGAAAGTTTGTGTGGAGCAAGGACACTTGAGAAACTTCTTAATGCAAAGGTCAGACGGATTTGAGAGTGTCCTTAATTCGTGAAGTTCAATCATGAACTTTTAATTATTAAATTAAATATAACATTGAACTCTGGCTTTATAAATAAATAAGATAACATAACTACATCACGTCTTGTTTCCCCGATATGGTTTGGGCAGAGGTGTACCTATAGCACACTCACACTTCGCCTATTGCCATCAATCAAGCACAAATCCAGAATCCAGGCTGCTACTGAGAAATTGCAGATGGAATAACCCAATAACACTTTGCCCGACCTGGGAATCGAACCCAGGACCTCATGCTCTACAGTAGCGCTTGCGACCACTAGACTAACGAGGCAGTCTATATAGGCAAAATTATATTTTTAAAATGATCAGAGGAAACAGAAGTATTACCTTTATAAAGTTCGGTTTCCATATTCATTCATACGTAACGTCTGACCTTGTTTAGTCACCAAAGTTATGGGGAATTTATTTTGAAGGTCGTTAAAGTGAAATTTTCTCGTTCTACAGCTACAGTGTCACGTCACTTTCGCTTGGTCACCACTCGACGCCATGTTTAAAATCATTTCATAAGTTTATGGAAACGTAACGTCTTTTGTTACGTTATTGCGTTATGATTGCCATGCATTGTTATGTTTTGGATGAAATATTCTCTTTTATCTGTGTGGACATTGATCGATTCGTTGAAGGCTAGTGGATAATTTATTTGCCGAGTAGTTTTCAGAATTCGTTGAAAAAGTTATCGTAAAATGGTTAAGTATCTTCAAGAAAGACTTAAATCTATGAAATGAAATTGTTTATTCTGTAAATAGGATATCAGAATCACTTTTACAAGACATATTAACAAATAAGCTAGACGGAGTCGACATTTCCTATCTAACTAACCCCGAGAAGGAATGGCGAAAAAAACTGAATTCAAAGTATCCTGTATTCTGGACTTTAAAAGAGACTTTGTCCCCTGAGTTTTTTACACGATATTTTTGATATTAATGTCTGGAGTTCTGGACATTCAATATCAAAAATATCGTGCATAGCATCCGGAATGGTCATATAGAAAGTACCAGAACCAGTTGTCTCAACAGATTATGCTAACCGTAAATTCTAAAAAAATAACGAGGAAGCTTTATAGCTGACCAGACACGACAAAATCGGTGCCAAATGACATTCAGCCACTTGGTTTTATAACACAGATTCTATTATTCACGACTGTAACCTAAAAACCTTAGTCTCTGAACGAGCTTGTTCAGTGCTTCGAGAATCGATTAGGTATTTCAATGTTGCCTTTAACCTACTGGGTCGAACTGAATGGGGCATAGACACAAAATATAATCACGCCTGTATTCCCCGAAGTGTTAAGCAGAGATGTACCTAGTACACCCTTTCTCCAGTCATGTTTAAGTCCCATGTAATAGGGGGCGAGGCTATTGCCATCAGAATTGCAATAGTTTGTGGAGAATAAACAATTTTTCTTTCTTTTCTTTCTTTCTTCATCAACCGGGCAGAAATCCAGGTTCCGGGCTGCTACTGGGAAAAACCCAATACACCTTGCCGGACCTGAGCCTATAGAAAAAATCCCTTTTCTGTAAGCGTTAACGCCAACGGAAAGATCAAATTGTATGGAATTGACATTGGCTTTAGAGATGTCACGTGACTGCTGCTGTCAACTCCATACATTTGATCTTTCCGTTGGCGTTAACGCTTACAGAAAAGGGATTTTGTCTAGGCCCCCAGGGAATCGAACTCATGATCTCATGCTTAGCAGTAGCGCTTGCGATCACTAGATCAAGGAGGCAGTGTACGTTAAAAACCTTAATATCTGAAGGAGCTTGTTCAGTGCTTCGAGAATCGATTATATATTTCAATGTCCGTATTGACCTCCCGGGTCGAACTTAATGGGGTATAGAGATAAAATAAAATGTACCATCGATCATAGCTTGTGATTGATAGCGATCGCTAAGTACTACTTTTTTTGTAGATTTAACATTGACTTTGTGGGCTGACGACCTTTCGTGACCTCAGTGTTGTGAATTTTGATGTAAGTAAATCCATGTAGATTTGTAGAAGACATCACTGGTTTATGATATCAATCAATCTGCCTAGCCTTTTCCCAACGTAGTTGTGGTCGGCTTCCAGTCTAACCGGATGCAGCTGAATACCAGTATTTTACATGGAGCGACTGCCTATCTGACCTCCACAACCCAGTAACTGGGTAATACGATACCCCTTGGTTAGACTGGTTGTCGTGCTTCTGACGACTCGTAACGACTGTCAAAGATCCACAAATGACAGCCGGGACCAACGGCTTAACGTGCTTTCCGAGGCACGGAGGAGTCTCGATATGTGAAAATGGTCACCCATCCACGGACCAACCCCGGCAAGCGTAGCTTATCCTGATGGATCGACCCGAGCGGCTGTTATTACTTAGCCACGAGCTCCTCCAGTGGTTTATGATATGATTGCTTTTTCCATAGCTTCACCCGCGTGGTGTTTGGATATAATCCCACGTGCACGTATTACCGGGATAAAAACTACCTGTCCTTTATCCTAATCCAGGTCAATGTCTACCTGTGTGCCAAATTACATCCAAATCCGATCAGCCGTTAAGGCGTAAAAATGTAACAGACAGAGTTACTTTCGCATTTATAATATTAATAAAATGTTACTTAATATGTATAGGATGGATTGGATAGTATGGCTTCGGTTTTCTGAAGACGCACCTGGTGTCAGTTTTTATGCCGGCCATGGGCCTCCGACATGCCATATCTCTCAGGCATCCTCCAACTCAGGTTTCCTCACGATGTTTACCTTCACCGTTTTTGAAGCAAGTGATAATTATACAATACGCACATGAATCCGAAAAGTCAAGAGGTGCGTGGCTTGGGTTCGAACTCGAGACCAACTCGAGAGAGACTTGGCAGACCACGGTCACAACTCACATCACCAGGCTATCAGTGCTGTCACTATCACTAAAGACGCTTCATAGAAATTATAAACTGCCTTCGTATGGATTTTCAGTCATATGAGTACAGGTTTTCTCATGCGCAGGTAAGTACTCAAAGTGCATAAAATATGCGTCTAAAGTACCGCTAACTACGATGTTCACAGTTTATGGTTATCCAGACAAGTTCCAAATAAGTCGATCGTGAGAAAAGTCCTTTCTACTAGTTTACAAGTTTCTTCGTCTCGTGGTCTTCAAGTAAAAGTAGAAAAACATCTATGTTAATACAATAAAGGTGCAGTTTGTTTGTTTTTTTGTTTGAACGCGCTAATCTCTGGAACTTCCAGTCGGATTTGAAAAATTATTTTTGCTTTTAGTAGCTCAATTCTTGAGTAAGGTTATAACATCACGCTACAAGCCTTAGGAGCCGAACAAAAAGAAAAAAAGACAGAAAGAATGCCAAGCGAAAACGAAGCAATAGCGCGGGCGGGCGATGCGATATGGTGGGTCGGGAGCCCGAGAGAGTTTTATAATAAAAAAGGGGACTTTGGGGATTGCCGATATAAGACAAAACTAGGCAACAATGGGTAACCTCAACGTTATTCAAACGGTAGACGGTAGATGGCGCTAAGAACATTTCTTCAAGCGTGACGGCGACGATGACGCGAGTTCCATGATTTATGTTCACCCAAAAACTGCTCGACGTGCCTAAAGAAGTTTTCACTTCAAAACGTGGCTGTATATTTGTATTCTTATGACGTCCACGCTAAGGGAGTCGCGGACAGAAGCTAGTCTATTTATATGACTGTAAATAAGTATAAAATAGACGTCTTGTGTAGAGTGGCAAGCAAAAAGTTGCAAGAGCATTGTGAAGTAGAAAATTTGCGGTCGTATGCGGTTTCGTGTGAAAGTTTATATGCAAATCGAACGTCTGATGTTGTTTATGTTTTAGTACATAGATGTATGATGGGTGACATGAAATATGGATTTTTACAATAGTTCTCTCTCGCAAAAACGTCGATGATTGAGCGGCAGGGGTTGGCGCGGTAGAGAGCAGCGATAATTTTTCACGGAATATGCTAAGCTGATTTTGCGATAATTAAATAAAAGGAGACAGGAGATTTTTCTTGCGTCTTCATCTTTTATTTTAACTAAAAAGAAAAGGTAAAATGACAAAGCTTTTTATTTATTGCTTTCTTTCAGAACGGTTAAGTATGAGAGGACACATAACACTCATTATTACCATATTTGTAAGACGTAACTTATGAAGACTGTCTATTTTTAATGAAAAAAAAAAAAGAATGATGTAGGAAAAGTACAATTTATGATATTTATTTAACGAGGTGTCATCGAAGATATTAGGTATGTATCTATGTCATGGTTGTGTAATCAACGAAAATGGGGGTAGAAATACATAATGTAAAAGCTGACCGTATCTAGTCTAGAATTCTAGACGGAATGAACAAAATGTGGGACTTATCGCGTGTCGACAATGGACATCTTTCTACGCTTACGTCCCCTACCATTGGTACGTCTGATAAACACCTAAATTCTGGACAGGAGTTTCCTTAAGAATTTAAATCAACCGCTCACTGGTCAAATAGTCGAGAGAGCTTCATTTCCATAAGTCGTTGGTATGGATCCGGCTCGAAGGACCACAAATAGTAGAAAAAATGAAAATACTGTTCAAAACCAAAATAGGTAAACTAATTTATCAAAGTAGTTAAACAGCAGCACAATGTGCTCATTAGAAAGGGAAAATTCCAAAAGAAAAAGAAAACAAGATTGCACCATAGAGAACAAAATTAGGGGTCCAACAAAATTCAAATATATTTTCATGTAGGTTGTCTGTCTGGAACAGACACGTAAAGTAATAATTGAACTGAACTAGGTATGCAAACCAGACAGTACACACACTCGGCTTTATCTGAAAAAAGCAGGAAGGACAGTTTATCCATAAAATTGCAAACTCAAGTCTCTTTGTAGCAATTAGGGAATACCCAACAGACAATAATACAGCACAATCAGTTCTGAAGAGTAATGAACCTCAATAGCGAATACATAGCCCCTAGCAATTGTATGCCATTCCTCTTTAGCTACCAGTCTGCACTCTGCAGTTACACTATAAAATATTATTTATTAGCTGCTAACAAACTTCAAACCCCTGTTACATCCTTATTCAAACTTAATGGCGGCTCGGAACATGAGGCGAGTCGCTGCGCAGTAACGAATTTATGGGTCAACGGGGCGAGGGGTGGGGTACTGCGCAGCCAGTCGCGCACTTCCGAGCCGTCATTAAGTTTGAATCGAACTGTACCAATAAAGGGGTAGTGTTTCAAAATATCATATCTTACTGCACCTTTATTTTTGCTTTCGTGGGATATTCGCATGGGTTGTCCTCTGTGTAGGAGGAACGGAGGGTGATGCCGGACTCCTACATACTACAACTACAACCTACCTTTACAAACCCTTAGGACAATGCTATTTAGATTCGTATTCCTTCCTTCACTGCTTTCTTTTAGGCTGTACATGGTCTTTTAGTCAATCAATCAGTTACTGAACTTGCTTAAAAGTTCAGATATCTAAAACACGTTATTCTAAAAGACGTTTAAAGTGATTCCTGTATCTTATACAGAATAAAAATATCATTTAATTTCCTTTTCAGTTTCACTTTAACATTTGACACTTTAGAACAATAGCTAATTGGAATTACGTGTCTGTGTCCGTAACTCCGATTAACGCACGATCGAGTGCGATTAGTCGCGGTGTTCGGTTACATTAGAGACTTACCGAATAAAGTGTGCAGCCAACAAAATGGTGTAGTCGCTACTGCTTAGACTTGTCGTAATCAATTACAACAAAGACTTTAGTGGCTAGTCCAAATAACATGATTAATCCTAACTAATATTATAAATGCGAAAGTGAGTTTGTTCGTTTGTTATGCTTTCACGCTAAAACGGCTAAACGGAATTGGAAGAAATTTGGCACATGGGTATACCATGACCTAGGTTAGGACATAGGATACTTTTTATCCCGATATTCCCACAAGATCGGAGGAAACCTGGACTTATAGTTACGAAGAAATTGCGAATCAGCCTTGAGCCAGCATTTTGATCAATACGCGTTCCTTCTCTGTATGAGAAGAGGCTTTTGCCCTGCAGTTGGACAATATTAGGCTGGTATTAATGATATTATTATACCTATTATGATTATGGTACGCCCAGTTTAGCTTCTGTTCAAATTATATCTTTTTCTACGCCAAAAATGTTCTCTTAGAAGTTTGAATGAAGAAATTCTTCAAACACATAGTACGGTTCAGAGATGGCATTCTAAAGGGTTCTTTAAAGGTCGAGACAATCTTCAGTAAGGCAAATGTCAGGCCCGTATTTCGATATCACTATAAATATATAACGATCTGATAAGCTGACTGTCCTGCTGTTTGTCTGTGACTAAGCTCCCTTTGCTATTGGCGACTGCACCCTAATAGCGTAATGTACGATCGGTCAGAATTGAAATCGGTTTGAAACAAATGCCTAATCCATTGCTTCATAAGTACGAAAAAAAAACTGCTCTACAACGTAACTTACGAACTTATGAAGCAATGGAATTCTGATTGATCGTGTATTCCGCAATCAGGGTGCAGTATTGTATATTACCCACCTGTTACAGTACTGGGCCCACGTGGCTTATCCCTCTCCCAGAAGTCCGTATTCCCAGCAGCGGGAACCTTATAGTCTGCTGGTTATGAAAGTTCTGCATACTTGTTCAGTGTTTGTGGATGTCAGTGCCTCATTTTGGTGTCTGATATCGTACACCTACTTGGCTGTGTACATGGAAAATGTCACAAAGTATATTTTTTTATTGAGTTTTGCATTTAGTTTACTCATCAACATGTCATAATTCAGACAAAGCTATTGATATAGGCTGTCCGTCTCTCACTAAGGATCTATGTAAATCAGGCATTATCTTATGAGCTATTAACATCTCACATTCATAGTTACAGTAATCCCAGACATTTCTGTCTGCACGCAATATTCTCCGCATCACATAATCTCAGTAGCATTTCAAGCCACATTTTGCGCAACGCATAAGTCGAAATTTTTCAGTCACATTGAATTATTCGTGGAGGAGCTCGTGGCTAAGTAATAACAGCCACACGGGTCGATCTATCAGGTTAAGCTATGCTTGCCGGGGTTTGTCCGTGGATGGGTGACCACCTTTATATACCGAGACTCTTCCGTGCCTCGGAAAGCACGTTAAGCCGTTGGTACCGGCTGTCATTCGTGGATCTTTGACATTCGTTACGGGTCGTCAGAAGCCCGAAAATCTGACAAGCAGTCTTACCAAGGGGTATCGTATTAACCAGTTACTGGTTTGTGGAGGTCAGTTAGGTAGCGGCTCCATGTAAAATACTGGTATTCAGGTGCATCCGGTTAGACTGGAAGCCGACCCCAACATAGTTGGGAAAAGGCTAGGCCGATTGATTGAATTATTCGTTATGCCATTGATTGTAATATTGCAGCGTGTGTCCATTTTCTAATTAATCACCATCGCTGTAAATTACAAATAGCGTTTCGTTGCAATTTCCAGTACTACGGTTGACTAATTAGTCAGAATTTTATGTAACTTATGGCAACATTGTATTTACGAAAACATGTTCGTCGGTGTAATTAATCAAATCTGCTAATGCATTTGACTGATATCGATTCATACTGATACACGCAAGCATTTCCATACGCACGAATTGAAGGTAATGTGATGATTTTAATCCTAAAACCGTTTGCACATCTTGTTTCTTTTTTTAAAACCAAAAAGTGTCAAATAAATAAACCACTCCACACATTTGTATTTTGAGCAATTGCAGCAATTTGTAAAAAGAAAAGGTTTTTGTGAACAAAATATGTTCGCAACAAAATATTTCCATGATTTAATTTACCAACATGGGGTGAATCAGAAGTATTCAGTCGTGAAAAGGTAACATACGGACAGACAGACAAAGTTACTTTCGAATCCTAACTAATATTGTAAATGCGAAAGTGAGATTGTTTGTTACTCTTTCACGCTAAAACGGCTGAACAGGTTTGGATGAAAGTTGGCACATGGGTAGACCATGACCTGGATTAGGACATAGGATACTTTTGATCCCGACATTCCCACGGGAGCGAGACTTAGGCAGGTAACATCGCCGGGCGCAGCTAGTTGTTTATACAGGGTCCTTGCAGTAGGGTTGCGACAGATATCACTTGAAACAAGACAAGTCAGACCAGTTAGCCATTACTCAAAATAGAAAGAGAATGGTGAGGGACGCCAACGACTTACCATCACGCAAGGCTTATGACTGTCCACTTACAAACACCCTATTATTTCAGAATCTATAGCCTCTTTGCAAAAATATAGATATTACAGCACTTTGTAACGTGTTTTGACGGATAGAAAGACGTGTAGTCTTGTAAATACCCCTCATTAGCTTCTAGGAGTGTTATAAGAAGAGTTTATGGGATTATTATAAAGGTGGCATTAACATAACACTTGAAATTTTCATAATAACATACTTGACGCATCAATTTGCCTATTTCTGTACAAAACTATTCGTAAACCTACTTGAGGTGGATATTTTAAAGCTGGAACGATTTTAAAGGAATCCAGGTCTTCAAATTAGTGAGTGACGGGGCCTATTTGATATATGATTTCACCTTTGTACATTTCACATAATCTGGCAACCCTGTATACCAAATAAATAGGCCGTACTAGCACTATTTCTGTACTCGAAAATGTCGCGCTGTGCTTGCGCAATGTCGGTTACGTCCATCTATAAATAAGCACGTAATACTACTTAGCAAAAGCAGTACATTTCACAATAGTTTAGACTACTAATCGATACTAAGATAATGCTAAAATGTAGAGCAAGCAATGTTCCAGAATGGAATAAATTAGATACAACATTAATTATTTCGGCCATAAATATTTATAAAATAGCTTGGCACGATTCTGTATATAAACGTATACTTTGCTTAAGTATACGAATATGGACGTGGGAGGAAATATGATTTAAGTATATAAAAGCTAGAAACAAATAAAGCATTAGACTACGCCAAAACTAATTGATGTAATCATATTTACTTACTCAGACAAATATCAAACATCAAGTTAATATTTATACACAAATTCAAAGTTAAACGATTTGTACAGACAACACAAAAAGCTAATGCTAAGAACAAATACGGTAGGATAATATTTTGAATTGGAATTATAAATGAACATAATAAATTATGATTGTATTGTTCAAGCAGGTGGATGGAAATACAAACAAATGTGTTCGAACCCAGCCAGGCGCTTAACTTTGTGTAAATATTTTCATCAACACTGCTCTCAAAAATAGTGAAGGAAAACATCGTGAGAAAACTGGCATGTCCTAGAAGCAAAAATTCGAAGACATGTGACAGCTACAAACCCGCACTGGGTAGATTACAGCCCAATCCCTCTCCAAGAGAGGAGGCCTCTTTCCCAGCAGTGGGAACATTACAGGCTGATTATGCTAAAGGTGTGAAGAATCGTTCTAAAGAATTTTTACACTACCGTTATTGGTTAAAACTAACGCAAGCATCTTTTCCAATTTAGAAGTGTACTTTTATTGATTGCTTGCCAAAAAGTTTTAGAGGATCTCTTCATTTTTAAAATTAAAATTTCCTGCAGAATCATTGGAAAGGACCAGCGTTTTAGTAGGAACCAGCGTAAGCGTTTGAAACGATTGATAAACAAAATATCTGTTTCAAATCTTAGGAATCTAGGCATTAGTTACTAAAAAGAGAGACGATGATGGTGGTGGTGAGGATGGCGATAGTGGTGGTGGAGGCTCGCCCCCTATTACATGGGAATTAAACATAACTGGAGAAAATGTGGGCGTACCATAGGGGCGTACTATAGGTACACTTCTGTCTAACCCTTAATGGGAATACAGGCATGATGTTATGTTAAATAGATGGTATAACTAATGCCAACCAAGACTGCTAATGACAAAGTAAACTTAGTAACAGAGTACTCCATTGTAGAACAGGCATTGTGAGACGACTTCAACCGAGAGTACAGACCGTGGCGACAGACCAGTCTAGACTGAATGCGGGATGACGTCTTAATAATACGTATGGCCTATTTTATGTACAATAAGATCTATGCGGCAAAAGGATACTTCGATATTTACTTGGAAAGATGTAAAAGTATGTAATGGCATATTTTACTTACGCCATGAATGTAATTGGTTGCCTTTGAAGTAGGAAATCTAATTTACCTGAAACAAATAACAATAAATTAATAAGTTGTATTATCATCAAAACAAGATACAAGGGTAGTCATTATAGTAAACGAAATCACTAATTAATCATCATTTTCTTGCCCTTATCCTAAATAATTTAAGGTCGACGCAACATGTCTTTTTCTTTAATACTTCTCTATCAGTCGTCATCTCGGTAGTCACTCCCTTTCTAGCCATATAATCCTTCACACAGTCTATCCATTCCAATCAAATCAAATCAAATCAAAATATTTTATTTCACATAAACCTACATGGGCACTTATGAAACGTCAGAAGCTAGGTGCACGGTTCCATCGGCCCATCGTGCTGCTCGACGAGGTGGGCAAGCTCTTTGAAAGAGTAATTGCAAACCGCCTCGTCGGGCGGCTGGTGCGGGTGGGGCCGGACTTGGCGGAGAGCCAGTTTGGTTTCCGCAGAGGGCGCTCTACGGTGGACGTCATCATGCGCGTACGGGCCCTCACGACGGGGGATGCTGTGGCCCGGGGTGGGGTCGTCTTGGCGGTGTCTCTCGACATCGCCAACGCCTTCAACACCCTGCCCTGGAGTTGCATAAGGGAGGCACTCCGGTACCACCGGATGCCGACCTACCTCTGTCGTGTGGTCGAGGCCTATCTGACGGACAGGGCCGTCATCTACCCCGGTCACCAGGGAGTGTGGAACCGGCGAGAGATGTCGTGCGGTGTCCCACAGGGATCGGTCCTGGGGCCGCATCTGTGGGACATCGGTTACGACTGGGTGCTGCGCGCCGACCTCCCCAGTGGCGTCAGTGTAGTTTGCTACGCTGACGACACGCTGGTCCTGGCACAGGGGAGGTCGCACCAGGCGGCGGCCGAACTAGCGACACGCGGGGTTGCGACAATCGTCGATAGAATCCGGCAGCTGGGACTCGAGGTGGCCTTGCACAAGTCCGAGGTCATGTGTTTTCATGGCCCTCGGAATGCGCCACCGTCGGGTTCCCAAATTACGGTAGGAGGGGTTCACATCGGCGTCGAGTCGACGATGAAGTACCTAGGACTCGTCCTCGACAGCCGGTGGAACTTCGTTGAGCATTTCCGACGTTTGGCTCCCAGGCTGGACCGGGCTGGAGCTGCCTTGGGGCGTCTCCTGCCCAATCTGGGGGGTCCAAACGCCTCCTGCCGGAGGCTCTACGCGGGGGTCGTGCGGTCCATGGCCCTTTACGGGGCACCGGTGTGGGCGCGTTCCCTTAGGCTGCGGCCAGCCCGCCGGTTGAACGCGTCCCAAAGGGTCATGGCCATTCGGCTGGCCCGGGGATACCGCACGGTCTCCCGCGAGGCGGCGAGCCTCCTGGCCGGATTACCGCCATGGGATCTGGAGGCGAAGGTCCTCGCGCACATATGGGAGTGGCGCGAGGAGATGAAGCGCCGGGGCGTAACTCCGCTGCCGCGAGAAATCGCGGCTCAGCGGACAGAGCTCCGGCAGGATCTCATGGCGGCATGGAGAGTGCGATTGTCGCAACCCAGTGCTGGGCACGCCACAATTGCGGCGATAAGTCCCCTCTTTGAGGAGTGGCTAGAGAGGCGCCACGGCGTCCTCACCTTCCGCCTGACGCAGGTCCTCACCGGACACGGTTGCTTCGGGAGGTTCCTGTTTCGTATAAGGCGGGAGGAAACGCCCGGGTGTCACCACTGTGTGGATCGCCCGGAGGACACGGTGGAGCATACGGTGGAGGTCTGCCCCGCTTGGGCGGAGCCCCGCCGTGTCCTCTTGGAGGCGATTGGCGGCGGTGACCTCTCGCGTCCGGCTCTGGTGCAGGCCATGGTACGGAGCGAGAGGGCATGGGAAGCAGTCACCTCCTTCTGCGAAGCAGTAATGCTCGCGAAGGAGGAGGCAGAACGCGTGAGGGAGAGGCAAAGTTTGCGCCCTCACGCCCCTAACCGCCGCCGCCGCTGGAGACGCCCTGGGCGTCGGGAATCCCAGGCGGATTCCCGGCCACCATAGGCGCGGGCTTGCGGACGGCGAGCAATGGGTAGCTCGCCGTCCGATCAGGACCAGGCCCGGGTCGATGGCGCGTCGTGTTCCACGCGCGCCTCAAAGAGATGTCAGCACAATTGGCGGGGTCCGCTAGGACCGATGCCTGCCAGGGTTGCGGGTTAGTCCGAAAGGGATACCGGGACCTTGGCAACAGGCAACTGAAGGAACACGGGTGGGTTTTAGTCAGTAAAAGTCTGACACGCCCTTCCGCTCCACCCAGAGCGGGAGAAGTCATTGGATGATTTCCCACCCAAAAAAAAAAAAAAAAGGTGCACGGTTCCAATTGGTCGTTTCCTATGGAGAAGAGCCGGCAAGAAACTCCATTGTTTCTTTGGTCTTTCCCTACTCTTATAGCATTCGACATTGATACTCAAAACATCCTCACGACATTTTCGTCATTCCTCCGCATCACATGGTCATACCAGGACAAAAAAAAGGAATCAGTACTAGATAATGAACTCGTTGAACTAATAGCCGTTTCCTATAAATTACGGGCCGTTATTGGTTAAAATTAAGAGTCTTGTCTCTTTACCAATAATGAAGCAAAGGCCTTCATAGCTTTGCATAGTAGACCCTCCCTTATGGAAGTAGCTATCACAGGTAAAATTAGCTTACGAATCTATTTATATGCCCAGGTTGGCGATAAAAACTGCTACCATTGGTAAGTAAAACGATTCGTTTTTAGGAATCGAGCATAATTCAACAATAATAATATCCTTTAAAGAATGCTCTCCAGAAAAACCTTGACACATCAGTCAGTGTAGGATGAACAAAGGACAATATAACATTCTTTGTTTGTGGAGACCATGTGAAGGCCATCTGAATCTGAACCTCGTTACCGACATGCCAGCAGAATTAATATTGAGGAACTCATTCTACTGATTAATGAACTACGGCGATAAGGTAAAAATCTACAGTATGTGAGGTCGATTTAATAAGAGAACTCCCTCTATTACCCCATTGAGATAGCCCAACGACTTTGTCAATAAGTACAATGTTGGCAATTCTAAATTTATCTAATGTAGATCTTAATTAAGGCAAAGCATAATTAGGTTGCGTTAGCACCGGTAAGGACGAAATTTTTTTGTCTGGGCAAGCGTTACACTCGCTATGTTTATTTAGATAAAGGCGGTTACGCAGACGCAAAAGTAAGCGTTTTATACATACAATGTCCTACTTGTACTGGATTAGTGTTTATTTTAAAGATAAACATTGTTTTGTAATGAGACAGCCTAGTTTTCATTTGAAAGTCATTGAGGAATATTCTACCTAACTTATGAATGTTGTATCTAGCAAGACGCGATATTGCAGTTATAAAATAAAAATAACTGAAAGAACAAATACTCGTATCTCACAATAAAACTATCTCATACAACAATTTCCTCAAGTATTTTTTCAGCGCGAAATAGCATTGTCAAGCAGCAGGTGTAGTTCACAAGTCGAGGAAAGCTAGTCGCGTTAACGTAAGCTAGACATGTAACTGTTTTTGTCTGGTGGAAACTGATCTAACCGTGAAAACTGTGTCCGTATGAATTGAGGAGCCATGTCTAATATTTAAACTAAAATTTTAAATGATAGTAGAAAATTAGTGATTTTGAAGGCTCGATCCTAGTATGTCAATGACTCGATCCTGTCATTTGCAGGTAGAGGACGTTTGCGTTTGAAAAAATTCTGGATTTTTTTTTCGGTTTTCTGCAAAAATTTCGGGTTATTCTGCAAAAATATCACCTAAGTTTTCACGGTGAGATTTTTACCGAATAGATCGGGTCATCATCATCATCAGCCTATAGCAGTCCACTGCTGGACATAGGCCTCTCCAATTTCACGCCATTCAGCTCGATTCTCGGCAGCTCGAATAGATCGGGTGGTCTAGACAATTTAGTGGGCTTAACCGATTCTCAATTTAACGTGGTTTTAACGAGTCTGGCCTTTATACGAAAGGGGGTCAAGTGCAAATCTGTCATCTTCGTCGATAATTGCGACAAAGTATTTTGTGTGCATCTTGGAAGACAGCAAGCTTTAATATTATTTGGCCTCGGTTGCTTATTTTACGCAAAATAACTTATGCTACAGTATAAAAAAAAAACAAACAAATTGACCACATTTCGGTTAAAGTTTTCTCCAATTTCTAATTTATTACGTTCCTAAAAAATTTGATAGCTTGTCAAACATAATTCAAGTAGTCAACCACATTAATCGTGATTGCAAACTATCGGAAATTGTAAAGTACCTATGTACGGTACTTATGTATTCATATTGGAAACAATTTCGGACGGACATGATAATTGGCCCACAAGCTGACTGGTAACAACACTTTCCCTATGTCCGGCAGTGCGAAATGTCGGCTGGCTGCACTAAGTGTTACGGTCTAGATTCTGAATTTCATATACATTTTGCTACCAAACTGTGCCATCATTTGAGAGAAATTGCCAAATTATTAGACAGAAAAAGTACAGTTGTCTAGACAAGTTTAAGTGCAATTTAAAAGTGAATAGATTGTGAAGTTGTTCAATAGTAGTATTACTAAAATAATTTTTAAATTCGTTCTAAAACTCGTTAGCACTGACGTCTTTGATCAACCTTGTAGTACATGACGTTATCACAGTACCGAATCGATCTAATTACTCCTGACGTGTCACCAAACAGTGCAATCTCTGTTATCATCACAAACAACAGCATGGTGTGAAGTGTGAACTATAGCAGGGCCAACGACCTCGCGGTGTCAAAAGCGTTCAATAGCATTATTTTCAGGTCGAAATTGGAAGTATGAGGTAGTCAACGACTTGCGTGACGAAAGCCTTCGAGCCTTAGATTAACGACCTCTGGTCAGGTGTTCCGGTTGAAGAGTAACTTAATCCACTTTTAACCGCTACTAAGTTGGTAAGTGAATTTAATAATTAGAAATACTAACTTTTTTATTTATAACTAGCTTCCGCTCGCGGCTTCACCCGCGTGGTATGCCGATAAAATATCCTATGTCCTTTCTCAGGCTCTAGACTATCTGTGTACCAAATTTAATTTAAATCGTTTCAGTAGTTTTGGCGTGAAAGCGCGACAGACAGACAGAGTTACTTTCGTATATTAGTAAGGATTTATTTTTCTCTCTTCCGAAAGGACCACATAATTATAAACATAGAGATAAAAACTATAGCGTGTTGACAAAAATGCATAAAATATGATCCTTTGTTAGAGACGTGCGTCCATACTAAGATACCCTGTGTGACGCATCACCCCGTATTTAATCTAATTACCTAACATAACAATGGTTAATTTTCAAACTCTATAGACTTAATATTGCTGAAAGAAAAATAACGGACATGTTCAAATTAGGTAATTAAAGAACAAAAACAAAAAAAAAATACAAATAATTAAAGAAAGTTTTCATACTGCCACAGCGACGGTCCATGCGTGTAATTGCTGGAACGATCCACCCTTTGTAGGGTGTTTACGCAAATTTGACGATAGTGGACTAGCCTAAAATAGCAGTGTTACGCATCTGTAGCCTGATTACTCGCTGGTGCGGAACGAACCACGCCATATAACTATGGTTCGATCTCCGCCTTCATTGATGCATAGGAAAAGAACCGCGTTTCATCAAGAATTACTCATACCTCATCATCAGCAACAGATAGTGGAACGCTTTCTAAAAACATGACTTGGATTTTATCAAAACAAAGATATTTTGCTTTGAAAGTATCGCTCTCTCGGAAAGAAGTGAAATTGAACCGCGTAATGCAAGATATTACAATACACGTAAAAGTATAACACTTATGATTCCGCAAGTACAATCATTTTTATTGCGAGAAGTATAAAATGAATAAAAGATACTTGTAGACTTCATAAAATAAATGATCAAAATAAAACTAATGGACTTACAATACTCGTACTGTCTGACTAAAGACTGTAAAAGATTGAAAGGTCAAACAGTAAAACCTAAGTAACAATTACTATTGAGCACCTTCAGTTTTTGACCTAGAACAAAAAATCTTCAAAAACTAAGTTACGTCCCTATATCCGCGACTGTAACTTCCTTTTTTATTTTACGATTTAAAAAAGACATTATCTAAAGAGGATTTTTTTAAAGCGGTGGGAACGGAACGGATATACAGTCCGTCCATAAAAGTTTAAAAATAAATATTATTATGACTAATATAACTCTATATGTAAATGTCGATCGATCGATCAATGTCCTCGAAGACGGTTAACAATGACCTCTGCTGTCAAACAAACGTAAAATTGTTTTTGTGGCGATCGTCCATTAATTTCATTAACAGGTTATATTGGTTGAGGGCAAATTACAGTCTAATATAACCCAAATAAAAGTTTTATGTTTGATGAGTTCAAGTCCCCTTGGCTTTTGGCCTTGGAAACTATTTAAGGTAGGTATCACATGAGTGTAATATATATTGTGAAATATTAAAAGGAAAATGAACCTAAAACGCAAATACGCACCAAACTATTAAGAACCGTTAAGTTTTCTGCAGTAAGTAAAGGTCAAAATGACGCAATTACTAAACTTAACATAACCGGGTAATGATTAAGAGGCAACCGTCTGTCGTGACTGAAGCAAACTGAGTAATAATCCCAACATTGATGATTTTATAAATCAAACAAAATGAACAGATTAAACAAAAGAAAATGAAGAAGACAAAATAACTGCTTCAAGTACAATCACTTAACTACTTCCTAATTGAAACATCTCATCCTTAAAGCTTACTAAACGTATGTCACTAGCAGGATATCTAAACAATAGTAAACAATTATCTTAATGCTAAGACAGTTCCGGCGATTGTCGTGTCCGGCGCATTCTGGCAGGACCGCACACAATCACCGGAAGCACATTTTGTTCCAATACAAGATTGGCTGACTTCTCCAATGTTGCTTACAAGCTAGGACTGTTGTTCAGCGGTTGCTTACCTGCTTAGAATCATTAGAAATCATTCCCCTCGTGGATTTGCTGTACCCGTAAAGAACCAGTGATCATACCTTCGTTAAACAAACTACCTAGTTCACAATTTGGAATGGAATAAATCTAATATATAAAATTCTCGTGCCACAGTGTTAGTTGCCATACTCCTCTGAAACGGCTTGGCCGATTTTTATGAAATTTTATATGTATATTCGGTAGGTCTGAGAATCGGTCGTAATTTATTTTTCATACCCCTAAGTGATAGGTAGGGTAGGTACTAAGTGCTACCCGTGCGAAGCCGGGACGGGCAACTAGTATAATATATATATTTAATGGAGTTAGTGAACAGACACCATCTTGTTAAGAGAATAGATCGCAGCATTCTTTGATGCAGTCATTGATAATTACATACTGCGATAATTATGCGGCTTGTTAAGAATTTACAGTGCTCATTATTACAGCCAATGGACTACTATAAGTACTTGCTACCCGAGCGAAGCCGGGGCGGGCAGCTAGTAGAAGAATAAGGACCGACATACTTCGTAGGTGCTTCCAGAATCTCAAGCTGTCTCAAGTCATCATCATCTGCCTAGCCTTTTCCCAACTATGTTGGGGTCGTCTTCCAGTCTAACCGGATGCAGCTGAATACCAGTATTTTACACGGAGCTGTCTCAAGTAATCATGGCAACAAAATAGTGGCAAAACCCACAAAATATTAAAAAGGTTATTGAATGGAAGAAAATTATGACCTTCAAATCCACAATATCCGATTATTGATTTCTTAGAAAAGTTTCCCAAACTACTCTGCTATAACAAGAACGTCTGTCAGTACAAAATATCGTGAACAGCTGATATTGACAGCCCTTCAAAAGTTTATCTTTTTGAAATCATTACGCATTGTCTGGGCTTCGACTTCGAGACAAGAGAGTCGATCAACATTTCGTAATCGATTCTGATTAAATATGACTCTTTTACCCAGGTCGTGACTTGTACTCAATACCGCCAGGCGTTTCATCAACGAGAGAATTCATTAGAGAATATTATCTTTTATGGTACAAGTGTTAAGGTTGAAAATATTATGTCGAGGGTTTTCTATTGAGATGGCAGTGCTAGCATGAATGTTCGCTGATTTGAGCTGACAGACAACAAGTGCTCAATTGAGAAGTGAATGAAACTATTGTGATAGGAATAACGTATCGTTTGAGGACCATTTGAGTTATTGCATGAACGTTGGACTCTTAAAATTGATATGACTTGATTGAATTTAAAGATAACGGCTGTCAGGTCTCCGTGGTGGAGGTCGTGTTATAATAGCTCGAGTTTTTGCAGACTTCTTGATTATCCTTTTTGCAAGATTGGACCTCCTTGGATCTTAGTGCGACAAAAAACTCTTGAATAGGTTATCATGACTATCTATTAGTAGACGTGCTCAAGTGCGGTTCGGAGAAGTGCCGTTCAAATCAGTGCTAAAAGTGTAATACCTCTTCATTTCAACCCAAACATGCCTCGCAGCATCAGGAAGCTCTAGGGAACAAATTGTTTTCCCCAGTGCTTGCTATCAAGCACGACGCGACGCTAAATGTAAAAGATATCATAATTTTGTATACGTATACATACATACGTACGTGCGTTAGAGCACTGGTGGCCCAGTGGCAACGGTCCCGATTTAAGAATTTGTAACATCGTGGGTTCGATCCCAGCCAGGCGCTTTACTTTGTGTAAATAATTTCATCAGCACTGCTCTCAAAACGGTGAAGGTAAAACATCGTGAGGAAACAGGATGTCCTAGAGCCAAAATTCGAAGACATGAGACATCTACCAACAAGCACTGGGCTCGCGGGGTAGATTACAGCTCACACCCTCTCGAGGAGAGGAGGCCTGTATCCCAGCAGTGGGAACATGATAGGCTGACCTTACGTACCTTAGAAGTCTTCCAAACTAAGCCTAAATATTACAGAAACAAGGTATCGTAACAAAAATTCTTGATCGTAATCATCACAGTAAAGTCTAAGATCACAAACTCCATAATTCGTTTAATTTTCCAAATTCAACGGTTGCCTTCAAGCAAGCTAAGTAACTCGCTGTAATCAAAGAAATTACCTTTTGCCTCCAAGTTTTTTGCCTCGTACCTATAATTACATTTCTGGTTACCCATTTAGTTAGGACCTTGAATGATCGTGACTGAACGTATAGGTATGATAAATAAATCATGGTTGAAATGGTGGTTTTCAATTATTGACGCTACGAGCAGCTCAAACCTATTTTAGCAGACGAATATAGATGAGGAAATGTGTACGGGGTAACTATAACAAAAGATGCCTAAAATAAAATCACGCGTAATCGATTAATCGTCCGTTTTCATGGTCGAAAATTCTAAAGAGATGCCTTGAAGAGCAGAATAGTCTCACGAAGAGATAACAGAGCAGAACTAAGACGTACAGGAAGGAATATATCCATTATAATAGTGATTAATAATAATTTACTGTTGATACACAACCATTTATCTTCTTAAGATAACCTAGCGTCACCCCTGTATCTACTCAAAACTCAATCGAACATTCACACTTCAGATCCTGTCATTTTATTTAACGTGACCCAAAAACGGAAAACCTTTGGAAATTGAAACCAGCCACCGTAAGGCCCTTTATTGGCTAATAGCCTCACCGACGGAGCAATATTGAAATAGGTAGTAAACGTAAATTCAATACAAACAAATTCACACTGAATATAATAGCTCTGGACAAGTTTCAAGTGGTCGATTCGTATTGAAAAGCAATGAAACGTAGCGACGTGGAATGGGATCAGAGCAATTAACGGTTTTTATATAATGTTCGCATTTTGTGAACAAGCAAGTCCATTAGAATTACTGCTTTAATACTAATTTTATTTGTTCTTTACTTGTGAATCGGATTGATTGTCTATATTCATAATTTCATATAAATGATGGTAGATGGATAAGAGTGACCGGAGATCCAGTTTACTGGGTGGTGTATACTCTGAGAAGCATATTTCCAGCACTTTACTTGACTTTTATAGCCTGATGACGTTAGAATCATAGCTTAAGAAACCGTCAAGAATCATCACCATCTGCTTAGCCTTTTTCCAACTATGTTGGATTCCAGTGTAACCGGATGCAGCTGAATACCATAATTTTACATAGAGCAACTGTCTATCTGACCTCCTCAACCCGATACTTCTTGGTAAGACTGGTTGTCAGACTTCCGGACTTCTGAAGACCCGTAACGACTGTCAAAGATTCAGGAATGACAGCCGGGATCAACAGCTTAAAACGTGCTTTCCGAGGCACGGAGGAGTCTGGATATGTAAAGAAAGATGGTAACGCATCCACAGACGAATCCCATCAAGCATAGTTTGACCTGATGGGTCGACCCGTGCGGCTATTATTACTTAGCCACGAGCTCCTCCAAGTCAAGAAGACGTTTATATAGTGGTTATTCATAATAATAACTATGTCTTTAATCAAAACATGTTAAAGTGTTGGCGTAATTATACAGCTGACTATTAAATTAAGATTTCTAGTACTGCGAAACTTGTATGAAGTGTGGAAAGCCTCAAGCAAATCATACAATGAATCAAATTGTTTTAGCCAGCCCACGCCCAGAAGCTAACGGTTCTTTTCAATACGCTGATTTCTCTACTATTAATTGCATTGAATATAAGATGTTTATCTCGTTATATATAGTTATTACTGTTCTATTTATGTGATAGAAACTGGTGACCTCCTTATGGACTAGGTCGTTGCGTTTTAGGTGTTTGTATTCGAGTTTTTCGGTGACAAATGTACTAACAGCCCTAGATGGTACAAAAGATCGTGCGCTACAACCTGAATGAGATTCGCACACACCAGAGAAGCATGGCTCAAAAGGGAGGTCTCGGCCTACCACCACAGCTTACAGAAGTATTATTTTAGATGGAGCCATACGTTCTGTAGAGCTTCATCTCCTTCCTACCCTAAAGCAATACTGCTGTAAGCGGTGGTGGTAGGCCCCCTGTACTTAGCAGCAGATGGGACAATGCTTTCTATGAATGATGAGGATAAACACCCTCTATCAGACCATACAGACAAATATACCTTTATCATTGTGCAGGAGTAACCAAGACTCAATTCAGATGTAAAACCGCATGAGATTGAAATTCTGATACCTTCTTCGACAATGGTGTAATAAAAAACATGTTCAGGATCTCAACCCAACAGTTTTATATACTGCAGTAACTTCTATCAGATAGTAGATCACAATAAAATATATATAGTGACACGTGTATGTGTTATATAAGCAGATGGTACCGTTTGGTACGCTTGGTAGCCTGCAAGACAAATAGGGCGAAACGACAAGCATTTATAGTTTGAACATGCGGTAGGTATAACTGTCGATTTGGGAATTGATAGATATGGGAGAATGAACATGGTGAAAAGTAAAAGTTTTTTTAATGACAGCAGTAAAAAGGTAGATCACCTATGAAGTACTAGCGACCCGCCCCGGCTTCCCACGGGTTTAATTATTATTTAGATATGACGGTATTCTGTTCACGACACTTTGTGCACAAGTTCTGAGCAGTAACATAACAAAAAGGCTTGCATGAATTCAAGATAGAATTTCATTATTAAGTACTTCTTTTTGTATATATATTAGGAGCTGTGGTTCAGGAGATTATCCTAAACATATAAGTACACAAAATTCTCTCTCTCTACTTATAATATTACTATAGATTAAACGTGTGACGGGGCGTGTTGGCGAAAATGCTTTTAAAATCGCTCACGTGACTTGATAGAAATACGGTCAGTTTGAAGACTCGTGTAAATACAGTCATTTTCGTAGTTAACGTTATCAAACCAATAAACAGGCACGTTTTACTATCAGCATTTCTAAGAATAAGTCATAACACGACAAGTAATAGAATGCATTTGTAGTTTCCTATACGTAATCAACGTGAAATAACAGTCTGACCGACACACATTGAAATGTTAGCAGACAAGACTAATGAAGACCGACATTCGATCTTTGCCAATGGCCTCGATTCGGCTTCCGGCCACACACTCTTCACTCTTACTTTTTTTAATTTACTTCGGATAAAGAATAAAGACAATAAGGTTACGGTGTAAGGAGAGGCATGTCAGTCAACCGGGGCACAGGTCGTGTGGGCTTGGCATTAACCCACTTTCCTTAGCCCGTGGGAGGCCGTTCTAAAATTAAAAAGAGATAAAAAAAAATCCGCCAACGTTTTGTTTGCGCACACGCAATCAGTGTTACCGCAACAGTTTAAGAATAAACTGCTAACATTGAATCTGAGTTGTTGTAACCTGACTAATGAAACTATTTGGTAACTATGGTTCATGAAAGATTTATGAAAACCAAGCACTGAAGAAAATAAAGAGTATCAGCAATATTGCCGATATCTGACGTAATTTTTGCCGATTCATTTGAAAAGTTTGCCAGCAGCCGAATTGTGCCTCTCTAAGCGGATCTAAGATTATGTTTTACAAGTACGTACAAAATGTTCTGAGTCATAGTTTTTTGTTCTTTAATCCAAATAGCGAACATCTGATTATTCTAACACTTTTATTGTGAAATAGAAAGTTAGTAATAACTGGCATTAGCTTGTATGTGTAAAGTAGGTGACATTTTTCCTCGAAAGCATTCCGACGTCGGCAACATTTTAAAAGAATGAAATTAAAACCGTTCTACCGTGTTTTCAGTCGCTTATAACTGCTATGAAATCTAACATTAGCTGAAATGTGCAGCTGCCGTAAAATCTGAACTATTCCCATTTATTACGGGTAAATCACTTCCAGCAATTCCCATTAAAAACTTTAGTTAACAAATACTGTGATGTAAGGCCGGATCTCTAGTTATTTGAGCAAAGCTTTGTAGCTGGCTGGAAGTTCTAGATTTATAACAATGCCCTGGATTCCATATTTAAACTTGATCATTATATTTTGTCTTTACTTTACTAGTTACTATTCAAATTTAAACTCAAAGCATTTATTTCAAATAAACCAATTACAGGCACTTTTGAATTGTCAAGGGGTCGGTCAGTCAGAAAGATGAAGCTAGTTGCCCATTCCAAAGCGTAGTAGGTTCCTATGGAGAAGAACGGGCAAGAAACTCCACGGACACTCTTTTAAATCAGAATATTGTTACAATATATTGTTTACATCATTCATGTTGACATGTGAGTACAATGCAGAAAAAGGTGCACGTTAAAAGCGTCCGTACTTAAAAGTAAAACAAAACAATTCAAAAATTAAAATAAGCCGTGGTAGCTAAGAGATGACCAGTCCCTACTGATGGCGCCCGTTCACGAACATGACGCATGGATCAGCACCATTTAGCTCAACCATTTTGAAGGGAACTTAATGATCCAACACACACGCCACCACCAGAGAGACATTTGAGCGAGCATTAAATCCCGAAGCACATCCTCCTAAATTCCATATTCAAACTTGATCATTATATTTTGTCTTTACTTTACTAGTAACTATTAAATCCCGAAGCACATCCTCCTAAATTCCATATTCAAACTTGATCATTATATTTTGTCTTTACTTTACTAGTAACTATTAAATCCCGAAGTACATCCTCCTAAATTCCATATTCAAACTTGATCATTATATTTTGTCTTTACTTTACTAGTAATTATTAAATACCGAAGTACATCCTCCTAATAGCGATGAAAAGGAGGTCGTCAATAGATGTTCGTTCTACTTCTTCGACATTTGAGTTCATGATCACGGGCACGCAGACGCCGTGTATTCAGTCCCACATCTCTCATTATTGTAACAAAAGATTGCTTTCTATTGTTGGATTTTAAATAATAATTGTTTCGTATTTAGTCGCTGTGCGCATTGTGAGCTTGGCTTGGCGCTCCTCCAACCGCCCTAGGTGTTGGTGCAATGCATCGGAGTGAGAACAATATCCGTTGCATAACTAGAACTGAAATATTCTTAAGTTATTCATACAGATATGTAGTTAAAATTTAAATTCGTGCAGCATGGACTTGGAGGATAATAGTTCTCCCAATATGTATGGGGACTGGGGACGACGACTCGTTCAAAATTTCGGATGCTTGTCCATCCGTTAACAACTTATTGGTAACATATCTTATATTTTCTTCTAATACTTTGCAGAAAGCCATTTGGTGGGATTAAGACAAGGAATATTGTCTAATCGCTCAAAGTGATAAATGTTCAGATTTGTATTCCTTTCGTGATGCGTGCCGCGCACGTAGGCATTATTGAAGAGTGATTCAACTGTCTTCGGTAGTAAGTGACTAAGACAAAACGAATGAAGAAAACCAGATGCCCTAGACAAAGTGACATTCTATTAGCGATAACGATGATGGAAAAGGCAAAAATGTATAGGACTGACAGAAGCTATCGAAAAGCTTACGTCAATCCTGTTGAAAGTCGATGTAGAAATACGAAACGCTTTCGAAGCGATTGTCACTTGTCTAGGCACTCTGATTATTTAATCAGCATTTCTCAGAAGAATAACATGAAAATGACGATTTTTCGATCATCGGGAATCTCCGCTTCAGTTCTTCTCTCGGACCACAAATTAACAGTTACTGTGCGAGTCGGGAGGAGCACTTAGGAGCACTTGTGCCTGAAGACAGCTAGTCTGAACTGGCCCTTAACTGAACACGGCGGATACCTGACCAATTACCGCGATTGGCTGCCCGGTAAACATTCACGAACAAACAACGAGCCAATCTCGATTCGATATTCTGTTTTGAGATCTGGGTTATCAAATAGATAAGGTTTTTGTTAACAATATGTGGCTCGAATATATTTTATCAATCCCAATTTGGTGATTATCTGACATAATCACGACAGGCCCAGACGATGGAGCGATGTGAGATGGATTAGATTCCATATGGGAACACTTCGGTAACAGGAAAAAGACGCGAAAAATGGCGAGAGGCACTTAAAATGATCCGATACAATAATAAAATAAAATACATAAAAGATCTTGAATATGAATTCTTCTTGATAAATAATTCCACCATTAAACAAAGTCCTATCTAAAAGGTTTGGATAAGTAATCCAGGGATGTACATAAACAACATTACCTAAAAGGATAAAGTAAGTAAGAAGTCTGTTGTTTTCAACCGCGTAACCAACAATAATTGTAACTGAAACGAAGGCAACTTACAAAACACAGTATTTTGCCAATATTATGTGATATGAAAACATCCTACTTAAAACTATTTTTAAATCGATGATGACGTTTGATATTAAAACCTATTTGGCGCGTACTTCCTTAATAATGTCCATGTATATTGTTTATGACGAAGAATATGTCCCATTTTCTCGGTAGGTAGCGCAGAAAACTGAAATTTCAGTATTCAAAACTCGAGTATACGTGACACAGTTACATTCAAGAATCCGTACATAGTTGCAAGATGCATACGTTACGAAATATTCCTGGTGGCACAGAGTAAAAAATGTAATGTAAGTGCAGGACCACTCGATATATCTGGTTGCGTAGCTGGATTGGTGCAATCGATCGCTCCTGCTCCCGTCTGTGACCTACTTACGCTTCACTCGTGGATACCCAACATAATGGTTAGATGGTTACGCATTTTGACAAGTACCTTATTAGGACGGCCGTGTCGCCCGCTTGTGCACTGATATTCCCGTCGAAAATGAACTCTCGAAAAAATATTCATAATTCAGATACTGAAGTCAACAAGGTATCTGAATATTTCATCCGAGGCTGTATTTTTCATCCTTCTTTTTTCACATATTTTTCTTCTTGCGTTTTATGCAAAATTTTATCATAATAAGGCTTCAAATCTATGCATCCCCCTGTATATGGCGTAACGTAATTTTCTCCGATGTTGAGAGCAGCGCCTGGATCTTGAGAGTTCCCTATGGACTAGTTAGTAGGAGGTCTCAGTTATGTGTGACCTCATTACAACGTTACATTTTTTTCGCATTGTTATTTAAGTCGAGAATATTTAGAGATTTCACAATGTTTGTCGTTTCAGATGTCTTTCGGCATGTTTTCGAGTTTTCGTAGCCGGTAACATTCATTCTATGACTGATTAACTAATCTATGTAGCTCAGACTTTATCGTACAATAGCAATATTTATCTACGTTATTGATAACTGCGTCTCGAATTCGACATTTGTTGCAAAGATAGACTTGTCCTATTATTTCTCACGGTTCGACAGCTAAGCCTACGTTCGCACGGACGTAAAAATATCGCGGCGTGATTTTATCGCGCACTGGATTTTAAACACTCGGTGTTGAGAATCCAACAAAGTGCAACCGAGCTCGTCGAAAAAAGACACTCTTGCCCCTAAGCAGAGCGTTGAAAATCCAGTGCGCGAAAAATTCGCCGCGGGAAATAATCGCCCGTGCGTACCTGGACTAACTGTAAGCTCTAATTGGCTCGTTAGACTTCAGTTGCGTACACTTGACACTAGTGTCAGGTGTAGAGGCAAATTGTCAGTGTCATCGGGACTACTCCGTGTTAAACGGCTATTAATTAAGTTCCACTATATTACAGTGCGGAATTCAGTCTTTTTGCTTCGTGTTGAGTTTCCTTCATAATTCACGGTTTGTTACTTCATTAGTTTCAAATTAATTTTAGTTAGACAACAAAGTAATATGCTTACCTACAGTTTTCATTCCTAAATGGTTATCTACGGCCACGGCAAAGCTCATTAAACTAATGAATCAGTGGAACTATTCAATTAAAGCAAAGTTATCTCTCGCACTAAAGATACGTATATACACGTAAACTATATCTTTCTACCCACTTCCCGACTTAATTAAAACGAAAAGAGGTCGCGTGAAATTATGTAGTAAACACAAACGGCTTCGCTAATGATCAACACGAATTTTCGATGCATATTTTAGTTCAGAGAGAAAATTTAACTAAGTTAATGAGTGAGGGATTTAAAAATGTTGCTCAGACGTCTAGTGATGTGCCCCCGGGCTGTGGTGACACAGACGCTCTTCAAGTCTCTGAAACTTCGTCGAGGGAGCTAGTTGTGACTTATACGTGCAACTGAGTTAAACTGCTTCTGAAAGAAGCTCGAGGTTTATTCCGCTGACAGTTTTTACGTTTACTAAAGCAGAAAATAATTTTCTTTTACTTTTATGAGAAATATTCACTCACGTGTTTTTATTTAAACTTAATTTTTATTTCTCCAACACTTATAGGACACCAAGTTTTATACAGATAAAGTTACATTATTCACAATAGGTACTTATTAATTAATATGTCATAAACAGCCTATAACGTTCCCACTGCTGGGATACGGGCCTCCTCTCCGTGCTGTGAGAGAGTGTGGGCCGTAATCCACCACGCGGGCCCAGTGCGTGCATTGGTAGATGTCACATATCTTCGAATTTTTGGTTCTAGGACATGCCGGTTTCCTCACGATGTTTTCCTTCACCGTTTTGAGAGCAGTGGTGGTGAAATCATTTACAAAAAGTTAAGCGCCTCGGGTTCGAACCTACGGCTACGACCTACAAGTCGTAAGTCGCGGCCGTTACCACTGGGCCACCACTACTCAATATCTAATATCCCTTTGGGTAATTTCCCTTCGGGGAATACATCAGGCCATTATGTTATGTAAGTAACTTATATCATCAATCAAGTGGGAGAAGTGCTGTTCTCCTAACTAGGTTATAGAACCTGCATTAAGGTTATAGAATAGCCTGTTTGTTTCAGGCTTATCCGTTTCAAACTCAAACGGAGCTCATTACACTGCAGTCTTCACTTTTTCAAAAATCAATCTGCCTAGCCCTTTCCCATCTATATTGGGGCCTGCTTCCAGTCTAACCGGATGCAGCTGGATACCAGTATTTTACATGGAGCGACTGCCTCTCTTACCTCCACAACCCAGTGACTGGGTAATACGGTACCCCTTGGTAAGACTGGTAGTCAGACTTCCGGGCTTCTGACCACCCGTCACAACTGTCAAAGATCCACGAATGACAGCCGGGACCAACGCTTTCTGAGGCACGGAGGAGTCTCGATATGTAAAGATGGTCACCCATCCGCGGACCCACCCCGGCAAGCGTAGCTTAACCTGATGGATCAACCCTTGCGGCTGTTATTACATAGCCTCTCATCATTTCTTGATAACATTATAAAATCCATTTCCCATCTATTAGCGTTTAGTCGATTGACAAGTGGTCTATTAATAGTCACTTTGTGTCGGTCAACTCTGACCCAATTTCAGTGAATTCCCCACCATCGTTGGCGTGTGCCTGTGACGCGTTTAGACTAGGAATCTATTACTACTACCTATAGGTAATTTCAATGACCCAATGACATCGTGAGGAAACCGGCATGCCTGTGAGATATTTCCCCACCGCATGTGAAGCCAAGTCAGGAGCTCGTGGCTAAGTAATAACAGCCGCACGGGTCGATCCATCAGGTTAAACTACGCTTGCCGGGGTTGGTCCGTGGATGGGTGACAGTAATAGTTGATAGCCACACTACTGAATTCGGTCAAAGATCTATAAAGATTGTTGGCAGAGGTAGGTAAATAAGAATTAAAGTTTCAGGTAATAAAAAGGTAATGAGCTTATAGCTATCCATCGGACACAAATTCAGACTTCGGGCTGCGAATGAGCAATTTGGAATGAAATAACCAAACCCAATAACTTTTGCCCTATCCGAGGATCAAAACCAGAACCCCATGCTCAGTATCTAAATCACCGAATCACCGAGTGTAGGTAATTTTGATATGAATATTAATCCGACTCCACTGTGTATTTCAGATATCATTAGATACTAGTATGAACACTTTACCCTTTGTGTGGTTTTCATAAAGTAATGACATAATACGGTGATTTATGACTATGGAGAACGAAGATGGGTATCTAAATGTTTTTGCTTATTCTCAATGTAAATGGGTAGATAGATAATGAATCTTAATATTGTATTAATGGTTTACAGAATATTCAAAGGATTTGTCCTGTTTCACATTAAATTCCAAAATCAAAAGTCATTTATTCAAACTAGGCTGAGAATCAGCATTTTTCGAACGTCAAAATGACATAAGACAGTCCCCCAAAACGTCTGCCCTTCACCACTTCCTTGTGTTAGCTAGGAAGAAGAAGTGGCGCAACAAACTCCCCAAACAAACTTCCGCTTTAAAAAAAATACTTACGTACTAACATAGGAATCACAATTGGATCGGAACAACTAATTCTGGGCGCCAGTTGGGGCAAGTAATTGTTTGTTCAAATAAATTTTAATTATAAACTTTCGATTGCAAATGACATACAGCTCGATATGGATTTCATGGCCATCTCAATGTGATATTGGCAATTCAGATTAATATTAGTTTAATAACACGGTCAAAGGTTATCTTTTAGACTGTGATTTTGAATGCAAAATATCTTGTACGTCAAAAATCCATACTAATATTATAAATTCGAAAGTAACTCTGTCTGTCTGTATGTTACCTTTTCACGCCTAAACCACTGAACGAATTTCGATATATTTTGGCAAGGAGATAGATGGCATCCCGGGGAAGGACATAGGCTACTTTTTATCAACATACCACGCGGGCGAAGCCGCGGGCGGAAGCTAGTGTAAAATATATGCATACAGTAAGCTCAACAAATCGTAACGCTGAAACATGATGATTTTGCTTCACTGCAGCTACGTTCACGATCTCATTACATATTTTTCCATATAATGCATTTTAAATGAACTGTATCTTTACAAATACTGCAACTGATTACGTCTTCCGATTATTATTGGTTATTTCTTGATACCGACATTGTATATTTGTATCACTTGGTTTAAAAACGAAGATTCTAAAGCACTTCAATTTAATCAAAAGTTTTATTGGTACAATATAGTACCATCTACAATAGCTATCAACTACACTATACTAAATCACTCATCATTAATGTAATTGTATTAACTTGTACAATAAAAGTTATCTTTCTTTTGTCGTCCTAATAATGTTTAATCATCGGAAAAAAAGCAAACAGAAAAAAGAATCGACAGTCTATTTACTAACCTGCACCCTAATTCCGTAACACACGATCAATCAAAATTGGAATCGGTTTGAAACAAATGTCTAATCCATTGCTCCATAAGTTCGAAAAAAAATCTGCTCAGCAACGTAAATAACGCAATGAATGCTGTTGAACTGTCAAAATGAAACAAATTACGCAATTAGATAGCTGCATGCTATACGACAAATATTGCCAAGTAGGTATAGCTTTTATCTGTTGGTTGTCTCATTTATACCAAAATGTTTTCAGTAAAATGGCAAAATCGATTACAGACGTCTCGAGTAGTCTCGACCGAATGACCCAATTTTATCTCAGTTATTGTAAGGAGTTGTACACACAAGGTGATCTAATCTCAATGGTAAACAACAATAACAACCTTTTTATTATAAAGCCTGTTTTGTCCCACTACTGCGCAAAAGCCTAGTCTATGCCACTTCTCGGCTTCAATTGAAGGACAAAGAATCTAGGGAACAAAGTAATTGTAAATAACATACACAGGAAAATATGTTCTGAATACAACAATATTTTATAGAAATCAACCGCATATGTAATAAGCAGTTAATTCGCTAATTATAAACGAGGAACTAATTTACCTGTCGCATTAAATTTGCTTATGAACTAGAAAGGCGTTATTCTACAACAACCTAGTTTGTGCAATGTATACCTACTGTTTACACTGTTATTATAACTATCAAGAACAATTCATTATGTCCTTATATTGTTTTAAGTGGATATACAAGCATAAATATAATAATAACTGTCAGCGATAATGCTGAAACACAAAACAAACAATAAACATGGTAAGTTGATGAAGATATTAATTCAAAAACATTATTTGATTCAGTTTAATCAGAAGATATACAAACGAGAGGCTAAACAATTAAAAGCGGGCAATTTTCCCAATAATGGGTGCTTTAAAAACGACAAAAACGTCCATAGAGACCAGAAGTCAGACTTAAAAGGCGTAAGGATTATCAGTAAGCGATCAAATGTGAAAATTATACGTCCAGTAATAGTCGTAAATGTCGTACATTTAAATGCTGATCGGCAATTTCTAGAATACTATAACCTTACAAAGTCTTCCGCAACATAATGCCATTGTTACCACAACAATAATATTATAAAACATGTTAATACAAATGTGACACCGTTAAGATTGTTCTGTTTATGCAAATATCATAATACTACTTCTCTTTGTCACACAAACCTACTTGTAATGTAACTGATACTCGCATGCGTCACCGTAAAACAAAGACTATTGGGGATAAAGATTTATGCTAATAATTCGGCTCAGAGTCAGTAATCCTCTTTTCATTAAGACGTATGTTAACCGTCTATGTTAATGCCTCTTTATTTAGGCCATGTCAGACGACTTTTAGGCGCCAAAACCCTAATGTCAGGGGAGCAAAGTTCATAAATTGAGACTGTCATTTATAAAACGTTAAGGAAGAATTGCTTGAATGAATTCAGGTCACCGTCCTAGAGTAAACTCTAGTAATGAGTAAGACAAACATCCTGACCACTTATCTCATGGGGAGCGATGACCACCTACGATCTATTTGCAATTTTCAACCTTGCTTTAATACTGTTACGCAGCTCATTTTTTAGATCCAAGATTACAGAAAATGTAAATCCGATTCAGCTTATGTAGTGTTATGTACAGTGATGAAGCAAATACTCATTAAAATTGTAAAGACAATGTTTGTTTGTTATGCTAACTGGAGACGAGGAAGCCCTTGGAATACCAATCAGTCGCCAAGTCATTACAGCCATAATGCATGAGCTTCGATTGTAATGTCCACACGTGTGTCTAAGCCTAATATGGTAGCCAACGAACACGGATTATACACGTGTTGTTATGTGTGGATTGTGGGTTTGTCAGTTCGTGAGTTCTTTCCTTTAGTTTCCTTAGACGGCCGCACATCAACTCAGGCAGGCTATCGCAGTTCACTGCTGGCCACGACCCCGGTTCTCCGCATCCTGTCTGTCCCAGCCACAATTCAAGTCGCACATGTGAACTGAATATAGCATACTCTGTAATGGCTGTGGTGTCTTTAAGTCCACCTGTTCAAATAAATGATATAATTCGCTCAAAAGCTGCATCCGTACAAAATTGCCTCGGCAAATTAAATTCAAAACCATGCCAGCACGCCATCTTTACTGAATATTGCCAGTTATGAAAGTTCAGGGATGTTTTTGAAGCCCCACTGAACTCGAAAAGAAGTCTGAGCACCCAATAAAATGTTATTTTATTCCTTTGTTTACTTCTCAAACGTCAAAACTGGACTGTAGAACTTTATCTAGTTCTTTACCAGTATGAAAACCGCAATATTTGGAGCAGATAAATAAATTTTAAGTCTTCTGCGCCTCCTGCCGGCTGTCTTTGTCATGACGAGTCAAGTGATCCGTACAATTCAATGCATTATTCACTGAGATAGGCAGAATATATTTCTTGCTCTTTATGGAACCTGCTCCAGTTTGTCGGGTTTTATTTTTAAATCTACCTGGTACAGGTGTTCCTTTGTAAGGTCGCTGTGCATCCCGGCCCGTTTGTTTGGAAACACATGTTTTTTGTGTGGCCAGCTACCATTATGTTGGGACAGTGTAAAGGTGAAACTTGTTTTAGTTTTATTATGTTTCGAAATATCTGTCTCGTCTTGTCTTAACGATTTAAGATGCGAAAAATTAGCTTGATCCGTTACTCCAAACTCGTCACAAATTAGCAAATTGATTGTCTTTGCAAAGATTTTTAGATTTTGGGTTGATCAATTTGACAGTAATTAAAAATGAAATCGTCGTCCCCGATATTGAATTAACATCAATCAAGGACTGTCTCATTAATTGTTGCGGTTTTCTGATCACGCGCACGAATTCCTAATTCAAATGTAAGAATGCAACTAGAAAAGAATTTGAGTTAAACTGTCGACACGGTTTGCTCGAAGGATTAGTTTCAACGTCGCGTGACTGACAGACCGCAGAGTTGCAAGTTGTTACAACGACAAAACGCCGCCATGTCAGAAATATCTGGCATTGGACGCGGTCGTGATGCGAGCCTGCCGCACTAAACTGAGTGGAAAATTCGCAAAACCGACTCGCGGTGCAGTGAAAACCGCTTTTGTTTTAAATAAATAATAATTCTAGGAAATCCGCGTATACGTTAAAAAGTTTTCTTGCGGCTTTGTTTATGGCAGCTAGTAGCAACCAAAACTCTATTTTCAAATTCCATTACCTACTCTGATATAGTTTTCATTTTTTTTCTGCCAGATTATGTCTGTGGTTTGGCCAGCTGAGTATTTTTTTTGCTTAACCCTACTTAAATAATAGCGTTACGTACGACTACAAGACGCCCAAAGGATTTGTCAGTCTACAAAAAAAGAACCCGCCAGCAAAGGATTCCAAATCCAGCAGGTACTTTTTTAACTCTAGAGAACCAAAAGGTCTTTATAACAATTTTGTGAATCATTTCCGGAGCAAAAAGATGCTTGTCTAATTTCCAAATCACAGCGGTTTTAGTTTTTACGTGCAAAAATCTCCTGAAGAACTATCTTCTCTATTAATATGGCATAGAAGCAAGATATTATTATGCCTGGAATCATAATTAGTTCAAGCTCCAGTGAGTAATCAGAAGGCAGCAAATTAACGTTCCGTGCTTTACATGTTTTTAGAACAGCCAAGATAAATCTGCACGCCCAGTTATTAGATCGATGTAGTCAAGATAAACATAATTAAATTGAGTAATTAATGCATTTATTTAAAACAAATGAGCAACGAATCAGATTACTGTGGCAGCAGGAAACAGTAACACGAAGAAGAAAATTATGTGAAAAGTTTTCATTGTCTTTGCTCCGATGACGCAGATAAATGAAGGAAAATATTTTGCGGATGAAACGTCATCCTTTCTTCGTTCATTAAAAACCGGTAACTTTTACCAAATAAGCATCATAAAAACCTGTTTCAAATTAAAAATTACCGCTACATGGACAAAAAATATGACGGTTAGCCATATTCATCCATTTTATAATGAGGACATGTTATTTTTAACGGCCGTTAGCTAATGCTTATGAATTTTTGTAAAACGAAAACAATGGTCGAAAATCGCGCTGTTTCAATGACGTGCGTGTTGCGCGTGCGCTTGTACCGTTGAACGCGCGTAGTAACAATATGCTCCAATAGAGCATTTATTATCTTATCGGCAACCTGCATATCTGTTATATCTAGGTCTCACCTGAACAAACACTGTTAAATGTTCAATTTCATATTGGGAAGACTGGAATTTATCATGCCGATTCATGCCAGACATTTCATGCTCATATTATTGTTAATAAAACTACAATAAAATTATGTTATCTAGGTCCCTATGTTATGTATGCAGTTGCATTCAGGTAGAACAGAATATTACCTGATTACATGTGCGTCATTGACACTGCATGCAACCTAGATAAAATAATTACGCAAGCAAAGTCCGTGGCTGATAAAAGATACATCAGCTTTCCTGTTTAACCTTGCATACAAATAACTAATAAACATTACTTCTTCAGAAAGATAATAATAAAACCGTTAACTTTAAGATTCACAAGAAAATTTCGACAGTGGCAACTCGAAGCAGCTCAATCATCAACTTGTAGGTCAGTGTGAACGGTCGAAGGTTTTCATGTGATTTTAACCAGTTTCTTTTTTAGCCGATGCAGTGTCGCAGTGACATTGGTTCGTATTTCATTGGTTACAAGTCTTAACCGTGTTTTGGATGTACGCGGATGCGTGTTGACGTAAATAACCACAGTGTAACATCACATGGCGGGAGACCGACATAGTGAATGTATCGGGAAGTTTAAAAATAGAACGCGATCGGGTGAGCGACTCGAGACGCGGTCCACAGATAACGTTTATCGTCCGAACTGGTGCAAGTTGTAACGCATCTTATTAACAGGAAACTGGACGGACGCCTTTCCACGAACGCTTAATCCATTTACGAATAATAAAATGTACAGTCATATGCACACGATTTTAACGAACCGTGTAATAACACCGTTATCGCGAGTGGTGTTACAGTGGGTAAGTAAATAGGGGTGCGGGTGTGGCCAGCTGATCGCCGATCGGGCTCGCACGCACACAGCTGCAAATGTTTACGAAAAATGTTACACAGACTGCTTATTGATTTTATCCGCCGTCGAATGAGCTATAGAAACAGGTGTTCGCGATCTGTGATTGTTTTCGAATGATACAATACAAATGAGTTTCTAAACGGAACTGGCACGATGCAAGGCCTATGTATTCACAATTTGTTGTTATACAGACAGAAAGTCCCCGAACGGAATGCACAATTTACAGGTTCAACGAGTTCATTATATTTTGGTTACATTACGTCGAACATTACTAACTAATTTAGACTGACAATCAGTGTCAGTCGCCCTGCCAAAGCTGTCAGGCAATCACTGTTTTCAAATGTTTTGGTTCTATGAAACAATATACGACACATTAGGGGTGTTACTTTAGTAAACGTCGTTACAATACCTTGATTCCGGAGCGTCCCTGTTGCTTGAGCAGCACGTTCTCCGGCTTCATGTCGCAGTGTATGATCCTGTTCTTGTTCAGCGCATGTAGGCACTGCAGCAGACTGTGCGAGAACTTGCGGACGAGCTGCAGCGAGAACCCTTGGAACTTGTTCTTCTTTATCAGCTCGTACAAGTTGATCGACAAAAGCTCGAATGTGATACATGTGTGGTTTCTGAACGTGAACGAGTCGAACATGTGGATCACGTTCATCGTGTTGTCCTTGTCTTGCTCGCGGAGGTGCTCCAGGATGCGGATCTCCTCCTGCGCCTGGCGGTGGAACCGCTTCTCATTACGTACCATCTTGAGCGCGACGTTCTCGCGCTTCTTGTGGTCGTACGCCTTCACTACCTGACCGAAACTACCCTTGCCGATCACCTTCAGAACCTCGTATCTGTACGCTATGTGATCGTGGGGTATGTGGATGTACGAGCCTTGCTCGTTGTCGTAGTCGCAATTGTTCGGGAACCCGACCAGCCCGGGCCGTTTCTTGGCGTTCGCGCCTATAAAGTACACTTGGGGGTAGTCGAAAATCTCACGGTGTTCGTAGGGGGTAAGTTTGCTCATGTAGAGCTTCATGACCTGCTCGGGGCTCGCGGCCGCCGCGGGAGGCCGCTTGTCGGGCGGCTGCGCGTTGTTGGCCGGTGGCGCGGGCGGGCCGGGCTCGAGCGGCGGCAGCGCCCCGTCCCGGAGCAACGCGCGCCCGAACGCGTGCGCGCTCCCTAGAGGCATGTCGCCGGTCATGGCCGCGCGGCCGCCACCACCTCCGCGCACTTCGCTCGCCGTGGCCGAGTCGACCCACGCGCGTTCGCACACACCACTGCACCTCACTGCACTTGCACTAGATGACGGCGCCAGTCTGGCACACTGCACGACATTTCACATCGACCGGGAGGAGCGAGACCCACGCTTCCACTTATGCGGGCACATTCCGTCTCGGTAACGATACGATAGAGCCGCGTTCGCAGATGATACCGTGCGACGCGAACGTGAAACGCAAACAAAGACCCCTTCCTTGCGGGCCGACCCGACGACAAAACCAGAGAGAAAATAGAAACGGTCGCCAAAGTCATTGAACCGTTCGGTCGCACGGAATCCACGAGTGCAAGTGAGATAGAATGAGTTTCGCAAGTATGATTGTCTCCTGCTAGATGTCGCTTACGTAGCACCAGCAGTCTATGGATGTTCATTATGAGAGACCGAATATTAAAAAGAGTTTACATTACATTTCGTAAAGTCTAACATTACACAGCTGACATGGACGTATGGATATTACTAAATAATAAACAATACCTACAATTGAATCATTAGTATGTACTTACCTAAAAAGATAAAAGATAATTTATTTGAAATAACATGAGCCGGTATACAGTAGGTACAAAATAGAAATTTGTAAAGTTGAGTGATAAGTTTTAAATAATGGCCTTGTTTTGCCATAAATAATGACATTAATGACATACAAAGTAAAAATTGCGTAGCTACTGTGTATAGTAGTTTATACAGTGACAGGAACCTGAAATCGCGAAAAAAAATATCAGCTATTCCTCACGTTTATGTTCGCTTATTCCGTCAAAACGTAGGGAACAGCTCATGTTTTTTCGCAATTTCATGTTTGGTCCCGTAATCAAAGTTGTTCATAATGATGGGTAAAGTCACGTGTTTAAGTATCGGTCACTAATTACCATTTAACGTATAGGTTACTATACACAGTATACACAACCCTCCAACACCTCCCCGCCCTGTATACACATACATGATTTCAAACTAAAAGGTTCGCAAGGTACGTTGCGCAGAAAAATGTAACACTTTTAACATAAAGCTTGTTTAAATTTCACCCCTCATTCATACCTGCACCCTAATGGTAGGTATAATACACGATCCATCATAATCTGAATCGTTTTGAAACAGATTGATAATCCATTGCTTCATTAGTTCGAAAAAAACACCTGCTCAACTTAAATAACGCAATGAATGTTGTCAAACTGTCAAAATGAAACAGATTAGTCTTAATCGTTTACGAAAATGTGTTACGCAATGGGATAGCGGGGCCTTAAGTAAACGCCAATAATGCTTTAATTCATCTTTTTTGTGTCATCAACTCATCAACTGTGCTACTCGCGGTACCAAGGTAGTTATTATTAATATTTGGGGTTTCTAAACTTTGGCCAAACCATATTATTCTAATTTAATTTAAAGTCTTAAAATAAATTTTTAGGTTATTGTTTTTCGACCGATAAATTCTGCTGCACATTTTTATTCACTACTGTACTAGGTGGTGCTTGATTTTTGGTTTGATGGCATTTTTGTTTTTTCAACCTTCTGAAACAGATTTTTTTTATCAATAAAACTATATCTGTTGATAATTACGACTGTTTTCATTTATAATTTTGCTCAAACTTTATTTTACAAACAAAGCATGGCAATCTTTTTTATTAAATCCGGTCCTTCATCATACTCCTCTATGTCGTCTATGGTTAAATCGAAGGCGACGCCATCTATTGAAAAATAAAGAAGAACAGCTCATCCATCCAACCATACCACACGTCTTTTTCTATTCCGTTGTTTTCTGTCATTTAATACAATCGCAATCTGAATTATTAGAGATACTGCGGTATTTAATTCGTGGAAAAGACCGTACATATTATTAAGTGTAACAAACAAATGTAATTAAAACTTACAAGAAGATCCTGGTGATAAGAAATTGTAAGTAAAGTGTTTCTGTAATTTACCAATCATTTGCTGTGATTTCTTTTTCTTTTATTATAATGATTAATATGGTTCTGTAGGCCGCCGGGATGATTTAATCAAGTTTTCATGTTCCAAAGCATAGAGTACTATGCTAAAATGCCGACTTCGAATCGCAGCATTCGAAATCTGAATTTGGATCGAAAAAGTTACTCCTTTTTTTCGGGTCGGTTCTAATAAAGATATAATTTCATTATCATAAGTACGTGATATCAAGCGTTATAACAACGTTTATGTACGTCATCAAACATGAACCTTTCAAGGTAATGTTAGGGCACTAGTATGGGCTGCTTATTGTGATGTGTCCATGTACTTCCTTGTTCGACGGGTTACCAAGGCCTGTGAATGTGTGCGTATCATTAGCGTGATGCTTGGCCGGCTGCCAGTGCATCAAACAACTGCTGCACTTAAGTGTGCTGAAATGAGATAAAATACATACTTAATCTTTTTATTCTGTTTTTTTGTTCCTCTGTAAGGTGAGTCAGTAGCTTATTTCGTATCAGGTAGATGCTTAAACTGTATTAACTTGGAATAATGATCTGAATCTTTGTATAAAGCTGGCTAATAAGAAATCTCTTGTTAACCATTGCTAATCTAAATAGCAGTGGTTGTATTAGACTTGTAGATCACTATGCGAATGCTATTAATTCAAAAAAATTATGAGCATATCAATGCTTATTTAGCTCTAAACTTCTCTAACCAGCATTAATATTATAAAAGAGAATCTACTTCCTAACACAATGATCTTCAGTGTCATGGCACTAACTTGTACCATGGCCACATTTTTTAATTATCATTCATTCGTCCACCCTCCCTCCACATTGTTAACTGCCAGTCTCACTGTCTCACAAAAAAGGTAACAAAACCTTATAGTTAATTACAGACCTCCTTGTTACTTGAACTCTTTAAATGTTTATGAGTCATGGTACTGTGTTTATCTGTGCTATTCTAAGTATGTGGTAGTAAGCTGTACTGTTTTGTTGATAACTTTATAGGTACTTAGTTCATGTTGTGATTAGCAATCTGTTTAACCAATCACAGTGCACTACTTCAAAATAATATGGATTTTAAAATATGTATGAGTTTTGATATAACTTTTGGTTATAATAGAAATTATTAAGAATTTCAGGGCAAGAGAATGATAATGATCACAAGGATTTTAGCAATGACGGACCAAAAACTAGAAATAAAATGTTGTACTTAAATAACAGGTTGAGAATGTTAAAAACTGGATAGTTGGACCTTGAAATAATTTAAATATTGCATAGAAATCATGACAATTCCAAATTAGTTTGTTCTATACTTTAATTTTTATAAAAATTATGAAATACCTACTTTTTATGGTTAGTGGCATGTACAGTCAGGCTAAGTGAATCATGACCCACTTTGAAGAAAAATCGTTTGAGACCGTCAAAATAACAAAGATGGCAGATGACAAGGTCGTTACCAAGGAAATGTATGTTTACGCGAATGTCGACCTAATTGTATTTGAATGTCTGTAAGAAAATAAGCTTATGGTGGGTCAGAATTCAATTTTTTCGACTGTACCTACTATCTACCTACTTCAATCTCTCAACTCTCCTGATTCTTGCTAATACTGTCACCGAAGCCCCTAAGTTAACTATACTCAATATGTCTGGTGATCATTAATATTATGTACCCAACTTATAAAAAAATGTATTTTATAACTTTTGTATAAAATTAACTGTGAATGGCCACTAGTCTAATATGGTAAAGGTGAACAAAGTATTTTGTGACTCATAAAACTGGTTTTCATTAGTTGTAATGAATTCGTAATATTATTATCATTATCTCACTGTGGTGTTCAAGGAGCCTTATTATAATTGTTTGGAATATAATAAAGCCTTGACAAACAAAATGTTTTTTGGCTTACTTAATGTATGATACTTTTTATGCTAATTAAACTTTAGATTCTTCACATTTTAGTACCTAGTATGTTGAATTGATAAGTACGTGTAATAAAAAACTAGCAAGATTTCCAGTCCAGCACTCTAATTGCGTAAAGGCTCCCGCAGACAGGTGCGATGCGATGGCGCGACACGACTCCGGTAGAACAATTCCCATGAAGTTTTCATAGAAATTGTTCTACCACAATTGCGTTGTAATGTCGAGTGTCCTGTCTGCGGGCGCCTTAATACCCTTTGAATCACATTCCGAGTAGGTAGTTTGAAGAATGTTGCGATATTGCTAATCCAGTGCTGCATATGTTTGAAAAATTCGTTTGCTCAACAACGTAAATAGCGCAATGGACGTGGCTGAACTGTCAAAATAAAACCCATTACGATGAATTGTCATTTTATGTGTGTTACGCAATAAACCCTCCGATTTTTTTTTGCGGTTGTAACTGCACTATGTTATACTGTGTCAGTTTAGCTCTAACAAAATTATTAAGCATTTTTCTAAAACTATTGGCAAAAAAATTGCGTTGGTAATGTCACACAAATATTTGGCTCACATCCATTTTGAATGCCATGTTTCATTTCTATAATTTCTTTTATTTATTATGAAATTGAGTGCTGTGACGTTGTATATAATACATCTAATTGAATACTTCCCTTTATAAACTGGATGGTGGTTAATTTTGTACTGCTCCTTTACACAATGGACAATGGCCAATGTTGACGCCCGTTGAGTGTTGATACGGTATGACGCACTTTGGCAGGACTTTACTCTGGCTGAACGTCTTGGATACGAAATATGAAGAGTGAAAAGGAGAGGAACTAAAGTCAGTCTTCGTCTATCGTCAACTTCAACAAAATGTGATCCAGCCATTGTGCAATAAGGCCCTCAAGAACTGAAAATGATAACATAACCTATTTAATCAAATATGCATGCCAGGAATTGGCGGGAAGTCCATCAAACAGCTTACGACCTCAAGTCGTGGATCGTGGTGGATACAAACCGGGTGTTAATCCCAGGGTTAAAAGAAAAACCAATACCCACCGCTGCATTGCAATTTGCAATAGCCTCGCCTCAGTCTTGAATAAAACAAACGCTGAAATAAATTAAATGGAACGTTCAAACAAGAATACAGACAACAAATAAAAGTAAATATTATCGTCTTTCTCCGTATGACACATCTATATTATTAAATTCATGTACGTACTTGTACCTACTTATTTGCCGCATGTCCTTCTTAGAATCGAGGATTAAACCGTATTTCAGCTCATACTCATTGTAAAGTTGGATAAGATAAAAATACCAATAGTAAGTACTAATTTATCTAATTCGAATAAATGCTGCGATAAAATATGATAAGGCGATGTTTTGTAAAAGGTTTTTAACTAGAAACACTATGCGGCGTATTATGAACTAGGTCAAACATGGTCGTTTAAAATAATCTTGAGAAAGTAACAAAGAACTAAAAAGTAATACTAATTTCTAATCCAGGGTCCTTCATAAGTAAGCAGCAATTAAATTACAATACGGGCGTTTTCATTTAAAATTCATTAAGTATTACAGCAAAATTGTTTAATTAAAAGTGGCCATTTACCGCTATTGTTTGGACAATCACGCATGATGGATTGGCGCATTCAATTCATAATCATAACTTGATTAATCAAACATTTTCCCTGCAAAGTGAAAATTTCGATAACTCCTGATAACAATAATTCTCCGAATCGAATCATGTTTTGTGGAAAGAAAGACAAATAATAGACAGATTCAGATCCAGATATTCCAGATCTTATGATATTATCTTCTCGTTCGGGATAAAACTTGAAAACTCATTTCTTAGTGAAAATTTGGTGCTCAGCAAGGTTGGGCTGACTGTCCAAAGTGCGCCGAAGCTGCCGTACGTTGATACAGATATCACCACTCATGGAGGATAATAATAATATATTAGTTCACAATGTGCCCGCTACTGCTGAGGATCAGCACCTATACCACCACGTATTAATGCCACCATTTTTCCAGTGTTAGTGAGAGACGGAGCTATATAAGGCCACTAGCATTATCCTTTTTTCGCAGTGGAATAATGATGGCATTAAAACTTCATAGTCAGCCCCCGTGTCCATTCTCAGGTCGGGCGAAGATTTAATGGATTTTTCCAACAGGAATTTCTCAGTAGCAGCCAGTCTGGATTTGTGCCCGATTGATGGCAATAGCGTGTGTTGCTTAAATATTTTCCAACTAGAACTAAGCTATGAGCGCGAAAACCGAAACAAAACCATCGTCAAGGTTTACTGTCGGTACAAAAATAAATTATATTCCGGAACTGAATACATCAACAGGAAAAGTACAATTAGCATCTAGAGTGCAGCATTCACCTAGTAACTATGTTATTATCGAGCGACGGGCGCGGCCACGCGAAACCCCAGGTGTTCAGTTGAGCAATGCCCTGATACGATTCATATAAATGACTGTACAAGTAATTGCTTTAAAGGATTTTAAACAACAGGTACAGCACTGAATTAACGATTGTTTAATACTGCTGGCTTAGTTGCTAGCAGCGGATAATAAAGGTACCGAGTATAAAGTTTATCGATTTTTCTATACACGAGTAGCATTCAGCTATTATGTGAATTTCTTTGAAGCGAATTAGTTGTCTACCTACTATCCTTTCAAGTCATTAGCTTGGCTGTATTTTCGACCTAAAATTCCAGTTAAACGACTCCTATATTCCTAAATATAGCATACAACCTGGCCGCTAAAGCTTTGTCTTCCAAAAAACTTCGCCGACAATAGATACGTGTACAAATCTCCCATCGCAGAAAAAACAAGGTTACCGCAGCCCATCCAACCACTGACCCGTGTAATGGAACTTGGGAATCCCGCCGGAGCTTTGTTCCATAGTAAAATACCTATTAAAATCCTCTCTCTTGACAATGCCATCATTGTTGACAACATGACATTTAATGCTCATTTAACTTCCTTAAAAATACTCTACAGAGAGCTGAAATGTTTAATTGGTTGGCCGCAGAGAGCCTTAACAATATCAATTCACAGCAGGAGTTCCCTTTGCTGTAATATTACACAAAGTTTAGTGATTATTAAAGTGATATCACGCTCCGTGGAACGCTGAAAGGTTCTTGGAGACAAACTTTACAAACTCATACTTGGTACACGTGACAATACAAAAATGTACAGGCATTTGGGAATCGAATTTTCCCAGGAAATTCTTTTAGAAAGGGTCCAATGTTTTATGTAACATCGGGAAAAAAATTTAATGGCCCTTCCTTTACCGTGGTCCTGTATCTGATTTATTCATAACGTTATATTCGAGTTTTTTGACTCTCCTTCACATGACAGGTCAAGCCCGTCCGGTTATGTCGGTCTGTTTTTGCGGACCAGCATTAAAATTTGTTATTTACAGAAAAAATGTGTTATTTAAAGCAAAACATTGTACAGCTTAGGTTTGACGCTGCGGTGGACAGTTTTACATTATAAATGGAAAGAAAGAAAGAAAAATTGGTTTAATTGTCACAGAAACACGTGCATACAAAAAGATAACAGTAATCAGCAATATTTACCACAATATATCTAAATACCATTAAAAATAAAAATAAAACATGAGATCACGAGTATAGATAAATAATCGGCAGCTGCACGTCATGACTGTGACAAGAAGGCTTCCACTCAGCATGATGCTGCGCTATGGGGACCCACAGCACAGCGCTGATTTTCAGTGGTCACCCGAAAAAAAATGTATTGCGTGGATTAACCAACCACCACCAATCCAACATCCACCAACTCGCACTGGGCCCGCGTGGTGGATTAAGGCCCACTCATCTCACAGAGAGGAGGCCTGTGTCCCAGCAGTGGGAACATTATAAAACTGAATATGCTGGAATGTGTGGCTACGTTGCACGAGACATAAACTAATGTAAACTCAGAGTAATCCATGAAAAGAGCGACGACAGTCGTAAAATATGAATAGATCGGCGCCAATTTTTTGTAGAATGTCCAACTTGCAAGATGTCCAATAGGACTAACAGCCAATTGGCAGAAGTTCTTATCGCTCATTAGTTAATTCATATTCACAGCCCTGTTATTACTAAATAATATATTGTTGAAACAGTTGCACGAGAGAGCTAGCGACCATTCATAACATTATGAATATAAAACTCAGAAGCACTGACTGCAGTGAGCATTATAATGTATGCAATTAACTTTCCATCAGCTCATGCTTTCAAAAATACAAAAGTACTGTTATCTCTTTAAATCGCTCTCCATTTCGTCTGTATTGTGACTCTGATTAGGGTACAGTCTCCCACGCAAACTAGATTACTATACGCCGGATAATTTTAGCTGTTTTGGACTTTGCACTCTAGGTATAAAGTTGGTAGTTCTTTGTTTCAGTTTACCTAGATTACGCTGAAATATTTCAGAGGACCACGTAAAAGGCACGAATACATTATCGTGGCTAACAAGCCATGAATATTTTATTTGTATGTCTCGTTTACGGGGGGTTTGTTATAGTGGGTATATTGACATTTTGAAAATTCTTTATTTATACGATATTGAAGAGTATTGATTTAAAAACTAGGTACCTACGTGCGTCTTGGCAGTACGTTGCTAATTGATTGCTTGCAAGTAAATAATAGCGTAATTACTACCCGATGCTCTGCGAAAGTCATTATTTCGATTTTCATATTATTATTATTATTTCACACGTGGAATTTCGTGAATTTCCTGTTAATCTTATGAGTCAAACTCTTAAAAAATCATCGCAATCTAATTCCGTCCACAGATTGACGCAACTTAAACTATGAAGCGACCTGATTATTTCTCAGTATCATAATCAAACACTCGAAATATATCATTAATAATAATAGAAGTACGCTATCCTAATATTATGACTACCCGCCAAGATAGGCCACGAGTTATTAGCTGATAAGAATGGGTCAAATGTTTTTTTTTCTGTGGTTACAGTTCAATATGTCAATAAGCCAATAAGCTCTGTTATCTAAACATGGTCGGTACTAATTTTTAGTATTCGATAAATGAAAAGCTACGAAAGTGTGGCCATTTTATAATTCAAACCATTGGCCATTTTATAATTTTAATCTGAGGGTGCAAACGATTGGTGGCTTTTATTGTGTAAATAATATTTAGTAAAAAGCCAAAAGCTGCTAAAATACAACATTCGTGGCCCAGAGAACATTATACACTGGTGTTACAACCTGGTGTGACCAAGAGTCCGCCACCGATCTAGACGAATCAATGGACACCTCATTTATTCAAATAAATCCAACCGTTACGATGCTTGGAGGGTATAAAGAATCCCACATAGACCCTGTCTTTGCCGTCAAGCAGTCAGGTAAAAAAAAAAGACAATAAGTACGATTTTCCCGCCAAAAGGTCAAAAAAAAGATGGTGAGTTTATGTATGTATGAATGTAAGGTCCAAACAATACTTAACATATGGCCCAAAGTTGAACCTTGAAACCAATGGTAATTGATGGATATTATTGCCAATAACTTCCTGTGTTAGTAGAAGAAATTCTCTGCTTGATAAAATAAGTCTCTGAAATAGAGATTTGACGAAGGAAAGGAATTCACACCAACATGGCACCAACAGGATAGATGGCGCTACTAGCCACGCAAACAAGTGCTCCACTCATTTAAAATAATTAAATTTAGTTTTCTTTCATATAAAGTCGTAATTCATATTAAAATAGGAAGTTCAAGTGCTAACTCAGGTGTACAAGTGTTATCTACGCTAAATATCAAGAATAAGTGACTTAAAAACGTTTTATTAACTCAGTGCACGAATACATAAATAAACCTAAAAATAACTCAACCTATAAGTGAACTACATCAAATACGTCGTTAATATCGTGAAAATATTTAACAGAACAAAACAGTGTATAAATTTATTGCAAGAATTGTAAAATTTTGTGATAATAACATCGTGCATGTCAATTGATTACAAAATTCAAATAGAGTGGTCAGTAACGGTCATTAAAGAAAACTGAGGAGCTATTCCCTAATTTCGAAGCTCCTAATAAATACACGGTGGCGTTGAGGTTAAACATCACCAGAACTCTTATATGTGAAGAGGCGTCTCAAGTTCAAATCTCGTAACAATATTTGTCTTTTTGTATTATTTCTTTCAAATAAGGACCTTCTAAGAATAGAACATTTATCGTCGAATAGCGATTGAAACATAATCACTCTACTAAAAACTGTTTCGAGTAAATGATAGAGGGCGTTACTGTCACCTCACACGTAAACAAATAAATATCTGCAATGGGAGACGAAAATATCACAATACGTCGTCGGCATAAAACATTGCTGAACGAGTCTCTTGATCTCTCTTTTGAATCTACAAATTCGGATATAAGAAGACTTAGTCTACCGGACCTGTCTACTGGATATGATAGCGATAAAGAGGATTTGAAGAAAGAATTATTACAACTTAGAAGAGATCTTGAAAGCGCACATTTGGAAATAGTTAAGCTCAATGAAGAGAACATTTCGTTAAAAGATGCTCTAATTAAACAAAAACAAAAATCAAAAACACTTCATAGAATCTGTTCAGAGCCCAGAACGAAAGCAACAACTCCAACCCCTAGGAGAAAAATGTCAAGAAACCTGCGGCTGACATTCGATGATGATGAGGACGCGAGTTTTATTGATCTTGGGCAAACTACGTTGACCAGCCACCCGTCAACAGATGGCGCTACTGGTCCGTTGTTTGGAAATAATCGGGATCAAGAAATTAATGGAAATCGTGGCTCACCTTCGTCCTCATGTAATAAGGCCGAAACTACAGAAAATGTACTGCAACCAGACGAATCCTTACACTGCTCATTTAATCCCGATGTATCCGGTTTAACTTGCTCACGTCAAAAGCTTTGTATTATTAGTAGCAATAAAGTAAATAATATTCTATCTTTAGCGCAAGGTACGTTTCCGTGTTATGATGTTTGCCATTATGTTTTTACAAACTGTGGAATAAATCAGCTACTCAATAATGTAAGCAATAAGCTTGCTAACTTCAATAAACAAGACTACTGTTTGATTTTTGTAGGAGAACATGATTTTGAGAAATCTGTGAACTATTACGATCTAGTTATAAGTATACGCGAATCTTTAATGTCAATTAATTACACTAACCTTATACTGTGTTTACCTACCTATAAATTTAATGGTTGTAGCAACATTTTTAACTCAAGAGTCGAAACTTTTAATACTTTATTGTACCAAGACATGTGTAAATATAATTATGCAACTATATTCGATTCCAATTTAAATTTAAGATATGACGACACAATGTTTTATAAGCGAAGTGGAGTACTAAACAGACATGGCATGGAAAATATATTTAAAGACTTAAAGGACCACATTTTCCAAGACTCTAAGAGTCTTTCCATAACTATTCTGGCATCTAAACCTAAACCTCGTAAAGGCACGATACCTTTTTATTTCTCAGCGGTCACAACCACAAATAATAATAATAATTATTCTGTTAATAATTCTTCCATATTAACCAATAAGGACAAAGATCAGTTTTTTCGTAAGTAAACGCAATAATTCCTCACTGTGCAGTATTATGCACCAAAATATTGCAGGCGCACTAAGTAAAATGAACGATCTAGATTTAGCCCTCAATGAATTGCATGAATCGAATAAACGTGTAATCGCCGTATGTCTCACCGAACACTTCATAATTAATGGTGAAGAACAGTTTTTTAAACTAAATAATTTTCATGTAACAGCCATTTTTTCCCGGAAATTGCAACGGAGAGGAGGTTCTTGTATTTTATTGCGAAATGACCTCAAAGGCATTGAACTACATGACATAAATAAACTGTGTATAGAAAAACACTTTGAAATCTGTGGCCTAGAAATTCCCCAATTAAAACTTATTATTATATGTATTTATAGAACTCCTAACTCCAATATAAATCTATTCTTTGATAAAATGAATGAAACGCTGAGTAAACTACGCCACAAACAGCGTAAATTAATTATTTGCGGTGATTTTAATATCAACATACTGGCTCACAATACCGTTAGTACTCAATTCCTGGAGCTGTTATCAAATTACGGACTCCAGTGCCATATTCAGGAACCGACACGAATAAATAAATGTATTGACAACATCCTTAGTAACATTCCAACAGCAATAGGTAGAACGCACAATTTTTGTCTCTCGGATCACAACACAGCACAAACAATTGAATTTGAAGCCAAACAAATAGAAAAAACACCTAAACATTACTTCACAACTACACGTGATCACAGTAAAAATAACGTAAATAAGTTTATAGAGTGCATTAGTTGTATAAGTTTCTCTGATATATATAATAAGTTAGATACAAATGAGGCTTTTAATGAATTTCATGATGAACTAATATTGTTCTACAAACTTTGTTTTCCCACAATAAGACGAAGAAATAGTTTTAGAGCCGGCAGACTGTCTTGGATAACAAAAGGTCTTAAAAACAGTTGTAGAACCAAAAGAACTTTAAGATACAACTACTACTTAAATAGAAGCCATAACAATAAAGTTGCTTATTCAAAATATTCCAAATTATTAAGGAAATGTATTAATGGCACCCAGTCGCTCTGTAATCAACGGTACATAGCGAACTCTAACAACAAAGGTAAAGCCACATGGGATGTAGTGAAACGTTATGTTAACGGTACTGTACCTATGGCTAGTCAATTCATTGATGATATTGTCGACAACGGAATTACAGTTTCATCTGGATCTGACATTGCAAACATATTTAATAACTTTTTCATCGATGTAGTTCAAAAAACTACCATTCCTGCTTCCATCAATAAAGAATCAGAGCGTCTCACATCTAATTTAAAAAGTAACGACTCCAGTTTTTTCGTAAAACCAACTGACGCAAATGAAGTCTTCCAACAGATCATTTCATTGAAAAACTCTAAGTCGGCAGGATATGACGAAATTAATTCAGACTTATTGAAACGAATTGCCCTATTCATATCGGAACCCTTGACCCACATCATAAATCTGTCACTTGAACAAGGATGTTTTCCTAAGAAACTTAAGTTATCCATAATCAAACCACTTCACAAGAAAGGGTCAAAAGCAGACAAAAATAATTATAGGCCTATTGCTTTAACTCCGGTCCTATCAAAGATCTTTGAAAAAATAATGCTTAAAAGAACTGTAAACTTCCTTGATAAATATGACATCTTAGCACCGGAACAATTTGGTTTCAGGAAATCTAGGTCAACGCAATTAGCTACGTTCACCTTAATAAATAGCATCATAAAGAACCTCAATAATAAAATCCCGACCTCGGCTCTACTGTTAGACCTCAGTAAAGCATTTGATTTCGTGGATCACTCTATGCTCATTTCAAAACTTGACAAATGTGGAATAAGGGGATCTGCCTTGTCGTGGTTTCAGTCGTACTTGCAGAACAGAACACAATTCACTAGGATTACAAAATTTGATACTGGAACAAATGACATAATTAATTTTGACTCGGAACTCAGGACAAATTATTTTGGGGTGCCTCAGGGCAGTATCCTGGGCCCCCTTTTATTTCTTATCTACATCAATGACCTTCCACGCGCACTTACACATGATTGTGTCCTTTTCGCAGACGACACGACCATTATTCTAGACTGCAACAATATTGCTACATATGAGGTGGAAATATATAAAACGCTAGAAGATGTCATTCAATGGCTAGACATGAACAAACTAAAAATAAACATAGAAAAAACAAAACTTATTAATTTTAAAACATATAAGAGTAAAAACATCCAATTAAATATTAATTACAAAAATTCAATTATACATCAGATACATAGCGCAAAATTTTTAGGTATTACACTTGATACACATCTTTCATGGAAAGAACACATTAATAACTTATGTATAAAAATAAACAAGTTTGTTTTTGCACTCCGAAAAGTAAAAGACGTTAGTTGCAGACAAACCTCTATTATGGTGTACCATGCCTACATATGCTCCATTATACGATATGGCATAGTGGTTTGGGGAAATTCTACTCACATCACGAGGGTGTTCATAGCCCAGAAAAAATGCATTCGAGCGCTTTATGGCATGGAATGGTCCGAATCATGTAAGCCCATCTTTAAATCTAAAAATCTTTTAACGGTTCCCTGCATATACATCTACGAAGTTGCTAAATTTGTTAAATATCACAGACATCTCTTCACCGCCAACGACAACACATTTAAACGCAAAGTTAACCACCTGCCCTTAAAAATGCCTGTTCCAAAGCTAGAACTATTTCGGAAAAGCTGTGCCTATATGGCACCTCTGATATATAACTCATTGCCAAAAGGAATGACTGATCTGCCATATAAAAAGTTCTGCTGTGCCTTGCGAAAATGGTTAATCCAGGAGAGTTTTTATACAACCAAAGACTTTTTTAACAAAAGCACTTGTAAAATTGGTGCACGCTGAGATCTAGCTCTTCATATTTATTTCTTATGTAATTAAAATAATTCTAATTCTAATAAATGTTATCCAAATAATCATAATTTCAAGGATGTTAATTCTAATAATGGCTACGCAAAGAAATGCTACTCAAATAATTGTAATTTAGATTAATAATTTTACAATGCAAATAATTGAAATTTGATGTACTTAAATTTTAAATATTATCTTTGCATACCCTCATAGAGGGTGAAATATGTCATGTACTTGCTGCTGTATAACACCTCATGCCTACCATACCATATTTCATGCGAATAAATGATTCTTATTCTATTCTTATTCTATTCATGAATAATCATTTGCTACAAGAACATTCAGAAGAAGAAGGAACAAGAGTCGTTCATTTGTTTTTGTACAGTTTTGCCTACGGTTCTAATTATTATAAACTAGCTGATGTCCGCGGCTTCGCCCTCGTGGATATTGGTTATTAGTATTACTAAAACCTTCATCGAGAACCACTATACATTGGTGAAAACAGCATGAAAATCAGTGCAGTTGCCGAGAGCCCATGGTAAAATTTGCTTGTCTACAAAGTTTTTAGGCCTTTTTGCCTTATTCATAAAATATCCTTCTTTGTATGTACGCTAATGTCACTATAAGTATTTTATGTGCTGCCTCTTTTATATACCAGACTGGGGCTCGGTAAATATTTTTATTACTGGAACCCTTTTTATACTAGACACCTTATTTAAGCCTCATTTTGTTTTCGACATTAGTTTGGGAACCTTGAGAATTTGTTTTTCGCCACAAACATAACTAGAAATAATGTGGGCAGGACACTTGGACGTTTTGGTGACATTACACTGAATTTTTATATTGTACCACAGAGAAAAATAACACTGGCTATGTTTATGCATAAACAAAGTATCAAAGAGCATTTTGCTGTCCCTGAAGCAAAATTAACACAGTAGAAATGCGAACAATCAAAAAAATGCCAGGTTGTATGTGGTATGCGCGCAAACGGCACACCACTTATACAATGATGAGGAGAAAGTACGTGCCAGCATGGAAAATGGGAAAGGGCATCGTTTGAAGTGGGCCCCCCTTTTGTAGAACTCGCGTGAAGATGTGTATGACTAGAAAAACATTGTAATGGACGCCATTTTCTTCGAGTTTCTGCGTTTGCTGGAGGAAATGAACAGTTAATGGACGAGAATCAGGTCAATAATAGCTAATAAACTATAAATCATCTTACTCCGGTCATTATAACAGATGCACTGTTATAATTGACTATCTACACAGGAAATTATACTTGCCCGAGCATTGACTCATCAATTCATCATTCTCGCGATATCTCAGTATTCAAACGAGAAGTCGAATGAATTCAACGTGCGATTATTCGTTCGATTGGTATCGATTTCGCGATACTTCTCGATTTGGTTGCTAATAGTCGAAGCTCACGAACAATACAATGATGTTAGAGGGGTCAGATGTAAATGTAGAACAGTATTATGGTGACGGATGTCATTCCTCCGCGAGTTATTTCGATTTCGTTTCTGCGTTAAGGCTCTTACATACTGCCGCGATTAGCCGCGCGACGCGACATCGCCGCATTGTTCGCCGTGAAGTTTTCTCAGAAATTGTTCTGTTAAAATTCGCGTCGCGCGGCGAATCGCGCCAGTATGTAAGAGCTTTTAGTCTTTGCGGCACGTACATAAATATATAAACAGCTAAACTGAGCTAATGGAACTTTCTGATTTAGTATTAAAGAAAAGTATAGCCTTGTCAGTTCTAAATTGACATGAAATCTATAAACGTATCATATGTTTTGCGATATGGCCTTTATCAAGACTAATTCCAAGTAACATGCTTGAATTTTTAATAGCCTTTGGCGTTTGATTGACCTGTACGAGGGTTCCGCTGGTGCAATACAAATATGACCTTGGCCACAACATAACCTGTGAAAAGTGCCACATGACGAGGGTTGTTCTTTTTATATCACATCGCTATAGATTAATAATTTGCGATACCTATAAACTATTTTCATTATGCGGGCAGTTTGTGTTTCGATATTTTTCAAGAACGTGTCGAAGTAAAATACTTGAAGTAGAGCGTGTTTTATCTTGAAAGTCTAAACAAAAATCTTGTATTCATAAGTATATAGATTGAATCAGTCTTACAATGTATGTGTAGATTAACATAGCATTGTATAATGATCAAAGATTGAAATATTAAGGCTGCATTATGCACGTCTTATGCCGCTCACCAATGAATGACATTCGATTATGTATGTGCGCTGATGATTAAGTATTCCGCGAAGGCTATGGGCGTAAAGAAGAGCGTGTACTTCGTTATAAATTGATATTAAATAACTTAGACCTTAATACCTTTGGGAAATATAGTAATAATGAACAACGTCTGTCTGCAGTTTTCCTGAGAGGTATTTTTTCAAATATTTTTTTGAGAGAGTGAAGTCTTCTAATTAATTGGCTCTTTCTAAAACTCTGTAAGTCAAGTATAAGTTCTTAATAACTGTAACGGGTGTAAAAATACCCGTAAAGTAGCCGAGAGTAACTTTTTCTTCCTGTTTTTTTTATTTTTGTACGGGACCATACCTTGTGGTTACGGAGATAATGAAAGTCAAAGCTCCAACTTTTTTAATTCTTTTTTACGAAATCATTCTAAATGTTATTACTTTAAATATTCGATCCCTGTATCGTTGCATGCCCCTGCACACAAGTTTTGCGTGCGTTACGTTCCGCACTACAGTGTAATCTGCGCTACCGTTAGGTAACAGTGAATTAACATACAAAAAAAAGTCGAACTTAGAAGCTCCTCCTTTTTGGAAGTCGGTTAAAAATAAAAGTCGTTTCCCAGTTATTATTTTTCACAAAGTTATAGATGACGTCTTCGTGAAGGGTCTTGCTCCACCCTGTATAATAGATTTGTCTTCTGTGTATTTTCCACAGAGTTTAGATAGAGTGGTCATTATTAAATCTGAAGAAGTCCAATCAAACGCACTGGCTGCATGTCGATAGGTACTTCACTCACTAGTCACTACTCACAAGTGCCAATAGTAGCGGTTAATGCGGTTATTGATCGGGTTATTTAATTAAAAACAGTTTTATGCTTACTAAGGATGTTGAATTGTTGAACATGGAATATTTGCGCAGTAAACCTTATATTGTCTTAGTCATAACAGACACACCGCAAAAGGGCGAATGATTCACAAGTCTCACCTTTTAGATTAGAACGTATTGTTTTGTTGTAGTACTCATAATGTAACAACGTTAAAATCGGCCATTTTGACTTGAAGTGAAACAAAAACAAAGATGGTTTTACCGCGCAAGTCGGCAAGATCATACCTTTGAATAACATAACAGCTGACTAGAAACTGAAGAGATTTAAATTCCTACTTCGGTTCTGTCTCGTTTCCTAGATTCGCAGTTCATCATCATCATCATTCTCCTGCCCTTTTCCCAATTTATTTGGTGTCGGTGCAACCTGTCTCTTTCTTCCATACTTCTTTATTAGTCGTCATCGCACTTCAGCTGTCGAATTTTCATCAGGAGTCATCTCTGATCGCATGCCTTTGATCTCGATCCTCGGATACTATCATCCAGCTGCTGCTACCAGCCACCCTACCTGCCGAAATTGAATGATTGGCAATTCAATGTTTTTGTACTTCCGTGACTTGCCCTTCATTCGAACCTACTCGTATCAAAGTGATACAATCAACCGTCGAAGAGCTGCTCTATCTAATATGGCGCTGCGAGTAGGTACTGGCTTCACAATCTTATTGTAGACTACCCTCTTTGCTGGCCATTCCCAGCTTCGGTCTTCAATAGGCAATTGATGTAACACATCAGTATCCAATTCAAGCTATATCCAATCAGTCAGTCGTAAGGATTAACGGCTCCCTCGTAAAGTACCGGCTATCAAATGTAGGTCAGTCGCGGTAATAGTTCGCCAATTTATTGCAGTATTAAAATTAAGATAATGTTTGTTTACCTCGATCTTTTAATTGCAATATAAAGTGATTTTATGGATATATTGATTAATGCATCCTGATCGTCATGACTGTTTTGCCCAAAGAGTAAGTAACAGGGGTTAGATTTAGCCTTTTGTGAAGATTATTTTATTATGGCTCTCTTTTGTGTCTTCAATCTGCCTAGCCTTTTCCCAACTATGTTGGGGTCGGCTTCCAGTCTAACCGCATGCAGCTCAATATCAGTATTTTACATGGAGCGACTGCCTATCTGACCTCCACAACCCAGTAACTGGGTAATACGATTCCACTTGGTAAGACTGGTTGTCAGTTGTTTCGGGCTTCTGACGACCCGTAACGACTGTCAAAGATCCTCGAATGACAACCGGAACCAACGGCTTAACGTGCTTTCCGAGGCACGGAGAACTCTCGATATGTAAAGATCACCCATCCACGGACCATCCCCGGCAAGCATAGTTTAACCTGATGGTTCGACCCGTGCGGCTGTTATTACTTAGCCACGAGCTCCTCCTTCTTCTCCAGGAGTTTGATCCATGTAAAGTATGGCAGTCGAAATTTTCAAGTCATTATCCAATTATTCTTTAGAAGAAAAAGAAGAAGATTGAAAGCTCCAATAACACTGCCTGGCAGTGTTATTAGGGCTTTCAAAATGCCAGCCCTAGAAATGAAGCGCACTACTTATATCAGCATCAGCCTTAGATTATTATTAAAATCTGAAGTGATGCGGCTTTTTCCGCATTACATCACCAAAGTCTTGTCAATAGTATTTGGTTACGGTTTGGGGGACACCCAAGTTTAGCACTCAAACTACATTTTGCGCCGATACGAAATGCCTTTGGCAGACGGCTAGACTTCCTGGCACCGGCTGACAGCAGTGACGTTTGTTATGATTTGTACCTGTGTTTTGGTTATTAAACTGAAACACATCATCGTCTGTCTAGACTTTTTCCAACCAAGTTGGGGTCGGCTTCCAGTGTAACCGGATGCAGCTGAATACTAGTATTTTACATGGAGCGACTGCCTATCTGACCTACACAACCCATTACTGGGTAATACGATAACCCTTGGCCCTTGGCTTGGTTATTAAAGTGAAAAGTCGAGTAGGCTTGCCTTGGGTTTCTTTAAAAACGGTGGTGTGGTCGTCCTTCAGTTGGTTTTGTCAATTGATCGGCTCTTAAAGCTGGTTGGTCAGCTCGTTATCCTACCTTCGGTACGTACTTACCAACCTACTTAGTAAGTATTGTAATTTTGGCCCCAAACCCAAGGCAGATGCTTCGTGGAAAATACTTAGCTAACAGTAGTAACAGTAGTTTGTTTTGCCGTGTGGCTACTAACCTAACCATATTTCGGGAAAAGCATGATTATGATTCAAAATACTCTGACCGCCTAATAAATCCCACAGTATATTGAGTAACAACGCCCTCAATAAATCGCCTCCAAATATATCGTTTGTTTTAGCGCTTAGCGTTCATATGTGCAAATCCAGTTATCGGCTTATCTGCAGTCATAACAGAATGTAAGCCGTCGATATAAGCGCCGATATATTTTGTTTTGAATGCCGAAATACACGTATACGAAGTTTATCGTTTGTTTAAAACTCTTTGATCTAGGAAAATTGATGTCACGCTATTTAAGTTAAAAGAAATCTAATCCCTCGTACCTACCCATGGGCGATTTGTTTAACGCGGCGATTTTTGTCGCGCACTGGATTTTCAACGCACTGCTTAGCGCAGAGAGTTGAAAATTCTACAGTGTATTCGTTTGGCGCGCTGGGATGCACTCTGTTTTATTCTCAATGCTCGGCTCAACACCGAGAGTTGAAAAATCGGTGCGCGAAAAAACATCGTCGCGTTAAAAAATCGGCTGCCCGTAATCCATTGTACCTGAGCTAATACCTCATAGTCAGACTAGGTAGGCAAGTTGTTAAAAGTTCTTTGTCAATTCAAAAAACAAGGCATATTATTGCAGCCTTATGGTTTTTATGGGAAGTAATGGTAACATGTAAGCCTAGGCATTATACATAACGCAACTACAGCCGTAGACGTGTCGACGGCTGCCGTCGACGCGGGTCGTTGGCTGCAATTGCCTCTGCCGTTAACGCGTGCCGCTCGTGTGCATGAGAACTTACACAGAGTTGATATGTTGCTCTGCAGGTGCGGACACAGTTCGCACGAGTGCGGGATCTAATATGCATTTGTATGCTATTGTCTTTGTGTAAAGATTTGCACGCTTTGTTCATGTTTAATGTCTATTCAATTTTATTATGAGTATCATAAGTATAATGCCATTCAACATTTGCATAAAACTCGGTTAAATAAAACAAAAAAAATTATTTTCATAATGGCCTTTATCCACCAAAAAGTTTAGTACCCGTCTTAATTATGCCGCCTTTATTAACTAAAATGTGATAAAAATTCAATTTGACAACTGTCAAACACTCACGACTCACGATAATGCGGCGGATAGTCCCCAGTTCTAATTTTACTAATTAACCGTATCTATTTTTCAGATAAAACTGCGCGATGATGGCGAGGTCACTCACCGACCTATCAAGCTTATGAACTAGCACAGCAATAAAGATAGATAACGCAAGTTCCTAATGTGTGTGGATCCCATGTGAGGGTTTCTTCAGGAGATGGACACACTCCACGTGGGCCACGGGCACAGCAAGGGGTCCAGTCGCAGCCAGTCGCCGTCTACTGCAGACCTGGCTAGGGATCCGGCTGTGGTGACGGATGATGCCGTCATCAGGTCCAGGGTGCAGTCGCCTTCGACTGTCCATCATGTTGTCAGTGTGAGTAATCGATTTAGGGGTTTTTTAGCCTCCCACAGTTTTTGGATAATTGCGTCTGATTCACTCATTCGAAAGGAAGTGTCTTCATAAAATTTGGTCGTCTGCTAATGATAAAATTTTGTGATTTGTAGGATGTCCAGTTTGGTAACGAAAGCTTAAAGCCATTTCCTTATTTCTGGAAAATAGTGTCATTCGCAAACATGCTGATTCGGATTTCTTGCTCTTAGTCGCGAGAGATGACTCCCTAATCTTGCATTGAAGTGAAATGAAATGCTTATTTCTGTAGGTACTACTTACTGAAATAAACATTGAATTTCATATCTTTAAAGACACTTTTACACGTCAATTTTTCGGTCAACATTTTAAAACTAGATGACGTCGGCATTTCCTAGCTGATCAGCACCTATACCACGACGTATTAATGTCACCATGTTTCCAGTGTTAGTGGGAGACGGAGCTATACAAGGCCGCTAGCACCATCCTTTTTTCGCAGTGGAATAATGATGGAATTAATACTTCATAGTCAGCCCACAGATCTGCATTACCAACTTAGAGGTCATGGTCTCCTTTATAATAAAACTGTACTGGGCCGCGTAAGAATTTACACTCGCTAAAAATACCTTATGATAATTTAATTGTTACAGCTATTAATTTTTTATTGATCAGTTATTGTAGAATATAGTAGGTACGTGTCTTGGCCATTAATTAATCCCTATTTAAACTGGTCTACTTTTAATCTAGATAATGCAAACGATAAGAGAAGTTCATTCATGCAGTTCCATTGTACTAATCAATGTGCGAAGCAGCCTTAATTGTTCTACAATGATAGGTCTTGTATGTCCTCGAGTTAATTGGTACCGCGTTGCTAATATGAGTATAATATATAGCTGTAAATGGCTGTAATGGGATAATGAATAGTTACAGTTGTTAGTTTATATTATTGCGGAACGTAGATGTCAGATGAACTTGAAAATGGGTTCTACAAACTGCTATGATGACTTGTCCCAGCGAAATACTGTTGGGCAAGGCTTGGTAAAAGGGAATTGGTGACCGCAAAGGAGTAAACGTTTGTGTTTAGAGGCTCGTGCAGAGGCAGACTAGCGCGACTTGCACCACCAGTAATTGTTCTACCGTGAAGTTTTCTCAGAAATTGATTTTTAAAGTCGCGTCGCGCCTTTTTGCGGGGGCCTTTAGGCGCGACGCGACTAGTAAAACAATTTCTTTGAAAACTTCATGGAAATTGTTGAACTGGCGTTCCACTGAAGGCTCCCAGCCGACGCGACACCGGTAGACAAATTTCCGTGAAGTTTTCATAGAAATTATTCCGCCAGAGTCGTTTCGCAACTGTCTGCGATAGCCTTGATGATACATTTAATTACATCCTAATAGTTAATTATCCGCGTCAGTAATCCTCTAGTATGTCAAACTAATGTTCCCAGTGGACACATCTCCGAACTGGGAATTCATTAGCTAATTAAACTCAGACAGGCATGCGCCGAGTGCCAGACACTATTTCAACTTAATCTCAAGGACACAAATCTCTGATGTATATGTCATAAGGTCATAACTGATGACCCCCGCGACTTTGTCTACGATGTTGTTTCCACTTAGGACTAGGTCATTTGAGGATCTAGATGGCTAATGTGATAGTGGGACAATCGACAACCTCTTTGCTACGCTGAGGGATCTCGCACAATGGTCTACCTTAAGGACTAAGTGCGGAAACCAAACCCCATAACATAAAACATATGCTGAGGGATTTAATAGGTAGCTATTTACTGGATAAAATAGGCGAATAATCTTCCTAAGTGTTCTTATACGCTCGTTGTCGACGGCAGCCGGCGGCGTTGCCTGCCAGGGTTGCAATGCCTGCCGGGGTTGCGGGAAAGTCCAAAAGTGATACCGGGGCCCTTGGCAACAGGCAAATGAAGGAACACGGGTGGGTTTTAGTCACAAAAGTCTGACACGCCCTCCCGCTCCGCCCAGAGTGGGAGAAGTTAATTGATGATTTCCCACCCTCAGAAAAAAAAAACCCGGCTTGGTAGACGGCTTCAGTTGCCTCTGCCGTTGAGGTATGCTGCTCTTGTATTTGAGCACCGACCACCGTAGGTACCCACTTATACGAGCCGCACGTTGTCGACGGCTGCAGTTGACGCGTGCCGCTCATCTGTATGAGCACCTATATAGTATCAGCTAAAATCATTATTGAATTTGGAGGAATTTGTTAGCTGCCATTATTGATATAGTAAAAAATCCGCTGTCATGTCATGCATACTCACGACTAGACAAATGACCCCGATGGAAAAAGAGGGGTGTTATAAGTTAAACGTGTGTATCTGTGTGTCTGTCTTCGTCATCGTAGCTGCCAAACGGCTGAACCGATTTTGATTTTTTTGGTTTTGTTTGAAAGGTGACTTGATTTAGAGTGATAGTAGCTATAAAAAAACCTTTATTAGATGCTTTGTTTTTGTCGAGGGTTTTTTACATTTTTAATTTAATTAGCTTGTTTTGGTATGATTTTAGATCAGAGATACTACAGTATTGGTATTTGGATAGGTTTGCAGCTACAGTTTCCTTATTTTGTATCTAGTTTGAGGACTCTAAAGGTAAATGCTAAAACTGTTACAACAATTATTAACATATTTCACACACAACAATATTAATAACACAAAATTGTCCTCAATTCAAATGATGTAATAAGGCCTCATCAAAATAATTATGTATGAACAACTTTTCAGTATTTTCAAACAAACTTTCCTCCGGCATCACACTGTATCTAATAGCAGTACAAAGTACAAACTTATTCGCTAGGCATATAAACAAAAGATATTACACTAGGTACTCAAGTAGGTACCTTAAGTGCTAGTCTCATAATTAGTTCACATGATACACGTGAATGGCTCTGATGACGAGTTCATTATCACCTTGAAACAACTTATTATATGGCTCGGAATGCAGGTAGTTGTGCATTTTATGCGTATCTTTTTTATCAGGGAAGTAAATAATATAAACAAAGACAGACGCTACTTTGAGAAAGTTGTGTATGAGTCATGATGGGACTGGTAGACAGACAATAAAGTAAGGAACTGCAGATAATAAGTTGGTCAATTAGTTTTGTTTCTTTTTGCCAATATGTAGATCCTAATAACAATTTCTGAGAAAACTTCACGGCGAACAATGCGGCGGCGTCGCGTCGCGCGACATATCGCGCCAGTATGTAAGACCCTTAATAAATGCGAAAGTGAGTTTCTTTGCTTGTTTGTTTGTTACGCTTTCACGCTAAAACGGCTGAAAGGATTTAAACACATGGCTATGGCACATGGGTAGACCATGACCTGGAATAGGACAGGATAATTTTTTATCCCGATATTCCCACGGGATCGAGATTTACTCGGGTGAAACCGCGGGGCGCAGCTAGTAATTAAATAAAGGGGAAACAGAAAACATCACACCTGTAATCCCCGATGGGTTAGGCAGAGGTGAATAGTTAGTACACCTTTGAATCCCATTTGCGGCATCTAATTTATTTATTAAGATGTCAAAACGTTGAAAACGTCAGACAAATGTTTAATTTTGACAGCTTTGCGCACAGACTATTATAAGCCGGCGGCGCGCGAGTCCATGCATGCCGACCACAGAGTACTTTTTATACAGGGTGTTAGGGTAAACACCGTTATCCTTGCAACCAGTGGTTTGGTTTCATTTATAGAACGTAAAATCAATGGAAAATTACAACTTTTTTTAAAATTCTTTTAGGTCTAAATTTTACCACAAGAGACGCAAGTTCGTTGCCCTATGCGCTAGGGCAACGAACTTGCGTCTCTACACGGGCGGGGGGTACGGGATGTGCGATCCCTCCCTTAGTCAATCAGCTGTTTCGCTAGCAGGCACGGTGTCAGATAGAAACTTTTTTAAATCTTTTAATGAAAATAACGTTTTTTTTTTGTTGTGTTCGGTCATTTATTTTTATATTTAAGTCAACTACCCATGGTTTGAATGACAAGAGTGTTTAACCTTACATCCTGTATATTTATATATTATGCCGACTAAACGGGATGGGTAAAACTATACTTTATATATATTTTTATCTTCACAATTATTAGGTACTTTATTTATTGTTTTTTTTTAAATCAATTTTTAGTTTATTAAGTATATTGTGTTTCTAGCGTATGACACTCGTGGGTTGCAGCTGAAAAGCAGCGTCAGGTGGTACACTATGTGTTGCCATCTGAAAATATGCTGAGCTGAGGCCCTTTTGGCATTGTTATGACTGTTTTCTGTTTTTTTTTAGTTTTAAGGTGTATTTTTCTGTGACAATGCCAATAAACGCATTTTTCTTTCTTTCTTTCTAGTACACCCACTTTTCGCCAGTAAGTGACATGTAATAGGGGGCGAACCTATTGCCCTCTGCCGGGCACAAATCCAAATTCCGGGTTTAAATAGTTCACGATAAAGCCATCGTCAATGAAATTGTGTACTGTAACATTTCCAGCTACACTCCCTAGCTCTTCAATTTAAACATTTAAGTTTACGTTCACAATATTTAAAACGGCTTCAACATAACAAAACATCTCAAAGATAACACCATTGTTCGTACCGTTTCAATGCACCAGACGATTGACCTACGACATTATGAAGTAGAAAGTACTCTTTAAAAAGGTTTGCAGTACAAATGTACAATCAACCGCACTCCCATCTAACAATACGTGTTAAGCACCGCCTTAACTTGGTACGAATAAGGACGGTTTTCGACGTTCTTATTGCTAGTAATGCGCGCGTTTGATAGTACGTACTCTCTAATTATAATGTAGAACGAATATTGATGTGTACGCCCCTTAACCTAGATTGAACACCTTTAAAGAATCTAGGTAGGATATAGCGTTGTACTAATGTCTGTCTGGTAATAAATTGCTGTTGAATGGAATTGAATGCGATTTGCAATAGTTTATGATTGAGTAAGGTATTAGAAAGTATTTGGTAGGTAATCCCCCCGAGTGTCGTTAGGTTATGGATTCATGAATCCGTAGTTATAAATAAGTATCACATACGCCTCATTACGTATGAACGGTGGTAGAACTTGCAGAACACGTTGAGGTCCTTAAGTTCTGAGTTGAGCTCCACCATTACCGACAAATGCTTGCACTGACTGGACAGGTCTACTCAAATCTGTGTGGTTCTTTCCTCAAAAGACCATTGCAGACGCTAATCTACATGGTCCTTATATGGCCTGAACCAGATTATGTCTGGACTTTAAAAGAGACTGCGACCTCTGAGTTTTGTTTCGCACTTTCTTCTCAGAGCAGTCAGATAGGAAACGCCGACTAGCTTATTTTTAATACTTTTTAATATGACGTGTAAAACTGATCCGATTCCATTCTTTTTCCCGCTTTTGGATTGTTTTTGGATATCCTCAAATGTCCTCAATCTGGCGTATTGTTGTTTAAAATCACAGCTATCCTCATCACCTTTGAAATGAGCTTCCAGATCTTCGATGGGACTCAAACCGCCGCCCCACTTACAGCCTATACCAATGAAGTTAGTGCTTACCTTGGATCGCAAAGCTTATTCCTTCTTTCACTTCTTTACCGGTAAAATTGTAAATCTACAAATTCATTTACAGACAACGTTCAGCCTAAACCACCGATTCTAGAAGCTTGAAATTATGCGCAAGAGTTTGTTATTACCGCAAGTGAGCATTAAGTAAAGTTACTTTTTAATTCATCCCCTGAAAGTATGGCAGTTCATTTTTGCCGATAGGAAATCATCGCACACGACTAGTCATTTAATAATTCTCAAAACGAGGGAGGAGACCCACGGTTAAAAGTAGTCATAAAATCAATCAATCTAAATACCTCAGTTGTCATGTCAATCAATGTTTTGACATGATGTTCAAGCATCATGTCTTAGTTATCAATCATCATCATTGCCATAAATAAATCCATTTGTCATGGCTTTTGTCCGGACACATTATAGGCATGAAGAGGTTTATTATGAGGCTATAAATCAAGTCAGTCTATCATAGGCCATTGCTGGATATAGGCCTTTCCAAAGTTGTGACTATGAAGGCTATAGTTTTGTCTGAATAGACTTGAGTTTGTGATTGGAGATTCGTTGCAAAATGTTTTGTTACAATAATGAACTGATCAAAGTAAATAATTGTTTTCTTATGTTATGTTCGAGTTTGTTTATATTAAAGCGGATAATCCAACAAATTAATATTTCGGTTTCTTTACCTTGTTTGTACTTGGTTAACTGTAATAAAATAGTATAAGCGTAACTTATGACTAGGACATGATATGAATACAGCATATTTTATCGATCAATCTGATAACTCGAGAATTCATTAGATTTATGGTCACAGAATTTAAATTAGGAAGTTTGCCTTTTAAATAACAAAAAAAAAATAGACCTAGTGCATTTATTATGTTTGCAAATAAAGTAAGGGAAATAATCTGTAACCATAAATCAACTGCAGTCCCATTAAAAACGCAGGTGCAGTGAGAGTGCGGCGTGTAGTAATACTTGTTATCCATACATAATAAGTGCAATATGTGCGAAGTAATTGTGTGTTTGGTGGATGTCGGATCGTGGATGTTGAAAGGATGTCACAACAATACTTTACACATGCACTGCATTTGGTGTGCTATCTCACTAGAATGTCATAAAGGTACAACTGTACAAGACACGCTGCTCACTGCACGAGGCCAGCCTTAAGGGCTTGTACACAAAACTGCGAATCAGCGTGATGCGAATTCGCAACCCAGAAGCTTTCTTAAGAGGAAATAGGGTCGGTCCCCTCTCCATACAAACGCTCTCGCCTGTTTTCTCTCTGGTTTATCACCGTAGAGCAATGATTTTTACAGTAAAATAAATATCAACTAGTTCTATGCCCCTACGTTTTCCGTTTTGATGATACATTATCTGTAGAAGCACTAGAAACCGCAGAAGATGCTCAAAATTTCCTGTTTAAACCGCTGTCAGCAGAGGTCTATTGTACAAATTTGACAATTACTATTAATGAAAAAAGAATAACATAATCCTTCTTAATCAATTTATAAAATATCTTTCAAATTGGTCCAATATTGGAGGAGGAAATAGACGAGAGCCGAACCTCGAATTATTACTTTTTGTATGGAGAAAAGCCCGACCTTATTTCCTTTTAAGAAAATATTAGGGTACCGCTGATTTTTGCGATGCGACGTCGCAACGTAGTTTTATGAACAAGCCCTAAAACATGCTACTATTACAGGCCTCCTGCTAATATCTCACTCTCTTTCCAGGAGCCGTCATCCAGTACGTCATCGCGTCATGGCGAGAGAGCGCACCATGTCAAGTCCCACTCCAGAGATTTGGGCAACAGTCCACTGTCAGCCAACACCACAGGAAACAGTTCTAGAGAGTAAGTAGTACTGATGCTGAAGATAGATAGATTATATAAATATGAATGAATAATAATATGAAGAAACGTGTGTGTATATGTAAGTCATAGGTTTGAACCCTGACAGGCGCTTTACTTTGTGTAAATTATTTCATGCTGATGAAATAATTTACACAAAGTAAAGCGCCTGTTCTCAAAACGGTGTACGGCGTGAATAAACCGGGACCAACCCGCAACGGGCACGCGTGGTGGATTACGGCCCACGCCCTCTTACCGAGAGGAGGCCTGTGTCACAGCAGTGGGAAAGATATAGGATGATTATGCTAGGATAATAGTTCCGTTAAGATTTGAAGTCTGCCATAGTAAGTACTTTAATGATGATTATTTTCTATTCTCCTTCCAGCTTGGAAGACTCGCCACAGAAGAAGATTTTACCAGGTCTGATAGCGCCAGGCGACTATGCTAGCACGGTATACAGTCCCAACGTGTCGTACGCGCTCTCGTCTGCCGATGAGTATGGCTCGCCCGCTTATAGAGGTACATACATTATCATTATAATAGTTTAACAGCAAAATAAAGCCGAATGTTAAGCCTTGGATAGATAGTCTCGTTATCATGTTGCACCTGCCATGTCTGTCTCTGCATCACCCTAAGGTTGACTGGTAGAACATGCCTCAGGCATTAAGTCCGCCTTTGTACAGTAGTTTTTTTTACTTGTGCATAGAGTTTTAATAAAATAAATAGTCAGACGCCCTGGTTAAAGTAGTGGAAAGCAATTGAATGCAAACGGTCCAAAAGCATGCTTTGTAGGAATCGAGGCGTCATTAAATTAACCGTGTATTTAACACGGTTAATTTAATGAACAATCAATTTAATGAATGAAATGAACATGAGGCGAGTCGCAACAAATTCATGTGTCAGCGGGGGTGAGGGTTGGAGTACTGCGCAGCGAGCAGCTAACTTCTGAGATGCCATTACGTTTGAATCGAACTGTACTACAAGTACCTACCTTTACGCCTCGGAACATGAGGCGAGTCGCTGCGCAGTAACAATTTCATGTGTCAGCGGGGCTGAGGGGTGGGGTACTGCACAGCGAGTAGCTCTGAGCCGCCATTAGGCTTGAATCGAACTGTACTACACTTGTAGTACAGTTCGATTCGATTTAGTAAAAAAAAATACTAGTAATAAACAATGAAAGCGTAATAATTTTGTTCATTGCTTGTATTTCAGGTCAAGATGGGGATTATTCAAATCAAGGTAATTGCTTCACAATTTTTATTATGCAATTCACCCATTCGAACGTATAAAAAGGTCATCGAAAGTTATTTAGTACTAGCTCCTGCTCCGCACGGTTTTTACGACTTGATAAAACATCGAGATTCCTTAGTTATATGTTACTTTAATATTAACATATTATACACTTAAACCTTCCGGAATAAATTCTCTAAACGATGGTGAAAACCTCATCAAAATCTGTTGCGTGGTTTAGACGAACAACGCGGACATACAGACAAAGTCGAAAAGCAACTTTAATTTATAAGTATAGAGAATCAGTTAAAAAGTTTTGAGAGTCAGCAACAAAGTGCAGAAATATTTACCACGTTTTCCAAGCAGTATTTTTATTTTTCAAATCTATCAACTACATACGAGTATGAACAGAAATTTCCCTATACATTCTCCTACATGGAGATTTTGAAACGATAAATTATCAGCTCATTTAATTAAAAATTAAAATATATAGTTACATTAATATCGACATCATTTTCCTCATGATAACAAGCAGTATTTAATACACATCGGCTTAACAAATTCTATATTATAACCATTATTTTTTTTAGTGTACATTTGTAATTTGAATTAACCACAGTAAATAGTTCTAAATTAGAACAATGACGGTGAATTAGATCAGTTATTAATATAAATCGTGACGGAAGATATAATAATAAAGTTAATTGTATGTGATTTACAGGAAAATATAATAATAATGATATATAATAATACAGTTTATATAATTATCTATTAAATACGCTTTTCGAGCGTTGTTCTTCTAAACTACGTAACTGATTTTAATACAGTTTTCACGATTTTTAGACAATTTATTCCGTAAGGTTTATATGTATAGTACATGAATATTAAACTTATATTTAATAAAGTAATCTTGATGTTATGATAAGTCGTAAAAACAGTACGAAGCAGAGGCGGGTCACTAGGTTTGTTTATAAAATAGATGGTGAGTATCATGTATTTTATAATCAATTTTTAATTGTTATTATAAGTCTAGCAAAGACACAGTGTACAGATACAGAAGTGCCATCCCTCCCACTCTGCGATTACAGAGGGCCTAGACAAGTGACAATCACTTCCAAAGCGTTTCGTATTCCTACAACGACTTTCAACTGGATTGACATAAGCTTTTCGATAGCTTATGTCAATCTTATACATTTTTGCCTTTTCCATCATCGTTATCGCTGATAGAATGTCACTTTGTCTAGGCCCTCTGTTAGAGCTCTGCCTCATTAGTGCGTTGCGTCGTCGCAGCGTCAACGCTGGGTCGTTTTCCATAATTATATTTTAAATGACATGCCACATTGAAGCGTTACGTCGTCACACGCGACGTTTCAACGGATCGGCGGACGAGAGACGAAGCGGGGGGAGACGGGAGAGTGATGCGTTGCGAGAGTTGCGAGGCGTGTGTCGTCCTCTTGCGCTGCGACGTCGTGCGTCGTCGCAACGCAGGTGTGGCATACAATGCGTTGATCCGTTGCGACGACGCAACGTAACGCACTAATGCGGCATCGCCTTAGTTGTACTTTACTACGGAGCGGAGTGGGGCGCGTCTTCATGGATACACTATCTATAATGTAATCGAGTGGTAAGGTCGATAGCCTCAAAGATGACTAAATCAGTATTAGTAAATCTTAGTACGGAAATATTATGATTCTTGGAATAACATATTGATACTTAATAAAACTCAACCAGCTGTGTCAGGAGTATACTACCGTGACGATCAAATTACCATTATAAGACCTTAGCTTAGAATTGTGTCCACTTAATAATATACAAATGGCTTGCCATACGTTTACTTCCGCAATTCAGCTCTGGCTTACACTAGATTTTTAAAAATCAAAGCCAACCTGGTTCGGTTAAATTCCCTATCTTTCAATCGACAGTGATACTATAAAAAATAGTTTCTATGCCAGTATAACGTTACAGTATCAGTGAATGAATTTTTGTGAAAGACTTTCATATGACTATCAATGTTTGATGCAAAGCAATGCAACTCACTGAATTCATCTAGCTAAGGCAAAGGGATATTGGTTCTAGAACCCTCAACAGTGACGTTCTAATAGTGAGAAATAGTGTTCTTCATAAAGTCTGTAAAATGTACGTGTTAATTGAAGACGAGAGCGACGGCGCGAACGTGACGTCATCAAAGGCGATGGCTGCCATCGCGCACCTCAACAGCAAGATCGAGCGAACCAAGGACCTTATACGACTGGAACAGACTATACGGGATGGTGAGTCTAACTTTCATTTACAAACAAGTCCATTACTAACAGACAGTCTACCACTTATCATCATCTTCCTGCCCTTGTCCCATGTTACTTGTGGTCGGCACAACACGTTTTCTTCTTCCATTGTCCCCTGTCAACCGTCACGCTATCATTCACTCGATTCCTTCTCTTTCATATCATTCCTCACACAATCCATCCATCTTTTCTTTGGCCTTCCTCTCCCACTACATCCATTAACATTCATCACTCTTAAGTCACAGTCTAAACCACTAAAGATGGAATTTCGATTAGAGGGTGCAGTGTAGCTAAACGGTGTTGTACATAATCGCCTCTGGAGCAAATCAGGAAAAAATCCCAAGCTTTTTGACCTCCCCTCCCCCAATCTTCACTTGCATCCTGAACTTTTTAGACTTGACACGAAAAATAACTGATACTAGTTCATCATGCACCTTGTGTCCCATAGACGGCACCTTTGTAAAACGTATCTGTAAGTTTTTGTTCTCTCCTCAAGGACTATTTTCCAATGGTTTATCTGTCCTATACATAGGAATCACCAACTACTCTGCATTATACAAAGTACTTAAATAATATCTTATTTTCCAGATAACGTGAACGAGTACCTGAAACTAGCAGCGAACGCAGACAAACAGCAACTGCAGCGCATCAAAGCAGTGTTCGAGAAGAAAAACCAAAAAAGTGCGCTGTGCATCGCGCAGCTACAGAAGAAGCTAGAGGGATACAACAAGCGGATCAAGAACTGGGAGGTGAGCATTGCTTTTATATCTAACTAGCAACAATGCAGTGTTCGAGAAGAGAAATCAGAAGATTGCGCTCAGCATCGGGCAGCTACAGAAGAAGCTTCTTCTTCTTTGTCGGTGCACTCTTGACAGAGCGGTCGTGGTCATCATGTAGCAGTAAAATTTCGGACAGCCGTGATTTGCCTCATGATACGACGACATCCTTCTCTGTCGGCTGGAACATGTGTGCATTAGTGTATGTTGTTCTTCCAAACCTTTTTTTAGCCTGTCCATGGCAGACTTAGTTATGGCCATGCTTCGCTTAATTTCGTCTACGCAGCCACATCCGTTCGAGATCAGAGCCTAGGTAGATAAGACTGTACGACATCGCAATCTGGGTAACTTCGGGAGAGTTATTGTTTGCACGGTCGAAAATCATCTTCGACTTACTTCGGTTTATCCTCAAGCCAAATGCTAAGCTGGCAGGTTCCATCTTTGAAAGAAACTGCCCCATGTGGTCAAAACTAGTCGCGAATAGCGTAGTATCATCCGCATAGCGTAAATTCGATATTTTTATTCCACCAATTGATACACCGTCAGTCCAATCCTCGAGGGTAATCCGCATTATCAGCTCTGTGTAAATTTTAAACAAGAGCGGCGATATTATATATCCTTGACGAACGCCTGCTCCAGGGTGGAAATCATTCGATAGTATGCCATCTGTTTCCACTGAGGCTGTTCCATCCTCATAGAGACGCCTCAAAAGGTGTACAAGGTGTTTAAGTGTACTCATAGCGGGAAGGGATTTCCATAGCATCTGCTATTTCACCGATTCAAACGCCTTGGAAAAGTCGACAAAGCATATATGTATATGTCGGTGTGTTGAACTCTCGGGCTGTCCCAATAATTCGACGCACTATAAAGATCTGCTCTCAAGTACGTTTCCCCTCAACAAACCCGGCCTGTACAGGTGCAGCTTCTTTGGCTCATTTAGCACGTGTAGTAAAATTTTACTGGCGTGCGATATCAGTGCAATCAAGCGGTAGTTGTTAAACTTCTTTGTGGAACCTTTTATGCAGTGGAATGAAGACAGTATGTGTCCATTCTTTGGGCCAAGTTCCAGTTTGCCATATTTTGTTACAAAGAGCATGAAATGTTCGTACCTCCTGTTCGCCTGCGGCTTTGATAGTCTCGATTGAAATAGAGTATTTGCCGATAGCTTTACCATTCTTTGGATGTTTAATAGCAGCTTCGACTTCCCCTTGAGTATATATCTTCATTATTGGGTTCCGTAGGATCGAAATCTTGGGAAAGATGATCCTCGAGTAATGACTGGCAATTCTCCTTCCACGTCTCGGATATAATTTACCACTTCACCTCAACAGTCCCAATAGCCCAAGTTTTAGAAAAGAATTTCTTCGTAATGGATCGTATGATGCAAGTCCCTGGCCTCATTTTTATCGCTATGAGCCTCTATTTCTTCGCATATTCTGCCTAAGCTGACGTTTTGGTCTCGTCTGCAAGCTGCTGAAGAAAAACCAGAAAATTGGGCTCTCCATCGGGCAGCTACAGAGGAAGCTAGAAGGATACAACAAGCGGATCGAACACTGGGAGGTGAGCAATACTTTCGTACTTCTTTACTTACTTCTAATTAGGTGGCTAGTTAGAAGTAAGAGAAGAAGACCCAGAAGACTGCGATGTGCACTTTGACCTTTGAAACCACGCTATATTGAAGACTAGCTTCCGCCCGCGGCTTCGTCCGCGTGGTATGTCGCTAAAAATAGCCTATGTCCTTTCTCAGGCTCTAGACTATCTGTGTACCTAATTCATTTAAATCGGTTCAGTAGTTTTGGCGTGAAAGCGCGACAGACAGACAGAGTTACTTTCGCATTTATAATGATGAGAAATGTTTTTACTTTAGCTTTTATGATACGGCTTTAAAAGGGTAACAGGCGAATATGACATTTCGAATGCAAAATGCAGTTAAAACGCAGCCAATTCGTTCGATTACAGTGGCATTGTGTAAAAGCAATATCAATCAAATAATTTCATTTATTACTTTGCAAACATGGGTAATTAATATTATAGATGTTTTGTTATAATCACATGGGCATGCAAATCATATTTAATTTACACAAATTTAAAGACATTATAATAATTTTAAATAACAATAAGAAAATTATAATTATACAAAATACAGATTAAGGTCAAATCGTTCGAATTTCAGTAAAAATGACAAATTAATACAGAAATATCGAATGTCAAAAGGGTTAAGTACCGTAATGAAAAATAAAAATAAATGTGATATTGATTGTCATTATTCGATTCAATACTTCTCATATTATTAGTAAAATAATGGAGTGGACTCAACACACCAGTAATACTGTTTGATATCTTTTTTTTTATGAATATTTGCATGCCATTTTTTAAGGCAAACGTGATGATCTGTTTTTTATTTTTTATCTCTTTTTTTAACATCTCTTGCATGCTGACAATTTGTGTTGTATATATTGTACTCATGTTTAAGCAAATAAATGATTATCTTATCCGCACAATATTTATTAACTCCAGCAAGCATGCATAGCTGAGTTACTTTATGTTATGACTTTCTAAATGTCGTAAAATAATAATATACCTCTCCACTCCTCATAAGTACCGCAGGACATGTTGCCCCTTGTTGCTACGACACTATGTGCTAGCGACCGTTTTTGGGGGCCCATTATTGAGTTTGCAATTCACCCGCTGCCATTTAAAAGAGACTGCGACCTCTGAGTTTGTTTCGGCCTTTCTTCTCAGAGTAGTCAGATAGGAAACGCTGACCTCACCTAGCTTATTTTTTTATTTTTTATATGACGTGTAAATGTGTTTTCGATATTCTATTTACAGAATAAACAATTTCAGTTCATGTTATCTGTGTACAATAAAACATTGATCAGGTACCCCTACCTGATCAGTGTATAGTCTTTCATAGTTCTAAGTAACCAGTCCACTTTAGCCATCCAAACCCATAATCCAATATCTTTGTTTCCATATCCGACAATAGTCCTACACCAACCGGGCGTTGTCCTTGGGTGCACTTGAGTGCCTACATGGGGTAATCGTCGGCAGGTCCCTCATATAATTAAAAGTTTCTAACAGGCCTCTGCGTGTTGGTTTCGGCCCCTCATACCAGAGGTCTGGGACCCCAGGGTCCCGAGATATGTCGATAACACGATAGGCCTATTGTTGCCCCACTGCAGGGCAAAGGCCGCTTCTCGAGAAGGCGTAACCAAAAAATTTTTCCTCATCCGGCTTGCCGCATGAAGTTGCAACGATTGCATAAAAACTGTCTTTGCATAATGCTGTCTTTTATAAATGCTAGCTTAATGTCCTTAGTTCTTGCAATTATTTTTAGTTAACAATCACCTCTCTAATACTGTAAGACATTATAGATTTTAACTTTAGTGTGAAGTTTTTTGCTTCGCAGCAACACGGGACCAGCGGGCAGGCGCACAGGCAGCCGAGAGAGGTGTTGAGGGATATGGGACAAGGGTTGAAGTGAGTGCTTTTTGTTATACAAGGTATATATTTTATCATTGTTTTATTTGCACATGGAGTATGTGTCATATTGTTGCATAGAAATCACGCTAGTTATTGTGTTGTATTCTATACCCGAATCGCTTTAGGCAGTTGTCCCACCGCCGGCGAGGAAGCGACTACAATCGGCTATTTTCTCAATCAAGAAACGTATAATATTATACATTCCGTGTAAACAAATGAGATGCATATATTAATAGTTGATCACTGACTGTTCACACCGCCAGCGAGTACTCGCTCAACTAGTTTGTCGCTGAACGACAAAGCTATCAAAGATAATACTTGCTCAGCAATGCTCGCTTGGCGGTCAGAATTCACGCCGAGACCCCAACCAGCGGTCGAGCGAGTGGTGCGAGTAACCGCCCGTCGCACTCGGACAGCCCAGAGACAAAACTATCGGAACTACACACTTGCTGCTCGCCAACTCATTTACAGTTACTAGCTCTACTCGCTACTCGTTAATCGACAACTGCCTAAAGGTTGGCAATAGCGGTCATTGACCTACCTACATTTTCTAGAATTCTTTATTTCATGAAATAGCTAGTCACTCAATAGGTTTATATGAAGTTAGAAAATTGTATTGCTGATTCTAATGTTTATATTATTTTAATCAACATACAACGGAATACAACCTGATCATGCAAATTGCAAAAAATCTTTAAAAAAATTGTTTTCTCGTGCTACCCTGTGAAGCTTTCGCCTTAACTATACTCATAATCATCTTCTCCCAGGAACGTAGGCGGCAACATTCGCGACGGCATCACAGGTCTCGGTGGAAGTGTCATGGCGGCACCTCGAGAGTTCGCGCATCTCTTCTCTCGCTCCAACCGCTTCGGATCAGCTGACAACATCGCTCAGCTCGCCGGTCTGTATATTACACTACTGTTGATATTGATAGAGATAATTCTGGATAACAATAAGGGTCTTACTGTACTTAGATCCAGTAGATAATTTGGTTGGTAAAATTATTTATTTAAAACAGAAGCTGATGTTGATGCTGTTTTGTGTAATCGCAACGCTTCGTTGTCACAATTAAAGTCGCTATTATAATCCGTGCGCGACTGCTAGTCACCGCCTTCGTTACACTCCCCCGGTAGACGTCGGCAGCTAGGGGTCAGTTCAGACCGCGACGTGAAGGGACGCGACGCTGCGCGCACTTTTTAACAATTATCGAACTTATTTTCTTCACTAAAAGGTATAATTTCAGTGCGAAGTACGTTGAGGTGCTGCGCAGCGCGTGTACCTTATTGTGTAGTAAATAAATTCGATAATGTATCGGATCATAAAAAAGTGCGCGTCGCGTCGCGTCTCTGTGTGAACTGACCCTTACTCATTCTGACAATCTTGTCAATGGTTCCCTCCCCCGTCTCACCGCTCACATACCTCAGGCGGTGACTAGCAGTCGCGCGCGGACATTAAGCTTTTAAGCAATGTTTTAAAACGAAATGGTTCACCTGTATCGTTACCCGTTGGCTTTCTGGCAAAATAATTTTCAACATACTTATCTACTGGATCTAACGTTAGAGTAAAACTATACACGTGTGCCTAGACTGTGGTCATGCTGAAAGTTCTTCTGGACTAGAATAAGGCTGGGAATAATGAAATGCCTATGCATAACTATTGCCAGCCTTATTCTAACCGTACCCCGCGTCCTATTTAAAAGCGACCTTCGCGTGAATATCGAAATCGTTCGAAATTTTTGCTCGGCGAACTTGAACGCGTGGTCGCGCCGACAGAGGGCGCTTTTCGGTGTTCCGAACAAAAAGTAACATAAGCACGCGACCGATCGCGTATTCGCGCGACGATTGCTTTTAATTATGACGCGGCCGTAGACATTGGTTTGTCGTGTAGCAACTGCAACAGTACTCTCCACATTACGAATATGTTGCTAGGTGTGGTCGACGATACCCTAAGTCCAGTAGCACACTAGTGGCTGGAGGCCCTAGACAAAGTGACATTCTATCAGCGATAACGATGATGGAAAAGGCAAAAATGTATCATAGGACTGACATAAGCTATCGAAAAGCTTATGTCAATCCTGTTGAAAGTCTTTGTAGAAATACGAAACGCTTTCGACACGATTATCACTTGTCTAGGCCCTCAGGTGGATTTCGTTGTCGGTCGTGCTCCATGGCGATTTTATACTAATGTACATTTCGATTCGAACTTAATGGCGGCTCGGAACATGAGGCAAGTCGCTGCGCAGTAACAATTTTATGTGTCAGCGGGGGTGAGGGCTGGGGTACTGCGCAGCGAGAAGCTAACTTCGGAGCCGCCATTAATATTGCAATTCGCCATTAAGTTTGAATCGAACTTTATCTATCTCGCTGGCCGCTGCAGCCTGGCCGCTAGTGCGCTATTGCCCTTAAAGTTGCTATAAAAAAAAGATACCATCAGTATGACCATAGCCTATGTAAAGTAGATGTTTGCTGTGTGACACCCGACGTGTAGTCATCACTTAATTATAAACAAACATACAGTACACATCTTTCAATACAGACTACTGTATATTCTAGACTCAACTACAAAGTAGTATCAAGAGAATAATTGTTTAACTTACTAATAAGTATTAGTGATATAGTAAGAAGTTATTATTTATTTTAAATTTTCTTTTCGGTTTCTTATTAGCCTTTTTATTTCGTAAACCTATAGCGTGTATCAGAAATGTATGGTCAGGGGGCCTACCACCACAGTTTACAGCAGTATTATTTTAATATTACTTCAGTGTAGAAAAGAGATGAAGCTCTACAGGACGTATAGCTCCATCTCTATCCCCCACTGAAGTAAGTTTAAAATAATAATGCTGTAAACGGTGTTGGTAGGCCCGCTGATCATATTTAAGGTATCACAGATTAGTACAGATGGTTCACTTCGCAAAATCATTGAAATAAAAAGCAACTCTTGCTACGAAACAATAAAGTGCAATTCAGGTCGCACAGCGCTAATTACCTGCAGCTATATTCACCTAGAAATTGCCTCTCTTTCTATCGCGTATCCCTTAATCTTCTGACTACGTTACGCTCACTGAAATGGCCCGACAAGAGCACACCGCGTACTTGTAGCTTCATTCGTACCTAAAATGCGAAGTGCGCATTCTGTATTATTCTGTGGTGGTACAGGCCATCAAACCACACTGAATAACTGTCTACGTGGGACCAGTTGAGCAGTTGATCAGTTTGACGGTCTGAACCACACCCTTTAATATGACAACACGTTTCTGATACATGCTGTGTAACCTTCAAAAACATTTTACTAATTCTTCAAATAAAATCTTTTTATAATTTTATTGTAAATATAGCCTTAATGTAGTCAGTGCGGCTTTGGTTGTTCGCTTATTATTTCTTTAGTTTTTTTTACTATTTTAGTTACCATTCTAAACATTTTCCTGTGACTGTACCACCATCTCTTATAGTAGTATTATTTTAATACTAGCTTCCGCCCACGTGGGTATCCATAAAACATAAAATCCTTTTAAAACAGGTTAATAGGATAATTCAATCATGTTTCAATAATCAATTTCCATTTCATTATTATCATTAAATGTTTCATATACTTCGGTACTATTCATTTATTGAAATAAGACTGAACAATATACGTTTATATAATATACAATGTATTTTGTCTCACAGAGAACACGGGTCCTTGTGAGTATATGATATGTATATAAGTGTAGATCATCTGTATTTAACTTCATTACATTATGTTTTTGATATTAAACTAATGGTTAAAACCTAAAACATCATAAAAAAATAAAACCATAATAATTCTTCATTTAGTTAAGGGTAAATAACTATTATTATTTATTTATATTTACCGTTCACTGACTTGTTTATTTCGGTTTCGCCCGATTAGTTTCGCAGTCGAACGCTGATCACGCGGTGAAATTGCTGCGTGATCAGCTCCGTTCGACTTCGAAATTATTCGCAAAAAAACTGAAATGCATAAGCTTGTAAACCCGTTAACATGAATAAATATAAAAAATAACTCACAAAGGTAAAAATAACCTTCTTTATGTTACTCTAACCTTAAAGTGTTTTACATAATTGTCTAAGCAATTGAGATAATTAACGAGTGCTTGCCGTGATTACGTCCCTACGTAGTTACTTCGTATTATGTACCTACCTGTGTAATTATGTCGTATTTAGTGTACCTACCTATATGTACGAAGTATGTAGATATTTCTAGACGCACATCCGCCAATGATTTAGTTATACTGTCGTAGATGCACGAGTTATTACTGTTATTGTAGTATAGGAATCTTCTTTCGATATCTATCGAAAATCAGGTTTTATAACTAAATATTGTTTCTTCATAAAATCACCGTCTTTTCTCCATGGTTACGGGCAAAAAACAACAACAATGTAATTTAAACAATAAAATAAAAAAACTAATATTATTAAATAAGTCGCTGCCACATTATAGTTTAACAAACTTTTTAACCGACTTCCAAAAAAGAGGAGCTTCTGTTTGACTTTCGTATTTTTTTTTTGTAAATCAGATCCATATCTTTTGATAACAATAAAGTAAGTATATCAATCAATACAAATACGCAAACAAAAGTAATTATATTTAAAACAAATCAAACAAAATTACTAAAATAAACAACCCTATTGAAATCTTTTCACACAAGTGATTTAAATACAAAACAAACCACGTCTGCCACAGACAATACTATAATGTGTAGACTATATTTGTATGTATAGTATGCACTTATTATGCTCATGGTCAAACTTAGATAAAGGCTGAATGATCCATCATGCGCTGTGAACACTTGCTATGAGTTATCTTTTGAATAAACTTATTTAAGATGTATTTTGGAGGTCTGTAGACTAATTACCTTTATTTATGGGAAAAAAAACTTATGGAGGTTGTATATGTACATGAAATACCTACATACACCCGAAAACCATCATCCTTCTTTTGGGAAAGTCGGGTAAAAAATAAGTGAGCGGTTCTCGATTGATTCCCTTGGGTGGAGTGTTTTATCAGTGAATGAGTGTATGTATAAAACTGATTGTGCTTCATATCTCGTTGTTGTTACTGACATTTTGATCTTCCTAAAAAGATAAAAGTTGATGACTAAATTGTGAACTCTGTAACGGATTCTAGTAGATTGTAGCAGATGAGAAACCAAAAATATTGAGAAGCTCGTGGCTAAGTAATAACAGCCGCACGGGCCGATCTATCAGGTTAAGCTACGCTTGCCGATGTTGGTCCGTAGATGGGTGACCATCTTCACATATCGAGACTCCTCCGTACCTCGGAAAGCACTTTAAGCCGTTGGTCCCGGCAGTCATTCGTGAATTTTTGACAGTTTTTACGGGTCGTCAGAAGCCCGAAAGTCTGACAACTATTCTTACCATCGTATCGTATTACCCAGTTACTGAATTTTGGAGGTCTGATAGGCAGTCGCTCCATGTAAACTGGTATTCAGCTGCATCCGGTTAGACTGGCAGCTGACCCGAACATAGATGGGAAAAGGCTAGGCAGATTGATTGAGAAACCAAAAATATTGTAAAGAAGTACTTTCTTTAATCGAGACTATAATATCATAGTTTAAGAGCCTTTGTAAACAAGATTTGTGCTCGTAGTATTAATGAAATGGAAACCAACCCTGAAAAATTTACCTCAGCTGAGATTATCGCCATCAAAAGTCTGATAAAGACATGTTTTTATCTTGTTAGAAGATTCAAACACATTTATAAAATTGCAAAGAGAATAATCATATGAAAAAACCTGTATGACTAATAGAGCTCTATGCCTAAACACCTGACGATCTGACGGTAAACAAATCGCTAAACAGTATGACAGCATATAGTATCGCTGTATCGTTCGTAATCTCTGCAGCCTGCTAGACAATAATCATAACAGTCGAATCGTCAGTATAGTTACTGAGTCAGTGCGAGGCGGGTGTGATACGATGTTGTTTAATAAGTGCAAGAAGTGTCGCAAGAAATGTAAATAGATTTTTTATTTTTGTTTGTGTATATGACGTCATTTTGTTACCAAGAGTTTTGTTCGTAATGCGAGTTGAGTAATTTGACTAAAGTATTATTTTTTATAAGTAATTTGTTGTTGTCTGATTATTTAAATGTGGATAAAATGAAGTTGTTAGTTGTTAGAGATAGTATTCGGTGTGTAGATGTAGTAGAAAATTGGTAAAAAAAAATACTTTTTTTTACTTATTTAGTTACACGATTATAAAACGATTATTTTGTGATGAAATATTAAATTATATTTTTATAAAAGTGATACCCTAAACGTTGTTCCCCTTCGTAGTCTAAATGTAAAAAAAAGTCTGTATATTATGTGTATCCATTTTACAAAACTCTTTTACATAAATCCCAATTTCAACAAAAACTTACCTCCACACTATACATAAGTAGCAGTAGCCACTAGCGGTACACACGTACCTAATATTAAGTAAATCACAGACCACATAGTACTCACACCATTTGTCTAGTAATTGCTGTGAACCCTGCTTGTCATCTAGCCTACACACACACAGAAAAGTGAGCTAATGGAGTGATCATGCGCTTGCGTCGATATTTGCATAAACTTGCAGATATTGTTGTGACCAGCCACGAAGTGTTTTGTGTGTGTAATAATTATGTTGATTGGAAGAAGTCTTGCATATAATTTGAGTCAAATACCCTTATTTATAAAATGTGGTTTACGATAGGCTTGTTTAAAGTTTATAGACTTTATAGTTTAAGAGTCACAAATAATGGATTTAAAAACCAAGACTATCATCAAAACACGTTTTGAATAAAGGGCAATGCGAGAAAACATTAAATCATCCATAAATGGGGAGAAATAAATTACCCAATAGCGTCTCATATTTGAAATCAGCAAAAACAATGGATTGCGTTATGTTTTCATTTTGTTGTTCATAAACAAAAACAGCTACACGTCATTTTACAAATGTTGCCATACTATTTTCAATCGACGTAATCACACACATGAGCACTCCATTAGCACATTACTCCGTGTCAATATACAACTGTCAATTTGTGTTGCTTATCATGCCGTGTCCTTTTGCACGCCAGCGCCTCCTCACGCGGAGTTACGAGGTAAATAAACGTTTTTATATACAATACATTATGTACAAAAGTTAATATATACATGTAAGTGCAGTTTACAGTACATATATGACTGCTATAGCTAATTAGTTGAGTTGAAAACTGAACGTAAACTTGACTGTATTATGTCTTGTAATTTTATTTATTTGAAGGATGCTTTAGTACAAAAATATGCCATAATATCTGCATATTTTTTTAAATAGATAACTTGGAACTTGTCCTTTCAAGGCTCAAGTACTATAAGATATTTATCTCAAAGTAAACCTAACTACTTTTATTAGTTGAAGAAGCCTTTTGCTTTCATTTAGTTTCACAAAAACACAAACTAGAAAAGCTTCTCGCAATAATTGGCACAGATTTTATGTTTATACGAAATTCTTTGCAGAACTAAACGTACTAATTTATTTTTAGTTTCGCTAATTTAATACAATAACAGGTGACTGAATACTTTCTTTTTTAATGAGTAAACAATATATGCTAATGTGAATACGTAGGTAGGGTTTCTTAGAATTAAGGATTTTGTATTTTTTATGTCCCATTATCTTGAAAATATCAAAATTTCATCTCTTTCACCACTCTGTTTCAATCTTTGCCTCCATCACTGAAACCACTTAAAGCACAGATTCCGTCTTTCGGCAGTGCTACTTTGTAAAATATTAATATATTTATTCTCTATCACAAAGTTCATTTAAAAATTCACACCCTTGGCTTTTCTATGACCAACGATTTTCTTCCTCTGAAATTCAAAATATTTTGTAGAAGTATCAGTTTCATACTATTTATCTTCCTTTGAAAGTACCTTAAAACATCAGTCTAGTTGTGTCCATATTAAGACTAGCTCTGTTATTTCCACCTATCCACTCACATTTCTTTCCCACTCTTTCTATCTCATGTCTTTTTCTGGCAACCTCTCAGCCACAACCCTGAATGAAACACTAATGTACCCTTTAGAAAATTCGTAAAACTTACCTTAATAACATGGGACTATAAGAGAGAACGCATTGGAATGCATTTTCTTGACCAAGGTTTTTGTAAATGTATGACCTATTTTTGTGGGATGCCTGCGTTAAAAAGTATAGATTGTCATTTGTTTTATTATTCTTTCCCATTTATACGGTCTTTTGCGTTCTCCCTCTCGTTCCATGTCCAACGTTGCAAGTATCTTTTGGCGTGTGGCCAGAATCAGAAGTAACGCCGCAATTTTTTTTTTTTTTTTTTCTCTTCTTAATTTTGATACTAGAATTTCTGTGACAACTTCACAAATGTTTACCACCAACCGTCAGTGTCATTTAGGCGCCAAAAGATTCTTGCAGCACTTTAATTATAACCACCATGTATTGAGTATTCCTACAACGTGGTAGCGAACGCGTCGTCCGAAGGCTCCCGGGCGTCTGAGGCCGGGGAAGCGGCGGCTCCGCGGGGCTCCACATTACCTCGGGCTGCGACGTCTCCCGCGCCGAAGTTTTCGCCAGAAGCATCGCCCAGCTCGTCTGTTACCAGTGAGGGGGCACCGTGAGTATACACCGTTGTACTGTTAGACTCGTAGCGACTTTAGACGCCGGTGACACACTGGTGATTTTAAAACATTACGTCCTAACTCAGATTTTTCTCTAGCAACATATCGGCTATCAAAATCTGAAAGATTTTGAAATCGCCAGTGAGTTTCGAGGCAAGCGTGCACCATCGTTGATTGTATAATACAATTAAAAAATAATCGAAATTATATCTACTATTAGTTTGGAAGAGCTCGTAGCTAAGTAATAACAGCCGCACGGGTCGATCCGTCAGGTTAAGCTACGCTTGCCGAGGTTGGTCCGTGCATGAGTGACCATCTTTACATACCGAAACTCCGCCGTGTCTCGGAAATCACGTTAAGGTCCCGGCTGTCATTCGTAGATCTTTGACAGTCGTTATGGGTCGTCAGAAGCCCGAAAGTCACAACCAGTCTTACCAAGGAGTATCGTATTACCCAGTAACTGGGTTGTGGAGGTCAGATCGCTCCATGTAAAATACAGCTGCATCCGGTTAGACTGGAAGCCGACCCCAACATAGTTGGGAAAAGGCTCGGTAGATTGATCTTGTTGGCAGATGATTTCTATTGGCTCTTGAACGAATGTGCCGTTGGAGTAATCTTATCGAAGTTAACTTCCAGTAACAATACTACAAGTAGTAGTGAATAAAATGGCGGCTAATTATATCATGTATTACGAAACAAACAAACGTAAAAAACGTACGTAACGTATTTTCTTTCTTTCTTTACTATAACTCATATAATATTCTAAGTACTGTTTATTTTATTACCTATTTATTAAATGTACAAATCGTTGAACCTGACTTGATTTCCGTACGTATTTTTCGGGTGACCACTGAAAATCAGCGCTGTGCTGTGGCTCCCCATAGCGCAGCATCATGCTGAATGGAAGCCTTCTTGTCACAGTCATGACGTGCAGCTGCCGATTATTTATCTGTATACTCGTGATCTCATGTTTTTTAAATTTTTAATTGTATTTAGATCTATTTTGGTTAATGCTGATTACTATTATCTTTTTGTATGCACGTGTTTCTGTGACAAATAAACCTATTTTTCTTCTTCTTTCTTTCCTTACTACAGGTACCCAGCACAGCCCGGTTCAAACAACATTTCGGAGACGACATTTACGTTGAAGCCGATACTGAACGAGCTGCGCGAACGCAGGGAAGATTTCGAACGGCTGTCTGAGAAGATAGATACGCTGAAGGTATGAGATAACTTATTTATTCTGTATGTGATTCATGGGGAAATGCGACCCCGTGTGGTTATTTTTTGTAATATTATAAGCTCGTTTGAATAAACCAACCCTTGACATGGCATTACTGAGGCAGTGTAGGTCAAGCACCCAAATGAAAGTGGTCATGGACGCTGCATAACTATTCACAACCGTTCGATACGCACCTGTGCCGAATCGAACATCAATCAATGTTATCGAAGGGACTCCATCTAAACGCTGTTCGCAAATCCGAAACCCGAACATTTTGTCACTTTAAGGCGAAAGCTACAAGGCAGCCCGCGAAATACAAATTTTCTTATGTTTTTTCCAATTTGCAGGTCAGTATCAGGTTGTATTTTGATTAAAATATGGTTATATAAATATGGCTTTACAGAATTATTATCATTAAAATCAGCACATACAACCTGACACTGACCTGCAAATAACAAAAAAGCTAAACAAAAAAATTGAATTTCGCGGGCTACCTTATCGCATCCCCCTTATCAAATAGACAATCGCTATTCTTTCGACAGCTATTGCTGTCGGGGCAAGACGAAAACTTGTAATTTTCGACTCGTCGGCAGCCTGTCGAATGGTTACGAAAAGCTATGCTAGTGTTTTGTGTTTTACCCACGGGGTTTAAAACGGCTACATTAATAACACGGGTCAACCCAAGGAGCACTTAGGCGTTACCGACATCAAATATGCAGCACTTATAGGACTTAGAGTTCTTTTGGAGACGTACAAGGGTGTCAAGAAAAGATTATATATTTATAAGGTTGATTTACCAGTTATTATACAGCTCAAGCTGTACTAAATCTTTATAAAAGAATCCGCGTAAACTAAAGGTGTTAAAACGGAATATTAAAACTCTACTTTAAAACTTTAAGAATTTTTGACACTTTAAGCTAATGTTTATTATTCAAGCTGCACAGAGGCTGTATTTTGCATGTGATCACTTACTTACTACAGCTTTATGTGTTAATATGGTATCACTCTATACTTGATTCTGTATAATAGTATATGCAAACTCCTTTATAAAACTTATTATTATTGCGTAATTATACACCCTTGTAAATGGTAGAGTTTTATGACTTCTGACAAATATGATGATAAAACACTATAATAATAAATTAATTCTATAGTACAGCTTTAGTCTGTTTTATTGTCAGTCGTCTATCTTTGCAATAGTAAATAAACGTGTAATTCTGGATAAAAATATGTGGAAAAAAGGAAAAAGGTCCGGTGGAGTCAAAAGGAAGATTAAAAGAGAATATAAAAATATAACAAATTACCAACCAAATGATGTCATTTATAGAGAATGAAAAGAATGTAGTCATGAATCGAGTAATCTACAGTCAAGCGCCACTTCAGTCGACGTCTTACGAAGGTTCCGTAGCAAAAACGTCAAACATTGATATTGAAAGCGAAAATTTAATAAAACCTTGGGAAACTGATAATGAAATATTTTCATGCAGCAGTACAAGTAAAGAAGACGAATTTTCAGAAAATTTACTGTTCCGTCGTAAAATTAAGGAATGGGCTATAGAAAGAAATATATCTCAAAAAGCTCTTAGTGATTTATTAATATTACTATTTGTTGTGATTACTTCTGTCTGATTATCAAATTCGGTGTCGCTATTTTGTAGCATGACATCTAGTTCTTGTGTTGCTTCGTCGTATGATGATAATAATTATCTTTTGACACAGCAATGTGAAGAAGACCAATTATCTACAGGCTGCGAATATTCGTTCTTGACCAATTTATTGATATCTAATCGCTTTTTTGGCCATCTTAAAATACCATTAGACTCCCAAAAACTAGGTATAATGCACAGTTGTTTTTGGCCTTTTTCTATTGTTTCAATTATTTTGAACGGCATATTTTCCTGAAAAATATTGAAAAACATATGAAAAAAAAAATAGGCACACAACACCACACACTAAAAACACTACTGCACATAGTTCTTAGTAAAATATATTTTTTAAACGAACTACCGTTTTCTAACGCTTTGTTTTGTTTTTGACCTACCTACGAGTTTTACAACGTGGCAAACAAAGGATCGAAAAGAACAAATAAATGCGTGCGCGCTGTCCAGGCACTATCTATAAACTAATCGTGTTGCTGGTAATGTGACGCTGCTGTCTCGCTCTGTGTGTGTGTGTTCTATGGACGAGGTTACCTTCACGGTTGTTTGTTTACAAGTAATGTGTCTATCAGTAGGTGCGTCGTCTGTTGATTCTATCAAACTGCTTCAATTTGCCTTCGGCATATTACACACTTAAAATCACGTTGTGTAAGCCGCGAGCGATGCAAACGGCGAAATCTAACAATTGCTAGCGATATATTATACATGGTTTTTCATTTTGAATACGTATCCCTAATGAGCTGTACAATTTATGTTTTGAAAACTGATATACAGCCTAAATATTAAAAATATTCTAATATAATGCCTATTTAAAGGCAATAGCTGTACAATGTAAGCTAAGAACTGCGTAGTAAATCTACAGGACCTATAATACCCTCCAGATATACTTAAGGCTGTTTAATATTTATCGCCATTTTTGAATAAACAAAAACAAAACATAATACAAATCAAACGATATTTGACAATAGCTACAGCTGCTATCGTAATTTTACAGCTAAAATACTGAGTGTACTCTAATATTATGCAGTATTTTCAAGCATATTATATTATTCTAACCTCAAAACCATAAACTTACTTACCCGTTTTAGTTATATTTTTTACTTAATCTTGATTATATTGCGGGCGCGTGAATATTTTGACACAAAACTATACACAATTTCACAACAAAATTAAATCGGCACGTCGAATGTACAAATTATCACACAGAAAGTCCAAGATCATTACTTGATTTATAAATTTGCATGTAATATTAATCGATCGCCATTTATGTATCTAAAATAGAAATATTTGACAAGTTTCACAAATTTTCCCTTTATGATTCTCTTAAAAAACCGATAAATAACCGTTATCTTTTAAAGACATTTATAAGAAGATAACTATTTTCCTGTGGTTTCCTTTTACACCATACTACAGCTCCACTGCAGCTATATTACAGCCTATTTTTTACTTCTACAGCTACTGTACAGCCATAATAACGCATTAGGCTGTACAAGAATGGGCCCAATTTTTACATATAAGGGCTGTATAAGCGCTGATACAGCCCTTGTACAGCCTCACTATACAGCCTGTGGTATAAAAATAAACTAAAATACAACTTTTATACAGCTTGTGGTGCTCCTTGGGAATTCCTCTAAAAGCAATTAATTTCTTGAATTCCCAGCTGTCCTTAGCAATTCCTCTAATTTGACACAATTTGATTCAAAAGCAATTCATAATTTGTGGACCATTTTACGAATCTCCATAGTAAACTGTCAAACAGATTAATTATTGCGTCATAAGAATTGCACGCAGATCTTATTATGAATTGTCATCTGTGACATTTTACGATGATTCATAATATTATCCTATTATGATTCTGCCAAAGTGGCCGTTTTAGTCCCCCTGGTATGTATCATTTGGAATATTCAAGTTTTTCTGCCAATATTCCCGAAGCTGAACTATTTATCTGTATTTTGCAGAACCTGTCACAAGAGGTGTCGTTCCTGTCGGCCGCACTACAGGAGGAGCGCTTCAAGACTGAGCGGCTGGAGGAGCAAATCAATGATCTCACTGAACTACACCAAAATGAGGTAACATTCACACTTTATACATCCTTTCCTTTTCTTCCTTTTTGGAGTTTACTCCTAAAGAATCGATTCCTAATATAAGGCCCCCGATATGGAAATTTTATGAGGAGTGAAATTTTATAAACTTGCATTTTTCGTAAATAAAAAAAATAAAAATTTTGAAAAAAAAAACTTTATTTATTTATTTATTTATTTATTTATTTATTAATCACCAACTTGCACTAACAGTAGTAAGACACCAAACACACAAGTTATAGGCTAATAACAATAAGAGACAATCATAAAATTAAAACAAAACAAAACTAAATTTACTCGCAATTATACAAAATTAAATAGAATAATTAAAAATTAAACAACAAATAAAATAGAATTTTACAAAATTAAATACAATAGAATTAGGATGGAATGAAATAGTGTGCAATTGAAATTAGTGTACAAATATAAATATAGTAGTTTTGGTTAATCTAACTAATGCAATGAGATGGTACTAGGTGCAGCTATGGATTCCAGATATCGTGCAGCAGTGGTCAGGAATCTCAGCTCAGTACTAGCGAAAAGATCTAAGGACTCGTCATATAGTAAAATGTTGTTTATATGCGTGAGGGCTACATACAACGAACTTGTTTTAAGGGTCACGGAACTTTGGGGTATTGAAAAAAGGGGACGTTGTCGTGTGCGAAGTGTATGTCGAATGGGTAATGGGACGTTAAAGGAAATTAATTGCAATAGAGAAGAATTGAAGTGGGAACCTCGGACTAGACGGTAGAAATATTTGATGGTTGCAATATTTCTCCTTACTTCTAAGCTCTGGTAATTCACCATACCCAGTATGAATGGTGTTGGGTACATATACGGGTAATAGCCATACATTTTAAAGTAAAGGTAGCGGACAAACGACTTCTGTATCCTTTCAAGGATCAAAGTATATTTTTTTTCGTGAGGGTTCCAGATTACACTGTTGGTTTCTAGCAAACTGCGGATGTATGAGTTGTATAATAAGATGATGGTCTGTCGATTATTAAAAATTTTAGCCTGACGCAAAACAAAACCTAAGTTTTTGCGGGACTTGTTGCAGGTTTCAATTATGTGTTGATTAAACGTGAGGTGAGAATCAAAATTTGTACCCAAATCCCGCATGGTGGAAACTCGCTTCAAGGGCTCGTTGTTCAAAGTGTAGGTGTTGTTTATGGGCTGTGCAGCTTTTGAAAAGGTCATAATCGCACATTTACCAACATTGAGGTTGAGGTTATTAGCGGCACTCCAAGTGTGTATGCTATCGATATCGAGTTGTAATGCAGCTGTATCGCTGGAGTTGACAATGGGTAGAGCTACTTTAACATCGTCAGCATACATCAAGACTGTGGAGTGTTTAACTCGTGCAGGCAAATCGTTAATGACTATTAAAAAAAAGAGGGGCCCGAGGTTAGTGCCTTGCCCAATGCCAGAAGTGACCGCGTAGCACTCAGAATTGGCAAATTTATATGTGACATATTGCTTGCGTTCGTGTAGATAATTTGCGAAGAATTTAAGCAACGCTGGAGAGAAACCCGCCATGGCTAATTTGCTTAAAAGTATGTCGTTATCGACGCGGTCAAAAGCTTTTTGGAAGTCGAAATAAGCCACATCGACTTGCTTTTTGTAATTGATATTTCCAGCTAGTAATGTTGTTATATTAAGCAAATTAGACGTAGTTGAGCGATTTGACAGGAATCCGTGCTGTTCATCTACGAACCACCGTTGCAGTTGCTTGTATATTTTTTTATAAAGCACCGATTCAAACACTTTACCGAATATGGATAAAACTGCTATTGGCCTGTAATTCTTAATGTCACTTTTTGGGCCACTTTTGTGTACCGGAAGTACTTTAGATGTTTTCCACACAGTTGGATATACATTTGAAACTACGGAAAGGTTAAAAATAAAATGCAAGGGTTGTGTGAAAATTGCACAGCCGTCCTTAACCAAATACTGGGGTATTCCGTCTGGACCTTGAGTGGATTTAGGAGGAAGCCGAGCCATAGCCCCACGAACCTCAGATTCCTGGATGTAGTCTATATTGATCTGTTGAGATGCGCAATTAGTAGAATTATTTGCCGATGCGAGAGCAAGCTCGGGATCCAGTGATGGAATGTTTGGCAGGAAAACACTACCAAAGTATTTTGAAAACGCATCAGCCACTTGCGTCGGTGACATGTCGCCAAAGGTAGCCGGCTCATTGTTTTCCCTATTATTTTTCACAAAGTTCCAAAAAGTATTTGGATCTCGTTTTATATTAGATTGTATGCGGTTAGTATACGAAGCAAAATCCGCCTCAGTACTTTTCCGTAATAAGCGCCTGTAGTATGAAAAAAATGCGTAATTTAATTGATTTTGATCATTCTGTTTATAGAGTCTGTGGTAATGATTTTTCATGTTATTAAGTTTAATAGAGGTAGGTGTAAACCATTTGGGGTAATGCTGTCGCTTTGTCTTACTATTTTTCAGGGGGACGGTTTGGCAGATAATATTATTAATTAAACCATAAAAGGTGTCAACAGCAGCTTCGACATCATCACAAGAGTATACTGGCTCCCAGTCTATAGCATCAAGACCAGAGTATAATTCTAAAAAGTCAGCCTTACGAAAGTTGCGCTCTGTAGTTGTACTAGTAGCTGAGCTATTACAACAGAAGGCATTGTTATTGTTCGATATAGTAAAAGGCGTGTTAATATTAACGGTGATATCTAATGGTTTGTGATGAACTTCAGGTGATACAATGCCGGAACATACTGAAACTGAGACTCCCGCCACGCAAGAGTTAACCAATATCAAGTCCAACATTCTGCCGAGATCATTCAGAACTATGTTTTCCTGCAATAAATTACATTCAGAAAGAAACAATTCAAAATCATCACGTATGGTTACACTAGCGGAGTGAAGGTTAAAATCTCCTAATACAATTAGAGGCAGTTTATTAACATTACATATAATTCTTCTTATACAATTAAAAATGGAATAATATCTAGAATCAGGTACATTAGGAGCTAAATAGACAACACAAAACGCGAAGCGTAATCGATCTCTGGTAACTATTGCACACACTATTTCGTCGCACTGTTCTGGCTTGCAGTCCAGGCGTGTTACTAATTTCTAATATTATAAATGTGACAATAAGTTTGTTTGTTTGTTACGCTTTCACGCTAAAACGGCTGAACGGATTTGGATGAAATTTGGCACATGGAAAGACCATGACCCGGAGAAGGACATGAATACCTTTTATCACGATATTCCCACGGGATCGAGACTTATGTGGGTGAAACCGCGAGGCGCTACTAGTAGTTAATATTTTTATTTTGAGCTGATTTTTCCATACAAAAACCAGACGTCAATTTTAAGCAATTGATATAAGATATAGTTGTCTTTGTTTTTTAGGTGGAAAACCTGAAGCAAGCTTTAACCGACGTAGAAGAGAAAGTGCAGTACCAGAGTGAGGAGCGAATACGAGATATACACGAAGCGCTCGACCTCTGTCAGACTAAAGTGAGTACATACGATAAATATTCTTAGTAAAGTGCGTCCAAACATTGAGTGGCAATCGTGCGCGGCTGTCACGCTGTGATTGGATGAAAGCCGCGCGCGAACGCTTTTGCACGCGGCAAACGTTTTCGAGAATATGAAAAAGAAATAGTATGTAATGCAAATAAAGATGATTCTTAAAAATGTGGAATTCTTCCATACTTCTTAAAAAAAAAAGACAAGCTTCGCCAATCCCAAATAATAAAGGGCAAGAGAACGATGGTGTAATGCAGTCGTAAATATATTTATTTCTTTATTCACGTCATGTTGTTATGCAACACTATCAATCAACGTCGTGTCGCATCGCATGGAGTATGAAGTATCCAATAGTATATCGTTCGCTCCACGAACCCCGCCCCCCGCAGATCAGCAAGCTGGAGCAGTGGCTGGCGGGCGGCGCGGGCGCGGGCGGCGGCGCGGGCGGCGCGGGCGACGCGGGCGCGGGCGGCGCGCTGCCGCCGCGCCTGCTGCTCGTCAAGCTGCTCAACGTGGCGCTGACGCTGCTGCAGCTGGCGCTGCTGCTCGTGGCCACGGTGGCCGGCGTGGCCATGCCTTTCTTGCGCACTAGGTGAATCGACTGACATGCTTTTTACCTGCTCTAATCCTTGTTATTTATTTATATTTTTGTCATCGCGTAAGGTCCAAAATTGATCATTGACTATCTCGCACGCGAGGAGACGTGTACTACCTCATATAGAAACGTCTACAGTATTATGTGTAATTTTCAGTAAAAAAAAAAAATCCATACCTCTTGCAATCATTTCATTTGTGTATGGCTTTACCAACATTATGGAATCCCTTAACTAGTACTTCTGTTAAACCTCTTTATAACGTATCTACGTAACGATAAACATACCGAGCGCTAAAAACCGTTAACAGACCTGATTTAAAAAAAACTACAAAAGGTTTCAGCATATAAGGTTGAAACTCTCGGCAAGAAGCCATTAGAATATACAAGATCTAATTAAATGAATTGCACAACTTCACAGAATCCTCATCTTCCTCATCTGTAAACTTATTTATTACTAGCTCCCGCCCGCGGCTTCGCCCACATGGTATATCGATAAAAAGTAGCCTATGTCTCAAGCTCTAGACTATCTGTGTACCAAATTTCATTTAAATCCTTTCAGTAGTTTTAGCGTGAAAGCGCGACAGACAGATAGAAAGACAGAGTTACTTTCGCACTTATAATATTAGTAAAGATTTAATTATCACGAAACTTATCTCAAAAACTGAACCCATCATCTTACAAATACCTCCCCATATTCCAGAGTGCGCGTCCTAACAACGAGTCTCGCAGTAATGGTCGGCGTGATGGTACTAAAACAGTGGCCGGAAGTGACGCAGCTGTCAGAACATCTAGTGCGGCGGCTCAAGGAGTACCTGCTGGACAAGCATCACGACAGGTAATGTGCGGGGCAGGCAGGGGGGTAGGGTTCTGGTAGGTAGGGGGCGCAGTTTAGGGCAGAATACTGTAGTTTGAATAATTTATTTGTCAAGAGAAACAGTAATTATACAGATTCTAAATAGAACATTAATGGGAGAAAACCTTGAATGATAAAATAGACCATAAAACTTTGGAAACTGCGAGGGAAAACCATCTTACGATGGATACAGACCGTAAACAGATAATAAAGAAATATTAGAGACGTAATTTTTTTGCTTTATGATATTAATTTATAAAATCTTGGATAAAACGCGTTAAAGTTGGGGAGTCGCTACGTCACAATTCAGTCTAAAATCTAGCCGACGTTGTCCCACATGTTAACTCAATGTATTGCCGTAATCTTTTAATTACATATAAAACTAAAAATACGCGTCCAATATTTTTTAATAATCTACCTGACAAAAAAATACAGTTTTTAGTCTATTGACAAATCTGATTTCCGTAACCAACAAATATGCAGTGAAATCAATCTAATCGCAGCAATCTAGTTCGGAATCAAGCTAATAAAACTTCAAGAACTCTTATGCTCTTGTGGATTCAGCGTTTATCAGCACTATTAGTCGAGACTATTCAATACAAAACCTGACATGCTATGCAGATTGTCTCAGCTTTACAAAACTTGAGTTATTTGCCTACCAACCTCATCTGCCCCCACTTAGCAGTATTATTCAGTAAATACCAATGAACCCAGTGTGAGAGGAGGCGTAGTAAAACAGAGGTTACGTATGTGCCGGTCCAGTCTAGCGTTAACGTTGAGCGTTACTTAGAGAATATACGATTCTAATTGAAATATAGGCGAATATTAGATGATACTGGTGTTTGGACACAGAGCCCTTTTATCAAGTTATTCATGCAATTTTATCTGATAATATTATGGCCGATACTTATTTTGAAAAAATGACAGACTGATGCATGTCATCCGAAATAATAAATCATCGATATTGTTACTGTGCTTCGCATCTAGTATCGATATTCTTACATCACTATTGTAGGCTAATTTTACTAAAGTTTTTTACCGAGTATAAGTTTTAAACTGCGAATAAATTTTGAATTTTTGTCAATTTTTCCATACAAAAATTGTCAGACGACAATTTTATTCAACGGATAAAAGATATCTGACTTTGATCAAATCTGCCCTTAATCGAAAGAGATGGAGCTTTTAAAATAATCGATTATTGTGTCGATTCTTCTCATGCTTTCATATATTTTATCGAATCGAGATAATTTCGAATTGATTCGATTTAGAACTCAGCAGGTGTCAAGAGTAATCCTAAACATTAGCTCTAGTCTCTAAAGAATCTCTGTCTCCAAACATCAGTGTAAATATAAAATGAAAGTCGTAGATGATATTCAATAGAGTTTTCTATTATTTTCAACAAGCTATTGTACTGTAGTCACTTCACAATATTACTAATATATAAGCTTTGTTATGTACTATATCGTGAATGTATGTATTATAGGTAGAGGGCATCCTTTAGAGGGATGGCGCATAGTAAAGAGTTTTTATACCACTTGACATTAGTTTTGATTAGTTTCGATATTCATCACGTATTATTGGGTTATCTTGTTTTCATAAGGTTCATGCGCTAGGGTAGCCCGCGAAATTCAAATTTTCTTAAGTTTTTTGCAATTTGCAGGTCAGTATCAGGTTGTATGTTGATCTAAATAGTGCTCGTAACAAATATGGATTTACAGAATTATACTCATTCGAATCAGCAATACAACTCTCTAAGTTCATGAAAGTGCCAAAAGTCATGATTTCATGAAATAGTCATGACATGAGCATGAGCATGAGCTTAGAGAGTTGTATTGCTGATTTTAATGTTTATATTCTGCAAATCCATATTTGTTACGAGCGTTACTAATATTTAGATCAACATACAACCTGATACTGACCTGCAAATTGCAAAAAACGTAAAAAAAATTGAATTTCGCGGGCTACCCTAGCGCATCCCCCTTAAGTATATTTTAATTAATTAAAAATTATAGGTAAATTAATATTTCATTAAAATTGCTGCATCAGTCTAAAGGATGCTAAAATCATATCAATATAATAATATGTATATCAGATGATAAAAGTAATGTTTTATATAAAGAAATGAAACATTGTGTTGCCAGCAATAATGTAAAAAATATATATTAATTTGTACTTTTTATAAATGGACGGACGTAATTGCAATACTCTTTCCTTGTATTTATTTATTTTGTTTAATTTTAATTACTTTTTGTTTAATTTCCTTTTCTTTTTGTCCACTGCAGGTATGAATGCAAGTCATTATGTGGTTGATTTTGTCAGAATCAGCATCGCTAGTGGAATTTTAGGTGATATTGCAATTTTGTCCTGGGACAGCGTTATTGTATGTACGCCGACCGCGTTGAGGTAAATACTGCTTGGTTAAACTAACAATACAAGGTATATGGGATACTAAAAACAAAGATATCTTGCACTATCCAGTTGGTGTGAATGGATGAATTATCTTCCTAAATAATTATGCATAATTATATCATGTCAACGTTGAAATGAAATGAAATTGTTTATTCTGTAAATAGGATATTGGAATCACTTTTACACATCATACTAAAAAAATAAAAAAAATAAGCTAGATGAGGTTGAACCATCTTAAGGTGGATGAGATACGGTAGCCCGCCAAATTCAAATTTTCTTACGTTTTATTGCAATGACTTAAACTTAAATATGATTCGCGATCGTAACAAATATGGCTTTACAGAATTATAATCATTAGAATCAGCACATACTACTTAACACTGACCTGCAAATTGCAAAAAACGTAAGAAAATTTTAATTTCGCGAGCTACTAGCGCATGGGATAACAGTGATTTTCCTGAAGAGATTAAATAGTAAAATGTTAGATTTAACTAAGCAGTTGATAATTATTTCTTTATGTGCGACGTCGTGAGTTGATAAATAACGAAGATTTAATGCTTAATAGTCAAACGTAGTAATTCATTGATGTCCTGTTCCTGTATATAAATACAAAATGTTTCTTTCTCTCGTGAATAGTTCATTTTTCGAGATATACACAACTAATGTGGATTAATATAATGAATTAAAAAAAATAATGAATGATAGATTAATTGCACGTTTTCACCGACATCACCAGGGGCTCCCTTAAACTTAGGAAATGTCGGGAAAAACGTGCATTATTCTCATAGTTGTTTTGAGTTTTTCCATCTGGAATTTCTCAGTAGCAGCCCGGAGACTGGATTTGTGCCCGGTTGATGGCAATAGGCTCGTCCCCTATTACATGGGACTTAAATATAACTGGCGAAATGTGGGTGAACTATAAAACTCCCACTGCCTAATCCTTCGGGGAATACAGGCTGCTAATGCTATGCATCTTTGTTGCAAGGGTTACAAAGTTTACTAATTAAGCAATAATTGTTATACTCAATGTTAGTAAGCTCTCTGTTAACATAGATCATAATTACATATTGTTATAATATCTATCAACTCACGCGTGGCACCGTGGTGTAAGTATACTTATTACAGTGATATTTGTTTAATATTATTATTTAAGTGTGAATTGAATTGGTTGCACACAGTTCTAGAGGGCTAAATAATATTATTCGTGTATGGGTTATTAAGAATCGTTAAGATATTCGATCGTTATCATGCTTTAGTATGCAGGGATGTCATTTAAAGATAATTAATAATTCACTTTATCCACAGATTAATACAGAATGATCACTCCGTAAAATCAAAAAGTGACTCTTGCTAGGACACAACAAAGTGCAATTCAGGTCGCACAGCGCTAATTACCTACAGTTATATTCACCTAGAATTTGCCTCTTTTTATATCGCATCACTCTTATATCTTCTGATTACGTTACGCTCACTGAATTGGCCCGACAAGACGAGCCCACCGCGTACTTGTAGCTTCATACCTAAAATGCGGAGTGCGCCTTCTGTACTATGCTGTGGTACAGCTATGAAATGTCAGATTGAGAACATTTGAAAGTGCTACAGTGCTGGTAAATTGCAGTGAATGATTGGTTAATTTTAAGTAACAACCCTGAGTCTATTCTGGCAGTTGGATCTGTCATCTTAAATACTGACTGAATCATTCTTAGGGATGCGTAGTTCATTAATATTTTAAGATCATAACAAGCTCTAAATAATGATTTATCTAATTTAACGTAAGAGCCCTAGGACTATGTGCGACCGTTTCGTAAAATTAGTGACTTTACATGAACAAACAAAGGGCTGGGCCCACTTAGATATTGATGATTTATTCTAACGTTGTGTACCGTACGGTGTCGAAGCTTATAGTTAATTGCTCACAAACTCAGTTCTTAAATACGAGAGTTGTCAGTACTGTTGTGTCTGTCAAACAATACTATGTTGTACCCTTTAATTAATTGAAGAAATGGTTAGTTAGTCTTATTGTAAAGTCTATGATCATGTTGTCATTGTCGTGTACAACTTGTTTGACAAACATAACCATAGTGTTTGACAAATATAAACTCTTTAAGACCTAAAAGGCTGAACGGTTTAAACATCTCGAATCTGTTGAAACTTTTAAACAAACTTGTATTGTTTAGGTGAAGGATAATAATAAATTGCTTGATTGCGTTTGTACAAATTGTAGTTAATGGGGGAGGGGGGTGTTGAGTTGCCATCACAATGATTTTATATACGTTGCGATAATGGTTCTAAATATATTCATTATTTTTTATATTAAATTTAGTCAAATATTCGCTAAAGACTACGTTAAAGTATGAATCTTGAATTTCCAACCTTTTATATTCCATTGCAACTCTATTTGTTTTCTAGAGCCATTAATATGGAGTCTAAAACTTTAAAATCGGTTCACACTTTATTAGTTTTTATCATAATGACGTTATTTATTGAATTAAATTATTTTATGAGTCGATTAATTGTCAAAAGGGCGCAGTTTTTCATAAGTTTTATGTAACTTATCAATAAACTGTAGATAAAATTAATTTAAATGTGAAAATTACGATTACGTTTATTAGCGATAATACCAATGCGCATGAAGATGGTTTTTGTATTACAATTCATTAAACTATACATTTTTTTACGAAAATATTACATAATAAGCAATAAATCTAAATAAAATAGTTTTTGTCTACAAAGCTTCGAAATAGTTTTGGCTAGAGTCTTAAATAGATACATTTATGGTTCGAAACCATTCTTTACCGAGTGTTGGTCTCACATCTAGTTAATCCTTCTTCGTACTTTAATGAGAACATTCCAAAATTACTTACTGTGTCTAGTATGGCAGATTTGGTTAAGTCAGGAAACCTTAAAATTACAATTAAAAAAAAATGTCAACAAAAACTTTTTCAAGCTCAAAATGTCCTATTCCTAACTAAATTATTCTTTCTTATTACTATACTGATCGATTCCCACCTTTAAATAAATGTAGCTTTAATAACTATATGGTAATAATAATATAGCCTAGACATAAATTATGATAGCTCCAGGTTTCCTGACTAGCCTGAGACATGACTACAACATAGTTTAGATAATAGCCCAGTTATTACCATCCAAGTTATATGATGTACAAAACATTTTATTTCTCAAACAATCGTTGTATACTATGTAAATATTTTTTATTCAAATTCCCTATTTATAGTGCAGTAACCAAAATTGTTATTAATTATTCAGTATTGAGTTGTACGTTGAGTATATGCAAATATTTCAGATAAAAAATATAGGAAATGAATTGATTTCATATTGATATCTATGTTTATGTAAATATTTGCCTTATAAAAACAGAAATATTGTATGAACAAGTGCTCTGCACTAGCATGAATTGTGTTGTATTTTTATGCCATTTGTTTAAAAGAACACTCAAGAAAATATGTATGTTGAAGTATATAAAAGTATTAATTTTCGTTGCCCGGCTATGGATTGAATTAAATCATCACAATTTTATTCAACTTTGTGTTTTATTTTGACGAAACAACTTATAAAAACAGAAAAAATAACACGACGTAAAACAACCCCTCGCCTGGCGAGCCCCAAGCCATTAGCCTAAGATATTATTATGCCATAGTATTATTATGATGAGAAAATGTTATGCCAAACAATAAAAAGGCTAAAAATTATTAGGCTTAAAATTGTATGCCAAGAGGGGATTCCCATACTCACCTACGGCGAGCCCTAAATCAAGGAACATATACTCACCTACGGCGAACTCTAAACAGACAGGTCTGGTGACGGTCTTGACTTGGCCCCGCCCCTTTTCGGACTAAACACAAAGCTCCATATGTGACCTCGTGTGATTGTCGGCACGCTATATTAATTGCTCTTATACACGAGCGGCACGTTGTCAACGGCTGCAGTTGTCTCTGTCGTTGACGCGTGCCTCTCATGTGTATTGAATGTTACCAATGTTATTTCATCCTAAAAACGTGTTTTGTCTATCGACACAACAAATTAATAGTTATTTATGCAACTGTTATACATATAATAAAGGGTATTAAAACACGAATGTAGTATCACATGAGTGTTTTAATACCTAATTATATACAGTTGCATACAAGATTTTATCTACACCCATGTTATGAATCTTCTATAAAAGTTTCTTTGCAATACCAACATCGAACAAAAATGGCGCGGTACGACGTGAATTCGAATGTGTTTTGTTTTTAAATTACGGTGCTTTGTTAGTGAAACGCTCGTGAATGAAAATGTTTTTTTTTTTTAAATGAGTTGTATTATGAAATTCAATACAACATTATAACACCCGGTTGGATGATATTATGGTTACTATGACATTGGATGTTTTAATGCTGGCTATTAGCTAACTGTTTCAGGAACTTTTAGAGAGGATTTATAGCATGGGTGTAGATAAACATTAATTAGCTAATAAAGGGCATATAAAAAATAAAACTCATATTTTATTTTATACATTTAATAATAAAACGTCTTTCACAAACCAATACAAAAATATGATAAATTAAAAAAACATATTACAACAAATTCATTAGTCAATAAAATTGTCTGTTTTCAAGTAATTATATGTTCAATCAAGGCTTAGATACAAAAATAATAAATAGATTTCTACATCGCTCATTCATTGGCGACAACAGAGACGGATCTAGATATGGGCGCTAGATTCTCTGGTCTGGGCGGCGGCACCGGTTTCTCCAACACTTCCACATGGTCAACGATCTCCACACTTTCCTCAGCGTCGTCGTCCACATACTCCGGAGACTCCACTACACTCCTGCAAATATTATTATTTCCTATTTTATAACTAAGTTTACCACGGCTTTACTCGTATTTACAAATATGTTTGCACGTAAGTAATCAGGGCCATTATCGTCAATCCAAAAACTAATGTTAACCCTTGGTTTGTCGGGGCTGCGCGGACGCTTTGCGCACTCGTGTCATGGCTACTTCTGGGTGGTCCGTAATCTGACACCAGAGCGTATTATAATATCTGCGCCCAAGTGGGCCACTTGAGATTATAAATACTATACGTGTTTAGTTTTGTATCGGAGATGTTTACAAAACATATACCGTTGGAATCTGAATCAGACAAGCTAGCTTCGTACAAATAGATAAAGGGTTATCAAGATACTTAGGAAGTTGTAAAAATATGTAAAACCCATCCCCAGGTAATTATAAATATTCGACTCGTGACTTTCCGCATCCTGTTTTCATGACTTAGTTCTTCTTTCGAGGTCGAAGTTAGAGTCGGGTTGATCCGAAGCATGAATATGAATTGAACCTTGAGAGAGCACATAGGTATCCATAACCAGATTGTTCTCTCGTGGCATTATATTATATTAGTACCTTTTTAGTAGGGTCATCAACCTATCATGATAATGAGACCCTGTGGAACAATCACTAATATCTAATTTCGGGTATAGATTGGTGAAACGTAACACAAATGAGCCGTACAAATTTTAAAATTTGCAGTGTAACATGAAATGTGCATCGAGGCGCGTTACGTTTCACCAATCCACTGGCACTAAGAAGCCGACTTAGCAAGCCCCTTCGTGGTTGGTGATCCAACTAAAACATACCGCGATCAGCAATCCGTTTGGCCTGGATCTGATAGGTAATATGTTTTTGGAACATGACATGATTATGGCAATGTCCCTTGGGAATAGCTGTCTCGTAAGGTAAGCTACAGTAGTAGAAGTTTGTGAGTTCTTTAATATTTTTGGATTTAAAATTAGTATAATTATCATACATACCCATCAATGGTTGTTGTAGAATTTTGTTGGCTATAGACATAACCTGACCGGGTGAATTCTGACATGTCCCTGCAATTGTTTTAAATCTAATAATGATTTGTTCAACATGGTAGCATACAAGCATACCGATACAAATATACATAGACAAGAAATCATAAAAGAATCTATAAAAGCATCCCAGCGCTCTATATCTTTTGTAAAACTGATGTAATTCAGACTTGCCTGGTGCGTGCGTGCCATCAATTGCTGCATTGCCACATTTAATAAGGAATAAGCACCCATAAAGCTAATATATTGCGTATAAGGGAGGCCAAGGGATGGGAAATGAAAAAGTTTCGATTGTTTTACCAATTCCGTTTTATTTTTAGGCTTACACATTCTTGTATATTAACATTACTGATAGCTAGCATCACTAAATACAGTGGAGTAATTATAGTTATTCATTTATTAGATAGTTCGATTTCACGTTATATTTGAAGAAATAAAAAAAACTCCTATTTGATTTCAAAATAAAAATCTAAAAATTACGTAATCAATAAAATCTTGAAATAAAGCCTTAAAACGTCTAACAAAATAAAAATTTACAAAAAAAAATATTATGATTGTAAAATATCGTTGTATCCCTCGGGAATGCCTAATCTAATAAAACGCTACAAAAATATTTCACAGAATAAAACTTATATAACATAAGAAAAATATACATTTCTAAAACTAATAAATTGAGAATGAAATAAGTGTTAAAAATGCCGATGAAGGGGAATGCAGGATATTTGAGGAATGTAACATATAAAGCTACACATTATTATGTATATATTTCTGTAATGGCGTTTCATATTAAGATTATCACATAAACAATTCCACATACACATTTATTGCCAATTCCCACACATAATAAGCGATTAATATCTTATACATTAGGACGAACTCAACGGTAGACAGACAACCCAAACATAGAGAGATATGGTTAAATAAAAATAATACATTCTTTTAAGAATGTCAACGTGTTTTTGGAAGCCAAACGAATTAAACAGAATATTTTAATGCCTATATGTTTCTCTTAACGTATCAATTCTCGGCTCAGTTAAGTACCCCAAAATCGGTTTACATGTACGTAAAACTAGTTTTTTTTATATATATAAAACACAATGTTACTTCAGTACATACAACCGCCATTTCGTACTATCATAAACTCAATATACGATTCGTTGTAAAAATGTATAAAAACATCGACGTGTAGATAATACTAATCATTCATAAGTACGATTCATTTAAGCCGTTAAAATGTTCGGTTTTATGTTAAAATACGTCATTAAATATTACGTAATTGATTTATAACAGACGCTTTGTCTGATATACTTAATAAGTTACACTTAATATAATGCTTAGGTCACGTACACAAATATTATTTATATTATTGAAAGTAGCACGAAATTGTGGATACTAAATATGAGAAGGATTATTTATATTTTAGCTATATTATTTATTAATATTACAGCAATAATGTCTTCCTGTATATTGAGGAAAAGCAAGCTTATGTTATATCTAAACAGCTTACATGACAAAATATAACTTAATGATATTTTTTTTAAATACATATTTAGTATCCGCGGCTTCGTGCTCCCACCTATCTAGCGACACATACCCAGACATGACGACACAAATCTTGTATAATTTGGAATGTAGTACATACTCAGTCGATTAAATGCTAATCGCTTTGGTAGCGATCGTAATCTTTCGTTAAAACTGTGGAAGGGACAAAATTCTTGACATAATATATTAGCAGGGGTGCATACATCCAACTTCTTTTATCGCTTTTATTTTGGTTTAAAAATCGATTAAACCAAGTCATGTGACTCGATCGATTGAACGAGTGTGTCCCAGCTTTGGTTTTGAATATAAGTTTTAAAGTAGGCAGCTAAGCTCATAAGCCAATCCAATATAATCTTAGGTTAAGTCGGATTCGCTGCCTTATATATTTTTTATGTAGCTAAATAACTGTAAATAAAATTCTTATTTTTATATAGAGAACTGTATTCACTTCCGTTGTACCAGTAGGTGGGTATCGTAATTATTTCGTTTAAAATTAAATGGCTGTATAATTGAAATACAGACATTTAAAAACCTTTATAGGCCTCTTACACTTATTAGTCACAAGTTATGTCTTATTGAGATAAAACCCATACTACTCGAGTATGGGAACAAAGTACGTCTTTATTGTGACGTGTGGTGACTTCTATAACTAATTTATGTTGCACTGTGTCGAATATTGTTAAAAACATTTTTTTATTGTGTGAATTATAAAATTCCTTAATTATTTGACTGTGACTTTTCATAAAATGCCTTGTAATTTTTATATATCAGTACTAAAAAGCTTATCAACAGGAAAAACAAAAAATATTCAAATTATCCCATCTAAAAACCTTTTAAAACATCCATAAACCAACAAAAACCAACTGACAACACATGGACAATTCAAAATGTAAATATGAACCCTCTTTACGAACTGGAAACATTGACAATATAAAAACAACATCCAACTCTATGGCAGAATACAAAATCAATAAATTATCAATAGATTTTATAAACTTACAGAGAGAAACATCAAACGAAAACTAGTAGCTTACGATTTTAAACAAAGATGGCTGAAAAATAATAATAAAAAAATACTTTTTAAATAAATTAGCTACTGTTTTGTATATGAATGTCAATATTCCCAGCCACCAGCAAGACGACACAGTACGACTCTTACATCACAATATATCTATATTTTACTACATACAGTCGGAGATTGGGAACCTGATTTTTAAAATTCACTTATATGTCATTGAAATAGCAAAGCATTGTATTTCATTTAGCTCAGCTTATTCCTTGTCAATGGTAAGACTAAGCAGACCAGTTTATTACCAGGAGCCACACTATGTCAAGTTCGAAATATCATGGTGTGTGAGAGAGATGAAGCTACAAAGGACGAATAGCACTCTCTATCTCGCTTTCACAATGGACCAGTCGATCTATTTAGTAAAAATCTCACCGTGAGCTATCACTATTGCTTGTCAAGCTTAGTTTCAATACTAATAGGGTTCAAAATGGCGACGACAAAACAGTACTACCAATCGCGTCAAATTATAATGAACGCGCTGTGTAGTGCGTTTCATCAAATAGTTCCTATGCCGTAATGTTGGCTCCCCTGTTGTAGCAAGAATACGCTACGGCGCTACCTAATAGGTCCGTTTTTGAAGTTTAACAGTAGAGCCAACATTACGACTTAGTAACTATGAGATGAAACGCACTATAGGTGAAGCGAACTGTCAATAGTGTCAATCCTTAGCATCAGTTTGAATGACAGCTCACTTCACTTAAGTTTTCGCGGATTTACGAAAAAAACTGGCAGGTCGTGTCATAGTAAAACGGAACTTAGGACCAAAAAATAGAGTCCTTTTTCCCCAATTCCCACCTGTATGTAGCAGATAAGTATACAAAGTTGTCTAAAATCTTACGCCTTGACGGGCGCGTCCATGGCAGGGATGTAGTCAAGCGCCATGAGACAGGCGAACACTGTCATGATCATCTTCGGTTTACGCTCCGTGATGTCCTCGGGCAGGGCGTACACGCGAGCGCCGCAACGACGCGCCATTGAAATCGCGTATTTCGCGTTGGCTAGGTTCTCCTGTGGACATAAAGGTTTTGATTAATGTGCGTTCGCGATTTAGTTTCCAAACATGTAAACAAATACGAGTTTTAGGAAAAACAACTGTAATACCAACACGTAAGGTTCAGTTTTCGCTACAAATTCATATTATTAAATAATTTTTTTCAACAGTACTAGTCAATCTAAAATCAACTTATTGTACACCTTCAAAAAGTTGATGTTTGTTTAAGTGGAAATAACATCAATTGGAAACAAGGATTTGAATAGATCTTAGTATTGGTTTGTTACAAACGAATTTTTTTTTGGTCGAAATGGAGTTAAAAATACGAGACGTACGTTAATCCCTAACTTTCGTAAGGGCAAGGCCCATTCCTCACTGGTCGGTACGTCATCGTTTCGGTATAATACCGAATCAATACCGCACTGATTTTGTTTCCCCTTTTTTCGGTGCGGTATCGTTTCGGTATAATGGTCAACTCCTGTGCCAAATTTCATTCTAATCCGTTTAGCCGTTTTAGCGTGAAACCGTAACAAACAAACTCACTTTATAATATTACTAGCTGATGACCGCTGCTTCGCCCGCGTGGATGTCGGTTATACCGTTATAATATACTAAAACCTTCCTCGAGAACCACTCTAAACAGCATGAAAATAGGTGCAGTAGTTTTTGATTTAATCGCGAACAGGACGACAGACGCGGCGGAGGACTTTGTTTTATAAAAATGTAAGGATATATCAGGCGCTCGGTAAGCTTTCGTTACCGAGTATACCGATCCCGCACCGCTGACGAACCGACCAGTGAGGAAAGGGCCTTAGTAAGCTTTTTAATCAGAAACGACGGAAGAAAGATAATAGTTTGTGAATTTGTTAAAAATCAAATCAAATCTCACCTCCAATTTGCCTCCAGGCAGTACAAGGTCGTAGTTGATGGAGCCGGGCTTGATGGCGTCGATCAGGTCAATCACCACCTTGCCATCAGCCAACACCTCGTCCTGGAATACAACAATACATTATTATTTATTACGTAATAATATTATTACCCGACTACGGCTATGTTCATCTGTTCCATCATAACTTCTAAACTAACTATCATAATTTCACAAATGAGGTATCGCTGGACGCGTTGATCGGCCGCTGGTTATAGGCTATGTGAAGTGATATTAAATTGGATATAGCGCCCTCTAGAGGACATAGTCGTGAACTAAAAAAATATATTTTTAAATGATACTACGACTGATCCAAAAATTTATTTGAATGCGTGAATATTGTACGTAGTCATAATTACATACATACATAAAGCCTTTTTCCATGGGGGTAGGTAGAAACTACAGAACGCGACTTTTTACCACCGATTATATTAAAATGTGAATTATGATAATTATTAAAATGTATTTGCTATTGGATCATCGCAGTCAGTCTTGACGTTTTGTTATTTAACGAAAGAATGCCCTACAAGTAAAAATATTGAAAACTCATTAAGTCATCGAAGTATAAAACAGAATGTTAATGTTCGAAATAATAAGTATCGTACCTGGAAACTCCTGATAGCGGATGTCTTGCCAGCATTGCTGAGCTTGTTGTTGACCCATTGCACGATCTCCTTCTCAATGATAGGGTTGCCAGTGTTCGCCAGTCGTGTCAGTACCGACAGCGTGTACGCGCGCATAAGTTGCCAGATCAGCGCTGTAATAAACAATATTACAGATTAGAAAGATGCATATTATAGGAAATCAAGGAATTCAACATAGGTTAGCCAAAGTGGCTTCATTCGACTGTGCTACACAGTATAGCATGCGAAAGGTACAAGTTGCGCAGGCGCAACCTTTAATTATATCGTATAAATAACTAGGTCGATAAACCTTGTAAAAATTGAGATGTGACTATGTTATTTTTTATCCCATTATCATTTATTGAGGTCTGTGAAGTTTCGCTAATTAAATAAATTTGATCACGTATACTATATATTTTCTTCTCTATTTACCTAGCGTCAGCGTGGCGTTGCCCTCGTTGATGTCTGCGCCCGCGATGCCGACGAGCGAGAAGCCCAGCTGTCTGCCGAGCTCCACGGCGTAGTTGCAGTTCTCCAGGCGCTCCATGAACTTGCGCAGCTTTGAGAATTGGCGGTGCACCTGTAAACACAAGTTAGATTATTAATTATGACGATTCAATTTTATTAGTATGTAGGATGCTAGAGAAACACGTAGTTCACAAGCATGCTGAAGGAAAAATATATTAGACAGGATGCATCTAGAAACTGCCTTCTCGCTGATCTGATTATAATGATTAATGATTTGACTACAGAGCGCCTAACCTTATCCCAGCTGTGTTGGGGTCGGCTTCCAGTCTAACCGGATTCAGCTGGATACCAGTATTTTACATGGAGCGACTGCCTATCTGACCTCCACAAGTAACACGATACCCCGTTGTAAGACTCGTCAGACTTTCGGGCTTCTGAATACCCGTAACGACTGTCAAAAATCTACGAATGACAGCCGAGACCAACGGCTTAACGTGCTTTCCGAGGCGCAGAGGGTTCTCGGTATGTTATGGACGGTAACCCATCCACGGGCCAACTTCGGCAAGCGTCGCTTAACCTTGAAGAACGACCCATGCGGTGTTGTTATTATTTAGGCACGATCCTCTCGTTGCATTAAAATATATTATTATATAGAAATTTTACCTTCTTCCAGTTAACGATGCCAGGTTTGATGATGTCGTAGAGCTGGAAGATGACCAGGCCATCGGTGAGGTCCGAGTACAGCCAGTTGACGTGCGGCGCTACGCCCATTGAGTTCATCCAGTTACGGTACGCTGTGGATAGGAAGTAATTGTTTACATCTGGATGCTATTTCAACTGAAAATGAGCTATTTAACCACCAAAAAGGATGTCCTAATACGTTCCAAGAGGAATAGATAAACGCTGACGAAAGTGCCATACATATTGATACAAGTATACAAGATTTGTCTTACAGTCCGGGTGTCGAGAGAATTCGTTCCTGACAGCTGTCAATTGGACAATCTCTAGTAGTAATAAGGATCAAATTCGCAAATAACATTATATTCGTTAGTATGCGACTGACAGGTGTTACGCATTCTCTCGACCGGACCTTAGTTATTTGCATTAGTAAAATATATTATAGTTAGTTAATCGATGTGGACGTTATTCTACATACAGGGTATAAAAAGACCGATCATAGAGCCGTCAACTACGCATTCTGTACACCAAATTAAGTAACATTGACCAAAAATAATTGCTGGGAAACAACCTTTCTTTTTGGTGTGAAAAATCGCTGTTTACGGTAGTGCGCAACGTCTCGCACGCAAAACATTGTGTTTATGGGTGCATGCAACGGTTCATTCAGGGTTCGTGGGGGTATTTAAAGTTTAAATTATAACATTTAAAACTTGCTTTCTTTAAAAAAAAACGTCCGAAAACGTGACCTTGATCTTCAATATCTCCGTAACCAGAAGGTTCCCAAGTATGGTACAGAACAAAAAAAATACCACAGTGAAGGGAATAATAACAAGTGACTTTAGGCTTCGTTAAGCGTCGTTTTACATCCGTTATATTATATCCCCCTATCTTGTGATTGCCCTCTAGATTTCTTTTAAATGATAAATGATTTTATTTCTGTAAGTAGGTTTGTACAAACACTTTTACACGTCAATAACATTTTTAAAACTAGATGAGGTCGGCGTTTCCTATCTGACTACTCTGAGAAGAAAGGCCGAAACAAACTCACGAGGTCAGTCTCTTTTAAAGTCCAGACCTAATCTTGGTCAGATTATGTGAAGACCATGTTGATTGTTGTCTGGAATGGTCTTTTGAGGAAAGAACCACACAGATTGCGTGGACCTGTCCGGTCAGTCCACGCATTTGTCAGTATATCGTAAACACATGAATATCGCACAAGTTGTTAGTTGGTTCCCTAAACAAATAACAGTTGAATGATTGTACGTTACCATTGCGCTTCAAACAAACACGAGCGGGTAGATTTCGCCACATAACTGCTAATGATAGAATTTATAACCGTTCCTCGACACACACGGATCACAGGGTTATCATTATAAGAACCGCACTATATTTATTACTCATTACTAAATGTACCGACTATTAAACTAATCACTAAACTGGTGTAAATACGCACAATCAACCACTTCTAAAATGTGTGGTAAATAGTCACTTATTACTTAACGTTTATAAACCCCAATGAGCGTTCGTTCTGAAAGTTGGCAACGTCGCAAATAACTGTCAAATATTTACAAGTTTTGATTGATTTGGCTACATTACTGTATGGAAATATGGAATATCACTAACTAGTGACCTGAAATATGAATACTGAATTGTAATTGATGTTAACCATTTTAGGTGTCAAAAGGGCATTTGGAAAGTTTCCATATACTTTTATTTACATCTAAAACTAAATTCAGTGTTACAAATATTGATTATGAAATGCAGTAATTACTATTACTGCATTTCATAATCAATATGTTAGTTCACTAGTTAGCCATATTTCATATTTCCATACAGTTATATTGCCAAATTAATCAAAACACCATAATATTTGACAGCTGTTTGCGTCGTTGCCCACTTTCAGAATGAACTCTTTTAACAAAGTATTTATATCGTTGCGATACTTCTTAGTGCAAATGTTGCCAGTGATGTGCGGTTGACTGTACGGATAAATGAGCTTTGCACCCGAATATAAAATCCCGACCGGAAGTTACAACCAAATCACTAAACTGACAGTTGACCAAATAAAAATAAAACTTTTAATTTCAACGTGTAAAAGTAGTTTTCCGCGTATTACTTCTAATTTAACTTCCGTAATCCGGCTCGAAGGACTAATAACGGAAAGGCAGAATGAAGGAATGATAATTATATTATTCAGATAGCCATTCAGGCGGAAACAATAGGTTCTAATCATTTACTATTTTATTATTTTCTTCAAAAGACTATTGTGAAGTATCAGAGCCAGTGACCTCACGCTAATGTGCCAAACATAATATTTATAACAATAATAGAATAAGACCCTTTTAGTGCATTGCCTTATCGCATTATTAGCCTGGGGCACACCGATGACACAATCACTACAGTCCCCGCGTTAAGAACTGAGTCGTCGGGCCATTAAGACTATTAAGAGGAAATAGGGTCGGTCTTTTTCTCCATACAAAAAGTCATAAGTCGAGGTTCGGTGTACTGTGCCTCTATGTTTGTCTTTTTCATTTATAGTTGTCTAATGTGTAATGTCTAAACAGCCAATTTTGAGCATTTTCTGAGGGTTTTAGTGCTTCTACAGATAATGTATCATTAAAACGGAAAACATAGGGGCACAGTAAATATCCTTCTTATTCAATTTATAAAATATCTTTCAAATTGGTCCAATATTGGACGAGGAAATAGACGAGAGCCGAACCTCGAATTATGACTTTTTGTATGGAGAAAAAGACCGACCCTATTTCCTCTTAATCGTTGTTGTTAGTCTGTGTCGCTCGCACTTATGGAGCAGGTAACAAACTATCGATAAGACGCACGGCGTAGTACATTTCTTTTTGCTATTGACTTTTAGGGCCCGACGACTCGGTTCATGATGCAAGTACTGTAGACGTCCGTAAATATTATTTTTCTATGATCGCATCCAAACTTGTATTTAACAAGTAAAACATAATTTCACAAAAACTTAATTACGTATTCTTACTAAAGTTAGTGAATACTCTCGCCGTCGAAATTCTTGATGCATGCAAAATGAATAACTTTTAGTTTTCGTGTTACGGTGGTTTAGTTTCTAGTAAATATATATTATAATGAAGTAAGTTGAAAGAACTTATGATACGATTTTCAGAGCAATATATTTTTGAAGGTTACGAAGATACCAGTAATTCCCAACTGATTTTATACATTCAACTGGGTGGGATCCACTGGATTTTTCGTATATTTAAGATCGATGCCCAAACTTACTAAGAAAAGATCACAGTCTACGGCGAACAAAAATATTTGTCAGTTTTTGACATTAATAATGGTTGTTACGAAAAAGAAGCGAACTCACATTTGAAACCTATTACTTTCTTTTTTTGGAAACTCCAGACGTGGTCAATGTGGTAGTTGCGTAACACACATAAAATGACATTTGATCGCAATGGTTTTCATTTTGACAGTTCACCCACGTCCATTACATTATTTACGTTGTCAAGCAGACGAATTTTTCAAACCCACGACGCAATGGATTAACAATTTACTTCAAAACTCTCGATAGTGATTCAAAATGTGTTAAGCGGTTGGAAAGATCTCATGATAGTTAATTGATTTAGGCGTGACTTTGCGGAAATCGTGGAGGTAGATATATTTAGTAACCTATTCCGCTTAATTACTCCTCAAGAGTCAAAAACCCTGTCAGGTGTTGCACTAGTCAATCGTCATCTTGAGGATGCCTCGTTGAGCGACGATTGACTAGTCGCGAACCCGATCACGACGTGTTGGCACGCCGAGCGCTGGACGCAGAGTGGCGCAGTTTTTCACTCTGCGTCCAGCGCTCCGAGAAGAAGAATAGAAGGGAAATGTAATGGATAATTCCAACGTTGTACTCACTCTTCTCCTCCCTGGTCTCGTCCAGCTGGTGCAGTTCTTCGGTATCAGCCGTCCGCTGCAGGCCAGGATGTTGGTTGAACAGGTTGGCCACGAACGCCAAGTTAAGCTTGTATACACCGCCTACAACGTCTGCTGGAGTGACGAAGGCGCGACAACGGAGTTTGGCGGCCTGTTGTAACATAAGTTCCGCTCGGCGGAGGAGGTCGGATTCCTGGAGAGAGAAAATTTAGGTTGAAAAGTCAGATATGAATGTCGAGATATAAAATAAAAAAAAACAATCAATCTGCCTAGCCTTTTCCCAACTATGTTGGAGTCGGCTTCCAGTCTAACCGGATGCAGCTGAATACCTCTATTTTACATGGAGCGACTGTCTATCTGACCTCCACAACCCAGTAACTGGGTAATACGATTGGCTTATCTACTGGTTGTTAGACTTTCGGGCTTCTTCGACCCGTAACGACTGTCAAAGATCCACGAATGACAGCCGGGACCAACGGCTTAATGTGCTTTCCAAGGCACGGAGGAGTCTCGATATGTAAAGATGGTGACCAACCCCGGCAAGCGTAGCTTAACCTGATGGATCGACCCGTGCGGCTGTTATTACTAAGCCATGAGCTCCTCACGAGCATAAAACGTCATAATGGACAGTATATAAAGTATCCCAACTACACTAGTACCTATCTACGCTTTTCTGACATGCGTTAATTGGAAAATCTTTTGACCAAAGCATAACCTATCTCGTATAAACAAGTTCCTCTACTACATACCCTCATGGCGTCCAGCGTGACGCCGGCGTCGCTGGGCGCGATCTGCTTCATGAGGTAGGAGTAGATCTCGGAGTCGGCCACGTCCTGCTGGAAGTTGGTGCAGCGCCGCGTCACGCCGGCGCTCTGCAGCTGGTGGTTCACCCATCGCAGGAGGATGGCTTCTGGTGATAGCGCGAGGAGGTCTTCGATGCGTTCCTGTAAGATTGAGGGTGATAGTAGGTTTTATTAAGTAACTTAACACTTAACTAACTTTACTTTACCTAACTAATTTTAACACTAACTTAACTAACTACTTAGATAACTTTTTTTTAATGTAGTGAATGTGTTACTAGTAAATTAATAATTGTATCCAGTCTGATTCCAAAATCAGAATCAGAATCAGAAATCATTTATTTGCAAAGAATGTAGGTAACATTGTTTTGGTGGTGTAAACAAAATAAAAACACAAGGATCCAGTACATTCTACCAAATGGCATGCAACATTACGCATTAAAATAATCATAATTATTACAAATCTATATGTCAGGTAATCAATTTTTAATGTATTTTCTTGAAATTTAAACTCACTGACAAAATAATAGTCATAGTAAATACAATTAGAATAAAACAAACTTAATAAATTGAAATATTATTGAGAAATTAATGTCATATGGTGATGTCATTTAAAAACTCACTGACAGCGTAATAGCATTTTTCAACTAGTAGTTTCGTTAATTTCTTTTTGAAAGAATGAGATGTATCATTTTTAATGTCATTAGGTATTTTATTGTAAATAACTGGTCCCATATGCATAATATTCTTTCTTAATAATGCTGTTTTGAAATTGCCAGTATGTAATAGACCTTTGTATTGGGATCTCAGTAATGCCGGTCTTGAAGAATGATTTATCATTGTCTCAAAAAGATTTCGGTTCATTTGAACAAATAATGCTACCTCCAGAATATAAAGCGATGGAAAGGTTAATAATTTTAGGGATTTAAACATAGGAATACAGCTGTCTGTTGAATTAATGCCGGTCATTGATCTGATGCAATATTTTTGGGCCTTGAATACCCTTTCTCTTTCACTGCAGTTCCCCCAAAATACTACTCCGTATCTTAAGATAGAGGCAACCAGACCAAACTTCTGAACATGGCACAATTCCATCAAGGTTTGGTTTAGAGGTTCTACACAAGAAGACGCAAAATGCAAGTAAATTGATGAATTTATTTTATAAACGTTCTAGGAATATGAGATTTTTTGCATTTTCTTCCCCCTCTTCATTGTAAGAACAGGTAATGCAGATCATTGCACGTAAAAGTTCAGACTCACTTACTATTTTTTGCCTTACAACCTAGTGGGGTTTAGACATCAACATGGCACATAGCAGTGGGGTAACTGGAAAAATATGTCAGTTAGGGTCAGTTCACACCGAGACGCGAACGCGCCGACGCACACTTTTTGTGATCCGATACAATATCGAATTTATTTACTACACAATAAGGTCAATCCTCGCATTGAAATTATACCTTATCGTGAAGAAAACAAGTTCGACAAAGTGCGTGCAGCGTCACGTCGCTTCACGTCGCGGTCTGAGCTGAACCTTAGGCTGTTGCAACTGGATATTTTCCCATTAACTCCAAGGCAGTAGAGTCTATTTTGCAATAACTGCAAGTGTTGGTACTAACCTCGTCATTGAGCAGCTCAGTGAGACCGGGGCAGTGTTCCAGTGTGATCTGGTTGAACAGACCGATGCGGATGATCTGCCACAGGAGACCCAGCACCAAGTGAGGTTTACCTGCAAAATTATAGAGAAAATAAGTAAAAAAAAGCTTAAGATGCCAAAAATAAGAATTAAGATGAGCATTAGAAATGTTACTGTGTATAATTGTGTATTGACTATATTAAAGTTAAAAACTAGTGCGAGTTGGACTCGCGCACGAAGGGTTCCGTACCATTATCTCGGCAAAAAAATCAATCACGTTTGTTGTATGGGAGCCCCCTTAAATGCTGTTATTTGTTGTTATAGCGGCAGGAGAAATACATCATCTGTAAAAATTTCAACTGTCTCACTATCACAGTTCATGAGATACAGCCTGGTGATAGACGGACAGACAGACGGACGGACAGCGGAGTCTTAGTAATAGGGTCCCATTTTACCCTTTGGGTACGGAACCCTAAAAACAATTTAAAAAAAAATCAAGTAATAAAAACTAAAACCCAACTACGACTTAAAAGGTATAAACAAGACACCACAGACAAACAAATTAAAAATCCGGAGTCACACGTAATCTGTTCGATTTATGCCCTAACACGTGTGACTCCGGATTTTTAATTTGTCTGTCTGTGGTGTCTTGTTTATACCTTTTAAGTCGTAGTTGGGTTTTAGTTTTTATAACTTGATTTTTTTTTAAATTGTTTTGGGGTTATAATATAAATATTTTTGAAATGTGCTCATTAAGCCCTTTCATTTGATACCCAACATGGTACGATTAAACCATATTTTTTTTTAAGTTCCTTACTTTATGTCCTCTAGAGGGCGCCATTTTAAATTTAATGTGACTTACTCACATAGCCTATAACCAGCGGACAATCACGACGCTTCTAACGATACCTCATTTGTCAAATTGTGATAAGTGGTTTAGAAGATAGGAGGGAACAGATGAACATACATACCGGTCAAAATCATAACCCTCCTTTTTTCTTCGCCGTAGTCGGGTAAAAAGAACACGTTTCTGTCTGAATCTTAGATAATGCACTTGTTCAGTCTCAATTTGAAATGTTGCTTAATTTTGTGCGCAGGTGCGCGCCCATACTGCGTAGGTCTTTTGACGAAGCATGACCTGCATGGTGGATGCCTATGTTCAGCAGACAGGTCTTGGATGAAAAAGGCCCATTTTGACATTTGTCAAGTAAAGTGTGTGTATGTTACCTTTAGCCAAGTCGTGCGCGTCAATGTTGACGATGTTGCAGCCGATGGCTTGCGAGGAGACCAGCGCCAGTGTCAGGTTCTCGTGTTTAGTGTAGAGGGTTAAGTTCTTCTTGTTGATCGCTCGCTCATCTATCGTGTCTGGACATGAGTGGTTTATCACTTTGCTGTAATTGAAAAATAGTGTCAGTTAGTTTGGGGTACTGAAATACTGATTAACATCAACATCATAAAATACAATGTTTTTTTTCATAAAAACCCTGTAAGAACACGTTCTGCGGAGGGCTGTGTTTTTTATGACTCTTGAAGAATAGTTCAGCGGAATAGGTAACTAAATGTGGACTTTAAAAGAGACTGTGACCTCTGAGTTTGTTTCGGCCTTTCTTCTCAGAGTAGTCAGATAGGAAGCGCCGACCTCATCTAGCTTATTTTTACAACTTTTTAATATGACGTGTAAAAGTGATTCCAATATCCTATTTACAGAATAAACAATTTCATTTCATTTCAAATAATTATATCTACGTCTATTGTATTTTATAATGGATTTCCGCAAAATCACGCCTGAATCAATTAACTATCAACATCATGTAAAGCTGTACATCCAATACTCCACTCACCATAAAATAAGTCCGTCCTTCAGCTTCTCATACAGCTGCTTGCCCTCATGGTCTATCGGCAGCAGGTGCTTCAGGTCAGGGTCATGCTCCAGGTTGCTGTTGATCCAGCCGGAGAACGCCATCTGCTCCTCCAGACGGACTGAGTGAGTTGTGCCTGTGGAACGGTGGGGGAGTTACTTTATGATGTGGAGTAGTAGTTTAAACTAATCCTAACTATTCATACTAATATTATAAACTAGCTGCACCCCGCGGTTTCACCCGCGTAAGTCTCGATCCCGAGGGAATATCAGGATAAAAAGTAACCTATGTGTTAATCCAGGTTATAAACTATCTGTTTGCCAAATTTCATCCAAATCCATTCAGTAGTTTTTACGTGAAAGAGTAACAAACATCCATCCATCCATCCATACTTATTTCGCGTTTATAATATTAGTTAGAAGTTAGATTAGTTTCGTAAGTAACTCCGTCTGTATGTTACCTTTTCACGCCTAAACCACTGAACGGATTTCGACAAAATTTGGCAAGGAGATAGATGGCATTCTGGGGAAGGACATAGGCTATTTATCGACATACCACGCGAGCGAAGTCACGGGTGGTGGTATTATAAATGCGAAAGTGAGTTTGTTTGTTTACAGTTTCACGCTATAACGGCTGAACGCATGTAGATGAAATTTGGCACATGGTTAGACCATGACCTGGGTTAGGACATAGAAACATCAAGATATTCCCACGGGATCGAGGCTTATGCGGGTGAAACCGCGGGGCACAGCTAGTACTTAACATTATAAAGGTAAAATTAGTGAGATTGTATGTAGGGGGTAATCTTCGGAACTGCTGATCCGAAATTCATTCACTAATAAGAAGCTACACGATAAACGCCGAAATAACACGTTTATAGTATGGGGAGTCCCCATAAATACAAGAAAGGAGTTTTTTACGTGTCCTTGTGTGACTCTGACTCGCTCTTGGCCTGCTTTTTTCTCGTAAAATAATACACGGTCCCATAAAACATGCATAGGACATCAAAATAGCGTGTCTAATTGAAAATTCTAAACAGTGCACAAGTTCTTTAAAAATCATGTTATTGTCAGGTCATGCAACACCACATTATTAAGCTTTATTACTGAAGGAACAGCTCATGCAAACTTTATGACAGCTCGGAACATGAGGCGAGTCGGTGCGCAGTAACAACTTCATGTGTCAGCGGGGGTGAGGGGTGGGGTACTGCGCAGCGAGTAGCGCACTTCAGAGCCGCCATAAAGTCTGACGTGTCTTTAGGTACTATACGCTGATAAGCCCATGACTTATTTGTTTTTACATAATTTAAATAATATTGACATAGAAATATGGAGTTATTTTTATATAGGTTAAATATAATAGCCATTATTATTAAGAAATTATATTATTGTTTTATATTATTAGGTATTATTGTTTTAGGTTGAAGGTACTTTACTGTTATTTATAGTTTTCTATTGTTTATTGTTAACTGCCCTTTCTGTCTAGAATTATAAGATTTTTATATCAACCTCATTTATTAATTTATTTATTATAATAAATAGCTGCTGCCCGCGGCTTCGCTCCGTGGACCCTTATTCTTTTTTTCTAAAGTAGGCTATTTGCCAGTGAGTCCGGTCAAAATCGGTCCAGCCGTTTCGGAGATTAGCCGGAACAAACAGATACTGATACAGAAACGGAAACGGAAAATTAAAAGTAATGTTTTTTTTTTTGAATGAATGAAAATAGTTTATTTTGTTTCAAGCAAAGAATAGGTATACCATGTTGTGATTTTTTGTTAGATACTTTCATATACATTTAGTAAAAAGCTGTTATATGTAGCATTACAAACAGACACTTAAAGTTTACTTATTTGTATAAATTATTACCAAACGGACTCGAAACGACGAACTGTCTGAAATAAATATTTCTTTCTTTCTGCTTTTTAAGTCAACGTCAAAGAATTTATTTCAATTAGGCACATTAAAGGAACTTTTGAACATCAAAAACAAAGAAAAAGAACTGATTCTAATCGCTCCTTCCAAAAGGTAGTTTTCGTACGGAGAAGAATGGGCTGGAAACTCCACCGTTACTCTTTTAAAAATGTTTTACAATATTTTGTATACATCTATAATTATATGTGAAATATTCTATTCTATTTGATTAGACCAACTAAAGTATCCTTTATCCTTATCAAGATACCCATGGTACTTCTCTATTTACCAAAATATGGGAAGAATTTAAGTATTATCATCAATTCATCATACTACGTATACTGACCATCGCTAGACGCTTCACTCATGCCACCCAAGTGTTCCAAATTCTCTTTTTTACTGACTGCCTGTTTGAATGTGCTGGACACCTGAAATATAACATAATTACATTAATTACTACAAATAATTAATTAATAACACATAACATAATATCAGAGAGCAGAGGTGTACATTACATATTATAGAACACCCACATTTCGGCAGTTTTATTAAGTCTCATGTAATAGGGGTCGAGCCTATTGCCATAGGCATAGATATAGATGATAGGCACAGACCCTTTTTTTTTTTGAGTTTGGGAAGTCATCAAATGACTTCTCCCGCTCTGGGCGGAGCGGAAGGGCGTGTCAGACTTTTACTGACTAAAACCCACCCGTGTTCCTTCAGTTGCAGTTGCCTAAGTCCCGGTATCCCTTTCGGACTTTCCCGCAACAGGCATAGACCCTGGGCTGCTGAGAAATTCAAGACGGAAAACCCAATAATACTTAGGCTGAACCGGGAATCGAACCCAGGACGACATGCTCCTCAGTAGTGCTTGCGACCACTAGACCAACGAGACAGCTAATTATAAATAATTAATTATTATAATAATTGTAATCAATAATGTTCCACTGACTTATAGTGGCAAATGATGAGACAAACACCGACATGATTTGTGTTAAAAATACTAAGTGATTAGGTTATCACTAATAATTGTAGCAATGACGCATTTTGCTAGAATACTTGCAATCATCTTTGGACATAACTAATTACTATTGAGTTATTATTAGTAAAGTAGGAAAAGTGGCGCCTTGGAACCGTTAGGGGCGGGCCACACAGAATAACTCGGTACAGCAGAAGAACTCAGAAGATTCTGGTCAGAGAATGCAACACAGAGAGACGTGGAAACTATTCATTATCATCATCATCATCATTACAGCCGAAAGACGTCCACTGCTGGACATAGACCTCCCCCAAGCACCGCCACTTCGACCGTTTCTGTGCTTCTCGCATCCAGCGGATTCCTGAGGCCATCGGTCCATCTTGTGGTAGGCCTTCCAACGCTACGTCTTCCGGTACACGGTCGCCACTCCAGAACCTTTCGGCCTCATCGGCCATCTGTTCTGCGAGCAATATGCCCTGCCCACTGCCACTTAAGTGACAGAATCACTACATATTATAAAACAAAGTCTTCCGCCGCGTCTGTCTGTCTGTCTTTTCGCGATAAACTCAAAAATTACTGCACCGATTTTCATACTGTTTTCACCAATGGATAGTGGTTCTCGAGGAAGGTTTTAGTATATAATAACCGACATCCACGTGAGCGAAGCCGTGGGAATCACCTAGAAGGATGTTAAAAAAAAGTAAAAGTGTGGTATAGTTCTAGAGATTCATTCCTATCTGGGCATGATTGTGATGAATTACTCCAATAAAGCACGACCCTTTTCGAAGCAACATAATGACATTACAGACATACATTTCTAATTTATGTCTGTAATTTTTATGGTGTACATAATAAAGAGTATTCTATCTATCTATCTATAATGCACCGTCTTTTGGCTTCCAGAAGTAGAACAACATTGCTTTTATAAAGTTTTGCCTGTTAACCCGAAAACTTAGCTGTACTATAGGTAGGTACACAACCTATAGTACACCCACATTTCGCAGTGCAGTTATGTTTAATGCTAGGGCTACATTGTCGCGTTATAGCGAACTAAACCTAGCACGCTCTCTCGCTCGACATCTCGCTGAGCAACAGAGAGCGCGCAAAGTATATAGTTCGCGATAGCGCGACAATGTAGCCTCAGCATAAGTGCCATGTCCTATTACATGGGACTTAAACATAACTGCCGAGCCTATTGCCGGGCACAAATCCAGACCCCGGGCTACTACTGAGAAAATACAAATTAAGTATATAAAGTTTTACATTACATCACAATTCAATCAGATTCAGATTTATGATGCGATCAGCTGATCTCCCTTGCCTTCCCACATCACCATACAACGGTATTTAACATAAAATATTCATACATTAGATTACAATACGCTCCTACACTGTAGCCTGTAAAAAATATTATAAAGAACTGCGTCAAAAGACCAATGACCCGACGTTCCACAATTGCGATTTGCAAGCGAGTGTGATTATTACCAAGTAGATAGTATGTAGGTAGGTACAATAATTTCTTCTCACTTAGGGTTATGTTTTAAGGTCAAAGCTTCAGGGTAGTCCGCGAAATTCTAATTTTCTTACGTTTTTTGCAATTTGCAGGTCAGTATCAGGTTGTATGTTGATTAAAATATGATTCGTCATAACAAATATGGATTTATAGAATTATAATCATTACAATCAGCAATACAACTCCTTAAGTTCATATAAGTGCCAAATGTCCTGATTTCATGAAATAGTCATTCAATGCATTTATATGAACTAAGAGAGTTATATTGCTGATTCTAATGTATACATATAATTCTATAAATCAATATTTTAATCAACATACAACCTGATACTGACCTCCAAATTGCAAAAAACGTAACAAAATTTGAATTTCGTGGGCTACCTTGGCGCATCCTCCTTAGTGAATTTGTCTGTGACACATCATCTAAAGATTTTTCTAAGTGAAGAACAAGATAGCGGGATTTATTTCAATTAGGCACAAAAGGCACTTTTGAACGTCAAAAATAAATAAAAAGAATTGATTCTAGATGCCACTTCCAAAATGTAGTTTTCGTATGAAGAATGGGCAAGAAACTCCACCGTAAACTAACATCATCCCTGTTTTTCCCGAAGGGTTAGGCAGAGGTGTACCTATAGTACAACCACATGTCGCCAATTATGTTTCAAGTCCCATGTAATAGGGAGCGAGCCTACTGTCATCAACAGGGCACCAAATCAGACTCGGGCCTGGTACTGAGAAATCCCTGATTCATCAACAAGAGACAAAACCAGACTCGGGCCTGGTACTGAGAAATCCCTGATTCATCAACAAGAGACAAAACCAGACTCGGGCCTGGTACTGAGAAATCCCTGATTCATCAACAAGAGACAAAACCAGACTCGGGCCTGGTACTGAGAAATCCCTGATTCATCAACAAGAGACAAAACCAGACTCGGGCCTGGTACAGAGAAATCCCTGATTCATCAACAAGAGACAAAACCAGACTCGGGCCTGGTACTGAGAAATCCCTGATTCATCAACAAGAGACAAAACCAGACTCGGGCCTGGTACTGAGAAATCCCTGATTCATCAACAAGAGACAAAACCAGACTCGGGCCTGGTACAGAGAAATCCCTGATTCATCAACAAGAGACAAAACCAGACTCGGGCCTGGTACTGAGAAATCCCTGATTCATCAACAAGAGACAAAACCAGACTCGGGCCTGGTACAGAGAAATCCCTGATTCATCAACAAGAGACAAAACCAGACTCGGGCCTGGTACTGAGAAATCCCTGATTCATCAACAAGAGACAAAACCACACTCGGGCCTGGTACTGAGAAATTCCAATAACGAAAACCCAATAACTCTTTGCCCGACCATGGAATGGAACCCAGACCTCATGTTCAGCAGTAGCGCTTTGCAATCACTAGACCAACGCCCAACGAGCGCCGCAATGGTAATGGAATTTGGTACTTGAAAATTGTGGGTAAATATGCAATAGCAACAATTGCAGAATAAACTTTGCATTGAATAAACAGCTTCGGTTAATATGATAAGTTACTATAATAATATTGCCAAAGACCACTTGAAGTCTCGAGTGTTATATTTATTATGATTGTTCTCATTTGCCAATGCTGGAATTCACTATTGTGGCAAAGCATCTTTCCAAATACAGGCTACTAAAAAATTATTTATTAAAACATGATTCAAGCTTAAATACGTCAAATTACGTTAAATATGTAAAATACTGGTATTCAGCTGCATCCCCGGTTAGACTGGAAGCCGACCCCAACATAGTTGGGAAAAGGCTAGGCAGATGATGATTCAAGCTTAAATACGTCATCGTAATCAAAACACCTCCGACAAAGAGCAAACTAACTTATATCCAAAAAAAAAAAAAGTGCTAACATCTAAATCCGTCTAGCCATTTTAGCGTGAAAGTTTAACAAACAAATAAACAAACAAACTCACTTTCGCATTTATAATATTAGTTAGGATTGCATAGATAGTCAATAGAAACATTTAATTCCAATAGAATAATTTAATAGATTTTATTCTTAAAAATTCCCTACTATATTAGACTACAATGACATCTACCAACATATAACAACTTAAAATGTATTAGGTACACTTTCGGCCATTTAAACTGGGAACCCTACTATCCAGTGTCATCTATTTGACCCCAATCATTAGTGTTTATCACTTTATTGACCATCTCCGAGCTAATCTGTCCACATAAACAGTACTGATGGCTTGTCAATTTGTTTCTTTATGAGGCTAATAATAATATTGATTTGTTTAAAAACAGTCTTAAATTGAGTTAGTTGAATAAATTGAATTTGTTTTTATTTGAGGCAGGATGACAATAATTTATAGTTATGGTCGATTCGTTTATGTGCAACAGGATAACAGTTAAATTTTATTGATATGATTGAGGATAGCTTAAATAAATTGAAATGTGACAATATGTACTTTTTGGTTTTAGTAATTTTGGTCTTTGTTTAATACGAGCACTTTGCACGCGGCTACGCCCGCGTGGATGTCGGTTATCTTCTATCCATTGGTGAAAACAGCATGAAAATCGGTGCTGTAGTTTTTGAGTTTATCGCGAACAGACAGACGCGGCGGAAGACTCTCATGCATGATCCTTACATATTATATAAATAATTATCGTAATTCAAAATCTCAACAAAAATTCAAACAGTATCGTTTGGTGTGATGCCGGTCCGGAACAAACAATGGTTATGTTTGTTCCTTCACCACGCGCGACCCTAAAATAATACCATTTGGAGTCAGAAACCTTTGAATGTATCCCTACAAACACTAACTGAGGCGCAGTCAAATATAACCGAGCAGAGAACATTGTATATCTTATGATGAAAATATTGTAAAACATTTTTAAAAGAGTAACGGTGGACTTTCATGCCCATTCTTCTCCATACGAAAACTACCTTTTGGAAGGGGCAACTAAAATCAGTTTTTGACGTCCAAAAGTGCCTCATAAGTGTCTATTTGAAAAAAAGGATTTGACTTTGATGTGGTCTTTTGGATTTATTTATTTATTTATTTATTTGGTACACCAACAGCAGTACATACAAAAAAAATTAAATGGGAACAGTAAGATAAAAATATACTGGTATGAATGCCTATTATAGGTATACACAGCATTTGCCACAAGACAACATAGTAATAAAATAAAAATAAGTAAACAAAATACAAAATTACCTATATATTAATAAAAAAAAAAAATATATATATAAAACTTTGCCAGAAAAGGTAGAAGGAGAGAGAGATTTGGATTTTGACAATGGGCTTTGTTTGACTATCTCAGATATTGTCAAAAGAAAAATATGTAAGAAATTGGAAGTGGGATTGGATTGGGTTTTGTAGGATAGGCCAGAATCCCTACGCAACGATTTCCTGAAGAAAAATGTCGTTCGTTCGGCGACCCAGGGCTAGTAAACGCAGGCAAAATGAGTTGGAATTAACGTTGAACGTTTTTAATAGATTAGCCAGAAAAGGACAATAGATAGAGAAGTGTGGAAGATCACGAAGGAGGCCTTTATCCAGCAGTGAGATAGGATAGTAAAGGTTATAGGGTTACAACAGTAAGTTGTAACTAGAACTTTTGTATAGTCCACAGAACGTATAGATCCCTTTAGATATCTATGGAATAGTCAGTATAGTTACCTGTTGTGCCTTTAGATTGGTGATAAGCTCCTCGAACTCTACGAGGCTTATGGCGTTCTTCCGCGAGTCGCCGTTCATACTGCCGTTGACGCCGCGTTTGTTGTTGCCGTTGTCGTAGTACTCCTCGATCATACACCGCACCTGGAGAAGAATTTAATAATATATGTTACAAGAGAGAGTAGGTAAGTTTAATTTACCTTAATATACGTGACATTGTGGTGTACCAAAAGAGATCAACAGCTGTAGTCCTTATTTATTTATTAAAACTTCTTGCTCATCATACTTCATCCTTACCATAGACATGGCTGTATATGACATGATCATCTTTACAATTACGACAAATTCCTTTAAGTACAATATCTTGTAAATCACATAAATATGACACTTGTCTTAGATACGTAAGGAACTTTGCATGAGAATGTTTACTATAAAATCGCAGTATTGAATGATGTGAATTTACCTTCCATTGTGGAATTTTGTAACCGACGCTGTCGAGAGCTTCTTTTAACTCTTTCAAATCAATGTAGCCGCTGCTGTCTGTGTCCAACTGAAACAAGGAAAAAAACTAAATTAATTTTTGGTCATAATAATATGTTATGTTCGTGCCTACATAATTTTGTCCCGGAATGTAGGTATTTTTATACCAGACAAAAAACAATTAAATAGGAATAAATAAATATTGTTTTGTTGTTGTGTACATAAATATAAAGTTTAACTGTATGTACCTAAATAACTGAACGTCACTCTTGTTTTCAAGCGCATATTATTATTAATTAAATTACATACCAAAACACATAATTCTAAATTAACGGAGTGTGAAATTAATTACAAGTTTCGATCTTTACACTGTCGGCCAGAAAATTGTACACATTTTCTCGAGCTCGCGTAGTTTGCGTACGTTTAGCGTTGAAGGGAGGGGGAGGCCTGGGGTTGTCACGCGTAAACAAATTGTAATGCTTGTTTACCGGGTCTGTGCTGATTTAAAAATATGACACGGGAGTGCTAGCGTGTACGATGTTGACTTTATTCAAAACTTGGGGTCGCGGGGGGCGAGTTTATGTTTATTTTTGCTAAGGGGTTAAAATTTAAGGTAGGACTCGGTTTGTTTTACTTTACTACATTTACATTATTTTTAAAGCTAATATTTGCGTGTTTTCAGCAAATTCTCATAACTTTATGACAATTTAAGAATTTATGACTCTACATTATCTTGATTCTAAAATTATACTTCTGATAAATCAATTAACACCTACTGTTCAAGATAATCACCAGGATGATGACTTCATATGAATTAACTTGAATTTTATACAAAACGATCTGACTAACTTATTAAACACACATCATACTCTTTTATTTTGACAGCTCGAAGGCAAAAAGTGTGATTAACTTGGGTTTATTGACCTTGTGATCTTCTATTCTATCCCATGACCTTCATAACCATCAACCAATGTTAACTGCTGGACGAGACCTGTATAATATAATAATACACGATCATTTCTCATGCGGAAGTCGGAGGACATGGGTGTTTCAGCGTAGCTTGGGAGAGGTCTATCTGTCCAGCAGTGAACTGCGACAGGCTGAGTTGATTGATTGATTTCTCATAGTTAGCTAAAGCGACCCCATACGGCACTCTAAAGAAAAGGGCTCAACTTTCTTGCTGTAAAGGTCACCGCGTTTCTTTGCAAGAACCGACCATATGGCAACGAACTACTAAATCCAGCGAGTACAAATACAAATAAATAACTTTCCGGAGCGTAAAGCAAGGAATTATTGGCCTCGGCGAACCTTTTGTGGCTGTTTACAAGGCATACGTATTTATGGTAATGGAGATTCACTGCATGTATTTATTATTGCAGAACTCGTATAAACAGCTTTATAATAAAAAACAAGTTTGTTTATACCAAGAAGTCTGATATCCGTGGCGGGATATCTGCCTGGCTGTTGTGACGTAAGCATTGATTCTGATAAGGATCTCATATCATGGATTCCGTGATAAGAAATCGGCGATGACGGGTCTTTGAAGCAGTTATAGGTCGTGTAGTTTCGATATAACGATAGTACTAGTCGATTTTTTTATTTCTTATATCGGGTTTTTCATCCTGATAATCAAGATGTCTATAAAAAGAACCTTCAATTCCAGAAATCGTCAAACCATCGATAATGCCAAATTAAAGAATGACATAATGAACATCGCTCGTGGTTTTAGAATAACTACTAGACAATCAAACAATTGCATGTTTATTTAACAGCGCAGCGTGGCGATCCACAACCACATTAGTCACCAGTGATATAACTATTGTGATGAAAAGATTATAAGATGGAGTCATAGTTTCGTAAAAGCGTGATAACTGTGATAAGCGTTTAGAGGATTAGGGCAAGATAATGGGACATTTTGAGGATTATTTCGCGTGTCAACAGCTGTGTCTAAAAAGCGAGTAGATATTCGGTTCGTATGACTCTGAAACGGAGTCACTGACATACCTTAAAGAGTTAGCAAGTACCGGTGGGCCGGCAAGGTTTGTCGACGGATCGACTGCCGTTGGAACAAGCGCAGACGAGTAGGCATATCGTCAAGGGTAGCGTAGGACCCAGGTAGATGGACCGAAGACGTTAAAAAAGTGTCTGGGACTGACTAGATGCAACATGCGGAGAATCGGGTGTTGTAGCGCAGCTTGGGAGAGGCCCATGTCCAGCAATGGTCTGCGATTGCGGCTTGTTGTTAGATAAATTTAGGCATTACTAGCAAAAATCCAAATTTTCAGTACTTTCGCACAGAAAAATGGTAACTAGGAATATTGCCATTTATTTCCTAGAATTGTTGTTGTTGCTGCATATTAATTACGCAAATTTATATGCTACGTTTGCCATCTATTGTACTATTTAAGTCTGATCTTTCTTATTAAGTGTTATGTATCAACATTAAATTTTTCAATAGATGGTAAAATTATTACAATAGGACTGCTTATTATCCATATTGTTTTAAAATGCCTTAGTACAATTCTTTGGCTATTTATTTTATGAAAGAGTATCTATTTACTACTACTAACTATGGTAGCCTACTTCAACTGCCAAGTATTTTTATTAAATAGTTCATTTATTGCCTACACTATACAACAATGCAACTACAAAATGCAATATTTACCTCTTTCCGTATTACATCATAGTTTTTGTGTAGTATAATTAGTAACGGTAAGTTTTAATAGCGAGAATCAAATAAATAATGTTAATGCGTACACGCTCTGTTTCCGACGAAATGTGGAAGCAAGGTCAGCGTTACGTGTTTTAACGAAGACAGCATGTATGACCGTTGGAATATAAAGACATGTTTATTATATTTGCAGAAGTATTTGTATTCATAATGTAGGGACGTAGCAACGAGATGTAAAGGGACAATGTAATTATAAAATCACAGTCATTATCCTAATGAGTAGCTAATATTATAGCAGAAAACAAACAAAAATATGTATACCATCTCCATAATCAGTAATATAATTACTTATATTATACTTTTCTCGGTAAAATAAACATTCCAATAAAATCAATTTGCTGGACAGATAAGGATAAATAATAACTTTTCTTCACTTATCATTTTTTTACTGCAGACCTATCAAACATAATTTGTGAATATAATTTGATTAAAACAAACGTCATATGATAATGACTGTAATAAATTAATTTGACGGCAATCGTTCCAAAAAATGGTTACAAAACAATTATTTGGCGGTTCATTAATTAATTTGTTGAAGTCGATAACCCTGAGTGTTTAATTGAAAGTTGACCTGTGGCCCATTTTTTTTGGTCGGATGTGTAATTTGACACAGTTTGTCAAGTTGTCTATTAATTTTTGTAATTTTGTGTAAACATTAGAATTAATGAGTTTGGAGGTGTGACAGACATGAAAATATTAAATGAAATAAAAATATAACTCAGCAAATAAAGTAACTATAGTTAATATTCTTTAAATAAAAAATTAATGCCATCCGAAAACGTAGGAAATATTCTATTGAATTAAATTCCATGAAAGTTGTATCTAATCATATCAGTTTAATTTTTTGTGAATACTAGCGCGACTTATGATAATACTGCTGCCACAAATTACACATTATGTAGATTATTATCTTTATTTCATTTTTCATACTTATAAATTATATTTTTAAATATTAGACTACAAAATTATATAAAACATTTTAAAATATAAAAAATAGTAGCCCACCGGTATCGGGAACAGGGTCCAAGCTACCGGCGGTCAGGGCTCCAGAGAGAGGAACGTCCTAACGATGCGAGCCGTGTCCAGGAGTACAGCTTTCTGAATCAAGCCCTTAATCCAGCTGCCCAACGAGAGCCTCCTTAGGTGTTGGTCGAGGCTCTTGGCAATTAAGCCATTGGCTGATACGACTATCGGCACAATGATCGCAGAGTCCACATCCCACATGTCGACAACCTCGTGAGCCAAGTCAAGATACTTGATTTGTTTATCTTTCTCGGCCTTCACGAGGTTCCCGTCATGCGGGACTGTTATGTCAATGATCATTGCGCGCCGCTCTGTTCGATCCACCACCACTATATCAGGGGTGCGCCAAAGTTTACCTAAATTTACAACTCCGATAATTGGAAATCCGAAAATGTTCTTCCTAACATTTTTCATCCTAATAATCACAATTCCTAACTACTCTGTCTCTAATGTTCATAATTCCGAAGCATTCAATTTCATAATGTCAGTAGCAATAAACATCTATTATACTTTTATTTGTTTTCCTATATTTTCTCAACATAACCATCTTTTACACTATTATTCAAAGTCATATCTTTTTGTGTAGATTTCCTTTTATTCATAACTAGCTTTTGCCCGCGACTTCGTTCGCGTGGAATAGTGACTTCTGACAGATTTTTGGTTTTACCCGCATGGCGCATAGCTCCCGATCACGCGGGATCTCTTCCAAAATGAACGGAACCAATATTAAATTTACGAAACGGTCAATCCTCAATTCTACGACAGTACCGAAGCGCTCGGCCGATACCCATCCAAATGCGTGTAACGAAACCATAGCGCGATCTATTTCGATCCCAACGCCATCTATCGAGCATAGTGACAACTCGGATTATTTATCTATACTCCGTTCGGGCATTTTCTTTGTACTAAAAGTTTTATTATATTGATATTATTTGTTTCATACCTTTTTACTATTTATTTACTTTTTTCCGTGAATTAAAACAATAACATGAACCGAACTCGTGTAACGATCGACACCATTGCGCGATCACCAACTCGACATATAGTACTAATAGAATTATCTATACTCCGTTAGAGCATTTTCTATGTACTAAAAGTTGTATTATATTATATTTTTCATACCTTTTTATTATTTATTTACATTTTTCCGATGAATTTTCAGTACTGAATTGATGCCGACTCTTGACCAATAGATGGCGCTGTATGTCCGGAATAAATTTTATTTTTTATTTTATTTTTTGTAATAAAAACTATCCTATGTCCTTTCTCAAGTTCCAAACTATGACTGTACCAAAGGACATGACCAGTTCCTGCACTCGAATTCAGGAACTTGTGCAGGATTACAGTGTATACATTATGATTTAAAAATTAAGATCTAATTTATCATGGATAAATTATACCGAATAAAGCCAAGATTAAAATATCTGCAAAAACAGTAGTTTAATTGCTTCCGCTATTTTTTTAGAGTGCGTTTCATCCTATGCCGTAGTGTTGGTTCTCCTGTTGTATGACGAATTTTGTACGTTACGGCGCCACCTAATAGGTCCGTTGTTAAAGTGCCAACATTACGGCATAGGAACTTTATTGATGAAAAGCACTCTATAAGAACTTTCCGATTTTGACGTTCCATTGTATCCATAATCATCCGGTAACCATAATAAGCTAAACAGTATGGGGAAAAATAAAATAAGAACGAGTTATTTTCGATCAAGAGAATAAATGACATGGAATAATATATTATAATGCATGTTTTGTTTTTGATTAATTTGATTTATTTACATTTTATAATCTAAGTTTGCACGCCTACAGGTTAGGTTTTTATTGACATTTGGTGTAAAGGACTGTTATTTCTTTGACAATGCATCTGACATTAGTGGCGGGACCAAAGGCACAATGTAGGAATCTTTTTCATAAAATCCCCAATTAATCGATTAGAGATCATGAAATCGATTCACAAAAAAAATATTTTTGAAAAATATATCAATTCAAAAATATTAACTGTGTTTGATTAAAAATGTTTAACTGTGTTTGATTAATAATAACAAAACATAACATCACGCTTCTAATGCCTGAAGGGAGAGGTGTACTCAAACACCCTCATTTTGCTAGTTGTGTTGTAAGTCTCGTGCATTAGGGGCGAGCCTATTGCCATCAACCGGGCGCAAATCCGGACTCCACTTGCTACTGAGATATTCCAGATGAACAAACCCAATAACACTTTGCCTGACCAGGGAATCGCACCCAGGACCTAATGCTCAGGTGTAGCTGAGCATGAGGTCCTGGGTGCGATTCCCCGGCACAGCGCTACAGCGCTTGGGACCACTCGACCAACGAGGCAATCAAATGATTTCGATTTTAGTGTTTTAGGTTCGAGAAAAAATCGAGTATCATTTATCGATCTCAGATCGCCATTCACCATCCCTACCGATCCATCCGATCTTGGCGTCACGTTGTGTTTACATATTCGTTGTGTACTGTGAGATTATTGTGTTCTATTTCTAACGACCATTGCTATTATTTACGAACTGAGTTACGAACTGATAATTATCTTCAAAGCCTGATTACCATTGCTATATAAAAAGGATTCTTCGGTTTTGCTCTACGATTCGATTAAATGGATATTAAGATGAGATGCATAAACTGTGGTATATTTCGTAAGGCGGGTTCAAAGGTATATTATGTCAATGCTAACCTTACCCCTGCAAGCGAGACTTGCCCGGTGGTTGAATAATCAGGTATGTACTTAAACTACATTGGAACAATACCTACTATATAACAACAAGACTGCAGGTATAAAGTCTGACATAGCGGTTCGATTGCATGTGAGCCAGCAAAACTTAATAAAGCAGCGTTTATTTGGGGAAAGGGTGGCAATGCATCAGCAAAAACCCTGCTATGGGCGGCGGTGATTGCCTAATTCCCGTAACTAAAAACGTTCAAATTCAAGTCGCAATCTCATCTCAGCGACAATTATTGTCAAAAACTCGATTACCACAACGCCTAGCGCCATCTCATATCGAAAACCAGAGTTATTTAGTGAATACTTATCTTTATTTTTCTCAGTTTCCTGATCTTTTAGACTCGTGAAACTTTTTTGTCTGAAAACTGTAGAATACAACAATTGCAAAAATAAAACAATATTTGCTGCACATTGATTTCGACACCTATGCCGGCGCCCATAGTCCCACTGGTCATGTCATTTCACACAAATCGGTTCAGTAGTTTAGGCGTGAAGCAAAGACAGACAGACAGACAGACAGAAAGACAGACAGACAGACAGACAGAGTTACTTTCGCATTTATAATATTAGTTTGGATAATCAGTATTATATACATTAATTTTGCGTAAATATAAGGCTAAAAGAGTCTTGGTGTTTTTTGTCTCCGACTAACCGTTTGTCGTAAAAACGTTGTGGAAGGGGGAACCATAGGTTAGGTTAGGTTAGAACTGTGACCAACTACGCACGAGCCGAGCGAGCGAAGCGAGCGTGCCGCGGCAGCGGCCGACGAAGTGCCAGAACCGAATCGGTCCTAGACGACACTCTGACCTTCTGAATCATCATCATCATCTGCCTAGCCTTTTCCCAACTATGTTGGGGTCGGCTTCCAGTCTAACCGGATGCAGCTGAATACCAGTATTTTACATGGACCTGACCTTCTGAATATGAGTGAAAATATTATGGTAATTGTGTTTAGGGATAAAAGCGTTATGATAAAAAACAGTAGGAGTTTAAATATATTTACATTAATGATATTATTCATTACAATTTTCGGAAACATGAGTGTTATGAACATCGCCGGTAGCAATACAAATAGTATGAATGAAAACTTTAGGATGAAAAATTTTAGGAAGAGTGATCATTCGGATTACAAATCATTAGGAAGAACAATTTCGGGTAAAGAACTTTAGGTGAGCCAATATGGACCCCTATATCAGGCTTATTGGCAACAATAGTCCTGTCAGTGATGATGGTAGATTATTATTATTATATAATTAATAATCTACATAATTGAGGAGCTCGTGGCTAAGTAGTAACAGCCGCACGGGTCGATCCATCAGGTTAAGCTACGCTTGCCGGGGATGGTCCGTGTCTGGGTGACCATCTTTTCATACTGAGACTCCTCCGTGCCTCAGAACAGAAAGCACGTTAAGCCTTTGGTCCCGGCTGTCAAACGTGGATCTTTGAAAGTCGTTACGGGTCGTCAGAAGCCCGAAAGTCTCACAACCAGTCTTTCTTACCAGGGGGTATCGTATTACCCAGTTACTGGGTTGTGAATGTCAGATAGGCAGTCGCTCCATGTAAAATACTGGTATTCAGCTGCATCCGGTTAGACTGGAAGCCGACCCCAACATAGTTAGGAAAAGTTTAGGCAGATTGATTGATGTAGATTATTATAATTATACCTAATTATATTTTATTATACCTATAATGATTTACGAATTAAGTATTTAATTATTATTAATTTCATTGGCGAATGCCGCTTATAGACTCCCGTCTACATAGTAAACAGAAGTTCAATTTTTGTCTGTAGAATCTATGTATTAAGAATTGAGATCGCGCCAAATTCAGTTAAGGGAGAAACCATTTTGTGAGTCTTTACAGGTCCAGGTACTTGTACGCCCGCGTACAAGTACTGTGTCTTGTACTTAGTCTCTGAGGTAAGCCGCGGACAGACAGACGGACATGGCGAAACTATAAGGGTTCCTTTTTGACTACAGAACCCTAAAAATGAGTAAGTGAATGAAAACTTGTCAGTCAAGACGTATAACGCAGTATGATTCACCCGACGTAAGTTGTAAGAATTAGTTACGGCAAATTTTTATACCATGACCAACCGAAGGCCTTGCCCATGACGAAGTAAGAAAACATAACCACTTGAAGGTCGAGGATTTTATAAATATAACTTCGCAAATGTATTTTATATGGTATATGACCATTTGTTTGGTATAACTAGGTAGAACAAGAGAGAGAGAAAGAAAGTGAAAATGTATTTGCCATTTTATATTTTTATTTCAAAATATAAAATGTCAAATTAAATTACTCGAAAATGGTTGACATTTGCATAGGGGTCATATGGGGTTATTTTGTTGCAAATGGCTTCCCCACGGATATGGGCTTCTCCTACTCCTTAATGGATTGCCAATATATTACCAATAACGCTGTTTATACAGGTAACTTCTTACATTTTACCTTACCTCAGTAATAAAATAACTTCATAAATATAATAAAAGAAGCCATACACAATTAATTCCCAAGATGCTCATCAATCGAAAATATTCCGTGACGCGGCCCCATAGCGATTGTTTAAACAGATGTTTGGGCCTCCCAATTCAGTCGACTCATTTCTATTCAATTCCATTTGGAATTGAAGTAGAAATATGTTTAGGACTGATCGTAAAACGCCAAAGGTAAAGTATATTATAAATAATAAAAACTGAAAGGGCATGAAAGAGGGTAAAAGATGGTCGTGCAAAATATGTAAATGACGAGTCCGCACGGATACAAATTCAATATTATCTATCACTAGCTGCCCCACTCCGGCTTCGCACGGGTAGCACTAAGTACCTACCCTACCCCTACCCTACCTACCCCACCCCTACCCTACCTACCCTACCCTACCTACCCTACCTACCCTACCCTACCTACCCTACCTACCCTACCTACCCTACCTACCCTACCTACCCTACCTACCCTACCCTACCCTACCTACCCTACCTACCTTACCTACCCTACCTACCCTACCCTACCTACCTTACCTACCCTACCTACCGTACCTACCATACCTACCCACCTACCCTACCTACCCTACCTACTCTACCTACCCTACCTACCCTACCTACCTACATACCTACCCTACCTACCCTACCTACCTACATACCTACCCTATCTACCTACATAACATACCTACCCTACCTACCTACATACCTACTCACCTACATACCTACCTACCTACCTACCCTACCTACACCTACTTTACGTTTAAACCTTCCCTTGAGGATAACGAACACAACAAAAAAAGAATTGGCCAAATTGGTCCAGGCGTTGTTGAGTTATGCGCTTATCAACACATTTTGCGATTCATTTTTATATTATAGATGTACTACTTTTGGTGCTTAGTAGCATAAAGTATTTTTTTTTAAACTAAAATCGACTATTTCTAAAGCTGCTGGACTTATTTATGAAGTTGAGGGCTTACAACGGCCACTTTGGCAGAATCATAATAGCAAAATATTATGAATCATCGTAAAATGTCACAAACTGACAATTCATAAATGATCTGCGTGCAATTCTTTTTACGAAATAATTCATCTATTTGACAGACACACAAAAGCAATTCATAATTTATGGACCATTTAAAATGGTCCCTAAATTATGAATTGCTTTTGTGTCAAATTAGAGGAATTGCTAATGACAGCTGGGAATTCAGGAAATGAAATTGCTTTTAGAGGAATTGCTAATGTGGCCGCTTTAGGCCTCCTGGTATAAGGTATTGAAAGCCTCAGCTGGGATGGAATTATGGATCAATATCAAACCGATCTGTTGTCTGTCTTTTTTGCATTACATTATGGATTTTATTACAAGAAAAACTTCAATTCGCCTACATTTTATGATATTTCTTGTTTCTACTTAACATTTTATATTTTACTTTTATGAGAAGTAATATCAGAAACAGTCTTAAAAGTTTTATTGATATACTAGCTTCTGCCCCCGACTTCATTCGCGTGAAATTTCTTGTACCCGACTCATCCCCCGTCGCATCGCATGCGCCCGCGCAGTATACTTCGTTTTCGCTTAGCGTTCTTTCTGACTTTTTTTCTTTTGCTTGGCTTCTAAGGGTCCTAGCCTAGCATAATGTTAAATAGCTTTTCTCAAGAATTGGTCCATCAAATGCAAAAAGTTTTTGGTAGTTCCAGAGATTAGCGCGTTTAAACAAACAAAAAAACAAACTCTTCAGCTTTATTACTATTAGTATACATATAGATAAAGACTGGTTTCTAGAACATTAATATAAACAATATAAAATATTTTATGTCAATGTAGGTATATCAATGTAAGTATATTTTGCAATCCTATCTAACTTATATAATATTATAAATGCGAGAGTTAGTTTGTTTGTTACGCTTTCACGCTAAAACGGCTGAACGGATTTGTATGACAATTGACACAAGTGTAGACCATGATCTGGAATAGGACATAGGATACTTTTTATCCCGTTATTCCCAAGGGATCGAGACTTACGCGGGTGAAACCGCAGGGCGAAGCTAGTATAAATATTCAGCCGTCCAATCCAATTGAAATATTACAATTAATACCGTTATATAAAAGGTTTCAGGGTTCGTGTCACGGAATTCAATATTTTATGCCGCTTATTGCTGTTAGTTTCAGCTCTGAGGAAGTGCTGAAAAAGGAAAAATATTGTAAAACAGGAAATGAACAAAGGTCTCTAATTTCAAATAAATGATTAATTTCAAATAACTACAGCTAACTTCGGGACTGGAAATGATCGAGATCAGATTTTTTTTTGTGTATGGTCTTCATTTGATAACGATAACCACCTCATCTGCGGAGTTCCGCTAGTTAAGTTAATTTGACCCTGTAAATATGCATTAAAATTCGCACAAAATGACTCTAGCTCCGGAATTTAACAAGCGTTTTAATTGCTCACAACATTATATTATTCTGTTAAAACTTGCGTGTTTCCCTCTTTATTTTACACAAAACACACGAGCTATTTTAACAATAGTAAAAAATTCGAGGAAGATCTATTTTAATTAGAATTTCCTCAACGCGTTACTAGCTTCCCTGCTTTGAATATTCAAATCTAAGCAATGGCCAGGATATCCCAAATGGCGCAGTAGTCGTAGTAGTACATACACCCTAATAAGGAAACATAAATGTCAATTATTCTACTAGAGCCCAAAATTACATCCTTTCTTTATTTTAAAAGACAGGAAAAATTTTATTGAAAGTACCCCCCCTTTTGTGATACGAAGTGACGTTGACTTACTTTTCACTCATTCTCTTTCCTTCCACCTTTTCAGGCAACATTTTTTTTTTAGTACTTAAAAGTGATCTATTTGTTTTGCATTTTGTTTATATTTCTTTAAGTTCTTTTTATTTTATTACTATGTTATTTTTGTGGCAAATGTTGTGTATACCTACCTACACATGCTACTGTTTTAGATCTGTTTTTTGTTCATTTTTCTTCTGCTTTTTTTAAATTACCATTTTTATTCACATTTTGTTTTAACTTTTCTTCTAATTATTGTTAAAATTAAGCGTAAATTGTATATAGTCTAAGCCTTCACATGCTGATCCATGTAACTGGAGAAACCTCAACCCCTGTCATACAGGATGTCCTAGTTCAGGGGTCCAGACCTCCCTGCAAGGGTTGCGGGTTAGTCCGAAAGGGATACCGGGACCTTGGTAACAGGCAGCTAAAGGAACACGGGTGGGTTTTAGTCAGTAAAAGTCTGACACGCCCTTCCGCTCCGCCCAGAGCGGGAGAACTCATTGGATGATTTCTAACCCTCAAAAAAAAAAAAAAAAAGGAGTCCAGACCTCATTGATGTAACGTGTAATGTAGTTTGGAAATAAATTACTATTTATTTATACCTATAATAGGCATTCATACCAGTATTTTTTATCTTGCTGTTCTGTTTTAATTGTTTTTGTATATACTGCTGTTGGTGTACCAAATAAATAAATAGAGGGCCTATTACTGTCCTCCAGCAGCGCAAAAGCCTCTTCTTATACAGAGAAGGCATGAGCATTGACCACCATCATCAAGACGGGTTGGCGATTTCAGACTTCAGACTTCAGAGTTCATAATACCTCATACGCGACTCATATTCACTCTTTCTTTATCTCACTCGCAAACTACTGCTGCGGCACCGATAGTTTAGGTAATTTCTTACGGTGGAAATATTGGTAACTACATATGTATTATAAAACAAAGTCCTCCGCCGCGTCGTCTGTCTGCCTGTGTGTTCGCGATAAACTCAAAATTACTCCACCGATTTTCATGCTGTTTTCACCAATGGAGTGGTTCTCGAGGAAGGTTTTATTATTATAATAACGACATCCACGCGACAAAGCCGCGGACATCAGCTAGTTAAAAATAAAACATAGTACTCGTATCTGCTTTATATTTAGTTCAGTTATTATGCAAAGTTTCATGATCGAATTTGAAGTATTTTTTTAATACAAGTGGGTTATTCGTTTTAGAGGTAACTTTGTTATTTACTTCTTTCGAGAAAATGTTATGTCCTTCAGTACGCACACATCTTCTTTATTTACATACTCTTTGTGCGAACTCACACAACGACGTAAATCACATTGAATGTAGGTGCTAGTATATAACTACTAAGATAGTAGGTATAGTACATAACCGCGGAATAATAATGACTCATACGATATGATTCAGTCGCTGACAACAACTTATTTATTTAACATCCTCATTATGTACTTGTTTATGTACTTTAGCGCGTAGTAAACTTCATACTATAAGTCAAATCGTGGTCCTTCGGTACGTTTTTGTTCTCTACAGAAAATACAGGGTTATTATACAGTATGCAAGGGTAAACACCGTTGTCACTCAAACCATGGGTAGTTGACTTAAATATAAAAATAAATGACCCAGTGACAACAAAAAAAAAACCTTATTTTCATTAAAAGATTTTAAAAAGTAAATATCCGTCACTGTCCCGATACTCATGGATACGCGTTCGAAAGAGCTGCGAAACAGCTGACGGCCGGTCTTGTAACGTCCCGCGCGCCCCGCCCGCCCCCGCCAACCGCCGGCCGCGGTCGGTCGTTGCCCTTGCGTGTAGGGTGTGATTCTTGTGGAAAAATGTAGAATTTCTTTAAAAAAATAAAGTTGAATTTTTCCATTGATTTTACGTTCTATAAATGAAACCAAACCACTGGTTTCAAGGATAACGGTGTTTACACTAACGCCCTGTATTGGTAATAATATGTCGGTAATCTATTAGGGGGATGTAGGACAGGTCATTTGCAACAAATTACGGATGCACATGTCAACCATTTTCGAGTAATTTGACATTTTAAAATTAATTAACTAAAAATATAAAATGTCTAATTATATTATAAAAATGGTAATTTGTAGGTATGTTATCCTAACTAATGTTATAATTAATGTGAAAGGTCATTTTCGTTTTTCGAGTTCAAATAAACACAATTTTTTTGAACTCGAAAAACGGAAATCGCTGAACGGATATGGATGAAATTTGGCATAGGGGTAGACCTTGACCTGGAGAATGACATAGGCTACTTTTCATCCTGGATTGCAGACGAAGTCGCGGGCAACAGCTAGTAATAATATATACTCATTGCCTACGAATGTCTACATTCCTTTACTTGATTCTTAACGGCAAGTGTAAAAGGTATTGTCATGTGTACTTAATAAAACATGCATAGTTAGAAATATATAAATTATAAATATATAAATAAATAAATTAGAAAAAAAGAATAGAAATATATAAAATAAAACATGCATAGTTACTCCGTGGACTATATTACGAATCCGTCCATCATACATTAGAATGATGAGAATTTTCTCTGGCCGGTTTGCCATTTAAGGGGGATGCGATAAGGTAGCCTGATAAATTGATTAGAATCATCATGATTAGATTAATTCAATCATCAATACAACTCTCTAAGTTCATAATCAATTATGAACTTAGAGAGTAGTATTGAAGATTTTAATGCTTATAATTCTGTAAATACATATTTGTTTACTGTCGCGAATCACATTTTGACCAACATACAATCTGATGCTGCAGCTGGCATGCAAGAATATTGCAAAAAAAAAATAAGAGAATTCAAATTTCGCTTCGGTTTTTCTCGGAACCTATTATAGCAACCAATTTCTTTACTCAAAAATCTAGGCTTTAAAAACTGTCTTTATAACTTGATATACAATTAATTACCTATATCAGTAATGATGATGACGTAACACAATAAAATTAATTCAATAAAACAAGATAGTCCAATAGGTACATATTAATACAGTACAGTCACGAGCACTAATATGTATACACTTAGCAACTTTTAAAAGTGATTTTCTCCTACTGTATTGATTGTAACTTTATGATATTACGAATATAGTATTTTGGAACCCCTAATATTATGAAAAAATTATCATCTCAAAGTTACAATTTTAATTCCACGAGAAAATCGTTATTGAATTTTGCTGAGTGTATACATATTTTTGCTCGTGACTGTACATGACATACCTGTGTTCAAGTGACGTGTATCGATATATTATTGAGTTTCTACGTTTAATATATCGATATATTATTAAGTTTATATGTTTAATATATGGACATATCAGCTAGCACTTGGTTGTAAACAGGTCGTAACTTATAGAAGATTATAGCGGTATTTTTTTCCGCAATGCAGTGATGCAGACAAGTAATATTTGGCTAGGAAAAGACACGACGTAGACAATTTTTTATTTGCGAAATTGTGAAAAGTTATTTTATAGACATGTCTGAAACTGTTTGTAAAGTGACATTGTTATGTTAGGAAATTAATTAAGTAGTAGTGTAGGTAGTAGACCATAATAGGGCAATCCATAGGCGAGGCTAGTAATAGGGAAAAACCTAAACCAATAAGTCAATTATTTTATTTTAAGTGAGTCACATAATGTACTTAAGGCACGAAAGACATATTTATGTGCTTGATTAGGAACAATAATTGTTTTTAGTTTCGTAACCTATGACATAGCAGTGGTGGCCCAGTAGTAACGGCTGCAACTTACAAGTCATAAGTTCGAATACAGACAGGCGCGTAGGCGCTTTACCTTGTGTAAATTATTTCATCACCACTGCTCTCAAAACGGTGAAGGAAAACATAGTGAGGAAACCGCCATGTTCTAGAACCAAAAATTCGAAGACGGACAGCGTGGTGGATTACGGCCCTCTCCCTCTCACTGAGAGACCTGTGTCACAGCAGTAGGAACATTATAGGCCGATTATGATGATGAACCAATGTCGTGTATTCTTCCAGCAGGCGTAGCATGAGCACCGTTTTGTCGACGGAAGAGTAGACAAAAATGACGTTTCCTGTAGACAGTAAGAGACGGCAGCAAAATAGAAAGAGTCAACTGCACTTTTTACGAAATTCACTCTTTAACATAATTCGACTCAGAATTCTTTGTTTTATCATAGGATTTATCGGTTGTCAGTGTGATTTTGAGAGTAAGGATAGAAAACTTTCTTCCGAAATAGTCTACATAATATAAAAAGACCTAGACAAAGATCGTTAGAAATGAAAGACAAAATGACAGATTGTAGAAAGATTTCTACGGTGGATGTCAAAAATGAAGAAACGAACTGTCACTTTGTATAGAAAAAGCTATGTCTATTCTTCGTAGAGATGGAAAGCGCCATGCTACGCCTGCTGCTCTCAAAACGGTGAAGGAAAACATAGTGAGGAAACCGCCATGTTCTAGAACCAAAAATTCGAAGACGGACAGCGTGGTGGATTACGGCCCTCTCCCTCTCACTGAGAGACCTGTGTCACAGCAGTAGGAACATTATAGGCCGATTATGATGATGAACCAATGTCGTGTATTCTTCCAGAGATAATATTTTCTCCAAAGAGAGAGAGAAAAATAGGAGGGTTATCCCTTCTAAACCTCTCGGTTTTAAGCGATCTCTGGCCATGTAACCTTAACGTTTTTAATACTTTTGCCAAACTATTTCCTCATTGTCCAATCCTATAACCCACCTGTGCAAAACGTTAGTATTCCACGTTAGTCTCCGACCAAACTCGGAGTTAGTGGCAGTAGTGCGCAGACATTAGTGGGGGTCAAGGACCCGCGGTGATGCGATTAGGAGACCGTTGACCCGCGAACTGTGACGATTAATTGATCCGACTGTACACAGTGTAGGTACACCTTTGATTTTACTGCTTAGATACATAAACTATAAGTGTTATTGTATGTCTGTTTGGTGTAGGTAGGTACTTGCGAAAAGATGAGGTTCATCGTCTTCGTAGACCAAAATTTCAAGAAAGTTATAAACATAACTAGTTTGTTTAATATTTCTGATCTTAAAAAAATTTTTACAGAAGAAAAGATGGGAAAGAAAGTGAATCGAATCTGTATGGGAAAGCATAATAATTAGTAAATTGATATGTGTATCCGTATTGTGTGTATTGCTCCTATATTTTTATATTATGAAATCAGCGTTTTGTATGGGTAAGTTTAAAGAAGTTGCATTTTTCATACTAACATTTTCTTAATTTATATAACAACCATGAACACCAAACTTTTATGCACTACTGTTTAAAAACTAAAATAACGTATGCCACTTAGATTAAGCGACAAAAATAAGTTTTGGCTAAGTTAAAAAAAAAATGTGGTCATCTCTGCTACCAAAATGAGGAGTCATTTTTAAGGTATTTTCAATGTTTAGAAAACTATAAGTAATAAGGTTTTTTTACTATTGTTAGTTGTCTATGATGGTCTTTATTCGATATAATACCAAGCAATTGATGAATATTTTAAATCATTGAAGTGACGAGTTTCTCTATTTGTGAGAAAAAAATTCCAATTTCATAGGTCAACCTAATATTATTTCCTATCAAACTATTTTTTTTTAAGGATCAATAAAAAATATGAGTAGGTAGGTACCGAAGACCGAAATATTGCAGATTGACACTAGCACTCAGACGTCTACACCTTCAATTACCTGTAACATTTTAAGTAACGGAACGGAAAGGATTCCTTCCGTTCCATTTCCCTTCAGTTCCGTTCCTCAGATTTCGGAGCCTGTCTAGACAGAGCCCTAATTGATATGAGTAACAGCGTGAACGTGCGAAGGTCTTATATCTTGAAGTGGAAAGACAACGGAATCTGATAAGTATAAGTAAGGTCAAGCCGGAGTCCTGTCCTAACTATCAACATTCAACATGCATAAAGTGCTTGATACACGGTCGCCAACCTTGGTGGTTTACCACCGTGTAGATGATGGTTCAGGTGCCTGCTACACGCTACTCTGCCGGTCGCCAACCAAGGTCACCTCTGTCGGAGACGCGGCAACCGTGTAGCAGGCACTTAACTCTCGCATGAAAGATTAATAATATCTAGTAATCGCAAACATAATAAAACTTTCAGTTTTGAGTATGAATGTGGCGGGCTATAAGAGTAGGGGAAGACCAAAGAAACGATAGATGGACTGTGTGAGAGATGATATGGCTAGAAAGGGGGTGACTACCGAGATGACGACTAATAGAGAAGTATGGAAGAAAGGGACATGTTGCGCCGACCACAAATAAATTGAGACAAGGTCAAAAGAATGATAAATCATGATGTCGGCATGGTGTTTACTTACCCATATCATGGTAAAAAGATTAGCCTGTCAGCAAAGCTAGTAGCAGGGGGCTGTCTGACCAGGGAGTGGTCGGACATTACCAAAATATCGCCACTTACTTACTTATTCAGACATAGGTAATATATGAAGGTTTGGTCAGCATCCCCCAAAAACCTTTCAAAGTAAATCTAAAAAGAAAACTGCCTTTGGAAGAGAAAAACTAGAGCCTTATAGAAGGTAGGAGGGTAGTGTGGTCCCATAACGATAAAAATACCGACTTTTAAAACACCAACACCAGGGGGCTGACTATGAAGTATTAATGCCATCATTATTCCACTGCGAAAAAAGGATGATGCTAGCGGCCTTGTATAGCTCCGTCTCTCAGTCTCAGGTTGTATAGGTGTTGTTCAAACTTTCATAGCCCACTTATTTACATAACACGAAAACGATACACATCTACATACAAAACATATCTACATATATTATCTACCTAGACCAGCTGTCCCTACCAGAAGCCGTGACTCATAACCCTTACATAAAGCACTGTCTCCCCTCTCGGAAACCCTACAAAGTTCGAAGTTCACGCCATAGTGTGTACTGTCATAATATGTAGATTGTAGACATAAGACCTTTGCAGACAATGCGTGGATAGTCAAAGTATCTTGACTTATGTAAGCCGAAAAAGCCATTTTGCCAGTTTTATTATTGATGGTAGTTCGGCATGCTATTTTGGTAATGGTTTTCTTTTCAGATGAATGTTGAAAATGTTGAATATTGGCAAGGGGTGCTAGTGCTACACACTGCGAGACTTACCTACAAACCATTAGTGAACTAATTGCTATAAGAGTTGGATTGGTAGGTACAATGACTTTTGCATCGACGCAGCACTCAAATGATTCGATTGATGCATTATTCGCTTTTAGCGATAAGACCGCCCATTGTGTCACCCTATATAAATTTCTACAATCTTATGGTGTACTTACATAATAATGAATATTCTATTCTATTTAAAAATAGCAAAGAAATTAATTCTGTTAATTCTAATTCGGTTATGAATCATCATCATAATGTCCCTGCCTTTATCCCAATTGTCTTCTTCTTCCATACTTCTCTATTAGCCGTCATCTCGGTAGTCACCCCCTTTCTATCCATGTCATCTTTCACACAGTCCATCCATCGGTTTTGTTGGTCTTCCCCTACTCTTATAACCACCCGCATTCATACTCAAAACTTTCCTCACGTCATTTTTCTCATTCCTCTACATTATATGCCCATACCCATACGAAAACGATAAATAATTACGAAACAATCAATATCAAGGAATTCCAAGTATTCCCTCAAGAACAAGTAAATAAACGACACTGATAATGATAATGCGCTGGATTAAAGATGGACGCCTATTGTATTTTTAGGGTTCCGTACCCAAAGGGTAAAACGGGACCCTATTACTAAGACTCCGCTGTCCGTCCGTGTGTCACCAGGCTGTATCTCATGAACCGTGATAGTTAGACAGTTGAAATTTTCACAGATGATTTGTATTTCAGTTGCCGCTATAACAACAAATAAACGGAATAATACAACAAACGTGATTTTTTTTCTAGTTTTTGCTCGTTATTGATAACGGCAACAGGTAGACGCGAAATATTCACAGAATAGTTAGTTATATATTCACTTTAAAAATAAATAATTCAATTAAAATAAAACAAGTATTTAAAGGGAGCCCCCTTAAATACTTGTTTTATTTTAATTGAATTACCCATACAAGAACGTGATTTTTTTGCTGTTTTTATAGATAATGGTACGGAACCCTGCGTGTGCGAGTTTATTTTTAAAACGTTGATAGCATATCTTTAATCGGTTTTAGAGTTGTATGAAGGATGTCACGCACGTCGACTGCTTCACTGAGCGTGGTTTATTGAGGATGCTCTGACATTGTGAGGCACTGCAGATGTCTGTCATGACTGAAATAGATCTTGGGAGCTTTATAGCTTCTAGGAATAGGTGCTTCATCATAGATCTGCCTCTTGCTGGAAAGCGGATAAAAGGACCACTGACAAATGACAAGAATAGGAGGCATTGGACCAAATAATGGGTATGCAGAAATTAACCAGTGATTTCTATCATAGAACAAATTGATAGGTATTTCATCAACGCAGCTCTACGACACTCTCATATTTAATAAAATATCTATGGAAAGTCGGTTCTTTCATCATTCATTTATGACGGCAGTAAAAGAAAACCTGCCATTAATGAGTTGTTCATGACCCAGCGAAAGTTGTAATGTATCAATTGAGGGTAATGGGTTATCGTGGTACTCATAGACTCGCGAACTGTCAATGTCACTTCACATGTTGATACTTGATTGCTATCGTGTAGGTCATTACTGCGCGGGCGTTTGCACGGTGTGGCCGTGGCTTGCTACCGTTTACTTTGATATTAGTTTTTTTTCTAAAATATAACTTATTCTTTCTATTTTCAAGGGTTATTTCATCGGGGAATATGTGTCATTGTTTTAGATACATAGTACGATAGCACGTTAAGCCGTATTCCCGGCTGTCATTTGTGGATCTTTGACAGTCGTTACGGGTCGTCAAAAGCCCGAAAGTCTGACAACTAGTCTTGCCAAGGGGTATCGTATTACCCAGTTACTGGGTTGAGGAGGTCAGATAGGCAGTCGCTCCATGTAAAATACTGGTATTCAGCTGCATTTGGTTAGACTGGAAGCCGACCTTAACATAGTTGGGAAAAGGCTCGGCAGATTATGACTACCTACCTACAATGGAACAACTTACATCTACTAGCCAGAAAGTGCAAGTAAACAAAAAATACAACAGCCCATTACATAGGTATGTAATATGTATGAAGGGACTAACACCGGACGCTCATCAAGTCATAAGTGGGCAATCATAGAAGGAGAACCAGCCGGCATTCGTGACCATTACCTCTTTATAGTAATGCTCAGTGAAACTGTCCCTGTGTCTGAGACGGGAATGGGGACATGAATTGAATACACAACATTGGAACTGGGAGATTACAAAAGGGTAACTTTCGCAAGTAGTTTAAACTTTAAAGTAAAAGGCCGGCCAAGTGCGAGTCAGACTCGCGCACAAAGGGTTCCGTACCACTATCTATAAAAACGGCAAAAAAAACATCACGTTTGTCGTATGAGAGCCCCCCTTAAATATTTATTCTGTTTTTTAGCATTTGTTGTTATAGCGGCAACAGAAATACATCGTCTGTGAAAATTTCAACTGTCTAACTATCACAGTTCATGAGATACAGCCTAGTGACAGACGGACAGACAGACGGACCGACAGCGGAGTCTTAGTAATAGGGTCCCGTTTTACCCTTGAGGTACAGAACCCTCAAAACAAAACATAAAAGGATAGTGTTACCATATTTAGGTTTTTAGAAATCGGAAGAGACTTAACAAACCCTGACCCTGATCAAACTTCGGTTGAAAAACCTGAGTACAAAAACATAATATGTAAGAAAAGTATCGCGTCGAAAAAATAAATCTGTCTGTCTTTAGGGACTGCCGATAAAAGTGAAAACTAAGTAACATTGATTCATTTCTTCAAGCGTTCGGTGACGATGACGCGAGTTCCATGATTTTTGTTCACCCAACAAGCGTTCGGTGACGATGACGCGAGTTCCATGATTTTTGTTCACCCAACAAGCGTTCGGTGACGATGACGCGAGTTCCATGATTTTTGTTTACCCAACAAGCGTTCGGTGACGATGACGCGAGTTCCATGATTTTTGTTTACCCAACAAGTGTTCGGTGACGATGACGCGAGTTCCATGATTTTTGTTCACCCAAAAAAGTGCTCAACGTGCCTTAAGAAGTTTTCACTTCAAAAACCTTAGAGAATATTATCAAAGGTGAAAAGTTACTACACATCCTTCCTGCTTCTCTATTCCTAACCAGCTTATGCAAATAATTTCCTGGATTTCATCAAGATCTGTCACACCGCATCAAAGGTCAGGTCGCTTTAATTAACAAATGATGGTGATGTGAACGGGAGCATGGGAAATAACTGTGAACATGGTGAATGGACTCGCCCGGAAAGTTCGCACGGAACAAGGTGCTAAAATAACGGATGGTTAGTGGTAGCTTTTTGTATTAAACGGCAATTTGTTGAGTATTCTCGTAGAGCTGGTATCGGTTGATTGAGACTTCAATGCTCATTAATAATAGGTTTGCATCTTCTATGCATACTTATTATTATACATTGAAGTCGATTTTCGTGTCTGTGTGGCCGCGTGATTCTTCTAAACTACGCAACGGATTTTGATGCGATTTTCAACATCATTTAGAGAATTTATTCCGGAAGGTTTAAAAATTTAACTTACATAAAGGCTTAAAGTTTAACTTACATGAAGGTTTAAAGTTTAACTTACATGGTACTTACTTAACTGTTACTAAGGACACACAATAGAATTTTTATTGCATTCGAACTGAATCAACTTGACCATGGCTTGACCTAAACTTGATGTTTTGTCCAGTCATCAAAACATACTGTAGTAGTCATCTTGACAAGAGCAAGTTTATGTTTCAGCAACTCACAGAACAGCAAATCAATGGAGTAGATAATTCCGTCAAAATGGCTGCCTAAAGATATTCGCAATGCAATATGGATTAGTAATGTCCTACTTAAGACTAGGGTATAAAGCAATTTGTATTATTCTATGCAATATTCAGTACATATTCATTTTATAGATATTCAGGTTAGATCAGTCACGATTTCAGAACTGGTTCCACACCTTATCCATATTATTATCTGTGCTATTGTCTTTCAATAAGTTGCAAAGTAATTGACAGATATACTAACAAATCATTTATTAGCCGCTATTGTTGAAATCGTAGTTGGATTTCTACATTTTCAATCCAAGGATATTGCTAGTTCATTGCTTCATATGTTCGAAAAAGTCTGCTCAACAAATGAATGTTGTTGAACTGTCAAATGAAAGCCATTGCTACTGTATTACTAATCGCGGATCGTGGGATCGTAGGATTTCGGTATAAGCGTGTTACGCAATTAAAATTAGTTAAGGCAAATGCAGTGCACCCTAAAGTATTCAAAACAAGAAAAGCAAAGCTTGCAGTGACGGCATCCAGCAATGTAGATCAAAAAATGCAATTAAGCCACGGTAACTGTGCGAATTCATACGAAGCAATTTCGCGGATACGAAATTCGCGGGTATGGAATAAATTTCGTATGCTCACGTGCATTGCGAAAACTTTACGTAACATTTAGCCCGCCATTGCATTGTTTTGTTTTCTTTTTTATTGCTGCAATGGATGTCGATGGGTGCAATCCTTTTTGTTTAAAACTTACACGTCAGGATGTGTGTATTTGTCGGTTTTTGCTTGATATTTTTGTTGGTTTTCAGTTTTTGCAATAATTTACGCGTTCATGAAGCTTTTGTATAGGTACTCATCATCCACTGGCTTGTCCTTTTGCCAATGTCGGAACAGTACGTCTTTTTCTTCCATACGTTAAAAAAACCTGCTGTTCCTTACATTTATGTTCGCATAGCTCGTCAAAATGTAGGGAATAACTGATTTTTTTTTTTCGCCATTTCATTTTTGGTCCTATAGTGAAGGTTTTTCATAATGATAAGTACAACGACCTCTTTATAGAATGCCCATTAATGAAATTTCACCCAGTATATGCAGTTAAATCATTGCTGGTTTGCAACGATTATGGGAGGAAATTGAAGCAGCCTAACTCAAAAAAAATATGTCGAAATACAGTACCTACTCTGTATTCATAATAGCGACATTTTATCCAACCCAATAAACTTTGCCAGTTGAATTGTCTATGCACTAGATCTATGAATCGATAACAGCACAAGTTCAGCGAGTTATTGGCACCAAAAATATTCGCGTGGGTTTTGAACCTATCGTAAGTAATAAAGGGCACGAAATGACTGGGAGCAAGTAAGTTTTTAAGTGAAGGCAAAAACTAGAATATCCATTGTCAGATAATACTAAATGAACATACACAATTACACACACGTGTCACGCGTCGATGGCAGAGGCAACTTCAGCCGCCGACACTCCAAAGACTGCCCTCGACAACGTGCCTCTCGTGTACATTATGAGCACTAAACCTAATTAATATAATATGAAGGATTGTCTAAAAAGAAAAAGCGACGCAAAGACCAAGGCGAAGATGGCGAGACAAAATTGACTGCGTCATGACGGAATAGACGAAAACAGTAAACAGCCGTTAGATGTGAAAAGAGGGGTGTTGGGATGTGGGGTGTGGTAGACCATTGCAGAGTAATCGGATAGTATGGACTGATATAGAATAGAAGAGGGCACACTGCTGAAAACCATAGTCAATGACGTGGAATGAGTGTAGGGTGGTCCTTGCCAAGCAGTGACACTGTATGAGCTGATATAATATAGATAAAGAACATACTGGTGAAAACCACAGACAATGACAACTTGCCTTCAAGTACAACCGAATGATTAAATTATCTGTCAAATGACATAAATACTGCGATACATAAACGAAAGTAACTCTATCTATCTGTTACGGCACACGGATAGTCCTATCCTGGGTTAAAACATAGGATATACTTTTATCCCAGTAGTACGTTTCCGTAGGATAATTTTCGAAGCCGTAGCCAGATAAAAATTGCCATAGTTGGTGACTGCCTCAGACATCCACATATCTCAGCTCATTATGCATGCGATGCGGTTTACACGAGTTCAAAACTGATCAATAACGTTCATGCAAGTTTAATAATAAGTATCACAATGATATGATATGAACTTGAAATTATCGATGCGATAAGATAGGCCGTAGTCCAATGTATTTGAAATTAGTGATGATAACATTTATATGCCGTAGCATACGATACGACTAGCTTCGATTTTAAACATTTGCGATGAATAAAGAAGAATACTAAAGAAGAATGAATAAGAAGTGAGACTTGATGAGATTTCCTGACGAAAAACAAAGCCAAAGATTGGATGAGGATCGAAAATTAGTGGCCTAAGTTATCATCATAATGATATTTTCGAAGAAATCAAATTATGATCTCTACAGGCTGGTCCTTTTTTATAGCAATACTGGTACTCCGTGATCTTTGACAGTCCTTATCGTCGTCAGAATCCCGAAAGTCTGACAAGCAGTCTTATTAAGAGGTATCGTTTTACCATGTTACTGAGTTGTGTAGGTCAAATAGCCAGTCGCTCCATGTAAAATACTGGTATTCAGCTGCATCCGCTTAGACTGGAAGCCGACCCCAACATAGTTGGGAAAAGGCTAGGCAGATGATGAATGGTACTCCGGGTTCTCGGAGAAGAGCGAAGTGCCAATTGGTTTTTTTAACTGAAGGACTAAAGGTAGTAAAGGTAGTAGAATCAGCTTCTACTAATAGGAGAGTTCTATAGTACATAAGCTGATATCCTGCGCCATTAGCAAACACCAGTGAATTGGGACTCGGAGGACCACTTTTCAAATAGACTTTTGGCTATTTGCGTCCCATTTTCATGTTTATTACATTTGAAAGTTGTTACAGGTTTTGTCTGACCTTAGTTTTAGATTTAGACTTAAGTCTGAGTATGTACCTACTTTAAATTTTATTTTAATACGGCTTCTGTCCCAGACGGTCTCAGGTTTCACAACGACCGAATCAGCTTTTGTTCAGAAAGGAAACACTAATTGTATTAATTTAGGTTTCAATGTTTCAGACCTGAAAATAATTGTGTTTATTACAAGTTTATCTGTTATATATTGAGGTAAAAGTATGTTACGATATAAATAATTATTAACCAGTTTTAGTTATTGTTATTCTGCAAGCAATTTGTACCTCTTTCCGCTCTGCAATCACCTATTTACTTTATTACGTTTTTATACTTGCTGAAATTGATTAAGCAAGTACCTGAAAAACATCGGATTGCTTCATTGAGTAGCAAACACGATTTCATTATGAAGATCCTAGATTGGCTAATATTTATTTTAAAAGATCGGGTTTTTTTGTCTGACCAAATTGAATCAATCTGCCAAGCCTTTTACCCAACCATGTCGGGGTCGGCTTCTAGTCTAACGAATACCAGCATTTTACATGACGCGACTGCCTATCTGACCTCCACAACCTAGTAAATGGGTAACACCTCCTTGGTAAGACTGGTTGTCAGACTTTTGGGCTTCTGACTACCCGTAACGACTGTCAAAGATCTACGAATGACAGCCGGGACCAACGGCTTAACCTGCTTTCAGAGGCACGGAGGGATATCGATATGTAGTGGATGGTCACCCATCCACGAACCGACCACGGCAAGCGTAGCTTAACCTGCGATCGACCCGTGCGGCTTTTCATCATTTAGCGACGAGGCCCGACCAAAAATGGATATTATACGTTTGCGGTAAATAGTTGTCACATAATTATTTGGGTCATTCCACAGGTAAATTTTCAGGGATAGCTATCGATATTTCATCATCAGAATCTAACCTACTACCTACACATAATGTTTTCCTTCAAAGTTCCATTTTAGATTACTACAACATTTTCTTCCTTACTAATAAACGTATTATATCAGGTGAATAATTACATACCGATTTCTCTCTTTCAGTCGTTAGTAATTTGACTTTCGAAAGAAGAAGACAAGGCATTGTATAACTATACAGACGCTATACAACGTTTATTAGTAAGGAGGTTTATGTTTAGCATTAATTTGGACAATTTCTGCGCTAACCGCAAATATTTTATGAAAATGTTTTTGCGGTTCAAATATTATCATAAATATTTGTTTTGCGGTTATAGAAAGAAAGATATTTCGTAACAGTTTTATTCTTGTTAAACCATTGGTTGGAGGAACCCTTTACCAACTGGTAAATGGGCATACAAATTATAAACAAACGCCAAAATAGAGACGATTACACTTTATGTTTGTCCAACGAAAAGGCTAATAATAATAACAGATCTTTGAATAAAATATTTTCTTTCTTTCTTTCTTACTTTTCTTTATTTCTGTCTTTTCTTTCTGACTTTTTTTTCTTTCTCAAAGACATCAGTTCAATCGTGGAGATGCGGCGCTGCACAGGATCTGCTAATCCTCATTTCTGCACTACAAGTCCTAAGTCTGGCTCTCGGCACGTGTCTTTAAGTGGCGCCAACGTGCTCAGTATAATATACTTACGCTAGTAATTCCATTCATTATCGCTCATTCGTTCAATCAGCATCCGCTGTGGACCGCCTCTGAAGTTCTGGATAACATATCATCTGCGTATAATTGAAACCTTGAAGTGTTACTGCGTATTATGTTTTATGCGCCAATGGCCGTTTAAGTGTCAAAGAATCCTAAAAATGAACATTTGAACACTGGAGTTGACTGGAGTAGACCCCTATCTGCCCTGCTAAACTATTAATTTTAAAACCCTAAAGCACTTAGTTTTTGCACTTTTTCTACATACATGCATCTTTAGACAATTAAAAATACGCAAAATCTCCAACATGCGCTCTGCATCATCACCTTCTTCGTACCCTTGTCCCATGTTACTTGGGTTCGGCGCAATACGTTTTGTTCTTCCATTGTCTCCTGTCAACCGTCACGCTATCATTCACTCCCTTCTCTTTCATATCATTCCTTACACAATTCATCCATCTTTTCTTTGGCCGTCCTCTCCCGTTCCATCCATCAACATTAATAATTATTTTCCCTTTTGTCTCCCCAGTGTGCGTTCTATTCGTATCAAGCACAGAACGGTTCCATATTTTAGAGAAGGACCTATCCATATAATCCATGGTCACTAAAAAGAGGTTAGAAAGAACAATGAAATTACTTCAGACTCGTAACATATGCCTCTGAGTCATGTCGTATCCCAAAGCTCGTTTATCTAAGCCCAACAGTCACAGGATGCGAATGATAAAGTCGAAACAATACATTATCAAGCTGTTTACAATTACATACATACAATAACAGTTTGTAAATACATCATTGTATGTAAAACTTGATTCTAAGCGATGTGTGCTGTTATTTTCTGCGGAACGCTAGTGAACAAACACAAGTGATTGTGAAATGATCAGTTCGTTTCAAATCAGTTCCGTTTTGGGTAGAACTTAGAAGGCTTTTGAGAGTCGAAAAATTCCAGCATAGTAGGAAGATTTGATAAAGCCGCAACGGTTAAATTGATGGACTGTAAAAGAACTGATCATTCATGGAAAAGATGTGATTTTATCACATACCTAGTAGAGAATTTATGTTTATCTAAGAATTTTGACAATTTCCTATTAGTCATACAACTTCTCCGAAATTCAGTTTTATATAATAATTCTAATATGAGGATAACAGAACACCATCGCTGATAAATATGATACGCTGAACATGCCCCGGCACCCTTTATCGATAACATCTGAAATCGATTATGACCGGAAATTAGAGCCGACGGACGGTAAAGCGGAGATGGTTCTATTAAAGATAGCGATATTTATACCATTAATCATTCTAAAATTAAAATCTTTATCAATGTCATGAAAAGAAACGCCTCTATAAATTCGCAAATTACTTTTATGGAGTTGGAGATAGTCCTTTGTTTTGAATTGAATTGAACCGAGAAACTTTTAATAAAACAGTTGGTCCTAGGAGTCTTGAAGGACCAAAGAAGATCATTCACCGTCCATACATTTTTAAGCTAAAGAGGTGAAAGTGCCAAACAAAAAAAAAAACTACAAGCTATTACTTTTTATTTATTTTAACTACAAAATATAGTGAAAAAAGTATTTTTCAAAATCGTATAACAGCTCAGGGAATTGCCGTACAGGTTTGGCCCAACAGTGAAAAGTGAAGAGAATAACATGTTCTAACGGAATGTATCATTTTTTTTATTTGGCACTTTCATAATTTAGCCCAAAATGAATGATCTCCTTTTGTATTACTTCCTTCTGAACAAATGTGAATTCATCAGGGCTTTGATTTCAAACAGCTATCCTAACAAAATACCTTTGAAAGACTTTTCTGAAAACAACCACTTGAAGAGACGATGTCGTAAGTTATCCAAAGGCAAAGATTTTATTCCGTATCAAAGTTATACCTCTACAAATATTGAGAAATACTTACAACTTGTTGACATTTTTTCTTTTTATTTAAATAAAAGATTTACAAATAAGAAATTACTGCTATCTTCATAGTATATTGATATGCGTATATATGAATGACCTATCGACAATAGTGACTCAATAAGGACTAATAAGGACGAAGGGAATGTCCATTGATTTATGAGTAATAATAAATGATAAATCACAATGAACTAGCAATAATGGTAATTCACATTTGTATCTAGTACTACAGTAGGCATAAAAAACCGGCCAATTGCATGTCGAACCACGCAAAATGAAGGGTTCCGTAGTTGGGATGAATTTATCAAACAAACTCAACATTGTAGTTGAAAAATTTAAGTTGGTCGATTATTACTCGGTAACTTGTGGAGACTACGTAGCGGTGATAGTTTTCCTTTAATTTCGTTATACATATATACTACTGCCGTGAATTTTTTCACATATCCAAAACCAACCATTTAGCTAGCAGGGGACAAACACTTGACTCTAACAAAAATTAGCACTTTAAAGCTTAATATTTCGCAAACGGATCCCTGAATCAAAAAATGGTTTTCACAAACTCATATTACAATATTTTTGAATGACCTTTCCAACGACACCGCACACCATAGGAAATGCGAGAATAGGTACAAAAAAAAATTTTTTTTCATACTTTTTTTTTACCACGTAGTCGGCGTGATTTATATGTATACCCATACCAAATTGCAGCTTTCTAGTACCAACAGTCTCTGAGCTAAGCCGCGGTCACACGGACCTGGCGAAACTATAAGGGTTCCTTGTTGACTACGGAACCCTAAAAACTATTCTAGGTACTTTAGTACTAGGAAACCACATCAGCGTATATGCGATGATAAAGGTCGGGTGAAGTCCCTTTGATTCACTACAAATATGAATTTCATTGTTAAATGACTCAAAATAATTTATTCATAATATGACTACGTGCAGGAATAACTTCTGTTTAACAAATGAATAACAAACAAAAGACTGTAAAACCCAGGGAAAATCTGGAAAAGAGACTCTCAGGCTGCCATCAGACGGACTGCATTCTTGCAGTTTGAATGCAGTTTAGTACGATTGCAATTCTCGTAATGTACTGGTAACTGCATTCAAAACTGCAAATTTGCAGTTGGAGTGCAGTTGAAACAGTTGAAATGCAGTCCGTATGATGGCAGTCTTAGAACCGACTGTTGTGGCGAACAGCTTGTGAGAGGTTCATCTGGTCCATGTCTAGCAGAGGACTCAAAGAGTTTGGACTTGATCGACAATTTGTAGTTTGATTCAATGTCTCATCATCTGCCTAGCCTTTTCCCAACTATGTTGGGGTAGGTTTCCAGTCTAACCGGATGCAGCTGAATACCAGTATTTTACATGCAGCTACTACCTATCTGACCTCCACAACCCTGTTAGTTACTGGGTAACACGATACCCCTTGTTAAGACTGGTTGTCAGACTTTCCGTAATGATAGCCGGAATCTCGATATGTAATGGATGGTCACCCATCCACGGACCGACCTCGGCTAGCATTGCTTAACCTTGAAGATCGACCCGTGCGGCTGATATTATATAGCCACGAGTCCTGCCTTCCAATTCAATGTTTATAATCTGAGAAATAGGTAAGTAGGTAAGTACAAGCAGCCATATACAATTATACAACCATTAAACTCCATCAAATAGAAGGCTCATTATTCGAAATCTCTCATCTCTCTAAACTACTCATACCTATCAAGTGTACAACTAATGAAATCGGTCGGCTATTTGATTAATAAGCGTGGCGAGAGCGATACGGACGAACGGACAGACAGACTGAAAGTTATTTACGATATTATGCTTGATCGAGATAACTGCATGTCTGTGACAGTCTTAAGTGAAAACGGTTTTGTTCGAAATGATTCTGAGGAGATTTAAAATAAATAAATAAAGATAAAACACATGAGGACTGCCGATAGAAGTGAAAACTAAGTAACATTCAATTATTTCTTCAAGCGTTCGGTGATGATGACGCGAGTTCCAAGATCTTTGTTCACCCAACAAGCGTTCGGTAACGATGACGCGAGTCCCATGATTTTTGTTCACCCAAAAAGTGCTCAACGCGCCTCACTTCAAAAATGAGGTTTAACAGATAAAAACAATGGAAACGGTAGGAGATAAAGACTTATATTAAACACAGATTACCGCTAAAGATGAGAGACTAAAGTAAATACAACTCGATGTAGAAACCAAGCAGTGTATGCAAAAAATACCCATACACTGATAGCTAAAGGAAAGGTTTGAACTTGACAGAGTATTATGTGTTTCTGAGGCAGATATGGAAAAAAGTGACAGCACAGATACACGACAGAGAGACAGAAGAACTATTCTATCTATTTCTGATTGTAACCTCAAACATAACTAAAGAACGATCAGTCATTTATAAAATGAACAGTTACCCAAAAACAATAAAATGTAACACACCCATTAACCGATTACCAATCACACTACTCGAAGCGTACACTCGGAAGCACGTCGAAAATACAAACATAATAATGAGTCATGAACAACCTATAACTTCATTATACAATCTCTAGCTCATACGACGTACACACGGCTACACATCAAGCTACATATTTCCAGTATAAGCTGACCTCGCATTGTGCGGAAATCTTATACAATGAGAGATCAGCATAAACTGGAAATGTATAGGTTGATGTGTAGCCGTGTGTACAAACGCGTGAGTTGATTACAGCTCTTACACCGTTTGATAAACAAGGCGAAAGGTAAAGTACTACTTAATATAGTTTTGAGCTATTTATGTTTTGGACATAGAGTATTAAGATTGATTAGCCATTGGAGTGACTATGTGTGGACATGGCGTATACACAAGGCGTGTATATGCGAGGAAGATTCCTGCCCCTGAACGGAGAATGGCATCAAATACCACGAATTCTCTTATCATCATCTGCTTAGCAAACTCAAACTCAAACTCAAAGCATTTATTTCAATTAAACCATTTACAGGCACTTTTGAATTGTCAAAGAATCGGTCAGTTAGTCAAAAAGTTGAAGCTAGTTGCCCATTCCAAATCGTAGATCTCTATGGAGAAGAACGGGCAAGAAACTCCAAGGACACTCTTTTAAAAATGGATATAGATATTACAAAATCCTGGGTACAGTATTCTTGGTGCCCATAGCCTTTTCCCAACTACTTTGGGGTCGCCTTCTTGTCTAACCGGATGCAGCTGAATACCAGTATTTTGCATGGAGCGACTGCCTATCTGACCTCCACAACCCAGTAACTGAGTAATACGATACCCCTTGGCAAGACAGGTTGTCAGCCTTTCGGGCTTCTGACGACCCGTAACGACTGTCAATGATCTACAAATGACAGCCGGGACCAACGGCTTACCGTGCTTTCCGAGGCACGGAGGAGTCTCGGTATGTGTGTATGATGGTCACCCATCCACGTAACAAACCCCGGCAAGCGTAGCTTATCCTGATGGATCGATCCGTGCTGCTGTTACTTAGCCACGAGCTCACGAATTCTAACAGACACTCTTCCTTTGCCCCAGTGAGTTTTTCGGGTTGTTATGTCATGTGGCAGTTTGCAGTTAGGAGTCTACTACTCCAACGTCTCCAATGGTTACAATTGGTCCATAGATCACCGAATACAAATTGAAAAATATACTGGAGTTTGTTTCCTATAAAATTGTGAGATGGGCTACCATCTCACAATTTTATAGGATACCATAAGGAACAACTAAAAGCACTCCATATTCCACCTACTTCATAAGTAAACCCAACGAGCTATTTATGTTCCTAACTTGATCGACGCATGCGCAGCGCACCGTTTCCGCGGTGACGGCATCGCAGGCTTGAATTCCTGGAATTACCTATAGATATCCCATAGTGTTGTTGGTTTTAGGTTATTGTTTCAATGGAAAACCTTGAGGTTTATTATGGCGGTCTCTCAGAATTTGGTTTATTTATTCATAATGTCATGTTACTTGGAAGTTTATCGGAATTCTGATGACATGCTGAAAGACACTATAATTGTCCATAAACACGGTATGATTTTGCATTTACGTCATAAGCTCTAAGCTACACTCACTTATCGCTTGTTACATAAATTAAAATAACATTCACAAAGCCCATAACTTTACAATGTGATGCACTTTAGTGCATACATAGTGCTTATCGGCTGTTAAAGTATGTGGTTTACTAAGATTTATATTCTTTTCCGCATTCTCTAATATATCCGCACTGCGTACATTTTATCGGGCAACCTTTATATTAACCAGAGGTGGTAAACGTATGCAAGGTGTGGACAGAAAGAAATTAGTACGTCGTCCACGCTTTTCTCAAAATAGAAGGCGTTCCTAGTAATCACACTGAAAGTGGTGATCAGGCTGCTTGACTACTAAAACAGAGATGGTTTTCGCTGTAGATCTTGGATCCTCCAATCGATCCTTAAACACTGGGGAAAACCACCTTACTCTCTCAGTGAGTTCAACAACTTTCGCCAGGACATTTATGTATGTACAGATTCTAGTTTGCAAAAATACCTCATTTATCATCAACATCTGCCTAGCCTTTTCCCAATTAAGTTGGGGTCGGCTTCCAGTCTAACCGGATGCAGATGAATACCAGTATTTAACATGTAGCGACTGCATGTCTGGCCCAAAAATACCTCATTAACATTCCAAATCATTTTTGCAATCTCAATCCTAACTAATATTATAAATGCGAAAATGAGTGTGTTTGTTTGTTACGCTTTCACGCTAAAACGGCTTCAAACAAACAAACTCACTTTCGGATTTAGTTAGGATTAGGATTTATCATCATCTCACAGAAAGTCCTGATAAATCTTTCCTAGCAGCTTATGAGACTCATCAACCATTCAAGCATGTTTACATCGTCCACTTAACACTGGAATGCGTTAGTTTACATCAAGCGTGCTCTCATCAGTTTACCTTAAGAGTGGGTGAGTCATCGAGTGTTGACCTGTGCCGGGTTAGTGTGAAGTATTAGTAGGTAGCTTTCTTTGTGTGAGTAACCACGAATTCTTTGGAAGTTAATCGCGAATACACGAAGTGCGTTCTGATTTAGTTTGCTCTGAGATCTTGTGTAACAGTTACCAAGATCCAAGACACCGGTTGGGAGGTCTGGTTCTTTCATTATATCTGTTACTGTTACCTTGTATCAACCCACTGCTGGGCAACGGTCCCCATGACTTCCAGTGCTTGTGATCCAGTGCTAATATGGACCGTTGGTTTGGTGGTTGGTCGTTTGTTTTGTCCAGCTCGTTCCGCCATCTTCTACGGGGTCTGCCGCGACGCCTTCTTTAAAGACTTTTTTTATTTATGTATAAAGAACTACCTTTTTACAGGCTGCGCTCGCGTGGATGTCGGTTATTATATACAAAAACTTTCTCGAGAACCACTCTATCCATTGGTGAAACCAGCATGAAAATTGGTGCAGTAGTTTTTTAATTTATGGCGAACAGACAGACAGACAGACGTGGCGGAGGATTTTGTTTTATGATGATCGGTCTTGAGCACAGGCAGTTGACATTGAAAATCTCAAGGTCGTTTTAAGATTAGGGAAGGGAAGATTGAGTGACGAAGGTCAAACGGCAATCGTTTCGAACAGAATATCGATATTCAGTGGCGTCTGGTTTGGACAGGGGGCTGACCATTTGAGGCAACCTAGAATGACTTCTGAATAAATTATTTTGGTCCTTTTGTACGTATGAGACTTTATTAAGGGTCAGACGCTGAGGCAGAAGCATTTGTATCTCTTACCATCGCTATTAACCGTTTGACCACCGCGTACGCATAATAAATTGCACCCAGGCGCCAGGCAATAAATTCAAATGTAAAGCTTGCTCAAAATATTATTTGTTTGGATCTTCATACTGATATTTCTGAATGAATATGATTGCAGTTTGCATTTGGGTTAATGAATATCTTTGGAAAAACCTTTGTTGAAACAAAAGCATGTTAGACAGAGACAGGCAACCATTTTCATGATTACAGTATTCGAATATTGATTAGAATTTGATAGATTTTACGACGTCCAATCACGCGTATATGGCGCCATCGCCCGCCAAGCTAGACATGTCAGTGGCAGTGAACAGTTTAAAACATAATTTTGTATTATTTTCTTTGTTTCATTCATTTCACAGAATAGATTATACGATACGCAGTCCTAGAACTCCTCAACCCTTTGCTGCACGTGTTATCGATTTTCAACCCCTTGTTAATAACCATATTTTATCATGAATAGAGTTGATTAGGCACCCTTTTTGCATCAACTGGTCACGGCACCGGTCAGAGCCGGCCTGACGTAGTATATGGTGAAACTGTGACAATGACTCATTGTTATCTATTAAGCCGATATAACGGCATGTATTAAACTTGTTATTTCGCAACGAAGCGAAAGGCCAGTTCTCGTTAAGCAGATTGTAAGGAAAGCTTCAATATTGTTTTAAAACATTGTTAAGGCGTGCATGAAACATCTGTTAAAATGTTTGTGCTTAGGGTACCTATCTTTTTCTTGGTATGAAACGTGGCTTTGACCTATTCTTGAAGTAAAGGTAAAATCTGGATTGGGACATAGGATACATTTTATCCCGACATTCCCACGGGATCGAGACATATGCGGGTGAAACCGCGGGCGGAAGCTATCCTATGTGTTAATCCAGGTTATAAACTATCTGTTTGCCAAATTTCATCCAAATCCATTCAGTAGTTTTTACGTGAAAGAGAAACAAACAAACATCCATCCATCCATCCATACTTACAAACTTTCGCGTTTATAATATTAGGTAGAAGTTAGATTAGAAGTAAACGTAACAATAGAAGACCCAAAACATGTTTATGCCCCAACAATGGCTGCGATTACAAGTCCCCCAGCAATATTACCAACTTTAGGAGGGGCTCATTTAATACATCATTCTGATCTTTTCAAGGGGAACGAGAAATACAGGTGTTATATTTTACTAGCTTCCGCCCGCGGCTTCGCCCACGTGGTATGTCGATAAAAAGTAGCCTATGTCCTTCCCTGGGATGCCATCTATCTCCTTGCCAAATTTTATCGAAATCCGTTCAGCGGTTTAGGCTTGAAAAGGTAACAGACAGACAGTTACTTTCGAATTTATAATATTAGTATGGATACACCAAACATCACGCCTATATTCCCCGAAGGGTTAAGCAGAGGTGTTCCTATAGTACAACTAGATTTCGCCAGTTATGTTTAAGTTCCCATGTAATAGGGGGCGACCCTATTGCCACAAATCTAGACTCAGGGTTGCTGCTGAGAAAATCCTGATGGAAAAACCCAATAACACTTTGTCCGACCGATCCACCAGGCAGTCACTAGACCAGGGGGGCAAGTCAACTAAATTACAAACGTGTCAGTGGTCTCGCAATTATGAGTTTTTGTCAGATTGTGTATGGCATAATCTGTTAAAAACTGATAATTGTGAGACCACTGATACGTTTGTAAATTAGTAGACCTGGCCCCCAGACGATGGGCTATTTAAAGACCCATGCCACAAAATATGGCCGTTATTAAATTTAATGATAAATCTATGCATCATCCTAACTATCCTAACTTAATAATTATTATAAATGCGAAAGTGAGTTTGATTGTTACGCTATTACGCTGAAACGGCTGAACGGATTTGGATGAAATTTGGCACATGGGTAGACCATGACCCGGAGAAGGGCATAGGTTACTACTTTTCATCCTGGATCGCAGACGAAGTCGCGGTATCAAGTAGAAGAGTTTGTATTTTTGTTTGCACGACGCGCTATTTCCAACTACCGTCGGATTTGGAAAAAATCTTGAAGAAGGTTATAGGCTATTTAACTTCACGCTACGAGTCCTACGACCCTTTTTAGGCGAGCAAAAAGAAAAGAATATATAAAAATTGACAAACTCCTCCTTTCAGAAGTCGGAAACTCCTCCTTTCAAAAGTCGGTTAAGTAAAAAGAACACTAAGTAAAAACGAAGTAGAGCCGGCAGCGATGCGATGCGACGTCACCAATCAAAAGGAGTTTGATTAAATTAAATTTTGGCTGCTTTAGTAGATAATTTGTCTTAACGACTTCACGCGAACAAAGTTGCGGGCGGAAGCTAGTATTTTTTAGACCAGACGATGGGCCATTAAGAGACCGATGCCGTTATTAAGTTTAATGATAACTCTATGCGTCGGACTCATAAATGACTAACACTAGACAAGCCTGTGATTATCTACACATAGATTAATGTGTTTTTGAGATGAATTTGTATTCTAAAGTTTTGTTTTTAAATCAAAACCTGTTTGTCTCTGATTTATTGTTAAGACTAGCTAGAATATGTGTCATGTCTAGTAAACAAACTAGTGACCGCTACAAAAGTAAGTCGATCGGTCAGTAGGACCAATATTTTATAATAAGTTTAATAAATCCGTCTGTCTTCTTAAATTATTTTGGCGAAAAGCACTAATGGTGGCCATACACCATGACAGGAAGGATGGTGTATGGCCACCATAAGGCACATGAATGAAAGTAAACGTAATACAGATTAGTTGTACAAAAATACCGTGTCGGGTACGTAAGCTAATCACAGTTTCGCAATACAAGTCGTTTATCAATATTAAACTGTAATTTCACTGGTCACACAGTGCGATAATGAATTGGAAAGCATTAGATTGCACGCATCATGCGATAAGCTTGCTGCCGAGAATGCGATGACAATGCATGATGGAGTAACCTTGAGAATCTAAAGGATTTGGCTGTCTTGTGTCTTGCTTGTGGATAGGGCACATTGGCCGATGGGGTCGAAAGGTACTGGAGTGGCGAACGCGTACCGGAACGTACTCGTTGGAAGGCCTCCCACAGCGTGGACCGATGACCTTGTGAAGACTGCAGGAATCCGCTGGATGCGAGAAGCACAGAACCGCTCCAAGTGGCGATGCTTGGGGGAGGCCTCCCGGGACCCCCCCAGGCATTGTTTTTAATACAAACATACAGAACCGCTAAATAATATCCTAAACAATGAATATTACTTTGTTATACGAAGTTTCATCTCCCAATAATTGCATCATCAATTGCAAATTGATCCCTAAGTGGCTTGCGGTGGAACAATTTGAGAATTACATAATGATTTTATTAATTCACTACGTTGCTTTACCCTTCCTATCTCACTGGCAAGGCCTGGAAGGCTTTAATGCTCAATTTGCATGACACTATTGTAAATTCCACAACGTAAAAGGCATTCCAGACGGATGTCTCGGACTTTATTGAATGGCTGACGGAGCTTTCTAAGTGGGTTTATTTTTTTACTTGCATAAGTACCTTTTTTCATGGCAACCGTTGTCTCTTATTATGCTAAGAACAGTCATGTGAAGAACCTTTATGGTGATGTTCTTCAGAAAGGTCAGCAATCTGTGTAACACACTTTCAATTACAATCTGAATGATTTTGAAGGATATTGCTAATTGCTTGATATGTTCGAGAAATTTGTCTGGTCTACAATTTAAATAATGCAATGAATGTTGTTGCGACTTTCAAAATGAAAGCCATTGCTACTGTGTTACGCAAGTATGTTTGTTTATCGCAAAAGATCTACGACAAAAATTTAAATCAGATACCGCAATGAATCATAAGGATTAATGGTTCTTACTTAAGTATGGCGGCGCACCCTGATCAGTCAGCCTGCTACCTTGACGACAGGCTGGTCAGTCACCACGGCATGGGTAATCTCGTACAACTTGTTACATAACCGATACTAAACATCACGCCTTGCCCCGAAGGGTTAGTTAGCCAGAGGTGTACCTGTAGTACATACGGCTACACATCAAGATATATTTTTCCAGTATAAGCTGACCTCGCATTGTACGGAAATGCTATACAATGCGAGATCAGTATAAACTGGAAATGAATAGCTTGAAATTTAGCCGTGTGTACACCCACATTTCGCCAGATATGTTTAAGTGCCATGTAATAGGGGGCGAGCCTATTGCCATCAACCGGGCTCAAATCCAGACTCCGGGCTGCCACTGAGTAAGTCCTGATGGAAGAACTCAATAACACTCCGCCCATCTCGGGAATCGAACTCAAGACCTCATGCTCAACAGTAGCGCTTGCGACCACTAGACCAACGAGGCAGTTATGCATGCCGATACCTGTGTGAATAAAGGCTCCCATAAACAGGCGCGACAAGGGTTGCACTGCCTGTCACGCCCGCGATATCGCGCCAGTTTGCACGAGGCTTAAACCCGGGTTGCACTATTCGATTGTTCGTCGTATTATCAAATGAATCATAGTTTTGTAACCGCAACGGTTTGATGAAAGCCCGCAATTCAGCATTGTTGCGTGATGTTGTCACTAATGTATTTGCAAACGTTTCGCTAAACTGACAATTTGGTTAATAAATAATCGTGGATTAAGTTTACTGTTATTCGTTCGTAAACGTTGTTTATTATGTCAAGTATTTTGCTAAATTGCTCAGTTTCTGTAATCGAATACTTACATTCCTCGCTTATTTTAGCGGCTGGTTCTACAAATTTTAATATGTGTAAGACATTTAAAAAAAATCCGTATAAGCCATTCACTTTCGAGTATGAAAGTAGATGGTTATATGAGTAGGGGAAGACCGAAGAAACGATGGATGGACTGTGTGAAGGAAGATATGGCTAGAAAGGGAGGCACTACCGAGATAAAGGCTAATAGAGAAGTATGGAGAAAAGGGACATGTTGCGTCGATCGCATATAAATCGCGATAAGGGCAGAGTTCCTGATATTCAATATAAATAATTTTTTACATAAGCTACTTAGCCACCTTCTACTGAATTTCGGGAGCTAATAAATTAAGCAACAGCACAATCCTAACTTAATATTATGATTGTGAAAATGAGTTTGTTTATTTGTTACGCTTTCACGCTAAAACGGCTCAACGGATTTGGATGAAATTTGGCACATGGGTAGACCATGACCTGCAGAAGGACATAGGCTACTATTCATCCTGGATCGCAGACGAAGTCGCCGGCAACAGTACTTTAAAACAAAAGTTGAGATCTACACTCTTTAAACCAGATTTACGGTGAAATCTCCGGTGAAAGTAAACATTAAATTCATTCAAATGATACAATTGTAATCAAATAATGTCAATGTATAATAAGATCGACGACAGACTAGTTAAATAACAATATTCAGTCGTTTTGACCATTGAGACGTGGAGTATGCGGTCATTGCCATTTAAAACTAACCCGACCACCGTAACTTGGTCCTTCGGAGGTCATTCTAATCTTCGTCTTATCACTACCTAGAGAAACAGCATCAGAGTGGGGGAGGTCTATCTAAACTGGTAGCTCGAAGATTTCTTTGAGCAAGCTTTTTATTAACGTTTTTGTGTAGTGTGTAGGTTGTTGCATAGTTGCCCTCGAGTGCCACTTATACATACTTGATGATAATTATTATAATTATCATAAGTCAGTACCTAAGTAATTAGATAAGTCTGTTTGTGACACAAGTCTGAATGTCAACCACATGTAGTTAGGAGCACTTGGTATTAATCTCAGAACAATTATTGTTCTGAGGTATTAATTATGTAAAGTCCTACCTAACTTGTCATAGATAAAATCACAAGGCTGTCCAGATAACTAGAAGGGACACAAACATCGATCACTAATAAAGAACTAGATACACAATCAGCGTCAAAAAATGTCCTCACCGAATGACCGCCCACTTGAACATTTGGGTGGTCTTTTCATCTAGTAGCATTCGAACGCTCCGACGGTAAACATGCCTCAGTGCTCGTTTAAAAACTGCAAAAATCACACGTCTACGACGCTAAAAAAGGATGGAGTTTCATATTTTTGGTAAGTATTAATATTATCTTTATATAATTGTTAACACTGTATTGTAAATACTGATATTTTGTCAAGAAATCATCGTAAAAACTTTATTTTAAATTAAGTCGTAACAAATAGCAGGCGATATAATAACATTTTTAGGATGCTGATGCGGCTGCCTCGCTATTGTAGTGCATCTGGTATGTTTGCGGAAGCGCGAACGGACGGCTATCATGCGATTGTGCGCAAGAGGGTAGCTTCCTTGTCACAGCGTGTGCGAGGTAGTAGCAACGGCATCCTGCAGATGGTGGTATCTCGTGCGGATTGCCCTATCCAAAACAAATGGATGCGCATTGTTTTGGGCGCTCACTAACACATATACGTCATATTCTAACACAATTTTGATTTTAATTTTATTGAAAATGATTTAATTTAATTGTAATGTTTGTATTGTGTAGGTAATTGATCTAGTTAATTTTATGTAATGTAAGTGTATTATGATAATTAGTGTGTGATATATGTGTTAATGTAAAATATTGATTTTAATTTTTGATATGATTTAATGTTTTGTGTATGGATTATATTATCTGAAATAAATGAATTAATAATAATAATGCAGCTAAATTGTAAAGACTCTCACTAAACGTATTAATCATACTAGCGCATGCCCACTTAAATTGTTTGGGTTATCCACGTTGACTCTGTTCAATTTGTTGGAGACGCTATATATAATATTTTTTTTTTTTTTTTATGCTAGATTTGATTTTCGATTTTATTTACCCGACTGCGCGACGCAAGGAAGGGTAATGTGTTTATCAGCCTATGTATGAATAATTGACATAAAATAACTGCCACCAACTGCATCAGACTACTTGAAAAGTGACTTGTTTGGAACTTGTTAGTTGTTTTTTATGAGTCGGGTTTTTTGATATTGTATTTTTTTTTGTGGTTTTTTAGTAGGTTACTGTATTTTTTTTATTTTTTAAGTAATTTAGATTCATTAATAAGTAAATGTGGTGACATTTATTTATTTCACCACCATTTATTTATTTTTCCACTTCACGAAATGATATTTTCTGAATGTGAAGATCTGATTTGTTACAAAAAATACCAAAATCGCTAATTGTATGCCTTTAATATTTAAGGCGTTCCCTCAATTCCTCATAGATTCCATCATCAGAACAAGGATTAGATGTAAAAAGGACCAACTTGGGAACAAACCTAATGTAATACCGTTTGAATCATCTCAATCGGTCGATCCGTTTTCGAGTTATCGGTGGTGTGCAAACATAAAAAAAAACCTATATATTTATAAATACGCGACGCATTGAGTAACCTCCTCCTTTTTTTGAAGTATGTTAAAAATTCCATACATAATAATTTACAGTACAAACAAAAAATATTGTTCTGGTTCGTCTCCATTCGTTCTTTGTCCTAGCGGCGAGCCTCGGTTGTAAAATTTATTACTTTTTTTTGGCACTTAGTAATTGTTACTTTAAAGCATGCGTATAAGGTTGAAGTTGTTTTGATGTATCTTGAGCAGTGAGTACCGGTCGTAAAATTTTATTGCTTTTTGTAATAGCTTTGTGAATACGACTTTAAACGTTGTAGGTAAGGTTGAAATTACATTAATGTATATTTATTTTAACTAAACACAATTGGCGACATTTTTAAGAGAAATTTTGTATGAGATTGTGTATCTAGTTCTTTATTAGTGATCGATGGACACAAACGAAAAAACAAACAAAGCTGTCGCATCCAGTTGAACAGAGACCACAATGGATCCGTTCCGATGTTCTTTTATTAACTTAGAACGGTGCAGAGATAAACACCTACATACATAGGTGCGCTAGAACCGACTAGGTGGAAAAACACATCAAACCTTATTAGACCTTACATCTCACGTCATAGAGTTTAAAATAGCCGTGCTCCTGCGACCACATTCTTGGCCCAAGGTCGATGCACAACGACCTACGGTATGCCGTGTTTAAGTGAGCAAATAAAGTATACTAATTATCTTTGGATGCAATTAAAAATCGCTATGCAGCCATTATGAAGAAGCTTCTATTGGTCGGATGTTTATTTTTAATTATTAAAAATAAAAAAATAAATAAAATAAAATAATGATTTATTTCTCTCAAAAAGGTACATACAGACTTAGGATCATGTCATATTATGTCAAATCAGATTTGTAACCTTTGTGAGAGCTGGAGTCTGTAGTGGGTTCGGGACCTGTATGACAGATCTCCAGGCTCTCACCCTCTTAAACAATACTATTAAGTACTACTTAGTACTAATTTGAACACATCAAGGCCTACACGTACAGAGAGGAATATTAAACTAAAATAGTTTTTTTTTTTTTTTTTTTAATAAATAACAAAAAAATCTGCGAGTGTGTAGTGAATGGTGTGTCTGTGAGTGTGTAATGTGTGTGTTGTGTGTGTGTTGTGTGTGTGTACGTGTGTGAGGGTGTATGTGTGTGTATGGTCTACAAATTTACTATCTAATTTATTTTAAAACAGCTAAAATATTTTCAGTCTCAGAATAATCCAAATCAAGAAGCCAATCTATTATTTTTGCTTTACATTTGGATTTGCACAAGGGGTATATGTTTAAGATTTTATTAGTGTGATTATACACATGACTGCTTAGGAAGCGGAAGGAGCGTTGGGCCAAGGCACAATTTGTACGAATAGAGGGACAGACCGAATGCTTACGTCGTTGGGAGATCAAGGAAGGATCGTAGGCAGTGTAGCCGTGAGTTGTCATTAAAAGATTAAGTATATATAATTTACGAACAGACAGAACCTTACAAGTTTTGTAAAGGTCTGTGGTAGGAAAGCGATAGGGTAACTGCCAACCAACTTTCAGCAGTGCCCTTTGGGCGCGTTCTACTTTCAATATGTGGGACTTTCCTGAACCACCCCAAGCAACCACACAATATTGGATGAGGGATTGGCAGAGAGCCAGATACACTAGTTTAATCACCTTGGTGTCAGCAACATAACGGAGGTTCTTAAAAACGTAAATTAACCTGCGCAGCCGTGTAGTAAGTGTATCAATGTGAGTACTAAATTGTGGTCGATAACGAGGAGGAAACGTGACTGCGAATCGATAATTCTGAGAACTTAGCTAGTCATGGTGAACCCGAGTTCGCACTACGCTTGTCGGTAATTCATAGCCGAGTATTGAAGTTTCAAAACTAGAGTAGAATATTTTAGACTTATACTTGTCGGATCCAGGTACACACGGCTACACATCAAGCTATACATTTCCAGTTTAAGCCGATCTCGCATTGTATAGGATTTCCTTACAATGCGAGGTCAGATTATACTGGAATTGTATAGCTTGATGTGTAGCCGTGTGTACATAGGATCGTGATCAGACATACATACCCATAGTGTCAGATTTACAGTCGTGGGCGCAGAATGGAGATACGGCCGATACGGGTCAATCAATCTGCCGAGCCTTTTCCTAACTATGTTGGGGTCGGCTTCCAGTCTAACCAGATGCAGCTGAATACCAGTATTTTGCATGGAGCGACTACCTATCTGACCTCCACAGCCCAGTAACTGGGTAATACGATATCACTTGGTAAGACTGGTTGTCAGACTTCTGAGTCTGTCGACCCGTAACGACTGTCAAAGATCTACGAATGACTGCCGGGACCAACGGCTTAACGTGCTTACCGAGGCACGGAGGAGTCTCGGTATGTAAAGATGGTCACTTATCCACGGACTAACCCCAGCAAGCGTAGCTTAACCTGATCGATCGACGCGTACGGCTGTTATTGCTTGCCACGAGCTCCTCCTCAGATACGGGTAAACGAGAGTAATAGCTTTTTTTAACTTCTACACAGTTTATTGTTACAGAGTCAATTACTAACACTACTGTACTAATTTACGCGTCATCAACTTTGATCCAGTCTACAATTCTGCTGATCCGCAGTTTTGTATGTTGTATGTAATAGAAAACATACGACATGCAATTCAGAAAAATACAGACATATCAAGATTGAGCCGTAAAAATTGTAACATAAAACCCTGGATCACGACAGGTCTAATTCGTTGTATGAAACATAGGGATAAACTGCACATGAAGGCTAAATCTCATCCAGATAATCCAATATTGCAACTGTCGTACAAAAGGTATCGTAATTTCTGTAATGATCTCCTCAAAAAGGTTAAAAGCAACTACGATAAATCTGCACTGGAAAAGGCTGGAACAAATAGTAAACAGATCTGGAAACATATTAAAAATATAACATATACCTCGAAAGAAAATGAGTCATCTTCAGGTTTATTAAAAGCGCATTCGACACCGCTGACATCTGCTAACTTAGCAAATAATTTCTTTGTTAACGTCGGAAAAAATCTGGCAGAAAGAAATCGGGTACAATCACACTACCTAACAAGCACGCTTTTTGCATGTAACCACACCTTAACATCCTTCACCCTGCTAGATACTGACGAAAATGAGGTAGAACGAATAATCATGACTTTGAAAGACGACTGTGCAGTTGGTTGGGATAACATATCGAATAAAATCATCAAACAATTCAGGAATATTTTAGTACCACCACTGACTTATATTTTTCGAAAGTGCCTTTCTTTGGGTATTTTTCCCGAGTGCCTCAAAAAAGCAGTTATTGTCCCTGTATACAAAACAGGCAGTAAACAGCAAGTAACAAATTATAGACCTATTTCTTTACTGCCTTCTATGTCAAAAATTTTGGAAAAGATAATAAATAAAAGATTGTTTAAATATCTGGAGGATAAATCAATTTTGTCGGAGCGTCAATATGGATTTAGACCTAAAGTTTCAACTGCCGATGCCGTACATCATCTGACTGACTTTCTAGCCCAGGAACTTGACATGGGTAACCACACAGTAGGAGTTTTCCTGGACCTCGCCAAGGCTTTTGACACAGTCTCCATTCCTATTCTGTTGCGCAAGCTTGAGTCAGTTGGCATAAGAGGCATTCAACTGAAACTTCTCAAAAGTTATTTAGAAGACCGAACTCAGTGCGTAAAGATTGGCAATGTTCTCAGCGCAGACGAAAAAAACACGTCCTTTGGTGTTCCCCAAGGAAGTATTTTAGGACCTACTCTATTCTTGATATACATAAATGACCTTTGTAAACTAAACCTAGAGCACGGCACTATAATATCGTACGCTGACGACACTGCCCTCCTTTTTTCTGCTGAATCGGAACATGAAGTCTACAAGTTTGCGCAACACGGTTTCAATATTGTAAATAAGTGGCTTCAACATAACTCACTAACACTAAATGCGGCTAAGACAAATTATATTAAGTTTTCAATGCGCAAACCAACATCTGTTCTGCCCTCAACGATGTATGCTCACTGTTGTATGGTCCCTGCAGATTGCTTGCTCACGTGCCCCAATATTAATATAACTAATAAAATAAAATATCTGGGAATTATAATAGATGAAACCCTATCTTTTAAACAGCACATAGAAGCTTTAAGTAATAGAATGCGTAAGCTAATTTTCGTTTTCAAAAAACTACGTTATATTGCAGACCCAAAATTAATTAGGCGAGTTTACTTTGCTCTCTGTCAGTCAATTTTGACTTACTGCATTACCTCTTGGGGTGGAGCAGGTAAAAGTTTGCTACTACCTATCGAGAGAGCCCAAAGAGCAATTCTCAAGGTGTCTACTTGCCGCCCTTTCCTTTTTCCCACTAACCTACTCTATGAATCCTGTGAAGTACTAACAGCTCGACAGTTATTCATAATGAGCATTGTATTAAAACAACACGCAGCCCTCCCCTACAGCACTGAATTTACTAAAAAGAGACGGAAAGACATAGTTTGCCCTAGAAAAAGTACAAAACATGCTTTTGCAGCCAAATTTTTTGTCTTCCTAGGACCATTACTTTATAACAGACTAAATGCGAGAGCCAAAATTTATTCACTTAATTATAATAATTGTAAAAGAACTCTCAAAGAAACTCTTCAAAGTATGTCCTATGACGATACAGAGAAATTATTAGTTGTACTTAAATAAAAATTGTATTTGTACTAATTAAGTTTAGCTAAGTTAGGTTTTGTAAGAATTAAGATTTTATATTTATTTTTTGTGTATTTACACCTTTTTACATACCTATTAGATGACTAGATTTTTATATTTAAGTATGTGATTATTTAGAAATACTATGCCTTGCCTCGCCTGAAACACAGGATGACCTAGTTCAGGCACATAACACTGTTTGATTTTTCGTAGATTTAAGCAAATTTGTATTTAGTGTTTACCTTTTTACCAGAATAAACTTTTATTATTATTATTATAATACTCTGAATTTAAAAGGTAATATAGCAGTTCCTAGGACTGTATGTGCCGCGACCACGTCTTAACGATCACTGTACCTCCATGGTCCGTATCGGACACCATTATTCTCTATCCTAGACCCCACACAACGCTAAACTAAGCCGCTTGCATTTGATTTTAAGTGGATACTCTCAGACATGAAAGATCCGACATACTACATATGTTACTCATGATTGATGCAGAATGAGAAGAAGGCCAAAGAAAAGAGGGATGGAATGATATGAAAGAGAAGGGAGTGAATGATAGCGTGACAGGGCAGAATGGAAGAAGAAAACGTGATGCGTCGACCCAAAGTAACATAGGACAAGGGTAGGAAGATGATGATGATTAATTTGACTAAATTCTGACGTCAAAATCAAGGTGAATACGTCATTTCTTTAAATAGCCAAATTATTTACAGCTAGTCGAAAAAATGCTTACAAACACGGTGCTAAAAATAGATCTGTTTACGTTTAAAAGACCCCCAATAAACGAGAAACAGCACGCCATGACTCTGATTGAGTATTCATATTTTTGAGGGCAATGAGTCATACCGGAACTATAGCCGACCTGCTAAGGTCAAAGTTTGTTCCCAAGACCGTGTTCAAGTTCATAGCAATTATTTATTTATGTTTATATTGAGCGGTGAAATTTCTGACACTTTTTACAACTTCCCTTTTAAAAACCTTGAAGCTGAAAGGTTTATTTCTTTTGCCTATCGAGTTTCTTATCAAGGTGAAAGAATAATTAATATTTAAATACAAAATTTCTTTTTCTTCATTATAAACAGTGTTTTTTATATCTTTCTAGAGATAGAGATCTTTTTGCAGTTTCGGGACATATTCGATTATTTTACTAATTACATTGTTGGGAAGGCATTTTATTTCATTAACAAAAGATTCATCATCAGCCTACAGCAGTTCACTGCTGGATATAGACCTCTCCAATTTGCACACCATTCAGCTCGATTCTAGGCAACTCTCATCCAGCTGCTACCAGCCACCTCGCCAAGATGGTGCCGATTCGCAATCTTCCTCCAGTCGATAACACGTCTACCTAAACGGTCACCGTTTCTACGGCTAATATGGCCGGCCCATTGCCACTTCAGCTCGCTTATTCAACAACAACGGATTCATTATTGCGTATTATAAACTTAATATAGTCATAGTTGCTTAGCTAATAAACTGACCTACTTTTTAAAATTAGCTCAATCTCCCCCATAGATCGTGAATGCCCCAGTTAATTTCAACTTAACTAATACGTTTAATATAATTAGTAACATGGCCTGTTCACCGACGCGGAAGGTTAATAATTAATTACTTTCGAACTAACTCATCATACCAGGTTTAGCACCTAGGTAGGCACAATTTTGGGACATCCAGCATATGGGATAAGGCTATCACATACTGGCGCGAATCGTCGCGTGACGCGAATTTTAACAAAACAATTTCTAAGAAAACTTCACGGCGAACAATGCGGCGGCGTCGAGTCGCGCGACGAATCGCCCCAGTATGTAAGAGTCTTTATAACCGCGGCGTATACGCATTCAATAAGTCTCAGGCACACGGCCACATACATACAGTAGTTCTCCGTTCGAAATTTTCTCCGATTCTAAATTCAGAAAAAGAATTTCGTCTGTATGTGGCCGGTTGTTTGTATGGATTCGGATCAGAATTGCGTATGTATGTGGACGAGAAGAAGTAAAAGAAAACAGACCACCACGCGAAGAGAACAAGTAAACACCAAAAAAATATAAAAAGGAATTTATTGATAAAATCGCGCACATGAAAAACCCCACCTCAACTGACATAAGGAGAAAATAGGCTTCATAAAAACTCGGTTGAATAAAGACAGCTTATTTCCCTCAAAGATAATAATATACTCACAATACACTTCACTAATCTTTTTGAAGTAACTGCATCGAGTACTTCAAAGGAAGGCTAAGTAAACATGGCTGACAGTACCATATCACTGCCAGCTATGTTTACGTTAAGCTGAGCGCATTGCCGCACGTCTCCTCAAAGGAACATGCTTTCAAAGTACATTACGTTGCTAGGAAAGATGTTTACTGAGAATTGTGTTAAAGGTACTGCAATAATTGATAAAAACTAAAACCCAACTACAACAAAAAGTCAGCTAAAAGGATATAAACAAGATATCACAATCAGACAAAGAAAAAATCCGGAGTCACACGTGTTTGGGCATAAATCCAAGAGATTACGTGTGACTCCGGATTTTGAACTTGTCCGTCTGTGATGTCTGCTTCGCCGTAGGTGGGTAAAAAGAGTTTGAGTTTGCTGCGGATAAGACTGCGAAAACATTTTCAATTTCTTGGCAAAGTTACTTTACTGCCCCTTGGACAGGAATCTCTCGTAGTTGGATAATGAAGGCCAAATGGCTGAAGATGAAGACATATAGCACAAGCAAGACAGCGGTCTGGAGAGCACTTGTGCGATAATTGGTCATTGTAGTCACTTCTGACAAAAGACTTAGAAAAAGTAGACCGAAAGCCAAATATGACAGACAGTTGCGAGAATCATGGGCAGATCAGCATTCAGGCAATTTCGGTCGGAGTGACCTACGGAGAGAGTGATCTAGAATTTAATGTGTAGAGGTTCTATTACTTACTAAAATTCTAAGACGAATACTCCTCAAAATACAAATATGCGGCAGTCGCAGTAAGAAGACCTCTCTAGAGTAACATTTCCTTATAAAACCCAGACGTTCTCAAATATTTTCTTTTTCATCAATTCTCAAGAGTTTGAATGTCTTGAAAAGGGATTTAACAAAAAACAGGCAACAAAATGAAATTCTAAAAAGGATATCCAAGGCTTTTGCAACCCTCGCGTTTTGCTTAGATACAAGTTTGGTCCTAGACGGACCCCGCCAGACATAGTAATGGAACTTTTAGGTTCGAGGGCAAATCTTTGATCGCAGACAGAATTTAAGTGGAATTTGGCCGGAAATATGGAAAGGGTGATAGATGATTTTGCCCTGACTTTTTTTGTGTATCCAATATGTATGTATTTCATCTTTTTATCAAACATCCATAATTTTTTAGTTCATGCACTAATTTGTTAATGTAGTTTTATCGATCCCGATCAGATCTACATCAGCCAGGGTCAAATAGATCACGACAATTCAGTCATTTCTGAACTCTCTAGATTCAACGCGACGTCGTGGTAAAAGGCTGGCGGTGTATCATACCAAAATCAAACTATTCTACACTTATATCATTACAATTAAATTTGGAGGAGAGTGTCTGTTTCTCAGCTAAATTACTGAACAGATTTTGATAAAACAGAGAACCTGGGGGCCAAGTCTACTAATTTATAAACGTGTCAGTGGTCTCACAATGATCAGTTTTTGACAGATATGCCATACAAAATCTGTCAAAAACTCATCATTGTGAGACCACTGACACGTTTGTAGATTAGTAGACTTGGCCCCCTGAACGATTGGAGATACTTTGAGGTGCGTGTGCGTCCGGGTGTTCACTGGACAGTCAGACCCGCGACACCCTTGCTGACTGGCTAATCCATACTAATAATATTTTAAATGCGCAAGTAACTCGTCTGTCTGTCTGTTATCTTCGGATTTCGATGAAATTAGTCAGGATTAAAACTCTTTATCCTGACAGAGCGTTCCCATTGGATAATTTCCAATCTCCACGCAGCCGAAGCCGCGGTCAAAAATTAGTACATTATATTTACCACGACATGGAACTGTTCATACAGTTCGTGCAGAAACGAAAAAAAAACTACATATAACTAAATGAACTCTAAGCACTCCTATTCTCCAATGACTAATGACCCAGTGTTATCTACAAGCTATTACAATTACAAGCCTGTTATTGGAAGCCAGGACACTAACACAACACAGCATAAATAAGTAACAGTATTATAACATCATAGAAAACGGCCGAAACGACGCTTCGAAATCTCAGTGTATATCAGTCAGTCAGTACGCAACAGTTATTTCAAGGCCACTGCGGAGATATAATACTGTACTTATTTATACTGTGACACTAACTACAGTTAACTTATAAGCACTGATTGATTAATTGACCCACTTTGAGTACGAAGATATTATGATTCACCAAGTATTTGTAGAGGTCTTTAATGAGCACTAACTGGAGGCTCTTGCATATAAAGTGCATCTAATTTTATAATTGAACGCAAATAGAATGTTATTAGAGAGAGTTTGCATTCTGCTTTCGCTCTTACGGGGAATGGCGTGATGTTATGTTATGTACGGTATTTCATGGACCGTCAATCGATTGAGCGTGATATTTAGATGATTCTTCAAAATTGGTTCAATTCTTCTAGGGACATGACAGACATACTGACACGTAAAATCATAACCTTTTTTACCAACTTTTCGGAGGTTATCGGCAATCCATTAAGGGGATGTAGGAGGGGTCATTTACAACCAAATGACTCTTTATGACAACCATCCATTTTCTTGTAATTTGACATTTTATATTTTTATTTAATTAATTTTAAAATACAAAATATCAAATTACTTGAAATTGGTTGACAATTGCATAGGGGTCTTAGGGGTCGGGGTCCGCTAGGACCGATGCCTGCCAGGGTTGCCGGAAAGTCCGAAAGGGATACCGGGACCTTGGCAACAGGCAACTGAAGGAACACGGGTGGGTTTTAGTCAGTAAAAGTCTGACACGCCCTTCCTCTCCGCCCAGAGCGGGAGAAGTCATTGGATGATTTACCACCCTAAAAAAAAAAACAAAGGGGTCTTAGGGGTGATTTGGTTGCAAATGACCTCTCCTACATCCCCTTAATCGATTCATGATATATTAATTACGTGTTTCCAGACCATTGCCCGTGATAACAATAGTTCATTTAAAGCTATTAACTATGCAAAAAATACAGTAGATGCTTGTCCCTCTACACTGGCAGATAGCTGATGTTATTAGAAGTAACATAAGCTACTTTTATTTTACTTTTTATCCCGATATTCCTACGGGATCGAGACTTATGCGGGTGAAACCGCGGGGCTCAGCTGTTATAATATAAATATTTAAAGTTATCTAGAACTTCAAGACATATCAATCTGAAAGTCAATCTAGGGGTTATCAGTATGTGGATGGCGCCATGAATAGGTCACCAGCATTCAAGGTAATTATTGCAAACTGAACTACTGTAAAATTGATAAATCATTCATTTAGTTGCATTCATTTTATTTTTAACATCACTGTCAGTTATTATTTTTAGTTCAATAATATTATTAATCGTGAAAATATTCTGATAGTGTCAATGTAAACAACCAACTAATGACTCTTTCACAGTAATTTAAATACCAGAGTGAGAGATAAAATATGCAAATAAAATTATGTTTTTATGTGTGGATTAGAGTTGCCAGTTCCTGTTTTATGTTTTAGAGGATTTGATAAGATTAAATAAAGACAGGATGAAACTATAGGATATCATAATTATTATTTTTAAAATGCTGTTATGGTATCAGTAGCGACAATTATCGCTACATTTATATAAAACAAGGTCCTCCGCCGAGTCTGTCTGTCCGTCTGTTCGCGATAAACCCAAATACTACTGCACCGATTTTCATGCTGTTTTCGCCAATGGATAGAGTGGTTCTCGAGGAAGGTTTTAGTATATAATAACCGACATCCAGCAACCGGCATCAGCTAGTACGCCTAGTACTCTAATATGAAGTGAAGTATAGACTTTTGATTCTGATTCTATTTCCAACAATCGGACATTATGTAAACTCTGCTACCCAAGTCACAAGGAAAAAGGTATGTATGTTGCTATTTAAAACGCACCTTGTGAGTTTCAAAGGGTATATTAGGTCAAGTAATATAAACGAAAACGATTCAATAGGTCCTATTCAATTGGATATTAATAGGCTTTCATCACCATACAATTTGGGGTTTTACACAAAGGAAAACCGACAGCGAAAACAATTGAATCACAAAACAACATGTGGACAGCATTGGCTAAGCAAATGATAACCTATTTGGTTATTCAATATCTATAGCATGTACAGTGTACAAAACATGTCAAGGCGAGTATATCGACGTCTTTTGAATACTAAAACATGTGTGAACAAAATTGCCTGTTGGGTAACTGGTGACGTGTTGGATATTTAATGAGGTAGACTGTGTAATCACACCTAAGTTTAACTTTGAATGGAGTAAAACTGCTTGCTTTGAGATTACTTGGCTTGTTCATATTAGTCATATCTTCATTTGAGTAACAAAAGATCTATTGTAGGTATAAGTATCATCATCTGCCTAGCCTTTTCCCAACTATGTTAGCTTTGGCTTCCAGTCTAACCGGATGCAGCTGAATACCAGTATTTTACATGGAGCGACTGCCTATCTGACCTCCATAGCCTAGTAACTGGGTAATACGATACTCCTTGGTAAGACTGGCTGGCAGACTTTCGGGCTTCTGACAACCCGTAACGATTGTCAAAGATCCAGAAATGACAACTAGGACCAACGGCTTAACGTGCTTTCCGTGGCACGGCGGAGTCTGTGTACCTATGTAAAGATGGTCACCCAACCACAGACCAACCCCGGCAAGCGTAGCTTAACCTGATGGATCGACCCGTGCGGCTGTTATTAAGTAGCCACGAGCTCCTCAACAGTACAGTACAACAGTAGGTATAAGTATCGCTTCATTTATTTCAGGTAAGATTTACAATGGTGCAGTGGATAACGAAAGCTTGGGGCCGACCATCAACAGTTACAGCAGTATTATTTTATCTTACTTCGTGGGGGAAAGACATGGAGCTATACGTCCTGGTAGAGCTTCATCTCTTTCCTACACTGAAGTAATATTAAAATAATACTGCTGTAAGCGATGGTGGTAGGCCCCCAGGTGATGGGTTGCAAGTTGGGAGATGCTGATTTGACGAGACTACATGAAATAATAAGGGGTAAATGTTTTATTTTCGCTACAAAAGAGCGAATATCCATACTAATAAAGATTAAGCTGATAAGTTAAAACGTGCACCTGACCATTCAAGACAACTGATAATTATTTTATAATATCCTTTGCCTTGACTCCAACTGATAAACATACATACTAAACAAACTTATGATGAAGTAGACTGATTAAATTAATTAATTAAGCATTTTATACCCTGGAAAAGATGGCAGGATGACTTGGTAAGGATGGCTGGAAAGACCATGGACTAGACAAGCAAGGAACAGGGAGAATTGGCAGGGGTTGGAGGAGGCCTCTAACTATCACTCTGAAACAAGGCTATCTATAAGTAAATAAGTATAAGCGTTTTTAGGGTTCCGTACCCAAAGGGTAAAACGGGACCCTATTACTAAGGCTCTGCTGTCTGTCTGTCTGTCCGTCTGTCACCAGGCTGTATCTCATGAACCATGATAGCTAGACAGTTGAAATTTTCACAGATGATGTATATCTATTGCCACTATAACAACAAATACTAAAAAACAGAATAAAATAAATATTTAAGGGGCTCCCATACAACAAACGTGATTTTTTTGCTCGATATTGAAAACGACAACAGGTAGACGCTTGAAATATTCACAGAATATTTAGTTACATATTCACTTTAAAAATAAATAATTAAATTAAAATAAAACAAATATTTAAGGGCCGTTACCCATACAACAAACGTGATTTTTTTGCAGTTTTTATAGATAATGGTACGGAACCCTCGTGCGTGAGTCTGACTCGCACTTGGCCGGTTTTTTTATAGTTTTTAAGGCCTAATGTGTTATCATCATCCATCAGTAAGTATACACTTTATTAAACTTGAACCACAATAGCACCAATCTGTGCAAGGTGGCAGCCATCTTAGGGCTTACAAATGATTTTAGGATTATCATGCTAATGTTATATGAGTAAGCTAAGTAAAAAATAGACAGAAAAACAGCTTGTGATTCATACACCTATGAATACATTAGAAATAATTATCATTAATAAACCAAAGTCATTATCATTAGATTAAGTATTAATTAATTTAAATTATATTACATTTCTTCATTCTGTTTGTGAATCATGTGATGACTTATTCAAATTTATAACAAAAACTATGATGCATAATGTAATTATAATTAGTTGACAATCTGAATAGGGAAAAGAAATGCCATGCATCAATTATTGATGACAATATAATTATAAATGTTGTGAGGAAAATGTTGAGTATTAATATGGATAGCTACACAAGTAGGGGAAGACCAAAGAAACGGTAAATGAACTGTGTGAAAGATGATTTGGCTAGAAACGGGGTGACTACCGAGATGACGATGATGACTAATAGAGAAGTATGGAAGAAAAGACATGTTGTGGCAACCTCAATTAAATTGGAACAGGAGAATGATGGTGAATTTAATCAATTAAACTCGGCTTCAAAACAGAAACATTGTCAAATATTTTTTAGTTATTACTAGATTGATACTTAGGCCGCTTGCACTAAAAACATTTTTGTTTCTGTCAATCAAATAAGTCATTTATTCAAACTAGGCTGAGAACCAGCACTTTTTGAACGTCAAAATTACATGAGAAATGCCCCCTTAACCCTTTCCTAGTAGTTTAGCTGTGAAGAAGAAGTTGCGCAACTAACTCCTCAACAGCGTAGCTGTCTGTGCAGTTAGAAGAACTTGATTCAAGAAGTTCAAGACAACATTATGTTTAAAATTTGTTTAGCTTTAAATACATTTAGTGATTTGTGATGCAAACAGGCCTAATCATTCCAGTTTAAAAATATCATTGTAGTAGAAAAAGATCTCCATCCATAACTAGCTGTTTCATTGCTGCAGAGGATGCTCGTACTTGAAGTACAGTACTGTATATTCCTTTGCATTTAATATTTTGCATGCAACCAACCATCGTTGTTTGCATAAGTAATGAGCTGTCGGCCTGCATTGTAAAGTTCTTTAAATTAATTGTTTTATTAATATTTTCTTGCTAATAAGTATGCTAATTTAAAGTTTTGCATGTTACGGAATGTTTCATTGTACTTTTACTTTATTGAATTGTTTGTATGACTTAGGATATGCTTATCAGCAGTATTCACGAAAGCAATGGATAGGAGTGAAGTTATCTATATAACATTGGGTTGAACAGCACCCTAATTGCATAACACACTATCAATCACAATCTGAATGATTTCGTAAAGAGATGCTTCATCTGTTTGAAAAATTTGTCGGCTCAACAACGTAAATAATGCAATGAATGTTGTTGAACTGTCAAAATGAAAGCCATTGCAACTGTAATTGTATTATGCAATTACCCTGCAGTAATACAGTTGAATCAGCTATTTGGTATGCAGGCAAAAATATTTAATAGGCTGATAGAGAATAAATTCTTGTTTGTTTCTCTTTACCTAATTATACTAAACTGTATATTTTTCTAATAAGAATCAAAGTTTAACAAACATTATAAATAGAAGCAATTAGCTTCCGCCAGTGGTTTTGCCTGCATGATATTTTTATAAATTATAGCTTATGTTAGTCAGTGATAATATAGGATTCTACTGGTGAAAGAATTTTTATAATCAGTCCAGTAGTTTTTGAGTTTATTCATTACAAACAAAAATACAAATGTTTTCTCTTTATAATTATTAATGTAGATAATGTTTTAAATTCCGTACAGTGGTCATGCAAAATCAATACTTACCAAGATTGATTAGCATACAATTTATCTATTGACTGTATATACTACTTATTACTATCACTTTGGCTGTATGTCAGTTTATCAGTGCAATGTTAAAATGCTTTCATAGTAATAATTGAGTGCTTACTATCAGCAATAGATAACAAAATGATACTGGCCATCTACTGCGGTTTACACTGCAGATTATACACTTTTTTTTAAGACCATCATAGAGATCCTAGCCTGTGTAGGTTTTATTCAAATTTAATGTTGTCTATGTAGGATGTGTTTTTGTAATGTAAAATAAACAATTTATTGAATAAATATACCTAATCATCTTTCAGTTTTCCTTATTTCTGTACATAACAGGGAAGTTAATGAATAATAATACAATTAAAAAACACTGTCACTACCGTAATAATAAGCAACCTACAGAAATAATAATATTCAGGGCAAAAATCGATTTATGAACAAGTTATGTTAGAATTTGAATAAAAACCAAGTTTTCATTCGAATTCAAACCTTACTTTTTTTTCTGGTTTATGAAACAGGCTCAAAACTGTGTATTGATCAATACATACGATCGTACCAAAGTCGCCGGTTTTAACGAGACGAGAACATCGGAGGTAAAGAGCGAATAACACGGACCACACGCGGCCTCGGAGAACACACGTTAAAAAAGCGAACGCTAGCATTCCATATACGGCAAACTGTACATCGAATATTGCAAAACATTTTACGAATAAGCATGCCCCAAATTGAAACGCCGACAAATCAATTCCGATCTACCAATAATTGAATGAAAAGTAATAAACATACCTGTTCAAACTGCTCCCTGATCTCAGTCCTCTCTTCGTCGGTCAATTTTGAATTATCTGCCATCGTCACACAAATAAAATCACAAAAACAAGGATCACATCGACAATGTAACGAGTGTTTGAAAAACGCTCTTTTCACAGATCACTTACTTACTAGCAATGTATATAAAAATAAAAATGTAATATAAATAAAAATCACAGCACTCGACAACTAGTGTAAGCGAAGGAGGCGCACTTAAAAATTACCACACGGTCTCGCAACGCGATAACATGAAACGAGTGCAAATTATAAATACGTCAAGTCAACCGACCACTGCGCAGGGGCTGTGTAGTGAGGAGGGAGTAGTCGATCACTTGGTTAAAAAATCGATATCGATGAAATGAGACTGCAGCAATGTGTGTTCAAATTATCACTAACTGTGCGTTTGCACTGGCGAAACATTCACTTATAAACAATAGTAATAAAACTATGGAAAAAAATTCGGAACCATACAAAATACACGGTGGATGCGGATGCGATGCGATGCTTCGGCCGCTTCGCAACGAAAGTACAGCATTGATTGAATTAGAGTGTCAGTCACTCAGTCAGTGCGCTTCACAGAGTACTTTATACTATACTGTGGTGAGCTTACAGCTACGGACAGACATACTCAATATTGACCAATTGTTTTAAAGTAACATGTGTGTTGAAAGTTTCGACACACATGCTACTACAAAATAACCATGCTCATTACTAGCAATGTTTCGAGACGAAACATCGCTAGTAATGAGCATGCTTATTTAGAATATACTCAAAAATAAAACAGTCATTTGATTTTCGAGTATTTCGAGCGTGCTAACGCGCGATCGAAGCGAGCGTGCTTCGAGCACGTCTGAACAAGTTTGCTTATGAGCATGCTTCATTATATTTACCTTTTGTATTTTGGTCAGGTCTCAAATCGAAAGAATGTAATTTTTCTTACTTCGTAATTTTTCTTCCCGTCTTCCGTTGATTTATGAAAAATCAACCCCTAACTAAGCAAAGAGAAAGAAGATTAAAAGTAGCGCGTTTACTGCAAAAAATGTGAATAACTGAAATCTCTTCATGTATGTAACTTGTTAATTTAACCATCTAAAAATATCTTACGGTACTTAATATATGTTTAACTCGATAAGTTTACTGGAAAAAACTCGTAAAACCATTTTTTCGATGTTAGTATGTTAGCCAAAATCATCACATTAGGTTTTTATCGAATTTGTTTTTTTCGTTTTTATTGAACATCACTATTGATAGCGTTCCTGTGTTGTGCAAAGTTGCTAGATGCGATTAAAATATTTATTAAAAAATATGATGAAATTATCTCGTTTTTATTTTCAAGAAATAATATTACACACCTTTATTCCTTCGTACAGAATGGACATCTTTATTTACATTATTTTAATCAATGACAATCGGTAAAACGCCTACCGATTGTCATTGACTAAAAAGCCTACTATCTAAGTTACGATTAATTTAACAAGTAAAAATGAAATTGATATAAGCGCCATCTATTGACTAGTTTTTGAGAGAGTTTAGCGTAGAATCTAAGTGCATTCAATATTGTACTTAGTTTTGCTACTCGGTACTAGATGGCGCTATAACACATAATCTAGAAAGTTCTGGAGTATACTAAGTTGTACTGCTCTGTTATTGGCTGAAATAAAGAGTGAGAAACTTCTACAAAATTCGATGCAGGTGTGGTCAAGCATCGATCGAATAGTTGGTTTTGAAGATTTTTACATTATTACTAAAAATATAGGTAACTAAAAAGATACACAATACACTTTATTATCCTTACGTTAGCTACATTACCAGATGATGTCAAAATATGATACACGCACTTTATAATGTTGAAAAGTATTTTATTCTACTATTGCAAATAATCTTGTCATCTTGTTCACCACGATGCGATGCCGCGATGTCATGTTTATTACGTTCACATACCACGTTCATAATGGTTTATGAACCTGAGAAAACCCAGACAACCAAAGAATATTCGTTATAATCTTTCTAAAATGATGAATGAAGTTTCGTCATTTTGTTTAAAATGTAAATCTATTACATTTTAAACAAAATGACGAAACTTGATTATGAAAACCAATTTAAGGATGCGTTACAGCTCTGGAACGCAGAATAAATAAATTGTGACCATAAATAAATAAACTGGAATCGAACACAGACGTTGTAAGCGACCCGTAGGTTGAGCTCCGCTACAGTCGCGAACATTCCACAATTGTCTCGTAGATGGCGCCACCAATTAAAAACAGTTGCACGCGCCGAAACGTCATCAGTTCAAATTGAACAAGCGAGTGCGAAACAAATACAAAGCAATTCGTAGACGAATTTCTCTGTGATCAAGCTGCGATCCTACAAATTCTAACCAGTTTTGGAGTTATCCAGTGAAAAACCAATTAATAAAAATGTCCCTGCTACCATTCTTGTTTGACTACGAGTTGAACCGTCCCCGCCTCATAGAACAGCAATTCGGCTTGGGGCTGACACCAGAAGACATTCTCCACGCTACCGGCAGACATGTGATGAGCAGGGAGTACTACAGACCCTGGCGCCACCTCGCAGCAGCTGCCAGAGACGTCGGCTCCAGCATCCAGTCGGACAGAGACAAGTTTCAAGTGAATTTAGACGTGCAGCATTTCGCGCCGGAAGATATCTGCGTCAAGACTGTCGATGGCTACATAGTCGTCGAAGGTAAACACGAGGAGAAGAAGGACCAGCATGGCTTTATATCCCGACAGTTTACCCGCCGCTACGCGTTGCCAGAAGGCTGTGTACCCGAGTCGGTGGAATCTAGGCTGTCTTCCGACGGCGTTTTGACGGTGACGGCTCCTAGGAAGGTGCCTCTTGCTGTCCAGGGTGAGCGCAGTATTCCCATCACTCAAACTGGGCCGGTGCGCAAGGAGGTCAAAGATCAGGCCAATGGTGACAAGTGAAGTGATGTTGTTCTCGTGTTTAATTTTAGCCATTCCTCAATATTTTTTTTCTAAGACTGATTGTTTTTAAGCTAATAAATAATTGTATTTGAATTTAAAATGTTTTCTTTTTATTTGTTTGGGGTAAGGTTTGGGGGGTTCAAAGCCTTTGGGGTCACAGCCACAACTAACTCACCGTACTTTGGTCTCAGACCATTTGGTGTGTTCAACTTATGCATTGCAACTAACTAATTTTTTATCTATCTATTTGAGCAGGCTTAGTTATACGGAATTCTGTTTCGATATATCGATTCGGAATTTCGAAGGTAGGAAATCCATACAAAAGGCCGGCCTTTTGTTTGCGTTTTCCGGTTTGGACCTATGATCCTAACCTGTCCGAGTCGGGTTGCCCCGAAGTCCCGAGAGCTCGCTTCGCTCGCTCTTGAATATTGCCTTTTTACCCGACTACGGCGAAGAAAAAAGGAGGGTTATGATTTTGACCGGTATGAATGTATGTATGTCAATCTGCCTAGCCTTTTCCCAACTACGTTAGGGTCGCCTTCTTGTCTAACCGGATACAGCTGAATACCAGTATTTTACATGGAGCGACTGCCTATCTGACCTCCACAACCCAGTAACTGGGGAATACCCCTTGGTTAGACTGGTTGTCAGACTTTCGTGCTTCTGACGACTCGTAACGAGTGTCAAAGATCCACAAATGACAGCCGGGACCAACGGCTTAACGTGCTTTCCGAGGCACGGAGGAGTCGATATATGAAAATGGTCACCCATCCACGGACCAACCCCGGCAAGCGTAGCTTAACCTGATGGATCGACCCGAGTGGCTGTTATTAATTAGCCACGAGCTCCTCGAGCCCATGAGCTGTATGTATGTATGTATGTTCATCTGTTCCCTCCTATCTTCTAAACCACTCACCACAATTTGACAAATGAGGTATCATTGGAAGCGTCTTGATCGTCCGCTGGTTATATGTGACATCACATTAAATTAAAAATGGCGCCCTCTAGAGGACATAAAGACAGGAACTAAAAAAAAAATTGTTTAATCGTACCATGTTGGGTATCAAATGAAAGGGCTTAATGAGCACATTTAAAAAAATACATATTATATCCCCCAAAAAAAATAAAGTATTAAAAACTAAAACCCAACTACGAATAAAAAGGTCAGACAAACACACAGACAGACAAATTAAAAATCCGGAGTCACACGTGTTAGCATAAATCGAACAGATTACGTGTGACTCCGGATTTTTCCGGAGTTTATACCTTTTTAGTCGCAGTTGGGTTTTAGTTTTTATTACCTTAATTTTGATTTTATTTTTATGATGACTCACTGTTATTTCCAGTCATTACTGAGTTTGTTTCATCGTTCAGTTTAAAAGTTAATAAAGGTACGGGTTTTTTACAGATTACACGGGGGTGAACGAAGCGAACAAGAGTTTTTAAAATCCAAATCATAGTATTTTTTAATGTTTTTTCCGTCTCTAAAATTACGCATACTTTGGGATCATTTCAATAAGTGCACATAATGAAAACTCACACTGTAGCTCGTGATTACTCGTGAACGTACAAAATATAAATATTATTTTTAAAACTATCTGTTTACCTATGTAGGTACCTATTTATATTTCGCTGTAAATTCAACTTCTATTTTGGTTTTCTCAATCATCTAATAGCTTTTATTCAGAAAAAAATTCAGTGACGCTGACGTCATACACTATTGTGAGAAAAGATGGTCGCGAGATTACGATGATAGATTTATGTTGAAACTGTACTAAGATTTCCTTTAACAATTTTATTGTATTATCTCAGACCAACAAAAAAGGAAAGACAGATCACGCCGTACATCAAAAGTGAAGCCACAAAACCAAGCTCCTGCAAGTAAACACACAGGCTCACGCACACACCTACACTAAAACCAAGCTCATCGCTCCTAGTACGTCACGAGTCGTCGTCTAGCTAACATCACCAAAACAAATATAATTATGCCTTCCTGTGTAGTGAAAACGTGTAAAAACAATACTAAATCACAGAAAAAGTCTCACGGAATCACTTTTCACTTGTAAGTACTTAAAATAACATCGTTTTTTAATTTAGATAACTATGAATTTTAGGTTATTTGGAACAAAAAACCTGAACGAATGAACGAACGAAAACAGTGACATTTAAAGAGCGAGGGTTGCCATAATATGATTTCAAATTTCCCCATTCGATATTTTTTACTTCGAGTAATTATATGTCTGTTTTTTTATGCATTTAATATTTTAGATTTCCATGTAATACTGAAAATAAAAATAAATGGATAGTAGCTAATTTACTAACCTATTTATACACATATATATATATATTTTTTTAACACTCAATTGAAAACTAATGGATAATTCTAAGTGAAAGAGCGGAGTCTCCTAACACAAGCAATTCTTGCATTAAAGGTGATCTCATAAATGCACTTTGTACTTAATGTTTTTGTATTTTATTTTGCAATGTAAAAAAAAATGTTTTTGTTTCGGAATTCTTCCTAAAAATTGAGGTACAATACCATACTCAACAATATCTTACTCGTACAATATTAGCCTACCCAAAATATTATTCCCCAAGTTATAGGGAAAAACTTTAACAACTGACAACCCTTTTTACACACACATAGATAAAAAGGTGGCTTCACTTTTGACGTACGGTGTGATCTGTCTTTCCTTTTTTGTTGGTCTGAGTGTATTATTTAAATTAATAATAACAATGTAGATATTTTTGTTTACTTTTTTACACAATGATTACCTACCTATTCAAATTTTATTTAATTGTAAAATTGTAAGTACTTATATAATTATGTTTTCATTATTAAATTGTATAAAATTATGTTTTCTATTTGAGATTTTATTTTTAAAGTTATTTTTGTACCCACATAGTAATCATTGGTATATCTACCTAAAATCTGTAATTTATGTGATATTTTTTATGTAAATATTACAGTTATAAAAGTAGAAATTTTACAGGGTGGCACAATGGGCGGCTATCGCTAAAAGCGATTTTTTAGAGACAACCTTTAGAAGGACAGACAATTCAAATATTTCAGGAAGTCAGTGGTAAGCCATTTACATTTATACACACAAACAAATATAATAAGAATAAATAAAATACATAAAACAATGTGGAAAGACCATAAAAATTACATGTTTTGTGGTGTACATGATAATGAGCATTCTATCTATGTATAGTATAGAAGATTGATGAAATACTTACATCTTAATAGGTATTATTTTTTACATTCATAAAGTGTCTGAAAAAAGTTTAACAAATGGATCAGAAAACCTGTGGATGCCAATTTGTAGTGCCACTTGCAAAATGGAGGGCTTTTATTTAATTATTTGAAACCCGAAATTGTAATTTTAAATCGCTCAATCATTTGACAATCAATCTGCCTAGCCTTTTCCCAACTATGTTGGGGTCGGCTTCCAGTCTAACCGGATGCAGCTGAATACCAGTATTTTACACGGAGCGACTGCCTATCTGACCTCCACAGCCCAGTAACTGGGTAATACGATACCCCTTGGTTAGACTGGTTGTCAGACTTTCGTGCTTCTGACGACTCGTAACGACTGTCAAAGATCCACAAATGACAGCCGGGACCAACGGCTTAACGTGCTTTCCGAGGCACGGAGGAGTCTCGATATGTGAAAATGGTCACCCATCCACGGACCAACCCCGGCAAGCGTAGCTTAGCCCGATGGATCGACCCGAGCGGCTGTTATTACTTAGCCACGAGCTCCTCCGCTCAATCATTTGACAATTGAAGTTAATTTTTTAATCTTAATTTTCGTTTTCAATTAATAATGTTATTCAAATAATAATGTTGTTTATAATATAAATAACCGCCTTGTTTTTTTAGGTTTGGCCATATTTAACGAGTTTTTTTTATCCGAGTAAATTATATCTGTAAAATAATAATTGTTGGAAAAAGTTGTGAGATATAAATTAATGTATTTACTGTGATAGTGAGTGATTTTGTAAGAATTTAACCTATATTTTTTTACAGCATAAGCATAACATAATGGGCTTAGAATGTTCCGACTGCTGCAAGACACAGGCCTCCTCTCTGTAAGAGGGAATGGGCTGTAATCCACCACGCGGGCTGTTGCGGGTTCGTGGATGTCACATGTCTTCGAATGATTGGTTCTTTTGGTTCTAGGACGTTTTGAGAGCAGTGCACAGTGGTGATGGAATAATTTACACAAAGTAAAGCGTCTTTCAAGGTTCGAACCCACGATGTATAATAACTTGGTTATTGATAAAACACCAGCAACCTCTTAGGGAGTCATTGTACTCATCATTATGAAGAAAAAAAAACAGCTGTTCCGTACATTTTGACGAGTTATGCGAACATAAATGTACGGAACAGCTGTTTTTCTTTTCGCGATTTCATATTTATTCCCATAGTAAAAGTTGTTCATAATGATGGGTACAATAACTCCTTAAGAGGTTGCTGGTGTTTTACCAATAACCCTGTAGAACTCGTAAGTCGCGGCCGCTACCACTGGGCCACCACTGCTCTCTCAAATTTTACAGGGTTTGTTTATATTTTCATCACATACTTTTAGAACAGGCCATAAAGGCTGATATTTTTAATTTTTCAAAGATAACTCGTTCGAAATGTGTGCTAACGTCTCAAGTAATTAGGTTAGTTAGAGTACCTATTTGGCAGCGGGTGAGAGATAGATAGGTACCAAACCACTTGCCCTACTAAATCTGGGTATTCAGGCTGTAAGGGTAAACAGTCTTGTCATTCAAACCATGGGTAGTTGACTTAACTATAAAAATAAATGACCGAACACAACAAAAAAGAAACGTCATTTTCATTAAAAGATTTTAAAAAGTGTCTATCCGACACCGTGCTCTCTAGCGAAACAGCTGACTGACTGAGGGAGGGGTCGAGCTCGCGGCCGGTCTGGTCACATCCCGTACCCCCCGCCCGTATTGAGACGCAAGTTCGTTGCCCTAGCGCATAGGACAACGAACTTGCGTCTCTTGTGGTAAAATGTAGATTTAAAAAAAAAGAAAAAAAAAGTTGTAATTTTCCATTGATTTTACGTTCTATAAATGAAACCAAACCACTGGTTGCAAGGATAACGGTGTTTACCCTAACATCCTGTATGTATCAATGGGGTAACCTTAATATCTTGGGTAACGTACAAAAATATCTGACATAGGTCGGTGTCACAAGGCGATTAACCTAACACTTGTACTTTTATTTTTTCTATGTACATATCTATAGCTATACTATATAGCTGCTGCCGGCGGTAACGCCCGCGTGGACCCAAATTATTAAAAAAAAAAAGTTGCTTAAGTTAGACAAAGGTTTAATATAGATGGAAAATGTGAAAATTTGTAAACCTGCTTTATCTATAATGCAATATGATACTTATATTATTATAATTTTTTTTCTCTTTGTTCCTCTCAATTAGAGCACCTGCCATCTAATCTCTTCACCACCCTTGGTTGACTGGTAGAGAATGCCTCAGGCATTAAGTCCGCCTTTGTACCTTTTTTTGTGCGAAAAGTTTAAATAAATAAATAAATAATAAAATTTGGAAAATGTTGATATTTTACTAAAAATGTTATTCAAATAATCAATCCTGTAAATATTGTAAATCCACAGAAATTATAAATTTCAAAAAAGGCGGTTGGAATTCAAGTATTTGACTAGAAGCTGGTTATAATAAAAATAACAAAATAATCGGGTAATCCGTTATCGTAGGAGCTTTACAGCTGAAGTAGAAAAATGACAACTATGGAGGGCACATTGTACAGTTAATGTAAGCAATAAAAATGCTTATGCATTGCCGGAAAATTGGGCCAGTGTCATCAAGTTAAGGCTCCCGTAGACAGGCGCGACGGGATATCACGACGCATTTCTAGTAGAATATTTTTTATGAAAACTTAATGGAAATTATAATTATAATGGCATAAAACCAGTTGACACTTAAAACAGGTTTCTAAAAATATTATGTGTACTGTGAGTCCGGCGGAATCTGGATTTGTGACCGGTTGATGGCAATAGGCTCGCCCCTATTAGATGGGACTTGAACATAACTGGCGAAATTTGGGTGTAATAGGTACTTACACCACTGCTTAACCCATCGGGGATTACAGACGTGATTAAAGCATTGTTTTTCCTTATAGGTACAAACTAATTAGCCACAAAAAGAACATAATGAGTAACTTAGTATACCTATGTTTTTACCCGACTACGGCGACGAAAAAGAAGGGTTATGATTTTGACCGGTATGTATGTAGGTATGTATGTATGTATGTTCATCTGTTCCCTTGTATTTTCTAAGCCACTCATCACAATTTGACAAATAAGGTATCGTTAGAAGCGTCTTGATTGTCCGCTGGTTATAGGCTATGTGACGTCACATTAAATTAAAAATGGCGCCCTCTAGAGGAAATAAAGTCAGGAAATAAAAAAAAAATTGTTTTATCGTACTATGTTGGGTATCAAATGAAAGGGCTTAATGAGCACATTTCAAAAATATATATATTATAACCCCAAAATAATTTAAATCCGGAGTCACACGTGTTAGGGCATAAATCGAACAGATTACGTGTGCTCCGGATTTTTAATTTGTCTGTCTGTGGTGTCTTGTATACCTTTTCAGTCGTAGTTGGGTTTTAGTTTTCATTAATTATTTTTTTTTAATAAACAATTATTTAAATTTTTGTTATTAGAATTTAATTTTTTTTTAATAGATAGAGTGATTGAAGAGGAAGGTTTTTATGTATAATAATATCCATTAGTATTTAGTATCAGCATTGCACCCGTGCGAAGCCGAGGCGGGTCGCTAGTTATCTATAAAAACCGGCTAAGTGCATGTCGAACCACGCACAATGAAGGGTTCCGTAGTTGGGATGAATTTATCCAACAAACTTAACGTTGTAGTTGCACAACTTAAACGTTACTAAAAAGGAAAAAAACATCTTAGTAATATCCTAATCCTATCTAATATTATAAATGCGAAAGTGAGTTTGTTTGTTACACTTTCACACCAAAACGGCTGAACAGGTTTGGATGAAATCGGACCCATGGGTTTTTTTAAAAGAGTAACGGTGGAGTTTCTTGCCCATTCTTCTCCATACGAAAACTACCTTTTGGAAGGGGCAACTAGAATCAGTTCTATTTCTATGTATTTGACGTTCAAAAGTGCCTTTAATGTGCCTAGTTGAAATAAATTATTTGACTTTGACTTTGACTTTACCATGACCTGGATCGGATACTTTTTATCCCGATATTCCCACAGAACCGAGACTTATGCGGGTGATACCGCGGGGCGTAGCTAGTTAAAAATAAAATATAACGAGGTATACGTCTCACGGCTATGCCACATGGACGGAAAGTACCTTGAATATTGTAGATGGAACATTTTACTGAAAGAAGACATTATTTGAATTTAAAAAGCAATTTAAACTGCATTCATAGATATTTAAATAATTACATGGTTGAACCGGGAATCGAACCCGTTATATGAGAAAAATAATCACTCTGTAGCTTTATCATACCGATCGAAAGGCTTCATCATAAGGATTATTTTTTGCTAAATAACATAGTGTCACAAATAAAAGGAAGACCATGAATCTTAACATTTTCAACACAAAATTAATCAATTAAAAAAAAAAAAAATTTTAGGAGGATAATTTTTCAGGTGGTGCATTTGAATCTCCGCGTAAGCTATTCACGGACATTTTCATCGAAAAACAAGAATAGAGTATTGGATGCAAGAACCAGTGAGGCGAGCTCGAAATGTTGACTAAATACGCCTTTTATTGGTCCCCGTACACCTGTCAAGCTAAGCTAAAATTAAGAATAAAAATATTTGTGACCTCGTAAAGTGCGTAAAACCAAAAAAACTCGATCCAAAACCGGTACGATGAAAATTACACTTGAAATAAAAAAGTTGCAGTCGTAAAAAAAATCAGACATTTAAAGTATCTCTGAAAATGATGTAAGATTAAAATAAGAATTCGATTGAATGCGATTCTAGATATCGATTTTTCATTTTGATGCGTGCTTTGGGCTTTACGTAAATCTCCCTCTGTTACTAATTTAAATTAAAAACTGTAATTTAATGTTTTTTTAATCACCAACTAAAATAAGATTAACATAGATTTAGGACATTTATTTACAGTAAGGGCCAAAGGGTGAATTTAATCTGGTGTACCCTGTAAAAAAGTCAATTCAGATTTATGTTTCTACCTCAAAAGATGTTTTTTCATAATTATAAATCTCGCCGTACATGAAGGTGATAAGTAATTTTTACTATGTTATGTTCTATTTTTTTTTTTTTAGTTTATTCACAATTAATAATTATTCATATTATTAATTATTATGTTAATGTTGTGTCCCTTAAGTTATGTAAAAGGGGGCGAGCCTACATAGAATTTCCTAATGGGAAAACCCAGTAACATTTTGCCCGGGAACCTAACCTGGGAACCTAACTCGACGCCATGTTGAGCACTGTTGCACTTGCGACCTCTAGACCAACGAGGCAGTAACTATTGTACTATTGTTTCAGTGAAGTAAGTTAGCAGCATTTACCTAAGCATAACATAAGTAATACCTACTACCATGTCTGTCTGTGTGACCACCATCATTTAGAGAATTTATTCCAGAATGTGTGTGTATAAATACATTCATACATTAACCTTACATATGGTAAAGAAATCCCGATGCTTTGTCAAGTAGTAAAAACTGTGCGAACCAGGGGCGAGTCGTTAGTTCCTAATAAAATGCAAATCAAACCTAATATCAGTTTGCACATATCCTAACACATGCAGCGTATTAATAACAACATCGTAAAAAAAAACGCATCATTAATAGTCGCTTAGGCAATTTTCATTCAGTCTGTTTCAACACTACGACTGCAACATCGCTACGAACTTCCACAGCCGAATAGCTTTTGAACTTAGTATTGAATCGATTATCTTGCAGTGTAGTTCGTTCAAGAGCTTGGCTTGTTTAGATACAATCATAAATAAATATTAATGTAATTTATTCCAAGAAATATATCTTTAGCAAAATATTATCATATTATGTCACAGGTTTAGTAATTTGAAGTGAAAGGTGGCAGTGAAAGTAGAATTACGTGGATTTTGGAATTTTCCAAGATTTTTCTTGCAAAGGGATAAAAATAGGTAGGTTTGCTGCTATTTTTTCTTATGTTGACTAATTGAAAATTTCACTGTAGTTTATGTCTCTAAATGACTAGCAGTTATAATTAAAAACTAAAGAAAGAAAAAAATGTACCAATTCATATTTTATGCTGAAGTTTCATTCATGTACGTTTTTCGTAAATAGTGATATTTATTTAGATGCTTGGCAAAGTGGAAAAATGCAAAAAAAGAAAGTCATGACGTCATGAATGCTTAAATGCTGAATACTGGTTCCGCCAACATTACAATATTAATAGGAGACGTATAAAAAATCCCTTCTAAACGACAAAAAAAATCATATGGGCAACAAAATTTCTATACAATTTATAAATAAAAAAATTCTCAGTTAGTTTTTAGTACACACCCACATTTTGCCAGTTATGTTTAAGTCCCATGTAATAAGGGGCGAGCCTATTGCCATCAACCGGGCACAAATCCAGACTCCGGGTTTCAATTGAGAAATTTCAGATAGAAAAACCCAACAACACTGCCCGGCCCGGGAAAAGCAGCGCTCCTGCTGAGCATGAGGTCCTGTGTCCGAAACCAGGACCTCATGCTCAGCAGGAGCGCTTGCGACCACTAGGTTATAGAGGCAGTATCACTTAATAATCGTGGGAAAATAAATAGTTTATTTTTAATTTATGTAATGAGGTTTACACTTCGCTTATCAGGCAGCTTATCAATAACTCTTTGCCGACTCTGAATGTTGTCCAAGGAATGATAATGATAATAACTTTTTTTATATTTTTAAATGTTTTATATATTTTTTTATTCTAATATTTAAAAATATAATTTATATGTATGAACAATGAAATAAAGATAATAACTTCGAATAATAACGGGCTTCTACGGCCACTCGTACGCCTTCCAAAGATATGTAAAAGACATTTTCAAAAATAATAATTTCAATTTTATTCATTGATAAGAGGTTCCTCTCTCTGGAGCCCTGACCTAGCTTGGACCCTGTTCCCGATACCGGTGGGCTACTATTTTTTATATTTTTAAATGTTTATATATTTTTTAATTCTAATACTTTAAAAGATGATTTATAATTATGTAATTAATTAAATCATTTCAATTTATTTTAGGTTGACCCAGGCATTTCTGCTTTTATAATTTTTGTCAGCCATAATCACAATATTCACCCTCTTTTGGTAAAAGTTGATATGTAACCATTTCAATATATTGTAACAATATTAAAATAATGCCCATGGAGTTTCTTGCCCGTTCTTCTCCATAGGTACCTACTTAGTTTTGGAATAGGCCACTAACTTCATCTTTCTGACTGACCTACTCCTTGACAATTCACACATAATCAGCCTATAATGTTCCCACTGCTGGGACACAGGCTTCCTCTCTTCGAGAGCGAGTGAGCTGTAATCTACCACGCGGCCCCAGTGCGGTTTGGTGGATGTCACATATCTTCATTTTTTTATGTTCTAAGACATGCCGGTTTCCTAACGATGTTTTCCTTCACCGTTTTGAGAGCAGTGGTGACGAAATTATTAGGTAACACAAAGTTAAGTGCCTACCTGGGTTTGATACAACGAGTCTTAAGTCGGGGCCATAATACCTACCACTGCGCCACCACTGCTCCTCCAATGCGTCATCACTGCTCCTGACAATTCAAAAATGCCTACAATTGAAATTGAAATAAATGCTTTGAGTTTGAGTTTGAAAGGAACAGCTTTACCTACTATTTAAATATCGGCAAGATCTTCGTGCTCCTTTGAGCTCTGCATATCTTCGACATTAATATTTCAAGTTTAATAAATGACACCAGAAACTATCAAATAAAACCAGAATTTAATTAAGTACTTAAATGTTTATGATTTTTTTTCTCGAAAGCATGCATATATTCTAACGGGTTTTATTTTGTGAAATTTGAAAGTTAAGTTAAAAAGTAAAGTTAAAAAAAAAAATCTGCTCAACAACGCAAATAACGCAATCAATTTTGTTGAACTGTCAAATGAAACATTAGTCTTAAGAGGAAATAGGGTCGGTCTTTTCTCCATACAAAAAGTCATAATTCGAGGTTCGGCTCTCGTCTATTTCCTCCTCCAATATATATAAATATTTTTTTATTTATACCTAAATTATTATTTTTATTTCTTATAATATATTTAAAAATAAATACAAATAATTGACTGAATGTGATAACTTTACAGTGCATTAAATGTTTATGTTACTGCTAGCAAGAAAAACGGCCAATTTTCTAATGTCAAAACTAAATAAAATTAAATTAAATTCAGAACTATCAAATGTCAGTTTTAATCAAACTAGTTTTAAGAATCGATTGGTATTTGGGTGATTCTTTGAACATATGCATATTACGCGGCCCTCCCCAAATAACTACTTAGTGAGATATAAAGTTATGTTTTTGTTTATTTCCCGTAAAACATAGGTCCAGCACTATATACAGATGGACATAACATATTCCTATTGTTATAAACAAATATGTTATATTCATAAACGTTCCTCAAATCTCATCACCATTCGTGTCCCAATTTCCAAATTTTAGCAGTTCATGCTCGAAAGGTTATAAATAAACCCTAAAGATCGTATTTTTTTGTAGTATTTTAGATAGTACACGACATGTTTTACCAATTAGCAAAACTATACACATTAAAGAACACTTTTAGGTAAGTTTTAACGACTTTGAAAATTGTCCCAACACTTCATGCTCACTACCATTTGTTCAAATAGTCGCAGGATTATTTTGTACCGCGTAGTTTATTGGTATCTGAAAGAGTAACTCAGCGGTCGCGCTCTGTTCCACGTCACGACTGGTGCAGGTCTCGCGTCAAAGAGTGTTTTGGCGCCAACTGTAGCGTACCTTAATCGCCCAGAAATCGTGTTTGGCAAACAAAAATCTCCTTACCGTTCGAGTTGCCCGTGGTAAGTCTATTATTCTTATTGGTGGTGAAAATGGTTATTCAATTATTCATATTACGTAGGTTTGTTTTGTAAAAATCATCTTGTTCTCATCAGAATTATATTAAAACACTATTATACGCGGAAATAAGTTACGTCGAGCAAGATAAACGAGTAAACAAACATATACAGCATGTTACAAATATCCTGTCCGATCCGAAAGGGGGCGCAAATTTTCTACAGAGGTCATTAGTGAGTTTAGTACGTGTCTACAAACACCTGCTAAACGACGGCCTCCATTTAATAAGCCGGTAAAAATCCCGACTGAAAAAAAAAATTTGGCGAATTTTTTAAATTTTTTTTCCTGAAAATTACTACATAAATAGACTCTAACCGCCTTACTAATAAACGTTGTAACACAACGCTTTGTCTTCTTTTTTCAAAAGTCAAATTACTTTTAAAAGAAGAAGACAAAACGTTGTGTAACTAACTATACAGGCGCTATACAACGTTTATTAGTAAGGCGGTCAGTATGATTCTTAACAACACCCTCACGGATCGAACAGGGTTTTTTTACACGCTGTATAACGTGTTTCTTTATAATATATCCCATAACTCTAAACTCTAGGGTATTAATGAGACCATGTCAAAGAATCAACTGTCATATAAATTTGTTTATTTTTCATACAAAATAATACGACAAAATCACTATTATTTATGTAAAACGAAACCTTTAAGTGAAATATAAAAAAAAATATATAAAAAAAAAACATTCAATTCAGATTATTTTTGTTCATAAAAAAAGCGTGTGTGTTAGCTTCGACAGGAACTACTCCTTAATATGATTGTCTTTGAATATATGCAATAGGAAAAGAGAGTACACAAACGCATCTTTAAAAAAATCTGGCTAAATGTGGGTGTACTATAGGTACATCTCTGCCTAACCCTTCGGTTAATATAGGCGTGATGTTGCTTTGTTTATCTACACTATAATACATAATACATAATATGTTAGAGAGAAAAGGTTTGTATTTTTGTTTGTGATGAATAAACTCAAAAACTACTGGACCAATTTCAAAAATTCTTTCACCAGTAGAATGCTTTATTATCACCGAGTACATATGTAACATAGGCACAATATAGTACACGGGCTAAGCCGCTGACGAAAACTAATTAGATATGTTTTGCTTTTTATTTCATATGGCATATTTTTCACGTGGTTCGCCAGTGGTAGATATAACAATTTCTAAAAATAACTCTGTATATTTTATTTCAACAGGTTTTATCACTAAAATACTGGTATACGACTACGGCATAATTTATTATCACACTCAATAATGGAAGATTCGAGAAGATGTAAGGATTAGGAAGGCATTGGTTAATGAACCAAGTCAAGATGTCGAATGTATTGCAAGTGATAGCGCCGAAAGTCGCAGAATCTGCACATGTGTACCGACAGGTAAATATAACATTTACTTGTGATTTTTCTATTTTATTTACTCAGATATAAACGTTAATTACAATATACAAGCTATCACTAAAATGTATAGTATGTACAAGTTTATATTAATATACAGGGTTATTGGTAAAACACCGACAACCTCTTAAGGAGTCATTGTACTCATCATTATGAACAACTTTTACTATGGGAACAAATGTGAAATCGCGAAAAAAAAACAGCTGTTCCGTACAATTTATGTTCGCATAACTCGTCAAAATGTACGGAAAAGCTGTATTTTTTTTCGCGATTTCACTTTTGTTCCAATAGTAAAAGTTGTTTATAATGATGAGTACAATGACTCCTTAAGAGGTTGCTGGTGTTTTACCAATAACCCTGTATACAAAGGTTGAAGAGCTCATTGGGCATCCAAAAATTCGTCTGCATCGCTGTCAACGGAATAAGTGCCCAAAGCTGGCAATTTTTCTAGCTGTTATTCTCAATACATCTTATCTATATCCTTACATATTATTTGCAGATTTTGGCGACCTTTGCGGCATCCTTGCTGTCCCTCTCTGGAGGCCTTACATTCGGTTTCACAGCAGTCCTGCTGCCACAACTCCAGGCTGACTCCAGCTTCCCGTACGATCAGAGCTTCGACTCATGGATTGGTAAGACTTCTTTTTATTGGATGGTAAACACCTGATGTTAAGTCATTACCGTTACCTCTGGATATCTGCTGGATTCGTTGCTATCCAAGAGACAGAGTTGAAATGTCCCATGTACCTGTATTCACATCAGAATCCCAACGCTACTTGGCGGTAGATAAGTTAGTAGTAAATACTTCCCCGGACGTGCTCCTTCACAAAAAGCTACTCTCAGGTATATGTGATGAAGTCGAAGGAAATAAGCTTGCTCCACAGACAGAAAGAATACATGGAGATACGGTCCTGACTGGAGCTCGATGTTCGGTAGAATAATATTACCCTACCCACTCTATGTCTAAGTTCTATTGTTTTGGGGTTTGGTTTCCTCACTTAGTCCGTGACCATTGTGCGTGGGCAGTGGCGGCAGTAACCAGTCCACTTCACTACAGAAGCTGACTCTACTGATGATCGGAGTCTGATGTCGCTCGAATTGATGGCTGCCGCTGTTCAGTCAAGTCCCAAAAAGCCAGAACCAGATGTGGATTGGTCATTGAAATAGAGAGAATCATCCCTATCATCAGTTTCTTTCACGTAGTTATAATTATGTTCTCTGTTTCAGCTTCCATCTCTCCGCTGGCCATGATGTTGGGGTCCCTCTTCTCTGGCGCCATGAGCGATAGCATCGGCAGGAAGATTGGCCAACTTGTTCTAATCGTACCTTTCACCATCGGCTGGATCATCATGGGTGTAGCCAATAACAACGCAGTCATCCTCATTGGACGGTTCGTCACAGGAGTTTGTACGGGATCCGTGAGAGCCAATAGCCTGGTCTATATCAGCGAATTGACTGACCCAAAGTACAGAGCTGTTGCCCTTTTCTGGCCATCAGCAGCAATCCATATAGGGGTCATAATCAGTCATACAGTTGGAAAATATTGTCATTGGAAGACCAGCTGCTTCATCTTTACATTGCCTAATATTATATCCTTTACCATACTTATGTTCATGAAAGAAAGTCCACTGTGGCTGCTGTCCAAAGGCAAAATCGACGAAGGTATAGAGTCCTACAGACAATTCCGAGGAAATGGAGACAGTGTTGAAAAGGAACTGTCATCAGTTTTGGAGAAGGCTAAAGAAAAAGAAGAAGAGATAACTACGTTTAAAGATATACTTAGTATAATATTTAGTAAACCATTCATGAAGTCTATCGCGACTATATTCTTACTGAACGTATCATCACAATGGTGTGGTGTCAATACTATATCTTTTTACGCTCAAGAGATATTTGAAAAGACGTTCTCTGGAGATATAGATGCATTTATGTTAATGTTAGTTACCGACGGTATAAGAATTGCAGCAGCTATATTTATTTGTATGTTTGCTAAGTCTCTCCCACGTAAAATTACTTTCGTGGTTGGTAGTGTTACAACAACTCTTGCGTTGATAGGCTTGGTAATATACTTGTATCTAGCTCCTGTTGGTCTAACATGGGTAGCTATGACTTGTATGGTTGTTTACATAGCTCTGGCAAGTGCATTGACATCCGTATCTTGGTCGTTCATTGCAGAGATATTTCCGTCAAAAGTGCGTGGTTTTGGCTCTGGTTTAAGCTCATCAATTTCATTTGTTTTGCTATTTATATCTGTAAAAGTTACTCCAGAGATTATGTATAGGTACGGAGAGCAGGTCATGTATACTTCCTTTGCTGGTATCACATTTTTCACTGGTTTAATCTTATGTTTTATATTACCAGAGACAAATGGTAGGAGCTTGCAGGATATAGAGGATTCTTTGTACAAGAAGAAAGGTGATGTAAAAAAGGATATAGGAATGGTCACTTTGCCAAACTCATCAGCATAGTTTTACGTAGAAAAATGATAATTAGTTGTATTGTAGACAATTTGTAAGTTGAGTTTAAATATATATGAATAAAATGATAATAATTTAAAATAAAATATTGCTTGTGAAATAGACCGTATATACTACAAGATTCAAGATTCAAGATTGTTTATTTGTGGAAACATGAGTACACATACAGAGCAAGTTATTAAATTATAGTATAAGATCAGTCATGTTTGGCCTTAGTGGCGTACAAATATTTAAATTTCAGTAATAGAAGTTATTGGATAAAGGGTTACATAATTACGAACAAATAGTAAATGTCAATTTTAAAAACAAATAAATTAAATATATGGTCATAGTTACATAACAATAATTAAATGTCAATTAAAATTATCATCCTAGCCATCGAGATATAAGTACTAACGTACTAGAGAAGCTACGTCAAATAACTGAATTGTCCTATTCTTCGTATTGAATCTTTAGTTCGCTTCAGCGCTAAAATAATAACAATTCGTCTAAACCGTACCTAATTTACCACAGTGCTAGATTTGCTGCGGAAGTGTATTTATTCTCGGCAAAAAGGTCTTAAGCGCCATGTAAATCACGGCACTACGCGTTTTCTTCGACAAACTGCGGCGCGATCGCCGCAGTTGAACGAGACAAAGTAGGAATTTACGGTGTCTTCTCTAGTACGTTAGTACTTATATCTCGATGATCCTAGCAATAATAATGTGTTGCTTTATATAAATTATGTCAAAGATGTATTGATAATATTAGATGACTCACTACGCTCATTGCATATGATAAAAACCTATTAGGTGCATGCTTTAATCTAAAGAACATTAATTCCTTCCCAACAATAATTGCTTTGAAATAAAGTAAATAGTGATCCCAAAGATATTTTATTTTTGTTGCCTCCCTAATTATTAAAAGTTATAAATTAAATAGTAATGGTGGGATTGAATCATTATTGCTCGCGACTTCGATTGCGATCTCGGATTAAAAGTAGCCTATGCCCAGGTCATGGTCTACCCGTGAGCTAAATTTCATCCAAATCCGTTCAGCCGTTTTAGCGTGAAAGTGTAACAAACATAATCACTTTCGTATTTATATTAGTTAGGATAGGATAACTTTTTATTTGTTACAATTACTATCAAATGTGAGGATTATTATCGCAATAAGCCATTCATCATCGTCTTCATTTCAGCCGAAAGACGTTCACTGCTGGACATAGGCCTCTCCCAAGCACCGCCAAGTCGACCGATTCGAGATGCACCGCTGGATGCGAGAAGCTCAGAACCGGTCGAATATGATATTATTATCTTTAAAATATTAAATTAATTTATTGTTCTGCTTTTATTTCTATAGATTGTTAAGCAATTTGTGATGAATAATGGTGGATGGATAGGGAGAGGAAGGCCAAAGAAAAGATGGATGGATTGTGTGAAGAATGATGTGAAAGAGAAGGGAGTGAATGATAGCGGGACGGTTGACAGGGGAGAGTGGAAGAAGAAAATATGTCACACGTTAACTCGGGGCAGCCGGCAGGGGCGGCAAGATGATGAAGTAATTTGTGAGAAATATTGTTTGTACCGACGTCTATCTTTACTCTATAGAAATGATGATGATGATTATAAAGATAAGTATATGCTTTATGCATGTATGTATTTATTGTATACAATGTAAACGGTACACCACTGACTACCTGTCTCTCCTTCTTACTTTAATCCATCCAAAGGTTGTCTGTCCGCTTTTAGCGATAAGATCCCTCATTGTGTCAGCCTATGTAAAATTTCTACATTTATATCTGTACATTTTTTATGGTGTACATAATAAAGAGTACTATTCTCAATATTGGCCAATTTTCTCCCAAATGCGGTCATTATTGAGCCAACAGCGACACCACCAACCTTAATTGGATAGTTGGTTAAATCTTCATCAGTTTGGTAGTACCTAGTATACAATGTGTTTTTTTTTATTCCCATAACTCTAGGGTATTCATGAGAACATGTCAAAGAATCATCTTCGGGCTTCGTCCGCATGGATGTCGAATAATATCCCACGGGAATTACCGGGATTAAAAGTACCCTATGTTAATCCAGGTTCTAAACTGTTTCTGTACAATCATTAATTTCGTACCCCGAAAAAAAAAGGTTTTCCAAAGACTCATCACATAGCCGTCAACTACGCATTCTATACATCAAGGAAACCTACATGCAGCAAAAGATTCTTAGTTCATTGAAACACCCCGAAGCGCCATCTAGTGGTGTAAGCAAGACTCGTTGACGCAAATGTTCTAAAAATATCGTAATGAACCAACTCCGAGAATATTTCAACTGTTGTTTTTCGTAGGCGTTTCATTCAAATATAGATCGTCAGTCATACGATATACAGTATGTTAACTAACAAAGGGCGTTCCCGTTAACCTACAATAGTATAGCGTGTATACATGCTAAAAAAAATATTACTATAAAATATATATTTTTTTTTTTATTTGTGTCGTGAAATGTTCACAAAACGATTAAATTTAAACGTAAAAGAAACACTCTGTACACGCACACTTGTATTTCAACGTAGAAAAACAAGTGTGACAAGTGGGCGTGTACAGAGAGTTTATTTTCCGTAACAATTTAATATTTTTTGTGAATATTTTACTACACAAAAACAAAACAAAAACAATCTTCTTCTTTCTTTTTACCCGACTACGGCGAAGAAAAAAGGAGGGTTATGATTTTGACCGGTATGTATGTATGTATGTATGTATGTATGTTCATCTGTTCCCTCCTATCTTCCGAACCACTTATCACAATTTGACAAATGAGGTATCGTTAGAAGCGTCGTGATTGTCCGCTGGTTATAGGCTATGTGAAGTCACATTAAATTAAAAATGGCGCCCTCTAGATGACTTAAAGTGAGAGACTTAAAAAAAAATATGGTTTAATCGTACCATGTTGGGTATCAAATGAAAGGGCTTAATGAGCACATTTCAAATATATATAATTATAACCCCAAAAGAATTTAAAAAAAAATCAAGTAATAAAAAAATCAAGTAACAAAAACTAAAACCAACTACGACTTAAAAGATATAAACAAGGCACCACAGACAGACAAATTAAAAATCCGGAGTCACACGTGTTAGGGCATAAATCGAACAGATTACGTGTGACTCCGGATTTTTAATTTGTCTGTCTGTGGTGCCTTGTTTATATCTTTTAAGTCGTAGTTGGGTTTTAGTTTTTGTTACTTGATTTTTTTTAAATACTTTTGGGGTTATAATATATATATTTTTGAAATGTGCTCATTAAGCCCTTTCATTTGATACCCAACATGGTACGATTAAACCATATTTTTTTTTAAGTTCCTCCCTTTATGTCCTCTAGAGGGCGCCATTTTTAATTTAATGTGACTTCACATAGCCTATAACCAGCGGACAATCACGACGCTTTTAACGATACCTCATTTGTCAAATTCTGATAAGTGGTTTGGAAGATAGGAGGGAACAGATGAACATACATACATACATACATACATACATACATACCGGTCAAAATCATAACCCTCCTTTTTCTTCGCCGTAGTCGGGTAAAAACTAAAACCCAACTACGACTTTAAAGGTATAAACAAGACACCACAGACAGACAAATTAAAAATCCGGAGTCACACGTAATCTGTTCGATTTATGCCCTAACACGTGTGACTCCGGATTTTTAATTTGTCTGTCTGTGGTGTCTTGTTTATACCTTTTAAGTCGTAGTTGGGCTTTAGTTTTTATTACTTGATTTTTTTTAATGGTAATATTTTTTTTTGCTTGTATAGACGCTATACTATTGCAGGTTAACGGGAACGCCCTTTGTTAGTTAACATACTGTATACGATATACGTGTTTTTATTATTTATCAAAATGCTGACTTCATTAGAATGAGATTTTCATTCATTGCTCTAGTATTTTCTGGCAATGTTTGCGAAAAGGTATTTATTCGACAACTTTATTTATTCGACCCCTATTCAAAATTCATTTATTTTCGTTACATTGGACCGGAATCATGGAAATGTATGTAAGTAACGCATATTTGCTCAAATTATGTGCAAGGTAAAGTTCTCCAGAATCTATTGGAAGGTAGACCGACCATTTCATTCAACTTTTGTTTCCAACAACACGTTCGAGATAATGGTATATACGTCATTTATCGAATGCATCGGGAACTTTCGCGATCTAAATACTCCCGAGACTGATGCCAGATCTATGAATCAGCGCACGCACATATATAAACGCGTCCCGAACGAATGTCCGTAGACTAAAAGGAAGCGTGCTAAAGATAACACAGAAAATGTCTCTGCGACCTTATCTCTTCGATTACGACTTGCCAAGATGGCCAAGGCGACTTCTCGACCAGAACTTCGGGCTAACAATGACTCCTGATGACCTGAGGACGGCGTCTGTGAACCCTATCAGTCCAATCATTGCTGGAGTTCAACCCTGGTGGCCAAAAACCTCCGGGTCATCAGTCAAGGTTGACAAGGACAAATGGCAGATCAACGTGGACGTGCAACACTTCTCTCCAGACGAAATAACAGTCAAAATCAGTAACGGATTCATTCTGGTTGAAGGTCAGCATGAAGAGAAGCAAGATGAACATGGATTTATCTCCAGAAAGTTTGTCAGAAGATTCAAATTGCCGGAAGAAAGTAACCCTGATACTGTGGAATCCAGACTCTCTTCAGATGGAATCCTTACTGTTGTGGCTCCTAAAAAAGCTGAAGTGGCACAAGGTGAAAGAGCTGTTCCTATTACTCACACTGGGCCAGTGAGGAAAGATGTTCTTGAGGATGCTAAGAAGGAATAAGAAGATACAGGACAGGATAGACCGACAGCTAACAGCAGCCTGCAGCCTGCTGCCTGCAGCTGCCGGGCAGTCTGTCATAACTGACAGACTGCTAATTACGAGACTGCTTTTAATTCTATTTTTCTATATTTTGTATTAAAATACACTTTTCACTATTTCTATGTTTTTCTCTGTTTAACACCTGGCCACCTAAATATTATGATTAAACCTGATATTTTTAGACTGTTACGCTAGTGAGTGGGACGCATACGCATTCACATTCGTTTTGTTCCTAAAACATTGCATTGCTCACGATTTTCTCGTCTGTCTCACATAGGTAAGATAAATTTCCTTCTAATAACGTGGACTACATACCGACCTTATTGGTGATATTCTTCAGAAAGGTCAGGTGCGTAGTACTTTCAGCCAGCGGGCGGCGTGCGGATGTATGAATATAAAAAAAATATATACAGGGTGTTAGTGTAAACACCGTTATCCTTGAAACCAGTGGTTTGGTTTCATTTATAGAACGCAAAATCAATGGAAAAATACAACTTTTTTTTTTTAAAGAAAATTACATTTTTCCACAAGAATATTTCCCCCTACACGCAAGGGCAACGAACTTGCGTCTCAATACGGTGGCCGGCGCACAGTATTTCGTCTAGTACAAGCTAGCGGGACAAAATTCATGACGTCATTTCCAGGAATTCGTGATAACAACTTGTGAACAACCCTTCCCAGGTAAGGAGTTCTAAGAAATAATTTGTTTTTCACCTCATTAAGTAGGTTTGTGGAGGGATCAATGTCAAATAAAAAGGGAGTGCAATTTAAACTTGCAAATTAGTCGCATTTTTGGCATACTTTTGACAACCTCTCTTAGAATTGATAGTAAAGTGAAACAATTTTTTTGTGTGGATTCTACTGTCGAAGGTATGTACTTACTTTTTTGACTTGGTTAAAAAAAAAAACATGTACCTTTTTGGTGTAATTTGAGTTTATAGATTTTTCCTTAATTTTAAACTTTAAAGGGTTGCAACTTTTTTTATCCACATATATCCACCTTGATTCTTCTGTATGTTATAATTACAACATTCAGTATAAATTCTGGCACCCGAAAATGCCCGCAAGTAAAATTATTTACTTTGTTTCAGAACGAGTCGTAACTATGACAAAATTGGAGTTTTTCGAAGAATGGGTGAAACTGAAAGAACAAGTCGCATTTTTATTATCTATGTGTATAACATAATATATCGGATGCTTCTTAAGATTACCTGAGGAAAATCAGAATGAAAATTTCAAGCCTTTCATTATAATTGAACGAAAAGGGGACATTTTCTAAGTGTACTAAGTTACCACCAGAAGTTTTGCAGAGGAGCTCGTGGCTAAGTAATAACAGCCGCACGGGTCGATCCATCAGGTTAAGCTACGCTTGCCGGGGTTGGTCTGTGGATGGGTGTCCATCTTTACATACCGAGACTCCTCCGTGCCTCGGAAAGCACGTTAAGCCGTTAGTCCCGGCTGTCATTCATGGATCTTTGACAGTCTTTAAGGGTCGTCAGAAGCCCGAAAGTCCGACAACCAGTCTTACCGTTACTAGGTTGTGGAGGTCAGATAGGCAGTCGCTCCATGTCAAATACTGGTATTCAGCTGCATCCGGTTTGACTGGAAGCCGACCCCAACATAGTTGGGAAAAGGCTAGGCAGATTCAATGTTTAAGTTTAAATTTTTATATTTTAGATTTAAACTATTGTATCTCGTTAAATTATTTTTATTTTGTATGATTTTGTTTTAAGAGTTATTTTATATGTATAGATAATTGTTGTTATTCTTGGACTATTATTGTATGTTATTTGCGTTATTTTAGTGAATAAATAAATACCTATTTTACACATATTTATGGTTTTAATTTTTAAATACCCTGAGACATTTTTTGCAATTATGTATATATATATAGTGCCTTACAGGCATAATGAGTAGGTAGGTAGACGCAGCGAATTAGACCAATCAGGGATAACAGTAAACAACAGTGTAAAATCAGGAGACTACTTCAATCTTGCATCCACTCCTTTTGACGTATAGATACGCATACAGAACACTGAACAGTGTAAGACACCTTAAATATACTTAAACAATTAAAATAAGTAAAAAAATAATTTTGTCTCGCTAGCTTGTACTAGACGAAACACTGTGCGGCGGTTGGCGGGGGCGGGCAGGGTGCGCGGGACTTTACATGACCGGCCGTCAGCTGCTGTTTCGTAGCTCTCGAACGCGTATCCATGAGTATCGGGACAGTGACGGATATTTACTTTTTAAAATCTTTTAATGAAAATAAGGTTTTTTTTTGTTGTTACTGGGTCATTTATTTATATAGTCAACTACCCATGGTTTGAGTGACAACGGTGTTTACCCTTGCATACTGTATATAAAATATATATATTTTTAATTATTATTAATAAAATATGTATGATGTAAACGAGGAAACAGGAGTATGTAAGGATCGTAGCAGGTGGCGTTCTGTAGTTTCTGCATACCTCCAAGCGAAGAAGGTGGCAGTTTATGTATGTACATGGACTATGAATACCCCAAACAGACAATTGCAGGTGGAAATAATAATAATCTATGATCTGCCATTGCCAATAATCCAAACTTCCATACTAATATTATTATATAATGTTGGGTCGCTATTTCATTTTTTTCAAAGCAATTACCGTTTGGAAAAAAGTCAACATGTCCTTTAAATTAGATTTAGAACATGTCGTATCTAGGGCGTGCAAAACCGGAAGGTCCTCAAAACCGGTTTTGAATTTCGGTTTTCAAGGCCAAAAAACCGGAAACCGGTGTTAGCCCCGGTTTTGGCTACATTTTTACAGCTTTTGTATAGTAGAATTCTAACAAGAAAAAAATATTCTAAAGATACCCACAAAATCTAACTTTTAGCATATACCTTTTTTAATTAACCATTTATGCCTATCAAGTCGCGACCTATCCAGCGCAGCCCGCCTCCGGGCTCCAAACTCGTTTGGCGATGTCCGGGCTCAGCTGAAACATCGCCACCACTCATGAGGGCCGTGTAATGCGACGACGATAGACTCCCCGATCTATCGCCCGCTGGCACTTCCTAGGGCAGTATCAGATCGCCATGGTGCTGCCTACGCCGCCCTGTTCTCCTATGACGAATCGCGTCAGCGAGGAAGTCTTCCTCCCAGACGCGCTCCGCCGCCTCCCATGCCCCCCTGCTGTCGGCCATGGCCTTGGCCAAGGCCGGCAAGGAGAGGTCTGTGCCGATTGCTGCTGCGAGAGCACGGCGCTGCACCACCCAGGCAAGACAATGCTCGAGGGTGTGTGAAACGCCTTGTCCTCTTTGCAGCCGCACTGGTGACACACGGGAGTCGCCTCCCGTTTAGCCACCTTGTGCAAGTATTTGCCAAAGAAGCCATGCCCTGACAACACCTGCACCAGTATCGCCTCCGTGTCCACTCTTCCAGGATCGGCTGGATGGCCCCCACAATCCAGTGATCAGCACTGGGCGTCTCCAGCCTCACCCTCCATTCGCTCAGCGTATGGGTTTAAGCTTCCCTTCGCCATCTCTTAACGACTTCAGGCGGCGGGCCCCTGCAGGTCTGCCCCACGTCGGTAGACTAAGGCGAGCACCTACGCGTCCAGATACCCGTACCCGCGAGGGCGCATGCCGCTTCCGCTGATACTGTGCGGTATCCGTGTATGACCCTGACTGCCATGACTCTCTGTGGCCTCCGCAGTAGAACCTTGTTCTGGGCAGACAGGGACTCCGCCCACACCGGGGCCCCGTAGAGCGCCATCGATCGAACCAGCCCCGTGTTTAGCCGTCGGCAAACCACGTTCGGTCCGCCCAGGTTCGGCAACAGCCGGCTGAGGGGGACGCTGTGCCGATCAACTTCGTCGCAAGCTGAGCAAAGTGCTCGCCGAAGTTCTACCTCCGGTCCTTAACCAGGCCCAAGTATTTCATGCTTGCCCGCACCTCTATTGTTGCACCACCAATGGTGAGGTGTGTGTGCGTTAGCCGGTGGCCGGCGTCTGGGCGCATGAAATACCAAGGTCTCCGTCTTTTCGAGCGCCACCTTGAGGCCCAGTGCCCCGATTCGCCCCACGAAGAGGGACGCGCCCTCGACGGCTGAGCGTGCCCCTTCTTCGTAGCTCCCTCCCCACGCCGTGACTACAGTGTCATCAGCGTAGCAAATGACGCCCTGCCCGGGGGTGAACAAACAGCGCAAGGTAGTCAGGTAGGCAGTAGTCATAACTGATGTGCGGGGGTCGCGGAGGGAGGAGTGATGAGGAGTGTAAGTGGGTATAGGTTGCGTTCGGATATATTTGATGACTCTAAATTGAATATATCTTGAGTGCGTTCGAAAAAAGTTGATTTAAATCAAATGTAATTCAATAACGGGAAAACCGGAGGTAACACAGGTTTTGTGTCCCAACCCCGGTTTTAAAAAATCGGTAAATCTTGTCCGGGTTTGCACGCCCTAGTCGTATCTAATAGATAGGTTATACGGTCTATTTCACAAGGAATATTTTATTTTAAATTATTATCATTTCATTCATTTATATTTAAACTCAACTTACAATATTGTCTACAATACAACTAATTATCATTTTTCTACGTAAAACTATGCTGATGAGTTTGGCAAAGTGACCATTCCTATATCCTTTTTTACATCACCTTTCTTCTTGTACAAAGAATCCTCTATATCCTGCAAGCTCCTACCATTTGTCTCTGGTAATATAAAACATACGATTAAACCAGTGAACAATGTGACACCAGCAAAGGAAGCATACATGACCTGCTCTCCGTACCTATACATAATCTCTGGAGTAACTTTTACAGAAATAAATTGCAAAACATGAAATTGATGAGCTTAAACTAGAGCCTAAACCACGCACTTTTGACGGAAATATCTCTGCGACAAACGACGAAGATATGGATGGCAAGATGGTACTTGCTGCAGCTATATAAACAACCATGCAGGTAACACCTATCCATACTAGACCAGCAGGGGCTAGATACAAGTATATTACCAAGCCTATCAACGCAAGAGTTGTTGTAACAATACCAACCGCGAAAGTAATTTTACGTGGGAGAACCTTAGCAAACAAACAAATAAATATAGCTCCTGTAATTCTTATACAATCAGTTACTAACATTAACATAAATGCATCTACATCTCCAGAGAACGTCTTTTTGAATATAATTTGAGTGTAGGCAAGTATAGTATTAACACCACTCCATTGTACTGCGACAAACAATAAGAATATAGTCGCGATAGACTTCATGAATGGTTTACTAAATATTATACTAAGTATATCTTTAAACGTGGTAATCTCTTCTACTTTTTCTTTAGTCTTCTCCAAAACTGACGACAGTTCCTTTTCAACACTGTCTCCATTTCCTCGGAAATGTCTGTAGGACTCTATACCTTCGTCGATTTTGCCTTTGGACAGTAGCCACAGTGGACTTTCTTTCATGAACATAAGAATGGTAAAGGCTATAATATTAGGCAATGTAAAGATGAAGCAGCTGGCTTTCCAATGACAATATGTTCCAACTGTATGGCTGATTATGACCCCTATATGGGTTGCTGCTGATGGCCAGAAAAGAGCAACAGCTCTGTACTTTGGGTCAGTCAATTCGCTGATATAGACCAGGCTATTGGCTTTCACGGATCCCGTACAAACTCCTGTGACGAACCGTCCAATGAGGATGACTGCATTGTTATTGGCTACGCCCATGATGATCCAGCCGATGGTGAAAGGTATGATTAGAAGTAGTTGGCCCATCTTCCTGCCGATGCCATCGCTCATGGCGCCAGAGAAGAGGGACCCGAACATCATGGCCAGTGAAGAAATGGAAGCTGAAACAGGGAACATAATTATAAATGTGAAAGTAATTAATATCAGAGATGATTCTCTCTATTTCAATGACTAATCCACATCTGGTTCTGGCTTTTTGAGACTTGACTGGAAAGCGGCAGCAGTCAATTCTGGCGACATCAGACTGCGATTATCAAACTCTTTACCAGTGTTATGATGAGTAGGGACGGTAATATTATTCTACTACTAATATACCGCTCCAGTCAGGATAAGTCTCTGCTTGTATCCTTTTTGTCTGTCTTTTAGTCTGTGGAGCAAACTTATTTCTTCCGACTTCGTCACATTTATTTGTATATCCTTGCGGGTAGTAGAGCGTTTTATGAAGAAGCTCGTCGGAGGAAGTATAACCAGGATATGAGACATTTCAGCTCTGTCTCTGAGATAGCATCGAATCCAGCAGATGTCCAGAGGTAGCAGCAATTACTTAACATGAGGTGTTTACCATCCAATAAAAAAGAAGTCTTACCGATCCATGAGTCGAAGCTCTGATCGTACGGGAAGCTGGAGTCAGCCTGGAGTTGTGGCAGCAGGACTGCTGTAAAACCGAATGTGAGGCCTCCAGAGAGGGACAACAAGGATGCCGCAAATGTTGCCAGAATCTGAAAGTAGTGAGCAAATAATTAAATTTAAAAAAAAAAAAAAAAAAAAAAAAAAAAAAAAAATTGATTACTTATATTTATTTCTAACGATTCACCCATGTCATGGGGTGTATAAAGCGGTATTGTCTTGTTTGCCAGAATTTCATTTGCCATAATATTGTTTTCCATAATCGTCCTCAGTCATAATATTTACTTTAATAACGTGTGTCATATCAACTTATTAGTCATAACTTTTATTTGCCATAAAATTAGTTGCCATAATATCATGTGTCATAATCATTACTTTCTATAAGTAACATATTACATAATCGATACTTGATATAAGCAACATTTAATATAATTTAGAAACGTTTATTGTTTTGTACAAAAAATTGGTAGGGAGTACGTATTTTTAGTATAGCCCCAGCTATGTTAGTAGATTGTTAGTCCTAAAAAATTGCTAAAAATTAGCTTTAGTGACAGAAACGCATCGCTGTAAATCCGACTCCACGCAGTCTTGTATGCCCTACCCCTAGAGTGTAATTTAAAATCGCGTAGACGCGGAGGGCCAAGGCGCCCCGCGAGTTGAGGAGCAGCTGGTTGTAACGCTCGCCGCTGCAGCTGAGGCTGATGATAAGCTCGTGTGGGACCGCCGGAGCCCCGCAGCGCCGAGCCGTGACAGAAACCATGCCTGCTGAGTTTTTTTTTTGCCTTTTGTTCATGCAGCATAAACCATTTTTCTATGAATATGTTAATAGCAAAATTATTCGGTTTAACATAACATCAAAATTGCAAGCGCTTGTACTGAACTAGCATTGTTGTGCTAATATGGGCAAATTAATATTACGATGAATAAATGGTATGGAAAACGACATTATTAAAAATGAAAAATATAGCAAATAAATATTATGACACTTGATCGATTATGAATTTATGACCAATGAAATTAGGGAAAACGATTTTATGTCATTTGACGATTATGACAACTGACGCGTTATTTCTAATGAAATTATGGTATATAAAATTATGGCATATGAAATTATGGCATATGAAATTATGGCAAACATAAGTAAACCGTATAAAGCTAAGCACACATAACCGTCGAGAGCCGCAGCGCACCGTATTGCAATATAAATGAACCAAAGCACAGGGCTGCACGGCAACGCAGTACTTAACTTGTAACAATTTTAAGAACAAGTAAAAAATAAATACCGGCCAATGCGTGTCGGACCACGCACAATGAAGGGTTCCGTAGTTGGGATGAATTTATCCCAAGCACAAATTTAAAATTGCAGTTGAATAAAACTTTTTTCAAAAAAAAAACAACCGACTTGAAAAATAAGAAGCTCATTTACAAAGCAGGTGGTAAATAATAGTGACGGAGTCACCTAAAACATCGTCTAGATATACTAAGGGCGAATTTCACCAAACTTTTATACCGAGTAAAGGTCTTATCCTGTGAATTAATTTTGAATTTTTGACAGTTTTTCCATACAAAAACTGTCAGACGACAATTTTATTCCACGGATAAAAGATATCTAACTTTGATGAAATCAGCCCTAAGTGGGAAAAATACGTAATTGAAGCTAACTTAAAAAGTACGCAAGCCAAGGTGGAAAAAAATCACAAGTAAATATTTACCTGTCGGTACACATGTGCAGATTCTGCGACTTTCGGCGCTATCACTTGCAATACATTCAACATCTTGACTTCGTTCATTAACCAATGCCTTCTTAATCCTTACAATATCTTCACGAATCTTCCATCACTGTGGTAATACATTCTGCCGTGATCATATATACCAGTATTTTAGTGATAAAACCTGTTGAAATAAAATATACAACCTTTATACAACGTTATTTTTAGAATTGTCATACACCACTACTTTAAATATATGTCATACTAGCTGCACCCCGCGGTTTCACCCGCGTAAGTCTCGATCCCGTGGGAATATCGGGATAAAAAGTATCCTATGTGTTAATCCAGGTTATAAACTATCTGTTTGCCAAATTTCATCTAAATCCATTCAGTAGTTTTTACGTGAAAGAGTAAGAAACATCCATCCATGCATCCATCCATCCATACTTAGAAACTTTCGCGTTTATAATATTAGTTAGATAGTTAGATTAGAAGGCAAAAATATATCTAACTAGCTTCCGCCGGTGGCTTTGCCCGCGTGATATCTTTATAAATTAAAGCCTAACTGTTATTCAGTCATAATATACATAAAACACGTATTAGCGTGTTTCCCCGAAGGGTTAGGCAGAGGTGTCACATTTCGCCAGTTATGGTTAAGCCCACCTTGTTTTTTTTTTTTTAAGAGATCCTCTTTTTTCCTTTTGCATATTCACAGACAATCGTATTTGGAGTATTTAGGAGTAAACTCCAGTCATGGGTCGGAGCTGACACACACACTTTTTTTGTATGGACAAAAATAGTCTAGATAAAGTAAATGTTTTTTTTAAATATTTTTTTTATATACTAAGGGTGTTTTATATAAATAATAGTGACTTTGTCAAATTATTACGAAAAAAAAAAACAAAAAAAAATTGCAAAATAATTCTTAACTCAATTGATTCTTTGACATCGTCTCATTAATACCCTGAGTCAATGGTGCTTTATTATAAGTTTACCTTTATAATGTTTTATCTCGCTTAATGTACCTACTTATTATCTTGCTCGTTGTAACTTATTTCCGCTTAAGTATTCATAGAAAACAAGACTATGTAATATGAATAATTGAATAACATTACTATAATAGACCTATCGAAAAATACCAATAGATTCACAAACTAGTTCACTGACATTTGATAATTCTGAATTAATTTTAATTTTATTATTATATCGTTTAATTAGTTTTTTTTTCTTACCTATTTACACTTTTAAATATTTCTTAGGATACAAATTATTAAAAAAAAACATTTAAAAATATAAAAAAGTACCTAGAGGTCCGCCGCAGGCGCAGCCAAAGTCGCAGCCCGAGATTCGGCGGGAGGGGGGGGGGTCACCATTGGTGCCAAGGAATATTTTTAGGGGAATGGTTACCTAATTGATAAGTATTCTAAAAACTATTTTTGTATAATGCCCATCGGGGTCACTGTGGCTCAACTGGCTCAAGTACCTACAGTTTTTAGTTAATAAAGCACGTAAATCATTCAGTCTCTCGACGGCTTGAATTATTTTGAGGGGGGGAGGTTATGACACCTAGGACCCCCACCCCTCGGACCGCGTCTGGTCCGCCGGTGCCGGGAGCCGGGTCCAAGCTACCGATGGTTAGGGCTGCAGAGACAGGAACCTCCTCACAATGCGAGCCATATCAAGGAGTACTGCTGTTTTGAATCAGGCCGCTGGGATGGTAACATCGATTATCATGCGGCGCGCTAATCGGTCTATCACCACTATATCAGGCTTATTGACAACAATAGTCTTGTCAGTAATGATAGACCGATCCCAGAACAACGTGACATGGTTATTTTCGAGAACTGGGTCGGGCACATACTTGTAATACGGTACCTCAGAGTCCACAAGTTTGTATTTCAAAGCAAGTTGCTGGTGAATAATCCACTCCACAAAATAGATAAAATATTATGAAAGAAGAAAATCCTTTTTTTAACTTTGCTTTGTAATTAGAGACATAAAGTACAGTGAAGTTTTTAATTAGTTAACATAAAAAAAATACCAAAATACCTATTTTTATCCGTTTGCAAAAAAACTTGTTAAATTCCAAAATCCACGAAATCCTACTTTCACTGCCACCTTTCACTTCAAATTACTCAACAAACCTGTGATAATATTTTGCTAAAAATATATATCTTGGAATAAATTACATTAATAATTATTAATTTATGAATTGTACCTAAACAAGCCAAGCTCTTGAACGAACTACACTGCAAGATAATTGATTCAATACTAAGTTGAAAAGCTATTCGGTTGTGGAAGTTCGTAGTGATGTTGCAGTCATAGTGTTGAAACAGACTGAATGAAAATTGCCTAAGCGAGTGTTACTGATGCATTTTTTTTACGATTTTGTTATTAATACGCTGCATGTGTTAAGATAAGCGCAAACTGATGTTAAGTTTGCTGCGTTGATAAATGCAAAACGTTTATACAATCCAGCTCGTTAAAGTTCAGTAAAGCCGCTGAATGTCGTTCAGTTATTTTAGAAAACGGAGCAGGGGTAGTATTATGAAATTATGAAGTATTAATGCCATCATTATTCCACTGCTGCTAAAACGGGATGTTGCTAGCGGCCTTGTGTAGCTCCGTCTCTCTCACACACTGGTGGTGAAAAAATGGTGGCATTACACTCGCGACAATCTAAGAAGTCCGTTTTGACGTTTCGTTCTCGTACTTGTAATAAAACAATATGCCTTGAGAATCAGTTCTAAGCAATGTAGATAAGTCGTCGATTACAAACTCTCTAAGTATGTTTAATCGATATGTCTCGAGAATCAGTATATAGCAACTAATATTTTTCTTCATCGCTACACAAAGGATTTTTATAGCTGTCAAAACGGACATCTTAGATTGTCGCGAGTCTAATACTTCTTAATACAGCACCTGTTATGTAAAACAACTAGCAGTTTTGTAAAACAGCGGATTCTACAATCCATCTGCGATATATAAAAACTTGCAGCTATTCGGAAGCAGGCTGCAGACATACTCCAACGAGTGCGACTATTCATCATCATCTTCCTGCCCTTGTCCCATGTTACTTCGGTCGGCACAACACATTTTCTTCTTCCATTGTCCCCTGTCAACCGTCACGCTATCATTAACTCCCTTCTCTTTCATAACATTCCTCATACAATCCATCCATCTTTTTTTGGCCTTCTCCCGCTCCATTCATCAATATTTATATTCATCACTCTTTTAGTCACATGCGTTTCCTCTCTCCTCATCACATGCCCATACCAGGCCAAACGATTACCTTTCAACTTTTCTGTCACTGGCGCCCCTTTTAAACTTCCCCTTATATGTATATCTATTAATTTCTTACTTTATCCATTTTCGTCACTCCACACATCCATCTACTATTTATTACTTTTACAACAAGTGCGACTATTACTTTTGGAAAATTAGTGAATGGGATATAATAAATTCAAAGTGTTTATTCTCTTATTTTATTCTGTTCTTCATTTGCTGATGAAAGTTACAATTTCGACTAGATTTCTCAAGACTTATTAAAAAACCAACGGCTGCATCTGCAGGTATGAAATTGAAAATTGAGAAAATGGATCATTAAACATAAAATTTCGTTAGTTTCGTTTAATCCTCCTTAGGTATAACTTTCGGATATTTTTTACAGGGATTTTCTGCGACTTCGACTTCCGGCTCCGTCGGCGGAGGTCCAACCATTTCGTTTTTCTTTTCCCCTGCACTCCGACCATACGAAATAGGTACCAACACCGCTTCAGCAGGGATTGTCACATCTTTGAACGATCTTTGTGCTTCTACTGTCAGCATCCCTTCAGGACAAAGCGTACATTTGATCTTCGAAATATCGCAGCCATCAGGCAATTTGAATTTTCTTATAAATTGTCTCAAAATATACCCCTGTTGAGTATCTTTTTCCTGTTTGCCTTCAATGACCACGTAGTCTGGGTGCGCCTTCACTCTAATTTCGTCTTTATTGAAATGGTGAACGTCTACACATAGTTGAAATTTTTCTTTGCCAATTTTGATGCTGGGTCTTAATCCTCTAGTGTTTTTTATGGAAGAGAATAGTTTTTGCTGCAAGCAGGCACCCAGACTGGGCCTTAGAAACATGGTCTTGTGTGAATTTACTCCATTTTTGTGGTGATTTTTATTTGACTGCAGGAATTTGAGTGACTGACAATGTATGTCATTTTGATTTTTGATAGTTTGATCGGAAATTAAGGGTAAACTGAGTGAACGTATAAATGTGGCCCTGCTGGGGTGACTCTCTGCAGATCGGCCACCTATAAATCCTTATATCTTTTGAACCAGTGACCGACAAATTCTGATATTTGGCGACAAATTTCGACTAATTAGCGACAATTTTTTTGTATAATCAAAATTAAAATCCCTGATGGTGGCCCTGCCAGAGTCAAAGTCAAATAATTTATTTCAAATAGGCACATATATGGCACTTTTGATCGTCAAACAAAGAAATAGAATTGATTCTAGTTGCCCCATTCCAAAAGGTAGTTTTCGTATGGAGAAGAATGGGCAAACAACAAAAAAAAAACCTTATTTTCATTAAAAGATTTTAAAAAGTAAATATCCGTCACTGTCTCGATACTCATGGATACTCGTTCGAGAGAGCTGCGAAACAGCTGACGGCCGGTCATGTAAGATCCCGCACGCCCCGCCCGCCCCCGCCAACCGCCGGACGCGGCCGGTCGTTGCCCTTGCGTGTAGGGTGAAATATTCTTGTGGAAAAATTTAGATTTTCTTAAAAAAAAAAAGTTGTGTTTTTCCATTGATTTTACGTTCTATAAATGAAACCAAACCACTGGTTTCAAGGAAATGGTGTTTACACTAACACCCTGTATAATATTTATATAAATACTAGCTGCGCCCCGTGGTTTCACCCGCGTAAGTCTCGATCCCGTGGGAATATCGGGATAAAAAGTACCTATCCTATGTCCTATTCCAGGTCATGGTCTACCCCTGTGCCAAATTTCATCCAAATCCATCCACACGTGATGGCGTGACCAAGGGAAATAGGGATTCATTTTTATAGAAAGGAAGAGAAAGAAAGAAAAATATTTTATTTGGAACACGCACAGGAAATATAACAATAGAAACAAACATTAAATCTATAAAATCAGTAAAACAAGTAATAGAATAAAATAAAACAACGTGAAACAGGAAAAGAAAACCTGTGCGAGGCCAAAAAGGCTCCTATCTCAGTATAATGCTACGATATTTGAGAAACAGCAAACAAATACCGCAGCGCTGATATTCTGATAGGGCCCACTGTGATGCCAGGGACACATCTACGGACATAAAATAATTATAAATATAGTTTGTAATTTTTTTATTTCTTATTTTATTTCATTAAATGCTACACCGATTGACGTCATGACGTCAACGCCGGCTGTGAAAACCAGCACTGGGAGTAGTAGGGATTCCCCGGCTCTGGAACGCGGGTGGTGGGGGTCAGTGAGTGTGGGTGAGGGTGGCTGACGGAAACTAAAAAAAAGAAAGGGTTTTGGGGTGCGCTGATTATACAATTAACAATACAGAGAGCGGTATACAATATAACGGAACTAAGACGACCCACTGACCATATCAGTCGTTTTTAACCCTCTACCTACACTAGATAGATATGTCTCTAGGACCATTTTATATCATATACCTATCTACAGATCGATTCAAACTTAATGGCGGCTCGGAAGTTAGCTTTTAGCTGCGCAGTACCCCACCCCTCACCCCCGCTGTCACATGAAATTGTTACTGCGCAGCGACTCGCCTCATGTTCCGAGCCGCCATTAAGTTTGAATCGAACTGTACGAAGCTTTGATTATAAGCTCACAAATTACCCATAATCTTTGATTATAATTATGTACTATAATGTTATGTCTATTTTACATTGTCATTATGACTCATAGATGTAGGTATGTATGATCCTAGACATGGTATTGTGTGTGTATATCACATGCCTATCCCACTTTTTGTAAGTTTCTAAATGGTGTAGAACCTATTGTGTGTATTGGAGGTAGAATAAAAATAAAAATACGATTTACAAGTTAAATAAAGAGAATCATTTATTAAGAACTTAAAGCTAATTACAAAACAAATCAGTCTCAAACTATAAACTTTGGAATTGTAATAAGATATATATTTTTTTTAAAAACACCCTACTCGACTCACGCCCACTCAGAGATCACCACTTCACTTATCTTCGGTTCCATTGCTCTGGTCCTTGATCTCCTTGCGGACGGGTCCAGTCTGCGCAATGGGCACCTTCCTCTCTCCCTGGATGGCTTCTGGCAGCTTCCTGGGCGCCGTGATGGTGAGCACTCCGTCGGACGACAGGCGCGACTCCACGGTCTCGGGCGCCGCGCCGTCGGGCAGCGCGTACCGCCGCACGAACTGCCGGCTGATGTAGCCGTGCTCGTCCTTCTTCTCCTCGTGTTTGCCTTCCACCACAATGTACCCATCAGCTGTCTTCACCGAGATATCTTCAGGAGCAAAATGTTGTACGTCCAAGTTCACTTGAAACTTGTCTTTATCGCTTTTGATGCTGGATCCCATGTCGCGATTGATCGAAGCCAACTGCCGCCATGGTCTGAAGTAGTCTTCGGAGAGGATGGGAGCTGCTACAGCCGTGAGCAAGTCGTCCGGTGTTAGGGCCAGCCCGAACGCTTGGTCTAAAAGCCGGCTGGGCCAGTGACTATGCGGATGCATGTGGCGAGGAGGACGGTCGTAGCCGAGAACGAAAGGTAGCAGAGACATTTTCTTGAGAATTTTTCGACGGTTGTAGTTATAGAGATGAGTACTTGCTTTGAGAACTTGTTATAGCTTCGATTGCTTGATCACGAAATGCATGCCGGCCGGTGAGTGCGCCTCGTATTTATACTCGCTACGGAGCGCCATCTAGTAGCGAGTAGAATTACAAGAAAATTCTCGAACATGCTAGTAAGCGTGGCGCATGGTTACGTACACATGCACAGAATTTTATTCACACATTGACGGTTGTTGACAACAGCGCCATCTAGTGTCGAGTAGCTCGTTAGAAAAAAGTCTGTTAGCGCGGTAGCGCGGCGGTCGATATTGGCAGCAACACATAGTAGAATATTGACTCACACATTAATAAAACAACGTGTCTGTATACGATCGTTGCTAGGTAACAGATTTCGCGAATTTTCGTGAAGTTCGATAGCATTGCCATGACAATGATAATATAATGTTAGTAAACAATTTTGAGAATTTCAACGAGAATAATCTGTTTACAGCTACTCAGATGTTACTCACTATGTAGATAGGCACGTAGTAAGTGGATAGGTACTATGTAAAATAGTATGGCTGCCAATGATAATTAACATGGATAGGTCATGGTCTTCTAATTTATCTAAGTCTAAGTTATGTCTTAGTTCTTCTAAGTTAAGGTAAGGAGTTTCTTGCCCGTTCTTCTCCATAGGAACCTACTACGCTTTGGAATGGGTAACTAGTAGTTAGTTAGTCTAACAACCTACATCTTTTTGACTGACCGTGTCCTTGACAATTCAAAAGTAGGTACCTGTAATTGATATAATTGAAATAAATGCTTTGAGTTTTGAGTTTCTAGAAGCACATTTTTTTTTAAACCTATTTATGTCTGTTTAAGAGAGGTAGGTAGGTCTTTTCTAGATAGTTCCTGCCTATTTGTCTTGCCATCTTTGCGTTTTATCTACGGTATTGCATGTTTCTGGATCAATCTAAGATTTCTGTACCTAATTAATAATGATTGAACGATAAAATTGTTACTAGGATAATAAAGGGGATCCTAGCTTATAATTTTGAAGGAAAATATCATAAACAAAAAACTGAAAAATCTTAAACATTTTTTTTTTAATTAAGTCGGTAGTTAGAAAATAAATGACTGTATATAACTACGTGACTCGGCGAAATCTATTGAAATTATCGATTGTTATAAAGAACAATGATAATCCTTACTCGTTACTAATTCTTACTTCCTTACTAATATTATAAATGCGAAAGTAACTCTGTCTGTCTGTATATCTGTCTGACTGTCGCGCTTTCACGCCAAAACTACTGGACCGATTTAAATGAAATTTGGTACACATATAGTCTAGAGCCTGAGAAAGGATATAAGCTACTTTTTAACGACATACCACGCGGGCGAAGCCGCGGGCGGAAGCTAGTATAATATAAAATAACATCACGCCTATATTACCCGAAGGGTTAGGCAGTGGTGTACCATATTAGGTATATTATAGTACACTCACATTTCGCCTATTATATTTTGTTAGTCCCACATAATAGGGGGCGAGCCTATTAATAATTATCAATAGCTTTAAATCACAGAAATAATCAATAAAAAAAAAAAAATCGTAGAAATTTAGAGCCTTTAAAAATAAAATAGTCAAATCTAATTTATTTTTAAAGGCGCTAAATGTGCTAGAAACCCTCTTCTTAAATAAACTCTGCTTCACCAGTGTATCATTTCAAATGATTCATTAAAATTAAAATAAGGCTTTTTCTTGTTGTGCTAATTACGTTCTATTTTTTATTCGCCCCCTTTTTTTGGCTTAACTTAATTTAAATACGTACCATAAGTACGCCAAGCCAATTAAAAACGAATAAATTAATCATTCACTAAGATTATTCAAATATTCCTAGAAAAAAAACTATTGTTCGCATTCCAAATTCAAATTCAAACAGCTGTTACAAACAATATCATCAGAGGGAGGTAGATTTTTTTCATTAGCAGCTGTTTGTGCATTGCTTTGTCCTTGAACATGACCTACAAGGTGTCTATTCAATAGAATATGGAACATTGTGGAACAATATCGAATGTGTACCTATGAAGAAGCGGGCTCCCGATATTTTCGACGTTTCGCGTCGCGTCGGTCAGTAACCCCGATAAGGACGAGCAGGGCTGCTCAACTTGCGGGTCGGTTTTGCTTTCTTTGATTATTTGTTTGTGAGTTTTGTGACAAATGGTTTTTTTTTTAAGAAGTAGAAATATTATTTTATGTGGAGACAATAATGTAGCATAACCATGAGCCGAAATAAAATGATGTCCTGCTACTCTGGGAAGAACAGAGGATTGTTGTGACGATGACCGCAGACCATACATTTTTTGTTTGTCTGTCTTTAAGCTTTGTTGGATATCACTTGTTACTCTAAACTGACCACACACAATTTAATTACTTATAAGTACCTATTCTTATTTCATTTTAGAAAGACAGTAATACATTCTTACATTCCCAAAAATTGTACTTTTCTTTTACTGTACCTTTTAGTTTTTTTTTTAATTGTTGTTTTCAGAGGGAATCCTTTAAGAGTAAACTACTGTATATCATATTAATGTAGAGGATATGTAGCGACCATTTCGTACCGTACTAACTCAAAATACTAATTAAATAGACAAACATGGCAAAAGTTAAGATTCAATCGTACGACCCACAGGGTTAAGCATCCCTGCAGTTTATACTCAACCAGCTGACTAATATTTTGTTTCGAGCATTTTCTACTTGATACGAGATGGCGCTGTTACCAATATATAAACACGGCGTAACGCGTCACCGGCATTCAGTTGAAAAATAAGCGATCAAGCGACAAGTGAAGTTCAAGCACTCTCAACGCGAAACAAGCGATTTCTAAGTAACATTTTAGAAGGAATAAAGTCTACATTACTAAACATGATGTCTCTGCTACCAAATTTCTCCGACGATTTCGGCTTCCAGCGCTCTCGTCGCCTGATGAATCAACACTTTGGGCTGGCGCTAACACCTGACGACCTCCTCACTGTTGCCGCTGGACCTTTGCTGACGAGGGAATACTACAGACCTTGGAGACACCTCGCAGCCGCTGCTAAAGACCTGGGCTCCAGCATCAAGGTCGACGGAGATAAGTTTCAAGTTTACTTGGATGTAAAACAGTTCGCGCCGGAAGAGATAGCGGTCAAGACAGCTGATGGGTACATTGTGGTGGAAGGCAAACACGAGGAGAAGAAGGACGAGCACGGCTACATCAGCCGGCAGTTCGTGCGGCGGTACGCGCTGCCCGACGGCGCGGCGCCCGAGACCGTGGAGTCGCGCCTGTGGTCCGATGGGGTGCTCACCATCACGGCGCCCAGGAAGCTGCCAGAAGCCATCCAGGGAGAGAGGAAGGTGCCCATCACGCAGACTGGACCCGTCCGCAAGGAGATCAGATCAGATCAAAGCAATGGAACCGAAGAAAAGAAAACAAAGTAAAGATATTTCTACGGTCTACCCTATCTGATTAATTGAAAGTTTTGTTGAGTGGTGCGTGTTAAAACTTTATGTCCAAATGTTAAGGCCTAGTGCCAGACTGATTTGTGTATTAATTTTATTTAAGATATAAATAAATGTAAGATTGTAATTTTAAATTGTTTTGTTTTATTTCCTCTCTGAATCTTTGTAGTTTTTTCAATATTTCGTATTATACACACATACACACACAAGACACGTACTCCAAAGGTACAAATATGTGCAAGGGCCACAGAGCACTATATAAATACTGAGCAAGGGCTTCGCACCCGATAACCTAAAGAACGAACGTTAGAGAGTATGGTATTTCTAGACAAAAAGAAACAACTGACTTCTAACAAAACACTACAAAGTGAAAAATTACTTAAATTTCGGAAGTCGGTTTCTTTAGTTTGAACTTTCGTTTTTTGCCACCGACTTCCGAAATTAAAGTTATTTTTCACATTGAAGTGTATTTTTTGGAATTTGGTTGATTTTTTTTTTGGAAAAAGTTTTTATTTTTACAATTGACATGATTATTAACTTTAATTTTTTTTTTTAACCTCAATATTCGATGATGATTTTTCAATTACAATTTGAATGTTATTCAAACATGAATAAAATTGTAGGTGAGATATAAAGATTACACTTTCTAAATAAATAAATACAGATGGACTGTAGGTACGCAGATTTAGGAAAATCTGTGTGGCTGTGTTACTAATTCGCTTTAGAGAGTGATTGCGTAAGAATTTAACCTTTTTTTGTTGGTCTGAGATCTTAACAGTGTTTGTTTAGACTTCCATCAAATAGTTTTGGAAGATATCATACGTATAGCTCGGCTAATCTGGGTCAGGTAGGGAAAGGATGAAAGCAAACACCATCCTTGTATGAATCCTCTTTATTTAGCTACAACAAAATGACATAAGAGTCACAACGCCTGCAGGCGACGCCTGCGACGATAAACAATACAATTATATTTACGACATAATGTTTTAGTGTATAAAACAATTGTTTTTAATCTTTTAGAAGCTCAGTTACGCATATCACTACAGTGCTGTGTATTCACATTTTTTATTTATTTAATTTTTTTTCTTCAATATCGGTTTGGAAAAGATTTTCTGTTTTTTTTTGTTTGGAAAATAAATCTTGCAAAAATGTTTATGAATTTCTACGGTAATATTGGTAGGGGTAGAAACTTAGCTTTTTTTTTAAATAACATAAACAAATATTTTAACATCATCTTTAAAATAATATCTACTTGTAGGTAATTGCTTCTTTTAATTTATTAAAATAATATTATTTAAAAGATGTAAGATTGTAATTTGTGAGAAAATGTGTTAATGGGAATTACAAGTAATAGCTATAAGAAAAATATATTTTTTTAGATGGTAGTTGTCTATGAATAGGTACTTACAGATGTCGAAATTCCCTTCAAGTTTTATCTACAAAATGTTATAGAAAGACTATTCACAAAAAGAGATTCTACCCTAAAAGTCAGGACGGAAATATATTTTCTTAAAAAAATTCTTCATTTTTTATTTTTATTCTTTTTTTTTGCAGATGGTACTGTAAAGATTGATAAAATACCTTTTTATTTAGGTTTTCGATTCCCAAACCGATATTAAATATAATTCTACGATATTGCTATACATCGAGACTACAAGATGATAGTCACTGACATCGTAATTTGACTAACACACATTAAAGCGACGTTAAAAATAAAACTTAACATCAACTGTTTAATAAACAAGAATATTATTTATCATTATAACAAACAATTTACAAATAAAACGCACATTTATCAATAATTTAAACAACTAATCGATTATATTAAATTTATAATAATTATAATAATTTTCGTTTCCATTAAATATTGTAAAAAAAGAAAAAGACATACAAAATTTTTGTATTTTTATTTTTTGTGATGATACTTTTTTGTAGATAAAATTATTAACTTTATTAGTATGGGTGCAGATAGTAAACAATTTTTCTTTTAAAAATTATATACTTTCCAGTGTAATATACTATGTATTCTCTATATATTCTTATGTACATGGAAGGCATGAGGCATGTGCACTAACGATATTTATTACAATGTCCGAAATAAAGGACGTATGAATAAAAACATTCAGATTTCTATTCTAAACAATTGTAACATTGTCAAAATTTACAATAAAAAGAAAGTGTTTAGAAAAACAAACATTTTTTTTTCTTTAAATACGACATCTTCATGACTACAACAGAATTCAACATTTAATTTTAAGAAATATTTTTTCTAATTTCTCTTGTAAATTTATATTATAATATAACTACGTTTTCTTCTAAAGTCTAAGCTACATAAAGATGTACGCCATTTTGCTTTGCAACATCTAATGCTAGAAATACAATAGGTATAAAATTGAGCTTTGTTGATATGTATCGTTACATGTAATTTCGCAAAGTTTTCATTTTGATATGTATCTGGTTTTTTTTGGATCATAATAATTATAAAAAAGAAGTATGTAAGACTCAGTATATTTTTATCATTGATATGTAATTTATACTTAGACTCGTATTAAAAAAAAAACAATACCTATAAAAAAAAAACTAACATCTAAGTGATCCATTAAAAATATAACTTACAATATACATAAATTCCTAAAATAACATAAAAGTTTTGGTAAAACATCCTGTTTTCATTACATAGACGAGAAAAAACGTATATTTTTTCACAAATTAACATGTTCAATAAACATGAAGCGTGTTCGTGCATTATTTCTTAAGCAATCGGACCATTTGATACAGTTATTAAGTATAAACTTAAAATAAGCCATGGACCGATATAATATTGCTTTTTTCGTGAAATAAGGCTATTATGGAAGGATTTACACAATATAGCATTTGTGTTTTCATACAGTATTTTGTGATAATTAACCGTTTTATACATGTTTGTGAGATCTTTAATATATTTTAATTATTTATTTATTTTAAATTAATTAATTTCAACTTTTCAACATGATAAGCGTTGATTTTATTTGAAATGTATGATTTTAAAATAATAGTTCTTCCTAGAAAACACGTTACTTGATGAGTTTTAAAATATTTGAATAGATCTTCATATTTTATTTGTAATTGAAGGAAAATGATATTTACTTTCTTTTTATAATGAAGAAAAGTATTTTATTTATACATTTTTCATTCAATTACAGTTACTTACGGTGAATTTTGATACCATAGCTTGGTATACTGACCATAGAATAAAATCGTAGATGAAAAAAAAAAGTTAACCCATACGCCAAGGATAAAAAATGAGATTATTTAAAAATCATACTTGTCGCTTTTATTTATTATACATTTGTCCTGAAATTATAAAAATAGAGGATTACTTGGCGTTAACAAGGGTTTTAATAAGTAATCAATAACTAAATAAGTATATTGACTCTAGGAAAATCTAGTTTTTGTACATCAAGTACGTAAACAGTGGTGTTGCCAGCGCCTCGAAATTCAAGATAAGATAAAAAAAAAACTATAAAACTTTTATATCAAACCTTACGGTATTTTATTTTTTTCAATTTATAAGTTTTTCACAGCACGTTGACTACCCAGAAGGTAGAAAAAAATATTTTTGGATATTTTTTATAATATTATTGATATAATATTTCTAATATGATTGAATATTCAAAGGACATCAAATAAACATCTTCAGATGTCATATTTATGCCAAGTAGGTACCTACCAACCTACCTATTCGCACACTGGGTCTAACCACAAAAACTTAGACAACTGATAAACACGTTTTTGTGGTAATATGGTCTACGTTTAGCATTAAACATATTGAAATATTTTTTCTGACTGTAATTTTCAAATGATTAACAGGAACAGATGTTTTAAATTCAATTAGCGCTAAACATATTTAGTGATTTGTGGCAAATCGGCCTTACTTTATTTTTTAACAAATTCTTTTTATCTAGGATATAATGTATGTAATTCAGAGGGTCATTTAATTACCATATTCGCATTATTAACTCCATAATGCGTTAATTTTTTTTTTTTCAAGTTAATTTTTCCCGCTTCCAATGTCTCTGATCGGTTCATTTTCAGTCACTAAATTTTAATGAAAAAAAATTCTACACCAAAATTAACAGAATTAAAGATTTTTTTTAAACATCAAGTAACCTGGCAACACCGTTAAACAGCCAAACAGCATGAATAGATATCTAAACACTTCACTAGTCATTAAGATTCTTTTAGAACACAAGAGATCTATGTCTACTTCAAATTAAAGCTTTATTCTTTACCATTTTACATTACATTTCTATGTCGTGTAATGTACCGGGATTACATTTATCTAAGTGTTTCCTAATTACATAGATTCGATTTTGAACAAAACTTAGCAATTCAGTTTACAGGCTGACTGCTGACTGAGATTTTGATACCTATATGATATATATGATAGATATATGATAGCATCTTTGCTTCACGATATGATCGCGATATATTGTTTTTATCTTGCCATTACAATCAGAATCATTCAGCGAGTTTTGGCTTCACATTATGCTAACTTTTTCTCTATTTAATCTCTTTTAATAGTCCTGTTATTCTTTGAGTTAAATAATAATATAAATATTAAGAAATGTTATATAGATATTAGTACAAAACCACAAATAATTATAGATAGATTTTAGAAAAGCTTGCCATAACTGTTGGCAACAGTGTCCTTTATAAAATAACATTGTAGGTAGATATTTTTTATTATATTTTTTTTTTTAAGGTTTTGAAGTAGATATACAATATATTTTATAAGTATATTACACTATATTCGTCAGTAGCTTAGCTGACTTGATTAGAAAAATATATAACATAGTAAAAAAACTTTTAAAATGCCACAAAAATCTCATTTATGTACTAGTAAATAAAGTTCAAAATAACCCATTTGTTGCTAAGTTTTGTCCAAATCTCGTGTTCTCTAATCGTGCATTCACATTGATGGATATTGGATATAATATCTAAGTACAGTCATCTAACAGAAAGGCGACATACCACTACATCAGACACTATCCTAGGTTAGGAAAACCAAGAAGATAACAGTTTCAATGCTGCAGACATTTTGTAAGAAGGTTAAGAAGTTACAGAAGATAAAGAAGAAGAATATAATGATAGAACAACAGATTATCACAACCTACTTGTTATAGATTAAGGAAATAAGGTGCAAGATAAAGAATCAAGTAAAGAGGGAAGTGATCTTTTGTACAATAATTTAATCCTAGAAGAAATTCAATGATTATAAAGAAAGAACTTTTATATCCAATGTAAAAGAAATCTTAACGAGAATTAATTGCGCCAGACCCCAAGTAACACGGGACAAAGGGATATAGACAAACAAGAATTAATTGAGAAGCGTTAATAGTATGTTCAACGTCTGCAGCACAAAACATTCTACACTACCGGAGATACCAACTGAAACTCTAACAGTGTAAAAGGCGTAATACACTTATTTACAAAACCCAGCCTTTAAGATCGACCTACAAGCACCAGTTCTAAGTCGAAAATAAAACGAAATACAACTATGATATGTTTAGTTAATCATGTCAGTCTTCATACTACTACTAGAGTCAGTCCTAAGCTAATGGATTTTACAACCCCATAAGAAAAGGACGCGATATTTCCAAAAATGAAATCACCAAAAAGCTTCATCGAATCATAATAAGTACATCCAATTTCGTAATACACATCTCTAGAAAAATATTTAAGTATAATTGCATCAGCAACAAGTTCATTTAAATTATTAAATATTGTAATACTCACAGCTTTTATGATATGTATCATTTCCTTATAATTATTTACAGCTATATTACTTACTTCTATGTCATCGGTGATATGTTTCATTTGTGCGTTACCTAAAGCGAGTGCAACGTGCCGATTTTCAATGTAATTTACAACATCTACATTACTATTATCAATAAATTCATCGTAACATTTGAAAATAGATATAAAATTGATATTTTCTTTTAAAAAATATCTCTCGAAAGGAACGATGTCTAACATTGGGTTTGGATACCCGATACTTAGCTTACTAGTCAATAAATTCGACAAACAATTGACGAAACTCTTGAAGATTAGGACAGTGCTGATGAGGGAGACTGTAGCTCGGAGGTTGTAGAGGATAGTGAGGATAATAATGGCTACGTAGAAGAGTTTGACTGGCCTGTGGGAGGTGATGGCCGAGCTGGGGGGCGTGGGGTACACCACGTCAACTTCAGCGATCTTAAAGATAGAGAGGAGGAGGTGAGAAGAGATGTCCTCGTGCTGCGAGTTGATGCGGGATTTGACGATCTTGAGAACGTCGATGCATTCCTCCTGAAAAGTTAAATGGTGGAACTTTAGTCATGTTTTAGAGAGGTAACTGATAAGATGATTGCAGTCGTGGTTGTGATTGTCCACTTAGTACTTATTGCTACTCTTGCTATGTGTTATTTTGCCGTTGACTACTTCAGCATAATTAACTGGATGCTAGTAGTGTTGTATGTATGTGCCCGTCACATCTATCCACATTTTTTTTTAGTTTGACATTATTTGGTTCTTAACATACCTTCTCTCTATCCAACAGTGCATCCCCAGCTTCTCGCAGCATCTCCTGTTCTCGTGGTGGCACGCTCGCCGATATGATCACGTTCTCGTTGCTGATGTTGAACAATGTCAACGTGCAGTTTGTCTGGAAAGTTACCATGAAGACCCTCATTATTTGGCCCTCTGCATACTCCTTAAGTGGACTTAAATTTATTATGTTTTTTTTTGTTGAAAATTGAACTATCGCCTGTCTATAATGTAGCAGACATAGGCAACAGGAAATGCGGAGTCGATGGGTCTGTGCGAATTATGGCAGAATTTTCTGAACTGAGCTCTCACCAAAATAATAGTGATTTTTCTTATTTTACTGAAACAATCTCAACAGCGACATAAGCTTCAGTTGAAAACAAGCGTCAGGAACTAGATGTCCGACACTTATGCTGATTTGGTGCAGCCGTGAGGCACACTAATCCAGATAACATACATAGTTTGGACAGCTAGTATCTACCTGTCTTTGCCAGAAGTTTATATGAAGTGCCTAATGCTCCTCTGGAGTGTGTAGATCTACTTTGTTAGCTTAAATATGTACCCCCTCGCTGTGCACCGTATACAGGTACTGCTGAAGTAGACGCACAGCATCCTCAGCTCCCAAGCCAGTGTGTGGCCGCAGGAGAGCTTCATCCACTGCGCTGAAGCCGAGGAGGAGGTACACTCCTTCTGGCAGCTTGTATTCACCTGGAAAATTGTAAAGATTATTAATGTAGGGTTATGTAAACTCCAGGGTATTGAAGGCGGAAAAGATAGTCAGTAACCTAATGCATACTGCAAATCTGAAAAATAATAATATGTTTTCCCAACAAATTTGAGGTTCTCGTGCGAACATTTTGTTACCAAATGGCATACTAAGAGGTTAGCCACGTTCTGTATTATTTGATGTAACAGTGCATTTAATCGTGCTGCTAATTCTTACAGTAGATATAGTTGAGCTTGCATGACTAAATTATAAGTGATCTTTAGTGCAATTGGCGATGTTTTAGGGCCACAAAATTACCAGCGCCAAGAAGAAGAAGTGCAAATAATATGTAAAGTGTTAACGTTTAACAATACATGTTACTACATATTACAGCTTACTCTCTCGTGACGTGTATGTGTCTTGGATTTGCCAAACAAAAGGTATTTGGCATCTTGGTTTCCTTCATAAATCTTCAATACTGTTATTTATAAACGTCGCATTACAAAATAATATCCAAAACATTTTTTACCTTTGGTCTTACCTGGATTAGGTCTCATGCAGATGAAAGACCCGGAGTAGCAGTAGCATCGTCCTCTATAGGCCTGATAGGCTGGTGCAGCATGAGAGTAGTGGGCCAGGCGAGAAGAACAGGGAGCCCTGGGCACGCAGGCGACCTTGCAGGACACCTGGAGGGTAGCCTCGCAGACGCACAGGTCGGTGCACTCGGCCAGCTCGGCTGAACGATACAGCTGGAACATTGAAAGTCAAAGTGGTAATAGAGCTAAATGATGTAGGTTTCATTTGAAGTTAGCAACTTAAGCTGTGAGCAGTCAAGTAAATGCAATACTATATACTGTGAGAAATGTATTTCTTCTTTTAAAAAGCCATTTGACCTCTCTGGACCAATTTACAAAAATGTACTCTGTAATTTTGTCTATCTTGGAAGAACTCTATTCAAAAAATCAAAAATAATTTATTTGCCAAATAAGGTACAGAAGGTTGGTAAAGTGTACAAAATTGTTCTCTTATTCTGCCTTTAATTTCGGCGTGCAAATATAAATTAAAGTTACATTTTATTTAATTTAAATTTATCATTGATAATAATCATGCAGTCATTAACATAAATAATCCCATTAAAATTGTATTAAGTATTGAATTAAGTGAATGTCAATATAATGAAAAAAATAACAAAAAATAACAAGTAATAATAAAATAAAATAATAAAATAAAATAATAAATGTCAATAATAATCATGTCAATAACTTAGAAAGACCGCGCAATTTACAAAACTTACAATTTATACTCTAAAAACTCATGTACACTATAAAAACATTTTTCAATTAAAAACCTCGTCAAATTACTTTTAAATCTAGAGAATGGTAGCGTTTTTATAGAATTTGGTATTTTATTATACAATTTTATGCACATAATATAGCTATTTTTACCTGTACATGTGAGATTCGTTCTCGGTTGTAATAACTTATTAGTATACATAGATCGTGGGGTATAGTAGCTTGTCGCTTGCTGAAAAAGTCTCATATGTTTGAAAACAAATAGACAGGATTCCAATATATAAATACACGGTACAGTTAGTATTTTATATTTCCTAAAGAATGGACGACATGACTCTATTTGCTTCAACCCAAATATAGCTCTTAGACACCTTTTCTGCATTACGAATGCTTGATCAATCTATTGAACTAAGATACGACCAAGATTTGTTATTATCCTGTTAGAATCCATATAATTTCGGGTTTTACTGCTGAGCTGGTGTCAAAAAGAGGCCAATCAGCTATCTGGCCAGAACGTGATTCCGGACTGCAATGTCATGAATTTTGTAGGAAAAATAGGTTATGACTACTAACCCTTACTTAACTCTTGGACCAATGTTGTAAAAGATAACAATGAATAAATTAAATTACTGCTTCATCAGTCTCTATCTGTTGTGAATGAAAATTATTAAATGATGAATTAAAATTTTATTGAAATATGTACAGTATAATCGACTTGGCAGTCGATTGAGAGCCTCCGGTCTGCACCAAGTGCAAAGGGCAACTGATAGGTCTAGTCGACGACTGACGAAACACGAAGTTTGCCTAGTTGGTGTGCCTACAAAATTATATATCTATGGAAAAAATGGACACTCACTCGTCGAGTCTCCCCCATCTTAATATATTGCGCCTGATCATCACTCTCCGGTTTCTTCACGATGCAGTACTTTGCAGGCTCCAGGGTCGTGGTTGGCCTCGGAGTGGTCGTCGTGGTGGTAGTCGTGGTGGTGGTAGTGGTAGTGGTGGTCGTGGTGGTGGTAGGAATCGTCGTGGTTTCGGTGGTAGTTTCGATGACGGGCTCGGAGATCTGGGCTACTTCGTTCGGGCCAACTGTCTGTTCCGACATAGTTGTTATTGGACTTAGCTCTTCGCGGTTTTCCTGGTTAAGGAAAAATTTTAACAGTTATTAGACATATCGTTAACGGACTTTTTGGAACCAATGTAATCCTTGTAATTCTTGGTAAGATATTTCGTCATCACATATAGGAAAATATTTATTTCTTTGAAGAAAAGCTCGGGCACAGTATAGTAAGGTAACAGTATTATATCTCTGCAGTGTCCTTGAAATAATTACCAACTGCCGCTCGGCAAAAAAACCTTCCGCGTGCGTACGTAACTGCCGCGCATTCGATACTGTTGCGTGGGTACTGATATACACTGAGATTTGGAAGCGCGTCGTTTCGGCAGTTTTCTATGGAGTTTTTTGCTTGAACATAGGTTTGAACTGATAAAATAATCAATCTTATCTTAGGATATCGGTACTAATATTGTATTTTAAAACTATGGGTAAGGTCATTTGATTATTTATTATTTTCAAAAGCTCATTACTCGTTTAAACTATTCGCTAGTTAACACCCTTCAATTTCGATAGTTTTGGTAATTCTTTATTTTGATGCTAATTATGCGGCAAAATACTTGCCTTTTTTTGCGCACATGAACCTGTGACACTTAGACAAAAAGATAAAACCAAAGCTTACCGGAGCAGTTTCAATCTGCGAGGTTCCTTGTTGCGTGGTATGCCTATGGTGGTGGGTGGTGGTACGATGGTAGATCGGAGACTCCGGTGCCACGGTGATGTACCTGATGCCGTTGTCGAACGGAGTGGTCGTCAGCAGGGGCCCATAGGTCTTCATGTGGTAGTCGCTTTGGGATTCCACTGGAATTTTATGGTCGCGAATTAGCTTCCGTGTCATGAGTATAATGTTTTTTTTTTCAATCGGTTGTATTTCGGTTATTTTGACTAGTATAGTATATTGTTTGTTAATTCTGTTATTTTCTTGTGTTTACATAAAGCATGTATAAAAAATTAAATTAAAAATTTAAAAAACCCCCGACAAAAACAAAGCGTCTAAAAAGTAAAAAAATAATATCATAAAAATTGTAGGTAATATTTTGATCCAAGCGTCGTCGTGTCGGGGGACGGCTAATGCAAACGCCAACACACACTAGGCATAATGAATGTATGCTGTTGTAGAAAGGATAGCTGCTGTTAACTTCCTATTTTCATTAACCGTCCCCCGACACGACGACGCTTGGATCAAAATATTACCTACAACTTTTATGATATTATTTTTTTACTTTTTAGACGCTTTGTTTTTGTCGGGGGTTTTTTAAATTTTTAATTTAATTTTTATTTCCAGCTTTTTAAATTTTATATTATAATACTAGTAGAAACGCTACGATCAAGACGCAGCTCGCCGAAATCTGCGTAGCTGTACGTTTTTTGCCACAGTGAAGCTTGTTACCTACTAATTCACTCTCATTTATCTTTCCTACTCCATCATCAGACTTTGATCACCATCTATCTGTAACCTATTTGTTGAGACCTTTCCTATGAGTCCAAACGCGATACCTCTGCTGTAAGTTCGTGAGGGAGTTGGGTATCCTGCAAATTCCAGGTGATGCTGCAGCATCAGCTCAAGGTTACTACATATATTCTTTTCATATAATTGAAATAAGAGAATTCTAAATTTCCAATCGATTAGACCTGTGGAAGATGCTCACATCCATTCATCAACTAGAAAAGAGCTCATAATTTTCAAACGGCTGAACCGATTTTCTTGAATCATAGCTAAGAACACTCTCGATTAAGTCACCTTTCAAACAAAATCAAAAAAATCAAAATCGGTTCAGCCGTTTGGCAGCTACGATGGCGCAGACAGACACACAGATACACAGATACACAGATACACACGTTAAACTTATAACACCCCTCTTTTTCCGTCGGGGGTTAAAAAAATACATGCTGGCCAGTTTTGGGGACTGCCGATAGAAGTGGAAACTAAGCAACAATGCGTAACCTCAACGGAAATTAAACGGTAGACGGTAGATGGCGTTTAAAACATTTCTTCAAGCGTGACAGTGACGATGACGCGAGTTCCATGACCCAAAAATGCTCAACGCACCTAAAGAAGTTTTTACTTCAAAAACTTCAATTGTTCCACACAAAACTTCAATAACTACTCGATCCAAATGTATGGGTCGACTGATTATTTATTCGTGATTTCGATATTGGTCTGATTTTCCAAATTTTCAAAATTCACTCATAAACCAAAGCATTATTCACTGCTACAAGGATCGTTTGGCGCTCGAATGACTTTGACGAGGGGGCGCTGTTGGTAAACATTTGTTATTATTTTTTGAGAAATGTATTGAAAAAACAAGATGGCGTCCTTAGTTCCAATTTTTGCCACGCGTCAAAAGAACCTTGTATATTATAGGGATGGGTTTGGAAAAAGGTTATCTTAGCTCACCAACGCAAGGATTGAGCCACAGCAGCCGCTGCCATCCGAGGCAGTCGTACAACTGCGCGAAGTCAGTACCACGGCAGGCACAGGCTGCTCGAAGCTGCGTGCCCAGGACAGCCACCACTGCAGCTCGGCAGGCGGCTGGGGAGCCTGCACAACCTTGGGTCACGGCATCTACGGCGCACCATTGTTCGTAGTTCTCGAGGCGGATCCTGGAAATAATAATTTGATGTTAAAGGGTGCAAGTTCAGGATTTTGGAATAATTAAATAAAACATCACCATTATTCCAACATTCACGCGGGTGAAGCCGGCAGAAGCTAGTAGTAATAAAGTAATAGTAGTAAAATTGGCATACTCAAAAATAAAAATGCTTATACAAGATGTTGTACAAGTTACCAACAAGTCTTGGAAAAAAAAAAACATGCAGGTCGACTTGAGAACCTCCTCCTATTTTTTCGTCCGTTAAAAAAATTAAAAAACATGTCGTTTATAAAACATTAAATCATACATGCCTTATACATGTATTGACGTTGTTTTATTTTATTTTTATTTATGACAAGTTTTCTATCATACTATTCTTTACACCTGAAAACAGTAGACACAACATATACAATACATGTTTTATACCTTGCTGTAAACGCGGCTTAAACAAAGCAACATCCGACCTTCTTCCTCTATCAATTGTTTCATCAATCACAGTCATTACACCTACAGGCAGATAGTCGGATGTTCCAATCAGACCGGCACCGCAAATGGAATGAGTACGACCAGCCTAGTTCATGGGAGCCTCTGTTACGTAGACTATATCTCCTGTATCGATATGTGTGGGACGTCTGCTTTAGGCTTTGTGAGCTAGATCTTGTTTTTTGTTTGTTTTTTTGAACGCGCTTATCTCTGGAATTTCCAGTCGGAGTAGATTCCTAATAAACTTCATCAGGGCATCTATTTTCAAGGATTATTTTATGTAGATTGTACAATCGAACAAGCAAATTGGTAGGCACACAGGCAGCTCACTTGCAATTACTAGTTTTTATAAACAATGTTTTGAGTGTGCTGTGTAGTCTTTTACATTGTGACTTAATGTAAAAAATTATAACGCACACAATTAACATTTTATAACAATCAAGTCAAGTCTCTGCGACATTGTGTGTATCAGAGATGTCAAAACGGAACACTTTCGAAAGCGAAAGCGTTTCGTTTTTCTACAACGACATTCAACAGAATTGACATAAAATTTTGCCTATTCCATCATCGTTATCGCTGTAACTTTGTCTAGGGCCTCAGAAATGACGGCCTATCTATTGACGTTTGACGCGGTAGGACAAATCCGCTATTTAAATCTTAGATTTTTGCCTGTATATTAAACTTTTAGTTCGATTGTACTGAATAGCATCCGAGGCAGATCCAATTATATCTCAGCTTCTTCATTTTGCTCGAAGATAATGCACTTTTGATGGCTTCACAAATATAGCTGCTCGATGATTTAGATTTACGTTGATGTTTGTTATAGATTGGTCGCGAATTATGCATTGATTTTGATTGGGTCGTCAGCAGGGGTCCATAGGTCTTCATGTGGTAGTCGCTTTGGGATTCCACTGGAATTTTATGGTCGCGAATTAGCTTCCGTGTCATGAGTATAATGTTTTTTTTTTCAATCGTTTGTATTTCGGTTATTTTGACTAGTATAGTATTTTGTTTGTTAATTCTGTTATTTTCTTGTGTTTACATAAAGCATGTATAAAAAATACATGCTGGGCAGTTTCGGGGACTGCCGATAGAAGTGGAAACTAAGCAACAATGCGTAACCTCAACGGAAATTAAACGGTAGACGGTAGATGACGTTAAAAACATTTCTTCAAGCGTGACGGTGACGATGACGCGAGTTCCATGACCCAAAAATGCTCAACGCACCTAAAGAAGTTTTTACTTCAAAAATTTCAATTGTTCCACACAAAACTTCAATAACTACTCGATCCAAATGTATGGGTCGACTGATTATTTATTCGTGATTTCGATATTGGTCTGATTTTCCAAATTTTCAAAATTCACTCATAAACCAAAGCTTTATTCACTGCTACAAGGATCGTTTGGCGCTCGAATGACTTTGACGAGGGGGCGCTGTTGGTAAACATTTGTTATTATTTTTTGAGAAATGTATTGATAAAACAAGATGGCGTCCTTAGTTCCAATTATGAACTGTAGAATTATGCATTGATTTTGATTGGGTCGGCTTAATTTTTAGTTAAAATAGCTAAAATACAATAGACGCTGATATATTTAGTAACCTATTCCGTTTGACTATTCTTCAAGAGTCATAAAAACCCTGTAAGAAATCGACACGTGTTTCACCTCTCAACGAGGCATCTTCAGGATGACGATTGACCAATTGCAAACCAGAACGCGACGTTTTACCACACCGAGCGCTGGACGCAGAGACGCAATTAACTATCTTCAAATAGCTATTGATTGTATTGGCTACAGGCCATGAAATTAAATGCGGCATCATTGTTTTAATATAACATGTTGTGTTATAGTTCATCATCATAATTTCAGCCGAAAGACGTCCACTGCTGGACATAGGCCTCCCACAAGCACCGTCATTTCGACCGGTTCTGTGCTTTCTACATCCAGTGGATTCCTGCGGCCTTCACAAGGTTATCGGTCCACTTGTGGGAGGTTTTCCAACGGTACGTCTTTCGGTACGAGGTCGCCACTCCAGAACCTTTCGGCCCCATTGTGTGTTTTAGTTGTGAATCGATGATACTAAACGTTGGTGATTTCTAGACAGTTTGGCAATATCTCTGTTATAGCGCGTGGGAAGGGTCTTAAGATGATTGCCCTCGGCGCGTAAGGATCAATGGTTTGTTATCACTGCTGGTACGTACCTGTATTCATCCTGTACTACTGTGTACTACGCTTTTAGCATGTTCCAGGGGAAACAGATTCTTTTCCTAGGGTAAATACACAACAATCTGATGTTTTTAAAGTTTCGAAGTCTAGCTAAAGCTTCTACTAAAAGGGCTGTCTTAGCTGTCGCGGCTTGTAATAGATTTATCCGACATCAACATCTTCCAGAAAGTTCTTATTGACAGATATGGAATATTGTTCTACTATTTGGTCTCCCTATTATTCAACTTATACTAATAATGTTGAATCTGTTCAGGCCCGTTTTGTGAGGTATTTATGTATAAAGAATGGGATTCGAAAAGCTATACCCGATTACAATGACAGGTTAAGGCACTTTAATATGATTAGCTTAAAAGAAAGACGTGACCATTCTGACTTACTAATACTTCATAAAATTATAAACGGTTCCATTGATGCACAATTGATCAACTATTTTAACTTTAGGTCTAGCCAACGTAGTAAGCGTCATCATCGTATTTTTGTGTTACCTACATCCACTTTGAATACTACATTTAATAGCCCCCTCACACGTATGGCAAGGCAATATAATGATAGGTCCAACTTGTCGGATTACCCTATTGATATTTTCTCTATGAGTTTCGCTTCGTACAGACGCTCCCTATTTAAACAGTACGATGAGTGTTCGTCTGTCTAGCTCTAATTGGTTTGATTTATAGTGTTCTAGATTAAGGTCTACTAAACACACTTTTTGAATGTTCTCCTTTGTCTCTAATTTTTCATACGTCAATGTCATGCATACCTGTTATTTGCATGGTTACTGAAATGCCTATTTTAGATGTTAATTAATTGAATTGTAAGTGACTGTGCTGTTGGTGTGCTTATCATAAATAAATAAATAAATAAATATAGGCATGAAATACCAACCTGCATTCCGGTTCTTCCCTGCAGGCGTGCGCAAGAGTATGGCAGGCCGGTAGAGGAGAGCCAATTGCAGGTCGCTGGGCACACGATGGATGGAGACGCTCCTGGGCATTCATGCACGAGTCCTCGCGGTTGTCAGTTTTCCTGGAGTGATGAGTAAGAATAGTAAAAATGTCCTGATGATGAAATTGTTGGAGAAGACAATAATGAGCAGAGTGAAGAGGGTGATGATGATAATAAAATTGGTAAAACAAAAGTTCTAGGGTTTGAGAGATCAGAGACTGAAAGAGGGAAAACTAAGAAGTAGAAAATAGTCCACAGAAAGTGTCAATAGGGATTTACAACAGAAACTGAAGAGTGAAGGGCAGAAAAAGGATTCAGATCATAGCTAAGAAGATCAATGTAAAGTGGGGTGGTGGTATAATTTGAAGAACAACTATGGATATAACACCCATTAAGAAATAATCACATAATACTAAAAATGAAATCGATACAATTTAACAAATTGACATTGTCAAAGTAACAGTAGAATTGTTAACAAACTCACTTGCAAAGACAGAAAGCGATCTCCGTATTCCAATGTACGCCCGTCTTCCTGTAGAACCCCCTCAGCGCCGCCATACATCCTTCCCTGTCACAGTCGGTGGTATGGCACTTCTGTAGCACCGGCGTCAGTGACGTCACGCACTCGCTGTCCTTGATGCAAGCGTCCAGGGCTACGTGGCACGTCGACTGCAGGGCCACCTTCTCATCACCTGATTTACCGTTCTCTTTGCCAATCCTCTCTGTTGGTTGTTGTCATGTGTTAGTTGATGTGGTGTCAGATATGTTGGTAGATGTTGTTGGTGTTGAAATTTGAGATAAGAAGCTACAAAGTTATCCCGAAGTATATTATATGCCGTAGATACGGAAGGTTTACATTCTGAAATGATTATACAGTTAGATCGAAAAGTTAAGACATTTCTTACACTAGGCCATCGATATCCTTTCACCTAAAATATGCCAATCATTACTGAAACCTGAGTAATTACTTTGTGAATCAACATTTGCTTCCAAAGAGTCTGAAAACAAAATTGTTTGGGGTTTTGGTATTTTATTTAAATAGAATTTCGGGTTAATTTGGAGAAAGTTTATGCTTTTTGATGAACGTTTTGTACGAAATGCCAATCAATTTTAGAAACATATCGTTCATTACCATCGTTATTAGTTCGCGTTATAAGCCGGATTAAGTTACTCTCGCAATTATAGTTTGTGCTCCAATTATGTTATTAATGTATCAGATTATTTAACTTACACAGGATTAGTTGAAATTAGTTTTAGTTTAACCAAAATTACGCAATTAACTATTTCAGAAATTGCTCTTCCTAAATACCTATATTATGAAACGTTTAAATTAAATAGTGCTTCAAATACGCAGCTCATTAAAACGAAATATTCAGTGTTAAATAAATAAATAGATAGTAAAAAATAAACAAATGAATAAATTATTAATAATATAACAGAAAATAACAAAATCGTTATAACGGAGTGTGAATAATAATTATGCTCATGCTTATATAAATATAATTTACACCTTGTGGATAAAAATTCATAGTAATAATTATGGAACATAATGTGTGAGAGGTCGACAAAAAAATTACGTGTCGTGAATAAAACACGATGAGTTGCCAATGAAATCGATAATCTGTATGAAAATCGTACGTTAAATACAAGCGGTAATCTCAATAAATCGGACATGCTTTCAAATTACGGAACTCGTTGTGAGGCAAAAACTCCATGAGATATCTGTGCCGGTTTAAAGTTAAATATGAACAGAATATTTAATGGGTACATGCATAGTGGATCACCGTGTACGACTATAGATAAATAACAGTTCTTTTTCGAATATATGTCCGAGCTACACCCGATGGATGAGAACAGTAATGTCCGTGGTACATGAATCCTGAGCGCAATTTGCAAAGCTTCGCGGAGATTTTCGTATCTAAGCGCCTTCGCTAAATCGCTTCTTTACAAACTAAATTCTCTACAATTTTTCGGATCAGGATGGGAAGCACACGAGGGCTCTAAAGCTCTATATCCCTTCTAGTCATTATCTCTACGCAAAGCTTTACTTTGTGTCCTGTTAGATAAACTATCGTTTACTATAAAATTGGTGGAGGATCTAAACTAAAGTGCTCGGATTACGGGGGACGAAATAATAAAGGGGTAAGAGAGCACTCAGAAGTTACATGAAGGTGCTAAAGAAATGAATCAGATCACCCATGTATCGATGGTTTCCTAAAACCGTCTAGTTTTGTACAGGTTTGAAGCTCGAAGTGATGTGACTTACGATATCTATGGTTAGTTGTACTGTCTGTTATAAATGTGTTTCTTTTTCATTTGTACCACCTATAGTTTTGGTTACGTCAACTAATCTTTTAATACCTCTTATTACAAATATGAATTTCTCAAAAGTAATGTAAGTATCAAATAAAAAGTGTGGGCTACCGCAAACAGGAAAAAGATTAGTCAACGCATTGAGAATACCAACGCCATACGTACGGTTTTCATCAATGTATCCTGGTCCGTAGACTGTCTTGGTCGCGTACAAGGGGTCTTCGCTCCCCCCCGGCTCATGGTTCCAGCGATGGTAATGGTGCCCGTGCGGGTTGTAGTGCGGGCTCGCATAACGGTGGATGTGCGTCATAATTTTGTCCGGAGCGATCAGGTTCCCATCATGTGTTATTGACATACCGCCGATCCACGAAGTCACACCGGTCCCGTTTCGATTCGCGATCCTTCCGTCCGACATCAGCTTTACTGGAATGTCATCCATCGAATCGCTTAGCTGTGGCAAGCTCGACGATCGAGCCATAGCGCGACGGGACTCCGAAATCAGAACATCAGAGGCGATCGCGCCGGTCGATCGACGGACATCGATATTTAAAAAACTGACCCTACTGACGGTAAATATAAAAATGACAATCCAATACAATAAACAACGATATTCGAAAACGTTACGACATTAAACGGGCAAAAATTAAATATTGAACGATTTGGAAAATGTCCCGGTAAAAGAATGAGATTAGCAAAGCCTCCCCGGTTGGCAGTCCCGCTCGAACTATTTATCAAAGCCAGTCTATGCCGCGCAGTAACCATAGAGATCGTAGAAAAATAGAAGATGCAGAAAGAAAACATGCAGACATGCCCATTGCAAGAGATGCCAAAATAGACTTTCAGTACGTGTTAAAACATCTCACAAATGAAAGTCTAAAATGGCGTTAAAGGAAAAGGAGAGCAACAATCTAAAAAGCATGCAGGCATAAAGTAGGAGCGGATGTTCAATAAATATTTATTATTAAATCGTTAAGGAGACTTAAGCTAACTCCGCAGTCACTATGTAGCTAATTGAAATACTGTCGAAAACCTTATTATTAAAATCGGGTCAGCCTTCACTAAGTTTAAATTTTCAGGAAAATTCTAGTGTCAAATTGTTAAGCCGTGTCTTTTTAAAAAGAAAGCTGAGACGTTCGTTTGAATCTTTCTAAAATGTGAGGTTTCGTGTAAAATTTTATAAAACCGCTAGAAATATAATTTAAAAAATTTAAAATCTTTGCTAGAGTGTATCAAATTATAGGCAGCTATTTTTGTTTGGTAGATTTGATGGTTGGCACGTATAGCCACGCTCCTACCTTACGAAGCGTAGTGCGAAGCGTGCAGTGCGAGAGGCGACGGAATCCGACAGACACATAGAAAGAGAGAAGATGAAGAGAGGGTGCGGCGGCGGCTCACCGTGGCGGGGCCGAGGGGGGCGCGGGGAGAGGAGGGCGGCGCGCAGGAGGCTGGCGGCGGCGGCACGGGTCATCAGCCGCGTGCCGTTCTCGGTGAGCAGCAGGATGGTACCGTCGGGAGCAGCGTAGCGTGTGAGCGCAGGCGTGCGCGCAGTCGGCCGGCGGGGTGCTTCAAACAGCGCCCGAACCGACGGCGGGCAATCGCCCCACGCCGCCGCTGCCCCACAACCACGTTACCAACAAACACTACCACCACCACCTCTGCTCGCTCACCCACCGCACTACGAACACCCTCAAGGGAGTTCGCTCCCTTGAGAGTACTCAAGAAACCAGGTAGACGTGACTAGGGTTGTGTGTGCCGCCCCGAAAGACGATACTGTCAAAAGACCGGTCACCGAAGGCCGAAGGTGTTGGAAGCCAAGAGTTAAGGTAACTGCGGGCATTTGTACGGTGTGTGGTCAGGAGTACACTAAAAAGAAGCTAGTGTCCAGTGAAACATAAAGTTGAAACAGCCTTGTGTGGTAAAGTAGTGATCTAAGTCAATCCTAAGGCCTATGCATCTAAGTTGTGTTGAAATAAAATAGGCACGTATAACAAAGTAATGGAAAACGAAATCAAATACGTAAAACAACTAAGTTAACACGTTGACGGCTATTTGAAAGTGAGTCTAGTACTCCTTCAGAAGCATTTTATAGTGTAGTGTTATTGTTTTGTAGTTATTTATGTACTGTTTTATACTGTACGCTTTGTAAACCCGTGTCGTATGGTTAGAAAACAATATTCTTTTTATTATAATTGCTTAAATTAATATAATATCTATAGAACACGTAATGATGTTGATCGTGTCCCGCAAGTTTGGATCTTAGGACCAGTGTTTATACATACATACAACATGATAGATTTTTGATAAGTGTCACTTATATTACGCGTGTACCTATGCGTTGCCATATTACACACTTAAAGCTATTGCTAGTTAATTTCATATTAGTAAGATCGCGAGTTCTGAGTGAAAACTTATACCAATAAGTCTTAATACAGAAATAACAAAGAACATGTTAATATTTACATAAACGTTTATGAAAATATACAGGATGGGTTTTCAAACACAGCTTTATTGTCATTAATGTTGCAAAACGGAATTAATATTGTAACCACAACAACACTTTGCTCGACTAAACAACAGAAACTACCCGATTTTTCTATTAACCGGAGACTCAACAAAATGGCGGAATACAACGCTTACAGGCGTGTCATTTTCAGATTACCTCGAACAACAATATACAGTTTGAAAGGTATTTTTCACCGAACGCCCCGACCCGGATGTTTTTCCCAAGCTTGGTAGCTAGAGTAATTTGAACAGTTGTATGTTCCCACGTACCTACTGAAAGGTTTCTATGTTAAATTTTAAACTTCGGACAAACAGACCCTTGGAGTTTTTTAATTTCAAAAACTCCAAAACATTTATTTAAACTCCAATGTTTTTTCTATGGTAATTTCAAAAGTTGTTTCTCTTTTAATTTATCTTAGAAAATGTAATTGTCATTCGAATTGATTAACGTGAAACGAAAAGTTTCAAGTCGAACCGGAGATGAAAAAGAAGTATGAAAAGTTTTTAAATCTAAATCAAGGAAGACTGTCAGGTATGCAAATATGTTTGGGGAAAATTAAAAGTATCAATACTGAGAGTGCTATTAAAAGCCAATTCATCTTCTCAACATTATTTAAAGGATTTTTTAAAATTAAATGAAGGTTATTTCAGTGTGTATTTATAATATGAAGATAAGAAACTCAAGCAGACAGCACTGACAATAAAGGATTAGACTCTTTTTCCGTTTCCGTGTCGTTACGAGTAGGTTATCCGCCTGTTAGCAGCACCTCGTGAACATTATTCCCCGGATATTGCCCGAATAACGACCGCTACATCAACACATGGAGTAGAGGACATAGGGCTGGCAGAGAGGGAAGTAAGTTTGATGTTTAATGAAATTGCACGTAAATAAAGTATATTGGTTCACAAGGGCAGAGTTGGCTTACATTGTCATATTGGTGTATTAGAACTGTCAAGACAATGTAATTGTGGAATAAAATTGAAATTAGACAATGTCATTTAAAAACTAGTAGTAACATATTTTTCTGGTTCTCCTTCAAAGATTTAATTAAATAATTAGGGCAATTTAAATTGTAGCCAGTCTAAAAGTATTTCTAGATAGAATACAGATAGATAGAATAATCTTTATTATATCACCATAAAAATTACAGACATAAATTAGAAATTTTACATAGGGTGACACAATGGGCGGTCTTATCGCTAAAAGCGATCTTTTACAGACAACCTTTGGATGGATTAAAGTAAGAAGTTACATATACAATAAATACATACACACATAAAGTATTATATTATCTATATAAATATAAATATAATATATACATAGTTGGATTATATATATATATAACAATACACATGAAACTAGAGCAAAGAACTATTAATGATGATGTTTAAGGAGAGAGGAAGTCTAGTATTTATTTAACCATGTATGTTTAATGAGACAAGAAGAAAGAAACAGAAAAATACGTACAAAAGTGATGCTTATTTCTAAAGAAATCTCTTTCAGGATACCTGCGATAGGACAAAGGATGAAAAGATATGTAGACACCGTGTATAAGAGTAGAAGATAAAATATACATAACATTAAAAAAACTATTCACATAGTAGTACGATCATTCTACGATATTTTAATTGTTTCTCTTTAATTTCATGTTTGATCTAGCTCCTAACACGTTTCTAAACACTTGGTAATTGAAAATGACCCCTTGCAACAGGTAGATTAATCTCGTTAAATGTCACTACAATATCTCTTGAGTGGTCTATGAGAACAACTTCCCGGAATCCCTTTGACGACCGTTTAGGACTTAGGCCCTTTCCTAACTGGTCGGTACGTGAGCGGTGCGGGATCGGTATGCTCGGCACCAAAAGCTTACCGAGTGCCTATATTTCAATGAGCGTTTCCTGATTGGTTGGTATACGCAGGAGCGGGGCGGGATCGTTTCGGTACCGCGTGACGTCACGCGTTTTACTGCATGCTTGGTATACTCGGTACCGAAAGCTTATTTATTATTATAAATGCGAAAGTGAGTTTGTTTGTTTGTAACGCTTTCACGCTAAAACAGCTAAAAGGATTTGGATGAAAGGCACACGGGTTGACCATTATACCAAAACGATACCGCACCGAACAATGAGAAAACGTACCGTAGCGACCAGTGAGGAAAGGGCCTTAGGTTATCCATTAGACGACGGAGATGCCAAGTCCATTATCATTGCAATTAAATGACTGTCGAGAGCACGTTACTTGTCAACGTGTGAAATAGCGTTGCGTTCGTAACTAGGGTTAGCTTGAATCCTGATTTGCTTCACCTAATGGTGCATTGAGATTGAAAACGATGGAAGACTATTGGTATATACTCTGCATCTCTTAGTAAGTATTACTTATTGCCCATACGTAAGGCAACTAACTCATGGTTTATTAGTTCAAACTGACATATAGACAACCTAAGTAGAGAAATCGATAAACCTATCCTCCCAATACAAGAAAATTACTAAATGAAGTAAATATCGAAAGCTCTTGTACTAATATTTCAATGTAAGTCGAATAGCCAGTCCTAATATCCACTCATTTCCGAATCACCAGACTAAGTCGATTTGTAATCATAGTGAGTCAAATATCATAGTTTCCCAGGGCTCAATCCTCGGCCCACAATTGTTTCAAATTTTCCACAAACTGCAGGTACCAACAAAATGATCCGTGTTTTTGTTTCAACGTCAGTTTTACTGTTTTATAGTTTACTTTGGTTCTACAGAATTTGTTTTATTATTTGGGTCACTTGGGATGAAATTTCAATATTGGTCGTAGTAGTGTGGTTGGTTTTTTAAAATTTATTTTTGACATTGTACAGGTCAGTTTTTTTTTTAAGTTTTCGACAAGTCCTTTGACAACATTAGCTATGTTATATACTTGACAAAGATAAAACTCTGAATTATAGAAAAAAATAAAGACTTATCTAACCCAATAACCTAGAACAAACGACGCCACTAATGATATTTTAATGCTCCACCTAGAATTAAGTATTAAAAATCATATAATCCGTTCGAACCTATCGTTAACCTAAAAAACTATCAAGTCAACTGTCATTTTATGCCCTACTAGACCTTATCACTCGCCATTAAATTACATATTATGAGCGACAAGTACTAAATTATTCAGTTTCCAAATATTATTTGTACCTGATTTAGGTATGGCAGGGACATATAATGTACTTACGGTTTATTTACCTTCGTAATTTGAGTGTCGGTTGAGGGTTACTATAAGTGAAGGGTCGGCATTGTGGCGATAATTTTGTTTAGAGGAGACTTTTGGTTATATTTCAGGTATATTTCCGAGGGATATTTGACCTATCTTGACAGTAAGTCTAGCATAGAAAAGAATAATAATAATTTTTTGTTCAATCAACTGCATAGCCTTTTCCCAACTATGTTGGGGTCGGCATCCAGTCTAACCGGATGCGGCTGCCTATCTGACCTCCACAATCCACCACTGGGTAACACGAAACCCCTTGGTAAGACTGGTTTTGACTTTCGGGCTTCTGACGACCCATAACGACTGTCAAAGATTCACGAATGACAGCCGGGACCAACGGCTTAAAGTTCTTTCCGAGACACGGAGGTGTCTCGTTATGTAAAGATGGTCACCCATGCACATGGCTTAACCTGATCAATCGACCCGTGTGACTGTTATTACTTAGCCACGAGCCCCGAGACTATTATTTGTTACTACAGGCATTTACACTCCAAATTAAGAAAGGTGTCTCTTTAACATACCCGGGAGTACAATGATAAGGTAAAAATAAGTAGGATCTGTGGTACCTACTGTACAATTCCAAGCTACACCCGAGGTCAGAAACCACATAAAATCTAATAACACCATCGAATAGAACTTTGAGTCATCATCTGCCTAGCCTTTTCCCAACTATGTTGGGGTCGGGACTGCCTATCTGACCTCCACAACCCAGCCACTGGGTAATACGATACCCTTTGGTAAGACTGGTTGTCAGACTTTCAGGCTTCTGACGACCCGTAACGACTGTCAAAGAACCACAAATGACAGCCGAGACCAACGGCTTAACGTGCTTTCCGAGGCACGGGGGAGTCTTGATATGTAAAGATGGTCACCCATCCATGGACCAACCCCGGCAAGCGTAGCGTAGCATCGAAGAACTTTGAGTAAATCATATGAAATCTTAACATGACCCTATGTAACGGGTTTGCGCAGAATATTAAAGTGCAGATTTAAAAAATAACTAACCTAACAAAAGTACGGAACTTGGAAGATATTTAACACCAACACCGTAGTCGGAAACACGTAGCAAACTAAAACAGCAACCCACAATCAATAATGAAGTAAAATGGGAACTGGGAAACTCCTTGTCAAAGGCAAAAGAAATCTTCAAAAAGGTTTTAGGGTGAGACCTCAAAGTGGTTGGGACAAAGGGCGATGAATGGGTCCCTTTGTTTCCATACGGTGGGGGCCCTTGACTTCCCCGAAATTAATATTCGATTGAAGTTATTGGTCCTTCGCGCCGCACACTTATGGTACGCGGCGTGAAAGCTGGTGACGATGTGACGTTGTGACGTGTGACGTGACAATTATTAATTTGTTGGGAGACTGATGGTGGTTCTCTTTATGTGGTGGTTTTGGTGTGATTGTATAATATCAATCAATCTGCCTAGCCTTTTCCCAACTATGTTGGGGTCGGCTTCCAGTCTAATCAGATGCAGCTGGATACCAGTATTTTACATGGAGCGACTGCCTATCTGTCCTCTACAACCCAGTAATTGGGAAATCAGGCTTTCGGGCTTCTGATGACCCGTAACGACTGTAAAAGAGCCACGAATGATAGCCGGGACCATTGGCTTAATGTGCTTTCCGAGGCACGGAGGCGTCTCGATATGTAAAGATGGTCACCCATTCACGAACAAACCACGGCAAGCGTAGCTTAACCTGATGGATCGACCCATGCGGCTGATATTACTTAGCCACACTTGTTCAAACCCCCCCCAAAATGTGATAAACCAGAATCTCAATCCAGAGATTAGAACCCCCACGGAGGCTACCTCCATACTCTAATACAGATAATAGGGAATATGCATGTGATTCAAATATGGGTCAAATATTTTTTTTTATAAACTATGTTACTTCAGAATTATGCCTCCATCAATATTTTTGAATAAAATTTCTTTTTGAGCGAGAAATTAATTTTTAAATAGTCCCAAAAAACTGTGGCTAACTCAAATACTTGAAAAGGCTAAGAGCGGATGTGACGTAACAATCCGGGATAACAATCAAAATGTCAATGTCAAGTCAATCAACAAGTGTCAAGTGAATGTCAAAGGCTCATAGAAAAAGAAGTGTTTGACGTTGACTTGACAGTTGCTTGTCTGTTTTCACGGACTGTGACGTCACCACACCAAGCGCGCCAAATGGAGGGCGTTTAAATAGCCCGGATCGGTTGGATATTTTGAAACATTTTTTTAACTACTTTAAATTGCTTTTTTGCCGTCGAATTTTTTTTAGCTATTATTTGACGATGTAAACTATCGAATAAAAATATTAAAAAAATACATGCATATTCCCTATTGTAATCTATTTCTCTAAGTTTGCTACCCTAACTCCCCCCGAAATGAATTCCTGGCTACGGCCCTGAGTGTATGTATGTTTTTTCGCAGATTAAACAGGCCGAGAATCCGTGGAGAATTCACCGAAATATGATTTAATTCTTCACGGATTCTCGGCTAATTTGTAACATGATGTACGAGCAGAAACAGAAAAACAGCGAGAAACTCCATGGCCAAGTAGTTCCTTTTCCTTTCCGTTCATTGCGAACAGTTGGGTTGAGTAGCACATTGGCTCGGCTAATATTTGCTGCTCTGTAATTGGTGCGCACAGTCTTTTGTAACTTGTAGGTTAGGAGCTAGTCCAAAGTCAAATAATTTATTTCAATTAGGCACATAAAAGGCACTTTTGAACGTCAAAAACAAAGAAATAGAATTGATTCTAGTTGTCCCTTCCAAAAGATGGTTTTCGTATGGATAAACATGTATGAGTGAGAAACTCCACTGTTAGTCTTTTAAAAATGTTTTACAATATTTTGTATACATCAATTATTATATCGGGTGTAAAAAGACACTTAACGAAGCCGAAAGCCACTTGTTATTCCCATCATTGTGATCATTTTTTTCTTCTGGACCATACCTGGGAACCTTCTGGTTACGGAGATATTGAAGGTCAAAGTTCCAACTTTTTCAGAGATTGTATACAGAAAGCAAGTTTTAAATGTTCTAAATTAATTTTGAATACCCCCACAAACCCTGAACTGTTGCATGCACCCATAAACACAATACTTTACGTGCGTTACGTTGCGCACCACCGTAAACAGCGATTTTTCACACCAAAAATAAAAGTGGTTTCCCAGTAATTATTTTTATGCTATGTTACTTAATTTGATGTACAGAATGCGTAGCTGACGGCTATGTGATGGGTCTTTTTACACCCTGTATAATTGTATGTGAAGACGATGCACCTAGAATAAGATTACTGTACCGCAATAGGTACAAATAATTAAAAATGGACCAATGACAAAATACATTTATGTAGGTATGCCGCAATACCGATCATATTTATAACAGTGAAAGTACCTATTGTATTGCTTGAAATTGCGATATGTCCTACACATACTAACTTGAATTTTTTTGGCTACTGCAAGGAAATCAGACTCAATTTATACAAAAAATATAATATCAATATTATTGTTTGTCTACATAACCAGATTGGACAGCCAGTATAAAAAGTTTAATGAACTGGTGAATGTAACGCTTCATTTTGTACATTTATATCATGTAGGTAATAATAAGTGTAGTATTTTATACTTAGAGATTAAAAGGCCGTCTGTCAATCTGTCTTAAGCTGTGTTGATATTTGGGAAATGTTTTTACCAATACCAGTTCTAATTATTTTATTATAATTATGCCAACCTTAAATAAAGACTAAGACTAGACCGTCTACGTACTTTAACACAATAAAATTAAGGTAATGGAAACATAAATACATAAGTAAGATATAAATCATTCCTAACTTAATAACAAGGAAAACTTGTAAAGCGCTCTTCCGCTCTCTACCTATTTTAAAATTTGCTGTGCCCGACAGGTTCCATACTTGTTTCTATTATTTTTTATTTACCACCTAATTTGTACATTATGGATTGCAATAAAAGATTTGATTTGGTAGTACCTAACTATTATAATTAAAATATTACTCTTTAACGGTCACACTAACAGGAAATTCAGATCTCCAAAACACTAGCAAACAATAGGAAACGTACCTCCATAACGTTTCAAAATTCGACGCCGGCCCTCGGACTATACCGACGGCTCCTGGACTATACGGCGGCAGACAAAGGAAATGATTTCCCTGTAACTGAAATTTGGTGTGTGCGAATGTTGCTGAAGTGAATTGCTAACTGAGCGGAAACAAACAGCTGTTTATTCGACCGTTTAATTTCTGTTGATTATGGGAAAATGACGGTTTATGACGTCAATGGGCTATTTTAAAGCTCCCGCAGAAAGGCCCGACGTGACACTAGGAAAACAATTTCTATGAAAACTTCATGGAAATTGTTCGACGAAAAAAGAGCCCTAAAGGGGAGCCTTTAGGTCTCCTAGACCGAATAGGATTAAAATGCAGCTTAAGAAAGCGTAAGGTCAGGTCAAGGTGGAGACGACAATCCATACTAATATTATAAATTCGAAAATAACGAATGTTCGAATGTTCTTCTAACAATCTTCTCCTACTCTGTCCTTCTCATACTTCTGACTTTGTTCATTCTTCTTTTCATATTCAGTCCATTCTTCTTTGGAATGCGCTTCCTCTTGATATCAGGACGGCCACCAGTAGTTATGCATTTAAGCGGAAATTGCGGAGTTTTTTCTCAAAATAAATAGAGTAGAGTCATGTCATCACCGCTCACCCTTGAATTTGTATGTTATATATATATTATAGTATTTATTATAGTAAATATATGTGTAAGTATATGTATCATAAGTTTATAGCTTATTTATGTACTGTTCTGCTTTATCTATAATGCAATATGATATATTATTATTATTATTTTTTCTCTTTGTTCCTCTCAATTAGAGCACCTGCCATCTAATCTCTTCACCACCCTTGGTTGACTGGTAGAGAATGCCTCAGGCATTAAGTCCGCCTTTGTACCTTTTTTTAAGTGCGAAAAGTTTAAATAAATAAATAAAATAACTCTGTCTGTCTGTATGTTACCTTTTCACGCCTAAACCACAGAACGGATTTCGATAAAGGGGAAGGATGTAGACATCTACTAACCCGCATTGCGTCCGCGTGGCAAATTACGGCCACTACCTTTCCAAAAGAGGAGGCCTGTGTCCTAGCAGTGGGTACCTTATATGATGATTATGCTATGGGACCTTGGAGCATTAACCTCAAACCGTTCACACGTATGTCTTACAAAAACAGTCGCAGAATTGTAGTTCAAGAACCGAAGTACGTTCTTTGTCCAAAACTAGGAAAAAAAACAAGGGTTCCGTACCATTATTATTATTAAATAAAAACGGCAAAAAAATCACGTTTGTTGTATGGTAGCCCCCCTTAAATATTTATTTTATTCTGTTTTTTAGTTTTTGTTGTTATAGCGGCAACAGAAATAGATCATTTGTGAAAATTTCAACTCTCTAACTATCACGGTTCATGAGATACAGGCTTATGACAGACGGACGGACGGACAGCGAAGTCTTAGTAATAGGATCCCGTTTTACCCTTTGGGTACGGAACCCTAAAAGAAAACAGAGCTTTTGTTCTTGTTCTCAGCAAGACTAAGAAAATATATTTAAGACTAATACATAAATGTATATACAAGAGTAGCAAAAACACACTTTCGGGATGTTTGACGAAGTTGGATATATTATTAACATAAATATTTTTTTATCCGATGTGTTTATCTAAAGAAATGGAAAAAATGTGATCAAACAGACCAAGAATGTGTGGGTGGATTAGATTGAAAATACTCTGTATTTCTTAGAAATATGTCGATACCAAAATATACAAGAGTGGATCAAATAAGTTTCGCGTCCTTTTGAGTAATTCTCACTTATTTATTTATTACAGAAAAATATGTATTCTTGAATATAATTTGACACCTTATGAAAAAAAATCTGAATAAAATCACGAGTTAGTGATAAAATATGGTTATATCAGGAAGCTCTCGCTCCAATCGTAACGTTACAATATGAGCGTAACGGGACAATGAGAGTAACGGGACATTGAATCATCCTTTTTCGTGCGTGCAGGGTTCATCGATTTAGACGTTTTCATGTCAAAAATATCTCATACTTCCATAGTCCATTTTGACCCAACACAATTATAGTTAAAGTAAAGTAAAAACGTTAAAAAAAACACAAAAGTAACATCCGTTTAATTTTTAAAGATAAATCAACATGCAATTTTTATTGGCGCTCACAATTTGTGACGATTTGTTTACTTATCGGGAAGTTTGCTTAAGGCGATGTTACCCTGAAAAACGTCGTTTTCTATTGTGATTTATTCGTCGATAACACGGATTTAAATTTTGAAAAAAAAACATATTACATAATTCATACTTCGATCTTTAGATCTCGGCTATGCGATACACGATTACTTGCACTTTACTGCATCCAATTAAATCGCAAAGACAAGTCTAAATTGCGGTCTAATTTATTATTTTATTTGAGTTTTATAAGGCTTTGAATAATAAAACTTATACCATAATAAAGGTCGTAAAAAATGTCATAAAAGTGTGCCGACATAATATGAAATATTAAAATATTTATACCACTAATTTCAAAACAAAGTGATTTCATCATTTCATGCGCGCGTCATGCGTCCTTTAGTCCCGAGTGGAACGTGTTGGAGGTCGGACGTGTGCCAATTTTTGCGAGCCCGCCACCCCTGCCGGTTGAGTTCTTGCCTTTACTACGTTATTTTTTTATTTCAAATATCACAGCGACTGTACTATTTATGCAGTATATACATTGCTTCTTAACTACTACCTAAGTGTGTCACTAAGTGACGGGACAAGCAATGTAACAATCACAAAACAATACTTTACTACATTATTTTCGTTTTCAAATATCACAGCGACTGTATTATTTTTGCAGAACATACATTGCTTCTTAACTACTACCTAAATGTTTCGCTAAGGGACTGAACCAGCCACGGATATCGAGGGATATGGCATGTAGGCGTGGCGCATGTCGCCTGCATAAGGGCAAACCGAGTCTATATGCGCCTGACGACGGTGCGCACCGTTTTGTTTATGTTTGCATCGAAATGTGTCACTGTCATTTCGTATTTTTTACAAAATGCCGAGTTGTTCCGTGCTTATTTGCAAAAATAGGACAATTACAATAAACCTTAAGACGTATCGCGTGTCCTACCACCGGTAAGTAAAAAATCACAGCATTAATTATAATATTTAAGGATTTTACAAATATTTATTTGTGAAATTGTTTAGTGGTGTGCAGCGCTGAGATATAGATATCGATATTTTTTTGTTGTTCTTACGGATTTATTTAATTATTACTAACAATATAAAATAATATTATTGGAGTTTACTCCATAAGAATCGATTTTCATATGAGGCCTCCGGTATGGAAATTTTATGAGGAGTGAAATAATAGAAGCCTAACACTGGTTTTAGTCGTAAATAACACTGATAAAATGTTTGAGTACATATTTCACACTTCGATCTAGTTATTTCAGCCGTTTTTTTTAGAGGTGTTTTTATTTTTATGCATTTTATTTCAGTTTTCCGAAAGATCCAGAAATTAAAAATAAATGGATAGATGCAACTGGCAGGGAAAATAATTGGTTTCCCAAAAAACTAAGTGTTATTTGTTCTTCCCACTTTCAAGAGGATTGTTTTAAGCCGTCCGCGAAAATGCCTCGGCCCAGATTTTCACGATCGTCCATCGGTAAACACCGTTGTCACTCAAACCATGGGCAGTTGACTTAAATATTAAAATAAATGACAGAGTAACAAAAAAAAAAACGTTATTTTCATTAAAAGATTTTAAAAAGTTTCTATCCGACACCGTGCTCGCTAGCGAAACAGCTGACTGACTGAAGGAGGGGTCGCGCTCGCAGCCGGTCAGGTCACGTCTCTCACCCGTGTCGAGAAAGAAGTTCGTTGCCCTAGCGTACAGGTGAAAGGGTGAAATACTGTAGTGGTAAATAGAAAAGTCATTTTCCATTGATTTTACGTTCTATAAATGACACCAAACCACTGGTTTCAAGGATAACGGTGTTTCCCTTAACACCCTGTATTGTGGCATAGAACTCTGTGGCGCGTAGCGGTCATATTATTTATGCCTGGAGGATTTAATTTAGATATTAAGTTTCTTTACTAAACGTAAACATCGTCTTTATTTTTTATTTCTGATTGAGTATAAGTTCTTGATGTTTTTGGTTGGTATATTGGCGTGTGCTAGTTGACATATGGCTAATTATTGATTGATGTTTTGAGTTTCGTAATGTATTTTGCATAATATTGTCTTAAATATTTTTTTTTTCTAAGTGAAGCTGTGCTTCTGGCGAGTGTGCCACTTCTTCTTCCCAAAGCACTAGAAAGTGGTGAAGGGTACCTACCCTTAAGACACAAGACACAACACAGACAGACAGAATTACATAAGACAGGTCACATGTCTTATGTAATTCTGGCGTTCGAAAAGTGCTGATTCTCAGCCTAGTTTAAATAAATGACTTTTGAATGATATTTTACATAATTTGCTTTTAATTACATCCAAATACGCCTAAAAATACTTCTCATTCTAATCTCTTCTAATCATAGATATCCGGTTTTCATCATTTTATCGATTAAATATTTATATCAACCCCTCTTCCCTAGTTGAGGCTAGAGTTGCATGTGTGCGTTCAGTAGTAGTGTCTTTATACTTTCTAGTGCCCGCCCCTTTTGAGCATGTGTCCATTAGGTAGCAACAAATGTGTGACGAATAATTTCTTGTGTGCACGCGAACAAAGCATCATGTGTGATGTATCTATTTCTTTTGCTTTTGTGTGAGTTTCGGTAGTGGGGAAAATGTGGCGACACTTGAACTTGAACAAATATAGAGTGAAGGCATATCTCCGGATATCTATGGAACCAGCAATGTAAAACTCACAAAACGATACTTTACGTAAGCGTGAGCTCGCATAGTACAGGACGCCCTGCGGCAGCGCACAGTGGTCTGAAAATGGAGCTCCGTACTCATAGAAACTTTAAGCCACGAAATTAAAAAAAAAATTGTAATGTCTCTGGTACCATCCATATTTTAATATCACGTAAAGGGGGGTACTTTACGTGATATTAAAATATGGATGGTATTAGTAGATTCACGCGTGAGAAACAAAGTTTTGTGTTTTTTTGTATGGGAGAAAACACTTAAAGTAGATTTTTTGAATAGAATAGAATGAAACTGAAGAGCTGGTACTCACACGAGCTATTGCACCGTACACGGCGATCAGGATGACAGCCAATTCATGCGCAGTCAGTTGCCGATTTGCGCGTAGCAAATTTTTGAAATTTTGAATTTTCTGTATGTGATTTTTCAAATCTTTGATGTGATTAAATAAAGTTGCCGATCGATTTACTTATACTATCGTTAGTTTATAGCCTGCTAATTACTATTTAGATGAGAATAATTAAAAACGATATTGATTAAATACTTTTTTGTAGTAGTTTTTTGAGCTTGATTTTCAGACCACTGTGCGGCCGCGCCGCTTGGGGTAAGGTAGTGATGTCCTGGTGAGACCTTCTACCGTAGGCTATCGATAATAATGTCGATTATCGTATGAATTTATATGACTATGAAAGTTTATTCTGCAATTTGTCCACCGCGCTGAGATATGGATATCGGTAGGTAATCGTTACTTGTTATTACGGTTTTTTTGTACATTTGATTAATATAAAATAATATTATTGGAGTTTAGTTTACTCAAGAATCGATTTTCATATGGCCCCCGGTATGGAAATTTTATGTGGAGTGAAATTTATAGAAGTGTAACACTTCTAAATAACACGGATATTTTTTTTGAAAAAACATAGTAGGTACGTACACTTCTATCTAGTTATTTCAGCCGTTACTATTATAATAGTTATAGATCTAGTTTTTTAGAGTTTATACTTATGCATTTTATTTCAGTTTTATTAATAAATGACTTTTGAATTATATTTTACTTAAATTTGGTTTTAATGATGGCAAAATACGCCCCAAAAATATTTTACTTTTTTGCAGTCGGTTTTCATCATAGGTATCCAGTTTTCATCGATATTTTTATCGATCAAATATTTATAAATATATCAACCCCTCTTCCCTAGAGTTACACACACGCTCAAAACGGGCGGGCATTAGAAAGTATAGATACAGTGACTGAACACACACAAGTGTTCAGTCGCTGTACCTATACTTTCTATTGCCCGCCCCTTTTGAGCATGTGTGCATTACGTAGCATCAAATGTTTTTGTGGGCGCGGAAAATGCATCTAGTGTGCCGTATCTATGTTTAAGTGTAAGTATGTACGGCGCATGGTAAATGCACGCTGTGTTCGATGGGATTAGGTTTATTATTGATTGTGTAGTACGTTCTGATTTATGTGTTGCGATCTGACTCAGGAGCGGTGCGCGTGTGCTAGACGCGCACATCGCCAGCGTTTTCGTAATATGTTACGATGGTTATGCATTTGGCGGGGACTGAGGTACTGCTTTGATACCTACGGAGCGTGAAAAAAGCTCGCCTTAACGGGCAGTTTACTTAACGGGCAGTTACTTAACGGGTAGTTACTTAACGGGCAGTTACTTAACGGGTAGTTACTTAACGGGCAGTTTTACCTGAGGGACATGGTGGCAGAGTCCCTTAGCGAATGTCCGACTGATCTTCAGAGGAACAACTGCCTAATTAATACCTATAGGACACGATATTATGATGACATTCTTATGTGGTTGTAATACTACGACATAGCGTCACGCCTGCAGTCCCCGATGGGTTAGGAAGAGGGGTACTAATAAAGTACACTCATGTCTCGCCAGTTATGTTTAAGTCCCATGTAATAGGGGGCGAGCCTATTGCCATCAACGCATCAACCGGTCACAAATCCAGACTCCGGGCTGCTACTAAGAAATTCCTGATGGAAAACTCAATAACACTTTGCTTGAGCTGGGAATCGAACCGAGGACCTGCACAGCAGTAGCACTTGCAACAACTAGACCAACGAGGCAGTCCGATGTGGTGGAATCTGGTTACAAAATCGTTCCGCAATGCTTTTGAGTTAGTTCGTGTCAAAAGAACTTCTTCATTTTCGATTTTTTCTTGCTTTCGGTTTAAGAACTTTATTATTCCTCATTAAGAATCAACAATAATTCACTTACTGAGAAACTAAGTTTACATAAAATGTTTATGAGTGTACAAAAAATACGTTAAAAGTAAATTTATAATAACAAATGGGAAGGTACCTACTGATAAAAAGTAAATAGCAACTAATCACCAACCGAGTAAACACAAATCTAAAGTCAAAGTAGATGTAATATTAGATGTGATATACATGATTCCTTTCGCCTATCTAAATATTCAAGGATTTTAGGTATAATCAAAGTGTTTAATATAACTTTAAACGGTTCCGTATATGTAAAAATAGAAACACCAATTAGAGTATAATTTCGACTGTAAATGGTTATTAAATATGTATAGATTGTCAAGAAATAGCTTTAAATTCCCTTATGTCTACTTAATTATCTTTATTTTTAGCCTGTGCTCTTCTAACGTTACCTTAAATTCTATTATATCTCGCTCGCACCATACAACTCGCGGACTGAGTGAGAGCGGGACGTAGTGGGGTGTTGGCGGCTTCAAGGCTCGAAAAGTTTAGGTAATCGCTTTTAACGGTGAAACGAAAGGTAATAAAAAAAATATAAGACTTGCTTTATAGTTAGTTCAGTTATTGTGCAAAGTTTAATGATGTAATTTGAAGTATTTTTTTAATACCAGCGGTTTATAGTTCGGTTTAGAGGTAACTTTGATTTTTTTCTATCGCGAAAATTTTATGTAATCGCATTTTCTTCAAACAATACCTAGCATCAATCCTCAACTTTAACATATATTTATTTCAAAATGAATGCTGCAGTATTTTTGACATAACGGAGGATCAAACTAAGCAATTTGAGGTTGTATAGGCCCTTAATTAAATATCAACTATTTCACCTTCTCTATTTAAAATTCCAAATTCGTTCCATAATTGTAACGGCCTTTTAATTGTTGCGACAGTAAAATTTTCTTCATTAGTTCTCTACACAGAGTTGTGTAATAATAATTATGTAACTTCGTTCATTGCGTGGGACTTAATTGGCTTAAATTGACATTTAAAACTCGATAACTTATGTACCCAGTGTTATTATACTAGTTAATGCCATAGGGAGTTAGTTTATTTTTGTTGAGTAACCTTTCTGAGTTTAGCTTGGACATTACTGACATCGGTGAAGGACAAAACATCTCGTGCAGCTGCCGATTATTTATCTATATACTGGTGATCTCATATTTGTACTTAGATCTATTTTGTTTAATATTGCTGATCACTGTTATCTTTTTGTATGCACGTGTTTCAGTGACAAATAAACCTATTTTTACCCGACTACGGCGGAGAGAAAAAAGGAGGGTTATGATTTTTCTTCTTTCGTGAGGATCAACTAACTCAATATGTCTAGCCTTTTCCCAACTATGTTGGGGTCGGCTTCCAGTCTAACCGGATGTAGCTGAATACCAGTATTTTACATGGAGCAACTGCCTATCTGCCCTTAACAACCCCAACCTAACTATCCTAACTAATATTATAAATGGGAAAGTGAGTTTGTTTCTTTATTGGTTTTTTTTTACGCTTTCACGCTAAAACGGCTAAACGAATTTGGATGGAATTTGACACATGGATAGACCAGGATCCGGGAAAGGACATAGGCTACTTCTCATCCTCGATCGCAGACGAAGTCGTAGGCAACAGCTAGTAGTTTTAATATAAGTCTGATTTCGCCAACCCGTCTTGACCAAGCGTGGTGATCATTGCTCGTGATCCCCCTGTATGAGGGCTTTATTGCCCTGCAGCGGAACAATAACCGGTTGGTATTATAAAACGTTTTGTTAAGTATTAATGAAATGAATCTAGAACGACTTATAATTATGATTTAATCGAATGTTCCATACCCCGAAGAATTGCCAAACTTAACTAAAAGCGGAACAGATGGCCAATGGGGCCGAAAGGTTCTGGAGTGGAGATCGCGTAGCAGAAGACATAGCGTTGGAAAGCCTCCCACAAGGTGGACCGATGAACTGGTGAAGGCTGCGGGAATGCGCTGGATGCGAGAAGCACAGAACCGGTCGAAGTGGCGGTGCTTGGGGGAGGTATAACGAGCAGTGGACGTCTTTCGGCTGATATGATGGATTAACTGCTCCTGGATTCTCAACGCTCGGCTCAACGCTAAAAGTTGAAAATCCAACAGCGTGTTTTTATTTAGGCTTCATTTAGGTGTCGCTTAGTGAAAACGGGCATTACAGTATATTGGTGGAAAATGTCTAAAGAATTTTCTTTATTCTATGGATATAACCAGGTATTTAACATACCGGGAATTTCACAACTAGGGGCTTAAAACAGTCACTTTGGCAGAATCATTATGAATCATCGTAAAATGTCACAAACTGACAATTCATTATATGAATCATCGTAAAATGTCACAAACTGACAATTCATAATATGATCTGCGTGCGATTCATATTACGAAATAATTCATCTGTTTGACAGTTTTATATGGAGATTCGTAAAATGGCCCACATAGTATGAATTGCTTTTGTGTCAAATTAGAGGAATTGCTAATGACAGCTGGATATTCAGGAAATGAAATGCTTTTAGAGGAATTGCTAATTTGACCGTTTTAGGCCCACTGGTCTCTTTCCTTCAGTAGTGTGGCCCACATTCATATTTAAGTCCCTGATAGGGGACTATTGCCATAATCTAGCCACGAATCCAGACTGTTACTGAAAAATACCAAATGGAAAAAAAACTAACGCTTTGCCCGACTAGGTTTTTGAACCCAAGATAGCAAACATAGCAGTTGTGTTTTCAACCAAAGAAGCAGGAAAGTGGGAAGACTATAGACTTTAATCCAGCCGAATGAAGGCCCCTAGCACACGGCGTTTTTTAAACGCGCAGAAAACGCGCGTTTCAAGAGCTTGACTTGAAACTTGACTTCGGACAGCGAAGAAAAACTTCGAAAAGCGAGTCAGTGCTAGGGGCCTTAGTCAAATTGAAAGCTGACCCAAGCTGAATATGATTAAAATTGGAATCTTACGTAAATAGATAAGTATTAATAATTCACATTTTTCTTCAAGATCTGAAGAAGAGCTTACGCCTAACAATCTGTAGCAAAAGTGTAAGATTTGAATTACGTCTTCTCTATTTATGTTTGTTTGTAAAATCTTGCTAATCCTTAATCCGTCGCTTCGTGTTACAATCCGAACTCCTTGAGAAATGGCCTGAGGTGTAAGCGGATAGCGAGTCATTCGGACAGAGTAATCGCTCGAGAACTAATGGAATCTATTAATCCATAACAAAACATTAAAATTTCGTATTCTCTATGAACGCATTCCCACTATTCCCCACTTGTCAGTGTCAGAATATTTTCAGTGTGCCGGTACTGTGTTGGAACTGTGGCTCCACTGATATGCGTGAATCGACCTTAATAGTTATTTATGCAACTGTTATATAATAAGGTGTGTGATAATAGTATCACATGAGTGTTTTAATACCTAATTATTTACAGTTGCATACAAGATTTTATCTACACCCATGAATATGAATCCTCTATAAAAGGTTTGCAATACTACTAATATCGAAGAAAAATGGAGGGATACGACACACGTGAATTCGAATTTTTCGAATTCGAATATCATTTGTTTTTTTTCTTTTAAATTACGGTGCTTTGTTCGTGAAACGCGCCTGCATAACAATGTTCTTTTTTTGAAATGAGTTGCATTATGAAATTTAGTACAACATTATAACACCCGTTTAGATGATATTATGGTTACTATGACACTGGTTGTTTTAATGTTGGCAATAAGCTAACTGTTTCAGTATTTTTTATAGAGGATTTATAGCATGGGTGTAGATAAAAGAATATTCTATCGAGTAATTGTAATTTTATAAATATCTAAAAGTTCTATGTATAAAATTCTTTGCCCTCGGAGTAAATACAAAAATCGCTCATCGCTTATCGCTCGTCCCGCATATAACGAGGCCGAGAGAAATTCAAACATTAAGAGTTTTTCTCCGAAATCGGAGTCCGCTCAGGTTTTCATCTCAAATGGGATTACATTTTGTACTTATTCGTTCGGATGCTGTAGTGGCGCCACCCGAACTAACCCAGTTTTCTTCCTTTTGTAGAGGTATGAGGAACAGGGTGTAAAGTTTTCTCATATTCTGTAGAAAAGGGAGGATCCTCCGACCAGACGGGTGTTGTGTCTGCCCAACGATTGATGTCGGGATCGTATATATCTACACTAATATTATAAAGAGGAAAGATTTGTATTTTTGTGTGTATGTTTGTAATGAATAAACTCAAAAATTACTGCGCCGATTTCAAAATTTCTTTCACCATTAGAAAGCTACATTCACACTGAGTAACATAGGCTATAATTTATAAAGATTACATGCGGGCGAAGCCGCTGGCGGCAGCTAGTAATATATATATAATATCCATCGCGCGGTAAACTCTAATTGCGCGATGCAGGATTTTGTGTGACGACTTTGATGCGTAGTTCGCATGTGGCGATGTAGACGCCGCCACACTTTGTATGATTATTTTTTGGGAAAATCGTGCAATTTTTCTATTGCTAAGAGTGTTTTTAGTCAATCAATTAGTTAACATTTCGTGTAGCAGGTGAGTATTTAGTTTTTCACCACGAATAGCGATAGGTACTGAAATTCCTAATTCCTATTGTGGGTTTCAGGGAATGTGTAAAAATCTAGCACCTAAGGCTCCTTCCTATGTATGTAATCTGTTACTCGTATTTTTTTTTCACATTGGCCGTGTCTTTTATGTGTACTGAATAAAACTTTTTTCTAATGTCCGGCGCACTCTGGGTCTCAGTAAGCAGGTACTGATTGAGACCCAGGACTGACCGCTTTATTTTTACCGTGGCATGAAAAAAACTATTGACATCACGCCTGTAATTCCCGAAGGGTTAGGTAGAGGTGCACCCTATAGTTCATCCACATTTCGCCAGTTATGTTTGAGTCCCATGTAATATGGGGGCGAGCCTATTGCTATCAACAAATGCAGACTCCCGGCTGCTACTGAGAAATTCCAGATGAAAAACACAATAACACTGCCGGACCCGGGAAACGAACCCAACACCTCATGCCCAGCAGTAGCGTAAAAAACAATTGATATTTAATTATAATTATGTAAAAATATAGTATATAAGATTAAAATTAATACATACCTACAAGAGTTTATTCTACAGCAAAATATTCATTTATGATGTGGTTCTACCGTAAGCCATTATGATGACGTTAAACAGAATGACTTGCAGAGATTTGAATACAAAAGGAATATCGAGGTTACCAGTACACAGTTATTAAAAACACGTGTAAGCAAATGGTCCAGCACGCGTAGCATTACTACCGTAGAAACGGGGTTTATCGACGGAATAATAGACAAAATGACAGATTGTGATTGTTTATCTGTCATTTTGTCTATTCTTCCGTCGACAAACCCCGTTTCTACGGTAGCGGCCTCGTTGGTCTAGAGGTCGCAAGGTCTGCAATACTAATATCGAAGAAAAATGGAGGGATACGACCCACGTGAATTCGAATTTTTCGAATTCGAATATCATTTGTTTTTTTTTTCTTTTAAATTACGATGCTTCGTTCGCCTGCATGACAATGTAATTTTTTGAAATGAGTTGCATTATGAAATTTAGTACAACATGACACTGGTTGTTTTAATGTTGGCAATAAGCTAGCTGTCTCAGCATCATCACAAAACCCGTTTCTACGGTAGCGGCCTCGTTGGTCTAGAGGTCTCAAGCGCTAAGCATGAGGTCCTGGGTTCGACTCCCAGGTAGGGCAGTGTTTTTGGGGTTTTCCGTTAGGCAATTCTCAGAAGCAAGCCGGAGAATATATATGTACCCGGGTGATGGCAATAGGCTCGCCCCCATAACATGGGACTTAAATATATCTGGCGACGTGTGGTTGTACTACATGTACAACTCTGCCTAACCCTTCGGGTATTATAGGCGTGATGTTGTGTTATATTGGTAGAAAATGGTAGTAAACACTTATACCAAGACTTTATTCAACAACCCCTTTCAATACTCACGAAATAATTAGGTCGGCTTATGAATACCTGATAGTAAAAATACTAATTAAACGGGGTTCATTAATTATTACTAGGCAAGGATCAAAGTAAAGCAAAGAAAATTTCCTACGAACAGTAAATATTTAATTAACTATTAATTAGAAATTAAATGTACTCTTTACTTATTGATTTATTAATTATCTTCTCAAAATAAATTTACGATCTAAAATCAGAATTTGTGTAGGAGATCAAATGAGTTCGGATTCCAGTGTCCTAATTGAAATTCTAATGAATGGGCGATCCTGAAATAGCTTTTTGATTAAATAAATTAGTTATGTATGATGAAGTTTACTAAAAAATCCTTCATCATCTGCCTAGCCTTTTCTCAACTATGTTGTATACTAGTATTTTACATGGAGCGACTGCCTATCTGACCTCCACAACCCAGTTACATAGGTAACGATAGCCTTTGGTAAGACTGGTTGTCAGACTTTTCGCCTTCAGATAGCCGGGACCAACGGTTTAACGTGCTTTCCGAGGTATGGAGGGGCCTATAATGAATGGTCAGCCATACACGGACCAACTTTGGAAAATCGACCTGTGCGGCTGTTATTATTAAGCGACGAGCGATAATGGTTTCTAAAGACTCTATGGTTTCTAAAGACTCCATGGTTTCTAAAGACTCCATGGTTTCTAAAGACTCCATAGTTTCTAAAGACTCCATGGTTTCTAAAGACTCCATGGTTTCTAAAGACTCCATGGTTTGTAAAGACTCCATGGTTTCTAAAGACTCTCATGGTTTCTAAACACTCCCCTAAAAATAAATCTTTAACAAGCCCGTTAATATTTAGTCCTTGGTCGGTGTAAGCTAAAAACTGTATCGATTGTTCTATTTCCATATACCTACACGTGACCAGAATGACGTCAGTTCTTACAATGACCACCTTATTATAAACTTCGTGATATTTAGCCATAAAATGGAAACACTTGGCCGGTCACTTGAGCATTAGGCTTTTTTTACTATGAGTTATTACATGGTTATTACATATTTTGATTGTGACAAATTGTGAAAATGTCGACATGGGTATGGATGGAATTATGAAGCTTTCAGTTAAGCTTTACAAACGTGGTGGTTTTGGGAAAGTGACAGAGGCCGGAAATAAAGAAAGAAAGATAAATGAAAAGCCTTCAAATGGTACATTACATGTGTACAGTCACGGACTTTAATTGATGAGCCACCTGGTACTGTTCGCATTTTAGCCGTGTAATGCAAATCGGGTTTATTCGGTTCCCGACACGCAAAGTCATATGTCTTCGTATTAGAAGAAGAAAATTATATTTCATATCTTTACCGGTTGGCTAACCTGAGAGCAGAACTACAAACTTGACAGCAGTGACTACTCAAAGTCAACCAATTGCAGGTCTAGCAACAGAAACCTAGCAACGATAAACAATTGTTGCTAGGTTACTGCTGCATAGTAACGTTAGCGTACGGAGAAATTCTCTGACATCGATATTTCAACTGTCACTGTCTTCAGTTAAGTTTTCAGAATTATTGAGTTAATGAGCTATGATTCAAAGGAGGTCAGTATCAAATAGATTGGATAAACTTAATGCAACATTGTATTTATTTTTATCATTAAGAACTTATTAGTCAACCTCTATGGATAAGACTATTTCCGATTAAAAGTAATTTATTTGTCATCTTGATATTTCAACTGTTACTGTCTTCAGTTATGTTTTCATAATTATCGAGTTAATGAGCTATGATTCAAAGGAGGTCGGTATCAAATAGATTGGATAAACTTAACGCAACATTGTATTTATTTTTATCATTGAGAACTTATTAGTCAACCTCTATGGATATTTCCGATTAAAAGTAATTTATTTGTCATCTTGATATTTCAACTGTCACTGTCTTCAGTTATGTTTTCATAATTATCGAGTTAATGAACTATGATTCAAAGGAGGTCGGTATCAAATAGATTGGATAAACTTAATGCAACATTGTATTTATTTTTATCATTGAGAACTTATTAGTCAACCTCTATGGATATTTCCGATTAAAAGTAATTTATTTGTTATCTTGTTTACGAGCTTGCGATTTGAGTTCGTGTTTAATCGTGTAATCTCGTGAATGTATGAAACTGCAAAATTGAAAAGTTTGAAGGTGGCTCATCAATTAAAGTCCGTGACTGTACATACGTCGGCACTCATTATAGGTATTTGTGTATACTAAGCCAACTCTAAGTCCATCAACAAAGATTTGGGCCCGTCCAAAAGAGTTTCAAACTTCGGAGTGAACCCTACACCCGATTAATTAACTTTATCGGACGGGTAAAAACACATCGGGAGTAAGTACAACCGTCAAATCGTATTGTCATTCATTCCAAGTTCGCTCCCCGAACTAATCTGATACGTCTTCCGGTACGCGGTCGCCACTCGAGAACCTTTCAGCTCCATCGGCCATCTGTGCAACGAGGAATGTGCACTGCTCATTGCCACTTAAGTTTGGCAATTCTTCGGGCTATGTCGGTTACCTTGGTTCTCCTACGGATCTCTTCATTTCTGATTCAATCACGTAGGGAAACGCCAAGCATAGTCCTCTATTTAACAGAATCAATTTTTTCTATCTGAACAGATATAATCAATACACCCGTAATCAGTATAACCGTATAGAATCAATTTTTTCTAACTGAACAGACAACTGTTCTGCTGGGGAGTTTGTTGCGACACTTCTGCTGCTAAAGCAATAGGAAGAAAGTGGTGAAGGGCGGCCGTTTTGGGGGACTGTCTTATGTAATACACGCGTCATGTTCGTGAACGGGCGCTGTCAGTTGAGACTGGTCATCTCCCATCTGCCAGGGCTTATTTTTAATCTTATAATTTGAATTGTTTTTGATTATTTTTCATTTGAAATTGTTCTGACATATAGAAGCACCAAGAATACTGTACCCAGGATTTTGTAATATCTATATCCATTTTTAAAAGAATGTCCTTGGAGTTTCTTGCCCGTTCTTCTCCATAGAGATCTACGATTTGGAATGGGCAACTAGCTTCAACTTTTTGACTAACTGACCGACTCTTTGACAATTCAAAAGTGCCTGTAAATGGTTTAATTGAAATAAATGCTTTGAGTTTGAGTTTAATTTTGACGTTCGAAAAGTGCTGATATTCAGCCTATTTTGAATAAATGACTTTTGATTCTCCATTGCCCGTTGGGTGCCTTTTAGCCATCTAATAAGGTCCATTGTGAGCGACCACTGATGATGCCACTGTTCTCATTGAAATCCAAAACACGTTTCCCCGAACTAATCCAACAACACAATGAATTACTAAAATCCGAAACGAAGGATTACTCCCGGCTCCAATATCTTTCATATCTGACGAACAAAAGTTCCTAACAGACAATAATGGAAGTTTTGGAAAAAGTCAAGATCAATTTATGGAATTAAAGGGATTCAAGGAGCTTGGAAGTTGACGCGGCCGGTGGTCGGATGAGTGCGGGATTACCGCGGGATTAGGGCCCCATCCCGCGAGATCCCGGCCCTAGCAATCCACTGAGATTATAAGAAATGAATCAAACGTACCCGGGATATTGGAGTCAAAGATTATGTGGGTTTGGTAGATGTGTTAGATTAAACATTTTTCAATTTACCGATTTTTATGGGATAAGCCGTCTTCGCGTAGTTTTTTCGATCGTATGACTTCGATAGGTACTTATTCTTCGTCTGCGATCAGACAAAACAAACTATGCTGGGTGCGGCATCTGTCTGTAGAGAGATGCCGCACCCACCTGTAGAGCTAACAACTAAAAACCGTTTTACCGTGCGATGGACATATATACAAGAAACCGACATCAATCGGGCAGTTGCCCGCCAGACACAACACCCGTCTGGTCGGAGGATCCTCCCTTTTCTATAGATGATGAGTGAACTTTACACCCTATTCCTCATACCTCTAAACTGATAAGAGTTCAAATGAAAAAAAAACATGTTTTTATTTACTTTTCACTCTCAATTTTCCAATCCCGTTTACAGACAACCTAAATTACCTACCCTATTCAAGTTCTACCTGGCCCCGTCTAATCTGTGTCCTGGGATGTACTGGTCAATACATAGTAAGACACTCCTTTATATTAGCTGGCCGAGTGGTTATTGAATGAATCCGGGATCCCGGATAACAGTCCGTATTGATTCCCCGCGTTAATGGAAATAGTTTCGAGTTTATAGAGGGTTTTCGGTAGACGGGTTGAATGCGGTTTTAAGGGCTGGCCTTTACTTAGGGAGATATATAAGTACGGTTTGTTTATTAAAGTTTTTATCTTCTTTATGTTGGTGCCTCGTCTGGGGTTGACTAAAATTCTTACCAGATGCGATAATTCTGGTATTTAATATGAAGTAACTGCTTGCTTGGTTGTTTATGGGTTGTGGCTAGGTAATAACAACCGCGCGGATCGATCGATCAGGTTAAGCTACGCTTGCCGCGGTTGGTCCGTGGATGGGTGACCATCTTTACAAACCAAGACTCCACCGTGCCTCGGAAAGCATGTTAATCCGTTGGTCCTGCTGTCATTTCCGTCGTCAGAAACCCGAAAGTCTGACAACCAGTCTTACCAAGGGGTATCGTGTTACGCAGTTACTGAGCTGTGGAGGTCAGATAGGCAGTCGTTGCGTAATGTAAATTATTCGAGCATTATTTTAACAACCTTCTTCGAGATAAATCGAAATTGCTGTACTGGTCAAAAACAAGTGGATATGGCCAGCAATGTTACTACGAAAATCCATATCTGTCGTGTTTAGCGGCAAAATAAATGACTATGAAAACTCATATCTGTCGTGCTATTTAAAAATGGAACGAACGTTCTAATTGCCGCGACAGTAATGTACTATTTCTATACATACATCTCTCACTGTTTAATAGTGTAACAAAATTAATTTAGGACACAAATCTCAGTTAGTTCTATTTTTCAATAAATAAATTATTGTTACTGTAACAGACATTTCATTTTCATTTCAGTATTAAATAAAACAGTCGTTTTCAGTTGATTTATAGTTTTAATTTTATCGTGTTTTGGTGGACAGAATACGGTTTGGTAATTTTAATAATTTATGGACTATGTGATTGATGTAGTTAATATTTTAAAGGCTCCAGTCGTTGGTTGTGATAAATAATAGAATAGATAGCTCTTGATGTCATTTGCTTACAGAAAATTACTGAGGTTTTCAGTAAGTAGTATGTAAAAAAGGTACCTGAATTCATTAAAATAGCTGTTGAAAGTCATTTTGAATTATTAGATAATTTTTATTATAATATTATTATATAATTTAAATATTTTAGGTATCTCAAAATGTGATTGTATATAATTATGTTAAGCCGCACAGAGACAATGTCTGAGGTTGAAAATTTGCTGATTACTTGTCACTAGATGGCGTTGTACGATTTCGATCGATTGCTGAATTCCCGCCAATAGTTTATGTTTTTTGACATTGACAGCCACTTTTTTTTTGTAACGGTGTAACGCTGTAATCACTACACTACTTATAACTGAAATAAACTGCAATTCAGTTTAAATTGAATAAGTTTTTCAATTCAAACCCCGATATATAACCCACTAAAGCGAGGGTTATTAATCAGTTGAAGTGATTTTAATGGTTTAGACGCAGAATGCCCAATTCTCAAAAGGGCAACTGAGTCTTGAATGGACTAATTCTCATAATGGCTAATTCTCATAATGACAAATTCTCATACTCGCTAATTGTCACAATAGCTAAATCTCATAATGGCTAATTCTCATAATGGCTAATTCTCATAATGACTAATTCCTGGCTAATTCTGGGTTATACAGTGCCCTTCAAATTGCTTATAAAAATTTAAAGAGGGTGGAAAACTGAAATCGTTACAGGTTTTGGTAATTTGTTGTCGTAGATTATTCTCCCATGTATCGTACCCTGAAAGATGATTGATTTGTCGTTCTTGTACGCCACAGATAGTATGGTGTAATTAATATGTAATTTAAAGACTGATCTGATGATATTGTAGTCCATTAGAGATAATGAAGTTTTCAATATTTTGTTCATTTCGTAAATATCATCTTAAAAAAATTGACTTAAAATCTTATTTTTACTTTCACTCAGAACCCGCGACGGACACAACAGCGTGAGCGTATAAAGGTGCTTACTCACCAACACAGGGGTTGTGGTTTACCACGGCAAAGATGCGGTCGCATCGCTTCTTCATGTGGGTGTTGGGACAGATGCAGCCGAAGAGTGGGGACAGCCGGAGACCAGCCCAGGCCTCGCGACAGGCTTCCCTGGTGAGGACAAATGATGAGGAAGTTAGGTGGTTGCTTGTGCAAGAGATGTTCTGCAAGATAATTCCCACTGGCTAGTAACTGTCTGATATACCTAAACTTGCAAGTTATTGTGAAGGTGTGTCCAAACATTGAGCGGCAAGAGTGCGACAGTAACACGCAGCGTTTGTAGGACACATTTCTGCCGCGCTTTAGTTAGGTAAAAGTGTTTGTGCGCGGCAGGTAGACAGAAGCGTTCGCGCGCGGCAATCGCCCAATCACAACGTGGAAGGCCGCGCGAGGCAGCCGCGCACGATTGCTGCTTTATGTTTGGACACACCTTAAGATTGTGGGGCGATTCTTAACGAAGTTTTCTCGCATGTGGTCCCCTGAAATTTTCTTTAGTTTCGAACACAAATGAATATGCTTTTTCCGCACGATGTATTCCTTCACCATTTTTGAAGCAAGTGATAATTATACAATACCCAAGACCTGGCTGCAAGGTGCCTGTCTTGGGTTGGAACTCGAGACCTATGACTTGGCAGTCTGACGGTCACACAACTAGGCCGCACTGCACTCTTTAGACGATGCAAAACGTACTCTAAAACCCGGTGTGGCAATATTTACGGTCGGGTATATTTGTTCCAGACTATTATAAACGCAACCATTATGAATTCATGCTGGCAGTGCTGCTCTTAAATAGAGTATTACGTTCGTATCGATCTAGCTACGGGCTGTTTATTTCAGGCTGAAGCTGTGACGTTGGCTTTTTTCCTTTTGGGCTATAAATATAGCAGGGAATTGTGAGATTGGAGCTTGTTTATTGAGTAACTGGTAAATTCTCACATTATATTCTCTCGCCTTAATTAACCATATTATCGCGTCGCTGCATCGTCGGTGGCAACGCAGAGGCCAGTTTGATTACCTCGTCTGTGGCAACGCAGAGGCCACTTTGACTACATCGTCGGTGGCAACACAGTGGCCACTTTGACTGCATCGTCCGTGGCAGCACAGAGGCCACTTTGACTACATCGTCGGTGGCAACACAGGGGCCACTTTGACTGTATCGGCAGTAGCAGCGCAGAGGCCACTTTACTTGCATCGTTGGTGGCAACGCAGAGGCCACTTTGATTGCATCCTCGGTGGCAGCATAGAGGCCACTTTGACTGCATGTTTTAGGACACAGAGGGAAGTATAGGAGGTGCACTATATTATAAGTTCTAAGCCCGCGAAATTCAAATTTTCTTACTTTTGTTTGGAATTTACAGGTAAGTGTTAGGTTGTATGTTGAATATAATATGAATTGTGACCGTAACAAATATGGCTTTATAGAAGTATAATCATTAGAATCAGCAATAACTCCTTAAGTTAGAATATTGATGGTTGTTTTCTTTTCCTTTATTCCCGATTTCTTATTGCAGCTGGCAAGATGAACCGAACTTTCAGATCATGATTTGTAGATCCACCGTTGTTTCGAGTCCTATATCGATTACTTCTTTGTGATGCCTTTTACTATAAATTGACTGCGCGAGACCGCCGCATCGCACCTAAGGAGTGCGCGGCAAGGTGGGGGCAGCGTTGACGAATGAGCGGTGGGACGTCGTGAGCGTTGATGAATGCCCCCCCCGTCTCGCCGTGCACATACTTAAGGCCTGGTACAGCGTTCTCAGTCAAACTATATACCTACCAGTTGTCAAAATAATAATCCAAGAGTTACCTGTCTTCCATACGGCATTCACCATCACGAGCCTTGCAAGCGTTCTTGAACCGGTCGAAGAGTACGGAACAGGCCTTCTCGTTGTGGCAGACGCTCAGGGCATAGGTGCAGGTCGGCAGGGTCTCCACTGGGTACGGGTCTTTCTCTGAAATAGGACTAGGGTTTAGTATGAGTCGGGTCCAGTCTGTGAGTATATAGGGCTAAAACCGAGTGCCACACATTAATTTCAAACGTCAATATATGTAACTTCCAGACTACTATAGTATAAAATTGGTCATCATAATTAAAAAGTAATAGCAGCCTACATGATCAGCCTATAACGTTAACTGCTATTATAACCATCAATATCCCAATATCCCATATTATAAGGTGTTCTACCACTGAGGGCTCCCGCAGACAGGTGCGACACGATGGTGCGATGAGATTCTGTAGAACAATAAAATTTCTATGAAATGTTCATAGAAATTGTGCTACTAGAGTCGCGTTGCGCTTGTCTGCGAGAGCCTTGAATTGAAGCATTTGGTATTTGGCATTTTGATAGCTAGAAGTTACATAAAACCTCGCCAAACGCTACAAAAATAAAAACCTGTTATCTAACATCTCACACAATATGTTGGATATTCAGCCGTCGTCGTGAACATTGTCATGTTGCATAGTTGCAACGGCAAAAACTGTGACACGCAATAAAACCCGTTGTTTTTATAACGAAAAATATTTTTTAGCACAGTAAAGCTAGACACACACTACTGTGTCGTTTTGTGTCGTGTCGCGTCAGAAGCATATCGGTTTCATACATGTAGCATGGTTATAAAGACATTATTACAGTGTGTTGTGTCGCAACAAGACAATGTTATAATGTGTATGCTTCTAATGCGACACGACACATCACGACACAGTAGTGTGTTCCTACCTTTACATTGACGTTTTTAGAAACAAACCCCAAATAAATACATGCAAAAGGTAGCGAAAACAGAGGCACTATTAGATGTAGCTATGTACACTCGGCTACACATCAAGCTATACATTTCCAGTATAAGCTGACCTCGCATTGTAAGGAAATCCTATACAATGCGAGATCAGCATAAACTGGAAATGTATGTGTAGCCGTGTGTACTCGGGACTTACCTATATCTACTACGACTGCCTATAGTTTGAGCGGGAAAGGTATAATTTTGCTATGCAATCTTACTCATTATATACGGCACTTTTGGCGCGGCCTTTAGAAGGCGTCGCGACAGACAAGGGGTATTTTTGACGCGGCCTTCTAAAGGCATCGCGACAGACAAGGGGCTGACCTCCACAACCCAGATACTGGGTAACACGATACCCCTTTGGTAAGACTGGTTGTCAGACTTTCGCGCTTCTGACGACCCGTAACGTAACGAGTCTCGGTTGTAAAGATGGTCACCCATTTTCAAGTTCCAATACATAATTCTTATTATCATCACGACGTATTTTTCCATTAAAACAAGATCAACCTTTTAAGATAAGCAATGGTGTGTAAAGACTTCGATCAAAAAACATGAGTTGTCTCAAAGAAAATTAAGTTGGAACGCGTATAGAATATAATTATAGCAAAATGGGAATGGGCGAGATTTTTTGTCCAAAGCAACTAGAACTGTCCATTTAAGTTAAACTTTATCTGTAGCTAATGGAATTTTAAGAGCAATTATGGCACAGTAGTAACGGCCGCGACTTACGAGTTGTAGGTCGTAGGGTCGAACCCAGAGCGGACGGCGAGCAATGGGTAGCTCGCCGTCCGATTAGGACCAGGCCCGGATCGATGGCGCGTCGTGTTCCACGCGCGCCTCAAAGAGATGTCAGCACAATTGGCGGGGTCCGCTAGGATCGATGCCTGCCAGGGTTGCGGGTTAGTCCGAAAGGGGTATCGGGACCTTGGCAACAACAGGCAACTGAAGGAACACGGGTGGGTTTTTGTCAGTAAAAGTCTGACACGCCCTTCCGCTCCGCCCAGAGCGGGAGAAGTCATTGGATGATTTCCCAACAACAAAAAAACAAAAAAAAAATGGTCGAACCCAGGCAGGCGCTTCACTTTGTGTAAATTATTTCTTCGCCACTGCTCTCAAAACGGTTAAAGAAAACCATATTGAGGAAACCGGGATGTCCTAGAATCAGAAATTCGAAGACATTTGACATCTATCAACCCGCACTGGGCCCGCGTGGCAGATTACGGCCTGCATCGTCACTTGTTTTTGACCAGTACAGCAATTTCGATGTAACTCGAAGAAGGTTGTCAAAATAATGCTCTAATTTCCGAGCATGTTTGAGAAAAATAACTTAACCTTTCAGTTCAACTTATGTCATGGATAATAACTTTAAACCATAATAATACCAGTCTAAGTTTCTTTACAAGACGCAAAAGCATATAATGCAGACCAACTTCTTACAAGCATTATCATAACTTTGTAATACTTACTGCTTAACTTAGTTATATTCACTTGCACGGCTTGATTTTCCTACCGATCTATGTAGAAATATTATCTCTTGACAATATAGATTAAAAATATTATAACCATAGTAAATCTAGTATACCGGGTGTAAAAGCACCCTTCAAGCCGAAAGTCATTATGATATTTTTTTTTTTTTTTTTTTTTTTAAAAAAACGTTGCCCCACACTAAGAATTTCTTCCTGTATCGTGGGTGCGTTTACAAACATAGAAACTCACATACACTAACACCCAGACCCGGAACAACTACTTGCAGATCATACAAATATTTGTTCCGTGCGGGGATCGAACCCGCGACACGTTGCGCAGTAGTCCATCGCTCAGCCACTGCGCCAACCGTGTCCTTTTTGTACAGGTAACCTTCTGGTTACGGAGATATTGAAGGTCAAAGTTATAAATTTTTTAATGAAATCTAGTTTGAAATGATATACCTTTATGGGGTATGAGGAACAGGGTGTAAAGTTCACTCATCCCCCATAGAAAGGGAAGGATCCTCCAACCCGACGGTTGTTGTGTCTGGCGGGCAACTGCCCAACGATTGATGTCGGGTTCTTGTATTTATGTCCATTGCACGGTAAACTTTAATTGCGCGATGCAGGATTTATGTGACGTCAGAATTTTTGTGTGACGTCACACGATCCCTGTACCGTTGCATGCATTCATAACCACATTTTTTGCGTACGTTAATCCCTAGCATCAGGTGGAATATCAGCTCACTTCAAGCTCACTCGACAGACACTACGACTAGACAGCCTGGTCCCTGCCACCTATCGAAATTTGCAATTCACAATTTTGTATTAGCAATTAGCATTTTTTTTAACATTTGCAATTTTTTTTATCACAGTTTCGTCGGCTGACCTTCTCAGAGAGTACAATTTTTGAATATGAGAAGACCTCTGGAGGAGCTTTAGTCCACATTCTTATCTAAAGAAAAAGCCCGAATGATCATGCTCATCGATGTAAAAATAGTTATTTATGCGCCTGTTATATAATAAGGGGTATTAAAACACGAATAGTATCATATGAGTGTTTTAATACCTAATTATTTACAGTTGCATATAAGACTTTATCTACATCCATGATATGAATATGAATCCTCTATAAAAGTTCTTTGCAATACTAATATCGAACAAAAATGGCGGGTTACGACGCACTAATTCGAATAACCTACAAGTTTTTTTTGTTAAATGACTGTGCTTTTTTAGTGAAACGCGCCTGCATGACAGCGTTCTTTTTTCGAAATGAGTTGCATTATGAAGTTTAGTACAACATTATAACACCTGTTTGGATGATATAATGGTTACTATGACACTGGTTGTTTTAATGTTGGCAATAAGCTAACTGTTTCAGAATTTTTTATAGAAGATTTATAGCATGGGTAGATAAAGGTATACATACCCTTCTTCATGACGAACACGCAGGGATGGTCAAACAGGAAGTCGCGGAAGGAGTTACACTCGGGATCCACGTTCGGCTCTCGACAGAGGCAGGTCGGCTTGAAGAACGGAAAGGCTTGCAGGGTCCTCAGAGCAGCCTGGCATTTCGTCACGGTCACCGTTGAGCAAGCCACTGGAACAAAAAGGAAAATAATTAACAGTCATTGTTTGCTCAAGTGAAAGTTCTGTAAAAGTTACCACAAATTACGACAGTAACACGTATCCTTTATATCCTAGTTTATGATAAAACTGAGGTTTTAGAACAGAAGAAACTGCGAAATCGGGTCGTTTGTTAACTTCCCTGATCAAGCAAATTGAACGTACATGAAATACCTAAAGTATTATAAATAGACATTTGTAATGAACTATCCGGATTGGAATTAATATAAAAAAAATAACTACTTATAACGAAGAATAAATATATCTCGTGGGCGTTGAAATGTACGTTCGTCTATAAATATTATCAGGTCCAATGTCAATAAAAGACAGACAATTATTAAAAAGAAATAAACTACACAACATGTAAGTAGTAGAAAAAACGCCAATAAATGTGAATGACACCATCTAATTACAAGCACAATCGGTAATTAAAAAAGAATATTCAATTCAACATACACCCAACAGATTTATGGCTAACTCCAAGAATACGACCCCTAATTCTAAGGTTAAGGGGCTAACGAAGGGCATAGCCCCGCCCTAACAAGCCACGGAACCCTGGCAAAAACCATGCGAACCATTATCTGTGGAATTAGAAGTTTTTGCGAGATCTGCTCCATTAGGGAGTGGCTGACTGTATTAGATTTTTTTTCTACCTCCTTTATTGAATTCGTCAAGTGAATCTTAGATTCGTGGATAGATTCTGAAGTTAGGTGATAGTGGGATTTTGTATGTAAGTATATAATGTGTAACTATTCATACACAAAAACTATTAAGAGGCCATTGTACTCGTAATTTTGAACAACTTTCACTACGGGATTAACCATGAAATCGCGAAAAAAGAAACAGCTGTTTCGTACATTTATGTTCGCATTGCTCGTCAAAATGGGTGTAAAAATACCCATCACATAGCTGTCAACTACGCATTCTACATCAAATTAAATAACGTGGCACAAAAAGAATTGCTGGGAAACATCGAGATATAAGTACTAACGTACTAGAGAAGACACCGTAAATTCCTACTTTGTCTCGTGTCAACTGCGGCGATCGCGCCGCAGTTTGTCGAAGAAAACGCGTAGTGCCGTGATTTACATGGCGCTTAAGACCTTTTTGCCGAGAATAAATACACTTCCGCAGCAAATCTAGCACTGTGGTAAATTAGGTACGGTTTAGACGAATTGTTATTATTTTAGCGCTGCAGCGAACTAAAGATTCAATACGAAGAATAGGACAATTCAGTTATTTGACGTAGCTTCTCTAGTACGTTAGTACTTATATCTCGATGCTGGGAAACGTCTTTTATTTTTGGTGTGAAAAATCGCTGTTTACGATGGTGCGCAACGTAACGCATGCAAAACGTTGTGTTTATGGGTGCATGCAACGGTTCAGGGTTTGTAGGGGTATTTAAGGTTCAGGGGTATTTAAAATTAAGTTATAAACTTTAAAACTTGCCGTCTTTGAAATTGTTGAAAATTTGACCTACAATATCTCCGTAACCAGATGGTTCCCAGGTATGGTCCAGAAAAAAAAATTGATCACAATGACGGGAATAACAACTGACTTTCGGTTTCTTCAAGCGTCTTTTTACACCCGTTATTGAATTGTGTTATGTATTGGGGTGTGAATGTCAGATAGGCAGTTGTTTTATGTAAAAAAATCAAGTAATAAAAAAATCAAGTAATAAAAACTAAAACCCAACTACGACTTAAAAGGTATAAACAAGACACCACAGACAGACAAATTAAAAATCCGGAGTCACACGTGTTAGGACATAAATCGAACAGATTACGTGTGACTCCGGATTTTTAATTTGTCTGTCTGTGGTGTCTTGTTTATACCTTTTAAGTCGTAGTTGGGTTTTAGTTTTTATTACTTGATTTTTTTTAAATTCTTTTGGGGTTATAATATATATATTTTTGAAATGTGCTCATTAAGCCCTTTCATTTGATATCCAACATGGTACGATTAAACAATTTTTTTTGTTAAGTTCCTCACTTTATGTCCTCTAGAGGGCGCCATTTTTAATTTAATGTGACTTCACATAGCCTATAACCAGCGGACAATCACGACGCTTCTAACGATACCTCATTTGTCAAATTGTGATAAGTGGTTTGGAAGATAGGAGGGAACAGATGAACATACATACATACATACATACATACATACATACATACATACCGGTCAAAATCATAACCCTCCTTTTTTCTTCGCCGTAGTCGGGTAAAAACTAAAACCCAACTACGACTTAAAAGGTATAAACAAGACACCACAGACAGACAAATTATAAAATCAAGTAATAAAAACTAAAACCCAACTACGACTTAAGGTATAAACAAGACACCACAGACAGACAAATTAAAAGTCCGGAGTCAGACGTGTTAGGGCATAAATCGAACAGATTACGTGTGACTCCGGATTTTTAATTTGTCTGTCTGTGGTGTCTTGTAGATACCTTTTAAGTCGTAGTTGGGTTTTAGTTTTTATTACTTGATTTTTTTTAAAATTCTTTTGGGGTTATAATATATATGTTTTTGAAATGTGCTCATTAAGCCCTTTCATTTGATACCCAACATGGTACGATTAAACCATTTTTTTTTTTAAGTTCCTCACTTTATGTCTTCTAGAGGGCGCCAGTTTTAATTTAATGTGACTTCACATAGCCTATAACCAGCGGACAATCACGACGCTTCTAACGATACCTCATTTGTCAAATTGTGATAAGTGGTTTGGAAGATAGGAGGGAACAGATGAACATACATACATACATACATACATACATACCGGTCAAAATCATAACCCTCCTTTTTTCTTCGCCGTAGTCGGGTAAAAATCCGGAGTCACACGTGTTAGGGCATAAATCGAACAGATTACGTGTGACTCCGGATTTTTAATTTGTCTGTCTGTGGTGTCTTGTTTATACCTTTTAAGTCGTAGTTGGGTTTTAGTTTTTATTACTTGATTTTTTTTTAAATTCTTTTGGGGTTATAATATATATATTTTTGAAATGTGCTCATTAAGCCCTTTCATTTGATACCCAACATGGTACGATTAAACCATTTTTTTTTTAATTCCTTTCTTTGTGTCCTCTAGAGGGCGCCATTTTTTAATTTAATGTGACTTCACATAGCCTATAACCAGCGGACAATCACGACGCTTCTAACGATACCTCATTTGTCAAATTGTCATAAGTGGTTTGGAAGATAGGAGGGAACAGACAAAATCATAATCCTCCTTTTTTCTTCGCTGTTGTCGGGTAAAAATACTGATAATCAGCTGCGCCTGGTTCAACTGGAAGCATACTATACTCTATGACTGGAAGTCAACCCCAACATAGCTGGGAAAGGCAGATGATGATATTGTATTGTGTACGTTTTTCAGTATCCATGCGTTCCCATACTATTCAACAGATTGCGATGAAATTTTAATAAGTTGTTGTGCGTACCCCCGTGAAGGCACTGATGTTAAAAAGATGTAGAAATACCAAAATATAATGAAATTAAATGAAATGAAATTGTTTATTTTGTAAATAGGATATTGGAATCACTTTTACACGTTATATTAAAAAGTTGAAAAATAAGCTAGATGAGGTCGGCGTTTCCTATCTGACTACTCTGAGAAGAAAGGCCGAAACAAACTCAGAGGTCACCGTCCCCTTTAAAGTCCAGACATAATCTTGGTCCGGCCATATGAGGACCATGTAGATTAGAGTCTGAAATGGTCTTTTGAGGAAAGAACCACACAGATTTGAGTGGACCTGTCCAGTCAGTGCAAGCATTTGTCAGTAATAGTGGAGCTCAACTCAGAATTTAAGGAGCTCAACGACTCGACGAACAATACCAAAGAAAGGACATTTGGGTAGGTCGCATAAAGTTCTCAAATTGCCAGACCTTCGCTAAAACTAACAGAACGAAAAATAAATATCCACATAGTCCTCACATTCACAATAAAACAATACTTTACAAGTAATCATCATGTCATTTTTTTTTGCCAAATAAAAAGATGAACAAAAAAGTAGAATAGAGAAGTTTTTTTTTTGTGTTTCAGGAACTGTGTCCAAATAAATGTTATTCTTTGTTTCTTAAGAAGAACCCAATTCTATAAAAAAGTTAATAAAATTCTGAGAATTTAATCCATGACAATGGAAATGGCATGTCATGTCCCAGAGACGAGCATTTCGATGTCACGTAAAAAACAGTCATCCATCTTTCTTTTAACTGCATCAACGTTACTACGGACCAATCAATCTCGCATCCATTACGATGGCAGCATAGCTTTCAAAAAGCGTATATAGAACAGAATTAGTTTGTGGAAGCCATGACAACTACTGGTATTGGATAGATGAAAAAGATATCTGTACAGTCGACAAAGGAGTTTGGTATGCAGGCAGACAAATATTAGGAGCATGCAAAAATAGTTAAGTAGTATAAATAAAGAATAAAGAGTGTGATTTTTTAAACATAACCATAACATTTGTCAAAATTTTTAAATTGATAGTATTGGGTCATGTCATGAGTAGAATTTGAGGTCAAAATATTGCCAAATAATTAAACGTCATCAAAGTGTAAAAACGGAAGTCACAATACCGAAATCTGGGTAGATTTCGGTATTGCGATGTCCCTTTTTAAGTAACGCAAAAATAAGTGATAGCAGTGCATAAGTGGTGTATAAGTGGTACCACTTATTTTTGCGTTACCTAAAAGGAAGAAGATATAAAGTTAGAGTTTTGTTGAATAAGAGCTGTTAACAGTTGTTGTAGTTAACACCCGTTAAGGCTCCCGCAGACCGCAGACATTTTCTTTGCTGACTGTACTTTTGTGATTGATTGGAAATATATTCTCGTGGTTTCGTTGCTATCTCTGTTATTTCAGAGTCTAGATAAATTCTAGTTTTCAGTGAAATCGAAGTTTCATTTTAATTTCGTGTGAACTGATACAGGTGTTTCAGATTTAATGGATCCAGTATCTGTAATTAGCTTTATGTATATTGATAATTAAATGGATCAACGTAATTATGGTGTTAGTCCTGCCATAATTTACTTTAGCAATTAATTTCATATTCATTATTTATGTACAACCGTTACCAAACAAAAAATGGTAAAGTAAATCATACAAAACAGAATAGAAAATGTTCCAAAAGTGATCCAAAGTTGGGAAATTCTCTCGATAAAAAACTTTCTACAAAAAAAAAACAACCGTCTTCCAAAAAACCACTAAAAAGTGAAAAATAACTTTAAGTCGGTGTCTTTGCTATTCAATTTTCGTTTTTTGCCACCGACTTCCGAAATTAAAGTTATTTTTCACTTTTTAGTGTTTTTTTGGAAGACGGTTGTTTTTTTTTTGTAGAAAGTTTTTATTTTTCACTTTTTAGTTATAATAGTAAATAATAGTGAAGGAGTAAATTAAGATATCGTCTAGATAGACTAAGTGGGAAAAATACGTAATTATTGATGCTAAGTTGCTAACTCAAAATCTACGAAAGCAAAGTTCATAAAATTTATATGGGACCACACGGGAAGCACTAGCTTTCAAATAGAAAAAGAAAGATCAAAATCGGTTCACCCAGTCGAAAGTTATGAGGTTACATTAAAAAAAAAAATCTGACAAATTGATAGGTAACCTCCTACTTTTTTTAAAGTCGGTTAAAAAAAGGATATATCTATGCACTAACTCGATATTCGAAAAAAGAACAACAGAAATCGAAATCGAAAAACTGCCAGTACCTAACAACAAAAAAAAGATTCACTTCAGTGAGCACACAGTGTCATATCGCATGAAGTAAGGCTGTGTCTACATCAGCGTCATTACCGATGACAAGGGTAGACAGCTCTCAAGGCTCTTTTATCGACGCAAATGCTTAAAAATTTCCCCTAGAATGTTACGTACCTAATTTGCCACTTGGTCTTTTCAAGCCAGTGAGTTATAGCCAGTAATTTTTCATTCTTGCTTCTCGTTTTTCGTCATTTTAACTTCGTTTGCATCGTTGTAGATACTGCTTTAGTGGAAATTTAGGTGACGTTTTTAGAAGTTTGGAACGGGGGATAGATTTTTCGCGATTTGGTTGTCATAGGACGTAGTCAAATATGAATCAGTTTATACACATACAAGCTCGAATGGCGTTATCGGGGGGGAGTTGTTGGTAAACAGTTGTGCTATTGTTTTGTGAAATGTATTAAAAAAACAAGATTGCGGCGTTAGTTCCGACTTTGGCCACGTGCCAAACGATCCTTGTACAACTATAACTATGTGAGTGTAAAGTGTGTTTCAGTTAATTAAGAGTGTCAAACTTGATATGATGTAGTTTCCATGCCGTAATATTGGCTCCACTGTTAAATAAAAAAAAAACGGACCTATTAGGTACCGCCGGTAGCGGCATATTGTATTTGTATTGGTCTTACAACAGTGGCGCCAACATTACGGCACAGGAACTATTTGATGAAACGCACTCCTCGCATGTTGTTTGTCGTTGTAGCTGCCTGAAAGGTCCAGTTACCATTTACAGGTTGAAAATATAATCGGGATTTTATAGAAAAACTGTCTGTCAGAGTTTGGAAAGACTTGCTACTTCATAGGACTGAATAAATGGGGGTGAAATGTTAATAAAAGAGTAATGTCCTCCAGACCGTATTTTCGGCCACGGCGGCCAATCTCAACGGAGACTAGCCTTCGGCGCGGGAGATATTATAGTGCACAAGTGTTTGCGCAGACACAAGTGCACTCTCTCTTCCCTCACTCTCATAGTCCGATGGGACGGCAAAAGAGTACACTTCCGTTTGCCCCCTTTTTTTTTTGAGTGTGGGAAATCATCAAATGTCTTCTCCCGCTCTGGGTGGAGTGAGATGGCGTGTCATACTTTTACTGACTAAAACCCACCCGTATTCCTTCAGTTGCCTATTGCCAAGGGTCCCGGTATCCCTTTCGGACTTTCCCGCAACCCTGGCAGTTTTGTTTACTCCCGCAAATCTACACTAATATTATAAAGAGGAAAGATTTGTATTTTTGTGTGTATGTTTGTAATGAATAAACTCAAAAACTACTGCGCCGATTTCAAAAATTCTTTCACCATTAGTAAGCTACATTCACCCTGAGTAACATAGGCTAAAGATTACACGCGGGCGAAGCCGCTAAGATCATATAAAAAACAAAAAATGGAGTACCTACTAATAAATAATCTTATTATTAACGAACAGTTAAAGCTATTGGTTAGAGGTAATTGGTCCGTTCAGATATTCTCCGGACACGGAGTTTAAACAAGAATAGAATTCAATGTTCGATCCCCTGTAACCACTGCAAATAGTCTACTTTCAATTACTAAAGCACACGAAATGTTTAACTTATATTGGCTTCGATCTGCAGTAAAATGAAATCATTAGTTTAAATAATTGAGGTATGTGATTATTTGAATGCCGGCTGGTCCATTATTTGTCCAACCTGCATTTTTACTAACATCCTAACTAATAATAAAAATGCGAAAGTGAGTTTGTTTGTTTATTTAAGTAGTTTATGAGTTAGCTTCAATAATATGTTTGAATCCACGTCACCTAAGTTGATGGCGTTCACATACAATTTATGTGGGGTATCTACCATAACTAAAAAGTGAAAAGAAAACAAAAAACGAACATCTTCACAGTTGGTAAACATTATTTAAAGTCAAGACAAACAAAATGTTCGTTCGTCCGTTCGTCATTCAAACACAACTCATGGTGAAACGCAAAGGAATAAGTTTCAAGAAAAATGTCGGGTCCACTTTTTATGCCATTTGGATAGTTCCCCTGTGACATTTCTTTTGTACCGCACCGTAGATCAAAGGTTCCGACAAAACTGTGACACATGAGATGCAATGGCTGTAACTAAATGTTTTGATTTATTTAGTTGAGAGAGAATATAGGTATGATGTTGAACAGCTAATGCTTGAAAGTCGACGTGCAATTTAAATAATTTTCTGTAAACTTTACAATGAATTCAAAAGTGTTTTCCGACACTTAAATGCAAACGCAAAGGATGTACCACAGTAAAAATAAAAAGACATCTCAAATTACCGCGTTATTCATCCAAACTAGCTTCCGCCCGCGACTTTTCTTATTCCCCCGACCCACCGCGTCCACAGACGCTATTATTTTTTTCTCGTTTAGTATTTTTCTGAGTTTTCTTCTGTTTACTGTGGTCCTAAGAGTCGTAGCGTAATCTTATATAGCCTATAACCTTCCTCAACCTTGCTCCGAGACTCCTCCGTGTCTCGGAAAGCACGTTAAGCCGTTGGTCCCGGCTGTCATTCGTGGATCTTTGACAGTCGTTGCGGGTCGTTAGAAGCCCGAAAGACTGACAACCAGTCTTAACAAGGGGTATCGTATTACCCAGTTATTGGGTTGTGGAGGTCAGATAGGCAGTCGCTCAATGTAAATTACTGGCATTCAATATAAAAGGACATCACCGTCTCTTGAAATCGATATGTCTCTCCGACTAAATGCTCACGAAAAATTTATAACCGCCAACAATTCACACCTTCTCCAATTCCTTCCAGCTCACATCATTTACCACAATTCTAAGGCTCAAGAACAATGTAAGTAACTGTCATGGTGTTACAAAGGCATCCATTGTTCAAGCTATGGTGAGCAATTAGCTGTGATTAATGAGATCAGCTTTATAGCTTCATGGGGTTTCGTTCTAATGATTGTGTTTTGTTCTGAGCTGATAACTTTAGCTTGCTTGCTTGATTGAGTTTTTGTTTTCTGCTGATGCTCTAGCTTTTGATTCTTACCTGGGAATTGGATACTGGGCGTCATTAGCTCAATATATTTTTATCTGTATATATTTATCACATCATGTTACAGTAGTATGACGATAATTGTTGAAGATATCGGAAAAAGTCATGCCGACTGGGAGATTTACTGGTGTGCGCCGCGTATACATAAAATTAATGTTCTACGGGCTTGTACATCTTAAAACGTTCAATAAAAAGTCCGCGATATCATAATGTCAGTAACAATTTATTCTTTTTCAAAATTTGTTATAAAAATTCTTTGTTATTTTCGAAGCTATTTTACCCGGTATTATATTAATTCATATCCAATAAAAATATTATTATGTTATTTAAACTGGATATTTAATTTAGATTAAAATATGCCTTGACATAGTATTGTTTAAATGAATACTTTAAAAAACATCAGATTCAAAATTACGCAGAGCAAAACAACCGACTTCAAAAAAAACACAAAAAAAGTGAAAAATAACTTTAATTTCGGAAGTCGGTGTCTTTGCTTTTTAATTTTCGTTTTTTGCCACCGACTTCCGAAATTAAAGTTATTTTTCACTTTTTTTTAGTGTTTTTTTTGAAGTCGGTTGTTTTTTTTTGTAAAAAGTTTTTATTTTTCACTTTTTAGTGATGGTACCTACCCCACACAAGTTACTACCTGCTATGTAAATAACAGTGAAGGAGTCTAATAATTATATCGTCTACATAGACTGTGGGAAAAATACGTAATATTGAAGCTAGCTCAAAAACTACGCAAGCAAACTTAATAAAATTTATATGGGACCATCTCGGGAGTATACCCTTTCGAACTAAACAAGATTTTTTAAAATCGGTTCACAAACGGCGGAGTAATCGGTGAACATACATAAAAAAAAAAACAAAAAGACAATCGTCCGAACGTAGTACCTCCTCCTTTTTTGAAGTCGGTAAAAATAATTATTGTTGACGGCGGCGAGGGGCTAGGACAATCCTCAATGACCTTTACCTCGGCTATTAGGTATGCGATCAACACTTCGCTTCATTTTTACCGGTAGTAGGTACGTTCCCGTGGGATTCTTTCCGACATCTACACAGGCAAAGCCGCGGGCAAAAGCTAGTAATAAAATATCCCCATTTAAAACGCTACATTATTATGTAATCAGAAATCTGATAAATTATTCGTTGCCAGAAATATTCCGTTGGAAGTAGCTTCAGTAAATACTACATCAATTATTTCTATCGTGCGAGTGCTTCTCAGGTAAACTACGTAGTAAATAATGATTGTTATGTTATTAAATCAGGCATAATGTAAATAAACGATCATGATAAAATAATGGAGACTGTTTAGGAGCTGTTAATTAGGCGGCTAAACTAAAATCAGCCAAGTGCGAGTCTAACTCGCACACGAAAGGTTCCGTACCGTATTAAGATCTAGCAAAAAAATGCCGAGAAAAACACGTTTGTTGTATACTTGAATTATTAAGTGTAAATAATTATTTTTCTAAAATAAAAGTAACCTAAGTTACTCTTTATAACATCAGCTATCTGCCAGTGAAAATCCCGTCAAAATCGGTCCAGCCGTTTCGGAGATTAGCGGGAAAAAACAGAGAGACAGAAAAAAAAAACTTTTATGTACTGTATATACTTTCATAAGCATTCAGTAAAATGCTGTTATTCTGACATTACAAACATGAACTTCAATTTTATTTATTTGTAAGTAGATTATGTATATATCGATAGAAATAAAGATTATTTCGTCTGTCTCGCAGTAGTGGAGGAGCTCGTGGCTAAGTAATAACAGCCGCACGAGTCGATCCGTCAGGTTAAGCTACGTTTGCCGAGGTTGATCCGTGGATAGGTGACCATCAGATTCCTCTGTGCCTCGGAAAGCACGATAAGCCGTCTTTGACAGTCTTTACGGGTCGTCAGAAGCCCGAAAGTCTGACAGCCAGTCTTACCAAGGGGTAAGTAAGTACCAATTGTATTACCCAGTTACTGGATTGTGGAGGTCAGATAGGCAATCGCTCCGTGAAAAATACTGGTTGATTTCTCGCAGTAAAATACTACCCCCTTAGAACTTATCTACTAAGAATCCATTGGTAAACAATGAACAATAAAATACATTAGAAGAAATCTCTCACTGTCTCGTACCAATCTCTAACATTAAAATCGCTATTTATCTTTGCATTTCAAGTAATAAATATCTCTAATTACGATATCCCTCATCGAAAAGGGGTGAGATGTAATTATTTATTTATTTAAACTTTTCGCACAAAAAAAAGGTACAAAGGCGGACTTAATGCCTGAGGCATTCTCTACCAGTCAACCAAGGGTGGTGAAGAGATTAGATTAATTAACATTAGGAAGAATTTATTAGGTAAGTATGTAGATAATCGAACCTCTAATTTTAATTTGTGCGTTACTAAAAGTATTATTGACCCTCTAAAACAATAATTGCGCCTCCTTTTGTGAACCACAAGTAATTTTTATTTTGGGGTCATTAAAATACTAAATAGTCAAGTAACTGCGACCAACTTGGATGTAGGTGGTCACAGTTCTAACCTAACCCATTTGGATGGAATGGCCTAGCTTGTTACTGCGGCCAATTCAGCTCGCGCGTGGTTGGTCACAGTTCCAACCTAACCTAACCCGCTTAGTCGGGGTATCCTAGCTAGTTGTTAATAATGATGAGTTTAATGACCCCTTCCCCCTTCATTCTGTATAAAATGAAAGGATGTCTCTAGCGCTCGTCGTGTTCTGGTTTGCAACAGGTCAATCGTCATCCTGAGGATGCCTCGTTGAGAGGTGAAACACTTGTCGATTTCTTATAGGGTTTTTTATGACTCTTGAAGAATAGTTAAGCAGAATAGGTTACTAAATATATCTGCTTCTATTGTATTTTTTTTTAATTTCCGCTAAGTCACGCCTGAGTCTATTAACTATCTACGTTGATGAACGATGATGAAAGTATTGACTGTATCCTCTGCCCATCCCATAAATATAACTAGCCCAGGTTAATTTTATTAAAATAATTACTTTAAAATTACATTTGTTTGTTATTTGAGTAGTAGTGGACACTCGAGGACACTCCAGTGAGCTCTCATTAATTTGCACATAAATTAATTATGAATTGTGCGAAACTGTTGGTTTTTAATCAAAATAACGTAGTAGGTACTGCTGAGTTGTTTGAAATCTACTGGATTAGGTACTCATATATTTGATTGTGTTTGATTACGTGTGACTGAGTGTTAATTTGACTCTAATCTTATAGAATTAGACAGTAGTTTGATTTGATTTAGAACTCTAAAAGTATTTTAGTACGACACAATTTAGATTGTATTTCTGCTGGGACGTAGTATGGAACAACATTTCTTTCAAAAAACATCTGTATTTGTACCCTAAGTTCACAAAATTAATAAATGAATTGAATTGAATTGAAAAATCATACAATTTATATTTTTTTAACAAATAGAACCATCAAATAGATTAACTGAATAGCTGTGTGAGCATCTAATTCCCGTATGTTAGCATTAAACAATCAGTTAGCTGAAACGTATCCTCGGTCACACACGGTTTGCTATTGTCAGTATAATTAAATTCGGTTTAGATTAATTTAACTGCCATTGGCAACCGATATGTGCTGTTATAACAATGTAATGGCGAGTCTGGATGTGTTTACAGCGCGTCCAACTTATCGGTGGATGCGGCATAACACAGAACTAAAACTTAATGTACCGATTTGTCATGCTGTTGAATTTTTCCTTGACAAGCAGCGCCACTGTGAACTGCACACTTAAACTGGTCATGCTGTAGAATCAATATGTGGCATATCATTTTTCAAATATTGATTTCCTTTTCATTAAAGCACGTTTAGTTAGTCGTGGTTGTCATTCGTAAATCTTTGACCGTCGTAACGGGTAGTCAGAAGCTCAGAAGTCTGACAACCAGTCTTACCAAGGGGTATCTTATTACTAGTAAGGGTTGTGGAGGTCAGATAGGTAGTCGCTCCATTTACAATACTGGTATTCAGCTGCATCCGGTTAGACTGGAAACCGACCTCAACATAGTTGGGAAAAGACTAGACACATTGATTGATTTTTAATGGGTTTTTTGGGTTCATATGACTCGATATGTTCCCATAAACCATCAACTGTGAGGTTAAGTTACAGTCGCCAAGGTCAGTCTGTAGATGGTCAAGATCATTCGTAACAGATTATGTCCTTTCCGTTCTCCAGAGAGTACTTTACGTCTTGTTATAATTGTAAATATAAATATCATCTGTAATATTAGTTGTAGAAAGCCGGGAGCTCTGACAGTCAGTCCAAGCGATATCCTAATCAGCGTCCCCCAAGGGTGAAGGCAGCATAAATTTTGCAGTCACACTAAGCTAACTACTGATATTTAGGTTCGTTTGACTAGACTAGACTGACTAGAAGCCGAACTCAACCACAGAATAGTACAGTCAAAGTGAAAGTCAAATCAAGTACAGAAGGCGCACTCCACATTTTAGGTATCAAGCTACAAGTACGCGGTGGGCTCGTCTTGTCAGGCCAATTCAGTGAGCGTTATACATAGTCAGAAGATATAACAGTTACGCGATAGAAAGCGAGGCAACTTCTATGTGAATATAACTGTAGGTAATTAGCGCTGTGCGACCTGAATTGTACTGTTATTGTGTTGTAACAAGAGTCGCTTTTTATTTAAATGATTTTGTGGAGTGAACTATCTTTTCTAATCTGTGCCTCAACCCAGCTCAGAAAACTTGAGCCAATAATTTATAACGTTTTTCACATAAAACGTTACATTAAACCTATTTCAAAACGCGTCACTGTACGAGTTTCAAAACAAATCGACAAAAGATCGATTCACAGAAAAATAATTCATGTAATTCACACAAGTATAAAGGTATATAAGGCGTATCCGCGTCACGAGGACGCACAATAAACCCGCCGGTGATGAGGGACGACCTTTGACACGAAGCCGTTTTGTCAGCTTAATGCGTTTAAAATTCACGCGGCACTTTTATCCGAAAATCCGATAAAGTATCCGAAAGTCCGAAACAATACTGTGTGTCGCCAGCTTAAAGAATTCGTCTTAATTATTTAGGGCGACTTATCACTGTCAGCTCCAAATTGGAGAACCGATATTTCGGGATTTGTTTGGAATTGATAAATTACTTGATTTGAGTTTGAATTTTCTAGATTGTTTTCGTTTGTGAGAATGTATTGGTTTATTTATATTGATAGTGATTTAAATATAGTCTGACTAATCTGTCATTCTGTCGAAAGTAATAAAATAAAATATAATATATATATTTCTATACTTATCTCTTTCTTTTTCGTGTGTTTAGTGACTAACTTGGTGTCAGAGTTGTTATGCCACCCATGGGACTTGGCTTCACATGCCGTCGGGAAATATTTCGCAGGGATGCCCGTTTATTTGTATGCAGTAGGTTATGGAAAAGTACATTAACTTTACTGCATAAAATTCAAAATGTGTCAATTGCCTACTACGCATTTCCGGAGTTGCCGATTCGCCCACTCACAAATAAATGAACTTGGCGAAAAGCAAACCGCTTCATGAAAAAATAATTATTATTTAAAAGCGTCGATTCGAGTATATTCGTGCGAATCGACCATGCAATGTACCCTATTTTACACAATACCGTTATTTTTTGAGGAGCTCGTGGCTACGTAATGACAGCCACACGGGACAATTCATCAGGTTAAGCTACGCTTCCCGGGGTTGGTCCGTGGATCGATGACCATCTTTATATACCGAGATGGTTCCAGTAGTAATTTGTAGACCTTTAACAGTCATTACGGGTCGTCAGAAGCCCGAAAGTCTGACAACCAGTCTTACCAAGGGGTATCGTATTATCCAGTTACTGGGTTGTGGAGGACAGATAGGCAGTCGCTCCATGTAAAATACTGGTATTCAGCTGCATCCGGTTAGACTGGAAGCCGACCCCAACATAGTTGGGAAAAGCCTAGGCAGATGACCGTTTTTTTTAAGGAGACAATGCAATGGAAATACCCGACGCGACGATTAAGTATCCTGTTTCGGTAACTTGTAACATAGGTACTACATTGCGGTGTAGACTTCGAAAAAAACTAAAAACCATGCTGTAAAATGTGAATACTTACTCCCGTCCCGAACAGGCTAGTTTTTACCCGCGGTTTCAGTGGCAGCGCTAGGATTCTCCATGACATTAAATATATGTGTAGGTTTCGCCACAATTTGTCGAAAATTCGAGACGTTAGAAAATAAAATATAAGTAAAAATCTTTTTAAAAACAAGCTTTTAATGAACTAAAAAGGGGTTTCCCTCGACCACCTTCCGGCTCCATCATCAGACCCTGAACACTACCTAGTGTCAAAGCACTTGTTAAAACATATTATAGATAATGAGTCCAAACACGATGGTGCTATCTTGTTTGATTGAGGAGTTCCTATGGTCAACTTCCAGCTCCATCATCAGACCAGGTCCATGGTATAATTTTTTCAAAATGTCTCGGTAGTTATATAAGTATGCCAAGTTTTAGCTCGATAAGATGCCAGGAAGTGCTTGAAAAATGAATGAAACACATACGAACAGAGCAAGCTAATATAAAGCTTGTAAAAAACGATTTATAAAATGCACTTCTACATACTTAGATGCAAGGTCAGGACCAGGTTTTCTATCCAAACTACTAAAACTGCTTCTGAAAGATTTCAATTTCAACTCATAATAATGGCTTCTGTGGAAGAGATACCAGAATTTTACAAATATTACGAAAGTAATATAGACTATTAATCTCTAAAAAGATTGTTCATTGAATGTTTTTAAAATGAATCTATTGTTTAATCTCATGTCGAGTGATTTTGTTGAATCAATCAATCATCAATAGCAGCAATTACATGAGTTTGACAGCTCTTTTGTTAATTTTTGTAAACGGGTGCTGACACTTCTAGTGAGGGTTGTGCGTACACCTCTGCTGATCCCCTAGGTGATGTATATAGCGTGAGGATACCTTATTCATGGCACTCTTTTGTTAAGATACCCATTGTGTCTCTAGCATTGAAATCAAGGTTGTTTCCGGGATATTGTTGGAGCTGCCAACAATTAAAATGGGTCTTTCAAGGAGTACAATTATATTTATACTAGCTTCCGCCCGCGGCTTCGCCCGCGTGGTATGTCGATAAAAGTAGCCTATGTCCTTTCTCAGGCTCTAGACTATCTGTATACCAAATTTCATTTAAATCGGTTCAGTAGTTTTGGTGTGAAAGCGCGACAGACAGTCAGACAGAGTTACTTTCGCATTTATAATATTAGAAAGGATTAATTTTCTCGGAAAAAAACTAGTGGAAAGCTATATGAAATCTTAGACCATTTTATCTGTTTATAGGTCTCTAGAATTTCTTGTCTGAATTGATCCAGAAATGATCTACTGATTAACTGCCTCTCTGGTCTGTTGGTCGCAACAGCTACTGCTAAGCATGAGGTTCTGGGTTCCATTCCAGGTTCGGAAAAAGTGTTATTGGGTTTTTATATCTGGAATTTCTCAGTAGCATCCCGGAGTTTGGATATGTGCCCGATGATGGCAACAGGCTCGGCCCCTATTACATGGGAATAACTGGTGAAATATGGGTGTACATAGGTACACTTCTGCCCAACCCTTCGGGGAAACAATGCGTGATGTTATGTAGGTACATATTATATAGGTACTTCTATACATCGCGACTACTAAGCGTGGGGTTTTGGGTTCGACCTAGTGCTCTCTGTTCTGGCAAAGTTTTATCTCATAGGTATTTTCATCAAGAATTTCTCAGTTGCAGCCCAGATACTGGATTTGTGCTTGCTTAGTGGCAGTTGTTATACTATGCCCTTCTAAAGAAAAAAGAAAGAAAGAAAGAAAAATTGTTTAATCTGCACAAACAAAACGCACACGCACAACAGAAAAAGACAAAATAAGAAATAGTACAAAAGTAGCCAAAAGCTTCGTAGCCTCGAACAAGCATGATTTTATGTCATATTAATCTTGACTTTACATGAACCCAATAAATAATGATACTAAACACTCAGACCAAATAAAAAACCGAGACAGAGCGCTGCGAACAATACAGCGAAGCATGCCAAAACTACACCTCCGCTCTGTGCGTACACGCTCACAAGCACACATTTACAACCATTTATAATGAAACTACACTCGCGGAGCTCGTGGCTAAGTAATAACAGCCGCACGGTTCGATCCCTCAGGTTAAGCTACGCTTGCCGTGGTTGGTCCGTGGATGTGTGACCATCTTTACGTACCGAGACTCCTCCGTGCCTCGGAAAGCACGTTAAGCCGTTGGTCCCGGCTGTCATTTCTAGATCTTTGACAGTCTTTACTGGTCGTCAGAAGCCCGAAAGTCTGACAATCAGTCTTGCCTAGGGGTATCGTATTACCTAGTTACTGGGTTGTGGAGGTCAGATAGGCAGTCGCTCCATGTAAAATACTGGTATTCAGCTGCATCCGGTTAGACTGGAAGCCGACCCCAACATAGTTGGGAAAAGGCTAGGCAGATTGATTGATTGATAATAAAACTACACCTCACTAAGTGCACACATGTTTACGAAACCGGCCTGACGTCACTGTTGACAGTACTCTGTCTTGTTTTTTTTTTGGTCTGAGACTAAACGATCCCTCTTTCATCCCTATAACATAGCTACCGACACAAAAATCCATACATAAAAGGAGGTAGAATTTAAATACGTATTGTTGTAACCACCCCCCCCTTTTCTCCCCACATTCAGTAAAGTAAAACTAACGCAACTACCCGTGACCACAGAATACTACAGAAGGTTGGTTCCATGCAACTTCAAAGACGCTTTAAGTTCAGCGAGTGCAAGCGCCCTCGTGACCATTCATTTGTATTGTCTGTTCCAAAACAATTTGATGAAAATGTAAACAAATGGGTCAGAAAATTACAGCGGGCTTTTAAAAAACTACAGGGGTCTTAAAACGGTCACTTTAGCAGAATTATAATCATTATGAATTATCGTAAAATGTCACAAACTGACAAGTTACTATTATGCGTGGAATTCATAATTATTACGAAATAATTCATCTGTCTGACAGTTTTCTATGGAGATTCGTAAAATGGTTCATAAATTATGAATTGCTTTTATTTCAAATTAGAGGAATTGCTAATGACAGCTGGGATTCAGGAAATGAACTGATTTTAGAGGAATTGCTAATGTGGCCGGTTTAGGCCGCCAGGTATATGGAATTGTGGATGGCAATGCCGCTTACAAATTGAATGATTTTATTTGCTTAATTGAACACTCAAACCCTAAATCCTAATTTTAAATCACCTAAAGATGTTTTTCGTTGTTTTCGTCAAAGATTTTTCATTTACAATTTAATAACGTTGTTCAAACAATTTATTGTTGAAAACTGTTGTAAGGTTTAAAGTTTTTACCTTCGAAATACAAAGTGAATGTGTTACCAATTCTCTTTAGTGACTGATCTACTGCCCGATAATTGATGTCGGGACGTTGTATATGTATATTCTAGTCGCGCGGTAAACTCTGCTGCGCGATGCAGGATTTTACGTGACGTCATGCTCATTGTATGGAGCTCATCTTCTGCACTGTTTTGTGCCGTGGCTCTATTCCCTGTAGTATGTTTAATTAATATGTTCCACTGGCTTATTTAAGTTTCTAATTAATTCTAGGTTTTGCCTTTTTGGAGAGAGAGCTATTCTCATGTTGTATTTTGTATTAAAACTAGTGGTAGCTCGCAGGTTTGCTTACAGAAATTGTTTCTCGTGGTTTAATGTTACTTACCTAATGGGAAATCTATTACGCGACTGAGCTCGGACAATATTTTGGCTAAATTATATTAAAATTAGATCAATCAATCTGCCTAGCCTTTTCCCACCTATGTTGGGGTCGGCTTCCAATCTTACTGGATGCAGCTGAATACCAGTATTTTACATGGAGCGACTGCCTATCTGACCTCCACAATCCAGTAACTAAAGACTGGTTGTCAGACTTTCGGGCTTCTGACGATCCGAAACGACTGCCAAAGATCCACGAATGACAGCCGGGACCAACGGTTTAACGTGCTTTCCGAGGCACGGAGGAGTCTCGATGTGTAAAGACAACTTCTTACTGGACTTGGTAAGACATTAAAATTTGATCTCAGAAACTTAAATGAACTGAGTCAGGCCTAGACAAATGACAATCGCTTCGAAAGCGTTTCGTATTTCTACAACGACTTTCAACAGGATTGACATAAGCTTTTCGATAGCTTACGTCATTTTTGTCTTTTCCATCATCGTTATCGCTGATAAAATGTCACTTTGTCTAGGGACTCTGAATTCGATATAATTTTCTCTTGTTCACGCATTGAATTTGGTCTAAGTTCTTTTTCCGTAATACTGGATGAAAATACTTAATGTACATACTCATTTTAACACTAGCTGCGGCATAATAATTGACTACCGACCTATACTAAGAAATGCTGATACTAGTTTATTATGTATCCGTCCGTCTGTCTGTCTGTCAGCGGGCTGTATCTCATGAACCGTAATAGGTAGACAACATTTTATTTTACAGATTGTGTATTTCAATTGCCTCTATAAAAAATAAAAAAATTGATAAAAAAATACGAAAAACGTGTTTTTTTCGTTTTTTTTGCTCGATCTTAATACGGAACCCTTTGTGTGCGTGAATGATAGCGGCTTAACGTGTTTTTTTTTGCCGAGGCACAGAGTAATCTCGATTAAAATAGATGGTCACCCATCCACAGACCGACCTCGGCAAGAGTTGCTTAACCTTGTACCTCGACCTATACGGCTGTTATTATTTATCCACGAGCCTCTCTCACAGCCAACCATCAACCCATAAAATCAATACCCACGTTAATCCTGGCAGGAAAAACTTTGATCCTAAAACAGGACAATCAGCACAAACTCCCGGGACCCTTGAAAGCCATGGATAAATCTGACCCGAGCACCCTTGAACCATAGAGCCCTCTTCAACCTCTGGAGAACTCCTCATGTTATTTAAGTACAAGATTTTAGCCAGATTCGATGTGCGGATATGACGTGGTTTTTGGGTTCCGTAAAGATGTTTGCTACTACGGAACCCAAATCTAACACGCCCTTGACCAGTTTTTGTTATGTTTTAATGAATTTAGGTTGTAACGTAAATTGTTTTGTGAAAGCGTTTTTCCTTAAGTTGTGTTTATAGAAATAACTTCTATAATTTAAGTTTTTATTATATTAGACTTGAATATATTACTCAAGAATTATTACGTTTATAAGCAAACAAACTCTTCAGCTTTATTATATTAGTATACAGTATAGATTAATCATCATTATATGCACATGCACCTCGTCTAGTGTCTTAAATATTATTGACGCATAAAAGTGTTTGTATAAACCTACTTACAGAATAAAACCCCTATGAATTGAGTCGAAAAAAAAAATTTTACGCTCGTATGCGCCTGTCTACGTGTATAGCGCGAGACTACGTGCGTAGCGCGTGTCTACCGTGTGTAGCGCGAGTCTACGTGTATAGCGCGAGTCTACGTGCGTAGCGCGTGTCTACCGTGTGTAGCGCGAGTCTACGTGTATAGCGCGAGTCTACGTGCGTAGCGCGTGTCTACCGTGTGTAGCGCGAGTCTACGTGTATAGCGTGAGTCTACGTACGTAACGCGTGTCTACCGTGTGTAGCGCGAGTCTACGTGTATACCGCGAGTCTACGTGCGTAGCGCGTGTCTACGTGTGTAGCGTGACTCTACGTGTATAGCGCGAGTCTACGTGCGTAGCGCGTGTCTACCGTGTGTAGCGCGAGTCTACGTGTATAGCGCGAGTCTACGTGCGTAGCGCGTGTCTACCGTGTGTAGCGCGAGTCTACGTGTATAGCGCGTGTCTACGTGTGTAGCGCGAGTCTACGTGTATAGCGCGAGTGTACATGCGTAGAGCGTGTCTACCGTGTGTAGTGCGAGTCTACATGCGTAGCGCGTGTCTACTGTGTGTAGTGCGAGTCTACGTGTATAGCGCGAGTCTACGTGCGTAGCGCGTGTCTACGTGTATAGCGCGAGTCTACGTGCGTAGCGCGTGTCTACCGTGTGTAGCGCGAGTCTACTTGTGTAGCGCGAGTCTATGTGTGTAGCAGCGTCTTGCTACGCTCAGCTCCACGTGTTGTTACAACTTTGCAGCACGAAAACACACTATCTTACGAGTTTCAAAAATGGCCTACGCTCTAAATGCGCATTAAAATAACACCAAAATGATATAACTTAACTTAAGAAAAACTTGACTTGAACATAAAACAGAATAATCGAACTAAAATGAAACTTTCCAAATATGATTCCCCACGGCATATTTCCGATGGATACGGTGTTAAATCTACTTACACGTTTAATTATGTAGAAGTTATGCAGAGAATCGATAGTCGAGTAAAGGAAAGTGAAGTGCTTATCGCGCCAGTGACCTGCTTCCATTGTCTGGCGAGCGATCACACCCCATACGTATTGTATGTACAGATATCTCGTGGGGGAGCCATGATTTTGTGGGGATATTTGAGGTGAGTGATTTAAAAACAAATTAGATATAGATATATATATTTAGTAAGTATCTGCAGTATTCTGCTTAACTAAACTACTACTGCTTAGGTTACTAAAATTTAACTACGTCTATTGTATTTTATAATGGACGAGCTTCCAGCCGCGGCTTCGCCCACGCTATATGTCGATTTCGTGATTGGAAAGCAGTTTGATTTTTATGAGAGAGCCTAATTAGACTCTCTCATTAAATCATAAAACCGACCTCTCAAAAAGAACACCAACAACCGTTTTGACAACCTTTTCTTCAGGCCATTTTTGACAGGAAATATCCCACTTTACACGAACTTGGGGTCACCCTAACTACCCTCAATATCGGCCGTCTATTGTACCCCTACCTTTGTTACCAAGTGGTAGGTTATTAATATATTTTTTGACGTATTGTCCCTGGGCAAACCCAGCTGAGTATTTTTGGGTGAAGCATAAATCATTGTTAAGATTCCAGTGACCGATATTAAGGGTTGCCTGGAAATTGGATTACCTATGAATTATTATTGTTGTTATTACTGTCAGCTCCGCTGGGCTAAGATTGAGCTAGACTTCTTTTTTTTTTTGAGGTTGGGAAATCATCAAATGGGTTCTCCTGCTCTGGGCGGAGCGGGAGGGCGTGTCAGACTTTTACTGACTAAAACCTACCCGTGATCCTTCAGTTGCCTGTTGCCAAGGTCCCGAAGATTGAGCTAGACTTAGATTTCATTTTGAGTATTTCTCAAACAAAAAGAAACTTAGTCATCGAAGTACTCGTCCGCATCACTGTCATCCGGAAACGTGCCCAGAAGACTGGCAGCATTGCCAAGTGGAATGGCAATGCTAATTCTTTGGTCAAAGAACGATCCAGTTTGGTCACCTGACTTCTATGTATAACATCATCTATATATATTCTCTATTTTATTAAATTTTTATCACTGTCTGCAATTAAAATATCCCCATTATCATTATCAAGTTTAAATATTCAGTTCAGATTTGTGATGGGTTAAAAACAGGCCATCTCGACCTTCAGGGAGCAAACAAAACCTTTTTATTGAAATAATTTATTACCATAGACTTGGAAACGAAAGTTGTATTACGTCTACCTATTACGTAAAAGTTTAATAGGACTGTTGGAAGTCAAGTCTGAGTGAAAGATGAGCTGGGTCATTTCTTGCTTAGCTTCAGTTGTGTTTATATTGCGATTGCATGCCATGTAATCTATCTTCTATCTATATTATATATATATATATAAAAGAAAGTCGTGTTTGATACAACACTTATAACTCGAGAACTGCTGGACCGATTTTGATGATCTTTGATTTGTTGGATTTGTCTTCGCCCAGAATAGCAGAATAACTATAACAAAAATGAAAAAAAAAATATGAAGAAAAATCGTTTTCTCATACATTCTGTATAGAATGGGTTTTTTGATAATATCTCGGTAGATAGGTAGGTAGGTGTAGGTAGGGTAGGTAGGTAGGTAGGTAGGGTAGGGTAGGGTAGGTAGGTAGGTAGGTAGGGTAGGTAGGTAGGGAAGGGTAGGTAGGTAGGTAGGTAGGATAGGTAGATAGGTAGGTAGGTAGGTAGGGTAGGGTAGGTAGGTAGGTAGGTAGGGTAGGGTAGGGTAGGTAGGTAGGGTAGGGTAGGTAGGTATGGTAGGTAGGGTAAGTAGGTAGGGTAGGTAGGTAGGGTAGGTAGGTAGGGTAGGTAGGTAGGGTAGGTAGGTAGGGTAGGTAGGTAGGGTAGGTAGGTAGGTAGGTAGGGTAGGGTAGGTAGGTAGGGTAGGTAGGTAGGTAGGGTAGGTGCGCCGTAGATATGTACTTGCTACCCGTGCGAAGCCGGGGCGAGCAGCTAGTTTTAATACATATTTGCACGACAAAATAATTGAATATAGTGAAACCTATCTGCTGATTATACCTAATAGTTACTTATAGAATGTATCACAAAAGTGAGGTCTTTAATGGTGTAGTACAGACCATCAAATTGAACAAATTTCTCCATGGAGTCGGCTTCCAGTCTAACCGGATGCAGCTGAATACTAGTATTTTACATGGAGCGACTGCCTATCTGACCTCCACAATCCTGTATCTGGGTAATATGACATCCCTTGGTAAGACTGGTTGTCAGACTTTCGGGCTTCTGACGACCCGTAACTACTGTCAAAGATCTGACTTAACCTCATGGATCGACCCGTGCGGCTGTTATTACTTAGCCATGAGCTCGTCCTGTATTTCATATCTCTATTCATACTTATCTATATACATAAAAATGAATCCCTATTTCCCTTGGTCACGCCATCACGCTAAAACGGCTTAACGGATTTGGATGAAATTTGGCACATGGGTTGACCCTGACCTGGAGAAGGACATAGGCTACGTTTCATCCTGGTCCGCAGACGAAGTCGCGGGCAACAGCTAGTATTTAATAAATATCTGGAAAGGATATAAAAGAACAAGTTCAATCTAGTGTAAAGGAATTTCGAACCTACAAAAAAAAATGTCCTGCATAGGAATCTTTAGCTTTAACGTTAACTCCTCTGGCCTGCCAGGGTTGCGGGTTAGTCCGAAAGGGATACCGGGACCTTGGCAACAGGCAACTGAAGGAACACGGGTGGGTTTTAGTCAGTAAAAGTCTGACACGCCCTTCCGCTCCACCCAGAGCGGGAGAAGTCAGTCAGAGTGGATGATCCTCCTCTGACGTAACGCAGCAAAAATGACGTACGACGTACTACTCCAACGCATCTGACAGCACTTCTGGGTGGTCTCGAAACCCGATACCACTTGAGATTATAATGACGATAATTCTTAAACTTTTTATCGTAGGTACCGTCATTCTCATTCCTCGTTCATCTCACCACAAAGCCTCATCTCTACAGACGTCACAAAGTCAAAGCTATTAAAGAAACATATCTAAACTGTGGAGAAGCTTTTAAATTGTAATCGTATGTAGTTTAGAAGTTTCGTAGATTACTTGTAAGTTAAGAAAAAGTTGTGAGTACTCTGACAAGATAAAACGAACAAATTATAATATGTTTGAATGAATTTGTTTTGTGAGCAGTCTGTGGTAAGACTTTGACCTTGTACTGGCCTAGAATAGTCATCATAATCAGCCTATAATGTTCCCACTGCTGGGACACAGGCCTCCTCTCAGTGAGAAGTATTGGGCCGCAATCCAGCACACGGGCCCAGTGCGGGTTGGTGGATGTCACATGTCTTCGAATTTTTGGTTCTAGGACATGCCGGTTTCCTCACGATGGTTTCCTATAGTGAAGGACAAAATCCTATTAAAGTTCTACCGATGGCTATATTTTATTCATTGAAGAGAAATTACTTTGGTTTTCATTGTTGACTAGTACTCATATTCGATGATAATACTACTGGACTTTTGTACAAATACTAAAGGAAAATTACATAGAATAGGTAATGTATTATGTCCTCCTAGTAGAATGAATTAATGATAAGGGAAAATCGTTTTGTTGACATATGTTTTTTGTCTTTTGATTTATGTTTTGTAAAGTAGGTACTCGTAAGTATACAGGTAGGTAAGCACATACAAAAACTTGTACGCCTTCTCCTCACAGGGGTAGGTAGAGACTACAGAACGCACTTGCTGCGATCCTTAAATGCTTACTCCTTCGTTTACGTTCATACATCAGAGGGGCAATTCCTGTCATTTTTAAAAACCTTCGCATTCGCATCTCATTCGCAATCTGTCAATCAAAATCAATCAAAAGTACAATCAATTTATCAAAATTTTTGACAAGTTTGACAGATTGCGACTTGAATGTGACTGTTTTTTAGGTACGAGAATTAGCCTTCTGGTCATCACACAGTACTTCTGTATAGTCTGTTTTTTAATCTCATAATTATACTAATTTGACATTTCAAGTGATTGTTGTTTATTTTTTCAATTTGGAGTTTGACATTTGCACCTGTCAAATTAGTCTACGAGATAAAAAAAACCGGCCAAGTGTGAGTCGGAATCGCGCACGAAGGGTTCCGTACCATTATCTATAAAAACGGCAAAAAATCATGTCTGTTGTATGGGAGCCCTTAAATATTTGTTTTATTTTAATTTAATTATTTATTTTTAAAGTGAATATATAACTAAATACTCTGTGAATATTTCAACCGTCTAACTTTTGCCGTTATCAATATCGAGCAAAAACAAGCAAAAAAATCACGTTTGTTGTATGGGAGCCCCCTTAAATATTTATTATATTCTGTTTTTTAGTATTTGTTGTTATAGCGGCAACAGAAATACATCATCGGTGAAAATTTCAACTGTCTAACTATCACGGTTCATGAGATACAGCCTGGTGACAGACGGACGGACAGACAGACAGACAGCGGAGCCTTAGTAATAGGGTCCCGTTTAATACCCTTTGGGTACGGAACCCTAAAAACAGACTTTAGGTAATATATTTTTTGAAGAAATTCATGTCTGTAGGTCCTAGCATAGCATCATGCTGAATCAGAGCGAGGAAGCCTTCTTGCCACGTCGCAAAGTGCACAAATTGGCAGTCATGGGGAGTGCCAACTTTAAAACTGGTATTAGCGCCATCTATATTCTATAGTAAAGCACTACCGAATCCATAAGTTTACCCCTTACCAAAAATCGCTCAACGCTCTTAAAGAATTTTCCACTTCAAGAAAATGTGAGCAAACCTAAAAGTCAACATTCTGAAGTAAAAATTAAACCAATTAAGTTTAGAAACACGTACGTTTTTCCCTTACATTTTATGCGTATAATATGTTGAAAACTGGGAGCCCATCCATTTGTCAAGTCCTTGATTATTTGATGACGCATCACTTAGCCAACCTTCCCTCTGATATTTTATTCTCTCCCAAGAGTGACTGTGGTGAAAGGTCAACATACTACCGCTGTGTGTTACACCAACGTGTGTTTATAATATACGTGAAGATTATAATCATACATGATGTTCGGTGCCATGTGATTAAATCTGACGTAAAATAGCTTTAACTTGACTGGGGTTCCAACTAGCCTCGGTTAAAGGTGGAACAGTAAACCCTGTTGACAGAAGTAGCTACTCCACAAAGTTTTTAATCTTTAACAAAATTGGAGAAGCATAGAGAGATAGAGTACTATTATAGACATCAAGTTTTGCAAGCAAAACCATGTAAGTTAATTGTATGTGTTAACTTATTGATATTAAGGTGCTCCCTCACCCTGCCAGGATTGCAGGAAAGTCTGAAGGGATACCGGGGTCCTTGGCAACAGGCAACTGAAGGAACACGGGTGGGTTTTAGTCAGTAAAGTCTAACACGTCCTCCCGCTCCGCCCAGAGTGGAAGAAGTCATTTAACAAACTCAAAAAAAAAAAATTACGCCCTCACAGTGAGCATTCCCCTGTAATGTAACGATACAGAGTCAAGCATTTATCAGTGTGTGAGGTGAACCGAACATTACAGTGCGCAACCTGTAATGATACAATTCGAGCATTACATCAGTTAGTGAGCCGAATCGGTTCTCCATTACAGTGCGCAATATCTGTAATATTTTGATACAACTTGTAACATCAATGCGCACCATTTGCTACATTACAGGAGAATACTCTTCAGTCAGGGAGACAGTATTGTAATGTTATGCTAAAAATCGAATCTGTAACGTTAGATTACTGGCGAAATGCTCCCAGTGAGGGAAGCACTTTTAGGAGAAATAAAGCACAAATAGGTAACACTAACAATTATTTAGACACCAATGCTGATCTTGGTTGCATGAATTATTTTAAATCGACTTCACTAAGATGCATCGGACTAGGTACCTGCGCCTAAAAAATTCGTATTTTTACGGCTGTTTCGCTTCGGTGTGACAGACATCCCTTCATCTGTTGAAAGTATGCCGCGGTTTCGAGGCTTGTATGTTCTCATTCATAATGGCGACGTTTTAACAATTGTGCAGAGGCTTCTTCCCGAAAAGCCTTAGAAAACTTTGCGTATTGTTAAGAGGGAAGTAAATATTTATCCTTTAGGTATATTGTTATGTGAGATATGGGTAGTATAGTGGCTTTACCTACTACTTGACATGGTTTCCTGGTGGATCCTGATTGTGGAAGTATGTAAAAATAGAATTGGTCTCCACAGACGAGAGAACTGCGGCGATAGTAACGCTGTACCTTCAAATGATGGTGGCAACTCGTCCTATTTGGAAACTGGGACCAGATACCAATTCCACCTTTTCTAATTTGATAATAGGCAACAGGGCTCACATTGCCGCGATGATATCGCCGTGTGGACATTCTTCATCATAGAGTTTCTAGTTAATTGATTCAGGCGTGACTTACCGGAAATCCATTATAAAATACAATAGACGTAGATATATTTAGTAACCTATTCCGTTTAACTATTCCTAGAGAGTCATAAAAAACCCTGTCTGTGCGTCCAGCGCTCGGTGTGGCTACAGTTCGTGTTCTGGTTTGCGACTGGTCAATCGTCATCCTGAGGATGCCTCGTTAAGAGGTGAAACACGTGTCTATTTCTTACAGGGTTTTTGTGACTCTTGATGAATAGTAGAGAAAAGTGAAGTGAATAATTTAGAGAAAAGTGTACCTACCAACTATTTCGTTCACTATTTTTTGTTATAAATGTATGACACTTATTATGGCAGGACACAGTGATACCTACTATACATATAATGTTGTAGCACCATATAACCTGTCTGCACAAATAAACATATTTGATTTGAAACCGCAAAGTACTTACCAAGTTCAGATCCACAGACACGCGGGATGATTTCCAAGATGGCGGAGCAAGAGGCGTCTTCGAAGCAGAGCTGCCTCGCCAGCAGACAGTTCAGGATCGCCATCGTACCCTTTAGACCGGGCCCTGTAGAACAAAAGGTATGGGTTAGGCAGAGATATTGGTCAACGGAACTTATAGTAGTGCTTTCTGAGGCGTTCCTAACTATTCTATTTTGTGATAGTTTTTAGATTATTACTAGCTAGGCTACTAACCTACTAATGCCCTGGCTTCTCACGGGTAGCGGTAAGTACCTACCCTACCTTCCAGCCCTACGTACCTACCTACCCTACCTACACCTCCTAAATGTACAAACCCTGCCCTGAGAAGAACGAACACAACAATAAAAGAATTATCCAAATCGGTCCAGCCGTTCTCGAGTTTTAGGGAGACTAAGGAACAGCAATTAAGTATTTTGTACAGATTCGTGAATAAATAATAGATAGCTCTAACCGATATTTCATTGACCAACTAAAATACAAAACGAGACTTCTATAACATCAAAATAAAGTTTCAAATAGAAACTAAAATCGTTTTCAAAGGACTATAATTCAAATCTAAAACTAGTGGAAAACATGGTAATTGGAGGAATCGGAGCAAGTTGAAAATATATCCAGGCCGCGTATTCACAAATGCTGGTTAAGCGTTTTATAAGCGCTGTGACGAGGTGAGATTTCTAAGTACGTAACTACTTTTATATGTGTGTAAAGAAGGATCTGTCCTGCTTTTATAATAAGTGGGGAAACGAATGAAAGTAGGTTTTGAACATGATTTCATAATGGAATACCATTAGCGTTGTGTTAAAATAATATAACTATCAAACTATTTATACGCATCCTTCAGCAATCACGGACATGCTTGTATTAAGGCTCTTACATACCGGCGCGACTCGATGCGCACCGCGACTTTTAACAAAACAATTACTGAGAAAACTTCACGGCGAACAATGCAGCGACGTCGCGTCGCGCGACAAATCGCGCCAGTATGTAAGAGCCTTTGAGTTAAAGTTAATAATATTTTCTTTATATTGCGAATTTTTGAAACCATGTTTATGTTATCTGTGCAATATAGTTATCTAATCTAATCTATCTACCTCATCATCTTCCTGCCCTTGTCTCATGTTACTTGGGGTCGACTCAACACGTTTTCTTTTTCCACTCTCCCCTGCCAACCGTCACGCTATCATTCACTCCCTTCTCTTTCATATCATTTCTCACACAATCCATCGATCTGTTCATCAAATCTATCTACCTATTATCTTATTTTCTCTCTCACATACAGGTACTATTCCGCAGTCAACCGCAGGCGGCAACTGCAGGCGACGTGTCGGCGCGACACGTTTCTATGCATTTCTATGAAACCGACGTGTAACCAGTCGTGTCGCGGTGATACGACGAGCTACGCCTGCAGTTGCTGTCTGCAGTCGGCTACGGAACGGTACTTTTAAAGTAACAAAACCTAAGCTTCACAACATCATTACGAAACGAGTAGCAAAATTAGAAACCCTAATTCACCTCGCCCCAGTTTGCGCCACGCCTTCAGCTGAATTGAAGCAGAATTTCTATTTACGCATTCGGGACACCAAAATAGCTGCCGGCAGAGATTCGCGATCGATCGCCGAATGGATGCAGTTTTAAAGCTTTCTCGCAGTCTAAATGTTACTGGAAATACTACTCGCCTTTCATAGTTCTATTTCCTATTTCGTATTTATTGGCTCGCTGAATGTTCGAGTTGTTTCGTTTATTTGATTTCATGATTGCCTAGGAATGGCTAATGTTTTTTTTTGTTATACATTATTAGTGTATGGATCATTCTAAAAGTTTATTACTTAGTGTTAGCTTTTGGTTTTAATCTATCTGAATCTTGTAAATGTGTTATTTAATTGTTCGAGACTTTCTGCATCCGACTTCCGGTAGGTACTGTAAATACCGTCTCCGGTTAGTGAACGGAAGTCGATTGCAAACTTGATGTTATTTTATTTCCAGAAGTTGCGTAGCACGCCATCTATTTGCAGTTTTTAGATATAGAAAGGTATAAAAGCACAATACATGTCAGTGCATTTTTAAAGTAGTTCTGAGTAGAAGAAAGAGCTATATCGTTGCGCTGTTCGTTTTCTTGTCCCAATCATTTTGAAAGAGATTGCTAACGCATTGCTTCATAAGTTCGAAAAAAAATCTGCTCAATAACGTACATAACGCAATGAATGTTGTTGAACTGTCAAATGAAACAGATTAGTCTTAATCAAAAAATCAAATCGATAAATCTGCCTAGCCTTTTCCCAACTATGTTGGGGTCGGCTTCCAGTCTAACCGGATGCAACTGAATAACAGTATTAGTCTTAATCATCTACCGAAAATGTGTTACGCAATTAGATAGCGAGTTTCTTAATTACCGTGTGGAAAATTACCCTACTCGGCACTGAGTTTTTGTTTTTTAGTAGAAAACCAGTCCTTTGCAGTTCAAGTTTTTAAATCTTAAAAATCGGTTTTCTGTGCAATAATAAGACCCCAAACAATATAATAACATCTATTATCTTCTACCGGGAGGTAGACAAGACAAAGGTCTGAATTTGTTAGTAAGGAATCGACACAAACTTGTAAGAAAGTCTCAAAGTAGGTAATTCTATAGATAATTATATGCTTTATGTATGTAATAGTAATTGTATATGTAAATGGTACACCACTGACTACCTGCAGTATTGTCTCTCCTCACTTTAATCCATCCAAAGGTGTCTATAAAAGATCGCTTTTAGCGATAAGACCGCCCATTGTGTCACCTTATGTTAAATTTCTACATTTGTATCTGTATTTTTTATGGTGTGCATACAGGCAGTTTTCTTTTACCATCATATTAAAAACTTTACTTCACCATGCCACCATAAATCCCACAACACTTTAACTTCATTCTTTTCAAAGCACAAACATGTGCAGCGTGATGTAGATTCAGACACAACAGCGCCATTGCGAATATTTGCATAGTAAAAATAAACATGTTTCCAGCCATATTAATGTTTTAATATTCTGTCTCGTTGCGGCATCTGCGGCCAGTGCAGGCGACATCTATCGTCGGTTGCTGTAACTAAAATATAAGTGCATTCGATATTGTATCTGATTTTATGTGTTTTTGACCCGTTGGGAATGTTTTTGAGAAGTAAAAGAAAAGTGAAAAGCATGCGATTAATAGATGTGTCATGACATTATAAAAATAAGAATCATGAGTATCGACAGCAGCATCTTTTTGTGCAATCTTCTCTTCTCGTGTTATGGGGGAGACCTAAGCATATCTAAAATATAACACAGTCAGCAGGTTGGTAACTAGGCTGGCTGACTAGCTGTCTACCTGCAGCGAAATTGAGGGCAGTATCGTCGCTCGAACAGTCAGGTCCAAAGAGGTGGCACGCAGTGCTTCATGCGCGCCTCTTTAGGAGGACGTGCGGTCGTGGGATCGGCCGCACTTTGTGATGGGGCCCGCTAGGTAGGGCCGGCTGATACCAGTCGGGGGTACGGCGAATGTACAAGTATCTCCCTGGCCCCTGACTTATGGTAGGAGCCTCAGTGGGGTTTTAGTCGGTAAGAGTCCGACTTAACCCTCCGTTCTCCCAAGAATGAGGGTAGGCATGAGGATTTCCCACGAAAAATATAAGGGTGCGCTGGATGAAGACATTTCATAGCAAGATTCCCAGACCGCATTCGACTTTGCTTTGCAAAGTAAGCGATTAATACAAATATGAACCTGTGGGCCAAAATAATTACTATGTAGAGCCCTGACACAGCCAGCAGGCGTCGCGGAGACCCCGCAAACGATGGCGGGACGAGCTGAAAAAAACAAACGACCAGTGGTCCATATTAGCCCTGAATCGAAAGAGCTGGAAGGCAAGGGATGCAGCAGTGGGATGATGCAGGCTAACAGTCACCGTAACGTTATTGTTAGTAACGTTCATATTCGTGTTAGCAAATGTGAGCAAGCGTTCCATAAGAATATGAACACTAATGTTATAAAATAAAGTTTATATTTGTATGAGACGCTTACTTAGCAAAGTACGAGTAGTGTCAAGGGGCGATCTATAAATCTTGCCCTAAGTATCGTCACTAGAGAAGGCTGTTTGCGTGTTAGATCCTCGTGACAAAGAACCTTACGACCAGAACTACAAATCTATCAATTTAATATTGAATGGACAGAATAAGAAATGAGTACCTACATAAGAGGAAGTTTGAAAGTGGCACTGGTGACTAAAAAGTTGTGCTGATATCGGTTGCCATGTTATGGACATGATTGTGATCCGGAGGAATGAGTAAAATGTCGTGGGCAAAGTTTTGAGTATGAATTTCGATGGCTATAAGAGTAGGGGAAGACCAAAGAAACGATGGATGGACTGTGTGAAAGATGATATGGCTAGAAAGGGGGTGACTACCCAGATGACGGTTAATAGAGAAGTATGGAAGAAAGGGACATGTTGCACTGACCCCAAATATATTGTGATAAGGGCAGGAGAACGATGACTCACAAACGTACTCAATATTGATTGCAAACAAAAATAAAAGTCTGCAACGTTAGTGTAAATAAATTCTGATATGAAGCCTAAGTGCTCAACTGTCAAACATGTAAAAAGTTTTCGATAAAAGTAAGTAAATTATTCTGTAATACTCTTATTTTATTAGTTTTATTGAAGCTTACACGATTAGCTTTATGAAATGTTTAGTGCATTGAGTTTGATATTTGTTTTAGTTTATGTTTGATTGAACGTGGCCAAGTAATAGTAGCCGCACGGGTCGATCGGTTACGCTACGCTTGCCGGGGTTGGTCCGTGTATGGTGCATCTTTACATACCGACACTCCTCCGTCTTCGTCCCGGCTGTCATTTGTGGATCTTTGACAGTCGTTACGGGTCCCCGAAAGTCTGCCAAGGGGTATCGTATTACCCAGTTACTGGGTTGTGGAGGTCAGATAGGCAGTCGCTCCATGTAAAATACTGGTATTCAGCTGCATCCGGTTAGACTGGAAGCCGACCCCAATATAGTTAGGAAAAGGCAAGGCAGATTGATTGTTTGATTGAACAAAAATATCAGTAGAAAGCTAGCTTATTTGATTTTATGTCAAATGATTTTATATTGACGTCTATGATTAATTGACTGTCAATAAAGGCATGTTCACATCAATGCTACACGAGATAGGTTTTTTTTTACCTTACTACGTCAGAAAGGGGGTTATTTAAACGCGATTATTTTTACTATTCCTATAATAATGATCACTCTATTATTTTATTTTCCAGGAGTTGGGATTTTCGGCGTTTAAATGACATTGACAGGGGGGCGTTGTTGTCAACATTTGTGAAATTTTATTGTAAAAACAAGATGGCGGGGGGCGTTAATACCAATTTCGTCCACGTGCCATAAGATTCTATTACATCTCGACTATCTCTTCACTTGAAATCTACCAATAAATTATTTCTAAATACTCAGTTCTACTCATCGAGATATAAGTACTAACGTACTAGAGAAGACACCGTAAATTCCTACTTTGTCTCGTTCAACTGCGGCGATCGCGCCGCAGTTTGTCGAAGAAAACGCGTAAGTGCCGTGATTTACATGGCGCTTAAGACCTTTTTGCCGAGAATAAATACACTTCCGCAGCAAATCTAGCACTGTGGTAAATTAGGTACGGTTTAGACGAATTGTTATTATTTTAGCGCTGCAGCGAACTAAAGATTCAATACGAAGAATAGGACAATTCAGTTATTTGACGTAGCTTCTCTAGTACGTTAGTACTTATATCTCGATGGTTCTACTAAATATGTTCTATCACAACCATAAAGCAAATATTACCACTTTCGTCCCTGAATCCGAGCATACGAGCTCATTCACTGACTCTCGAAATAAGCTACTTTATTCCCAGCACCGTGTAATCGACCAATGAATTATTTAGTTCAGCTATTTGTGAACAGACTTCGCGCTTAATATTCAGATTGGAGGATAGTGGTTTTGTAACTATGATTTAGTAGCACCTATAAAGCATAATCAGCCTAATGTTCCCACTGCTGGGGCACAGTGCGGGTTGGTAGATGTCACATGCCGACTACCAAACTGAACTTCGACAAACGGTACTACGACTTGATCTTAATTCGACACTACGGAACTCCAACACGTCTTTACTTCGACAATACTTTAGTTCGACATGCTCGTCCGACACTACTCTACTCCGACAAAACGTTTCTTCGACATGACTTAACTACGAAATGATGTGACTTCGACGACATACTACTTCGACAATAATGCTAGTTCGACATGATTCAATTTCGACATACTCTACTACGACATGCGTTACTTCGACAATATCTTAAATAGTCCTGATGCATCTCAGACACGATGATCTTTCACAAGGTCAGTTTCCCAACGTCGCAGAATAATTTTGGAATAGCATCGTGTCGTGTGATCATGACCGTGTGCGCGAGATCCCTAAAGAGAGCATTTGTGATGTCCGTTCAGTAGGACATGGCACACACTATGCGACATGCGACTGCAACTAGGCGCAACGACAGGCTGTGTCCGACATTTTGTTCAAAACTCCGCACACTGGGCGTGGAGTTCCAGAGTCGCAGCGACAGGCTTTCGTTGTTGGCACTATGATTATTATCATTGGTAAAACAGAGTTATGCCAGAGCATTTGCAGTCCATTCAGTAAACCCGAAGTATTATCGCATGCATTATGGTGAATTGGCGGGATTATTATTAAACGATGCTGGATCTTGGGCAAATGGGCACAGAGAAAATTATAATATTATAATGATCTGGGTTCGTATACCGGTTCTATTTGCATGGTGGTGAAATGTGCACCTCCGCATAAAATCTGTGCCTACCCTTCAGGGCTTGTACACAAAACTGCGTTGCGACGCGACGTCGCATCGCAAAAATTAGCGACGGTATCCTAAGATTTTCTTAAGAAAGCTTCTGCGTTGTGAATTCGCATCGCGCCGATTCGCAGTTTTGTGTATAAGCCCTTAGACGTGATGATAAACTATATTATTATGCTATTATTTAGTAAACGCTACAAGTAGGTACGTTTTGCCGTGCGTCAAAATATAAAACATGTCTGTCAACGCCTTTACTTTATGACAGAAGGAAAAAGAAACATGACCAGTGACAGCTTATGTATATGCATAGCCATTTGGATGGGGTAGGTGGTTATAAATCTAAGGCAGGGCAGATCTGTGGTTAGGATCTGCCCTGCCTTATATGTGTTTGCTAATGCAATATGATTGTAACTTGCAGTAATACACCACTGGCCATGTGTCAATGCCTGAAGGCCAGTGATGGCAGCTTTGAATGATCGTATGATGGTTGTCAGTTTTCATTTGTGGTCGTGTAGAGTGTAAAACAAAAAAAAAATTGTATACTTCCATCAAATGTATTCTTGAAATAAAACGATCAAATACAAAGTATAATGAAATTCTTAACAAAACGCAACACATCTAGTCTCCTTCGTCACCACCTTCCTCTTCTTCATCGAATTCACCTTCCTCCTCGGCCGTGGCGTCCTGGTACTGCTGGTATTCTGATACCAGGTCATTCATGTTGCTCTCTGCTTCTGTAAACTCCATTTCATCCATTCCCTCGCCAGTGTACCAATGCAAAAACGCCTTACGTCTGAACATAGCAGTGAACTGCTCAGAGATACGCTTGAACAATTCCTGGATAGCCGTCGAATTTCCAATGAACGTCGCAGACATCTTCAAACCTCGCGGAGGAATGTCGCAAACGGCGGTCTTCACGTTATTTGGGATCCACTCCACGAAGTATGATGAATTCTTGTTCTGAATATTCATCATCTGTTCGTCCACCTCTTTCATTGACATACGGCCTCTGAAGACAGCCGCGACTGTCAAGTATCTTCCGTGGCGAGGGTCACAAGCTGCCATCATATTTTTTGCGTCAAACATCTGTTGGGTCAACTCCGGAACAGTCAGAGCTCGGTACTGCTGGCTTCCTCTAGACGTCAATGGGGCAAATCCTGGGATGAAAAAATGCAAACGAGGGAATGGAACCATATTCACAGCCAGTTTCCTCAGATCAGCATTCAATTGGCCAGGGAATCTAAGACAAGTGGTGACGCCTGACATAGTTGCCGATACCAGGTGGTTCAAATCCCCGTAGGTCGGTGTGGTCAACTTGAGAGTACGGAAACAAATATCATAAAGGGCCTCATTGTCGATGCAGTAAGATTCATCAGTGTTTTCCACCAGCTGATGCACAGACAAGGTTGCATTGTAAGGTTCTACTACAGTATCTGACACTTTGGGCGACGGTACTACACTAAAAGTATTCATAATACGATCTGGATACTCCTCTCGAATCTTCGAGATTAGGAGGGTTCCCAAGCCGGCGCCTGTGCCTCCTCCCAGGGAATGTGTTAGCTGGAAGCCTTGAAGACAGTCACATCCTTCCGCTTCTTTTCTGACGACATCTAGGACAGAGTCTACTAATTCTGCGCCTTCCGTGTAGTGACCCTTGGCCCAGTTGTTTCCTGCGCCCGACTGCCCGAAGACGAAGTTGTCAGGTCGGAAGATTTGTCCGAAGGGTCCCGAGCGCACGGAGTCCATCGTGCCGGGCTCTAGATCGACGAGGATGGCTCGAGGAACGTACTTGCCGCCCGTTGCCTCATTGTAGTACACGTTGATGCGCTCCAGCTGAAGATCAGAGTCTCCGTGGTAGGTCCCAGTGGGATCAATACCATGCTCGTCGGAGATCACCTCCCAGAACTGAAATAGATGACAAATGTCAGTGTCATATGCGGTGCATACTAGATTTTAACTGTCGTGTATGGCAGAGATTTGACATTGGATCAAATTTGGAAACAAAAAGCTCGGTATTTTCGATGGCTTTAAAATTTGTACCAAATTTATGGGACTCTGTCTAGCGTTTGGGGTAATAAGACGCTGTATTGTTAGATAAAAATTATAGAGCTACGCACGGTAAAACTACGTCAACTTTTGGATCCAATCAACGGGAATCTTGCTATTTTTCCATGTAAAATAAAGGAAAATTGAATTCTTACCTTTGCACCGATTTGGTTGCCGCATTGGCCAGCCTGTATATGAACTATTTCCCTCATTATTAGTATTAAAACTTAGAACAAAGAGCTTTCAATGCACACCGACCGTATATTAAGAACTATGTACGACCCTCTGGTACGACCTACTAGAAGACCGACTTAAAACAAATGCGCGGTTCGAAATTGTATTCAAATAATATTTGATTTAAATTGGTATTTATTTTTATTTTCGAATGAAAACTTTTTTGTTTTAAAAGAGTATTTTTGAAAATAGTTTGGCTATTCAAAAAATATTAAGGGCCTGTTTCAGTCCCCGGATAGGCACTATCTAGCAAATAAATGAATTTATCTGCCAAAACAGTCAACCATATCTTATATCAACCGGGCAAAAATCCAGACTGTGAAATCCCAGATGGAAACTCCCAATAATACTTTGCCCGACCCGGTAATAGAACCCAGGACCTCATGCTCCGGAGGTGGTTTAATATTGCCGATGAACGTAATTTATGTGTTTAGTTTACACGTGATTTAATCCAAATCTTCGTCGATGATAATTTCGTCTTCTGGCAGTTGGGTACAGAAAACAACTGGGCCAGTGGACACTACACACAGGCACAGAATTAGTAGACTCTGTCTTAAATCATTTGCCCAACCTTTTCCCAACTATGTTGGGGTTGGCTTCCAGTCTCACCGGATGCAGCTGAATACCAGTATTTTACATGGAGCGACTACCTATCTGACCTCCACAACCCAGTAACTGGATAATACGATACCCCTTGGTAAGACTGGTTGTCAGACTTTCGGGCTTCTGACGACCGACTGTCAAAGATCCACAAATGACAGCCGGGACCAACGGCTTAACGTGCTTTCCGAGGAACGGAGGAGTCTCGGTATGTAAAGATGGTCACCCAGCCACGGACCAACCCCGGCAAGCGTAGCTTAACCTGGTGGATCGACCTTGTCGATGCAACCTTGTCTGCATCAGCTGGTGGAAAACACTGATGAATCTTAATGCATCGACAATGAGGCCCTTTATGATATTTGTTTCCGTACTCTCAAGTTGTCCACACCGACCTACGGGGATTTGAACCATCTGGTATCGGCAACTATGTCAGGCGTCACCACTTGTCTTAGATTCCCTGGCCTACCCGAAGAAATAATCTGCCAGATAAGTCAACCATTTTTTATCTGGAGATTATGAAAATATTGGTCATCAGCATATTTTTTCAGTCAAAAACCGTTTCTACTCGTGCTGACGCCGCTTGGTTACGAAGCCAACCATACATTTTGTTGGCGACGCGACCTGGCTGTGCCACCATGGCGTTCCGGTCAGCTATACCTAAAGATAACTGTGAAAGGATTGCAGTCATTTAGCCAAAGAAGAGTAACGTTACCTCCTTGTGATAGCAAAGACAAAGGGCCATCTTTGTGTTTGGGCAATACCCGCACCAGCCGGGCATCGAAGGTCACCTAGCGATCTCCAGCCACCATAAGGACCTGCGGGTGGCGAAATTGGGCCTGTGTCATCGCTCGAGCATTCAGGTCCAAAGAGGAGGCACGCAGTATTACATGCGCGACATAATGTCGAAGGGCGCTTAACGATCACCGGCCACCATAAAGGGGTCCTGCGGGTGGTGAAATTGGGTCTGTGTCGTCGCCTGAACAGTTAGGTCCAAAGAGGAGGCACACAGTATTACATGCGCGACATAATGTCGAAGGGCGCTTAACGATCACCGGCCACCATAAAGGGGTCCTGCGGGTGGTGAAATTGGGTCTGGTCGTCGCCTGAACAGTTAGGTCCAAAGAGGAGGCACACAGTATTACATGCGCGACATAATGTCGAAGGGCGCTTAACGATCACCGGCCACCATAAAGGGGTCCTGCGGGTGGTGAAATTGGGTCTGTGTCGTCGCCTGAACAGTTAGGTCCAAAGAGGAGGCACACAGTATTACATGCGCGACATAATGTCGAAGGGCGCTTAACGATCACCGGCCACCATAAAGGGGTCCTGCGGGTGGTGAAATTGGGTCTGTGTCGTCGCCTGAACAGTTAGGTCCAAAGAGGTGGCACATAGTATTACATGCGCGACATAATGGAAGGACGTGTGGTCGTGGGATTGGCCGCACTTGGTGATAGGGCTCGCTAGACATGGCGAGCTGATACCAGTCAGAGGTGCGGCGAATGTACAAGTATCTCCCGGGCTCCGGACTCATTGTAATAGAAGGAAAAGTGGGGTTTTAGTCGGTGGAAGTCCGACAAAACCCTCCGTTCTTCCGAGACGGAGGGTATCCATGAGGATTTCTTTACAAAAAAAAGGGGGTAGGTAACTGTTACTTGAACTAACAAGCTAACTCAGTGTTTGTGGGACTTGAAGATACCCTTCAAAGCCCTCAAAGTTTTACTGGTATTTGAATAAAGTTTGACCAAATTTTTTTGTGTTTATTCCACTTAACAGATTGTAACAAAGATAACTTATTATTTTTATATACTTATACATACTATAATCCTTACAAATTATAAAACAAAGTCCTCGGCCGCGTCCGTCTGTCGTCCTGTTCGTGATAAACTAAAAAACTGCTGCATCGATTTTCATGCTGTTTTCACCAATGGATAGAGTGGTTCTCGAGGAAGGTTTTAGTATATAATAACCGACATCCTCGCGGGCAAAGCCGCGGGCATCAGCTAGTAATATATATTTAAGTTTTAACTTGTAGGTACGTGTAAAAACAAAACGTGTCCTAAAAACAAAATATTTATATTTGCACAAAGCATAACTCTCTTTTTCTGTCGGTAGTCGGAAATGCCTGGTTACACGAACACAGACGAAAAAATACGAAGTTAAAAATTGTGAAATTTTAAAATAAAGCAATCAACACCTCCATACATGTCCTCAATTACTCGAGTGGGCAATTTGGAGGCTGAAAGTCAGCGAGGTTCGCGCAAAAGCCAGTCATCTGATGTGTAAATGATGTGCCCTATACACCATCCCCTTCACACATACACCATCTCAGATACACCCATCCCTCGCTCACACGCTTCGTGACCTTTTAGACAGGGTGTGTTATAATGAATTATACAAGGTGTAACAGGGAATCCTTTAGTTCAATTCAAAAAGCAAGTTTTAATAGCTCCACAAGGAATTTGTTATTAACTTTTTGGTTTCATGTTTCCATAATTCGTTATGGGTCTGAGTACGCGTTTGTGAAACTAATAGAAATTATTTCTACATGGATGCCTCGTTGGTCTAGTGGTCGAAAGCGCTACTGCTGAGCATGAGGTCCTGGGTTGGATTCCCAGGTAGGGCAAAGTTTTATTGGGTTTTTTAATCTGGATTTTCTCAGTAGCAGCCTGGAGTCTGGATTTGTGCCCGGTTGATGGAAATAGGCTCGCCCCTTGTTACATGGGACTTAAAATAACTGCCGAAATGTGGATGTACTATATATGTACACCTCTGCCTAACTCTTCAGGCGTGATGTTATGTTATGTTGTTGATTTTGACTGGTATAAAGTTCAGGAATAGCTTTTTATGTTATAACTTGTTAAACCAGGATTCCCTAGTTTACGAGTTCGTTAATTTGTGGGATAGTAAAAACTATATTGCGAGCTAATCTGCCAATTAAACTACTTAATTATATTATTTTAATGGTATAGTTTTCTACGTATTCAACGCTTAGTTGAGTGAAGGTCACTTTACTTTTAACATGACGTCGCGGTGTTCGAACTTAGGGTCAGTTCACACCGAGATGCGACGCGACGCAACGATGCTTGAAGAAACCAGTGGTTTCGCGCTGCGCAGCGAGCCGCCGCGGGACGCATCCCGATGTTGCGAGGTGCAGCCATTCTTGCACGCCGCGCCTATCGGCAAAACACCGCTGCAGCACTTTTGCACCGCTGCAGCACGAATCACGATCCAGCGCGCTGGAACGTCATTCGTCGCGCTACGCCGCGAGGCTCAGCACGGCGCAGCGTGACGCCCAGGGCATTTTCGAATTATCTCAATAAAATACTTATGTAGAATGTTTTTATGCAGTAGTATAGTATATTATAGTAGTATATTTTGTATCACTATCTTAAAGGCTGATTATGCTATGCTAAAAGCGTAATAATATCCTCGGTTATATTAAAAAGTACTACTACTCGATTGTATTTCTGTCATTGCATACATAACGCCAAGATGTTCAGCGTCATGACATTCTCGTATTACCCACTTAGAAGTACAATACAGTCACTTAATACGTTGATATCTGCCTGTATACCTGCCGCTGAACTTCAGGTATACAAAATTTTATCTTTTCCAACTAAGGGGATTATGCCATGTTAGGTCGGATTAAATTTATCGCTTGCGAAAAGTGGTGAGCGAAATGTAAAGTGCAAAGGCACGTTAATATTAAATTCTAAGCATGTGCTCTGTTAATATGGGCACATATGAGTGGGTTTGTTGGATGGTTATGGAGTGCATTGTATGGAAATGAGAGTTTAAATGTTTGCTGTTGGTGTTTGAAAAGCAATAGGTACGTGAAATGACATGATTACTTTGTAAAGTATTATATTATTTTAATTATTGTAAATGTGAGGACTATGTGGATTTTTATTTTTATAACTTTTCGTTCTCAGTTAGTTTTAACGATGGTCTGGCAATTTGAGTGCTTTATGCAGCCTACTCAAATGTCCTTTCTTTTGAATTGTTCGTCGAGTTGTTGAGCTCCTTAAGTTCCGAGTTGAGCTCCACTATTACTGACAAATGCTTGCACTGACTGGACAGGTTCACTCAAATCTGTGTGGTTCTTTCCTCAAAACACCATTTCAGACGCTATTCTACATGGTCCTCATATGGCCTGACCAAGATTATGTCTGGACTTTAAAAGAGACTGCGGACTCATCTAGCTTATTTTTAAGATTTTTGAATAATATGATATCAATATCCATTTCATTTCGTGGCGAAATCTCTTGTTATCTTTATGTTTGGTTATTGTTATTTTGGTAAACAACCAATTATAACAGCTAAAATGGTTGTAACATGGCTATGGTTTTCAGGAACCTTGCATTCAATTATTTTGTAATCATGGTGTAATTTTTTTGTCAGGAAAGGTATTGCTTATAATTATGATGATTAACGGAAGATTCTGTTGATCGAATCAGTGTTAGAGCGCTTAGCTTCTTACTTTCGTTTGATACTCGCACAGACAAATATTTTGTATGATCGACCTATCGGTAATGTCAGATCCACTCTTCTACGAGAAAATACATTATATTTTAATACATTCTGTGGGATCTAGTTTAAAAAATACAATTTTTTCACCAATTTTATGTATTTTTAATTACTTTACTTTTTTTTTATTTCTATGCACGCGTTTCTGTGACAAATAAACTTTTTTTTCTTTTTTTCTTTCACCAATGAAGTTATATCCGAACAGAACATCTTATAGAGTTATGAGGCACAGGGTGTAAAGTTCACTCATTCTCTTTAGAAAAGGTTCCTCCGATCAGACGGGTGTTGTGTCTGGTGGGCAACTACCCAACGATTGATATCGGAACGTTGTATATAATACTTGTCGTGCAGTAAACTCTGCTTGCGCGATGCAGGATTTTTGCATGACGTCAGTGTGATGCGTAATTCGCTTGTGGCGATGTAGATGCCGCCACAATCTAAACCGCGTTCATCTAATTCGTGTCATTATTGCTGTGGAATATAGATACAGGCAGTTCTTGAACGTGAAGAAGTTTGTCAAGAGAAGGGTGTCAAGGAGTCGGTCAGTCAGAAATATGATGCTAGTTAAAGGTATTGTATCTGTGTTACAAGCTAGTTTTTTAAATACTTTATATTGTAATCTGTGGAGAACGTAGTGGGTAGCATATGTTAAAATGTATTACGAGTATTTAAGACATTATGACCGTATCTTATTGTGCTACCGTTTGTTTTTCCTTAAATAATAGTTATTTGTGTAACTGTTATATAATAAGGGATATTAAAACACGAATGTGGGTATAAACGTTCATGAATGACAGTGTTCTTTTTTTTAAATGAATTGCATTATGTAATTCATTACAACATTATAACACCCGTTTGGATGATATTATGGTTACTTTGACACGGGATGTTTTAATGTTTTTGATTGATGTTTTTGAGGATTAATAGCATGGGTGTAGATAAATAAAATAAAAGTTTCAGTGGTAAAATTAGCCCTCAACAAAGGACTTAATAGTAACCGAAATTTCAGGCCTACCTTGTCACAAGCGATACACTGTGCACCCACGTAGATTACCAAATGAATGCACTCAAATTAAGGTTTGTATGAGGGGGGGGGGGCCTGATTGTACCAACGGTTATCTGATCAATTCTGCTAATGCGTTTTATACAGGAATACTCTCTGAAACGGAACATAGTGTATGAGGCTTTTTATTTGGTTTCGTTTTGGTGGGTTGCTGAATGATGTCATACACGTTTTTTTTTTTACAGTATTTTTTATGGTGTTGAAAAATACAAAAATATATACTTTTCAGGATGCGCCGGACGGAACTGTGGAACTAGTCTTTTATATATGATAGTATATATATATACAACCTGTAACGGAATATCTGTAATTTAATTTAATTAAACGACACCTAGTTTTTTTTTACAAAATAGACTTCCTGACTAAACATGAAACATAGGATAGCTATGAGCGTATTACAAATTTGTTTATGCATTTGAATAGGCTTTTTCCTTTGAGATAAGGCTTAAATTTCCTTAAATAAAATATCTTATTACCTTGGTAAGACGCGGTGGTTCTAATTTCAGTTAAAGAAAAGATTTTTTTCATGAAAAATTAACACATATAAATAATGATGGAAATCGATTCAGAAGCCGATTCTGAGCAAACTACTTTCAGGTCTTGCGCTTATTCTGTTACATGTTGTATATATATATGAAAGTCTTTTATATATGACTAGTCTTTTATATATAGCGATCCGCTTCTGCTTCCCATCGAAAATATGTAACTTTAATATTAACGTAATATACACTGCCTTCCGGAATAAATTCTCTAAACGATGGTGAAAACATCATCAACATCTGTTGCGTGGTTTAAAAGAACAACGCGGACATCCAGACAAAAACGAAAAGCGGCTTTAATTTATAATATGTATAGAAGATGGGAAATTATGGCAAAACTATCATTACTACCAGTCTAGTCTAGGTCACAAATGCGTCTGATGAATCCCAAGATGATATTGTCGATTCCAGGTCGAACAACGTTTTTTTTTTTTCAGTATTGAGCAGCACGGGTTTTACTTTTGTGCCAGAGTTATGGCAACTAAGCTTGGGCGTGAGACGTGAGTCACTCTGAGGGAATTCGGGACGAGGTGATCAGGCAGAGAACCAAAGTTGTCAATATATCTCACAAAATAAGCAAGCTGATGTGGCAAAGGGCCAGCCATATTAGCCGTAGAACCGATGACCGTTGAGGTAGACATGTTCTTGAGTGGAGACCGTGAATCGGCAAACGTCAGGTACGATGCCCTCAGACTAGGTGAAGCGACGATCTTCCCAGAGTGGCTGGTAGCAGCTGGATGAGAGTTGTCGAGAATCGAGCTGAATGGCGGGCAAATGAATAGGCCTATGTCCAGCAGTGGACTGCTGTAGGTTGATGATGATTACGTGAGACTAAACATAACTGGCAAAAATATATGCTATGGCTTCTTTCTCAGGGTTAGGATTTAGGCACAAGAACATAAATAAAACTTAAAACTAAACTCGGAAACGTAAACCCTCAAATGCTTAGGGCTATAAAAGCCAGTAGGCGTAAACACATAACCCTATGACACGCCATCGTGACATTAGGGTTATCCCACCATCGGATCAGGCGCAAACAATAATTATGATTATCAATCAAATTGTACTTGTAAGTGTAATACTATGATTTATTATCGCAGGGAATGTATTTGTTTTGTGTGGTTTAACAATTAGGAGATTATTTTTTGAAGTGGTGTTGTAGTAGTTGCTAGCTGTACTGAGCAGTGTCGGCCCAGTGGTATCGCCCTCGACTTATGTTTCATATGTCGTGGGTTCGAGCCCAAGCAGGCGGTTTACTTTGTGTTTATTTCATCACCACTACTCTCAAAACGGTGAAGGAAAACATTGTAAGAAAACCGGCATAATATATCCTTTTGCTTGGCAGGGTTGCGGGAAAGTCCGAAAGGGATAGCGGGACCTTGGCAAGAGGCAACTGAAGGAACACGGGTGGGTTTTAGTCAGTAAAAGTCTGACACGCTTTCCCGCTCCGCTCAGAGCGGGAGAAGTCATTTGATGATAAGCCACCCTCGAAAAAAAAAAATCCTTAAAATAACTTTTGAAAGGGGCAACTAGAATCAGTTCTATTTCTTTGTTATTGTCATTGAAAATTTATGTGCATAAGGACCACGAGCACGGATGTATGGAGCCGGTACGCGGACGGCGAGAACGTGCCTATCCTAGCCTAATATAACCTAACCTACTTTTTGCATTTTTAAATGTTCAAAAACACCATGTTCGCCTTCGATTTCGACTTAGCTGCCATAGGATGAATTAAATAATACCCCAAAAGCTTTCATATGGCATATGTTACATCACTGTTAAGCATTTGGTCCAAAATGTCGCATGGTCCTTTACATAAATTATTTAACGTTGACTTCCATCCATCAAAACTCGCATGGCGGGTTACGGACTACTCCCTTTCAGAGAGGAGGCCTGTGTCCCAGCAGTGGGAACATTATAGGCTGATTATGATTATGCTTGTGGTTTCTGAGGTTGAGGGTTCGTAACCTTGTCTCATATAATGTTTACTTGACAGCCCCGTTGGTTTAGTTGTCGTTAGCACAATTATTGAGCGTGGGGTACATGAGTTTAATACCTAGGTATACTACGGCTACACGTTATCGCGAACTTTTCTTCGTGCGCTCTCTTTTGCTCAGCGAGTAATCGAGGGGTGTGCGAAAGAGAGAGCACGAAGAAAAGTTCACGATAACGCGAAGTGTAGCCGTAGCACTAGGGTAGCAGTAGTAATAAGGTTATTGCATTCTTAAATTCTGAGTAGTAACTTGAAGTACAGGATTCATATAGGAGGGAGGGGTGGGAGGAGCTTGTGGCTGAGAAATAACAGCCGCACTGGTCGATCAATCAGGTTAAGCTACGCTTGCCTCGGTTGGTCCGTGGATGGGTAACCATCTTTACATACCAAGACCCCTCCGTGTCTCGGAAAGCACGTTAAGCCGTTGGTCCTGAAACTCTGGCAACCAGTCTTACCAAGGGGTATCGTGTTACCCAGTAACTGGGTTGTGGAGGTCAGATAGGCAGTCGCTCCATGTAAAATACTGGCATTCAGCTGCATACGGTTAGACTGGAAGCCGACCCCAACATAGTTGGGGAAAGGCTAGGCAGATGATGAGTGCATTCATATAGTAGGTAATCCTCTACTATATCAATGTGTAGTCACATTGAAACCCCCCCCTTTTCCATATCTACCTACAGGGGACTTATAAAATAACGGGCAAAATATGCTATACACTTTTGCCTATCCCATAATTGAATACATGCGTGATATTGCATTGTATTTTGAGTTATCTATTATTTTAATGGTTTTATAATGGCTCGATTCTCATAAAAAATCAAATCATCCAACAATCGTATGATATTTTAGTTGGGTTAACCTTATAGCCAATAAACCCAGTGTAAAGCTAACACATCCAATTCACACATAATCCCAAACCACAAAGAAATAAAATAGCAGTAATATCAGATATTGGTACAGACGAACGTTTTACTGCAATGAAATTACTTACAGGAACTTTATTCGAGAGAATACCGCAAAACAATGCGGTTTGCTGAACGATAGAACGAATGAATGTGAACGAACGAACGAACGGTAACCGATAAACCGATTACTGAAGACTCGGATGTATTTGCGATCTGATCTTTGTAATTTCTACCTATAATAATAATTGTATTAAGTTTAGAAGTGTTTGGTTTTAGTAATAAGGTATTGGTTAGGTTAGCTTTATCATTATTCTGTAAAAAATTCAACGTAAAAGCTTAGGTGAAGTGAGCTATCAATCGTGTACAGCTAACTTCATGATTTTCACCACGCTTAGAATAACCACAATAGGGTTTTGTCGACGGAGGAATAGACAAAATGACAGAAAACAATCACAATATGTCTATTCTTCCGTCGAAAAAACCCGTAGAAACCTCGTTTCTATGGTTGTCATGCTACGCGTGCTGATCTATTCAGGGGCTTACAACGGCCACTTTGGCAGAATCGTAAAAGGAAAATATTATGAATCATCGTAAAATGTCACAAACTGACCATTCATTATATGATCTGCGTGCAATACACATTACGAAATAATTATTCTTTTTTCGTTTGACAGTTTTCTATGGAGATTCGTAAAATGGTCCACAAATTATCAATTGCTTATGTGTCAAATAAGCGGAATTGAATGACAGCTGGGAATTCAGGAAATTAATTGGTTTTAGAGGAATTGCTAATGTGGCCGTTTTAGGCCCTCTGTAAACTGAAAACTTGCTATTCTGTAACCATCTTACCGTGAAAACTTAGGTGAAGTGAGCTTGAAGTGAACTGAACTGTCAACTGAGCCTTAGCACCGGTAGGTATCGATGACAATGACAGCTCCACGCTCTCACACTCCACGCTCATTTCACCTAAGTTTTCACGGTGAGATAGTTAGCTTGAAGTGCGAGCTGTCAGAGTGTCAATCCCTAGCATAAAGTGGAATGACAGCTCACTTCACCTATATTTTCACGGAGAGACGGCTTAGAAGCACATATTAGTGATCTTATTGGACTTGGTGATATACTTCATGAAAGGTCGGGTGCGTGCCTATCCCCATTAGAAGAAAGCGTGAGTATTATGTATGCATGTTTTATATTAAAATATACACGTAAATAATATACAAACTCATAACTAAACACCGCTTCCTGGCTGGATAGATAAATTTAGGTGCATTTTATAGTTTGTGGAATCCAGTCCAGAATAGAATTTCAACTGTGAGTTAGCTTGTGGTATAAGTTATGAGAAGTCTGACGACTAAGATTGATGATGCGTTTCAAGGTAAAGCAAATAGTAGCGTCGCATTTGCTTTGTCTTCGGCCTTGGGTATTATAGGTACTGGCACTAGTAATGGCATGTATCAAAATAGGTTTACAAAAATCGTACCGTATTTTTGCAAATTTAAAGAAATGCTTTCTTATTTGTCTGTGACATTTTGTACGTTACAAAATGTATCTATGGTTTTACCTACAGGTATCTTAACTTATATGATAAATGCGAAAGTGAGTTTGTTTGTTTGTTTGTTTGAGGAGCATCTCCCTGCTGGGTGTCACCTTTCGTGGTCCACTTGAAAATCCCTAAACCGCCTTCAGATACAAGTGGAAAGATGTAGAGAGAAGAGAAGGAGAAGTACTGTCAACTAAATCTTCATCGAACTTTACCAATAAGTACTCAATAAAACAAATTATTTAAAAACCAAAACCCAACTGCAAAAACTTATAACCGAAAAGAGAAAAACAAGCACTGAACTTTATTTTTTGTAAGGTATTGCAGGCCGGGACAAACAAAAGCTACACCATATTTCAGGTCTTATAACTTGGACCACGCCAACAGTGGTCCAGCTTACAGCTCGGAGGTTTCAAGCCAAATTGCAGCGTCTATACACTTAGGCACCGAACTGAGCGACCTAGTTGCAGATATTTTAGATATCCTAGTGCAACTGAGTCTAACGTCAGGAGCAAGGCAAGGGCTACCCGTCTTGTTGTTAAGTAGTAACCAAACTATCTACTTAGTGGTCGGTAGTCTTGATGAGGGAGGAAATATGGTTGGCTTTAGTGGATTTGTGTGTGTTGTCGATTTGTTATATACATTTTATGAACACATGTTTTAAATGCACCCTCAAAATTACCTAATGACTAGAGGCTATAGACAAAATCCCTTTTCTGTAAGCGTTAACGCCAACGGAAAGTTCAAATTGTATGGAGTTTATTTATTTATTTATTTATACTTTAAGCACACAAATGTACAGAGGCGGACTTAATGCCATAGGCATTTTCTACCAGTCAACCTTTGGGTGATGCAGAGACAAACAGTGGTAGGTGCAATAGCGAAAATTGTGAAATAAATATTATTTAAATACGTAAACCTATTAAAACTATATATATATATTTATATATAATAAACCTAAATATATATAAATATAAGAACAAATAAATACACATAACTACACGAACATACTAAAACAAATAAGACAAACAATGGGAAAACATTACCGTTGTGATGATACTGCCAGCTTCTTGCGAATTTGCCCTCGAACTTTAATTTTAAAGGATAACCGGTTGGTTGCCATCCTGATTTCTACGGGGAGCGCATTCCACAGAGAGATAGATTGAACAAAGAACGAAGAGTGAATGAAGTCAGTACGGTGAGTGGGACAATGAAGAAGACGATTACTTGATGAACGTAGATTTCTATTGTGGTTGGCGCAAATATACTGAAAATGGGGGGCTAGATAACTAGGGGAAGAGGGAGAGACAAGAAACGAGAACAAGGTGGTCAGCGCCCTTTGCTCTCTGCGCTGACGTATGGGTAACCACTTTAGAAGCGATCGATGCGCAGAGACACATGATCATATTTACGCAGATTGAACACGAATCGAATGCAATTATTGAGAAGACGGTCAATAATTGCATTCGACATTACATTTACATTTGAGTTGACATTAGCTTTAGAGATGTCACGTGACTGCTGCTGTCAACTCCATACAATTTGATCTTTCCGTTGGCGTTAACGTTTACAGAAAAGGGATTATGTCTAGGCCCCCAGGAAGTATTATGAATGTGATAATAATTGTTGTAGATAAGCCCAAAGTTGCCAGATGACCCTTGCTGTAGAACATAACATAACATCACGTCTGCTTTCCCCGAAGGGTTAGGCAGAGGTGTACCTAAGGTCAAAGTTTGCGCCCTCACGCCCCTAACCGTCGCCGCCGCTGGAGACGCCCTGGGCGTCGGGAATCCCAGGCGGATTCCCGGCCACCATAGGCGCGGGCTTGCGGACGGCGAGCAATGGGTAGCTCGCCGTCCGATCAGGACCAGGCCCGGGTCGATGGCGCGTCGTGTTCCACGCGCGCTTCAAAGAGATGTCAGCACAATTGGCAGGGTCCGCTAGGACCGATGCCTGCCAGGGTTGCGGGTTAGTCCGAAAGGGATACCGGGACCTTGGCAACAGGCAACTGAAGGAACACGGGTGGGTTTTAGTCAGTAGAAGTCTGACACGCCCTTCCGCTCCACCCAGAGCGGGAGAAGTCATTGGATGATTTCCCACCCTCAAAAAAAAAAAAAAAAAAGAGGTGTACCTAAGGTACACTCACATTTCGCCAGTAATATATTTAAGTCCCATGTAACAGGGCGAGCCTATTGCCATCAACCGGGCACAAATCCAGACTCCGGATTGCCACTCAGAAATTCCAGATGGAAAAAAACAATAACACTTTGCTCGACCCGGGAATCGTACCCAGGACTTCATGCTCAACAGTAGCGTTTACAACCACTACACCAATGAGGCAGTCAGTCTTTGCTGTAGATTCTGCAATAAAGACACTTACTTATTTCTACTGCCAAAATGCATCATACTCGTATCTGGCAGCCCAGACAAATATAATGGGGTAAGGATCTCCTTACCCCATTGTTTTTGTCTTCGGGTTTTTCTCATTTGGTCATTGGGGTCTTACTAAGGACCCAGTGCAGCGAAGCAACTTTCAGCTCTCTTGACAATAATTTGCCAAAAAAATACAATAGACGTAGTATTTAGTAACCTATTCCGCTTAACAATTCTTCAAGAGTCAAAAAAACCTGTAAGAATTCGACACGTGTTTCACCTCTCAACGAGGCATCCTCAGGATGACGATTGACCAGTTGCAAATCAGAACACGACGTGTTCCCACACCGAGCGCTGCGTCCAGCGGAATAGGTTACTAAATATATCACGTCTATTGTATTTTATTTATAATGGATTTCCGCAAACTCACGCTCACGCCTGAATCGATTAACTATTAATAATTTGGCAAAATAGACGCCTTCAAATTCGGTAGATCATGACCAGGATGATTTCAATCATCAGCTGAGTGTAACCCTGTTTACATCCAGTGCATTCGTACTAATTATAGCTTACTCTGATTAGGTCATTCATTAGGGATTATGGCCCGATTCGGTTCACGCATGACATCCACAGTAATATCTAATTGATTACCGTAATAGTTTTAGATAATTATTTAATGTATAGTTTATAGGACAGGGTAATGTGATTTTCCATGACTTTGTGCGAGGAATACCACCACCCACAACTTTTTTGTAAGTAAGTAATTTAGTACGATTCATGATATTTTTTTTGATAATTGGTTATCTTGTGAATAAACTTCATAACTCATCAAAAACCAAGTTAGAAGCGAATAAGAAAAATAAAACACAAGTATTTTTTTTTGGATAACTGTAGTAAACTCTGTTTACCGTCATCTATTATCTATTCCACGCAACTTATTTACCGACCTCGTTAACAGATGGCGCTGTACTCACGGTGAAACAAACATACATTTCAAATTCGTTACAATACGAGGGTAGGTTCAATTCAAATATTTACCAAGAATAGCAGGATTTACATCGAGAGAGGAGGGGGGACGGCCAGGTGATTGTGGACTGTTTGCTTATCGCTCAGGGTGGGTTCACTGCCTTTTGTCTGATTTGGGGGAAGAATGGGGAAAGGTGGGGGGAGGGAAAAATCGAGTTTCTAATGTAAGGGGTTCGGAAATCGTGAGATAATTCTGGGTATAATTTTGGACCGATTTGGGGGTTTGTTTTACTTCGTCGAGTTCTTGATTGGGGTGGGTATTTCTGAATATTTTATTGGTATTGGGATATGGATAATTTTCGATTTATAAAGCACAGTTTTTAAGCGCATAATGGTCGACGAGACGAACATACAATTGTTCTTCACTGTATGATTTTTTCGTTCCAATTTGAGTCCAGATTTCGTACCTATAATAGCAATGGAAAACTATACTAGGAAACAACAGTTCTCTCTGAATTTGAAACTTAAATAAAAACCCACACGTTGCAAAAATAAAGAAAACCAAATGACATTGGCTGGTACCAAAATTAAACCAGGACCTCACCTCAGAATTCTACACGAACTATAAAACCACATTTAAAAGCACAGCCAGTAAAGTAAAGTAAAATTAAATTCAGTCTAGATAATTGTATTGTTCCTGTTCCAGACTTCTAGGTTCTGTTTCCTTTTTTTTTGGGAGATCATCAAATATGACTTCTCCCGCTCTGGGTGGAGCGGAAGGGCGTGTCAGACTTTTACTGACTAAAAACCCGTGTTCCTTCAGTTTCCTATGCCAAGGTCCCGGTATCCCTTTCGGACTTTCCCGCAACCCTGGCAGGTGTATCTATTGCCAAGATTCCCTTTTTTTCTCCAGATTAAATTCGTTATAGTTCCAAATAGCGTTGTTCCGAACGCGTTGCTCGACGAAGTTAGGTACGTTCAGAAAATAAATATTATGCTTGGTTTTTTGTGTGGTTTAATTTATGCTCACAGACCAAATAAAAAACCAAGACAGAGCGCTGTCAACAGTAACGTAAGCCAGGTTTCGTAAATATGTGTGCACTTAGAGAGGTGTAGTTTGATGTAAATCGTTGATCTTGATTGATGCTCGATTTTCCAGTTATGACTCACTTGTGTATTTTCGTTTCTTCCTTCATAAATCGTATTGGTTTCGGTATCCATTTGTCGAGATTAATAAAATGAAGTAAGTACCAAAATACCAGCAAAGATGGACTTTTTGAGGTTTTCATATCCGAAGCTGTGCCAAACGGAACACACTCACTTTTGCATTTGTAATATTAGTTAGGATTAGGATGCAAAAGTGAGTTTGTTTGTTTGTTTCGCTTCCCCGCTAAAACGGCTGAACAGATTTAGATAAAATTTGGCACATGGGTAGATCATCAAACTTGCTCTGCTTCACACCACACACATCACTAACGCATCCAACATAAGCAAACTATATAGCTCGAACAACACCAATACAAGCTATCGCCCCTCTATTATCACAGCTATCGGCCAGAGAATAACTAGTTACTAGTAACAAGTTATACAGTTATAGGTATATACACATTCAATATTGGACTATGCAAATGCAGCCTCCGTCCCGACTACTAATGATGTACTACATAACTATAACTACTTACTATCAGAATCAAATTGAACGCTGAAGTCCGACGTTATAATTGGCTAAATCGGCAGGATTCTAAAGCGAGAGGGTAATAAAAAGATAGCGAGCTGGTATTATATTCACACGTTGTGTAATATTGCAGTGCGGAATAGAAGTTTTGAATATTCATAAAGAATCTCCAGGAGGAGCTCGTGGCTACGTAATAACAGCCGCGCGGGTCGATCCATCAGGTAAAGCGACGCTTGCCGGGGTTGGTCCGTAGATGGGTGACCATCTTTACATACCGAGACTCCTCCGTGCCTCGGAAAGCACGTTAAGCCGTTTATCCCGGCTGTCATTTGTGGATCTTTGACAGTCGTTACGGGTCGTCAGAAGGCCGAAAGTCTGACAACCAGTCTTACCAAGGGGATATAGGCAGTCGCTCCATGTACAATACTGATATTCAGCTGCATCTGGTTGGACTGGAAGCTGACCCCAACATAGTTGGGAAAAGGCTAGGCAGATGATGATGAGTCTCCAGGAGATTCGAGGCACTCTAGAAGTCTATGCAGTCAGCTAACAGCTTAGAGGCAGAGGGCATGCGTCACCTTCTTCTGCGAAGCAGTAATGCTCGCGAAGGAGGCGGCAGAACGCGTGAGGGGCGAATTTCATGCCCTCGCGCCCCTGTCGCCGCAGGAGATGCTCTGGGCGTCGGGAATCCCAGGCCGATTCCTGGCCACCGTAGGCGCGGGCTTGCGGATGGTGAGCAATGCGTAGCTCGCCGTCCGATAAGGACCAGGCCCGGGTCGACGGCGCATTGTGTTGCGGTCCTCAAAGAGATGTCAGCACAATTGACGGTGTCCGCTAGAGCCGATGCCTGCCAGGTTCGCGGTTCGCGTTTTCTATAAATTCATGGTAATAGTGTCGTCGATGTCCATTACACCGTTTCTAGCCTTTTACTACCAATTCCAAATCACAAATTTTTCACAAACATTTTAGCAATGCCCATGTCCTAGGGTTTAGCTAGCCAGACTACTCTGAGCATTCAAAGTGAAAGTCAAGTCAAATATTTTTTTTCAAATAGGCACATTAAAGGCACTTTTGAACGTCAAAAACAAGGAAATAGAACAGATTCTAGTTGCCCCTTCCAAAAGGTAGTTTTTGAAGGTCAGACTCTTCAAAGTCTGACCAGACTTTCTGACCTTGAGATACTTATATCATATTCATAAGACACTCGAAATCAACACCCGTTCTATATACTGCCCAAAGCACGAAGGAGTCTGATGGATTACAACACCCCTCCACAAGCTAGAGGTTAGCAAGTTCCATTCAAACAAGTGGTTATTATTCAGCAAGTCCTCTATGAACAGCAAACTGGACAGTATAACTTGTCGAGTACACCTTTAATTACCGAACCTAAATCAGTGTTCAACAATGACTAGCATTAGGTAATTAAGAATTCCAGTAGCGGTAGTAATGTCCATGTTCCTCCCCGGAGTCCGTGATTCAGTGGAACATGTCCCGGGCGGGTAGAACAAGTTGTAATAGAGAGAGAACTTGAATGGTGATTGATTTCGGATACATTAGTCCAGTTATTATGGAAGACAGTTTTAGGCCTTGAAAAAGGGGAGTGAACTAAATTATCAAAGGTGCATGTTCCGTAATACGTAAGTAACTCTGTCTGTCTGCTACCTTTACACGCTTAACGACTGAACGAATTTGGATGAGGCACACGGATAGGACTTGACCTGGGATTAGGACATAGACTTTTAATCCTGGTCGTTCGTTCCCGTGGGATAATATCCGATATCCGAATCTCAAGCAAAAGCTAGTAATTTACAAGAATTCGATACTTCTTTCTAAGTGGTTTCTTACAAAGAAAAGCTGAAATGTAGCTCATCTGCCATGACCCTGAGGCAACTGATTAAGAAGTATTTATTGCCAGTTTAATTTATACTGCATTCACGCTTTAGTTCCCAAACAAGTAAATAAATGTGTTTTTGGAAAAACAACTTTGGAACCCACATGTATAAAGTTCAGATAGCGCTACATTTTTTTAAAAGAATTTTTTATATTACTGGGGGCCTAAACCGGCCACATTAGCAATTCCTCTAAAAGCAGTTAATTTCCTGAATCCCAGCTGTCATTAGCACTTCCTCTACATAAAAGCAATTCATAATTTGTGGACCATTTTACGAATCTCCATAAAAAACGGTCAAACATATGAATTATTTCGTAATATGAATCGCACGCAGATCATATTATGAATTGTCAGTTTGTGTCATTTTACGATGATTCATAATACTTTCATATTATGATTCTGAATAGGTGGTCGTTTTAAGTTCCCTGGTCATTTGGAAATTATCTTAGTTTAACAGTAAAATAAAGTTGATATTCGTAATTGGACCAAGGATTCGAACAGCTTAAATTAAAATTATTAAATGAACAACCAAAACGAACAACCCTCACAGCAAAATTTAATTCCCATCCGCAGAAAAAAAAAACATTAATTCCCCATCATTCCCTTTTAATATATCATCGCATTTAAATGGAAAAGCATTCAGACAGACAGACACACAATAAGTACGTAGGTATAAGTACGAGGGCGCAACTCGATTGGTTTCCAATTCCAGTGTCATGCATATGTAAACAGACGAGTTAAGGGTAGGCAGTAAACGAGGTGTTTATTTCGTTTTAGGCTTTTTTTTTTTAAATTTGTTCCTTAGAGATGGTGAGTGACGGTTGAAGGGTTGAAACAGTTAGTACACGATTTTTAACAGTTTATTCAGTTTAATTTGTGGTCAAATGTCCTTTTCTTCTGGTCCATCATACAGCATCGAAACCAGAGACAAACAAGACAGATCTAAGACAAGAGAATATGCTGTATGAGTCGCATACGGAATGCTTATGTTGGCAGCAACCGCCAGGCTAATAACAATATGGCACCGGTGACCGAAAAGTTATGCGGAAATCGGTTGTCATGGTATGAGCACGTGATGTGAAGGAATGAGGAAAATGTCATGAGGAAAGTTTTGGGTATGAATGTCGATGGCTATAAGAGTAGGGGAAGACGAAAGAAATGATGGATGGACTGTGTGAACGATTATATAGCTAGAAAGGGGGGGTGACTACCGAGATGACGACTAATAGAGAAGTATGGAAGAAAGGGACATGTTGAGTCGACCACAAATAAATTGGGTAAGGACTATTAGGATAGGATATTAGAAGATTAAACGCTCAAAAACCTTTCGAGTCTCAAATACCGCTGCGAAACTGAATGTGTTTAAGGAAGGTTTTTATTTGTCATGAAAACAATAACTCCAGTAACATTAACGGCTTATTAGAGTCTCAGTCAGTGCTCGGCGATACGACGCCGTCATTGCGCCGCCACCGCGCCGCCAACGCCCGCGTCCCTCTAAGCTATGTTCACGGGACCGCCGCAGCCGCGCTGACGCCGCGCCGCAACCGCGCCGAAGCCGCGCTACCACCGCGCCGACGCAGCGCAGCCACCGCGTTGACGCCGAGCCGCCACCGCGCTGCAACCACCGCTAGTATTGTTTAAACTGTTTTGTTTATTCCATCGCCAGCTGCTTGCAAAAGTGCAGGCGCTTTATAATCCTCTCTCCTCTGCGTTTGTTTCGGCCTTTCTTCTCAGAGTAGTCAGATAGGAAACGCCGAACGCCTCATCTAGTTATAAAAATGTGATTGACGTGTAAAAGTGTTTGTACAAACCTACTTACAGAAGTAAAATCGGAACGGCGCGGCGTCGGTACGGCGGGCGGCGCAGTGGAGGCGCAGTGGCGGCGCGGTAGAGGCGCAGTGGGGGCGTCTTGTCGCCGAGCACTTAGACATGGCGATGTGCAATTGTGCATGGTCGAGATAGTTTCTTGCCTAGCTGCGTAGCTGTAGCAACGTAGCGAGACGTCAGCTACGCCGCAGCAAAACTGTAGTAAAAAACTTGTGCCTTTTACTATTCCCACGGCAAAAAAGTAGAACCACTTCGATTACTTTAAACCACATCAAGATAGCCCTACACATAAACTACAAGAAAACTACTCTTTAGAATACCCTTTTAAATATACGAAAGGTTTACCCCTTAACAAGGGCAAATCGAACGAGATGAAAAGGTGAAACGAGTACGCCGCGACTATTTACAGAAAATTAATAGTTTTTACTGACATTTGTGGATATCTATGGGTATTTCACGATGTCCTTAGTTAAGTATAGCGAGAAGATTTAACGCTTTTGAAGGAAAAGTTTCTTCCGTCTTTTTTGTGGGTGATTAACCTGGTTTTAGACTTTTTATGCCGCCCATGAGCCTTTGACTTGGCTTCACATGCCGTCGAAAAATATGTCCGGCATGCCGGTTCCTTCACGATGTTTTCCTTTACCGTTTTTGAAGCAAGTAATAATTATACAATACGCACATCATCAATCCGAAAAGTGCGTGGTTTGGGTTTGAACTCGAGACCTTAGGACACAGTATAAATATGGACAGTATGGAAACTAGGCCCCTGTTGGAATAATTACCTACGCTCCATTTTTAGGGTTCTGTACCCATAGGGTAAAACGGGACCCTTATTAATAAGACTCCGCTGTCCGTCCGTCTGTCTGTCACCACGCTGTATCTCATAAACTGTGATTTAGTTAGACAGTTGAGATTTTGGATCATTCTCACTAGTTCCACCACAATTAGTTCCATGGAACTTTCACAGATGATTTATATCTGTTGCCGCTATAGCAACAAATACTATAAATCAGAATAAAATAAATATTTAAGGGCCAAACAACAAACGTGATTTTTTTGCCGTTTTTATAGATAATGGTACGGAACCCTTTGCGCGAGAGTCCGACTCACACTTGGTTTTTTTAAAGGTCCCGGCGACCACTCATCTGTCCGCACCCGTAACTGACAGCACCGCGACAATCGCTTGGGCTCTCGTCAATGAGCGCGTCTGTGTGAGTGTACCATTTCGAATGTTTATACGTAGTTTCTGTACTGTCTATATTTATACTGTGCCTATGACTTGGCAGTGCGACCGTCACACCACTAGTCTGTCACTGCTACAAGGTGAAGAAGAAGACGCTGATACTTCTTTTGGAAGACACAATAAAAAGATATTTATAAATATTCACCTCGTTGGTCTAGTGGTCGCAAGCGCTACTGCTGAGCATAATGTCTTGGGTTTGATTCCCAGGTCGGGTAAAGTGTTATTGGTTTTTTAATCAGGAATAGCTCAGTAGCAGCCCGGAGTCTAGATTATTGCCCGGTTAATAGCAATAGTCTCGCCCCTTATTACATGGGGCTTAAATATAACTGGCGCAATGTGGGTGTATTATGGGCACATCTCTGCCATACCTCACAGGGATTACAGGCGTAATGTTATGTTATGTTTATGTTGTTTTTGTTTTTAGCGACAAAACATAACACAATTTTATTGTCTAAAAGTACAAAGTGACTGTAGGTAGTACCTCTAAAAACAACCTGATATTCAATTAAAATAGGATTCCGCTAACCCTGAAAGAGGGGAGGGGAATTAATTAAATTACTGGAACCCAAACAGATGGTTAATAAAATTGATTCTGGGTACTGCGATATAGTGGATACTGGAAGTGGCTATGTAATTCGTGTAGCGCACATAAATAACCTACAAAAAAAAAAGAATCATCAAAATATACATGCAAAAAAATATTACCCTTAAAAAAAAGTTTTTATAGTAAAATATTCACAAAAAATATTAAATTGATACGGAAAAAAGAAACACTCTGTACACGCACACTTGTCACATTGGTCTTTCAACGTTGAAATGCAGGTGTGCGTATATAGTGTTTTATTAACTAAAAAATTACTTAAAAAAAAAAAAAACGTAATATTTTTTTAGCATGTATGGTCGCTGTACTATTGCGGGCTAACGGGCACGCCCTTGGTTAGTTACCATACTGTATATACTTCTCTTTCTTCTGTCTTCTTTTCTTCTTCTTACCCATCCTATCTACCAAGTTCTAAGCACTTCCAGTACATTAAGCACCTCTACATCTTGGATAAAACTCGGCTAACACTTAGCAGCCCGGGGTCAATAATTTGTTGGGGTCCTAGGTAACGGCCATGGGGATTTTTATAGCCAATTTCAGTTTGAAAACCTTTGTTTAAGGTGATAATGGACATTTTCTAATTAATTTTTAATCTCTTTTCTTTTTACCGGATACAACCGGTAAACAAAGTGGATTAGTTTTTGTTTGTTTCCTAAAGCGGTTACTGTTGTAACTTGAGTCGTAAGCTGTAGGTAATATGTCTCAGTAAATGGCTATTTCCACATCTGCCTAGCCTTTTCCCAACTATGTTGGGGACGGCTTCCAATCTAACCGGATGCAGCTGAATACCAGTATTTTACATGGAGCGACTGCATATCTGACCTCCAAAACCCAGTTACTGGATAACACGGTACCCCTTGGTAAGATTGGTTGTCAGACTTTCGGGCTTCTGACGACCCGTAATGACTGTCAAGGATCTACGAATGACAGCCGGGACCAACGGCCTAACGTGCTTTCCGAAGCATTCACGTATGAATGCTCTCCCTACCTAGTAACTGGGTTGTGGAGGTCAGATAGGCAGTCACCCTATGTAAAATACTGGTATTCAGCTGCAGTCGGTTAGACTGGAAGCCGACCCCAATGTAGTTGGGAAAAGACTGGGCAGATTGATTGAGAGGCACTTTGCGAGGTTATAGTTGCATCTTCCCACTTGGGTTTGGAGGCGGTTCCGAGACTTCCAAGTGGGCAACGGAAAGTTGGACCCTCAATGACCTGACAAGATCAAAAGGTCTTGGTCCCAACATTAATGAAGTTATTAAATACCCCGCGACCTTTGCTAACACTTTATTTTATAATTTAATAAACAAAACAATAACCACCATCTTTATACACTGACTATTATTTTATTACAAATTCCGGCAACATTACGCTTCGGGCCAAAATTAATTGGTCACTAGTTAAAAATGCATAGAAACATAAATCGTTCGTGATTGAGTGTGGAATCGTTAAAAGTTTGTTCGCGAACAGGAATTTTGATGGTCGATTTCATATTCAGATTTCAGACACGGAAATCGTTTAGTAGTAATTATACAAAAGTTTTTAAAATCCCTGTTTTTAATTGAATAACTATTGTTTCCATTATGGTTATAAGTTAGTTTGAATATTATTTTTGTAAACCGAACAATTTTTTTTACCTACTTGATTTTTTTCGGGCGAATAAAATGGGCCACTATGAAATAAAAAAATAATGTGATTAAACAAGAGTAACTATTACCCTTTGAACAATACCGAATTGTGGCTAAATAATTTAAATAAAAATTTTCAGACACAAACAAACCCTTTTCTAGCATTTTTCGAGAAAACTCGTCATGACATACGTCCGTCATGTGATATTTCTTTGTTTTTTTATGGTTTACTTAACTATAATTATAATACAGTTTTATTAACTACCAAAGGCAATCTTGTAAGCGACGTTCCACTGAGTCCGTGAGGCGCAAGCGCAAATCAATCAACTCGCTAACACTGCAAGAGTAGTCACAATGATCACCACAGTTGCCATAAATCTATGCTGGCTGTGATCGATCTCCGCGATCTTCCTTTATTTTTCATTTTGCCGGGCTGCCGCGCCGCCTCAGTTACACTCCTACAAACATATCTGTGAAATGGCGAAAATTGGAACTATGGCCGTCAGGTTGAAAGTCATTCGATTGTCAGTGTCTACTACATTCAGCGCACAATAAAATTATTATCATTATAGGATGTAGATGAATTCATTCATTCTGATGTTAGAATGTTAGAATTAATTTGTATAATTAATCAATTAGCAACACTGAGTCGACTGTGGCGTTCTCTTTCAGTTCACAGATAAGTTGGTAGGACTGTAACGGGGTTAGATCAAGTTGACAGCTGTCATAATCGTTCTAAAATCAACTCTGTAAGTTAGGCGTCGTAAATACTTTAGACGCGCTGCCGCTGTCAAGTTAAATTTTATGAAATTGTATTTTAATCAGAAATCTGTTTATTGGTTCCAAAACAATCGATGAAAATTTAAATTTTTACTAGAATCACATATCATCAAGCCTGTATTCCCCGAAGGATTAGGCAGTGTGAACTAGAGCCTGCACTATCAGTATGAGGATGTGTTTTACTAGAGTGTTGGTATAATCTGTCGACTGCCATATTCTTCGATCCTACGAGTACTAAGATGAAAGGGTATATGAAAAGCTTACGTTTGGTATTCACTTCACACTTTTTTTTCATATTACGTACTAGCTTCCGCCAGCGGCTTCGCCCGCATGATATCTTTATAAACTATAGCCTATGTTACTCAGCAATAATATAGCGTTCAACTGGTAAAAGAATTTTTAAAATCGGTCTAGTATTTCTTGAGTTTATTCATTATAAACACAACACAAATATTCGTGTAGAAGAACAGGATAGATTTCGTTTTACCACTATCTAACAAGAAGTCACCACTTTCACTATTATAATTTGAGACTCTCTTCTCTCAAGCCACTTTAAAACAGTCAAGATAACATTCTGTAACGGAGCCAAAATAGCACATAAATCGTGATTCTCGTCTGTTTGATCGCCGACTTAGTTTGGGGTTGGGAGCTCGCTTTTGTAAGCTACCAGTGAATTTACATGTAGATGTATGTCTGTCAGACTGAGCGTAAAATATAAAATATTTTTGCTCATGTGATATTAATTGTGGTAAGATTGTTAAGATAGTTTAATTATTCAGAGATAATTTTGTTGAAATAATGTATTTGTAAAAATCTGTATTAATTTCGATCTACCAAAAACTTTATGAGCAACGGTAGGTAATACTTGGTTTAGTAGATGATAAAGTTTTTAACATTAGCTTCCTTTTAAGAAGCTATGTCTGAAAAATAAAATAATAAATTGTTAGTAGGTATACCTATAAAAATAGAAAAAAAATATTATTTTGAAATTACACACATGGTATTAAAAAAATAATATAAATGCAACAAGAATAAACTTCAAACGAGCAATACCGTTCAATAAAACACTTAAATAATTTCTTTATTCACTTAGAACCTGCAACCATGCTCAAATTCGAGGACGAACAACAAATTAATAAAATTAAACGCAGCATTACCATACGAATGGCCGCCACTGTACTAGTTTTCTCTTTAATTTTTACGTATAGCTTGCCCATTAAAGTTTCTGTCATACCTCGTAATCGGGGCCGCAATGCGGTTTTATAGAAGGCTGAACAATAACCATTCTTATACCTTTCTCGATAAAGTCGTGGCGAATAGTAAAATGTTACATTACTACTCTTTGCAAGTTCTCTAAAAAAAAAACAAAAAAGGTCGGGTCACGCACGTTTCCGTGACGCATTCGAGGACTTGACGCTAGGGTTGTCAACTTCTGAGTTTGTGCTGCAGGAGGTGTTTTTCCGCGGCTTCGCCCGGTAAAAAAGACCGTATAAAACCTTCTCCATGAAAAAATAAATATAGGACTTCTGAATTTATATTCAAAAATCGAATGAGGCTGTTTTAGTTTTTATCAAAGTAAGCCCCGTTTGAGCCTCTATAGTTTCAATTTTAGCCATCCATGCTCACTTTGAAAATTCACCCTGTTTATCCCAATTTATTTTGTGGTCGGCGCAACATGTCTTTTTCTTCCATATTTCTCCATTAGTCATCATCTTGGTAGTCACCCGCTTTCTATTCATATCAACACACAGTCCATCCATCGTTTCTTTGGTCTTCCCCTACTCTTATAGCCTTCCACATTCATACACAAAATTTTCCTTACATTTTCCTCGTTCCTAATCACACCATGGCAACCGCTTTTTTCTTAAAATAAAATAAAATTTATTTTATTTTATTTATTTTATTTTATTCTTGAAAAATTCACCCTGTAACAAGAATATAATACTGCCGTCCACTAACTAAAAGGCCGTTAAGCCACAGTTGGTCGTTTTTCACTTTGTAATGTAGTCTTATACAACTTTCGATGCTCTATCTTTTGGTGTAAGAATCATTTTTCTATGATTTATAGTTTTAGAGATACAAAACATTGCTGAGCAGTTAAACCACATAAATTTCGTTACTCCCTTAATTAAAAAGCGGCTAAGCCACAATACTTCTCTAGAAAGACGTCAACATACTTTAACGGCAAATTGATGTATCATTTTTTTCTAAATTTACTTAACTAAAAGTACGTTATCTAGTCATGCTTGACTAAAAAGCAGCTAAGCGTCTTTAACTACCTTCATGTATTGTGTCACAAATAACCATCTGAACATCGTGCCTTAACTATAAAGCAGTTATACGCCAATAGCGGCTTTTAAGTTATGTATTGAAATTAGTATTAGCTAAATATCAATCGCTAGAGAGCAGCTAAACGACAATACTAGACTAAAAAGCAGTTAAACGCTCGTGATTTGCGTTTGCGTTTGACCAGCTCAGGCTATAATTCCTGCCTTTTCACTTCGGGTGCTCGTTAGCGGACCGACGTGTGGCGCGTCTCTTGATTTTTGTGCCACAATTACGAGAATGGCGCAAAATATGCAAAGGTAAGCTGACATTATTATTTCATTTATTGTAATAAATAGCTATTTGTAATATTCTATTATTATAAATACGAAAGTATGTTTGGATGTTTGTAAATCTTTTAAGCAAAAACGAATGAATTGTTTTTAATTTATCTAACTTTATAAATGCCTGTTTTTGTTACCATATATTTTTCTGTATTCCGCAATACCTGCACAGGTAAAACGCGTGCTGCTAGTTTTCATTATGTACCTACCTATTGCAAGAGGGTTTTAAAGTACCTACTGTTTCTAAGTTCATCGTAATTGTTGTTGTAGGTATCTGTTTCGATTGCTGATTGTTTTATACCTAATAGTGCGCAAGAGATGTGTCGTATAATTGGTTCATTAATTAACTGATTATATTTCATTGTATTTTAGACGTTCCGGTGTATCATCAAGGATCCAAACTATGATGAATAGTGTGTTGGTGGACCAGGAATTTCCAACTGCACAACGCCTTTACACTAACAGCATGCCATCTATACGCATTTCCACTTGCTCTAATATTAGCCAAAAAGAATCAAAGTACCCCCGCATGAGCAATAACGATTTAGTTAATCTTCTCTACCAAGAATCTTACTCGATGACATCAAAAGTGTTTCAAAAATTCAATGAAACACAAATCACATATAATTATAGCCAACCAGAAGAAACTCTGAAGCTTACAATAGAAACATTAACTCAACAGCGTGAAACACATTCCATATACTGCCACGAATCGATGCCCCCTCCTTCCCCGATACCATCTTCTTTTCACTGCATTATACCAGAAATATTAGATTATGACAGTGATGACTCTGTTAAGGATAAGAACTACCAACCATGTGAAGAAGTTTTTAGTGATGATACTGAATATGGTTATGACATGCAAAGACAAAATACAGTATCAAACCCTAAAAGTAAACCAATATTGAAAAGGAAAACATCAATAACTAAAACGTTTCCCAAAAAATTAATAACGCGACGACATACTCAAGAATTTACAAGAACAGAAGAGATTATTGGACATCGGTTACCTAAGAAAAGACGTACATCTTACTTCTTCTTTACTTTATTACTTAATTTTGATAATACTACAAGAGTGTTACTAGGTATAATTGCTTATTTACCTAATCTGATTTACTCATTTTGTTAAAGTTTTAAATTAATATTTAAGCATAAAAAATGGCCGAATTTATAGTTTTTTATATAAAGTCTAATATTTAATTGATTATGACGTTATGTGTTACGCACAATTATATTATTTCAACTTGGCAATTATTGATCTCTGATTGTGATATGTTTATTTCATAAGTGCATAAGAATTTGAAACCAAGTGTCATGTGCCATAAAGCTTTCAACAACGATACTTACATGTTTTGGGTATTTTTTATAAAATAATTATAATATAATTTTTCCTATGGTTTCGCGAATACTGATTATTATTAAAGATGTAATTGTGATCTCATTACTGAATAAGATTTGTAAAAGTTTGATTAAACTTGTTTTTTTATTATTTTATATTGTTTAATTAAATAATAAGCTATTTGTTAAGTTCCTACACAATTTAATTAGACGTACTGATTGTCTATTATTTTTTATTAATAAATAAAGTTCTGATTTTCATAAAATAGTTTTTAACTTTTCAACTTTTTACCCGCAAGTGCTTATTTAAAAGGCAGTTAATTGCGAGCGAGATGTCTTTAACTGCCTTCTAGTTAAGCAATAGGAGAACCAGTATAAAATATGATTTACAATACCGAGCTTAAAAGCGTTTAAAATCCCATAACTGCTTTCTAAGTAAGCGAAGTTAGTCTTCCAAGTGTTAGTTACTAGGCTATAAGTCTGTTAAAATCCTTTAACTGCTAAATAACTAAGTATTTTTTGATAACTTTTACTATAAGTACAAGACGTGGTGGCTACAAGAAATTGCTTCACTATAAAGCAGTTAAGGTATGGTTAGCGGCCTTATAGTGCAGTATATTATGTAAAAATGAAAAAAAATTGCTTAGCTAAAAGTTAGAAAATGTATTTAAATAAAATGTGATTAATATAAATGAATGAACTAAATCACATATTGTGCAAAAAGACTGTGCCTACGTATATAACTTGCAACCTTGTTCCTAGGTAGCATACTTTTCAAGAGACATCAATTCCCACTTATTTTTGCGTTTTCTCGAAAACTATTTTTTGCACTTAGCGGCTTTTTAGTTAGTGGACGGCAGAATAACTAGGTGTCCATTACCAAATTGGTAGTTCCTTTAATCACTATGGGATCGTATTATTTGATAGTTAACCAAGATTATACTAATTTTATTACAGTAAAGTCTTGTAATTAGCCCTAAAGCTACGAAATGTTTCCCTAATATTCACAAAAATGTGTTTCTTTATGAATTTTTCAATAAAATTACTTTTTATGAGCATAACGGTCAATGGACCATGTTAAAGGTAGATTAATTTTTGACATAACCTAAATCTAGCGATACTTATCATAAATTTTCCTAATCATATAAATTAAATAACTATAACTAATAAAAAAACTGAATTAACTTCAAAACTTTTTCTATTGCTCCATTTTTTTTATCATGGCAACAATCTCTGTTTAAGTGGCAACCCTGACATTGGCGACATGTTGAGTCACGATAGATCAAAGAAATACAGATGTGATTTAATCTAACCCGTATTTACATTAGTTAGTCCTCGATACAATCATAAAGGTTTTTCAAAAGCACCCTTTAGAAATCAAACCAAAATCAAAATAATTATTTTATTTCACATAAACCAACATGGGCACCTAAGAAACGTCAGAAGCTAGGTGCACGGTTCCAATTGGTCGTTTCCTATGGAGAAGAGCCAGCAAGAAACTCCACGGTTACTCTTTTAAGAATACCTAAATGGCTTTTACAATGTTTTCAAATTAGGTATGGGAGGACAGTGTAGGCCTGTCAAGACGTACCAGGTTAACAAAATAGAAAATGGTCGAGAAATCTACAGTCTATTTAATAAAATAACAGGAAAACCTTAACGTTAGTTTAATTCGTCTTTATTGTTTACAAAAGCAGATTAACTCGTTATAGTTAACTAAAGCTTGAGAAAGAAGCTTTACTACAAGTTATGAGTGTCGGTGTAATTACAAGAGCATGAGGTATCTAAGTTTTGCCTGTGCACCTGACATGCCTCTGGTACTGTAGAAGTCCTCAGGCGGAGATGACCACGACACCTTATTTTTTACGGCGAAGCAAAAAGGAGGGCGGCGGTGTAGTTTTGGCATGATTCACTATATTGTTCGCAGCGCTCTGTCTTGGTTTTTATTTGGCCTGAGACTATATGACAAATGTAACAAATGATACTTCTTTCCACCTGTAACTTAACCCACCAACTTAACAGGGTAACAGAGCCGTTCTCATTAACTTAGTTGTGATTGTGTAACAGCACAAGACTGTCGGTATTAATTGTACAAAGTTGGGCGGAGTTCTTAACTAACCGTCGCGTCGCCGTCCTCCGTACCTAGTATGTACATGACAAACTGAGCTGTGTTAGTAACTATGAACAGTAATTGTTGGTTGTGCAATTGCATTGGTAGCTTTGATTGTTAATTGTTTTGTATGTCGCGTTATTTTTTTTTTCATATTGACATTGACTTTTTTGTCGGCAAAATTGTCGGCGGAAATGTCGACGGTCCCCCTGATGAATGTTGCCATCTTATAGCCTGACCACCTGCGATATTTAGGGGTCATTCAAATGTAAAGTCCGCTGCTGCACTGTTGCAGCTCCGAGGGATTTGTGGATTAGAAGCTAACCTTAATCAGAGGCAGTTGAAAGGTCTTTCAATTGCAAACCAAAGAACTAATAAATACCTAAATACAGCTGCTGAACGTTTTTTAAATTTTAATTTTAAAATGATCAGTAGTATTATAGTACACTGTGCACTGCCGTAAAAAGCGATTTTTTACACCAAAAATAAAGGTCGGTTTCTAGCAATTATTTTTTCTCCATTTTATTTAGGTTGATAACGGCTAAGTATTGAGTCATTTTACACCCTGTAAAGATTTTGGGGCCTACTGCATAAGACGCTGACAAAAGCTAAAGCGTAGTCACAATCACGATGACACAACCCTTGTAATTTAGGCAAAATATGAATCAATTATCTATTAACCCATTCGTTGCGGCGGACGCCTATCGGCGTTTTTTGATTTACTATTCGGGTGCGGAATACGCCCAACGGCGTTTTTTTTAAATTGCTTATATCTTGCCAAAATCTAGTCACAAAAAAATATATTTGCAGTATGTGCACTATTTTTTAAAATACAGCATGGTACTGCTCGCCGTTTCCGGAATTTTAACTTATAGAAAAACTAGCTTTTGCCCGCGACTTCGTTCGCGTGGAATAGTGACTTCCGACAGATTTTTGGTTTTACCCACATAGTTCCCGAACTCGCGGGATCTCTTCAAAAATGAACGGAACCAATTTTAAATTTACGAAACGATCAATCCACAATTCCACTACAGTACCGAAGCGCTCGGCCGATACCCAACCAAATGCGTGTAACGAAACCATAGCGCGATCTATTTCGATCCCAACGCCATCTATCGAGCATAGTGACAACTCGGATTATTTATCTATACTCCGTTCGGGCATTTTCTTTGTACTAAAAGTTTTATTATATTGATATTATTTTTTTCATACCTTTTTACTATTTATTTACATTTTTCCGATGAATTTTCAGTACTGAATTGATGCCGACTCTTGACCAATAGATGGCGCGTATGTCCGGAATAAATTTTATTTTTTATTTTATTTTTTGTAATAAAAACTATCCTATGTCCTTTCTCAAGTTCCAAACTATGTCTGTACCAAATTTCACACAAATCGGTTCAGTAGTTTAGGCGTGAAGCAAAGACAGACAGACAGACAGACAGACAGAAAGACAGACAGACAGAGTTACTTTCGCATTTATAATATTAGTTTGGATTGCGAATTCCTTTCTAGGTGCGGAAGACGCCTAACGGCGTTTTCCAGGGTTTAACAACCTTTGATTCTAAATATATTTCGTTAATATTATTTTTCTATAACCCTTCCCCTGTTGTCTGACGTGCTACGATAGATAAAAAAACGCAGTTGACTGATGCTTTTTGTACCACGGCAGTTCAACTATGGTCCAACTTTTTTGCGATTACCTGTGAAACTAAGCGCCCTATCTCTTTCATTCTTGTGGTATAGTGGGCACGAAAGACAGAGGTAACAATAAAACACGCCATGCTATCAACATTGCACAGAAACAAAATAAAAGCATGGCACAAAGAAATTACTGCAAAGAAAATGGTGGAAAATGGCGGAAATTCGCAAATTTTGCAAATTTATATTCTTATATTTAATCACTTCAAAATCAAAAATCAAAATCAAAATATTTTATTTCACATAAACCTACATGGGCACTTATGAAACGTCAAAAGCTAGGTGCACGGTTCCAATTGGTCGTTTCCTATGGAGAAGAGCCGGCAAGAAACTCCATGGTTACTCTTTTAAAAATAATTGGCTTTTACAATACTTTCAAATGAATGAATGAATTAATCATACAAATAGAAGCCATGTCATGCCAAACCGAAGAGTGGACAAAGTCTGAAGCACAACTATGAAGCGTCAGTGCTATGTCGCAACTGATAAAAACAGATTATCCTCATTCATAAAGCTGTGGTGATTTGATTAGGTCTTTACCTATGAAATTGCCGTTCTGCAGTACTGGCCATTTCAAATCAAAATAATTTTTGTTTGGCTAAGAATAATAATTTAATTTAATATAATAATAATTTACGGAACGCGCGGTCCCTACGTCTCATTGCCATCTGTATCCCTCTTGACATCCATGGTGCAGGTGGGCGTTTTATCTTTACTTTTTTGACGGGAGCATGGAATAATAGTAGTATTATAAAAGTAAAAGAAGGTTGACTACCTCTGATAATAATTTATAATGATAATTTAGCCTTTCTTGTCTTTAGAAACTAAAATATATGAGACGGTAGTTTAAAAGTGAAGCACAATTATTTAATTAAAATAATTATTTTACCATTTATCGCCATATTCACCTAAGAACAAAAACTGCACAAAAAGACTCCTAATTGATGTAAATTTAGTTTTTTACACCAAATACGACTGTACCGTACCACCCGTATCGCGTATTTCTTGTTTGTCTAAGATTTTAACGTCAGAATGATCAATTTCTTTAAACAGTGCTGAAAACGCCAATCGGCGTTTTATATTATCCTTATGAGGTGCGGAGGACGCGCATCGGCGTTTGCGACGAAAACCGCCCCGCACCTGGCTAGTAAAGGTAATTTTTACTGCCGCAGCGAATGGGTTAATTAACAAATGAGTTGAGTAATCGAAAATGAAAAACAACTAAGTTCTGAATTCAAATATGACGTTCTTGTTATTAATTAAATACCAACGAACGTTGATATTTAATACAGATATTTTGGACTGGAATTCAAGGTAAAAGGTTAGTTTACCGTTAATTTTAGTGTTTTATTTTCAAAACGTGTTTTGGTAACAACCCAGAAACCCAGTTCTGAGAAATATGTTCAAGATAAACATATATTTTTTCCGCGACCACAAACTATAATTAAAGATTTGGCAATTTTTTTTTTAAGACTCCTTTTTAGGACATTTGCCTCTTGTCAGCGCCTTATGGAACGCATAAACATAAACATTAATCGACCTTTATGAAACTTATTTATATACTAAAATGTATACAGTATGTTATCTAACGAAGGACTGGTTTTGGCACTTACTTGTTGAAAGGCCTACATTGTCCGCCCATGCCTACCAACACTGTAATTTGAAAATATTGTAAAAGCCAATTATCTTTTAAAAGAGTAACCATGGAGTTTCTTGCCGGCTCTTCTCCATAGGAAACGACCAATTGGAACCGTGCACCTAGACCGTTCCCGTTAACCTGCAATAGTATAGCGTCTATAGACATGCAAAAAAAAATTACTTACCATTAAAAAAAAGTTTTTTATATTTTTATTACGCCCCGTGTAACATACTGTATTTACAAATAATTCATGGGACAATGTTCAGAAATCCTTCAGTAATGTAGAAAAAAATGCATCAGCGCTAAGGGCGAGCACGTAGGGTGGCTAATGCGTCCAATTCAAGCAGACCGTGGGGCTTGTGGGGGGCTTATAGACCCGTGTGAAGGGCCGCTAGAGCCTTTAGAGCTTATTTGTGATGCTGTAAGGACGTGGCTGAATTTGTTTACTAATGGCGGCTTAATATAAAAAGCCTGTAGGTATCTGTTTATTCTGCAGGACTATATTATGGCTTCTTTTGATAGAGAGAAAGACCGATAATTGATGATCAAGCACGATATTATATCACACTTGACGGTAATTTCAGTTTGTTATCCACGGCTAGCAAGGAGGAGCTCGTGGCTAAGTAATAAGAAGCGGACGGGTCGATCCATGAGGTTAAGCTACGCTTACCGGGGTTGGTCCGTGGATGGGTGAACATCTTTACATACCGAGACTCCTCCGTGCCTCGGAAAGCACGTTAAGCCATTGGTCCCGGCTGTCATTCGTGGATCTTTGACAGTCGTTACGGGTCGTCAGAAGCCCGAAAGTCTGACCACCAGTCTTACCAAGGGGTATCGTATTACCCAGCTTCTAGGTTGTGGAGGTCTGATAGGCAGTCGCTCTATGTAAAATACTGGTATTCAGCTGCATCCGATTAGACTGGAAGCCGACCCCAACATAGTTGGAAAAGGCTAGGCAGATGATGACGTACCGGTAGTAATTAACATGGAGAAATAGAGCCAAAAACCCTTTCCTATTATGTAAGTGTTATACCGAACTCAATTATGTCAATTTACGTAGAAAATCAACTAATTACACCACTTCGAGTAATCACCTCACACATTCAAACATGCCTACTTGAACAACCCCGTTTTATTCCCCGACAATCAAAGTTACTAACAGTTTGCAATATGAGTGAACCGCGCACATAAGTAAAGACGAACTAACATCAAAGGTATACCCTGCAAGTGACTTGCGCAAGTGTGCTACAGACGTTTCAGTTGGCTTGCTTCTAGGAATTGAGGAGCTTGTTATTGTTTTGTAACACACCGTTACGCCTGTTTCTACAAAAGGGCTAGGCAGAGATATATTGAAAACCCAATTCATAATTAATTCTTATGTCATTGAAGGCAAGCCTAATTGCCATCCATCGGGAACAAATTCATCTTGCCTCATGGAAATATCCAATAACACTTTTGGATCAAATCCAGGATCTCAGGCATGAAAAGAAAAGAAAGAAAAATAGGTTTATTTGTCACAGAAACTCGTGCATACAAAGAGATAACAGTAATCAGCAATATTAAATTCAACAATAGATCTAAGTACAAATATGAGATCACGAGTATAAAGATAAATAATCGGCAGCTGCACGTCATGACTGTGACAAGAAGGCTTTCACTCAGCATGATGCTGCGCTATGGACCCACAGCACAGCGCTGATTTTTAGTGGTCGCCTGAAAAGACGTACAGCATTCGCGATTGCAGCTACTAAAGCACCAATGAGACTGTCAAGACAATTCCTCTATTTAATTGAAGCATACGAGGGGTGTTCAATAAATAGTGAGATTGAGTATGACGCAATGATCTGTTATTAAATTTTATTTTATTTTTCGACCCTAGTCACCTTTCAGGGTTATACACTTTGTATTACTTTTTTTTTAAATTAAAATTCCCTTTCTAAAAAAATCTTCTTTCCAATCCCATACAAATCGTGTACGGCGGCGACTACTGCGTCATCATCTTCAAATTTCTGGCCCCTGAGATGTTCTTTTAACCGCAAAAATCGGTAAACATGACTGGAGCAAGGTCCGGTGATTATGGAGGATGTGCCATCAATTCGAAGCCAGCTTCTTGAATGGCAGCCATCGCAACTCTGGATTTGTACGCGGGGGCGTTATCTTGGTGAAAAAAATTAACAACAGAACACGTTCGAAACGACGCAAACAAATGACTTCTATTTTTTTAAAACAAAAGAGAGTTGATTGTTTTTTTTTATTATCATCATAGCTAATGTCTGAGCTATCCCTGCCCTGTATTTATTTATTTTCTTTCGAAGGAGAATGTATCGCATTCTCACTATTTATTGAACACCCCTCGTACTTAAGTAGTATTGTAAACACTGATATTCAGCTGCATCCGGTAAGACTAGAAGCCGACCTCAATATAGTTGGGAAAAGGCCTGGCAGATTGAATTGTAGCATACCTAAAATAGCATTGCTTTGTTGAGCTGATATTATTGTAGTCTCCTTCATCATTTCACTACGATCCGAAGCGCCATTCAACATCCCCCAAATTGGCACTTCAGCCTATATTCCCAAAACGTGCTGCAAGTTCATGCAAGTACTTGCAAGTTCAACAAGTTAGACTTCTACATCGCCTGTCCTACCCATGTGTGAAGAGCGTAGTCTTAGAAGCAATTAAGAAAACGAAGTACTTCTGCAAGTACTTGTGCAAGTAGTTGGTGGTTTTGTTCATTTGTGTTAACTAGTTTCCATTTGACATGCTTAGTAAGCAGAAATGCTTTATTTTAGTTGTTGAACTGTGTTAGTTTGTTTCGTAGTTATTCAATGGTTGGTGTGTTTTGTTTGTTTTTGTGTTGAACAATGACCGTTTTAAGGCTCTTACATACTGGCGCGACTTGTCGCGTGATGCGACTTTTAACAAAACAATTTCTGAGAAAACTTCACGGCGAATAATGCGGCGGGGCGTCGCGTCGCGCTACAAGTTGCGCCAGTATGTAAGAGCCTTTATGTGTAGGTAGCAAACACTGGTAAAGGTTTTAAGTTTGAAAAGGATTACAGTCTTCAAGGTCAGTTTTCATACGTTCAATTTTACTTGAATCAATCTGCCTAGCCTTTTCTAGCTTCCAGTCTAACCGGATGCAGCTGATTTTCGGTATTTTACATGGAGCAACTGCCTATCTAACCTTCATAGACAAATACAAAGACATTTATTCGTAGGATATGGTATTAACAAAGATGGATAATAGAGTTATGTTCCGGACACATCCGCCTAACCCAGTTACTGGGTAAAACGATACTGAACGATAGGTGGATAAGACTGGTTGTCAGACTTTTGGGGTTCTGTCTAACCATATCTACTATCAAAGAGCTACGAATGACAGCCCGGACCAATCTTCAGCCTTCCTAGCGAAAGCACCAAGAAGTGGTGAAGGGTGGGCGTTTAGGGAGACTGTCTTACGTCAAATAGTGCTGAATCTCAGCCTAATTTAATAATGACTTGATTTAGATTTTAATGCTTCCTTGATCGGGATCAAATCTTTTGAAGAATCATGGGCAGCTTCTTTCTGAACACCAGTTCCATCACCAGAAGAATCTTAAAACAATTACACCCATCAATTGCACCCATTCAAAGACGAGCCAGCTATTGCAAAGAGATTGCATACCGAATGTTTGGAATAAATCCAAAACTGTATGACCGTAATGCCCCGTATGGCTGGTCTCTGACCCTCTGACCCCGGTGACGTCACCGGGAACTCTGCCAATCGTGATTTCTGCTAGCCAATTAAAAAACAACGACTCCGAAATGGATTCCATGCAATGTATGGTGGGCTTTGGTCGGGCTATTTATGGGTGTAAATGGAAATAAATAGTGGAACCGAGGCCGAGGTAGAATTTTAAGATCTAATCTAGTTTGTGATTGTGATGTTTATGTATCTGTAAAGGATGGGTGAATATCTTTACTTCCTAGGGCATTCGTTAACTCATTTGTAAAAATCTAGCACTTATGGTTACTCGTTTTTTTGAAGTGAAAACTTCTTTAGGCGCGTTGAGCACTTTTTGGGCGAACAAAAATCACGGAACTCACGTCATCGTCACGCTTGAAGAAATGTTTTTAGCGCCATCTACCGTCTACCGTTTGAATTACGTTGAGGTTACGCATTGTTGCTTCTTCTATCGGCAGTCCCCAAAGACTGCCCCGCATGTTTTTAATATTGTACCGTGTTTTGTTTGCACTGAATAAAGCTTTTTTTTTCCTAAAACCTTTTTAATAATGTACTCGGATAGAAGTCGTAAGTAAGTGACTGGATTATCCTTTGTAGGAAGCAGATGTTTTAATCGGACGACTGGTGAAAATCATCGGGGGATGGGTTGGGCTCTTGTCGTGCTCTCTGTACAATAACACCTTTTTTTTTTGAGGGTATGAAATCGTCCAATGACTTCTCCCGCTCTGGGCGGAGCGGAAGGGCGTGTCAGACTTTTACTGACTAAAACCCACCCGTGTTCCTTCAGTTGCCTGTTGCCAAGGTCCCGGAATCCCTTTCGGACTTTCCCGCAACCCTGCCAGGCCCGCAACCCTGGCAGGGTACAATAACATCTGCAGTATGAAACACCTTTGCAGGGCCAAAGCTAACGCTGTAGTCGTGGCTGAATTCAGGTCAAAACTCATATAATTTGGTATCAGCGATATGATAAAGAAGGATAACATAAACACGCCTATATTCCCCAAAGGGGCAGAGGTGTACCCACAGTTCGCTAATCATGTTTAAGGCCCTACCCTAACTCAAATTTTATTTCGCTCGCACGATACATCTTGCGGCCTTAGTGAGAGCGAGACGGAGTGGGGTGCTGGCGGCTCTTAAGCCTCGAATAGTTCAGGTAATTGCTTTTTACGGTAAAAATAATAAAAAACATAAGACCTGCTTTATTCAGTTCAGTTATTATGCAAAGTTTCATGATCTAATTTGAAGCATTTTTTGAATACCAGCGGTTTAGAGGTAACTTTGGATTTTTTTCTAGAGAAAATTTTATGTAATCGTGTTTTCGCCAAATAATATCGCATAATAATATGTTAAAGTACAGGATTGATGCTAGATATTATATTTATTTATAAATATATTATATTTATTTCAAAATTAATGCTGCAGTATTTTCGGCATAACGGAGGATCATGCTAAGCAATTTGAGGTAAGGCATGTACTAGGGGGCGAGCCTATTGCTATCAACTGGGTACAAATCCAGACTCCGAACTGCACTGAGAAATTCCTAACGGGAAAACCCGTTTACAATGACAAAAGAGGTAACACTAAATATGTACAATAGTCACATACGAGTACGTGTACCTAACATATTCATGAACATAACATCAAGACTTGTAGCGACAACATAAGCAAGATTTACGTGAAATATCGCTAGAATATCTCATTCATCTTGGCTCACCTTGCTGTTATAAGTGGATGACTTTGTTTCCCTCGGAATAACAAATAGATGCTTTACTTCTTACTTTACTAAATAGGAGACTACTTGAGGTTGTTGTGTGTTTAAATAGAATATAATAATATATATTTTTGTATGATCTATAATGTCTTCTTCTATCCGTAGAATGATTTGACTATTTTAGTTCATTATCATCAGTCTATAGCAGTCCACTGCTGGACACACATAGGCCTCTCCAATTGCTCGCCATTCAGCTCGATTCTCGGCAACTCTCATCCAGCCGCTATCAGCCACCCTGCGAAAGTCGTTCATCCACCTAGTCTGCGGACGTCCTACCTTACGATTCGCGGTCTCAATTCAAGAATACTTCTATCCCAACGGTCATCGGTTCTATGGCTAATATGGCGGCTAATTGCCACTTCAGCTTGCTTATTCTATGACCTATGTTGACAACTTCGGTCCGGTGCATCTCGTTCCGGATCGTTTCCTAGATAAAGCGACATTTATCTAAATTTTAACAGATTAATGATGAATTCCAGGCATAATTATTTCCAGCTGTTGACTGCGATAGGCTGAGTTCATTGATTGAATGTTAACATTTAGGTTATTAAAAAAACACTTAGAACAATTTTGAGCAATTTTGATTGTTAGAATTTCCTACAACACATGTAGTGTGTCTGTGCACTGTGCTGCTTTCTAGATTGATTTATGTTCTTTTTTACCCGAGTGCCCCAGGGTGGGTAATGTTTTTCACGACTGACAATCGTCTAGTTTTTATTTGGTTGAGTAATACGAGTTTATTTCTCAAGCAACCTATAAGGTGGTGATGTCCTTATGAAAGATCAGGTGCGTACTATAGCAACCGGCGTGCGTGAACGTAAACGAAGCAAAAGGAGTATGTAAGGATCGTAACAAATGGCGACCTGTAGTTTCTGCCTACCCCCATTTTAAGAAGGAATGAGTTAACGTTACTTTCTCGAACAACAATATTTATTTAAACCCACAAATCAAACATACCACGTCAAACTGTTCACAAAAAGCGAGTAAAAACTGCATGAATATTTTATTCTAGGTTGATTGTGCCCCGGTAGGTGACCTAGCAGCTGTATGACGTCAGAACTTGCGCGGCCATTGTGCAATGAACCTGAAAAGAGACTGAAATAGTTTTCTAACATTTCAAAACTTAGATTGGTCTTGTGGAGTGTCAGTTTAGTTTTTTAGAAGTCTTGGCTCTTTTACTGCCCGTGTCCGAGATAGCTAATTTAGCTAGTTGAATGCTTGTGTATGCTAACGATACCTCATAGGTAGTTATATCTTGGTTCACTATTCACAAACCTATGAATACAATGCAGCGGTCTTAAAGGCCAATAAGTAATGGTTAAATAGAAAATGGTTAAAACATCGTGAGTAAACGTGTCCTAGAACCTACAATTTGAAGACATTGTGACATCTACCAACCCGCACTGGGCCCGCGTGGTGCCTGTGTCCCAGCAGTGGAAACATTATAGGCTGATTATGTAAAATAATAGAAAATTGCTACTATCACCAAACTTGCAGATTGGTGATCGCAATTAATTAGAAATCTGCCGGTCGATTCTGTAAAAACCTAGGTGAAAATTTAGGTGAAGTGAGCGTGGAGTGGGCTGTCAGTGTCACTGAAGCTAGGGATGCCCAAGCATTACATTTACAATCATAATCGAGATTTTAATAATATTTTTATTCTAATTCTATTGATACTTAATAAATATCATTTTAAAGCTATTATTTGAATGCCTAAACATTAGTACTATTTAAGGAGGCTTTAAATAAAATAGCAAAACAGATTTTCAGTCAGAAACTCAATTTTGTTTTACTTACTCAATTTTTTTCCTAGACTAACACCCGATTTCTGATTTGAGAAAAGTAGCAAATCTCAACTGATTATTCTCAAATACATAAGTATGCGCTTTTAAAATCGAATTTTGTTAAACCATAATGAACTGATCATTTACTTGAGTATTCCTGATCAATGCAAACACGTTCCAGTCTTGATTAAAGTTAAAAAAATCTTAATTCAGAAACGAAATTCGATTTAAAAAGTGCATACTTATGTATTTGAGAATAATCAGTTGAGATTTGCTACTTTTCTCAAATCAGAAACCGGTTGTAAGTCCTATAGCCTGAGCCGCGATTGGGTCATGGGATTGCGTTGATATAAATAAACAGTCTAACAATGGGTAAATATTAACAAACTATATTGATGCGCATTTTCTTTAGTAGCTTGCTTAATTAAACGGGTAGGTATGTTTTATATTATTTATTGTAAGTAGGTACTTACGTAACGCGCTCGCGGGACTAGTCTAGGAAAAATATTGAGTAGGTAAAACAAAATTGAGTTTCTGACTGAATATCTATTATTCTATTTTATCATCCCTGAATAGTACTAATGTTTAGACACTTAAATACCTACTAGCTTTAAAATATTATTAAATCTCGATTATGATTGTAAATGTATTAGCTTGGACATCCCTAGCATCAGGAGGGATGACACTGACAGCTCACTTCACCTAAGTTTTCACGGCGTGATGTTTACAGAATAGCAATACTGTTAGGAAAAATCTGTGATTGCAGTTGTAGTAAGCGGAGCCCAATGAGTAGTAAAATAGAAATTGCTGTAAACAAATTGGCGGTCGTAGTAACTTTAGTTTAGAGGTATGAAGAACAGGGTGTAAAGTTCACTCATCCTCTATTGAAAAGGGAGGATCCTCCGACCAGACGCGTGTCGTGTCTAGCGGGCAACTGCCCAACGATTGATGTCAGGATCTTGTTTAAACATAAATGTAGATCGCGCGGTAAACTCTAATTGCGCGATGCAGGATTTGGTGTGACGTCAGGTCTTTGATGCGTAGTGCGCATGTGGCGATGTAGATGCCGCCACAATATCATTATTATTGTTGTTAGTAGATAAGACGCCAATGCTGGTCATCATTTTACGTCACCCAAACGTGGAATACAGGTGACTTGATTATCAAATATCACCCACATCGTACATTTAGTAATGACCAATTATTTCCAACACAGTTCGTTTATACAACATATATTTTTGTTAGTTATTTATCTAGTTTGTGTGATGCAGCACACCCAATTTTATCACCGAAGTGTGGCTTCAATCAATCAAAACAATACATTTGGTAGGCAATATGGCTGAACCGCAGATATATCTACGCGCCATTGTTAGTTTATTCATTTCATTTTATTGGACATAGAAATTCATAGAATACTTCTGCTTTGCCCGCGCCTTCGTCTGGTTGTTTCAATCAAGAAGAGTTATGAATTATTTGCAAAAGGCTGAACAAGAAACTGTCGAAACAGCGGTACCGTCCAAAAGTGGTGACGAAAGAAGATGAAGAAAAACAGAAGAACTCCAGAAGACAGAATCTACTCCACTCTCTGGGACTCTAGAAGTCTGAGTGAGAATCAATCGGCCTAGCCGTTTCCCAACTATTGGGGTCTGCTTCCAGTGTAAACGGATGCAGTTGAATACCAGTATTTCACATGGAGCGACTGCGTATCTGACCTCCACAATCCAGTAACTGGGTAATACGTCTACAACCAGTCTGACAACCAGTCTTACCAAGGGGTATGGTAAGACTGGTTGTCAGACTTTCGGGCTTCAGACGACTCGTAACGACTGTCAAAGATCCACGAATGACAGCCGGGACCAACGGCTTAACGTGCTTTCCGAGACACGGACGAGTCTCGATATGTAAAGATGGTCACCCATCCGCGGACCAACCCCGGCAAGCGTAGCTTAACCTGACGGATCGATGTGGCTGTTATTACTTAGCCACGAGCTCCAAATCAGAGTGAGAATAAACATCAAAATAATCTTATTCCTGCCTCGTTGGTCTAATGATCACAAGCGCTACTGCTGAGCATGAGGTCCTGGGTTCGGTTCCCGGGTCGGGCAAAATGTTATTGGCTTATTCACCGGACGACACACGGAGGTATTTTTCTTACCAAAAGCAAATAGTTAAATTACAATGAAGAATAAATTAAACCCATAATAAATGTCAGAACTAACCCTGAAAACGGCCACAAGAGTAATCCTATACAAAATTTAAATCCCCCTAAATCCGAGTCGACTTGTTCAACCCACTACTATTCCAAGTAACTATTCACATTAGGTACAACTCTTCATCCTTACTCGGGGACAAATCGGGGAACTTCGCAGCCCCCACATGCCTCGGAAGGCTTGGATGAGGACAGAGCTACATTCCGCATAATTTGTAGATTCTCTACAAAGCCGGGGGTAAGGCTGGTCACGTAGGCTGGATTTGGGGGGAATAAGGGAGGGTTTTAACATGTGGAGGGAAAAATGGGTGATTGTGTTTAGTGGTTATTATTGTTTTGAGATTTCGACGTGTTGCCAGGTTTTTTTTTCGAGATTATTTCTACAACTTCTGTTAGTTTAATTTACGGTATTTCCTATTGGGGGTTCTTATAATTTCTAGATATTATTATCGTGTAGCATCACGATAAAGAAATAAATTTTATGAAAATACTAGCTTTTGTCAGCAGCTTCGCCCGCGAGGATGTCAGTTATTATATATTAAAACCTTCCTCGAGAACTATTCTATCCATTGGTGAAAACAGCATGAAAATCGGTGCAGTAGTTTTTGAGTTTATCGCGAACATACAGACAGACGCGGCGGAGGACTTTGTTTTATAATATGTATGCATAAGAAGTCCGTGCACGATAACGTTAGAAGGTGCACGTATCATATCCAAATATTTTATGGACGTGGGCATGAACGCTAAGAATAGTATAGTCACGTTTTAAATTACAAAAGGGCACATTTTTCCAAATTTTCCATCATGTTTCTCGATAAAAGCTTTTCAATAACAACCTTCTCTTCTATTCATAATAACAAGCCTAAAAACTTAAGGCCCTACCCTACCGCAATTTTATATCGGTCGCACCATACTACTCGCGGGTGAGAGCGAGACGGAGTGGGGTGCTGTCGGCTCTCAAACCTCGAATAGTTTAGGTAATTGCTTTTTACGGTGAAAATAATGGTAATATAAAAACTTAAGACCTGTTTTATAGTTAGTTCAGTTATTATGCAGAGTTTCATGATCTAAGTTAAAGTGTTTTTTAATACCAGCGGTTTATAGTTCGGTTTAGAGGTAAATTTGCCAAACATAGGACCAATCCCCAACTTTAACATATATATTTATTTCAAAATTAATGCTGCAGTATTTTCGGCATAACGGAGGATCATGCGAAGCAATTTGAGGGCAGGGCATTTGATTTTTGGGTAGGGCCTTAAAGGTACTAGTTGTCCAGTTACCGGTTATTTTTCGCTGGTCAAAAGTACTTTATCATCGAAAATACCGTTAGAATTTTTACCCCTTTAGCAAAAATTATTATGATCCGTTTTTCAGCGGGCTTCCTCCTGAAACCTTTCATGAATTTGATATTAGAGTGAGTTTCATCAAACTAAAGGTATGTACAATATATGGACTACGTCTGAATAAATGTCTTAAATTAATAGTTCCTATGCAGTGATGTTGGCTACACTGTTGTAGGATCAATACGAATACGCTACGCCACTACGGCGCTACCTAATAGGTTCGTTTTTTTTTTAATTTAACAGAGAAAATACAATAGACCTAGATGTAGATATATTTAGTAACCTATTTCTTCAGACGCAGAGACTACTCTGCGTCCAGCGCTCGGTGTGGCAACACGTCGTGTTCTGGTTTGCGACTGGTCAATCATCATCCTAAGGATGCCTCGTTGAGAAGTGAAACACGTGTCGATTTCTTACAGGGTTTTTTATGACTCTTGAAGAATAGTTAAGCGGAATAGGTTCCTAAATATATAATAATTCATTGACGCATTGATAAACGCTGAGATGGGATTGCAAGTTTAAAGTACGAGAATTTGGCCTTCAGTTTTGCCAGAAAATCCAAATTCTTTGTAGTCCTCTGTAATTCGACCTAGATTAAGTATTTTTATCTAGGTTCACCTACCCGATATAAAATGACGTACCTATAAACAGTACCTACCTAGCTCTTACTCTAGAATCTTCCGTATTTCGCGAAAAACGAGATGTTCCTTTAAAAATATAGTAGCTACCCAGTTGGCAACTAGTTCAGGAGCCCGCTCTAAAGGCGTCTCGTTGAAACAAGTTCGAAATTTACGAGTATCTCTGTTCGTGAGTTAGCAACATCCAATGATACCTATCCGTTTTATAAAGGTGAGTTCACATTAGAGCATTTCCTTGTAAATTAATGGCACCTAGGAACCGTAGTATTCTCTTGTAAAGCTACGATTTCTTAGAAGCGGTGGCCGCCGCATAGCATCCGCAATTTAGCGGCGAATGACGTCACTGAAACGTTATGTAAGAATACGTTTTTTTTTTCCTAAAGAGCGTTTTTGACAGCTTAAAGTCAAACCCCGTTGCCACCATTTTCATGACAGCCGTCACTGTGGCCATTTTTGTAAGGCAATTACAGGTAGCGGCATCGAAGAAATACCAAAACTGTCTGATGAGTCAAGTGACGCCAAACCGTATCGGCTTCACAAAGATGACAAGACCTGTCCGATATTTATACATTCTGAGAGGTCACACTAGTGTCACAGAGTTGTCGGAAAGTCCGAAAGGGATACCGGGACCCTTGGCAACAGGCAACTGAAGGAACACGGGTGGGTTTTAGTCAGTAAAAGTCTGACACGCCCTCCCGCAACGCCCAGAGCGGGAGAAGTCATTTGACGATTTCCCACCCTCAAAAAAAAAAACAAAAAGAATGTATAAATATCAGGCATGTCTTGCGTTATAAATATCTACATTTATTCTTTTTAATAATAAGTAAATGTAATGCAATATTCGATAAAAATGCTCGTTACAAGTGTAAGTGCCTTTTCATGGAATTGTTCTAATGTGAACCCACCTTTAAACAGAAACATTATTTGTCTTAGAAAACGTAATTTCTCTTCGTTTTCAACTGTGAGAAATAAATTAGATCATTTTCGTTATTAACTTTAACTAATAGGTTTATTTACTCAGAAACTCTTGTGAAGAAAATTTTGTTTTTTTTTTCTGAATGTTATTTGTTTTTTAATACTTATTATGTGTTCCTTGCGAGTATTTTGTTGAAGAGATTAAATAGTTTTCAAGAATTTCTCAGTATACTTCCACGAATTCAAAGAAGAATTCAAGGTCATGCGTGTTACAAAATTATTTTTTAATATTCTTTACGATTCTAGGGCTCAGATCAGATATCCGATGGAGCCGAAAGTTTCTGGAGTGGCGATGCGTACCGGATGCAGCTAAATAAAAGTATTTTTATACATGGAGCGAGTGCCTATCTGACCTCCACAACCCATTTACTGGGTAATTGGTACAGTACAAAAAATACTTAAGTAGTGTAATAAATTAATTGTCAGTAAAAAAGTTGGAATGGGCAGTTAGGTAAATAGTCCGGAAGTTTATATTATAGGTTAGGTTGGAACTCAGGAAAAACAAAACAGAACAAAAATAATGAAACTGGGAAAAGCGAAAAAGGGAAAGTAAAAAGTGAGAGTGATACATAAATTAAGATTAAGATTGTTACCAACTTTTTGAGTCAGTAGTAATAAGCTTACATTTTATTTAATCCTTACCCTAGCTAATATACCTAATTTTACCCTAACTAATATTATAAATGTTTGTTTGTTTATTGATTTGTTACGCTTTCACGTTAAAACGACTGATATGAACGGATTTTGATTTTGATTCAGACAGCTGTGGTGCTGGGGAGTTTGTTGCGCCACTTCTTCTTCCCAGCTAAAGCACTAGGAAGTGGTGAAGGGTGGGCGTTTTGGGGGACTGTCTTATGTAATTTTGACGTTCGAAAACTGCTGATTCTCAGCCTAGTTTGAATAAATGACTTTTGATGTTGATTTTTTGATGAAATTTGGCGCAGGGTAGGCCATGACCTGGAATAGGACGATACTTTCTATGCCGGTATTCCCACAGGATCGAGACTTACGTGATTAAACCGTGGGGCGCAGCTAGTCTAATCATCGGCCTAGCCTTTTCCCAACTATGTTGGGGTCGGCTTCCAGTCTAACCGGATGCAGCTGAATACCAGTATTTTACATGGAGCGACTGCCTATCTGACCTCCACAACCCAGTAAATGGGTAATACCCCTTGGTTAGACTGGTTGTCAGACTTTCGTGCTTCTGACGACTCGTAACGACTGTCAAAGATCCACAAATGACAGCCGGGACCAACGGCTTAACGTGCTTTCCGAGGCACGATTATATTTTATTAATTGCAACAAACCATTTGTTATCAAAGCCGGCAATTCTTATTATCTCAATGCCACTCTCCTTGTAGTGTTTTCTGACACATAAATGCAAACGCAAAGGACGCAAGACAGTAAAAATAAAAAAAACATCTCAAATTACCCGGGTTATATCATCCAAACTAGCTTCCGCCCGCGACTTTTCTTATTCCCCCGACCCACCGCGACCACAGACGCTATTACTTTTGTCTCGCTTAGTATTTTTCTGACTTTTCTTCTGTTTGCTCGGCTCCTAAGAGTCGTAGCGTAATGTTATATAGCCTATAGCCTTCCTCAAGAACCCCCGACCCTCCCCCGAGACTCCTCCGTGCCTCGGAAAGCACGTTAAGCCGTTGGTCCCGGCTGTCATTCGTGGATCTTTGACAGTCGTAACGGGTTGTCAGAAGCCCGAAAGTCTGACAACCAGTCTTACCAAGGGGTACCTATCGTATTACCCAGTTACTGGGTTGTGCAGGTCAGATAGGCAATCACTCCATGTAAAATACTGGTATTCAGCGGGCATCCGGTTAGACTGGAAGCCGACCCCAACATAGTTGGGAAAAGGCTAGGCAGATTGAATCTACCTCAAGAATATCTATCAAATGCAAAAAGAATTTTTCAAATCCGACCGGTAGTTCCAAAGATTAGCGCGTTCAACAAAAAAAAAACTCACTTTAGCTTTATTACATTCGTATAGATAGGACGCTATTCAAAGCGGAAACATTATACAGGCTGAAAGGGTAAACACTCTTGTCATTCAAACCATGGGTAGTTGACTTAAATATAAAAATAAATGACCGAACACAAAAAAAAAAATCGTTATTTTCATTAAAATATTTTAAAAAGTTTCTATCCGACGCCGTGCTCTCTAGCGAAACAGCTGACTGACTGAGGGAGAGGTCGCGCTCGCGGTCGGTCAGGTCACATCCCGCACCCCCCGCCCGTGTTGAGACGCAAGTTCGTTGCCCTAGCACATAGGGCAACGAACTTGCGTCTCTAGTGGTAAAATGTAGATTTAAAAAAAAGAAAAAAAAAAGTTGTAATTTTCCATTGATTTTACGTTCTAGAAAATGAAACCAAACCACTGGTTGCAAGGATAACGGTGTTCACCCTAACACTCTGTATACAGTATGACACAACTTAGATGTAGCATCAGCCAAATTCGTACAACCGATCACCATCCGAACAGGGGGCTTAAAACAGTCACTGGCAGAATCGTATTAGGAAAATATTATGAATCATCGTAAAATGTCACAAACTGACAATTCATAATATGATCTGCGTACGATTCATAATACGAAATAATTCATCTGTTTGACAGTTTTCTATGGAGATTCGTAAAATGGTCCACCTATTATGAATTGCTTTTGTGTCAAATTAGAGGAATTACTAATGACAGCTGGAAATTTAGAAAATTAAAAGCTTTTAGAGGAATTGTTAATGTGGTCGTTTTAGGCCCACTGAGTGCGCCTTCAAAATCACCTAACTTTATTACTGCTTTAGGAGAAAATGATCTTTACGCTACCGCAATCACTTGTAAAGTCATAATAACTAAATACAAATTCAAAGTCAAATTGAAATGAATGAATGCAAATTTTCAACTACATCTAAGTTGTGTCGTACTGTACCCGACTGAATTAAAACGCAGTTTAAAGGGTTAATGTTTTATTAAAAGAGAATTATCTTTGCCAAGATCCTGCAACGGATCTGGTAAAAGAAAGAAAATAAGATGAAAGATAAGGAAGCTCTGTGAGAGTATTTTTTTTTGATTTGCAAAAGTTAAAGTGATGAAAACTGTTTTCAGCTGGATTCTGAAGAGAGAGAACGTTCTTTCGTAGTTTATTTTGTTTTTGTTTATTTTGCAGAACTGCGTTTTTTACAGACTCTTCATAGTGGAGTGGAAATTGTTGATTCGTGTTCGTATTTTCTTCTCTTGCAGTCCGATTTTAAAGTTTGAATTTGCGAAAATAAACGTTGAGTTTCTTTTTTCAGGTGTTTATTTTTTTAAGCTATACGGGGGGTACGTAAGAACTAAATATTTGTTTATTTAATATTTTAAGCACACAAATGTACAGAGGCGGACTTAATGTCATAGGCATTTTCTACCAGCCAACCAAGTTTGGGTGATGCAGAGACAAACAGTGGTAGGTGCAATATCCTAAAATTGTGGAATAAATATTTATTTAAATACGTAAACCTATTAAAACATATTTTATATATATATATATTCGCTATAATATTCGTATATTTATATTCGCTGTTTATTACAAATAAATTCCACGTAAATCTCCAAATCAGTTTCTATATTTCCCAAAGATTAAATAATTTTGTTGCAAATGTTTGTCGATCTTTTAAAGCTGTTTGATTTCCGTGAAAAACACATAAATTTAAAAAAAATCTCAAATCTTTAGGCACCAATATAAAAAGCTTGTTTTACATACGCAGAAACAAAGCCAGTTTTTGCAGTAAAAAAAAATATAAATTCCTAGTAGAATTAAATATTTCACAATTTCATTGTATTTCTATTTTAAATATTTGTTTGCCACGGAGCCTAATGGCATCCTTTGGGTATGAAACCTTAAAAATACTAAGTTTAGTCAGTAAAATACAAAATGTACTACACTAAACTAAATTAAGCAAGTGACAAAAGAAGACAAAGCAAGGGATTCAGATGGAGTCAGAAGAGCAAAAAACAAATTATAATCGGTTACTACAAGTCAGAATGCATTAAACGCCGCGAGATTCTTAAGTACTCTCACCTGTAAGCAAACAGCGATGTTATGTAAGGAATAGTTAGGGGACATGCGATTTTTTCCCGGGATTTATCGAGTCGATACTATCATGGGCATATGAAAAAACCCGATGAAAATTAAATACCTACTTCATGTTGAGTTGAAACAAAAAGTGGGAAGTGAAACAAGAAGTATTGGGATAAGCCAAAGCTGTTTAATATATTTGAAACGTAGAATTCATGTGCATAAAGATATGGTAATTTATTTAGAAAAAAACGGCCATGTGCGAGTTGAACTCGCACACGGAGGGTTCCGTGCAATATTTTAACATTATAAATTTTTTATTATTTATTTCAATTATCTACCTATTACGGTTCAAAAGAGACAGCCCTGTGACAGACGGATGGACAACCAGTGGAGCCATAGTAATAGAGTCCCGTTGGCACCCATTGGGTACGAACCCTAAACCTGGTATGGTAATGTACCTTGTTATGTGTTTATATTATTGTATAACAGGAAATCACGTATAATAGACTCTACTCATTTTATAAGTATTTTTTACTAAGTTAATTTAATGTTCAACGTAACGTATCCAACACAATTAATCCACTGAAAAAAGTTGTGGTAGATTAAAACTATAATCTTATTTATTAGTAATTTTGTATTATATTCATTTTGGGCTTTTTCCATAAGCTTTATTTAATAGGTACAACAAATCTTTAAGCACCTTTGTTGGACCTATTATAAAAAGTAATCTGAAAGGATCTGCTGTATTGGGATGGTTCTAGTAATCCTTATTTTATTTCATTAGGTAGCGTAATGCATTACTGTTGTAAACAATTATCGAAACATGTTTTCCCGAATTATTTCCCATCACTATAGGAAAGCGTACTGTTACACATTCTGATTACTCACCTACCGGTGCGGACGCCCTCGTCGAATCACATTACATTAAATGTCATTGACAACTCCAGGTTTTTATTCTTCACATTTTATCTCTTATTATACGAGTAATAGACATTACGTCCAGGTTTGATTGATTGTTTGTAGTCATCAGAATGAACAAGAATTTTTAGAAGATTAAAATTCAAATAAATGGCATCGTTATCTTTGCATTAAAATAATGACATATTCAAATGAAAAATATCATCTCAGTTGCCCAGTTTCATAATGGGTTTATTTAAGCGATTACTCTAAATTGTTCTAAAGTTCTTCAAAGTTCTAGAAGATTAAAACTCAGGCAAGGTGACCCCTATATTACCACATTAAGTTCTGCATTGGTCTTTTATGAAATAATTACGTTAATTTACTAATAAACTAAAATATGAGAGCACTTTCTTTTAAGTACCTATTTAGATTTTCTTTACATAACATCTCGTCTGCACTCCCCGAAGATTTAGGCAGAGGTGTACCTATAGTACAGTCAAACAAGCTATTTGGTATACAGGCAGATAACTTGCAACGTATTTAAACAATTTTGTGAGTGTTTTTAGAGGCCCTAGACAAAGTGACATTCTATCAGCGATAACGATGATGGAAAAGGCAAAAATGTATAGGACTGTAAGCTATCGAAAAGCGTATATCAATCCTGTTGAAAGTCGTTGTAGAAATACGAAACGCTTTCGAAGCGATTGTCACTTGTCTAGGCCCTCAGTAATCCTCAGGAATCCGTATTTACGTCACTCATCTTAGCTTTTAAAGTTAAATTACACATTCAATCAAAACGAACTTTGGCAGTCTAGCGGAAAATTAATATATTTTGCCTGTATACCAAATAGCTTGTTCGACTATACCTACCTATACCCACATTTCGCCAGTTATGTTTAAGTCCCATGTAATAGGGGGCGAGCCTGTTGCCATCAACCGGGCATAAATCCAGCCTCCGGGCAGCTACTGAGATATTCCAGATGGAAAAATCCAATAACAATAAAAACCATGATCTTCTTTTAGTTACATTATGAGTATAAATCCTTAATAATATTATAAATGCGAAAGTAAAGGCTCTTACATACTGGGGCGATTCGTCGCGCGACGCGGCGCCGCCGCATTGTTCGTTAGTTTTCTAAGAAATTGTTTTGTTAGAATTCGCGTCGCGCGACGTATCGCCCCAGTATGTAAGAGCCTTAAATCTGTCAGTCTGTCTCGCTTTCACGCCAAAACGACTGAACCGATTTAAATGTTTGGTACACAGATAGTCTAGAGCCTGAGAAAGGACATAGGCTACTTTTTATCGACATACCACGAGGGCGAAGCCGCGGGCGGAAGCAAGTAATAAATTATGAGAAAAGCATTTTGGGAACTTTTCCTGTTGAATTTTTTGATGCCATAAGATTTATTTATTTAACCATTTATGTAGGTACACACCATAATAAACAGACAAGAAGAAAAGAACAGAAAAATACGTACCTACAAAGATTATTTCCCCTCCTTTTTAGGGTTCCGTACCCAAAGGGTAAAACGGGACCCTATTACTAAAACTCCGCTGTCCGTGCGTCTGTGACCAGGCTGTATCTCATGAACCGTGATTGTTAGACAGTTAAAATTTTCATAGATGATTTATTTCTGTTGCCGCTAAAACAAAAAATACTAAAAAACAGAATAAAATAAATAAATATTTAGGGGGATTCCCATACAACAAACGTGAATTTTTTGCCGTTTTTATAGATAGTACGGAACCCTTCGTGCGCGAGACATGTACATAATTATAATTATTATTTTACGACTGTTAGCTTATAATTATAATATTATTTAAGAAAATCAAACAGGAAGAAACCATGTACACAAACGAATAATTCAAAAACCGAGCTCCGCTGTAACATTTGACAAATTCAAACATGTTTGAATCAGAATTGTAAACCTGGCGTACAGTCGGTCACAATAGTGCTTTCACGTTAATGATGTACGGAAGACGACGCGAGTGTGCGGCAATCCGTTTTCTACTTACATGTACTTAGTTTTCAAATGAGTTTTATGCATGTGTGTGCCTCATTATGTTGGGTATTTAGTAGTAATGTTATTTGAAGAAATAGAAAATGTTTATTTGCCGAGAATATAATTATACTAATATAATAAGGTTGAAGCGTTTGTTTTTGTTTTGTTTATTTGAACGCGCTAATCCCTGGAACTAATAGTTTGATTTGAAAAATTAGTTTAAATTCTAAATTCTATTAAAACTAAAGATAAATACAATGTGTAAATGAATTATATATTTTATCACAAAAATAATGAGAAAAACTACGTAAATATACAGTCACATTACTGCTGTACAGTCAAAACAAACCAAAATGGTCGAAGTACTACGCTAGACACTTATACGAGTGCCACTGTGTGCGTGCGCAGATCTCCGACAAAATAGACTCCATTTGAAATAAGATGAGACATTTAAATAAACCGATTTTGACATGACAATGACAAATGGCAGCTGCAGTAGACAGTCGGTATTGAGTTACTTTTTTTCTATTAATGCCATCCTTATTCCTACGGTATAGAAGTCAAAATCGGTTGAAAGGACTGTGTCTAATCTTATTTCAAATGGAGTATAGATATTTCAGAAAAAGCTGTACTACTGAATAATCTCATTTCTTTCACATTTTTAGCATGTCACTGTCATTATTTTTAAGAAAAGTTAATTAGAGATAGGTGCGTAAATAGCCATTTGATAATTACGAACTCTGCAAAAAATTACCCTTTCTCATTACCCAGAGTGGGAACCTAAAAAAATGTCAATTGGGTACAAGTACATTCGTAAATATAGCCATTTGAAAATAAAAAAACCGGCCAAGTACGAGTCGGACTCGCGCACGAAGGGTTCCGTACGTACAATTATCTATAAAAACGGCAAAAAAAACACGTTTGTTGTATGGGATCCCCCTTAAATATTTATTTTATTGTTTTTTTGTATTTGTTGTTATAGCGGCAACAGAAATACATCATCTGTGAAAATGTCTACTGTCTATTTATCTATTACGGTTCATGAGATACAGCCTGGTGACAGACGGACAGACAGATAGCGGAGTCTTAGTAATAGGGTCCCGTTTTACCCTTTGGGTACGGAACCCTAAAAATACCCCTTTGCTGTTACCCACACTTTCTAAACGTCATGTGTGTGACTTCGCAGAAGTAATCAATTTTGCTCCATCATTCAAATCGGATACATTAATGATGCTTGACATTCACAGCCACATCCTGTTTATTTGAAATTTATGATCTTCTACAATACAATTTATACAGGGTGATTGGTAAAACACCAAGAACCTCTTAAGGAGTCATTCTACTCATCATTATGAACAACATTTACTATGGGAACAAATGTGAAATCGCAAAAAAAAACAGCTGTTCCATACATTTATGTTCGCATAACTCGTCAAAATGTACGGACCAGCTGTTTTTTTTCTATAATAAAAGTTGTTCATAATGATGAATACAATGACTCTTTAAGAGGTTGTTGGTGTTTTACCAATCACCCTGTATATTTGTAATTACGTTCTCGAAAACGGCTCTAACGATTTGGATGACTTTACGACGAATTATCGGCATAACTGGTGTAATTCAGCTCATAACTTTTAATATAAACGTAAATGATAAAACCCTCCCTTTTTGATCATTCCATACCAATTTTCACTACAAAGCAAAATATGTCTCCTAACAAATTCCAACACGAAACTCGCCTGCCTTCCTCTCCCGATAAGGTACAACTGGTGTTTATTGGCACAGTTAAGTGGCACATCATAAATCACTGGCAATAGCAATGGCACCGTCCAACTTGTTCGCTGCCACGCTGCCACCACAGAAGAGATCGATACAGAAGGTCAGGTATGAAACGAGCGAAAACACACGCACACAAACACACGCTTCACATACCCTTACAGCTCACACACTACCTTACAGTTACACAGTGCGAGCTGGCGTGCGAGCTGGCCTAATCAGAGGCCCTAGACAAAGTGACATTCTATCAGCTATAACGATAATGGAAAAGGCAAAAATGTATAGGACTGACCTAAGCTATCGAAAAGGTTATGTCAATTCTGTTGAAAGTCGTTGTAGAAATACGAAACGCTATCGAAGCAATTGTCACTTGTCTAGGCCCTAAGGTACCGCAGTGAAAAGAAAGAAAGAAAGAAAAATGCGTTTATAAAATACAACCTAAACCTAAAAAAATAGTCCTTAAAACTATAAAAACAGAAAACATTAATTAGAATGCCAAAAGGGCCTCAGCTCAGCATAATGTCAGATGGCAACACAAAGTTCAGCTACACGCACACACACAGGTATTGTCAAGGTGGTAGTCGGTGAGTAGCTCGCATCCGCGTTACTACGGTACCAAAAGACATGAGCGTTAGTCTCTCGAGAAATAGCTACATGCCAGTGATATGGCAGTTACTCTTATCGTGTGACTGGTCAAGGAGAGCCGAGGTGGCAGTAGCTGTCTATAGTCAGGTCTGCAGGTGTAACGAAGCCTTTAATTTGAGATTGTCGTACGCGTCTACGTATGCGTGAGCCTTATTTCGATCGTTGTAAAGAACTGGGGGCCTAAACCGGCCACATTAGCAATTTCTCTAAAAGCAGTTAATTTCCTGAATCCGAGCTGTAATTAGGAATTCCTCTAATATGACACAAAAGCAATTCATAATTTGTGGACCATTTGACGAAACTCCATAGAAAACTGTCAAACAGGTGAATTATTTTGTAATATGAATCACACGCAGATCATATTACGAATTGTCAGTTTGTGACATTTTACGATGATTCATAATATTTTCCTATTATGATTCTGCCAAAGAGGCTGTTCAAGCTCCCCTGATCTTCTGTGTCTGTCTTCTCTGTGGTGCCAGTATGGATTTTATCTACGACTGCTAATGTTCACTGGAACCAACTTATGTATTGGTTGAAACTTTTCTCAGGTACGATTGGAAGATAATTTGTCTTGTTTTCTCGAGTAGAATCAGATAGGTATTTTATTTTATCATCCCATAAATGTTTGCTGCAGAATGTGAGCTGCACAATGGACTTGTGAACAAAGAGGAGATTACTGCACCTATACTACGACGTATTAATGCCACTACGTTTCCAGTGTTAGTGAGAGACGGAGCTATACAAGGCCGCTAGCACCATCCTTTTTTCGCAGTGGAATAATGATGGCATTAATACTTCATAGTCAGCCCCCTGTATTCATCGCGCTTAGCGGACGGATCGGTGATAGCAGTTTTGTTTTTATGAATGGGGTGCATTCCGTTTTTCTTGTGGGTAGGTACTGGCGTTTACCTTTGCATTGTTTCAGTAGTTATTTGATTCCAGTAAACATTACACAAAAATACACTTTATCAACAACACCATAATTTCAGCCTATATCCATACCTGCTCCTGAATAAAGGCATCCTCTATTTTGTATCACTGTGCATGGGTGTTCGTGAGGTCACAAAAAATGCACTGTAGGTACCTAAGGATTTTGGGCTACTGTTAGGATATATACCAATAGTATAAAACTAAGTTTGCAGCTTCAAAAGACCTGTGCTTACTGCGTGGTACTCGAGAAACCTCGAAATATTCGATCTTCTTTCGGTTTTTACCCGACTACGGCGAAGAAAAAAGGAGGGTTATGATTTTGACCGGTATGTATGTATGTATGTATGTATGTATGTATGTATGTATGTATGTATGTTCATCTGTTCCCTCCTATCTTCCAAACCACTTATCACAATTTGACAAATGAGGTATCGTTAGAAGCGTCGTGATTGTCCGCTGGTTATAGGCTATGTGACGTCACATTAAATTAAAAATGGCGCCCTCTAGAGGACATAAAGTGAGGAACTTAAAAAAAAAATATGGTTTAATCGTACCATGTTGGGTATCAAATGAAAGGGCTTAATGAGCACATTTCAAAAATATATATATTATAACCCCAAAACAATTAAAAAAAAATCAAGTAATAAAAACTAAAACCCAACTACGACTTAAAAGGTATAAACAAGGCACCACAGACAGACAAATTAAAAATCCGGAGTCACACGTAATCTGTTCGATTTATGCCCTAACACGTGTGACTCCGGATTTTTAATTTGTCTGTCTGTGGTGCCTTGTTTATACCTTTTAAGTCGTAGTTGGGTTTTAGTTTTTAGCTTATAACTTCAAAACAATGCATTCTACGTTTAAGTTACACTGTATATTTTTTAAAGAATAGAAAGCTAAAAGTAGCTGTGTAGGCCGAGTAGAACTCGAGATACAGTACTTCAAACATTTGCCAGTACAACGCAATTAGCACAGGTCTTTCGAAGCTGCGAACTTCGTTTTACACTATTGATATCTATCATAATAACATCCCAAAAAATCATTCTTGGCGACCTATGACTGGACTATCTTCAGCTAGCCCCAAACAGCAAAGGAATAAATGATTTGATTTGATTTGAAACACTTACTTAATTTTAGTAACGTGCTACTGGTTAACTCACACACCCAAAACTTGAAAACTGTCGCACTATTCCAAAATTGACTTATTTCCCCTCAAAAGAACGTATAATTCCGTTACCCTTTCAGCATTATCAAACAATTCCGAGCAACTACATAAGTAATAGCACTTAACACCTATTTAAATCAGTCGGCTGCAAGCAGTAGCCCCTTAAGGAAACATAAACAAACAAACAATAAAGAAAGAAAGAAAAAAACAAAAGTAAAAAGTACAAGTCTCTGCTTTGTATTCATGAGTCTCAATAAATAACGGTTTCAAGGCGTGAGGAGAAACGAACGGTCCTACTATGGGTTGGTAGAACGGGAATTTGTGAGATCTACATTAGACGCCTTGCCGATGCCGGGATTCCTCGAAGGAGTCAGCAGAAGTATATAAGATAATATTAAACACATTTCGCATGTTATGTTCAATCCTATCCTACTATTAAATGAGCAATATTTATATATAATATATATATATTTGTAAAGTATCGTATTACCCAGTTACTGGGTTGTGGAGGTCCGATAGGCAGTCGCTCCATGTAAAATACTGGTATTCAGCTGCATCTGGTTAGACTGGAAGCCGACCCCAACATAGTTGGGAAAAGGCTAGGCAGATGATATATATATTTGTAATCACGTTTCCGAAAACGGCTCTAACGATTTCGATGAAAGTTGCAATATAGGGGTTTACGGGGGCGAAAAATCGATCTAGTTAGTTCTCTTATCTGGACAAATTAGTTTTCTCTATTTTCACCCGAGCAGAGCTTGGTCGCCCAGGTACTGCCTCATATTATGTAATAGGGGCAAGCCTTTGTAATTAACCGGGCACAAATCCAGATGACATTATTGAGAAATTCCTTATCGAAAAACCCAATACCTAACACTACTAAACCTGGGAAGCAAGCCCTGGGGTTGTATTATAAAGTATAAAGCCATTATTATTCCAGAAGGAAAAAAAAAAATTTAGGGACGGTTTCGAAATAAAAAAAATTAGTTCATGACTATGTCCTCTAGAGGGCGCCATATTAAATTTAATATCCGTCACATGGCCTATACATATAACCAGACGCTTCCAACAAAACCTCATTTGTCAAATTATGATGGGTAGTTTAGCAGTTATGAGATGGAACAGATGCACATACATACTAACATACATACATAACTGTTATAATCATAACCTCTTTGCTTCACCGTAGTCGGGTAAAAATAATAGTCATGTGAAACTAGTGAGTTCCACTGATAAAGCCAACACAGAAGCCAGGTACAAACTTTATTTAAGGTTTCTTCTTGATTTCGATCGTGTATCGCATTACTGAGTTTTAATTGTTTTTCTGTTGAATAAACGAAGAAATGGAAATTAAAAACATTTCTCTCATCTTCGGATACTTTTGTGTGTTTTACAGAGATTTGCATTTTATATTGTCTTAGTTTCTGGGGCCCACCATAATTACTTATTTTAAGGGTTGGGAGTAGTAGGTCATAGAGACATTTTACAGTTGGTGTTCATAGTTCCATACTATAATATATACTTATACTATACTATACTACTATATATATTTTTATATAATATTATAAAATAGATAGATAGATACAACTTTATTTGGTGTACACAAAAGACAACACAACATACAAAAACACGGTTAAATGATAACTAATTAAATTAATAAATAGCTATAAGGGCCAAAACACAAAAAAAAAAAGAAAACTAGACACAGTGATGACAGTATTGTCTATGACACACTTTAAAAAATAACGAAACATACAAAGTATGAAAGTGCGGTGTGCGTCAAGGACTTCACTTTTCATCTAACACTGAACTGCTCACCCATCCTATACATATTTCTCCTGTAAAGCTGTTTTGTTGTATTCCACTTTAAAGAGACCGCCCATTGTGTCACCATAATATTAAGTAACATATCTACATATTTTATATTCGTAACTTATAATAATATATTACGGTGTATAGAATAATAAACTATTCTAAAGGGTCGGTAAAAATAATCGTCCAGGGACAATCCTTACGAGTGATGAGCGCAATTCAGTGACATTATAAGGGCACGTACTCACTAGACGTGGTTTATGAGGAATTGCGGTGGTAATACGACATGTTCTAACCGGTAACTTAATGCCAAGTTACTTGTCTATCTACTGGCCCATCTGCCCTACCCTGAAAAAAACCAATCACCTAAAACAATTCCTACCAATACCCATCCTATCACTAAAATAAAAACAAATAGCCAACGAAATCTAACGCAATATTACTTCCTCTAACAAATCGTGTACATTACCAACTAAATAGTAAGTAGGTAGGAACACTTAGTCCTAATACCCAATTCTATAAATTTTTAGGGATCCGTATCCAAAGGGTGCCAACGGACCTTATTACTAAGGGTCCGCTGTCCGTCCGTCCATCCGACTGTCACATGGCTGTATCTTTTTAACCGTAATAGGTAGACACGAGCCTTATTATCACAATACCGTGTTTATCCGTTGTTGAGCCTAAAAAACTATGGGTCTTAATACAAAAACTTAGACACTTGTTCAACGTACGTCAAACTCCATACAGAAATGTCAAATGTCATGTTTAAAAGGTGTTTACGCTAAACAACTGATAGACACGGTTTTGTGGTATAAATAATAAGGTTTTTTCACAGAGTATGTGAAAATTTCAAGTGACTATCTACTACTAGGGCCGCTATCATCATCATTTCAGCCCGGAATCACCCACTGCTGGGTTAAGCCCTTTTTTCTGCCATACTTCCCGGTTCCGTGCGTCCCTCATCCAGGTTTTTCTGTCTATGACGATATCAATGGCCGCTTTATAAGAACAAATAATAAAAACAAAAATTAAAGGGTCCTCATACAAGAAACAAAAAAGAAAACGAAGATTTTAAATAAACTTTTTTTTAAAATATGTTGTGGTTAATATTGAACGGGTGGTACGGAACCATTCGTATGCGAGTCCAACTTGCACTTGGCCACTTTTTTCACCATTCACCATTGAAGCTGGTACAAAAAGGAGCTAATCGTTGCTATAAATCAGGATACGGACAAAATATCGACTCGCTGTCGGCTGCCTACGTGGCTCGGTGGCAGTACGGCGAGCATTCTAATGAGGCAGTTTAGGCTGGCTGCAGACTTGCGATTTTTTGGTGCGCTATTGAGGGAAAAATTTTACTCATAATTTTGGATTAAGGATTTGTTTTATTTTAGTTATTAATGTATGATAATTTAATAGATGTAAGATACCTAACTGTATTTTTAATATAACGTGTAAAAGTGATTCTAATGTCCTACTTACAGAAAAACCAATTTCATTTCATTTCATTTAACTTATTTACTTGTCCAAGACAAAGTTCAATCTTACATAAGCAATCAGCCTTAGTCAAGGTAGATCGATCACGATCTCATTCACAGGTAATAAATCGTCTTGCAAGAGAAATCGCTTTAAAAACTTCTCAGTTTATTCTCCATTGAAATGCCAATGAAAGAAGTAGGTTGTTATCAACTGTTTTTATCGGCTTTAGGGTTCCTTAGGAAATGTAGGTCTTACGTTGTACTAAGTGAGTATTTTAATTAGGTAGGTACATTTCATCAAGATTTTTTTTTTGTAAGACGTTTCGTCTAATAGGATAGGCAGATAAATAAGCTGTAATAATAATTATCTGTGATAAAAGGCTGTAAAGATAGGCAGATATCGCAGAAATGATCCAATGAGAGCTTTTTACGACACACATAACTCGCAATATGGGTGACGGCAGAAGGAGAAATAGAACACAATGACGTTTTGCGTTTGACGTAAACTTTTGACACATGTTATTGACAGGTGGCAGCACTGACTTACACCACTGTTAGGTGTACCAACATTTACCAATATATCATCTGGGTCAGTCAAGTTGCGATGTTTTTTGTTTTAACTCATAATCTTTCCCTTGTCAGTGGCCGTAACCTTAGCGCTATTACCATTTAAGTTTAATATTTTGTAAACATGTTTCATAACCTCGTCTTGATGTGTGATAAATTATTCGTAAAATAACGTTAATTTAATGTGGCAACACAAATAGTCAGAGGGCAACACCGATTTTGCTAAATATTTCATACTAAAAACAATGACGTAATAAAATTAACAACGAACAAACACCATACTTGCATTATCGTTTTATAATTGCAAGAAAAATACAGGCACCTATTTACGTACTTAAGAGCCTATACTACCTCAGTTCAAATTCACTTTTTATCTTGCTCGCACCGTATTACTCGCGGACTGAGTGAGAGCGAGACGGTATGAGGTGCAGGCGGCTCCAAGGCTCTAATAGTTTAGGTAATTAAAAACATAAGACCTGCTTTAGGTATAGTTAGTTCAGTTATTATGCAAAGTTTCATGATCTAATTTGAAGTATTTTTTAATACCAGCGGTTTATAGTTCGGTTTAGAGGTAACTTTGGATTTTTTTCAATAAAGAAAATTTTATGTATTCGTGTTTTCGTCAAACATAGTAGGTAGCTATCAATTACGATATTTATTTATAAAAATATGCTCCAGTATTTTAGACATAACAGAGGATCATGCTACACAATTTGAGGTTGTATAGGCTCTTAACAGGTAATTCTACAGAAACCTTGACCAATTGTCTAGACAGGTAATTATCACAGAGATATCATCGGCCAATGTGTATTTGTCGTGTCGAAGAGTGCACCTCAAGTGTAGGTAATGAATGGCCCACGATGGAGGAAAGTGATTGCTTCTGCGAACGCTGCAGTGACCTTTAGAAAATACATTAGTAGCTGCATTACGTATTCTAGGTAAAAAGGGGGGATTTGCAATTATAAAATCGCTGTATTTCAATGCTATTTTTAGTTGGTGTGCGTGCTGAGAAATGAAGTGACTTACCCTGAAATGTTACTGGTTGGTTTTCTAAATCGGGTATATTCGGCTCCTGTCGGCCAGTGACGTGACGCGGCTTCAGTCGACACACCCTCGTTTTTGCGTACGTTTTACAAATATAAATCCACCACTATGTATGTTTATTAATTTATCAATCATGCATGTTTTTTATTCTTCACGAACACAGAAAAATTACCGATGAATCTGCCTAGCCTTTTCCCAACTATGTTGGGGTCGGCTTCAAGTCTAACTGGATGCAGCTGAGTACCAAAATTTTACATGGAGCGACCGCCTATCTGACCTTCACAACCCAGTGACTGGATAACACTTTGGTAAGACTGAATTTACACAATGAATGGTACAAAAAAGTTATAGTAAGTAAATAAAATAAATTGCGTCCATTAAATACAATAGTTTACACGAATGAATTATTTTTGTTTACATTACTATTTTAATTTTGACATGCTTACATTAATGTTATTTATAGACATGCAAGGAACCCATTACGCAAATTTTAATTAAGCGTTTTATTACGTAAACATAACAATTGCAAGTTTTTTTTCAGTAAAGGCTTTGAACTAAGGCTCATAGCACTAAGATATGAGCGGTAGCAAATTGGTTAACATCTACTATTAACGAAGGTACTAATTACATCCGTAGTAGTGCGGTCCTATCCAGAAAAATCTAACCATGAAAACTTAGGTGAACTGCTGTCAATAGTGTCAATCCATAACATCAGATGGAATGACAGTTCACTCAATACACGAGCGGCACGTTGCCAACGGCAGAGGCAACTGCAGCCGTCGACTCTAGTCGACGTTAGCCGTAGACGCGTCGGCGGCTCTCGTCGCCAACGTGCCACTCGTGTATTTAAATACGAGCCCAAATACATGAGTACGTTGCCAACGGCAGAGGCAACTGCAGGCGTCGACGCGCTAACGGCAGCCCCCGACGAGTGTCGACGGCTGCAGTTGCATCTGGTTAGACTGGAAGTCAACCCCAACATAGTTGGGAAAAGGCTAGGCAGATATTGATTGAGTGTGTACACATCAACGAGGACCACGATGTTCTTACGTTTGAAGAGTTCTTACCCCGAGAATATGTATATTGTAGTAGTAAAATATATCCTATAACATTCGGCAATGCTGTAACTTTCCATTAGTGAAAGAATTTTCGGAATCGGATAAGTAGTTCCGAAGATTACCCTACATACAAACTCACAAAATTTTCTTTTTGATATTAGTAAGATTAGCTTAAAATTTATAACACACGAAACATAAAACTTTAAAATAATACAAATGGGTACTAATAACTCTCCAAACACTTCTTTCTTCGCATTAAACACCAACACGAAGAACAAAATGCTCATAAAAAATGCTTTTCGCGTTATTAATTTATAACACACGAAACATAAAAATTAAAAATAATACAAATGGGTACTAATAACCCTCCAAACATTTTTTTCTTCGCATTAAACACCAACACGAAGAACAAAATGCTCATAAAAAATGCTTTTCGCGTTATTTATTTAAATCGTTTATCAGCTCTGCATAGAGTGCGCACAATATTTCAGCATGATTAATTGATGGGATCCGATGAGTATGTGTTCTGCTACTAGGCTTTTTGCGCTTTTAATGTGCATATACATTTTTCTGTATTTATATTTTTGTTCCATTTATTGCTAACTTTTATTGGATTTGGAATATGAACAAGAGCAAAATGTTTTTTTTTTTTTCGTATGTAAATAAGTATTGCTTTGTTCTTGCTACTATAAGTACTTCTATTAAGATATACAACTTTCGTATATATTTTTTTTATATAACAACATTTACAACTTATTTATTATTTACTCCCCCTTTTTACATACTTGTACATATTATTAGTATTGTAATGTTAGATGTGAAATAATGTATATTATTGAATCTTGTAAATAAATATAGTATACAGGTAAAATATAATTCAGAAAAAAATATTTACAACAAAATAGGGATAAGTAGTATCCTAAGGTTACGAAATAATAATAATTAAAGCGGGATTTCAAACTTCCAAACAGTAATGAACTTTAAAAACTCATTAGTAACTTTCAATGTAAGTAATCACAATACATCAATTAGCCCTTTGATAATTTTCCCTTGTACATAATTATTATTATAGATATTATAAGTCTTTGTTAGTTCTTAAAATTCTAATAATTAAATAATTAGTCTACACATAATACATAATTATTATGAACCAGACCCATACATCAATATTCTATACATACACATACCTAAATACAAATAAATAAAATTGAATAATCTGTTTGTAATGTCAAAATAACAGCTTTTTACTAAATGCCAAATATTATGAAAGTATAAACGTTACGTTTATATAAAAAAAAAAAAAAAAAAATGTTATCTGTCTGCTTGTTCCGGCTAATTTTCGAAACGGCTGGACCGATTTTGACGGAACTTTCACAGACAGAAAGTTGATCATAAAATGGTTTAAATTACGTTACATTTATTTTATAAGAAAAATTAGGATTCACGCGGGCGAAGCTTCGGGCAGAAGCTAGTATAATTTATACTTATTAAGAGAAGAACACAATCATGTTCTTATCAGAACTCTTCTGAGGTCAAAGCTGTTTTACTTTCAAACAATAACCGTTCTCACACTTCCTCAAGAACACTGACAAGTAATCTTTGCAAACACTTTCAAGGTTTTCCTTACACGTGGAAAATTATCTGTAAAGCCCCTCCCACACGGAAGCTATACATATTTCTATACATCCCAGGATGTACATGTTTACGAAATGTATTGCATACGCAGCAGGTTATGAAATGTGTACCTTACTATGTTAGACTGCCGTAAAGCCCAGCTTACACACGTTTTTAATATACAACATTATTTTTTGTTTAAGTTAAACCCGAAAAGGGGTCATTGTACTAAAAAAATCGCAAAAAAAATTTGCTGTTCCATACATTTGTGTTGACTTAAATCGACAAAATGTAAGGAACAGCAGATTTTTTTTTTGCGATTTCAATGTTGGTCCCATAGAAAAAGTTGTTATAAATGATGAGTACAATGACCCCTTTTCGGGTTGGGCATAAACAAAAAATAATGTTGTATATGGATGTATATTCCATATCTCTCGATAACTTAAAGTAAAATATGTAAAAATATACATACTTGGCTGTCATGTATGAGCCTGTAGGGTCTTATGGCAAGATGTATTGAAATATATACATTTTAAAATTATAGATACCGTGTGTGACCGCCTTAAAAGGAAAACAGTAAACGAAAAATGTTTCATTACCAACGTAGGAGGAACAATGTCGGATTGTCGGATAGAAACAAAATAAATATAACCTTACCAAAACTCGTCATGGTGGCGTTACTTACCTGTGAAAAAGAAATACAATATTATTTAATATGTTTGAAATAAGATAATGTTATTATCCCCAATAAGGTTAGACAGAGATGCATGGGTTTATTATTTTTTAATAAAAAAATATGTACAGCCTGTATCTCTATGTATGTATATGGAGCTCGTGGCTAAGTAATAACAGCCGCACGGGTCGATCCATCAGGTTAAGCTACGCTTTCGTCTTCGTCTTTACATACCGAAACTCCTCCGTGCCTCGGAAAGCACGTTAAGCCGTTGGTCCCGTCTGTCATTCGTGGATCTTTGACAGTCATTACGGGTCGTCAGAGGCTCGAAAGTCTGACATCCAGTCTTACCTAGGGGTATTATACCCCTTACTGGGTTGTGGAGGTCAGATAGGCAGTCGCTCCATGTAAAATACTGGTATTCAGCTGCATCCGGTTAGACTGGAAGCCGAGCCCAACATAGTTGGGAAAAGGCTAGGCATTGATTGATATACAGCCTGTATCTGCAGAAATGTGTGATCACATTTAATTTAATATTGCTTTTTTCACGATAACAATGTTGAAAGTTGTACAGTTTGATGCACCACACCACAATCACAAATTGCTTAGCATGATCCTCTGTTATGCCGAAAATACTGCAGCATTAATTTTGAAATAAATATATGTTAAAGTTGAGGATTGATGCTAGGTCTTATGTGAGGCGAAAACACGATTACATAAAATTTTCTCTATAGAAAAAAATTCCAAAGTTACCTCTGCACAGAATTATAAACCGCTGGTATTAAAAAAATACTCCAAATTAGATCATGAAACTTTGCATGATAACTGAACTAACTATAAAGCAGGTCTTATGTGTGTTATTTTTTTCAAAAGCAATTACCTAACTTTTCGACGATTTAGAGCCGCTAGCGCCTCACTCCGTCTCGTTCTCACTCAGGTCGCGAGTAGTATGGTGCGAGCGGGATAAAATTTGAGGTAGGGTGCGCCCCTGCAGTATCAGGGTAAATAGCATCTTCAATCACATACCTCAGGCGGTGACTAGCAGTCGCGCGCGGACTATAGTCAGACCAGAGAAGGACATCATAAAATAAAGGTCGCGTATACTCCGCAGTGGGTGAAATAATGGCTCTCAATGATGCTGATGAACATGCACATATTCCAGTCATGATAAATTATAATTTGAGGAGTAGATCCTGTTTACCCATTAATCCTATCTCATTTTATTTTCCCAATATACATAACATACATAATCAGCCTATAGTGTTCCCACTGCTGGGACACAGGCCTCCTCTCTTTGAGAGGGAGTGGACCGTAATCCACCACGCGGGCCCAGTGCGGCTTGGTAGATGTCACATGTCTTCGAATTGTTGGTTCTAGGACATGCCGGTTTCCTTACGATGTTTTCCTTCATCGTTTTGAAAGCATATTCAGAGGGTGCTCTCAAAACTCTCAAAGCAGTGGTGATGAAATTATTTGCATTTTTTATTTTCTCAATATATTCCAATCCATATGACTAAAAAAGTAATGAATATTCTCTCAAGTTGGGGAAGGTCGGCACTTGATCCCGCTCACTTAAGCACGGAAGGATCTCGAAACTTTCGACAAGCTCTCGACTTCGTACATACTTATGCGTAATTTGTTTACAGTATAATTCCGAATAATTCTGGGTTCCTGGAAATATGATAAGTATTTTATGTGTTATAATATCTATAATAATAATTATGTACAAGGGAAAATTATCAAAGGGCATCAAAAAATTCGTCCGCACCGCTGTCAACAGGAAAAGTGCCCAAAAGGCTGGCAGCATTGCCACGTTGTATGGCAATGCTGATTCTTTGCCCAAAAAATAGGCCAGCCCTCTGGTCACGTGAAGAGTCGACCAAGCGTTTGGCGATGTCTTGAAAAACCAAGTGGGCACTCGGACCCCATGGCCCTAGGGTTTCAACCCCAAACGGCTCGAACAAATACGTCCCGATAAGATTGGAGTATTTGCGCCGTTTGAGGTTTTCTGCACCTGCAGCAGCTGCTCCAGCACAGCCCGCCGTGCTGGGAAGATGGGATGGCGCAAGGGTGTCGACACACGTTGCATCCCACACCAAAGGCCTACCTACCTTCCAAGGCATTATGGTCATTCCATCTGGTCTCTTCCCATCGTCGCGTGCCAAGCCATTGGGTTCTAGAACAGCTGGCACCCCGGCGGTGGCAAGAGCACGACGGATGATGTCATTGATGCTGGCGTGCCGTGCTATCCGACCTGCGCTTCTACTGTAGGATAGGCCATGGTGACCGAGGCAGTCGACACCTTCACCGCATTGGCAGCGATGCGGAGCCACGCAAGGAGCGCCCAGACGCAGACAGGTAGCGACCCGGAAGATGGTGTCACCCAGCATAGTCCCTATGTTGGGTGACGGTAATGCCTGAAGCCAGAGGCCCGATTCCCATTCACCAACAGCCAGCAGGCGGGCACGCTCAGCAGTATTGGAGGACGTATTAATAAGATTATTCCGTACCAACCTGCAGAGCGGCTCATCCCACTGCCTCTGGGAAAATGAGTTCACGGGCCGATCTGTATCCGGGCAAGCCGCTTTCCAGGCGTTCTCCGCATCGGTCAGGCACGGCACTTCATATGTGTTGAATATTGGATATGAATTTCTGAATATTATGTTCCATTCCATTATAAAAAACACTGACAATTGGATCAGTCCGCACATTTTTTTTTACTGCCTTTTCCCAACTATGTTAGAGTCGGTTTTCAGTCTAACCGGATGCAGCTGAATACCAGTATTTTACTTGGAGCGACTTCCTATCTGACCTCCACAACCCAGTAACGGGGTATACGATACTGGTTAAGTAATAACAGCCGCACGGGTCGATCCATCAGGTAAAGCTACGCCTGCCGGGGTTGGTGCGTGGATAGGTGAACTTCTTTGCATACCGAGACTCCTCTATACCTCGGAAAGCACGGTAAGCTGTTGGTCCCGGCTGTCATTCGTAGATCCTTGACTGCCATTACGGGTCGTCAGTAGTCTGAAAGTCTGACAACCAGGGGTATCATATTACCCAGTTACTGGGTTGTGGAGGTCAGATATGCAGTAGCTGTATGTAAAATACTGGTATTCAGCTGCATCGGTTAGACTGGAAGCTGATCCCAAGTTGGGAAAAGGCTAGGCAGATTCATTGCTACAGGAAAGGAAGATGTGTCATGTAAAGGCTCTTACATACTGGCGCGATTCGCCGCGCGACACGAATTTTATTTCTGAGAAATTACAAAACTATTTCTGAGAAAACTTCTCGGCAAACAATGCGGCGGCGTCGCGTCGCGCAACGAATCGCCCCAGTATGTAAGAGCCTTAAATTGGGCTTAAGTTATCCAGCATAACAAACACTTACATACGTAACCGTTACACAAACCAAATCTATCCGTAACAATTTCAACAAATACATCAAACAGCCTATAACTTTCAAACACGAATTTCAAGTCTTCCTTGAAGGTTTACAGCCGACCTTAGAGAATATGCCATAAACATTCCTATATCAGGCCAGGATCGTTTGCACGCAATCAAACAGGGCAGCTAGTGTTCTGTTCGTCTCCTAGATTTGATAGCGCGATAGATGACCGATCCCTCAAAAGGTCGAGCCCTTGGGCTATAAAACAAAAACTTATACAGTATATACGAGGAAGGGTTCTGTATATTTTGTATTTAAGTTTATGTTGGGTGTAGTGTGAATGGTGTGCGCGGGATGAGTTGTGAATTGTGCCACTTTTTCCTGGAGTTGATGTGACGGATGATTCGTTTTTGTTTTTTTGTTTGTATTGATTTTTGTGCGGCGTGTTTTGAGCTTCGGTACTTTGTATATCTATTATTAAGTACACATATTGGAAGATGCAACGTTAACTTAAACCGTTGGGTAGGCACAAACGTTTTTTGTTAAGTTAAAATCTACTACATTACTAAACATCTAAAGAGTACCGACAGTTTAATTACAATGCTGGGATCTGCATTCAGTAATCAGTAATACATTTTTATCAAGACCCGTTGGTAAAAATGTATTACTTAATGAAAGATAGGCAGAACCTGAGGAGTAGAAGCGTACCGTTTGAATTTCACTGTCGCAAATATTCGTATGAAAATTAAGCTTTAAAGAAAGAAAGAAAGAAAATACATTTATTTAGCACAGACCATAGGGCACACAACATAACGTTACTACAAGTAGAAAGAAAAAAAAGGAAACAAATATTAGGTGCCCACCTATGAAATCAACGTTTTGTATGGGGAATTTTCAAGAAGTTGGGTAAAAATAAAGTTTGGCTAAGTTAAAAAAAAAATTGTGGTCATTTCTGCTAACAAAATGAGGAGTCATTTTTAAGGTATTTTTTATGTTTAGAAAACTATAAGTAACAAGGTTTTTTTACTATTGGTCTATGATGGTCATTATTCGATATAATACCAAGCAATTGATGAATATTTTAAATCATAGAAGTGAAGAGCTTCTTTATTTGTGAGAAATAAACGCCAATTTTATAGTCCCAACTATGAAATTGGCGTTTACCCAATATAAAGCTTGCTTGCTTGTCTACCTACCCTTATAATGCTCTCTGAAAAGTAACTTAGCATCGTCACCCAATCGATATACTCTACTATTTATTCTCAATTCCCAGGCATAGACCTCTATTTACACCTATACAAAAGGGTCTCAATCCAGGCTTCTAATACGCAGGCCCTAACTACAGCCTAGGAAACTAGCTAATCATACAGTCACGTTTGGTTTGCCTGGATTTTGGGTCTCTGCCGTACACTAAACAAAAGAGCTTTGTGTTCGTATTATAGGACCCTTTGTTAGTACATATTACATGTCTAGCCAGTCCAGTTTGCTAGAAGTTATTCTGAAAAATAGGGTATTTCATAATCTGATAAGTTTGGGTATATCAGTAGAATATAGTGTAGTTGTTCTGTCATTCCTGGCTATTGAATGATGTTGTGGTGGCATCTACGGCGCCACATGCGAACTACGCATCACACTGACGCCACGTAAAAATCCTGTATCGCGCAAGCAGAGTCTACCGTGGGACGAGTATAATATAAAATACAACGTCCCGCAGTTGCCCACCAACAGACTTGATCAGACTCAACACCCGTCTGGTCCAAAGATCCTCCCTTTTCTATCAAGGATGACTAAATTTTACACCTTGTTCCTCATGCCTTTGTACTATAGCTCCATAGTGTCACAGAATCCGGCAGTACCTACACTGAAAATATTACTCGTAAAAATGGCTAAGATATATTTATTTATTTATTTATTAAAACTTTATGCACAAGTAAAAAAAAATACTGTACAAAGGCGGACTACACGGCGATATAACTACTTTTCTCCAATAATATCTAAAAAGGTACGCTTTGTATTTATCAAAAATATCATATCACCATTGCCTAAACAATAACATAAAATAAATCAAACTAGGTAGGTCTTATGTGGGAATAGTTTTCTCCATTTTCATCCGAGCAGAGCTGGGCCGCCCAGGTACTATGGTTTTATTTAAATATAACACCTTATATACCAACATATTATATTATATGTATTCATTTCACATATCAAAACCCATGATGTTGATCATCTTCGCATCGTAATGATGATTCCAAAATTATATGAGTTTGATGTTGATAATAAGTTATGATTGGCCGAAAATCACTATTCGACAAATTCTCTATAAAAATAAAATAAATTTATTTTTCTTAAGCTTTCATTTTCTCTCTTAGATGTCAGATAATATCTTCTCTGTCAAAAGCAAATGAAGAGTTAAAAAGAAAATTGCGAACATTAAGTGGAACGTGAGCATTTTTCAAATGGACTAAAATTGGTCGATTTTTTCGCTATATTTTCTTAAGCCCTGAAAAATCTGGTGATGACTTATGCACCGTCTAGAATATTTAAAGCCTTTTTTATTTGAACTTATGATAATTTTATGGTGAGTTATGTAGAATCATCATGCGACAAATAGGCAACTTAGAAATGCTTGACAAACATTTTCAAACATTAATGAAAGATTTTTATATTTTTTTATTTGTATGGAGGAGCTCGTGGCTAAGGAATAACAGCCGCACGGGTCGATCCATCAAGTTAAGCTACGCTTGCCGGGGTTGGTCCGTGGATGGGTGACCATCTTTACATACCGAGACTCCTCCGTGCATCGGAAAGCACGTTAAGCCGTTGGTCTCGGCTGTCATTTGTAGATCTTTGACAGTTGTTACGGACTAACTGCGGCAAGCGTAGCTTAACCTGATGGATCGACCCGTGCGGCTGTTATTACTTAGCTACGGTCATATTCTTACTATTTTACTTTATTTTCGCAGAAACTTCTCGTATAAAAATACCTGAAAAGACTATGAAAATGAGTTGACATAATATTCGTTCACGTGATGCAGCCCGCACTGATAGTAACTTTAATTTATGTGCACAATTACTGTGGAGTCAAGTGACCTCATATTTTTACGGCTGTTATTTATTACATGTTGGTATACATTTTAAACCGACTTCAAAATCATAATCCTTTTTTTTGGCTTTGCCGTAGCCGGCTAAAAAGGATCATCATCTGCCTAGCCTTTCCTCAACTATATGTTGGGGTCGGCTTCCAATCTAACCGGATGCAGTTGAATACCGGTATTTTTCACGAAGCGACTGCCTATTTGACCTCCATAACCCAGTAAATGGGTAATACGATACCGTCTAAAAAGGATATAATCACAAATTCCTCGTTTTGTTATAAATGTTTGTTTGAAGAGTAGAGTTTCTGTATAAAACTTGATTTAACGTAAGCACTGAAGCACAATGCAAAGTTTTTCAACTTTGAAAATTCACCGGAAATTAAATATTAAAAATACTCGTAATACAAGTACGTAATTCAATAGTTATGAAATACCCGGGTTAGGACGCCTTAGAAGGCCATAGTCGGAATATCGGGGGATCTTGCTAATGATAAGATAACATTAGGTACGTCACGCCTGGGGTCCCCGAAAGGTGCCTCAATGTAGTACCTCACTCACCCGTTTTGCTGTTATACAGGGTGTTTGGTGCATCGTTTGCCAAATGAAAATGGTGGATAGAAGGAGCCCGTGACTAAGGTCTTCAAACATTGCGGGATGGGCGACGAGAAGACTTGACGAAGACGCTTCCCACTCTGCCATTACCATTTCAGACGCTAATCTACATGGTCCTCATATGGCTTGACCAAGATTATGTCTGGACATTAAAAGAGACTGCGACCTCTGAGTTTGTTTCGGCCTTTCTTCTCAGAGTAGTCATATAGGAAACGCCGACCTCATGTAGATTATTTTTTATATTTTTAATATGACGTGTAAAAGTGATTACAATATCCTATTTACAGAATAAACAATTTCATTTCATTTCATTTCATTACTGTACTATAAACTGTACTGACTGCCCCGTTGGTCTCGTGGTCGCAAGTGCGACTGCAGAGCGTGGGGTCCTGGGTTCGATTCCTGGGTCGGGCAAAGTGTTATTGGATTTTTCCATTAGGAATTTCGTAGTAACAGCCCGGAGTTTGGAAGTTGGCGGTGTGTTACCCCCGTGCCTCGGAAAGCACGTTAAGCCGTTGGTCCTACGCCTGATCTCTCTCCGGTCGTGTCGGATTGCCGTCCCATCGGACTATGAGAGTGAGGGAAGAGAGAGTGCACTTGTGTCTGCGCAAACACTTGTGCACTATAATATCTCCCGCGCCGATGGCTAGTCTCCGTTGAGATTGGCCGCCGTGGCCGAAAATACGGTCTGGAGGACTATAATTATTATAAACTGTACTTTATGGAGTTAGTACGGAGCCGAGCGGAGAGGGACGCGTCTTCGTGAATGATACTATCTATACTTGCGGATAAAATCCAAAATCCCATGTCCCACTGTGGGTGAATAATCGTTCACAAAATTCTTTTTTTTAGTTAGACCAACAAAAAACATAAAAAACCGGCCAAGTGCCATTCGAACTCGCGCACGAAGGGTTCCGTACCATTATCTATGAAAACGGCAAAAAAAATAAAGTTTGTTGTACGGGAGGCCCCTTAAATATTTATTTTATTCTGTTTTTAGTATTTTTTGTTATAGCGGCAACAGAAATACATAATTTATGAAAATTTCAACTGTCTAACTATCACGGTTCATGAGATACAGCCTGGTGACAGACGGATAGACAGACAGACAGCAGAGCCTTAGTAATAGGGTCCCGTTTTACCCTTTGGGTACGGAACCCTAATAAACGAAGAATCAATCAACAAGAACCAAACAAATTCAACAAGTACAGCTTCTAACAAATATCCATTTCCATACAACAAAACAGAAACAACATTACAAGAAAACACGACACAAATAAAAGACTTCGTATCTCTACGTAAAGTTAGTAACCCGACAATATTGTACGCATGGCAACATAATCAAGCCATAATGTCCAGTATAAGCTGACCTCTCACTGTATAAAAAGCTTAAATATATATATAATAAATCATCATCATCATTTCAGCCGAAAGACGTCCACTGCTGGACATAGGCTTTCCCCAAGCACCGCCACTTCGACCGGTTCTATGCTTCTCGCATCCAGCGCATTTCCGCAGCCTTCACCAAGTCATCGGTCCACCTTGTGGCCTTCCAACGCTACGTCTTCCGGTACGCGGTCGCCACTCCAGAACCTTTCGGCCCTATCGGCCATCTGTTCTGCGAGCAATATGCCACTTAAGTTCGGCAATACTTCAAATCGGTATACAATACTTCAATACTTCGTGCTATGTCAGTTAACTTGGTTTTCCTACGGATCTCTTCATTATAGAATCAATAATACCAGACTATCATTGTTCCACGACAGGGCAAGCGCCTCTTCTCATGCGGAGAAGGCACTAGCACGCTTGGTCAAGGCGGGTTGGAGATTTCAGACTTAAATATTAAAAGTCGAGGTTACCTCACGATGCCCACAACGGTTGCAAAATGACGCTTAACGAAGCTAAGAGTCTGTATTGGCCCGTACCTGGGAACCTTCTAGTTACGAAGATATGGCGGTCAAAGTACTAAATTTTTCTGTTTTTTTTTTATCGAATACTATTTTTAATGTTATAACTTTACTTTAAATACATCCACGACTGTTGTATGCACCCTCATGTAGATTGTTTTGCGTGTGTTACATTGCGTGCTACGGTCAATAGCGATTTTTCACACCAAAATTAATAAGAGTCGCAAGCAATAATTTTTGTACAATGTTTAAGTAGTTTGATGTGTAGATGACGGCTGTGTGATGGATCTTTTTACACCCTGTACAATTTGACTCGATCAATCGACCAAATCAATTAAATTTTTCTATATCTTACGTCCTTTCTAATACATAAGTGTTACTATTCTGTATCAGATTTTTTAGCAGATAAACTGTATTCACGCATGTTATTTTATTTTTAGTATAGAATTGGGGTTACCAATTAGAAATGTAATGTTGTAAGTGCAAATATTTGCATTACAAATGGTAGAAGAAGTTTGTCTTATTCCCCATTTTTAGTTATTGCACCTACCACTGTTTGTCTCTGCATCGCCCAAAGGTTGACTGGTAGAAAATTCTGTACATGGGTGTGTTTAAAATATTAAATAAATAAATAAATAAACCATACCAACAATTTTTGTAATAACTATAACATTCTATGCAAATAACCATAGTATTATTTTCTATGCGAGATCAGCTTAGACTGGTTTTTACACCTTGATATGTCGCTGTGTGTACGGGTATTCAGAACTCCGTATTGGCTGTAACAAGGTTACTCTACCTGTCCTATGTCCCGATATATAATGTTGATAGAGACTACAAATAAAACAAAAGTTCTGCCGTTAAGTTTCGAAAGATGTAGAGTACTTTGTTGATATCGAGTTTGTGTAGAGTAGGATATAGATAGGACATTATATCGTATGCTTGAGTATTTTATTTTTTACTTGGGCCTTGACCCAGGCGATTGGCTTAAAAAAAAGAATGATTGACTTCAGGATGTTATATTTCAGGATAATTAAAGTAGGAACGCGAGAGACCCATAGACAGACCCGTCCGCTACAATGGATGGTTGAACATTTGAACAAAGCTGAACAAAAATGGCGTCGCAAGCTGTCAATTATTAGCTGGAAGCACCGAAAAGGCGCTGCTCCAGAGTCAACCCCTACAAAGTTAGGGTCTATACCTGCCAGGGTTGCGGGATAGTCCGAAAGGGATACCGGGACCTTGGCAACAGGCAACTCAAGGAACACGGGTGGGTTTTAGTCAGTAAAAGTCTGACACGCCCTTCCGCTCCGCCCAGTGCGGGAGAAGTCACTGGACGAGTTCCCGCCTTCAAAAAAAAAAATGTTCTGTCAGTACACTCTTTGCTCATGACTTCGTCTATGGATTTCAGATTTACCTATAGAAACTTCAACAGCCCACTTCCACCCTTCAGGGTTTGTTTTGTAATGCATACGACTTAGCATGGTCTATTTTCATGTCATTATCATCGTTTCATCATCACTGCTCTCAAAACGGTGAACGAAAACATCGTGAGGAAACCGGCATGTCTTAGAACCAAAAAAAATCAAGTAATAAAAACTAAAACCCAACTACGACTTAAAATGTATAAAGAAGACACCACAGACAGACAAATTAAAAATCCGGAGTCACACTTAATCTGTTCGATTTATGCCCTAACACGTGTGACTCCGGATTTTTAATTTTTAAAATTCTTTTGGAGTTATAATATATATATTTTTGAAATTCATTTGATACCCAACATGGTACGATTAAACCATTTTTTTTTTTAAGTTCCTCATTTTATGTCCTCTAGAGGGCGCCATTTTATGTAACTTCACATAGCCTATAACCAGCGGACAATCACGACGCTTCTAACGATACCTCATTTGTCAAATTGTGATAAGTGGTTTGGAAGATAGGAGGGAACAGATGAACATACATACATACATACATACATACATACATACATACATACATACATACATACATACATACATACATACATACATACATACATACATACATACATACATACATACATACATACATACATACATACATACATACCGGTCAAAATCATAACCCTCCTTTTTTCTTCGCCGTAGTCGGGTAAAAATTCGAAGACATGTGACATCTACCAACCCGCACTGGGCCCGCGTGGTGGATTACGGCCCACTCCCTCTCATAGAGAGGAGGCCTGTGTCCCAGCAGTGGGAACATTATAGGCTGATTATGATTATGATTATGTTATGTCATCGTTATAAAATACTTTTTCATAGTAACCACAACTATATTTTCAGACAGGAATATTTTCTTGTTTTTTGCTTGTCAGTTCAATTTTTTGTTCAAGTCGTGTACTGAATTATTTTTTACTTTTATCATAATCTACTATGAAGTATGAAGTATATACCCTATCTTAACCAAAATCAAAATATTTTATTTCACATAAGCCTACATGGGCACTTATGAAACGTCAGAAGCTAGGGGTCGCTTCCTATGGAGAAGAGCCGGCAAGAAACTCCAAGGTTACTCTTTTAAAAGATAATTGGCTTTACCAATATTTTCGAATTACAGTTAAGTTAGTTAATAGTAAAGGGAGGACGGAAGGTAGTTCAAAAAAAAAAAAAAAAAGTCTACAGTCTACTAAGCCTACAACGTTCTCACATTCACAAGGTAGAAAATAAACTATATAAGATAAATATGATAATACAAATAAAAACCTATTTAAACCAAATCCCCACTTAACGCTCCGTCTCCAAGGCGTCACTCGTCAGCCAACTATTTACAGTTAATCTACATCGTGTAATGAACTAGTTATCCGAGCCATCGCATTAAATAATTACGTCCCACCGATCAAATCAGATTACCTACAAGTTCTCGGGAAATATGTAGCCATGTAGGTAATTAACTTCGGTAGTTATGTAAACTGAGCTCAAATCCAGACTTCGGGATGCTACTGAGAAATTCCTGATGGAAAATACCGATAAGATTTTGCACAACCTGATAACGGGAGCCTATTGCCATGATTATTTATTACTCGTTGCTACCCGCGGCTTTGCTCGCGTGAATCCTAGACAGACAGACAACAATTTAAAACTTTTTTTTGTTATAAGTGCGTATAAACTTTCATAAGCATTTAGTAAAAAGCCGATAATTGACATTACAAACAGAGGGCCTAGACAAGTGACAATCGCTTCGAAAGCTTTTCGTATTTCTACAACGACTTTAAAAAAAATTGACATAAGCTTTTCGATAGCTTATGTCAGTCCTATACATTTTTGCCTTTTCCATCATCGTTATCGCTGATAGAATGTCACTTTGTCTAGGGCCTCAGACACATCAATTGTATTTATTTGCATAGATAATTATCAAATTAATGAAACTGAATTGATTGTATAGTTATTACTTGCTTCAAAAACGGTGAAGGAAAATCTTGTGAGGAAACCGGCATGCCTGAGAGTTATTTCTCGATGACATGTTAAGCCAAGTCACTAATCGCATGAAAAGAAGAAGAATGAAATTCCTTTGTTGGTAAAGCGCTTTTAACTCTGCTATAATTTTTTTTTTTCCTAGCCTATGATGCTGTCCCACTCCTGGGCAAAGGCCTCCCTCCACTCCTTCCATCTTTCGCGAGCCCGCGCGTCTTTTTTCCAGTTTGGATGGAACCTATCCAGCTTTTTATTATCATTGATAAATTATCATTGTTATTTTACCTACTTATAAGACTGGATTAATTGGTCGATTTAATACCAGCTTCGGTTATTAAATAATAAAGCGGAAACGGTATGAATTTATCTCTGGGCTCAGCCCGTGGCATTAAATATTTGATTATGTATGGTTATTAATTATTCAATACCTATGAAGTGTTATTGGACCAACGATTTTTTTGGAGTCACTGTAATGCTTATGATTATTCACCCCCAGCGTCACACGTTAGTAGGTACACATTTTTTATGCCAATAAAGAAATAATTATAATAAAAAAAAATAAAAAAATAATTAGTCCACTTTCTTTCATAAAAACCTACAATATAAAAATTGAAAGATCATCATCTGCCTAGCCTTTTCCCAACTATGTTGGGGTCGGCTTCCAGTCTAACCAGATGCAGCTGAATACCAGTATTTTACATGGAGCGACTGCCTATCTGACCTCCACAACCCAGTAACTGGGTAATACGATACCCCTTGGTTAGACTAGTTGTCAGACTTTCGTGCTTCTGACGACTCGTATCGACTGTCAAAGATCCACAAATGACAGCCGGGACCAACGGCTTAACGTGCTTTCCGAGGCACGGAGGAGTCTCGATATGTGAAAATGGTCACCCATCCACGGACCAACCCCGGCAAGCGTAGCTTAACCTGATGGATCGGCCCGAGCGGCTGTTATTACTTAGCCACGAGCTAAAAATTGAAAGATATACAAAAGTAAAAAACATTGTTTCGTTACCAAAATAGGCATAAAACCAATCAAAATCAAAAGTCAGTTAATCAAACTAGGTTGAAAGTCAGCACTTTTCGAACGTCAAAATTACATAAGACAGTCCCCCAAAACGCCCACCCTTCACCACTTCTAGCGCATTAGCTGGGTAGACGAAGTGGCGCAGCAAACTCCCCAGCAGCACAGCTGTCTGTTCAGTTAGAAAGAAAAGATTATATACTACTAGCTGCGCCCCGCGGTTTCACCCGCGTAAGTCTCGATCCCGTGGGAATATCGGGATAAAAAGTATCCTATGTGTTAATCCAGGTTATAAGCGATCTGTTTGCCAAATTTCATCCAAATCCATTCAGCCGTTTTTGCCTGATTGAGTAACAAACATCCAAACACACAAACACACAAACTTTCACATTTATAATATTAGTAGGATAGTAGGATAATAGTATGCAAAGTCATTTACATTACGCAACCCAAAACACAAATCTAATTATTAGCCATAATTATGTCAGCTAGCACAGATGTTAAAACACTGCCACATCTATAAAAACCCGCTCCAACAAATACTTAATCTTTGTCGCTAAAGGCAAAGAAGTTGTGATCAAGTTTCTTCGTTTATCTGCCAATCTATTGGTAAACAGACCCTGGACTGGAGGAGTGGAGGCTGTATTAATAATATATTCTACATAATTGCAAAGTTGACAATCTTCCGGTGCTGAATTAGTTAAATGTTTTGCATGATTAATGTTTTTATTCACTCGTTAATTAAGCTTATTCGACCAAACTTTTATACCTACAATAAATTATAATATTATTTATTAGTAGATATTTATTATAAGTCAGTAAGCAGTTGTATTTGTGTGCTTAAAGTATTAAATTAGAAATGATTCATCCTACAATAAATATTTTGAATTTTTGGCGGTTTTACTTACAAAAAAACAGACGAAAAAGATTTGACTTAGGTAAAATCTGTCCAAAATAAGTCACTGATACAATATATACTGATATCACTCATAAAATAAAAACTCCAGGATGAATTCGATCAAACTTTTATACCTAGAATAAGGAGGTACTTATTTTGATTTTTTTGTCAGTTTTTCCATACAAAAATTTGTCAGACGAAAAAAGATTAGACTCGGGTAAAATCTGTCCATAATAATTATATCATGTAGATCACCCACCCCAGTCTTACCAAGGGGTATCGTGTTACCCATTAACTGGGTTATGGAGGTCAGATAGGCAGTAATGCTCCATGTACAACAACCATCTATGTACAACTCGTAAGTCGCCGCCGTTACCGCTGGGCCACCACTGCTCTCATTCTACTAAGTCTAACCAAAGTATAACATAACCTGTTAACTCTCTCAACCGCAGCCTACCAACAGGAGGATAACTACAGCGTATGAAGGGTTAACCATCAAATATTCAGCGGCCGGCCGCACGGTGGATGGTCACTTTTCATCCGGTTACATTACCCGGGTAATCGTACCGGTTATTGACTGCGAATTTTTTGGTAAAAATGTTGGAAAAGTGTTGTGTTATCAATGTGCATTTCCTTGTCTTCAATTTTTATTATTTCTTTGTAATTTTATCACATATCGCGTATATAGCCTCGCCTAAGTATTAAGTTATAGCTATCAAGAAATCTACAAGATGGGTTACGATCCTCAGTACTGAGGGACCTAGTATAAACAATGAGTAACAGCTATGGAGTTCTCCGAAAAGGCACGGGGGTCAAAATTTTCATAATTAGTAAGACATTAGTCTGTCTAGAGGCCTTAAGGACTTAAAGTAATCTTATTGGTGATGTTCTTCAGAAAGATCCGGGGCACCTGACCTTTCAGAAGAACATCACCAATTACGCCACTATATGTCCTCCTAGGGCATCGTCCCGGCGTTTCCACTGCCTTGTAAATACCTTTTGCTAGAATAAAGGAACTACCCTGAGTAAAATTAATTAAAAACACCAAAATAATAATCGATCGGACTAAGAAATTTCATCTGAATATGAAGAGTCACAGTGGTAAGTTTCTTCCAGGTATGTAACCTTATAAGAGAAGTACCCTATAGTGCTCATATACACGAGTGGCACGTTGGTAACGGCAGAGGCAATTGCGGACATCTGACACTGATCGGCGACAGCCGTAGATGCGTCGACGGTAGCCGCCGACGCATCCAACAGAAATGTTGGCAAAAAAAATATCCGTCTGATAGATTAGTGCACTTAAAGTGCACTTCACGTTCCATTCGTTGAAATGCCTTCAGTGCTTCTTGCCCTTGAACACCAAAATCTCCCTTGCCCAAACTCTCATTCAGCCCATTATAGATTACGCCGACGCCTGTTATTTGGATGCCACCGAGGAGCTTTTAAATAAACTTGAGCGTTTGCAAAATATCTGCATTCGTTTTGTTTTTAACCTTAAAAAGTATGATCACGTTTCTTACTATCGCAACCTACTCAAGTGGCTCCCTATTCGACTTCGCAGGAACTCTCGGATATTGTGTCTACTTTTTAACCTCCTTCACAATCCTAAAACTCCGTCCTATCTGCGGGAGCGTTTTTCCTTCGCCCGTCCTTCTGATGCGCCTTGCAGGTCGCATCATAGAAATCTCCTTAAGTCCCCTCCCCATTCCACTGACTTCTACTCCTACTCCTTCACTGTGCACGCGGTGCGGTTATGGAATTCCCTTCCGCCTGACATTAGGGACTGCCAAACTGTTGGAGTGTTTAAAAGAAGAGTGAAAGAACACTATCTTTCCACTTCGTCATAGTTGTGTATGTATTTATTTCGATATATATTTATGAAGTAGGTAGTTTATATTATGTATGTAGTATTTATATTTGTATGTAAGTGTATGATCACATTATTTGCTCTAGTGAATTGTGTTGATTTTATGTATGTATGAATTTTACACACGGTGTCTACATCTCTTATCTACTTTCCTATCGCAGGTGTGCTGGAAGAGATTTCTTTAGAAATAAGCATCACCAAGAACAGGAAAAAAACGTACAAAAAATAAAAAATAATGGGCAGTTATTCTTTCTTTTTTTACGTAATCGGCAATACAGTGAGTTAAAAAGTGGCATGACGTCACTGGTCGGTAGATTTTATACTGACTTGTACGTCGCGAGCCCCCCACTCCCAAACTTGAATGCTTTTTATCTAAATATTTTTTATTAATATGTTAAAGCAAAACTACGTGTCTTATACACCCCTTTGCAAAAAAAACGGGCACCTTAACAGTCATTGGCTTTTGTATGGATAATATTAATATTTTTACTATTTCATTAGCATAAATGACTAGTAATTTGTTATAATCAATAGGTATATAGTTTTTTGGCTACACCCCTCTTCCAGCAGCGCTACAATTTTACTAGCTCTTATTGCTTTTTCTGCCATTACAATCGACACAAAGATATCACTTTTATGTCACAATAAGGCTGGATTATGCGACAAACATAAATTATTCTACTAAAAATAACGAGAAGTCAGTTTTAATTGCCAGGATAACCTTCTAACCGCAAACCTGCAAAATGTTAGTGAAAGTCACAAACGGAAAACGGGATTATTATTGTTTTTAAACAAAAGTTTCGAATATGGAATTAACTTTTTTTCTTACCCAGACTCTTTATTAAGTGCCAGTAACATAGTTTGGCTATTAAAACCTCTTTACAACTAAATGATTACCAATAATGTACAGAAATCAAAACCGCCCGTTTTTTTTGCAAAGGGGTGTATTTTTTTATTATCTGACTGACGGACTAAATTTTTTTTTTCCCCAGTCAACATCCCTACTGCAGCCGTCGACGCGTCGGGGGCTGCCGTCGACGCGTCGGGGGCTGCCATCGACAACGTGCTGCTCGTGTAGTATTACAAAAAGCACATAGTTACAAAAACTAATATAAATATTGATGCAAAAAGGATATTTTATGGTTTGTTTCATGACGCGAAGTATGGAAAACATTTTTGCTTTTTATGAGTAGGTCATTTCCAAGGAAGTTATTCCCTGAGGTGTAAATATGGCCATCTTAAAGATGTAAAGGGTTGATCCAAATATAGCAGCAGTAATGTATTTATTATGGACTTACTTTCTTCCTACATTTTTTTTCATACTTTTTACGACTTGCCTCGGTGTTGTGTTCGATTCCCGGGTCGGGCAGTATTGGGTTTTTCCATTTGGATTTTTTCCCGGTTGATAGCCATAGACTTTCTTCCTATTACATGGGACTTAAAAATAACCTCATCACCAATACACCTCTGCCTTTCCCTGTGGGGAATAGAGGCGTGATGTTTCGTTACGTTATGTTATTATTTTTTCATATTTTTTAAGACTTGAAGAAATATACAAGCAACAAGATTTTGTTTCAGGCAAAAGCGTGCAAATAAACGGATATGAATAAATGAAATTAATAACGAAGGCTTTCATTATTAAAGTCCCAACAATACCTAGATTTTCATAGGTGCCGAGTCAAAATATTAATTAAAACATTCAAACCTTTGCAATTAATTCTTGCAGACATTCAAATTCGACGTTCAATATTATTCTAAAGACCTTTTATACATCAAAAAGCGTGAATATAAACTCAAAGGGCGTAGACTTGTTATTGAGATAGGAGAAAACAAGGAGACTCATCAACGCATGCGCGGACTGCTACGGCGTAGTCGCGTAGCATCTCGTAGCGCTACGTTTTTACTACGCACCGTAGCCGCGTAGTAACCAAAAGTAGTTTTATTCAAATAAACACTGTATTTACTTGGGATGAAAGTTTGTAATTACGTGTGGGATAGTTTACCTTCCCCGATACGGTGTTTAGTAAAAAAGTTTTAATTGAATTTATACTTTATTGGCTCAGGATAAGGGTCAAAATTGATAGTCGTAATTTTATCGTTCTTTTGTAGATCGTTTGAAAAGTTACGGTTAATCATAAATTATTTTAGTAGAAGTTTTTAGATGGTTTCAGTTAACATCAGTCAATATCGACATTATAGGTTTGATTTTTCTTGGTAATTTGATCCTATGAATGATAAAAAACGATTTTGATTTTCCTGAAAAAGTTTATATTGAAATAAGGTACTTAATTATTACAGGTCACTGACACTTAAGATGGAGCTCGTGGCTTAGTAATAACAGCCGCACGGGTCGATCCATCAGGTTAAGCTACGCTTGCCGGGGTTGGTCCGTGGATGAGTGACCATCTTTACATACCGAGACTCCTCCGTGCCTCGGAAAGCACGTTAAGCCGTTGGTCCCGCCTGTCATTTGTGGATCTTTGACAGTCGTTACTGGTCGTTAGAAGCCCGAAAGTCTGACACCCAGTCTTGCCAAGGGGTATCGTATTACCCAGACCTCGGTAAGTGTAGCTGAACTTTGATCAACCCGTGAGGCTGTTATTACTTAGCCAAGATCTAATACAAAATGATTCCTCCAAGCACAATAACTTATAGTGCGTCAACCGGTAAAGGCAGCTTCACACGTGCCCGCAAGTGTTCACACGTCTGCCAGGGTTGCGGGTTAGTCCGAAAGGGATACCGGGACCTTGGCAACAGGCAACTGAAGGAACACGGGTGGGTTTTAGTCAGTAAAAGTCTGACACGCCCTTCCGCTCTGCCCAGAGCGGGAGAAGTCATTGGATGATTTCTTGATGATGATGATTGGATGATAATGTTGGAATAATATCCCTCCTCCCATAAAATATAGTAAAAGTTGCTTTACTTTCAAATTGAAATTAAAAGAATTTTTATTAAACCATCAGAAGGATGCTGAAAATATCCGAGCCGACATATCTGCCATATAAGACAATTTATTTTATCTTCTTTTAAGAACAGTGTGTGTAACCCGACGTTTCCAGAATGCCTGTGAGTGTGTTTTTATATAAATATTATGCCGACAAAACGGAATGTTGCCTTTAAAAAAAAAAAAAAAGAACTGTACTTTATATATTATATTTTTTATTTATTTTTTATTTTCACAATTATTAGATATTTTATTTATTGTATTTCTTTTTTTCTTTTCAATCAGTTTTTTAATTTATTAAGTATATTATGTTTCTAGCGTATGACACTCGTGGGTTGCAGCTGAAAATCAGCGTCAGGTGGTACACTGTGTGTTGCCATCTGACAATATGCTGAGCTGAGGCCCTTTTGGCATTGTAATGACTGTTTTCTGTTTTTTTTAGTTTTAAGGTGTATTTTTGTGTGACAATGCCAATAAACGCATTTTTCTTTCTTTTCTTTCTTTCTTTCTTTCATTTCCCATCCACAATAAAAAAAAAAGTGTTCAAAGTCAAGTCAAAAGTCAAAGTCAAATAATTTATTTCAAGTAGGCACATATATGGCACTTTTGAACGTCAAACAAAGAAATAGAATTGATTCTAGTTGCCCCTTCCAAAAGGTAGTTTTCGTATGGAGAAGAATGGGCAAGAAACTCCACCGTTACTCTTTTAAAAATGTTTTACAATATTTTGTATACATTAATTATATAATTATATGTGAAGACGATGCACCTACAATAAGATTACTGTACTACAAAAGGTAAAAAGAATTATAAATGGAGCAATAATGAATAAATTAATTACCAGATACATGGTGCTCACAGTCGTTGAGCTCCTTAAGTTCTGAGTTGAGCTCCACTATTACTGACAAATGCTTGCACTGACTGGACAGGTCCACTCAAATCTTTCCTCAAAAGACCATTTCAGACTCTTATCTACATGGTCCTCATATGGCCTGACCAAGATTATGTCTGGACTTTAAAGGAGACGGTGACCTCTGCGTTTGTTTCGGCCTTTCTTCTCAGAGTAGTCAGATAGGAAACGCCGACCTCATCTAGCTTATTTTTAAAACTTTTTAATATGACGTGTAAAAGTGATTCCAATATCCTATTTACAGAATAAACAATTTCATTTCATTTCATTTCATTTAATTTCACATATTTACAAAGATTGTAAAAGTATAGTAGTGTTCACACGTCATCGCACCAATACGCACATAATCGTGCGTATCCGCAGCGCCACGCCACTCAGCGTTACCCCCGTAATATGAAACATCGTAAAAATGTTTATGTCCTGGGGATAAGGGTCAAATCCTTTAGTCATGTATGGAATTATTATGTTTTGGCTCCATAAGGTCTTGGCAAAATGTATGGAAAATATCAGTAAATATGGGTTGTGATGAGTGGAGCATCGTCTTAGATATCCTACCTAATATTATAAAAGCGAAAGTGAGTTTGTTTGTTACGCTTTCACGCAGAAACGGCTGAACGGATTTGGATGAAATTTGGCACAGGGGTAGACCATGACCTGGAATAGGAAATAGGAAATACTTTTTGTTCCAATATCCCGAGATCGAGACTTACGCGGGTCAAACCGCGGGGCGCAGCTAGTCTTATATACAGTATGTTATCTAACGAAGGCCCTTCCCGGTAACCTGCAATAGTATAGCGTCTATGCAAAAAAAAATAACTATAATTTTTTTTTTTTTTTTTTATTTTTTTATCGTAAAATATTCACAAAAAAGATTGTTGAGTTGAGTCGGTGTCTTTGCTTTTAACTTTTCGTTTTTTTCCACAGACTTTCGTAATTAAAGTAATTTTTCACTTTTTTTTGTTTTTTTTGGAAGTCGGTTGTGTTTTTTTTAAGTTTTTATTTTTCATTTTTAGTTGTGGTACTTACCCCACACAAATACGAAAAAAAAAAACAAATCCTACAGACGAATTGAGAACCTCCTCCTTTCTGAAGAAGTCGGTTTAAAAACCAGTCTTGAAAAAACGTGGTGATCAATGCTCGTGCCTTCTCTGTATAAGAAGAGGCCTTAGTCCTGCATATTATACATATTTTGCTGGTATTTTATACATATTTCCTTACACGACTTACTCATTAAACACTCCAAAGATTTTATTTTTTATTATATAAAAAAAAAATTGAGAGCCATAAAAATTCAACTCAGAAATTCACAGGTTCGGTTCTTTAATGTTTTTCTCAAAAGGAAGTACACAATTTATCACTAGGACCAAACGGATAGAAGGAAAATGTCGCGAGAAAACCCGGAAATAAAATCTAATGTAATCTCACTGATAAGGGTACTGTACTATAGGATAGGTATCGTTTTGTTTGGAAACGATACCTGCATTGCGATTCTGTAACCATCTCACCGTGAAAACTTCGGTGAAATGAGCGTGGAGTGAGCTGTCATTGTCATCGATACGTACTGTTGTGCTATTCTGTAAAAAGCTCACCGTGAAAACTTAGGTGAAGTGAGATTGTGGTGAACTGTCACTGCCTTAGCATCAGCATTGCTATTCTGTAACTATCTCACCGTGAAAACCTAGGTGAAGTGAGCGTGGAGTGAACTATCATTGTTATCGATACATACTGATGCTAAGGCAGTGACAGTTCACTTCAAGCCAACTTCACCTTAGTTTTCACGGTGAGAAGGTTCATCATCTGCCTTGCCTTTTCCCAACCAAGGTGGGGTCGGCTTCCAGTCTAACCGGAAGCAGCTGAATACCAGTATTTTACATGGGGGGCCTGGGACGGTGAGATGGTTACAGAATAGCAATGCTGTAGATATCGATGATAACACAGCTCACTCCACGCTCATTTCACCTAAGTTTTCACGGTGGGATGGTTACAGAATAGCAAAGCTGATGCAAAGGCAGTGACAGTTCACTTCAAGCTCACTTCACCTAAGTTTTAACGGTGAGATGGTTACAGAATAGCTCAACTGTGTACAGTTAAACCAAAAAAAGTTTTCGGTAATCTTCGTGTTTTCGAATTATCACGAACGTCGTGCCACAGAATAAGTACACAGGCAGTAAGTTCAAGATTGACCATACTACAAACTACCAAAGAGTCAGGATGTTTTGCGAAATCTGTGATCGAAATGGTATTCGTAACTCGCATAATTTGTAAAAAAATTGGGTTTATTTTTCAATTCCTTTAAATAACTTCAGGATCAAACTATTGTAGATTGCGATGATAGACTTATAGACGGTCTATAACGAGTTTTCTGTATTTTATTTAACTAAATAATGAATATCAATGAGACGAATAATCTATCAGAGGGCCTCGATAAGTGACAATCGCTTCGAAAGCGTTTGGTATTTCTACAACGACTTTCACAGGATTGACATAAGCTTTTCGATAGCTAATGTCAGTCCTATACATTATGTCAGTCCTATGCATTGTTGCCTTTTCCATCATCGTTATCGCTGATAGAATGTCACTTTCTTAAGGGCCTCTGGTTCCTGTCTCTAGAGCCCGGACTCCCGGCAGCTTGGACCCTGTTGTGCTATTCTGTAAAAAGCTCACCGTGAAAACTTAGGTGAAGTGAGAGTGTGGTGAACTGTCACTGCCTTTGCATCAGCATTGCTATTCTGTAACTATCTCACCGTGAAAACCTAGGTGAAGTGAGCGTGGAGTGAACTATCATTGTTATCGATACCTACTGATGCTAAGGCAGTGACAGTTCACTTCAAGCCAACTTCACCTTAGTTTTCACGGTGAGATGGTTCATCATCTGCGTTGCCTTTTCCCAACCAAGGTGGGGTCGGCTTCCAGTCTAACCGGAAGCAGCTGAATACCAGTATTTTACATGGGGGGCCTGAGACGGTGAGATGGTTACAGAATAGCAATGCTGTAGATATCGATGATAACACAGCTCACTCCACGCTCACTTCACCTAAGTTTTCACGGTGAGATAGTTACAGAATAGCAATGCTGATCCTGATGCCGATGGGCTACTATTTTTATTTTTTTAAATGTTTTTATAAAAAAAATATGTAAATAATATGTATTCAAAATGAAATAAAGGAAAACGAATATATCTCGATCCTCGTCTACAGCCCCGTTTCTTGAGTATAAAGGTTTGGGCAAGCCGAATGTCGTAGGCTCCCCGCCCCATACTGCAGTTCAAACTACAATGCCGATAAATGTAGAATGTCCACTGTCTGATAAGATATTGACAGGCGCTTTACATTTTTTTTTTAAATATAGACTTACGGTGATAATATTATGTATGGACGTTGGGAAAAGTAGGTAGGTAGGTAGGTAGTTGGTTTTTATTAATTTAATTATAATTACTTTAATTAAATTAATAAAAACAAACTTTGTTTATGTTCTGATAAATATGTCATGACCTCTTATCGCGTACATTTTTGTGATAAGTATAGGTAGGTAGTAGATACTCTCAATGTAAATTATATTAAGTATTGTGAAATGCAATCAACAATATCAATGGTTCAAAATAGCTGCTGTTTATGTGATAACACACACACCACACTTCGGAAGTACGGCAATGCAACAATAAATATACGATTTAGAATTGTATGTGACCGAATATTGACCTATTGAAAGTGTGAGTTCCTTGCAGAAAAGTTAGCCTTTTGATTCTCTTACACTGTGGCACAAACCTGCAGTACTTTCTATCAAGAATTCATTCGTAACAAATGTCAATGTCAATATATACCCCCTTCGACCGCAGACTGGATTCATTACCATACCTAAATATTGTACAGCTGCCATCTTTTAATGGATTACTAATGACTCAGATTGACCTCTTGCATACTAATAGAACTAGACCAGTCCAACGTGGTCAGAAACATTAACTATTCAGAATCTGCAATGCCAGTGAAGCAGAAGGAACGCTCGCTTCTATTTCGACCCCATTTTCTTCGTAGATCTCATAATAAAGTCATTAATGTTCCAAAGTTTGCTCAACAAAGATAACATTCGCCTGACAAAAGCAATTTAAGACTAAAAACAATAATAAATACCGCAACCCGACCATACTGAACATCCACACACGCGAACATTCATTTAGGCTCGGAAACGCGCAAAGATATATCACCATACCTAATGACAGCTAACACGAATCACAAACAATTCTCAACCTTATTACCACAACGATAAAGCTCAAACGATTAAATGAAGTGATAAACAGTTGCTAATAAAATATCGTCCTAATGCGGCAGTTTTAAAGTTCAGTTCCGTGTGTGCTGCAAGTTCCGCAGAGGTGCGCATCTAGGGAATGCAAGCAATTAGGTACTTTTACATTGCAGATGTTCGTAATTTAAAAAATTCATACTCACCGTCCGTCGTAGACGTTATATTCATCTTGAGTCAGCAAAGAAGACTTTAGTTTTAAAACTGGGCAAACACTAATTTGAAATGTTTTTAAAATAAAAGTTCGAAGTTCTTCGTATGATTTACGTCCGAGATTACACGGAAGTATATTAGAATCTGCGGCTGTCGTATTGCGGATAGCACAGGTGCGAATGTTTACCCGACGAGAACCACAAATCACCGGTAAAGAGCACTCACGAAACGTCAAGTTATTCAAATTCCGAACGAGCGGCCGCACGCGGCCAAACGTCAACTATTGGCGCGAACTCTTGACAAGCGGCTGATTGATTCCGCGCGTTCGGATACTCGCACACACTTGCACACAACACCACGGGCTGCTTGACAGCCAAGGAACGTTCGGATATCACCCAATTAGCAAGGAAGATGCTACTATGCGAGCAATCCGAAGCTTTTTGATAGTGTAACGACAAAACAAATAGTCCGGAATGAGTGAGGCACGGACATGCGCAGTAGGCATTGCCGTATGCGTACTTTGTTAAGCCGTGGTTACCGAAGTAGGCTCTGTCAGATAAAATTTTATTTACTTAATAAAAGTGACATAAAATTCAATGAGTTCTTGGTATTATTTTTTAGAGGTACGCATTGTTCTACTACGTGAAATAAGCTGTAGTAATAAAAATAGTCTCATATTTTTATTTTATCTACGAGTTCGTAAAAGTTGATGATATTTTTAAGAATATTCACACAAATTACTACTACTTTTTGGTGTTTATTGTACTGAATTGTAAATTCATTACAGCTTTGTATAATTCACCAAACTGTTCAAGTAATTGCTCATGTTTTTCTTCGTAATTTCTCTTCTCTTAACTTTTCGTCTTTAAAACAAAACTAATTTCTAAATTTTTTCGTCGTAAAACATTTTCACTAATTATAAAATAGCAAAAAAAGAAAATCATCTTTAAAAAAAGAACACTGTTTTCCCGCCAAAAAAATTACATCAAAACCCCCAGACGTCACCAACATTTTTATAATCAAAGATGGCGGTTATTATAGTGACAATTAAATAAATATTTCGTGTCTATATGAACGGCGCCCTACTGCAGCGGGCTAGGCTGGCACGTTTCGCGCAGGGTTCCCACTCTTGAGATATTTATCCAACGGTGACGGATACCTGACGCACACAACCGCACTTTACATATATATTGGTGACATGTGCGTGTAGTACCTACTTTATTTTCGCGGTTTTTTTTCTTAAATTTTTTGCAGATCCCTTGTTGTATGTTTATGTAAGTATTGTATAAGTACATAATATCCTAATTTCCTAACCCTACTGTACTGATTTTGCACTAAGTTTTTTTTTGTGTAATTATACTAAAAATACAGGGTTATTTGAAAATGATGATGACAGGGTTATTTTGCAGATTTAGTTATGTTTGGGAAGAAGCATATTATTTTTATTACTCCATAGTAGGTACTTGATAATTAGTTAATCTTCGTCATATTAAAAATAATAATAAAAATAAACTATCCAAATTTTTTATTCGTAAATTAAGATTTCGAAGGAGGACTTAATGTTTCTCAATAACTTTTTGGAATTTAAGAGTTCTCAGCCCCCTTTTTCTCAAACTTTCGCAGCAAAAAGTATTCTATGCTCCGTCTCGCTCTAACACTCATTCACCTTTCAGGTCAGGTCAATGATCATCAGGTCATTGACTTACCGGAGTCACCTAATTACCGGGCAAGGAAAATTCTTAATGACACGTTAGTCTCACGTAAATAAGCATTAAAAGGTTAATAATGATTACTTGGTAACAAGTTATTGTAAAGTAGGGAATACTTTGAAGCATAAAATAATAAAAAATACCCATCTTTTGTCACCTTAAGGATAATCAATTTTTTCGTTATATAGCACTAATTTTACTTAAAAAAAATTGTTATCGTAGTCAATTTTTTTATGAAAACCATAATCATCCATCCCTAACCATTTTAAATCCCACGAGACCAACGTGGTCCTACTAATTTAAATACCAAATGAAACAACCAACATCTTAAAGTCAGTGAACTTTGCAAAAACTTATAGAGAAAAAAACCTCATATATGCAAATAAAAAATATACAGAGTGCAAAGTTTTGAAACTTTCCGAGTTTATCGATAAAACTTTGAACGTAACAACACTAGGAGTAAATAAAACTTAAGTATAAGTTGGGTGTATTTTAAAAATGCCGATAACTTTCACAACACTATACTGAGTTTAAAATTCAAATATTTTTCAGAGGGTAGATAAAGTTTTGTGAAGAATTTAAGTAGTATGTGGGTAGTGAGATACTTGATCCAGGAAGTTTTGTGTTTTCACCTGTTTTGGTTCCTAGGTGTTCCTATGTACAGTAGAACAAGCTGTTTGGTATACAGGCAGATAACTTCATCATCATCATCATCAGCCTATAGCAGTCCACTGCTGGACAGAGGCCTCTCCAATTGCACGCCATTCAGCTCGATTCTCGGCTCTCATCCAGCTGCTACCAGCCACCCTGTGAAGTTCGTCGCTGCACCTAGCCTGACGGCGTCCTACCTTACGTTTGCCGATTCGCGGTCTCCACTCAAGAACACGTCTACTCTTGCTGCTTATTCTGTGAGCTATGTCAACAACTTTGGTTCTCTTCCGGATTACCTTATTCCGGATTCTATCTCTCAGAGATACTCCAAGCACAGCTCGTTCCATAGCTCGCTGAGCGACCTTGCAGACAACTTGGCAGATAACTTGCAACTACTTTAAACAATTTTGTGACTGTTTTCAGTAGTCAACAGTCCTTTTACGTCATTCTCTTACAGTGAATTTTGGCAGTGTAGCGGAAAATGAATATATTTTGCCTGTATACCAAATAGCTTGTTCGACTGTACTCTGTTTAGTCTAACTTTTATGGAGAACTAGCTTCTGCCAGCAAGTTCGACGGCGTGAAATTTCTTGTTCCCGCGACTCATCGCGTCGCATCAAATCTCCTGCTTGCGCTCTTTCAGATTTTTTTTTCTTTTTTTTGCTCAGCTCCTTAAGGTGCTAGCGTGATGTTAAATAGCCTATAACTTCCTCAAGAATTGGGCTGTAAATATTTAAAAAATCTGACTATTGAAAAATCAGCCCTTAATTTAATGTGTTAAGTAGGAATGGTAAGTAGGAAAGGTAAGTAGGTAAGGTAATTAGGTAAGGTAAGTAGGTAAGGTAAGTGGGTAAGGTAAGTAGGTAAGGTAAGTGGGTAAGGTAAGTAGGTAAGGTAAGTGGGTAAGGTAAGTAGGTAAGGTAATTAGGTAAGGTAAGTAGGTAAGGTAATTAGGTAAGGTAAGTAGGTAAGGTAAGTGGGTAAGGTAAGTAGGTAAGGTAAGTGGGTAAGGTAAGTAGGTAAGGTAAGTAGGTAAGGTAATTAGGTAAGGTAAGTAGGTAAGGTAATTAGGTAAGGTAAGTAGGTAAGGTAATTAGGTAAGGTAAGTAGGTAAGGTAATTAGGTAAGGTAAGTAGGTAAGGTAAGTGGGTAAGTTAAGTAGGTAAGGTAAGTAGCTAAGGTAAGTAGGTAAGGTTAGTAAATCCAACAAGAATACCATATGTACCAAACTCAAATTGTAAATAGTTTTAATGATAAACACAACCCTTTAAAGCGCACTGTCATTCTCACCCACAAACGTCAAAGTCACTGCTAACTTAACTACAGTTAATAAGTTTAGCCGTCGGCTTTTGTTTAATCTCAAAGTTAAACGATACGTGTTGTTAGCGATGTAATTAATGAAGCCTTCACTGGACGCTGGGTTAACTCCGATTCCGTTACTTTGTATGGATGTTAAGTGGTTTGAGATATATTTGGGAAATGTAAGATTTGCTGCTAATAAACACTTTGTATAATAGAACAGGTAGGTAATACTGGTATTCAGCTGCATCCGGGTAGACTGGAAGCCAACCCCAACTTGGTTGGGAAAAAGCTAGGCAGATGTTGTTGATAATAGAACAGATAGGTTCTACCTCTGAAATAAATCAGAGGTAGAATGAAAACTGCATGAAATCAGTTATATGCTTTGATAATGGTTAAAGCAAAGCTTGCCTACAGTCGAGACTGCCTCGTCCGTCCAGCACCTATACTACGACGTATTAATGTCACCATGTTTCCAGTGTTAGTGAGAGACGGAGCTATACAAGGCCGCTAGCACCATCCTTTTTTCGCAGTGGAATAATGATGGCATTAATACTTCATAGTCAGCCCCCTGTAGTCGCATGCGCTACTACTGAGCGTTTGATTCCCGGGTTTGGCAAAGTGTTATTGGGTTTTTCATTTGTAATGTCTCAGTGGCAGCCCGGAGTCTGGATTTGTGCCCGATTGATGGCAATAGGCTTGCCCCCTGCTACATGGGACTTAAACATAACTGGTGAAATGTGTGTGTATTATTATACAACATGTAACAGAATAAGCGCAAGACCTGAAAGTAGTTTGCTCAGAATCGGCTTCTGAATCGATTTCCATCATTATTTATATGTGTTAATTTTTCATGAAAAAAATCTTTTCTTTAACTGAAATTAGAACCACCGCGTCTTACCAAGGTAATAAGATATTTTATTTAAGGAAATTTAAGCCTTATCTCAAACGAATAAAGCCTATTCAAATGCATAAACAATTTTGTAATACGCTCATAGCTATCCTATGTTTCATGTTTAGTCAGGAAGTCTATTTTGTAAAAAAAAACTAGGTGTCGTTTAATTAAATTAAATTACAGATATTATTTTAGTCTTATAATTTAATATTCTAATTGGGGTGTATGAGCTCTTGCGTTTATTCCGTTACAGGTTGTAGATGTGCACCACTGCCTAACCTTGCGGGGAATATAGGCGTGATATGATTGATGTATGTTATGTCAACCCTCGAACAAAAAATGTACAAAAGCAATAAAAAGAGAATGCCTTTGCCTAGGCGTGTCACACATTTTAGTCTAAAATAGTAAGTAAATAAAGTTAACAGACAATAGCCAACAATCGATCTTTGAATGAAGTTTAGTAACTTTGTTTTGATTGCTACACACGCAGAAAACGCTTTTTAAATAAAATGCCCAATAAATTAGCTAAAATAAAGAGGTGATTACTGCAAACAAATGATTAGAAAAAGTAAAACAAAGCTAGCTTAGTTAGATTATCCAAACATACTGAAAAAATGCACGACATATTATTAACAGTTAACGCTTTTTAAATTAAATGCCCAAAAAATTTGCTTATATAAAAAGATGTCTGCTGCAAACAAAAGCTTAAAAAAAGTAAATTAAACAAAGCTAGCGTAGTTAGATTATCCAAATATAATGAAAATGCACGACGTACTCGTATTATATCTAATAAACTAAACCTACATATTTTATATAGATTTACTTGTTCTACCTACAAAGAATTTAATAGCTGTGTGTTATCATTTTTGCTTCCAAAGTCTTTGATTTTAGTTTCCAGAAACAACCCGTAGGTGGCTGCAGCTATAGCTACTATGTAAAACAATGCTTGACACCTCAGAGATTTGCCTCGCTAATGGGTTCGGGGCATCGCTACCAGATGGCGTTACTTGTTCAGGTTTAGCAATTTATAATGTCGTTAATTACTAACTTTTTGTGGGCACAATTAGATAAATAAAACTTTAATTACTATATTTTTTATTATGACTAGGTACTTACTTATTTATTTTTCGCATCAGAGAGGAAATGAAGACAAATGTGGAGTTGCCATAAATCAATTGGGATAAGGGCAGGAGGAATCTGATAATGAAATGATTATAAATGAGTGAAACTGATTTATATCCGTAAGACGTCACTCGCAACATAAGGTCCAATTGAAGTCCAGCGTCAGGCACTAGTTGGCTGCCATTCATGCTGAACTGGGCCTGTTTGGTTTATACAAAACTATTTTATTCTGTTCTTTGTTTTTTGTGTGAATATGTGTGTCTTACCTGGGTCAAATAAATATATTTTCTTGCTTTCTGCCTTTTCTTCTAAATAATTATGCAGAAGCCTAGGCAAGAGTGCAAAAAGAACAGCTTTTATTGACATAGAATTGTACGACGTTTGCTCACATATTAGAAGCGGATACCTACTGCAATCATTTCCAGAAAAATACCACATTGAAATGAACCTCACAACCCAGTAACTGGGTTACACGATACCCCTTGGTAAGACTGGTTGTCAAACTTTCGGGCTTTTGACTCCCGTAAAAGATCGACAAACGACAGCTGGGACCAACAACTTTACGTGCTTTCCGATGCAAGGAAGCACATCAAGACCCCCTTTGATGTGTAATGGGTGGTCACCCATCCACGAACCAACCGCGGCAAGCGTAGCTAAATCTTTGATCAAACCGCACGGCTGTTATCATTTAACCACGAGTCCCTCTAAATCCAGTAAGTAGGATACATCCTACATCATGTTTTCCTTCAAATTTGCAAGCTATTCCAGCTCATAACACAACAAATATACTATCACATTACAAAACGCAACCAGAGCGGTACCCTAAAAAAAGTAATTAACAGAACCACACAATAGCCCAGTGCGGCGGCCAACAATAGCCTGGACAAAATATAGCCCCAACAAAAGAGTTCAATTTAGCCGAAACTAAACTAAGAAACGCGACGTGGTGGCTACACACGGTAATCCGATAAAGAAATCTTTATATCGGCGCACGCGACCGAAATTAGGGGATCTAACTATGTCATTTTTAACCCAAATGTGTCAGAATTATGGGTTTTTCATGTGACTTAAATGGACGTGAGTCGGTAGTTTTGTTGTGAATAATGATTTTTGGGTATGTTAGTGTATAATTGGGTGGCTCGTGGCTAAGTAATAACAGCCGCTCGGGTCGATCCATCATGTTAAGCTACGCTTGCCGGGGTTGGTCCGTGGATGGGTGACCATTTTCACATATCGAGACTCCTCCGTGCCTCGGAAAGCACGTTAAGCCGTTGGTCCCGGCTGTCATTTGTGGATCTTTGACAGTCGTTACGAGTCGTCAGAACCACGAAAGTCTGACAACTAGTCTAACCAAGGGATATCGTATTACCCAGTTACTGGGTTGTGGAGGTCAGATAGGCAGTCGCTCCATGTAAAATACTGGTATTCAGCTGCATCCGGTTAGACTGGAAGCCGACCCCAACATACTTGGGAAAAGGCTAGGCGACGATGATGATGGGTATGTTAGGGTATAATTGGGTTTTTGGCGTCTTGTTTCATATAATACCTACGGTTTATGTACATAAACCGTAGGTATTATATGAAACAAGACGCCAAAAACCCCTAAAGGCAGTTAATAATACGTGTGAAATAATTGCTAGTGAATATTATTGTTTAGATTGATTAAACACTCGCTTTTGCCCGACTAAAGGCAGTTAATAATACGTGTGAAATAATTGCTAGTGAATATTATTGTTTAGATTGATTAAACACTCGCTTTTGCCCGAGTGGATATCTTTTACCGGAATAAAAAGTATCTATCCTATCTTTTAATCCAGATGATAAACTATCTGTGTGCCAAATTTCATCCAAATCCGTTCAGCCGTTTTTGCGTGATTGAGTAACAAACATCCAAACATACAAAGCTTCATATTTCTATTATTACTAGCTGTGCCCCGCGGTTTCATTCGCATAAGTCTCGATCCCGTGGGAATATCGGAATAAAAATATTTTATTTCCTAACCTAGGTCATGGTCTACCCATGTGCCAAATTTCATCAAAATACGTTCAGCCGTTTTAGCGTAACAAACAAACAAATAAACTCACTTTCGCATTTATAATATATAAAAGTTGGGATACATAAACTAATAAGGATAGTAAGTAACTAATAAGGATAATAAGAAAGTAGATAAACTAATAAGGATAGTAAGTAACTAATAAGGATAATAAGAAAGTAGGATAAATCCTAATATTTTTAATTAAACTAAAAATACCACTCAGTAAAAACAAATACCAAAAAATATTTTACAGGTCATGAAGAAGTAAAACTTTTTTCATGATGATTTTCAGCCGTTTTAGCGTGAAAGCATAACAAAAAAACACACTTTCGCATTAATAATAATAGTAAGGATTAACACTGCTAATAACCGAACTGCAAAAATAACAGTCCTTCTCACATTCGTTATACGAGAAAGATTATGCGGTAAATACGGACAAGTATGTCGTACAGACAACCCCTTATCTCGGGGGTAAATGCCGCATGGGTCGATTGAAGGTTAAGCTGCGTTTTCCGCGGCCAGTTCGTGGATTGGTGACCATATCTATCCATCCACTTGGAAAGCACGTTAAGCCGTTGGTCTTGGCTGTCATTCGAGGATCTTTGGCGGTCGTTACGGGTAGTACAGAAGACCAAAAGTCTGACAACCAGTCTTACCAAGGGGTATCGTATTACCCAGTTACTGGGTTGTGGAGGTCAGGTTGGAAGGCAGTCACCCCATGTAAAATACTGGTATTCAGCTGCAACCGGTTAAACTGGAAGCCGACCCCAATATAGTTGGGAAAAGGCTTGGCAGATCAATGAAAAATTTTTCATGATTTTTTTTACCACTTTGCCGGCGTGAATTACAGCTTTCTAGTACGTACTAAGAGTCTCTGAGCTAAGCCGCGGACAGACAGACAGATAGACGGACATGGCGAAACTATAAGGGTTCCTTGTTGACTACGGAACCCTAAAAATAATTGTCGACTTCTCTTCCATGCAAATGAATTTTTTTTTGATCATACAAAAAATATACTCGCCGACTTGAGAAACTCCTCCTTATTTTTTTGAGGGTTCATTTTCAAGTTCTATTTAAACTTGAAAATGATCCTAGGACATCGCGCCTGCTGGTGACTTAGGCCAATAACCCAGTCAGCCTTTGATTAATTCGATTTATTTATGCAGAAAACGAGTACAAACTTGAAACGACTTCTAAAAGTCAAACCAGCCTTTCTGTTCATTTTCTTTCTTTTTACAAAACAGCTTGACTGTAATTAACTCTGAAATCGTGAGTCGGTCGCGTGTTTACGTCGATTTATTAAAGTGCCAAACGATTATTAAGTTCAAGTAGAACGTCAAAACGGTGCCAGTTAATTATTTATTTCGATAGCTTTTGAAATATATCGATGATTATAATAGGGGCGGACTGCGAGCGTTGTTTCTTGACAGATTTACCCTTTTGGAAAGGGTTGAGTGAACGAAGTATAGTTTGTAGTCTATGGTTTTAATTGGTTATGCTTTGAGAATGACTTTGAACAATTTATATAAAATAGAGAATTGGTAGTTTTAGTTACAATATAAGTTCTTGTTTTATTCGGTTCTTGCTAAGAATATATTGGACCAATAAAGTTCTGTGCGGTATAATGAGAGAAATCAAACTTCAAGCGTTTTAAGCAAGCCGTTGGCAACAATGACAAAGCTGAGTTTACATAAAACATTCTCATTAATTTCGTAACTGCAGCGTCATTAGACCAGATGGCGCTGCCTCTGACACCCACGTAGCTAATTCATTAGGTAGGTTATTTCTCGCGTTCCCGTTGTCACTAGGTACTCTCTTGCTTAGATCATTTATTCAGCCAAAAACAGCTCTGTACCTACCCGGGTTTATGAATTGTCGCGTGACCATTGCCTAAGGGCGTTATGACGATGTTCATCAGCGGCTTTTGTTGACCCCGACAATTTGTAAACGAAGATAAGATGTTGGCTAGTTTTATATTCACTAATTACGAGAAGGCTACTTTTTGTAATGAAATGAAATTACAGATGGTTAACGATTATGCTACTTTTTTAAATGAAATTACATTACATTACAGATGGTCGGGTTTTTTTAACAGCTTCTAAAACAATTCTCTAAAACTAGCATGCAAAATTAGGACATCAATTAATTAAATAAATGAATGAAGCTGGGACATAAATTGGAACATACATCATAGTTATTATAATAAGATGTCAATCATTTTGTCAAATTATAATCGTAAAATGTCAGTAATCATTAAACATCAGTAAAATGTCAGTAATATTTAGAGTTTAGGTACTAATTCACAGAATAGAATGATATTTCTATAAGCCATTTGAATAATGCTGTTCTAAAACGATTGATTGGCAGTTCCCTATATGTTTTTGATAATTAGTTATATACAGGCTGTAAGGGTAAACACTCTTGTCATTCAAACCATGGGTAGTTGACTTAAATATAAAAATAAATGACCGAACACAACAAAAAAAAAAACGTTATTTTCATTAAAAGATTTTAAAAAGTTTCTATCCAACACCGTGCTCTCTAGCGAAACAGCTGACTGACTAAGGGAGAGGTCGCGCTCGCGGCCGGTCAGGTTACGTCCCGCACCCCCCGCCCGTGTTGAGACGCAAGTTCGTTGCCCTAGCGCATAGGACAACGAACTTGCGTCTCTTGTGGTAAAATGTAAGTTTAAAAAAAAGTTGTAATTTTCCATTGATTTTACGTTCTATAAATGAAACTAAACTACTGGTTGCAAGGATAACGGTGTTCACCCTAACACCCTGTATAGCTATAGCTAGCTATAGCTATACAACCATATGCGTGAGATGTGCGTAGATGTCGGTTATTATAAACTAAAACCTTCCTCGAGAACCACTCTATCCATTGGTGAAAACAGCACGAAAATCGGTGCACTAGTTTTTGAGTTTATCGCGAACAGACACGGCGGAGGACTTTGTTTTTACCCGACTACGGCGAAGAAAAAAGGAGGGTTATGATTTTGACCGGTATGTATGTATGTATGTATGTATGTATGTATGTATGTATGTATGTTCATCTGTTCCCTCCTATCTTCCAAACCACTTATCACAATTTGACAAATGAGGTATCGTTAGAAGCGTTGTGATTGTCCGCTGGTTATAGGCTATGTGAAGTCACATTAAATTAAAAATGGCGCCCTCTAGAGGACATAAAGTGAGGAACTTAAAAAAAAATATGGTTTAATCGTACCATGTTGGGTATCAAATGAAAGGGCTTAATGAGCACATTTCAAAAATATATATATCATAACCCCAAAAGAATTTTAAAAAAAATCAAGTAATAAAAACTAAAACCCAACTACGACTTAAAAGGTATAAACAAGCGACACCTCAGACAGACAAATTAAAACTCCGGAGTCACACGTAATGTGATCGATTTATGCCTTAACACGTGTGACTCCGGATTTTTAATTTGTCTGTCTGAGGTGTCGCTTGTTTATACCTTTTAAGTCGTAGTTGGGTTTTAGTTTTTATTACTTGATTTTATAATATGTAGTGATAGAATAGAACTTTTAATGCTGCCAACCTATTTTGCTACTATCCGTAGAGTTATCTATTTATATCTAAGTTTCCAAGGGTGTCAAATAATTATGTATGTGTGGCGAGCATTCCACGCCAAACACAAGACAATCAAACCGAGGTCTGTTGACTTGCTGATCATTAGGACGAGTCGTCACCGACGCGGTCCCGTGTTTACTAATCAGGGAAGTACGTAGTAGTGCAAATACAACAGAAGTTCTTCTTTGAGTGTTGTTAACTTGGGGGAAAGTTTGTGTGCTGTTGGGGGACTTGAGATCTTCAAGTGTGACAGTTGGATGAATATTAGAAATGTAGTATTCTAGGATTGACGACGTGTAATTACAGTAGGAACTTACACATTCCAGTCGTATAATGTTTCCACTGCTGGGACACAGGCCTCCTCTCTTCAAGAGGGTGGGCTGTAATCTACCACGCGGGCTCAGTGCGGGTTGGTAGATGTCACATGTCTTTGAACTTTTTGGTTCTAGCACATGCCGGTTTCCTCAAGATGTTTTCCTTCACCGTTTTGAGAGCAGTGGTGATGAAATTATTCACATAAAGTAAAGCGCCTGGCTGGGTTCGAACCCTACAACATCGTCATCCATTACTATGGATGAGGATGTTGTATGTGAATATTTTCTGTAGAACAAACAATTGATCGCCATGCTTGATGCGTGCCTGTTGGTGATATCCTATGACCTACAACTTGTAAGTCGCGCAATTACAGTGCATATTGTGAGGTCATTGCATTACATACTTCCTATGGCGATGCCATATTGACAATTCAACAACATTCGATGCGTTATTCGTTGTCGCTTTCAGAATTCCTCGGATTTTGAAAGAAATTTGTGAAAGTCAACACACAAGTCAAGACACAAGGCAGGTCAGTAGACAATTTTACATACATTGCCGGTATCACATACAGAAAAAAAAACACATAATATAACTTCACGCCTGTATTGCCCAAGGGATGGGCAGAGGTGGAGAACACCCACATTTCACCAGTTTAAGTCCCATGTATTTGGGGGCTAGCAGAAAAACAGTTGAATTTATTCAGTATTTTATTAGTTTTAGTAAATCTATGATCGATATCGAAAATTATCTTGATTTCCCCAATTATGTTGATGGGGTAATCTATTGTTGAGAACCTAAAAATAGATGCTTTTTGAAGGAAATCATCGGGAGGAAACCGCCATGTGACCCAAAAATTCGAAGATATGTGACATCTACCAACCCGCAGTGGGCCCGCGTGGTGGATTACGGCCCACTCCCTCTCACAGAGAGGAGGCCTATGTCCCAGCAGTGGGATCATTATAGGCTGTTTATGTTATGTTATGTATATTTATAATATTATTTCTTATATTTGTGTTTTTTTGTAATGATTATTCTAAAAAACTACAGGCCGATTTAAAAAAAATCTTTCATCAGTAAAGTACTGTATTATCAGTATCACTGAGTAACATAGGACATAATTTAAAAAAAAATATCACGCGTGGGAAGCCCTTAGCTGTAGCTAGCGTGCAATATGATCGTTCATCAGACTATTATTCATTTACATTTCATGAAGTAATCAAGAGAAACTTGCAATTGAATCTGTTTTCATTGAATACAAACGTACTGAGTCTACCGTTATTTAACTTTAGCCTAGTATTGTTCTACCACTGTTATCTAAGACAGTAAGTTATTAACTTATTCAACTTCAATGAAATCTAGACCTAAGTTCCCAAGGACAAGGTCCAAAATCAATCATGAGTTGTAACCGAAGATTTTGCTTGGCGGTTCGTCATACGCAATCAAACGGGGAAGCTACAGATTATACAGAAGGGAGCCATTTCTTCTTCATGCCTCCGCTAGGTCGGGAAATTGTGAGTTAGGTTATCCATACTAATTGTTTAGTTAAGGAAGTAATGAGGACGGATTCGGTTAAAGTCAGCAGTTGAGGTGACATTTTCGGGACCAAACCTTGAAATAGGTTAGTTATTTTGCTATTTGTGTAAATCCTAGTGCGCCTGCTTAGCCTTCCTATACAAATGTTTTAGTCAGTTTTAAGTCTAACTACTGGGTATTATCTCTGGCTCTTAGCGATAAGACCGCCCATTATGTCACCCTATGTTAAATTTCTACATTTGTATCTGTATTTTTTATGGTGTACATAATAAAGAGTATTCTATATTCTAGTCTATTCTATTATTTCGGGATGAACTTTTCGGTTCTAACTTCTCCGTTAGTTCATCCCGTGAAATTCAAAATCTCTCATTTCGTACCAAAAGTTATTAGTATGTAAACAAACAACTAATATGAAATAAGATGAAATTTTTATCACAAAACAATAATGGTCAACTGAACGGTTCTTAATTTAAAATTAAAAAAAATATTGAAATGTTTACATTTTTGGATACCATAAATGAATACTTACCAAAAAATATTTCAAGTTTAGACCAGGGGGCCTAATATTACTTCAATGTAGGAAAGATATGAAGCACTACAGGACGTATAGCTCCATCTCTTTCCCCCACTGAAGTAAGATTAAATAATACTGCTGTGAGCGGTGGTGGTAGGCCCCCTGTAATGATCACCGATATTCCGATCCCTGATTATTACATTTCAGGAAAGGACCTTAAAAAAATTGCCGCATAAAAATTGTGTTCGAATATAAAAAGTATAGGTAACTCATTTTATAGTGACGTAAATCGTATACACCATGCATCAGAAAGGTGTGGTCATATTTCAGGGTGTGGTCACACAAATTTCTCCATGGTAAAGACAATCAATTTATATTCAAATTCTCATGATTAAAACGGATACTCTTATCTTTTTGTATGCACGTGTTTCTGTGACAAATAAACCTATTTTTTCTTTCATTCATTACATAGTCGACCCTAATGCGCGACTACGATGTTGGTCCCATGAAGCAGACATTCTAACTGAACAGACTGCCGTGCTGCTGGGGAGTTTGTTGCGCCACTTCTTCTTCACTAGGAAGTGGTGAAGGGCGGGCGGGCGTTTTTGGGGGACTGTCTTATTTATTTATTTATTTATATTTATCTAACCATTTATGCACACACATATAAATACAGACAAGAAAGGAACAGAAAAATACGTACAAAGGCAATGCTTATTTATTTTTTATTTTGTTGTATTTTTGACGTTCGAAAAGTGCTGATTCTCAGCCTAATTTGAATAAATGACTTTAATTTGATTTGATTTGACCAAACCTTTCTGATACATGCTGCATAAGGATCGTGAATCTAATAGACATAACCATACCACCAGTATACTTAACTACGAACTATGAAACATAAACTATGGTCTTTAACTGCTACGTGATAAGGTTTAAAATATCAAAGCATCACACGGTGTACGATTCATGAAAATAATATTTATTTCTTTCTAATATGAATCATCATTTCAAAACTTCGGAACTATTCGTGTTATCCGAAAATAGCCGATGTTTTGTAGTTTGTGCCTAATAGCTTGTACAGTCAGAAAAATAATTAGGTATACAAGCAGAAATAGTCACTTTCCACGACACTTCTTCGACTTCTGTCTAGCCTTTTTCCAACTATGTTGGTGTCAGCTTCCAGTCTAACTGGTTGCAGCTGAATACCAGTATTTTACATGGAGCTACTCCATAACTTACTTCCATGAATCAGTTACTGGGTAACATGACTACGAGTAGGTACGCTGTTAAATATTCATTGTTATTGAGTGGGCCCTAACTTTATGAACTTATGCTTTAGTTAAGACAACTAGAAGAGCGATGTCGAAGTCTTGACTACTGAGCACACCCACATCTATATATATAAAAATAAATCCCTATTTCCCTTGGTCACGCCATCACGCTAAAACGGCTGAACGGATTTGGATGAAATTTGGCACATGGGTAGACCATGACCTAGAAAAAGACATAGGCTACTTTTCATCCTGGTCCGCAGACGAAGTCGCGGGCAACAGCTAGTAATTTATATTTTACAAGCCGTGTTCACGAAGGGCTTTTCTTATCGGAAAAAAATATTATTTTTAGAGCGAAATTCCTTATCGCAAGTTGTACTCTGCATATATGGCGAATGAAAGCAAGACCGAAAAGCAAACTAGTGCAGTGTGAAGTACTACTAACATAGTCTAAGCCTTATTTATTGACACAAGTTTTGTATATAGAATATGTATGTTTAGGCATGGGGTCCCAACTCGAACAAATTATAATTAGTCTTGAAAAAAAATCATAGATGGCAGCATAATGTAACAATTATGAAATTAACAATTACTAAAAAGCGTTATACGGCAAATTTTGGCTATAGTAATATTAGTAAAAATCAAAACATCTTTGTTTAATGCTGATTTATGTATTTACACTCATAAATCTCGTATTTTCAACAAAAAACTTAAATGAAGCCTTTTACTTCAATTCGAATCCTTAGAATGATAAAGTAGCTATCTGTTAAACATTTGGTTGAGAGCTCTTTGCAATAGATGGCGTTTTACTAAAGTGATGACCGGTCACTTTAAACTTGAAACGTTTAGTCGTTTCATTAAGGAAAATCAAACAACATATTTTTTTTATCTAGTACTTTACGTAGAAATATAAGAATTGAACGCCTAGGAAGAAAAAAACGTAAAAAAAGAAACAAAAAATCCTGGAGTCTTGACTAGGTACAAGGCAAGACTTCAGGATTTTTTGTTCCTTTTTTTACTAGATGGCGTTTTAAAACTACGGTCTCTGGCAATTAGTGAGTCGATGATGCTGCCATCTGTTAAAAAAATGGGGAAGAAAAATAGCCAGCTCAATTGCCAGACTTAGGGTGGTGTCATTTCTTTGTATGGGATTGGGTATCTGTACGTAGTATTATAATATCTGTGTATTATAATATCTGTGGTTTAGGTTAAGGTATTTTTCTATGGGCCTGTGTCGCCTGCAATAAATGGTTTATTATTATTATTAAAAGAAAAAAAGTGTAATATTTTGACTGTCACGACACTTTTGCTATAGTATGATTTTTTTTAATTTTATTTTCTCTCACACGTTGTTAAATTATTTCATTGTGCCTGTTATTTAATACATGATATACAACGAAAGGAACTTCGTTCCAACCGGGTACCCCAAAACACCACTCAACTTTTTTTATGAACTACATACATTTGTATCAAAATAGTTCGAGCGGAAAACTACACATACTATGTGACGACTAGTTGAAGTCAGCGACCTGCATACTTATCTATTTTGCTGACTGTACCTCAGTGGTTTCATTTCAGTAGTTCACGTCTATAATTTGTCAAAGTCACAACTCCTTTTGTTGTTATGAAATACAAAAAAAAATGAGTTCACTATACTACAGTCTGTTGTGGCTTTGATTAATAAAATACGTAAATAAGTAAAGAGGTCAGGTCATGTAATGACCTCTTTACGACCATAACAAATTTTATAGTATCGATTGACGGGTCAATAGGGCTTTTGGTTTGAGCAAAGAGGTTTAAACAAGCAATGTACATGGTCACATTTTTTTTGTGCAAAATTTTTACTGTTTTTTTTTCTGGTTTCGTAATAACGGGGAATAAAAAGCTGCGTGCTTTGGTAAAAATCAATTCTTATTTTTGTTCGTAAGAATGTTGAAAGTTTTTAATTTTTATTGACCGTTTATTACGATTTGGTTTAATTTATAACCCGGGGGAAAGTTATGCAAAAATTGTTTTGCACCGCATCACTATATGGTTTGGGAATGGGTCACAGGAAGTCCAACCAAGTACCTACGTGTTACGAACAAGCCCCTACATACCTTGTTCAGTACCGCGTGCCGATAACTTATCAAAGACTATACCTATTGTATTTCAAAAATCATGTAAAGGCCCAATGTTATAGGCCACAACTTACTAATTGTAGGTCCGTGAGTTCAAAACCAGACAGGCACTTTACTTTGTGTATTTAATTTCATCACCACTGCTCTCAAAACGGTGAAGGAAAACATTGTGAGGAAACCGGCATGTCCTAGAACCAAAAAATTCGAAGACATGTGACATTTACGTACCGGTAGATTATGGCCTACTCCCTCTCACAGAGAGGAGGCCTGTGTCCCAGCAGTGGGAACATTATAGGCTGATTATGTGATTATGTATGTAAATAAATAAACATTAAAACTAAAACCCAAATAATCCATCTATCTAACAACGGATCGGCACAGTTGACCGATTTTATTATAGGATCAGAGCTCCTAATCCCGCCTGAGGGAATTTGTCGTGAGGACAACAAAACCACAATATAGATGGGTACAGAAGCTCCACGATGAATATAAATATTGATTGATGGAGAGGGCGAGGAAGGCAAAAGAAACGATGAATTGTTTGAGGAATGATAACTCTAACTCTAACTCAAAGCATTTAAGAAAGTTTATTCTGAAATTGGGCAACGTCGCAAATAGATGTAAAATATTTCGCTGTTTTGATTAATTTGGCATTATTACTGTATGAAAATATGAAATATGGCTACACAACTGTCTAAAATATTGATTATGAAATGCAATAAATGATATCGTACACCGAATATTTAGTTTTCGTTGTAAAAAAGGATTTGGAATCTTTCCAAATGCCTTTTTTACACCTAAAACTGGTTACAACTTAAATTCAGTGTTATAATTGCAATTCATAATCAATATTTAGGCAGTTGCCTAGCCATATTTTATATTTCCAGGTAAATATTTGACAGTTATTTGCGACGTTGCCAACTTTCAGAATAAACGCTCTTAAGAGTCGGTTAGTTAGTCAGAAAGTTGAAGCTAATTGCCCATTCCAAAACGTAGATCTCTATGGAGAAGAACGGTTAAGAAACTCCATGGACACTCTGACACTGGGCCCGCGTGGTGGATTACGATCCACTCTCTCTTACTGAGAGGAGGCCTGTGTCCCAGCAGTGGGAACATTGTAAGCTAATTTATATATGGCGGCCACTGCTTTAGCCACAAGCGCGCGTTTCTATGTGCATGTGTTTTCGTTCCTTGTACAGAGCTGGTCTTCTGTACCTATCTAATCTGTGACAAAACCGTCGCCCGCGACAAAACTTGCAAGATTTGTCCTTGTTTGGCGACAAAAGTTTGTTGTTTGTTGTTGACCACTGACAATAGGAATTAGGTAATCAATGGCGAAGTTTTGCGAAGTTGGGAAATAAATAAGTAAGTATGTAATGTGTGTTTTATGTCTTATCTTGGGGTGATTGTCGCGTAGAGCGGCCATTGTGAATGGTCTTGTTGATATTTTCTTTGTAACTGAATTATTATAACAGCCTTGTTGGTCTAGTGGTTGGGAATGAAGAACTTATGAATATGTGGCGGCATCTACATCTTCACATTCAAACTACGCATCAAAGACATGACCTCACACAAAATCCTGCATCGCGCAATTAGAGTTTACCGCGCGATCAACATATGTTTATACAAGATCCCGACATCACTGGGCAGTTGCCTATCAGACACGACACGTGTCTGGTCGGAGGATCCTCCCTTACCTATAGAGGATGAGTGAACTTTACACCCTGTTTCTCATACCTCTAAAAATAGGTTAAAATAATAAAGTGTTATCATTGGTATATTATATTATTCCATTTTTAATTGTATAAGAAGAATTATATGTAATGTTAATAAACTGCCTCTAATTGTATTAGGAGATTTTAACCTTCACTCCGCTAGTGTAACCATACGTGATGATTTTGAATTGTTTCTTTCTGAATGTAATTTATTGCAGGAAAACATAGTTTTGAATGATCTCGGCAGAATGTTGGACTTGATATTGGTTAACTCTTGCGTGGCGGGAGCCTCAGTTTCAGTATGTTCCAGCATTGTATCACCTGAAGTTCATCACAAACCATTAGATATCACCGTTAATATTAACACGCCTTTTACTATATCGAACAATAACAATACCTACTGTTGCATCGAGATATAAGTACTAACGTACTAGAGAAGACACCGTAAATTCCTACTTTGTCTCGTTCAACTGCGGCGATCGCGCCGCAGTTTGTCGAAGAAAACGCGTAAGTGCCGTGATTTACATGGCGCTTAATACCTTTTTGCCGAGAATAAATACACTTCCGCAGCAAATCTAGCACTGTGGTAAATTAGGTACGGTTTAGACGAATTGTTATTATTCTAGCGCTGCAGCGAACTAAAAATTCAATACGAAGAATAGGACAATTCAGTTATTTGACGTAGCTTCTCTAGTACGTTAGTACTTATATCTCGATGTACTGTTGTAATAGCTCAGCTACTAGTACAACTACAGAGCGCAACTTTCGTAAGGCTGACTTTTTAGAATTATACTCTGGTCTGAAAACAATGAGCCGGCTACCTTTGGTGACATGTCACCGACGCAAGTGGCTGATGCGTTTTTAAAATACTTTGGTAGTGTTTTCCTGCCAAACATTCCATCACTGGATCCCGAGCTTGCTCTCGCATCGGCGAATAATTCTACTAATTGCGCATCTCAACAGATCAATATAGACTACATCCAGGAATCTGAGGTTCGTGGGGCTATGGCTCGGCTTCCTCCTAAATCCACTCAAGGTCCAGACGGAATACCCCAGTATTTAGTTAAGGACGGCTGTGCAATTTTCACACAACCCTTGCATTTTATTTTTAACCTTTCCGTAGCTTCAAATGTATATCCAACTGTGTGGAAAACGTCTAAAGTACTTCCGGTACACAAAAGTGGCCCAAAAAGTGACATTAACAATTACAGGCCAATAGCAGTTTTATCCATATTCGGTAAAGTGTTTGAATCGGTGCTTTATAAAAAAATATACAAGCAACTGCAACGGTGGTTCGTAGATGAACAGCACGGATTCCTGTCAAATCGCTCAACTACGTCTAATTTGCTTAATATAACAACATTACTAGCCGGAAACATCAATTACAAAAAGCAAGTCGATGTGGCTTATTTCGACTTCCAAAAAGCTTTTGACCGCGTCGATAACGACATACTTTTAAGCAAATTAGCCATGGCGGGTTTCTCTCCAGCGTTGCTTAAATTCTTCGCAAATTATCTACACGAACGCAAGCAATATGTCACATATAAATATGCCAATTCTGAGTGCTACGCGGTCACTTCTGGCATTGGGCAAAGCACTAACCTCGGGCCCCTCTTTTTTCTAATAGTCATCAACGATTTGCCTGCACGAGTTAAACACTCCACAGTCTTGATGTATGCCGACGATGTTAAAGTAGCTCTACCCATTGTCAACTCCAGCGATACAGCTGCATTACAACTCGATATCGATAGCATACACACTTGGAGTGCTGCTAATAACCTCAACCTCAATGTTGGTAAATGTGCGATTATGACCTTTTCAAAAGCTGCACAGCCCATAAACAACACCTACACTTTGAACAACGAGCCCTTGAAGCGAGTTTCCACCATGCGCGATTTGGTTACAAATTTTGATTCTCACCTCACGTTTAATCAACACATAATTGAAACCTGCAACAAGTCCCGCAAAAACTTAGGTTTTGTTTTGCGTCAGGCTAAAGTTTTTAATAATCGACAGACCATCATCTTATTATACAACTCATACATCCGCAGTTTGCTAGAAACCAACAGTGTAATCTGGAACCCTCACAAAAAAAATATACTTTGAAAGGATAGTCGTTTGTCCGCTACCTTTACTTTAAAATGTATGGCTATTACCCGTATATGTACCCAACACCATTCATACTGGGTATGGTGAATTACCAGAGCTTAGAAGTATGGAGAAATATTGCAACCATCAAATATTTCTTCCATCTAGTCCGAGGTTCCCACTGCAATTCTTCTCTATTGCAATTCATTTCCTTTAACGTCCCATTACCCATTCGACATACACTTCGCACACGACAACATCCCCTTTTTTCAATACCCCAAAGTTCCGTGACCCTTAAAACAAGTTCGTTGTATGTAGCCCTCACGCATATAAACAACATTTTACTATATGACGAGTCCTTAGATCTTTTCGCTAGTACTGAGCTGAGATTCCTGACCACTGCTGCACGATATCTGGAATCCATAGCTGCACCTAGTACCATCTCATTGCATTAGTTAGATTAACCAAAACTACTATATTTATATTTGTACACTAATTTCAATTGAACACTATTTCATTCCATCCTAATTCTTTTTGTAGAATTCTATTTTATTTGTTGTTTAATTTTGAATTATTCTATTTAATTTTGTATAATTGCGAGTAAACTTAGTTTTGTTTTGTGTAATTTTATGATTGCCTCTTATTGTTATTAGCCTATAACTTGTGTGTTTGGTGTCTTACTACTGTTAGTGCAAGTTGGTGATTAATAAATAAATAAATAAAAATATTTTTGCTAAATTAATTAGCTCTAATAGCAGTTAATTTGTTTCTAATCAATCTCGATAAAATATAGTTTCGCTATCACGTTACTGCTGAGCATGAGTTCCTGGGTTTGATTCCCAGGTCCGACATAGTTTTATTGAGTTTTTCCATCTGTAAAAACTTCTTGAGGTGCACTTTGCGCTCTTTCTGAACAGTTCACGAAACTGAACCGTCAGGTTCGGGTCGGTGACGATTAATCGGGTATACTCGGCTCTAGTCGTAAGTTTTCACGTCAATCGTGTGCTCATAAGCACACACCTTCTATTTTTGCTCTTAATCAAGATTGATATAATATACCTGCGTGTTTTTTTTTATTCCTTAACTCTATGGTATTAATGAGACCATGTCAAAGAATCTACTGGCACATGTTTTTTTTCATTTTTTATACAAAAATAATTCGGCAAAGTCACGATTATTTACGTAAAACACTCCCTTACGTGAAAAAAGTAAACAATAAAGTAGTAGTAGTAATAAAGTAGAAGACGGTAATTATGACTATTTTTGTCCATAAAAAATAAAATATGATAACGCGCATTTTCTTAGCGTTAAATATGAATGATTGGTTTGAATGAAAATGATTTACTCGTACTATCAATGAAATTTAGATAAACACATCGAGAAAAAAATTCTAGCACCGCTTAATTTCATCGCCTGTTCCAATTACCTCACAGGGCAACAGGAATAATTCTCCAATATTATTTTTATAACAAATAATAATATGTTTCAAAGACCACACCCCAATTTTCCCTCCAAATGATTGGTTTGAATGAAAATGATTTACTCGTACTATCAATGAAATTTAGATAAACACATCGAGAAAAAAATTCTAGCACCGCTTAATTTCATCGCCTGTTCCAATTACCTCACAGGGCAACAGGAATAATTCTCCAATATTATTTTTATAACACATAATAATATGTTTCAAAGACCACACCCCAATTTTCCCTCCAAATGATTGGTGTGAATGAAAATGATTTACTAGTACTATCAATGAAATTTAGATAAACACATCGAGAAAAAAATTCTAGCACCGCTTAATTTCATCGCCTGTTCCAATTACCTCACAGGGCAACAGGAATAATTCTCCAATATTATTTTTATAACACATAATAATATGTTTCAAAGACCACACCCCAATTTTCCCTTCAAAGCCTACTTCCCCACATTACCTCACGTCCCAGTTCCACGAAACGATAATCATATAACAATATTCTAATGCTATTTAATAGTACTGATTACATCTCGATTACTGCTACAGCTCAACCTGGATTTGTTTATCTGATTCTAAGCACGCCGTTTCGATTGTTAGGCAGGGTTTACAATTGCGACTTGAACGGTTTTACGAATGATTGCTCAATTTGTTTATTGTGAAATTCGTTTATAAATAATTTCTAAGAGCCTGGATCATAATCAGCCTCTATTGCTCCCACTGCTGGGACACAGGCTTCCTCTCTAATAAGAGGAAGTGGACCATAATCCACCACGCGGGCCCAATGCGGGTTGGTCGAATTTTTGGTTGTACGACATGCCGGACATGCCGATTGCCTCACGATATAACATCGTGAGGCAATCGGCATGTCCTTCACCGTTTTGAGAGCAGTGGTGATGAAATAATTTACACAAAGTAAAGCGCCTGGAAGAGTTCGAACCTACGACCTACTCTTAAGTCACAACCTGATATAAACCTGGATATAAGGCTGAAATTTAATTCATTGGTAATATTTTAACCACGTAGGTATTCTAACCATGATACTTCTTCATTAAGGCCAAAAATATCGTAAAAAAATGATAATTATTTCTTTTTAACTTGTAAAGCCTACTTAGCTGTGATAGTTTTTCTTTTAACTTCGTTATTATATACTACTTTCTTGATTTTTTTCCGCCCTTTATCGGTACGTACCCTAAAATATATTTTTATTTCATGATTTTATTTGATCACTTTGTCGGCGTAAATAATATGTAGTATACCCTTGCCAAAATTACAGCTTACTAGTACTAAGACTGTTCGAGCTAAGCCGCGGATAGCCAGACGGACATGGTGAAACTATCTTTGTTGACTACGGAACCCTAAAAATGAGTGCTGCAATAATATTGTAAGGCATTCAGACACACACAGATTTTTGCGCTAGTCTGAATTAGATGTTGATGTTGTTTGTTGTTGTTGTTGTTGATGTTGTTGTTGTTGTTTGATGTTTTGACTTTGATTCATGCCCCTGACTCCTGAGTTGAGAAAATTAACACTGTCTCAGGAATATGGGTCGTATCACTTTATGCCCCTTTAGCGACTGGAAACTTGTAAACTAATGAAATGACAATGTCCATGTTGAAGTTGACAGCTAAAGGCTTGCGTCCATTGTCGGAGTTTGTGATAAATAATACTGTATTTGAGATTTAAAATTTAAAAGTGTTTACGTGTTTATCTTTATTTAAGTTTGTAGTTTAAGGGTTAAGTTTTAAGATTGCCTGGAAGAGATTGCAGAAAGTGATAAGGCCGCCCATTGTGCCATTGCCCATGTTTTGTAGTGTTAAATTTATTTATTTTTGCTATGTATTTTCTGGTGTAAAATAAATTAAATATAAAAAAATAAATAAGTTTATGCTGAACATGTGTGAGGCTACACATGTTCAGCATAAACTTTTTTTTTTTTTGTATTTCATACTTTATTCCGATAAAATTATTATTATACACTTATTTATTTATTTAATTTATTTTAACCTAAATGATTATTGTTTGTATGATTACACATATTTTCTTTGGCCAAAACTAACTAGTTTAGTACTTACAGATTGAGAGGCTTGGCAGCTGTGGGCTACTACAGGAATCATCCTATAGCAGTCCAAGTCTAGAATAGCTCATAACAAGAGGATGAAAATACTGGACAATTGTTTAAAACTAGCTGCGCCCCGCGGTTACACCCGCATAAGTCCCGATCCCGTGGGAATATCGGGATAAAAAGTATCCTATGTCCTAACCCTGGTCATGGTCTACGCATGTACCCAATTTCATCCGTTCAGCCGTTTTAGCGTGAAAACGTAACAAACATACACAAACAAACAATTTCACTTTCGCATTTATAATATTACTAACTTTTGCCCGCGGATTCGCCCGCGTGGAGATCGGATATTATCCCACGGGAACGTACTACCGGGATAAGAAGTATCCTATGTCCTTACCCGGATCATGGTCTACCCATGTGCCAAATTTCATCCAAATCCGTTCAGCCGTTTTAGCGTGAAAGTGTAACAAACAAACAAACTCACTTTCGCATTTATAATATAACTAGCTTCCGCCCGCGGCTTCGCCCGCATGGTATGTCAATAAAAAGTAGCATAATAATTATGTTCCTACCCGGGATGGCATCTGTCTCCGTGCCAAATTTTATGGAAATCCGTTCAGTGGTTTACGCGTGAAAAGGTAACATACAGACATACAGACAGACCGGCAGACAGACAGAGTTACTTTCGAATTTATAATATTAGTATAGATTAGTTAGTTAGTTTGTTAGGATACGATCGTTTTGAGTCTGAAAAGATGAATATTTTAGAAAAGTCCAGGCCGATTGCCAGTCGCCAGTATGCACCCAACCTTACTAGATATGGTTTCAGTAGCATGTTAACTCGGAAACTTATTACTTACTGACTAACGAGTTTGTAGCCAAGTTACGAATAAGTTTGGGCGCACACGACCGACTGACTTGGTTGGTCAGTTTATGTTACTTAAGTATTATTGAGTTAATTGGTGTATTGGTTGTTATTTATGCATTAAAGAGGCTCGTGGCTAAATAATAACAGCCACTTCGGGTCGATCACAGGTTAAGCTGCACTTGCCGCGATCGATTAGTAGATGGGTGGACCATCCATACTTCCATACTAATATTATAAATTCGAAAGTAACTCTGTCTGTCTGTCTGTATGTTACCTTTTCACGCTACCACTGAACGGTTTTCGATAGCAACGGTTTTGCGATCGCAAGATGACATTCCGGGGCCTTCCCCGGGATGTCATCTTGCAAAATCTAGGCTACTTTTTATCGACATACCACGCGGGCGAAGCCGCGGTCGGAAGCTGGTGTATAATAAAATGATATTTTGCTACTTATACGTTATTGATACGCAAACAGCAAATATCTTTAATATGCCCACAAAGTACCTAATCTAACCTACCTAACCTAAGTTACTAATATCTAAGATATTAATATCTTGGTTACTTTAATTTTTAGACTGGTTACTTGGTTTTGTGGCGGCATTTACATCGCCACGTATGAACTACGCATCAAAAAGGCCTGATGTGACACACAATACTGTATCGCGCAATTGCTGTTGCCCCCCAGACACGACACCCATCTGGTCGGGGGATCCTCCCTTTTCTATAGAGGATGAGTGAACTTTACACCCTGTTCCTCATACCTCTAAAGTTACTTTTTAGACTGCTATTGAAGTTACAAACCCCTTCACGAAACTTCTTAAATAAGCAGTCTTTGGTGTTCGTATTCACTTAATTTTTATTTTATTTTATTTGCTTGTAGTCTTTGGATGCCATAAAGAACTTGTTTCATGTTACTAGGGGATGACACTAGCTCCTGTAATACAGTGTATACTAGCGCAGGAGCTAGGGAATTCATTAAAATGTAGGTATGTATAACTTATGCCAATAAAGATTATTCATTATCATTATCATCACTTGCTTCAAAAACGGTGAAGGAAAGCATCGTGAGAAAACCGGCCTGTCTGAGAGATATTTCTCGACGGCATATGAAACCAAGTCAGACAACCATGGGCGGCATAATAACTTTGACACCAGTGACCCTAGACAAAGTGACATCTATCATAACGATGATAGAAAAGGCAAAAATATATAGGACTTCGAAAAGCTTACGTCAATCCTGTTGAAAGTCGTTGTAGAAATACGAACCGCTTTGGAAGCGGTTGTCACTTGTCTAGGCCCTCTGGTTAGTTACTATCCACACGAAAAAGGACGAAGTCTTTCGTATAAAAAAAGTAAAGAAAACACACTACATCGTCGTTCGCAATAAGAGAATCGGACATGAGTGGCATGAGAAACGCTACCTCAAGGGACATAGCGCCTTTGTAGAGACACAGAGTCTATGGATGTGGGTATCTGAAGACTTGACTGACGGTTACGGACGCGCCCTACCTCAGATTTTATCCCGCTCGCACCATACTACTCGCGACCTGAGTGAAAACGAGACGGAGTGGGGCGCTAGCGGCTCTAAAGCGTCGAAAAGTTTAGGTAATTGCTTTTTACGGTGAAAATAATGGTAATTAAAAAAAAAAACATAAGACCTGCTTAATAGATAGTTCAGTTATTTTATGCAAAGTTTCATGATCTAATTTGAAATATTCCTTTTAATACCACCGGTTTATAGTTCTGTTTAGAGGTAACTTTGGATTTTTTTTTATCGAGAAAGTTTTAGGTAATCGTGTTTTCGCCAAACATAAGACCTAGCTTCAATCCTCAACTTTAACATATATTTATTTCAAAATGGATGCTGCAGTATTTGCAGCATAACGGACGATCATACTAAGCAATTTGAGGTAGGGTGCGCTCTTAACTGTGGAAAGATAATAACTGTACTAGCTAACTGTGTCGCTGTAATAATCTGTACTCGTCATTTATTTTTCGTTGCTTACTTATATATTCTTTTAAAGTCAGTATGTATGTTACTACTCGATTAACGATTTTCTTAATGACAATGACCTAACCTAATGTAAATTTCTAATTTAAGATGCAATTTAAATAACATAGTATTTTTTTATTTTTTTTTTTGACATTGTTATTGCTTCTTTATTTGATTACTTATTTCATTAATGTTTGCATGACATTGTAATTTCAATTCTATTTAAATTTTGACATTGTAGATAGTATTCTTTTTTTTGTTATTGTTGTCTAGTGCAACTAAATTTGTACGCCATGAATGGCAAAACATGTAGCCACCTCATATTAATTGTAAGACCTAACCTACTGTACTCATGTTTTTACAAAATAAATATTACTTACTTACTTACTTACTTACTATGTATTTATGTATCTATTATATAGCATATATATATAAATATATATATATATATATTATAGTATATTGTATCTATTGGTAAGTTTAAGTACCTACTTATTATTTTGCACCAATGACAACCCCATTTTTTATGTCCACGCAATCACTGTCCATTCTAAGGTTGCCTCGAAGAGATCACAGAAAGCGATAAGGCCGCCCATTGTATGTTTTATAGTGTTAAATTTATTTATTTTCGCAATGTATTTTCTGGTGTACAATAAAGTATATATAAATAAATAAATAAATAAAATAAATCAAGATAAGTTTTTAAGGTTTTTCAAGACATCGCCAAACGCTTGGTCGACTCTTCACGTGACCAGAGGGCTGGCCTATTTTTTGGGCAAAGAATCAGCATTGCCATACAACGTGGCAATGCTGCCAGCCTTTTGGGCACTTTTCCTGTTGACAGCGATGCGGACGAATTTTTTGATGCCCTTTGATAATTTTCCCTTGTACATAATTATTATTATAGATAAGTTATTTCTGCTGCACTCTCTGGTATATTTACAAAACAAAATAAAACATCACGCCTATATTCCCCAAAGCGTTAGGCAGAGATGTACTTATAGTAAACCCACATTTTGCCAGTTATGTTTAAGACCCATGTAATAGGGGGCGAGCCTTGTAAATGTCCCCATTAGAGTTAATTTTGTTAAGCCAAAATATACCAATGATAATTTTAACATACTCGAGGAGCTCGTGGCTAAGTAATAACAGCCGCTCGGGTCGATACATCAGGTTAAGCTACGCGTGCCGGGGTTGGTCCGTGGATGGGTGACCATTTTCACATATCGAGACTCTTCCGTGCCTCGGAAAGCACGTTAGGCCGTTGGTCCCGGCTGTCATTTGTGGATCTTTGACAGTCGTTACGAGTCGTCAGAAGCACGAAAGTCTGACAACCAGTCTAACCAAGGGGTATCGTATTACCCAGTTACTGGGTTGTGGAGGTCAGATAGGCAGTCGCTCCATGTAAAATACTGGTACTCAGCTGCATCCGGTTAGACTGGAAGCCGACCCCAACATAGTTGGGAAAAGGCTAGGCAGATGATGAATTTTAACATACTCATAATTGCATATCCAATATTATTATGTACCCAATAACTATAAACGATTCACAAAAAAAATAAACAGTTTTAATAAAAAATAATAACCATCCAATCGTACCCGCAATTACGGTAAATCAATACCGTAAACCCGAAATCGACGATCGGTTTTGTCCTCAATAGGGTCCACCTCTACCTTATCCCGATTATATTGTCTATTCCTATTACTGGGTTGTCCTGTTAACCGGGTTCCTGATAGGTAGGACGTGCAATAGGCCTCTTGAAATTAGCTAAGATCTCCTTGCGGTTTTTATAAAGGGTCTAGCATGATTTGGACTTTTTAAGGGTAGTTTTCACCACGGGTTCGAAGATAATAAAATAATTAAGATATTTTTTATCAATACAATTTATTCTAGAAACTTACATACTTAAAAACAAATATGTATATTAGCCGCCTTACTAATAAACGTTGTATAGCGCCTGTGTACATACAGCGTTTTGTCTTCTTCTTTCAAAAGTCAAATTACTTTTGAAAGAAGAAGACAAAATGTTGTGTAACTACACAGGCGCTATACAACGTTTATTAGTAAGGCGGTAAGAATAATTTTAGAACAAAATAAAAAAAAATGGGAAGAGTCCGCATCGCTGTCAATGGGAAAAGTGCCCAAAAGGCTGGCAGTATTGCCACGTTGAATAGCAATGCTGATTCCTTGGGCTCAAAATAGATATATTTTAGGAACTCATATTTAATTGAATTCTTTAATTGTTTTATTGACATTACCGTCATTCTTTTGTCCTTATCTGAGTTTATTTGGGCTCGGCGTAACATGACTTCCATATTTCTCTCTCCTTGTCACCCACTTTTACCGCGGTAGTCACCCACTTTCTAGCCATCATTCACATAGTCCATCCATCCTTTCTTTGATCTTCTGCCAGGTTAAATAAGTCTTAAATTTAAAATAAAAATTGGTTTAAAAACGGATATTTATAATACCGTAAGTTAAATTCGCTACCGTATTTCACGTGCATGAAAAATGATTAGTAATTTCTGAAAAATTGGCCAGATTCAGGTAAAAAATAAGATAACTTTATAATAATTAAAACTTGAAATCGAAGTATTCAAAAACCTGTTTAATGTGCTTCTTCGGAAACAACAGATAAAAAAAAAATCTTTACCATTTTGCATCGTAATCAAAATACTGACCACGAAAAATATTATCTAAGCATTCATAATCTGAAAACAAAGAATAATTTCACCCCCAAATAGTTCCATATTAAAACCGATCACTCCATTTAATTCCATCGATATATAAATGGTAATGCCATCCCGACCCATAATCCTACATCCTACACTAAGCTGATATGAACCGCAGACATTCTTTTAATTCGTGACACGTCCACACAGGCATAAGACGTCGATTTTACTAGGGATTTGTCGTCCTCAAGATTATTTCACCCCCTCTTCGTGGGAGGGGATCTAAATCGAATTGGTTACGTCACAGCTACATTAAAGTGGGGGCCTTAAATACAACGGGATACGCAATGAGAATAATTCTTTCGGTTTAGCGATTGTGGGGATTTTTCCGAGTGGGTGAAGTTAGCTAAGGTTTTATAGCGATAACCCGAATTTTTATAACTACCTGTTTGTCTTGTGTGTTGCATAATTTAGTTTCTCACAACACTACCTTATGGGTTCGTGGGGTCCAAGACAGAATGTTAGTTATTATTCAAGTTAAAGAAATCTTTGTTTGCAAAATGACGGCCAGGGCTTATATAAAAGTGTATTTTGTTTAAAATTCAGATTCGCTGCTCATTTTGGAGCTGGTTTTTAATGCAATTTGATTTGATTGAGTAAGGTACTGTAAGTCATTACGACAGATTATAGGAAGTGTCATAACTCAACCGCATACCTCAATTTTTCCGTCTTGGTTATTTACTAGCGAAGTTTTCTGTACCTTATTCAATCTCTCATCATGGATCATCAACTCTCTAGAGTTTATTATTTTGCCATTGACATGCTGAGAAATACTCGCGGCTTCAATTTCTTTTTCGACATATTTGGCTCTAGATGAAAAAATATGATGAAAAAGAAATGCCGCGACTGGAAAAACAAGGCAGATCATAATTAAATAGTGAAGATCAATGGCAGAAGAAAGTTGTAGGCTTAGTGGACTTGTAGATCTGTTGAACATTTTCTTGTGTAACTGGTACTTGTTGAAAGGCCTACACTGTCCTCTCATGCCGATTAACACTGTAATTTGAAAATATCGAAAAGCCAATTATTTTTAAAAGAGTAACCAAAACCATGGAGTTTCTTGCCGGCTCTTCTCCATAGGAAACGACGGGTTATTCCGTTTAGGACAGATTCTGGTTTGGGCAGATTCTTGTTACGGCAGATTCTTTTTTTGGCAGATTCGTTATACGGCAGAAGTAACATGACCAACATAAAGCATACATTTTCAAATGTGCCTTCTTATCAAGAATAATGTCAAAGTCAACAAACTGAAAACCTTAAAGGTACTTCATCTGTAACATCCGATTTCGCGTCCAGGCCTGTTCTTTTTAAACCATTACTTATACCTCCTACAAAAACCTGATCTCCTAGTACTTTTGTAAATTTTATTTGGCAAATCAGTGTAATTATTGTATACTATATGACCGGTAAAATCAGGTCGGATCGCTCCACACGACTTGATTTTGATCTGATCTGGACAAGACTAACCGCGTCCGCCATCCCGTGTATTCCCGTTCGTCTTACTGGCGTCGGGACGGTAACGGGAATATAATACGTACGTCCCACCGATTTTGTTAGTGGGACGAGCGGGAATAATTTAGTAATTTTATTCCCCGCGAATCAGTAGGACGAACGGGAATACACGCGCCATCCGACGAGGATTTATCAGATGATTTAAGATTACAGATACCACTGACACCATGATATCGCTCCTGATCTGATCATGACTGCAACAAATAGTTTTCCGATCAATGCACACTTTTGTATAAAATTCTTACATAATACTTGTAGATGACTGTACAATATCTGTCTTATCAAGAATCTGCCAAAAAAAGAATCTGCCCAAACCAGAATCTGTCCTAAACGGAACAATCCGAAACGGCCAATTGGAACCGTGCACCTAGCTTCTGACGTTTCATAAGTCCCCATGTAGGTTTATATGAAATATAAGATTTTTATTTTAATAGATTATCCAACCGCTGCCTTAGCGGCTCTTCCAAAGGGTAAGACACCGAGGTTTTCTTAATTAAGATGCGGAACTGAAATGCCTATGTTATTTGCATTGTGCGGCTGATAACCCTTTACATTTATCTCGTATGTCGTTATCAACTGGCTTTGTTAGGTAGTATGTGAGATGTGAGTTGGGTATTATGTGAAGTAGTACTGGTAGACTTAGTTATGTTTTTAAATAGGTTTAGTTTGATACCGATTGGACACAGTTTCTAGTGGTTTCTGGGTCAACTCAATCTGCCTAGCCTTTTCCCAACTATTTTATTGTCGGGTTCCAATCTAACCGGATACAGCTGAATATCAGTATTCCATATGGAGCGACTGCCTATCTGACCTTCACAACCCAGTTACTGGGTAACATGATATCCCTTGATAAGACTGGTTGTCAGACTTTTTGGGCTTCAGATTACCCGTAACGAAGAACTGTCAATGAAGTATGGATGACAGCCCAAATGGATTAACATGCTTTCCGAGACACGGGGGAGTCTTGGTATGTAATAGATGGACAGATCCATCGACCGGTAAGGCTGTTTTTACTTAGCCACGAGCTCCACTTATAAATATTAACGTCCAAAACAATTTTCTGATAGCCCCAAGAAATGTCCGAATTTAAGTAACTCAGTTCTATGAAAAGGGAACTCAATTCGGTAATAAAATCATTACTCGAGTTCTTTAGGTACCCCTTAGCCCCCTTTCCCAGTTACTTCCCTATTTCAGGGAACTTGCCGAACTTTCTGGAATAACGGATGAAATTCTACGAGACTTTAACATTGAGAAAACAGCTTTTCTTCGTATTACCATATTGATTTGATTTGGTGGAAAAGTGGAGAATATTCGGTATGATTGCTTATGTTCAAATCTAGAGTACCTAGACTCGTAAGATGTGGATTAACTAAGGAAGCTTGTATTTTATACTTCTTTTTTCGTGTCGGCTAGATAGCTCAGGCATTGGTGAAATAAAAAAAAAGTGTGTTGTCAATCTTCCTAGCCTTTTCCCAACTATATTGGGGTCGGCTTCCAGTCTAACAGGATGGAGCTGGATACCAGTATTTTACATAGAGCGACTGCCTATCTGACCTAGTAACAACCTAGTAACTGGGTAATACAATACCCCTTGGTAAGACTGGTTGTCCGACTTTCTGGCGTCTGACGACCCGTAACGACTGTCAAAGATCCACGAATGACAACCGATACCAACGGCTAAACGTGCTTTCTGAGGCAAGGAGGAGTCTCGATATGTAAAGATGTTCACCCATCCAAGGACCAACCCCGGCAAGCGTAGCTGAACCTGATGGATCAACCCGTGCGACTGTTATTACTTAGCCTGCTTTGTTTTGCATTGCTGTTGTTACTTAGCCACGAACTTTAGTAATCCCTGTATTTATTTAAAATACAAAACAAAGTTTACAGAATAATAAACACGAAATTGCTTAAATATTATGTTCAATGAAAGAGAAAAAATAAGTAATTTTTAGAAAAAAAAAATAGTTTATAATAGACTGTTCTAAAAGAATCAGATCAAAGCGCAAAGAAGCCTTGCTTAGGTTTCTTGCGATCTCTAACAAAAGGGAATTTGTAACACGTTCATCGGTATATAAATACCTACAAAAAGTAGGTACATATTTTTTGGCCCGTATTCTGTCAATACGCTCCAATAAGCATTGATTACTGTCAATATAACGAGGGAAATGTTTCATATAAAGTACGTGAACTGTGAAGATCTTCGCTAGTTCCATAATACGTAATAGGACATGATATATAACGACAGGTCCTCGTGACGGACAGAGAGCCACGTGGCTAAGTTATACCAGCCGCATGGGTCGATCGATCAAGTTAAGCTACGGTTGCTGCGGTCGGTCCGTGGATGGGTGACCATCCATTACATATCGAGACCCCTCCGGTGCTCGGAAAATACGTTAATCTGTTGGTCTCGGCTTTCATTTGTCGTTGCGGACAGTCAGAATTTCGAAAGTGTGAATAAACCATATCCTGCTAAGTCTATAAAGCTACAGTTTCCTTTAAGAGCGGTCGCCGCCACCTAGCGTCCGGAATTTACCGGCGAATGACGTCACTTGACACTCGTCACTGCCGCTATATGGCGGCCAACGCCCTTCTAGGAAAATGATGTAGGAACAGGTTGCTGAATTCCAAAACGTTCTTACTAACCTAATCGAGTGGCACTTACCATTTATACAAGGACAGGCGACAGCGATCGACCTAATTAAGACATCGACGGCATCGCCATTGACATAGCACTATAATTTAGTCGATTGGAGACAGAATCGATTTAGTCAGACTATAAATAGATCGATAGTTACTACTTGATTCTACGAGTTCTATGATAGTCTATTGGAGCGACTGATCTCTACTGTAATCATTTTTGGAACGCTAGCCTGCTTTTTGCAATTTGCAGGTCAGCGGCCGTATCAAATATTTCTTTATAAAATTATAATACGAGTAATAAACTCATAAATACTACTCTCTAAGTACATATAGCCCTATTGAATGACTATTTCATTTCATGAAATCATGAGATTTGAGGTCGCGAATCATATTAATTTTACTCGATCGTCCAAGTCTACTGGCAAAACGTAACAGTACAATTAATGCTGCAACGTATCACAACTATAGTTGTAAATAAACCGTTTTAAACCAAAATCCGTGGTAAAAAAACCGTTAAAAACAATTAAAGCAGTTCTTATACCACGGATTTGGTTTAAAACGGTTTGTTTACAGCTTTTAACGAAAATCCGTGGTTTAAAAACTATTTTAAATTTATTTAGAACGGTTTTTAAACCACGGATTTTGGTTTAAAACGGTTTATTTAGAACTATAATCACAACGCAAACATTTTCGTCACGACGATGCCGCGCCGCATCGTGACTATCACAAAAAACGACAGGATAAGTGTCTATCGCATTTTTATGCGGCAACGCTTAATTTAAACTTTGCCACAACGCACTGATCTATTCTACAAACTTACCTAAACTGAAACTACAAGACAGTAACCGTGTTAGCGATTCAAAACGCATTTTTATGCGGCATCGTTATCTTTTAACCTTGCCACAACGCATTTATGTATTAAAAAACAAACTCGAACTAACCTCAACATAAAACATCGTTAAAACCTCTTTTACCTTATCGGATAATATCCGAAAAACCTCTTTTTTAAACGTCGTAATGTGCTAACCGTATCCGTATCGGATACCGCTGTAATTAGCGTCAAAATCCAGGCTTCCTACAAAATACATTCTTGCTTTGTGCCTCTAAAATAGTAGAGAAATTTAGCTCGAAAATAGACTTAATAGCTGTTTACTGAAATGTTTTAATGAAAATATAGACTCCAAAGGTTTTGGAAGTTGGTTTAAACATTTGTCTATGTTAGTGGTTTGAGTTTAGGTGGAGGTTTTAAAGGCTTATTTATCTAACGTTTTTGGTATCGTATAGATGTGTTTCGGTGTAATTACTGTAATGTGCGTTCGGTCTCGATTTTATTTAAATAACCAACAACTATTAAATAAGCGGCAAGACTGGCATTCAATTTTAGAAAGTGGATCATCCTACTTCTATTTAAATTATGTAAGGTGTTATAAAATTTACTTTAATAACTCTAAGAGTTGCTTTACACCATGGAACTGTATAACTACAAAAAAATCAGCTATTCCATACAAATGTTCAATACCTACTGTTCTAAACTGTATGGGACAGGTGTTTTTTTTTCACGATTTCAATGTTGGTCCCTTACTAAAAATTATTCAATTCGATGTTCTAAAGCACCTCTTTTTGTAAAGTCAATTTTTTAACACCCTATATGTAGGCGAGTGGGAAAATTGTAGAAGACAAGACTGAGAGATACAAGCTTTTATGAACGATGTAAACTCGTGGGCCATTTGCCATAATCACCATGCTTGGCAAACTGATTTTTGACAGCAGTATGCAGCTATGGTTGAAACCCTTGGCTCACCTTCATTCAAAAAATCTGCCTAACCTTTTCCAAACTATATTGGGGTCGGCTTCCAGTCTAACCGAATGCAGCTGAATACCAGTATTTTACATGGAACGACTGCCTATTTCATCACCACTGCTCTGAAAACGGTGAAGGAAATCATCATGAGGAAACCGGCATGTCCTAGAACCAAAAAATCGAAGCCATGTGATATCTACCAACCCGCACTGAGCCCGCAAACTGGATTACGGCCTACTCCCTCTCACTGAGAGGAGGCCTGTGTCCCAGCAGTGGGAACATTATAGGCTGTCTATGCTATAAATAATATATCATAAATATACAAATATAAATAATGCTCATGTAATAATAAGTATTAGTTATTTTTTTCCCACTCATGAACTTAGGTCAACGTTCTATGCTTTTTTCCGCGCGAGTATAGGCCAGTTTTTTTTTAAATAATGTAATAATGAATCTTAAAATTAAAATGAGAAAAAAAATATCTATAGTTTTTACCTCTATGCGATTTTCTATCCTCTAGCGTGCCATGAAGCTGGTGCCAAGTACCTGGAAACAAGAAAAATGTGTAAAATATGATTCATTGCTTTTAAAAACAAAGTTTAAATTGCTCATGTGTCCAGCAATTTCACAAGTATTCAATCACATCAGCATGGTGACAAAAATCTATAACTACATAGACATAGTATAAAACAAAGTTATTTTAATTTATTTTTCAACGGATTTGGATGAAATTTGGCACTGGGGTAGACCATGACCTGGAATAGAACATAGAATAGACATAGACTTTTTATCCCGATATTCCCACGGGATCGAGACATACGTGGGTGAAACCGCGGGGCACAGCTAGTAACTATATAAGAACGAATCTCAACTCAAATCGAGTTTCGGAACCACATCGTCCTATAAACCGAATTCCAACAAGAATTTGTCCCAACGACTAAGGTCCCAGATGACCCCATATTGCTTGAAAACAATAACTTAATGTTAATAAAAACAAATAGGCAGGGTACACAGCTAGGGTAAACAAGATAGGTCGTTCAGGTCGGGACTAAGTACTGTACAAACAAGGGCCCGACGCGAGCATGACTTAGCTTGTGCGAAGAAATGTGATTATTTATCTTTCTATTGATTTTTCTGCTCTCAAAACGGTGAAGGAAAACATCGTGAGGAAACCGGCATGTCTTAAAACCAAAAATTCGAAGACATGTGACATCTACCAACCCGCACTGGGCCGCGTGGTGGATTACGGCCTACTCCCTCTCATAGAGAGGAGGCCTGTGTCCCAGCAGTGGGAACATTATAGGCTGATTATGTATTGATTTTTAGGTAATGGAGGTATTTGGTATTTGTAGTAGATATGTCAAAGTATATTTCAGAGCTTTCTGAATGCTAAAACGGGCTAGATACGTGCAGTTATAACCCACAGTTTTATCCAATGATAGTTATCAGTTCAACTGTACAGGGGGCTTAAAACAGTCACTTTGGCAGAATCATAATAGGAAAATATTATGATATATATTTCCGTTTTGATGATACATTACCTGTAGAAGCACTAGAACCCTCAGAAAATGCTCAAAATTGCCTGTCCGCTATCATCAGAGGCCTATTGTAGAAATTTGACAACTATAAATGAAAAAGAAAAACATAATTATGGGCACAGTAAATATCCTTCTTATTCAATTTATAAAATATCTTTCAAATTGGTCCAATATTGGAAGTGGAAATAGACGAGAGCCGAACCTCTTTTTGTATGGAGAAAAAGACCCACCCTATTTCCTCTTAACAACATGTCTAATGTTTAACGATTGACAAAATGGCTTGGCCATTGGCTTCTGTACAAAAAACCCACAGGTTGTATTTCCATTTGAAGCAATAAAACCTTAAATAAATAACTCACCAATAGTTATAACAAAACATAAGAAAAGCCTTATTAACTTTGTTAAGAGTTGATTTACCACTGCGCCACTTGGATTGACACAATTCCTACCTAATTAAAATGTACTAAAACTAGAACAAGGTAAGCATTGAAATTGTATTATAAGCACTAACATGAACGTTATAAGCAAGTATTACTAATATCAACACGCCACATAATCAAATCAACACGTTAAATTAATGTCACCACGACCTTTACATACTAAATTATTTATACCTGTTACCTACTTCCAGAGAGCTCGTGGCTAAGTAATAACAGCCGCACGGGTCTATCCAACAGGTTAAGCTACGCTTGCCGGGGTTGGTCCGTGGATGGGTGACCATTTTTAAATACCAAGACTCCTCCGTGCCGCCGTTGGTTCCGGCTGTCATTTGTGGATCTTTGACAGTCGTTACGGCTCGTCAGAAGCCCGAAAGTCTGACAACCAGTCTTGCCAAGGGGTATCGTATTACCCAGTTACTGGGTTGTGGAGGTCAAATAGGCAGTCGCTCCATGTAAAATACTGGTATTCAGCTGTATCCAGTTAGACTAGAAGCCGACCCCAACATAGTTGGGAAGAGGCTAGGCGGATTGCTTTTTTGACCTGCTACCTACTTCCAATTAAAAATACCTACCTAAATCTTAACTAATATTATAATTGCGAAAGTGAGTTTGTTTGTTTGTTTGTTACGCTTTCACGCTGAAACGGCTGAACGGATTTGGATGTTTGGCTCATGGGCTAGGACATAGGATTTACAACCTGTGCGCATTAACATGGCACCTGGCTCAATGACGTTTGGAGCTCCCCTCACTTCCCCGCACGGCGACGGCGGGGGGCGGGGCGGGTAGCGGGGGGAGTATTGATATCCGAGCCAGGTGCCATGTTAATGAGCACGGGTTGTACAGTCACGAGCACTAATATGTATACACTTAGCAACTTTTAAAAGTGATTTTCTCCTACTGTATTGATTGTCATTATATGATATAACGAACATAGTATTTTTGAACCCAAATTATTATGAAATAGGTATCATCTCAAAGTTATAATCGTTATTCCACGAAATTTCAAACTAGAAAAACGTTATTGAAACACGTCAAAAGAATGTCATTTTTATTTTGATGTTTACCACTTTGACCTTTACACTTTATAAGAAGCATTTATACAATAATGCTAAGGATGAATTGTCGCGGTAAGGCGAACTACAGTTCGCGCGCTCTTTGTTTAACAGCAACCCGTCGAGAGGTGTGCAACAGCGATTGCGCGAAGTATACATACAACGGCTACATTGGTGCGCTTTATCCCGACAATGTAGCCGTAGCATAAGAAAACTGCTGGCAGTAATCACCACGTCTGGCAAACGAATTTGTTACAAATTGACGTACCTATATATATAGGCTCACATAAGACGCTACCCTATCCTTAATCGCCCTAACCAGAAAATACCTGAAAATATCACAAATTCCTTTACCAATACCATCTTCATTCCTTAACATCAAATTCAAAACACTTTATCCGCCATTTTCTGTCCTGGCACGTACTGCCTAGAATATATCTAACGCTAGATAAAGTCTGTCTAGTCCTGCCGAGGCTAGGAGACAATTCAGCAGACTGAGAAACAAATGAAACGTACCTACATAGGCCGCGGACCCCGTTTGAGCGCTCTCCAAGTCAAGATGGGATGGGATAACGTCGATAGTTAAATATCGATAAAAAATTCTAATAAAAAAAATGTGTTTATTAGTTAAGTGTCATCAATAAAGTGTTGGCATGAAAGTAAGGAATGTTCGTCTTTTTTTTATTTTTAAATATTAAAATTATAATACTCATATCACAAAATGTCTTAAATACTATTAAAAATGTAGTGTTATGATATTATGTCTGAAGTTAATAAGATGGGGGCCTTAATAAAAAAATAAGCATAAAAGTTGGTCATATTAATTCTTACGGAATAAAACATTTGCCTTAATATTATGAGAGAAACAATAATATCGACCTAATATCTGGTCATTTACTATTAATTCTAAGAAATAATATTGTTTTCCCTTATTAGACGATAACTAGAAAAGTATGTAATTCTATCTTCTAATACTTTTTTCGATCGAATGCGATTAATTAGTTTTTACAGATTCTACTGATATTAAACATATAAAAGTTTGTATGTTTGGAGGTTTGTTAATCAATCACGCACAAACGACTGGAAAAAACTTGATTGGCATACAGATAATTTATAACCGCAATAGGATACTCCCGATACTTCGTTCTCGTGAGATAATGTCTGACCTCCACGCGGGCGAAACCACGGGAAAAAGCTATTCTTTAATATAAATCAAATCATATTTTTTTAAGAAAGCTAATTCTTGACCTTCACCAAACGTACATTTTGTGACATCATGAAAAGCTCATGCATAAGTGCTACAGACATTCGGCTTAGCTTGATTCAAAATGAGCAAATGGGCGGCTAAATCGACTATATAGTGATATGTTCAGAAAAAAGCCACTCGGCCTACCTCGAATTGTGCCCAGCTAATCCGAACCTTTCTAGGCGACGGTAGATGCCGAACGAAGTTTGCCGATGGACACGAGCCGAATGAAAGCCGAACATGTGTAGTAATTGCTTCGGGTTGGCTTTGTTGTTCAATCAATACTGCCGACCCTAACATGTGGGTAGCGTCCCTAATAGCTCCTTTTGAGCTCAAAACAAACACAATGACAATAAAAATTTATATAATTCATTATTATACCGCCTAGCTAGAAGGACCGACGACCTTAAGAAGGTGGCTGGGAGAGACTGGATGCGGAAGGCAGAGGACAGGTTGTTATGGCGCAGCCTAGGTGAAGCTTATGTCCAGCAGTGGACTGCGATAGGCTGATTTGATTGAGTTGATAATTATACACATTACTTTTTTTCACCAGTTACTAAGCAAAAATCTAAGTGTTACATGACAAACATTACTTAACTAAAAAAAAGTAAAGTAGGAAAGCGTTTCCATGAATTGAGTTGTCATGTAATAGTTTTCCTGAATTTCTTTGTTAAATGAAGATTGTTTCTCAGGAACTCTTTTTATAGGTCACAGTAATATCAACCGCTTAGTCGTTGAAAACAATGTCTAAATGTTTTTATGGATAAGAAAGCCGAAGACTATTTTTATTCCCGTAGTTAAAAACTATTACATAAACGTAAAAACTATTATAGTTATGACTAGTTAGGATTTTAGGCTAAAATTATGTTTAAACAAAAATTATCGACACAGCCACATCCCTATCATAAACACAAGCACAAACATACGAACCCAGACGCACACACAAACGCGCTTGCCTCCCTAATCTTGTTGTTGGAGATATTTCTAGCACGCGGCGTTGCTTGTGATTGTATGTAGCAGTACTTTGTTTATCTTCACGCCGGTTTATAGTTATGTTGTAAGTTGAATTGCAAGTGTTCTTGAATGATGCATAAAGCATGAATCTCGATTTGAAATCACATGTAAATCAAATCAAATCATTTATTGTGGTTCATAGGTTAGATATAAGCAGAAGCAGAGTTTAGTGTGAAATCTAAAAGTTCTGATTAGAATACAAAATAAATTCTGAATAGACAAAAACTACAGAAAAGAAAAAAAAGCGGCCAAGTGCGAGCCGGACCACAAACGCACGAAGGGTTCCGTACCATTATCTATAAAAACGGCAAAAAAATCACGTTTGTTGTATGGGAGCCCCCTTAAATATTTATTATATTCTGTTTTTTAGTATTTGTTGTTACAGCAGCAACAGAAATACATCATCTGTGAAAATTTCAACTGTGTAACTATCACGGTTCATGAGATACAGCCTGGTGACAGACGGACAGACAGACAGACAGATAGCGGAGCCTTAGTAATAGGGTCCCGTTTTACCCTTTGGGTACGGAACCCTAAAAACTGCTAAATACTGAAATGTTGTAAAGGAGGATAATGTACCTAATTGGTTTTAATTATTGTGGTAGAATCGTTGAATTCCATCTTCATTTTCATTCATGAAATCTCAGTGAGGTGTAAGTAGAAACTAATGTCCAGCAGTGACATAAACAACTTTCGTTAAAGGTGCAAAACTGAAATCGCGAAAAAAAAATCAGCTGTTCCCTACATTTTCACGAGCTATGCAAACATAAATGTAGGGAAAAGTTGATATTTTTTTCGCGATTTCGGATTTGGTTCCATAGTGAAAGTTGTTCATAATGACGAGTACAATGGCCTCTTAAGAGACTTTGGTGCAGGTTCAATTTCCATTAATTCAATGTTAAGATATTGTGTAAGTTTACGAATCGTTTGTGTAAGCTTTGTCCGTCCACATGTCAAATACTCGTAATATTTCGTCAGTATCATAAATTCATTGTGGTTATTTAATGCACGGCGTTTTATTTAACTTTAATGATGAATACTTTATTGAAGAGTATTTATTCAGTTCAATTTCGAAAAATGAAATTCACGTAAAAAATAATTTTATCGATTTCAAAAAAGAAGGTTAAAAATGTTCGTCGGTATGTTTTTTTTTGTGGTTTGTTATTAAATAATATTACAGTAATTATATTTATTTCTTTTAGCACTCCTCGACGTTATCCTACTTAAAACACTCATGGCCGCTCAGACTCAGACCACAAGCTTTTAAAAGTGATCCATTTAATGTTTCAAACTACTAAATTGATATGAAATGAAATGAAATTAAATTGTTTATTCTGTAAATAGGATAATGGAATCACTTTTACACGTCATATTAAAAAGTTGTAAAAATAAGCTAGATGAGGTCGGCGTTTCCTATCTGACTACTCTGAGAAGAAAGGCCGAAACAAACTCACGAGGTCACAGTCTCTTTTAAAGTCCAGACATAATCTTGGTCAGGCCATATGAGGACCATGTAGTTTAGAGTCTGGAATGGTCTTTTGATGAAAGAACCACACAGATTTGAGTGGACCTGTCCAGTCAGTGCAAGCATTTGTCAGTAATAGTGGAGCTCAACTCAGAACTTAAGGAGCTCATAAGGATAAAAATAAAAACCGGCCAAGTGCGAGTGAAACTCGCGCATTAAGGGTTCCGTACCATTATCTGTAAAAACGGCAAAAAAATCACGTTTGTTGTATGGGAGCCCCCTTAAATATTTATTTTAGTCTGTTTTTTAGTATTTGTTGTTATAGCGGCAACAGAAATACATCATCTGTAAAAAATTCTACAGTCTAACTATCACGGTTCATGAGATACAACCTGGTGACAGATGGGCAGACAGACAGACAGACGGACGGACAGCTGAGCCTTAGTAATAGGGTTCCGTTTTACCCTTTGGATACGGAACGAAAGAAAATGAGCCTCGAATTTATTAAAAACAAAGAAAATGAGCCTCGTATTTCTACAGAACCAAGTCTCCCAATGGTTGTAAATAAAGAGAAGTAAGTGTAATAGTATATTCACGACATTATTGACATATGTCACCGATACATCACCGTCTCACAAACTATGTTTTCTGAACAAATAGGCCTTGTTGCCGTAGTGGCGAAGTTGTGGATTTTGTGGGTACAATTATATCTGTGTCAGTATTTATTAGGAATTGAGTGAAATTGACGATAAGACAATAGATTTGAAATAGTTTGTGAATTGGAAATGACTAGAATGTTGGTGCCAGATTTAAGGCTCTTACATACTGGGGCGATTCGTCGCGCGACGCGACGCCGCCGCATTGTTCGCCGTGTAGTTTTCTCAGAAATTGTTTTGTTAAAATTCGCGTCGCGCGACGTATCGCCCCAGTATGTAAGAGCCTTTAGGCTAACCAACAGTACCTACACTAAAGTATTTAACTAACAAAATAATACACTCTTGTTTATTTTTCTTTACTTATCGAGACTCCTTCGTGCCTCGGAAAGCACGTTAAGCCGTTGGTCCCGGCTGTCATTCATCAGTGGATCTTTGACAGTCGTCACGGGTCGTCAGAAGCGTGAAAATCTGACAACCAGTCTTACCAAGGGGTATCGTATTACCCAGTTACTGGGTCGTGGATGTCAAATAATAATAATAATATACCATTTATTTCAGGCGACACAGGCCCATAGAAAAATACCTTAACCTAGACATACATACTTTTATAAAAAACTTGTGTTAATAAATAAGGCTTAAGACTATGTTAGTAGCACTTCACTTTGCACTAGCTTAACAAAATAAGCAGCAGCTTTTAGCTTTAAATAGGCAGTCGCTCCATGTAAAATATTGGTATTCAACTGTATCCGGTTAGACTGGATGCCGACCCCAATATAGTTGGGAAAAGGCAGTCAGATTGATTGATACTCTTATTCCAAAGAAATCTTCATTTTGACCTCATAAAATAGTTCATTCATACATAAAATACATAAACTCACGACTTCTTTCCATGGGGGCAGGCAGAAACTACAGAACTTAACTGCCGTGCGCATTCAATAGATAGGCTAGATTGTGCGTTTGTGAGCCACTGCTGCAAGGTATTGGCTGGGCCTGTCACCTTGCAGCGGTGAGGTCACAAATTATTTCTGTGTTTTATTGTCAATGTTTTACTTACATATTTTACTAACAATATGAGTCTTGCTGCTTGATTTAAATGAATAAATAAATACTGTTGTGTACTGAAATACACTGAGATTTCGTAGCGCTACGGTGCGCTCGTTTTCTACGAAGATAGAATACTGTTACTTATTTATACTGTACTATAACTACGGCATACACATTTATTATGTGGAGTTTCTTGCCCATTCTTCTCCATACGAAAACTACCTTTTGGAAGGGGCAACTTTGTTTTTTTTGACGTTCAAAAGTGCGTTATAAGTGCCTATTTGAAATAAATTATTTAACTTTTGACTTTTACTTTGCATGAGCCATTTTTCTAATTAAACTGGGTAAAAGAAAAACAATAGAACACAGTTTTAAATTAGGATAATTACTTGTTACCATCGTAATCATACCACCATAAAAACGTCATCGATCCGCATTCCTTGCAATTTTTACGCGACCCGACTTAGCATATTCAAAGAAGTGCTTATGTGATAACCGTATTCCCAATACGAAACAACCAAATCAACGTCAATTGATCAGCAGCTGACGTCAATTTGCGCGTCAACGTAACATAACGTCGATCAGTAATTTAGCATTGAACGTGGAATTACGCCATACATGTCTATTTCCTTTTAGGAAATAGAGGAAGCTTTCATCTAGAGTTAGGTTGGTGAATTCAGTGTTTTTTATTTGTGGAATTTTGACAAGACAGAAAGGATTTTTTACTGCCTACCATTTTTTAAGCAAGTGATAATTTACAATACGCACATGAATCCGAAAAGTCAGAGGTGCGTGCTTTAGGTTCAAACTTGAGACCTATGACTTGGCAGCCCGACGGTCACACAACTAGGCTATCACTGCTATGCATAATATAGCATTGTTGGCAATGGAATTGTATACAGAAAAAAAAACTAAAACAGGAGAGTTTTACTCCTTTAGGGAATAAGTACATCAACGTCTGTGTCAATTATTTTTCACTAGTAGCGCCCCGCGGTTTCACCCGCATATGTTTCGATCCCGTCGGAATATCAGGATAAAAAGTATACTATGTGTTAATCCAGGTTATAAACTATCTGTGTGCCAAATTTCATCCAAATCGGTTCAGTAGTTTTTGCGTGAAAGAGTAACAACCATCCATCCATCCATACTTACAAACTTTCACGTTTATAATATTAAATTAGATAAATTAGATTAGATTCGATGATGACTGTAAAGGCACTCTGCCAACCCTATGTAAATAACAGCCGTGATCATAACAAAACATTATACGTTAATAACGTAACGATGTTACATTAAGGTCGATACACACTGCCGCATGTAGCCGCATCAATCATCCGCTGACGGCCGCACTAGTCACCGCCGGATGTATGGAGTGTCTTTTATTATTATTACTGGCATCAAGTATGTTACGGATTTTATTAATAACACATAACATTACGCCTGTATTCCCCGAAGGGTTAAGCAGAGATATAGGCACCTATAGCACACCCAAATTTCGCCAGTTATGTTTAAGTCCCATGTAATAGGGGGCGAGCCTATCAGCCAACAGCTCAGCTATCAGCCAGCTGGGCGCAAGTTCAGACACGGGCTGCTTATAAGAAATTCCAACAAATGCAAACACACACACATACGACACTCACACACACACTACACACAGACTCAGCCCACACACACACGCGCACCCACACACAAAGACCCAGAATTTCAAATTTCGAAACTGTTTAATCTCTGGTGTGTGCACAGCCTTACAAAACTTAATAAGATCAAAAGATTTCCGATAATAAGAAAATAAGGTGGAAAAGAAAGCGGATCACATTTCAAAGGTCATTAGTTAAGCCTTAAGGAGCCTTTGTTCTACTCATTAATTCATTTTCGATAATAATCTTCTGATTTTTAGGGTTCCGTACCCGAAGGGTGCCAAACGGAACCCTACCCTGTCCTTCTGTCTGTCAGCGGGCTGTATCTCATGACCCGTAATAGATAGATAGTTGAATTTTTTTCAGATTGTGTATTTACTATTGCCGCAATAACAAGAACAAATAAAGTTCAAAATTAAGTCCACATACAAGAAAACGTGTTTTTTCGGGGTTTTTTGCTGAATATTGTACGGTGGTACGGAACCCTTTGTTTGCGATTCCGACGCCCACTTGGCCGGTTTTGCTTCCACTGCTCTGCGTACATTTATCCATCTACATAAATATTTCACAAGGCTTTTTCCAGGTAGGTATTGTACGCTCGCGCTCATTAGATATCGGACAGCATTTTCCTTTTTGATTTAAGTAGCTAATGGAGCTTCTTAGAAAACAGAATCTTAAGAGAAAGTCAAGATACCTTTTTGTATTTTGAGCCGACTTCAAAAAGGAGGAGGTTCTCAAGTCGACTGTTTTTCTTTAAATGTTTGTTCAGCGATATTTTCGCCAATTATACCGATTTTGGTGATTGTTGAACTTATTTACTAACTTTTTAAGGCTACAAGTACAGTCCTGTCAGGGTTGCGGGTTAGTCCGAAATGGATAAGTACCAGAACCTTGGCTACAGGCAACTGAAGGAACACGGGTGGATTTTAGTCAGTAAAAGTCTGACACTCCCTCCCGCTCCGCCCAGAGCGGGAGAAGTCATAGGATGATTCCAAGCCACAAAAAAAAAAAAAAAATGCATTGCGGCAAAGTCCGAGACGGATACCGGGACCTTGGCAACAGGCAACTGAAGGAACATGAGTGGGTTTTAGTCAGTAAAATTCTGACACTCCCTCCCGCTCCGCCCAGAGCGGGAGAAGACAATGGATGACTACCACAAAAAAAAAAAAAAAAAAATGGGTTGCGGGAAAGTCCGAGACGGAAACCGGGACCTTGGCAACAGGCAACAGAAGGAACATGGGTGGGTTTTAGTCAGTAATAGTCTGACACTCCCTCCCGCTCCGCCCAGAGCGGGAGAAGTCATTTGGGGATTTGGATTTGGTTTTGGAAATGGGTGAGGAACATTAAAAAAAAAAAAAACAGTGTGTCGTACAGACCATGACACTGAACATTTTTCGATACCTTACCTTTCTGATAATCATACTGTAGGTATAAGATTTCCTAGAAAAGTAAAGTGGATTAACTAAAGATATCAATTAAGACATCATAAAATTAATGCTCTAGGTACTTCTAAAGAAAATATTAATAATTGTTTTTTTAGTTTTAATTAATATTAAGTAGGCTTTCATTAATTAAGTAATAGTTAGTTGTATAATATATTGTATATAGTTATCATATAAATAATTAGTAAGTTGTACAATATATTGTTTATAGTTATCATAATTTATAAATAAAAATGAAGGTAAATATTATATTACGTACATAAAGAATCTGTTTAGAAAAAAATGTGGCATTATCGCTTTTTAAGATATCAATTAGATTACATCAGTATTGGCTTCGTTTGAAACCTGCAAATCTATACTGTAAATATCTCACCGACAAAAATTAGGTGAAGTGAGCTTGAAGTGAACTGTCAACCCTTATCATCCCCCCTCTAATCTCTAAATCTAATCTCACCGTGAAACTTTTTGATTGAAGTGAGCTGAAGCATGAGCTTGAAATGACCTGGTATTCCACCTGGTACTAGGAATTGACACACTTCACCTAAGTGCTCACCGTGAGATTTTTAACTAAGACATCCGCAGGTGAAATTACAGCTCACTTCACCAAAGTTTTCACATTGAAATCTATAAAGAATACATCCGCAGGTACCGGCACCGGTCGAACTGGCGGTACTTTGGAGGTCTATATCCAACAGTGGACGTCTTTCGGCTGAAATGATGATGTATCCGCAGGTGGAATGACAGCCCACTTCACCAAAGTTTTCACATTGAGATTTTTAACGAATACATCTGCAGGTACCTTAACCTGTCGAACTGGCGGTGCTTGGGGTAGGCCTATGTCCAGTTGTGGACGTCTTTCGGTGGAGATGATGACGATCCGCAGGTAGAATGACAAGCCCACTTCACAAAAGTTTTAAAATTGAGATTTTTATAAGAATTGTGCAGCTGGTGCGTAAAAACATGTCTATTCACCTCCAGACTACCACGACCATCAAAATTCGGAGACTAGCTTCAGTTTAATGCAGGCTTTTTATGAATACTTAAAACAAAGAAATAATTGTATTTTTTGTTCGTTAACCCATAACGATAGCCGCGCTATAAAATCCCCGGCTATTTCCCAAGGTAGGCTATTTTATAGCCCGGCTATTAAATGGGGTGTCAGCAAATAGTTATTTTATTTAAAACACATTCTGTTAAACGAGCCTTTGAGTTTTTATTATTGTTAATATTAAGCATTACGAAAATACACAGGTTTAGTTTTTCTTCAGAAAGGTCAACTGCGAATTACTCGCGACCGGCGTGCCTGTATGATCAGACGGCCTAGTCAAAGTGACATTCTATCAGCGATAACGATGATGGAAAAGGCAAAAATGTATAGGACTGACATAAGCTATCGAAAAGCTTATGTCAATCCTGTTGAAAGTCGTTGTAGAATACGAAACGCTTTGGAAGCGATTGTCACTTGTCTAGGCCCTCTGATGTATGAACGCAAACGAAGCAAAAGTAATATAAGGATTCTGCTTACCCTAATGGGAAGAAGGCGTGAGGTTATGTATGTATTGGCTAAACTGAACCGTAACCAGTAACTACAACACATTAAGCTACTTATGTACCTTTTTGTTCGACCCGGTTGGGGTTGTAATACCAGGGCCATGGGGTCCGAGAGCCCACTTGGTTTTTATTCGACCCGTTTGGTGTTGTAACACTAGGGCCATGGAGTCCGAGTGCCCGCTTGGTTTTTATTCGACCCGTTTGGGGTTGAAACACTAGGGCCATGGAATCCGAGCACGCGCTTGGGTTTTTGTTCGACCCGTTTGGCGTTGAAAGACTAAGGCCATGGACTCCGAGTGTCCGCTTGGTTTTTCGAGACATAACCAAGTGGCTGGTCGACTCTTCACGTGGCTAGAGGGATGATCTATTTTTTGGCCAAAGAATCAGCATCGCCATACAACGTGGAAATGCTTGCACTTTTCCTGTGGACGAATTTTTTGATGCCCTATGATTCTTTCCCCTCTTTTTATATACATGTACTTTCGTATTATTATTATCATTTCAAGTCTGTTGGCTTATTTAATTATGTAAATATTTGAATGAGTATCTTTACCCAGATTTTTCCATCGCATCTTTACTCCAAAACCGTCAAGCGCGAACCGAAAATAGTTACCCTACATCCTTATGTTTACTTACTTTGTAATTTTTTGGTTCACCGGTTCCAAATAGAGATGAGACGGATTGTGACATTTAAACAGACACAGGCATGTTACAGGTACCTTTGAAGGTACAGACATATCAGTAACTGACAATAAGACAGGCTTGGATGTCTCTTGAAGATAATTTCGTATGAGAATAAAATAAGACAATAAGGAAACGAGATTTTGGCAAAGGGATTTGTAAAGGTCAATGCACTGAGTGTCTTCAAATGATGAATATTACTGTAGGTTACTGTTGATGGCTTTGTGGTTAAAATGTCTACCTGTCAATCTTTCTATTATGCCTAAATTACCCACTGTTTTGTGTAAAATTATTTGGTAAAGCCATTTTAATCAAATTCTTGTTTAATAATTTTACAACAAGATCACGCTGGTACCTACATCCCGAAATAGTACCAAGTAGTATTAAAAGTATAATCAGCCTATAATGTTCCCACTGCTGGGACGCAGGTGTCCTCTCGGTGAGAGGGAGTGGGCCGTAGCCCGTAAGCCACCACGCGGGCCCAGTGCGGGCTGGTAGATGTCACATGTCTTTGAATGTTGGGTTCTAGGACATACCGGTTTCCTCACGATGTTTTCCTTCACCGTTTTGAGAGCTTATTAAGAGTCTCGTATAACAGTGGGCGTGCGGAATACCATTAATCGAACACGTTACTGGGAAACTCTAAATAACACTATGTCGGATTTTACCTGTCGGTTTGCGACCACTAGACCGACGCGGTCATAAAATTATACCTTCTGAGGGCCTAGACAAGTGACAATCGCTTCGAAAGCGTTTCGTATTTCTAATACCGAAATCCCACGATCCGCGATTTTGCGGACGGACACCGACGAGCCCGGACGACGGACCGTGGGAAGGTGCACGTGGGGGGTATCGCAAACATCAGAAGTTCCTCGGTGCGCGTGGCGGTCTGTGGTCGTCTGCCGTACGTGTCCGTCTGCAATATTGCAGATCGTCGGATTCCACCATTCTACGACTTTCAACAGGATTCACATAAACGTTTCGATAGAATCCCTCTCCCAAAGAGGAGGCTTGAATCCCAACAGTGGGAACATAAAAGGTTGATTACTTATGTTTTTTAGAAGCAGGCTAGCAGGCAGCTTAGTTTACATTAAGCCACTTATGTAACCTAAATGCAGTTAAAATGTAAATTCTGATTTTTTATTTGCTAGACCAAAATGACAGCCGCGACCGACCTCTTTTTAAAAATAACACGGTAAATCAAATCTAACTCTAATTATATATATGTATATTTAATATTATAAACGCGAAAGTTTGTAAGTATGGATGGATGGATGGATGGATGTTTGCTACTCTTTCACGCAAAAACTACTGAACCGATTTGGATGGAATTTGGTACACAGATAGTTTATAACCTGGATTAACACATAGGATACTTTTTATCCTGATATTCCCACGGGATCGAGACATATGCGGGTGAAAGCGCGGGGCGCTACTAGTAATTAATATAACAGAGACAACACGACACCAGTGATGGTCCTCCTGCAGAGAATGATTCAATGGTCCCTGGTGAGAGTCAGTAACTAGATTATTTACTAGGTTATTTTTTTTCGACCAAATGTCATTTTAGACTAGCAAATAATAAAAAATCAGGATATAGTTATTTTCTAACGCCGGCTTATTCTTTTACGCAAAAGTAGGCTTTTCCCGAAACAAAACGGAAAAAAACTCTTTGAAGTTCGTTAGTAACGGCCTTTTATTACTTATGGGGTCATTAAACTTACTTGTTATTGCTTTCTTTTAACAAATTAAATCTAATTCTATGGTTTTGTTCATTTCAGTTCAGAATTTGTTCCAAGGTTTGGACAAATCTGAATAAAATTATCCTAATCCAATTGTTTCATACAATCTCGAAATATGATCTGCTATACAAATGCGCGACAATATTCAGCAAGTCCTTAATAACCTTGATCTTCTTCATCATCAACCTAGCCTTTTCGACACTATGTAGGGGTCGGCTTCCAGTATAACCGGATGCAGCTGAATACCAGTATTTTACATGGAGAGACTGCCTATCTGACCTCCACAACCCAGTTACTGGGTAACACGATACCCCTTGGTAAGACTTGGTTGGTTGTAGGTTGTCAGTCTCTGGGGGTTCTGACGACCCGTAACAACTGTCAAAGATCTACAAATGACAGCCGGGACTAACGGCTTAACGTGCTTTCCGAGGCAGTATGTACAGATGGTCACTCATCCACGGACCAACCCCGGCTTAGCTTAAGCTGATGGATCTACCCGTGCGGCTGTTATTACTAAGCCACTTCCATACAAACTACTGGGTTGTAAAGGTCAGATATGCAGTCGCTCCATCTAAAATACTGGTATTCAGCTGCATCCGGTCATACTGGAAGCCAACCCTAACATAATTGGGAAAAGGCTAGGCAGATTGATAGTTTGTTTGGAAGTTAATCACTTTTGCCGATAGAAAATCTCATTGGGATAATTTCTTAGAGGGAATTATTCACAAATACATCTCTCTACGATGGAACTATGTATAAACTCAGAATAGCTAAACAAAACCTCTACGAGCTACGCCTCGTAGCACTTATCAGTCAACTATTTAAATTGCTACGCGCTACGAATCTTTTATGTGCTCGTACTACGCTCGCATTGTTTACCATTATTTATAAACCTCACGTACAACCATTCCCTTTTCATTTATTCATCGAACTTCTAAAGAAATAAACACCGAAAATTTATTGCATACTTATCTAAAATCTATAGAAATAAAATTGCATCTTGATCTTATTCAGCTTTCAAGTCACGACAAGTTTTGCACATAACATAAATTCAAATAGTCAGGCCAAACGCATAAGGTCGTCGGGTGAATGACCTTGGGTTGGTATAAAATATAATATTTTTAGGGTGAAAACGATTAAGCTAACCTCAGATAAAGTATCACGGGAGGAATTCCGACAAGATTTTTGGTTCATTATCTGTTTACGGAAAATAGCTTTCCGTGTCAAGATAAAAGCGAGTCTCTGCGTCCAGCGCTGGGCGTGGCAACACGTCGTGCTCGTTCGCGACTGGTCAATCGTCATCCCGAGGATGCCTCGTTGAGAGGTGAAATACGTGTCAATTTCTTACAGGGTTTTTTATGACTCTTGAGGAATAGATGTGCGGAATAGGTTACTAAATATATATGCGTCTATTGTATTTTATAATGGACTAGCTGCGCCCCGCGGTTTCACCCGCGTAAGTCTCGATCCCGTGGGAATATCGGGATAAAAAGTATCTTATGTGTTAATCCAGGTTATAAACTATCTGTTTGCCAAATTTCATCCAAATCCATTCAGTAGTTTTTACGTGAAAGAGTAACAAACATCCATCCATCCATCCATCCATACTTACAAACTTTCACGTTTATAATATTAGTTAGATAGTTACATTAGATTAGATTAGATTAGATGTCCCCAATTTCATGCCTGAGTCAATTATCTATCTTAAAAGCGGGTGGTAGATAAGTCGTTTTTACCCGACTACCCCAGAAGGAGGGTAATGTTTTTCGAGAGTATGTTTCAACTTTACATTTCAATTAATATAATGACCAGATGTATGAAAGTAAATGAAGCAAAAGGAATAAATAAGGATCGTAGCAGGTGGCGTCCAGTAGTGTCTACCATGGGAAGAAACTGCGATTTTATGTTATGTAATAAAATCGTACAATAAAAACTAACTGCTAATCACAGAACTGCTAAACGAATGTAAAACATGTTTATTTAATAATAGCTGCGCCCCGCGGTTTCACCCGCGTAAGTCTCGATCCTGTGGGAATATCGGGATAAAAAGTATCCTACGTGTTAATCCAGGTTATAAGCTATCTGTTTGCCAAATTTCATCCAAATCCATTCAGCCGTTTTTGCCTGATTGAGTAACAAACATCCAAACACACAAACACAAATTTTCACATTTATAATATTAGTAGGATTCCCAGTGCAAACGAATGAGTTTAAATTGACCATTATTTACACAAGTCAGAAAGAATCGAGCTGATGATGGAAAACAATTTATTTTGCAGATTATAATTATTAACTTGATTAACTAGAAGGTGTTATCAATATAAACTGCTTCGTTGGTCTAGTGGTTGCGAGCGTTACTGCTGAGCATAAAGTCTTGGGTCCGATTTCCAGGTCAGGCAGTGTTATTGGGTTTTTCCATCTGGAATTTCTCAGTAGCAGCCCGGAGGGTAGATTTGTGCCCGGTTGATGGCAATAGACTCGCCCTCTACTAGATAGAACTTAGACATACCTTGCGCAATGTGGATGTACTATAGGTATACCTCTGCCTAACCCTTCGGGGAATACAGGTCTGACGTTATGATGATACTACTATTTTCCAGTCATGGGTAAAAATTACCAAGATTCAGGATAAGGATGAGAGGATGGGCAGTATCTTCCTTTGGCCTGCTATACAGTGATGAGCATAAGAAGAAGGCAATATGTTTTACCTGCACCCAAATAAATGGAATAAGAGCAACCCAAAGTAAAACGAATTTATTTTTAAAACACAGACAATTATAATAACCGCTCCTCTCTCGCCCCTTACCCCACCGCCCATTAGATCAGCCACCGAATTTCCCCGGGGCCCCACAGTGCCCGTGGTGCCAACGACTCAAAAATACAGCTCCTGATGTCTGTCCATACGTCTGTCTTTATAACCAACTACTTGAGATTTGTTGAGTGGTTTAAAACTGGATTTTATGCTGACTGCAAGTTCACTAACCGGTTTATGAGAACAGGTATATAAATATAAAGTATTGTGCCTTGAGGTAAAGTTATACAGAAGTGTGGTTAGCAACTAACCTGGTATCAGTTTTTATGCCGCCCATGGGCCTCTGACTTAGCTTAACATGCCGAGGAGAAATATCTCTTACGCTTGGTGATTTCCTCGCGATATTTTCCTTCATCGTTTTTTAAACATGTGTTAATATTATACAATACGCACATGAATCCGAAAAGTCAGAGGTGCGTGGCTTGGGGGCGAACTGGAGACCTATGACTTGGTAGCCTGACAAACAAACCCACTTTCGTAAAATTTATAATACTAGTTAGGATGATACAACCTTAACAAGAGTCATCATCTTATCTGCCTAGCCTTTTCCGAACTATTTTGGAGTAGGCTTCCAGTCTAACCGGATGCATCTTAATACCATGCATCATATTTTACATGGAGCGACTGCCTATCTGACCTCCACAACCCAGTAACTGGCTAATACGATACCCCTTCGCAAGACTGGTTGTCAGACTTTCGGGCTTCGACCCGTAACAACTGTCACAGATCTATAAATGACAGCCGGGACCAACGGCTTAACGTGTTTTCCCAGGCACGGAGGAGCCTCGATTCGTATAGATAGTCAGTCACCCATCCACGGACCAACCCCGGCAAGCGTAGCTTAACCTGATGAATCGACGATTTATTTCCGTTGGATCCCAGTTTTCGATCCCATTTTAATATTTTTGGCGTTGGATCCCACAAAACATTAATATGAATTTCCGTTGCGGATGTTATTACTTTGCCACGAGCACCTCCTCACCTTGTTTATGGAACTCTTGAGCAAAATTTCATGCTTGTAGACCAACTGTGCGGGTCCGTCAGTGAATAAATATGAATATTAGGGAACTCCCTCTTAAATATGTTAAGTATAAATTATTTAAATGGCTCGTAAGTAATTTTTTATAGTGTAAAGGAATTCTTTGATAAAAAAGTAAGTGATAAATATTGTTACTGATTTATTGATATTAATTTAAAATACCTAAATACTGCTTCGATTTATAAAAATGTAAAAGTATTACAATTATTTTGTTACCAGTAAGTGTAAGAATAAGTAATGCCAATTATGTGCAAGGATGCTAGTTGCATAATTATAAGGAACTTAGTTTCTTTAAAATATTTGTATGCCCAGTCCAAGGCGAGACAAATGTAGATCATAACCCTATTATTAAGACCATTATCGTACCATGTTTAAATGCAAATAAATATATTCTATTCTTTTCTATAACTCATAATCTTTTCGCAAGTGAGAAAATAGTACTTCCAAAAAGCACTCCATTTAAAAATTAATAATAAAAACCACTCGTGTATAAACACGAAATGATCCCGGAACATAATACCCTGGACCAAAACAGACACTGTACTAATTACGAAGCCCGGAGCAACCCTTTGAGTTTGCGTAATTTCCAAACATAATAATGTTTTACTTTGAATTTGAAAAATAATAAATTACTTTGTAGGCGTCAGCCAAATTGGACTGTTTAGTTAAACATATCGTGGGTAATCGTGTGGTCAGCTTTATGAGTAATTTAAATTGACCTTGGGGTACATAATGGACATATTTTTAGTCTTTTAAAGGTTGTTTTTTGTCAGACTTATTGTGAACCGTAATGTTTCCTAGTGTGGAGGTCAGATAGACAGTCGCTCCATGTAAAATACTGGTATTCAGCTGCATCCGGTTAGACTAGGGACTAATACTTTTTTCGGGTGACCACTGAAAATCAGCGCTGTGCTGTGGGTCCCCATAGCGCAGCATCATGCTGAGTGGAGGCCTTCTTGTCACAGTCATGACGTGCAGATGCCGATTATTTAACTGTATACTCGTGATCTCATATTGTTTTTTTTTAAATTGTATTTAGATCTATTTTGTTTAATATTGCTGATTACTGTTATCTTTTTGTATGCACGTGTTTCTGTGACAAATAAACCTATTTTTCTTTCTTTCTTTCTTATAGAAGCCGACCCCAACATAGTTAGGAAAAGGCTAGGCAGATGATGATGTTTCCTTGTGTGTAAGGCGCTGGTATCTGATACCTAGTGATTTTTTCATGAGTACGTTCTGACACCAACGATATATTTTTTTCTGTAATGTAAATTTTTTACTTGGAAAGTTTATGTGAAACTTAAATTGTTTTTTTTACGAATTTTTTTTTTATTATTTTATAATCTTTTTATTGTGATTACCGATACTTCTTGAAACTGATGCATACATACTAGCAATCTGGCAAAGGTTGCCAGTATGTATGCTTCAGTTTCATCCCTCGAATAGATTTGATGACGTCACCAGTCCGATGCGCCACTGCAACGTGTCACCGTCACCACATAACGAGCGGAAAACTTATGCTCACTCTATTGAAAATGATTTCCAATGAATATATTCCGTTTTTTCGACAACTATAACCATTTATTCGAAAACTGTATACAAATAAGCACTTTAATAATATCGCATAGCCATTGAATTCTTCCGAATGGTCGGCCCAATTCACGCCGATGACATTTAGTAGAGTTTTAAGTAAAGGGTAGTGAAAATTCATATATAAATTAACTGTAGACTTTACAAGTTGGCTGAAGCATACGTTATGTAATGGCCAAAGGTCTGTACTTTACTACTGGGGCCCGACACACCGGTTTTACGACTTAATACATTTTGCAAACTTTGACGAGTCGCTGTATACGTCACTGGTACTTTGCAGAATCAGACATTCTCAAAATAAACCGGCTGTCATTCGTAGATCTTTTACAGTCGTTACGGGTAAACAGAAGCCCAAAAGTCGGACAACCAGTCTTACCAAGGGGCGTCGTGTTACCCAGTTGTCACAGGTACTCACCGGGACACAGTAACTGGTTTGTGGAGGTCAGATAGGCAGTCGCTCCATATAAAAAACTGGTATTTAGCTGCATTCGGTTGGACTGGCAGCCGACCCCAACATAGTTGGGAAAAGTCTAGGTAGATTGATCGATATTCTCGATAGTAACCGGATAGGGAAAATAAACAAATAATTCGAAGTCTAATTCGAAGAAAGTTCTTCTTGGGTAGGTAATTTCACTATAGAAAAATCCAATATTATTTTGTCCGACCCAAGAATCGAACCCTGGACTCCACGTTAAACAGTGTCGCTTGAAACCACTAGGCCGACGAGGCAGATAAAGAGGAAAATCTTCAAGTTTTTTTTCGTTTTTCGCATATTTATGAGTTAGGGGAGATTGTTCAGTGAGATGGTTCGGGATGAAATAATAATGTCTAATTACACTGAATAAAAGTTAAGAGAGAATTAACATATTTTAGAAGGAACAAAATTATTTTGAAGCAGTTTTTGTCAGCGATGCTTTGTTTTGTGCAAATTTTTGGATGTACAATACAATTTCATTTCTTGTGTAGGTACTTTATTCTTGGGTAATTGTTGGGATTTTGAGAAAAAAATAATGGAATAATTCGTGAACATTATCTTTGCGACAACTTAGATTGAATAGGCTATGCCCAATATAGCTTTCGCAGGAAAATTATTATAAATATGAATGTAACAATACTTAATGCTCGTTTTTTTTCCAATAGGTAATTATATCTGTATGCGGTAATTATGTGTGTGTGGCACCTATGACAGAAAAGTCTGAAAGAAAAACTAAAATGGAGTGAATGATAGCGGGAGGGTTGGAAGGGGAGAATGGAAGAAGAAAACGCTTCGCCGATCCCAAGCAACATGGGACAAGACGGGAAGATGATGAGGACTATAATGATGGTCTGCATCCCAAAGCTTAACAAGTGATATTTAACAAAAACGAGCCATATTTTCTATAAAACAAACAAACGCGATATTTTTAGGAAATACCTACCTATAGGTATTTTAATTAGGAGCTCGTGGCTAAAGTAATAACAGGCGCACGGGTCGATCCGTCAGGTTAAGCTACGCTCGCCGGGGTTGGTCTGTGGATGGGTGACCATCTTTACATATCGAGACTCCTCCGTGTCTCGGAAAGCACGTTAAGCCGTTGTTCCCGGCTGTCATTCGTCGATCTTTGACAGTCGTTACGGGTCGTCAGAAGCTCGAAAGTCTGACAACCAGTCTTACCAAGGGGTATCGTATTACCCAGTTACTGGGTTGTGGAGGTCAGATAGGCAGTCGCTCCATGTAAAATATTGGTATTCAGCTGCATCCGGTTAGACTGGAAGCCGACCCCTATATAGTTGGGAAAAGGCTAGGCAGATTGATTGAGGTATTTTAATTAAACATTAATAGTTAATTGCTCACTAGCTTAGTATTCATCGTTTCATCATCATATTACTCGCTTAGTTGAACTAAAACTAAATTCTAGGCTTTATTCTAATTTAAATATCGCTAAAATTAGTCCGAAAGCGTACACAATATTCAGCCATTATGAAATCTGGTAAAGGATAATTATTCAGAAATCCTATTAGCATTTTAGTCTAACAGAATTTCCGCTACTACAGGATGTTACACAGGCTATTATTATGTAATTTAAAATAGTCTAGTATAGTATTGAAATAAAATGCTAATTAAGTTGTTCACTTTTTTTTAACCGACTTGGTGTACGATTTCAATTCAAATATATTATTTTATATTTATTTGTGTATTTTTAGCAAAACCGACTCCCAAATCTACTTTACTTGAAATGTTATTTTAATTTTTTTGAAGCCAGTTTTTACTATATTTAAATAAATGTTATTAATGTTGATTTAATAACATTTAAATGATGAAACCTTGAAAAACAAATAAAAATATTAAGACAAAAGACTATTCTTCATTAAAACAAATACCTAGTCATTTTGACAAATGGCCGATTTCCTCAAACAACAGCGGCATATGTAGGTAGTATGTAAACGCACATTCAGAAACTCTTACTAGCATACATTATGTATACCTTAGATTATATGGGAATACTTGCGAGTGGAGAAACACGGATCATAAGTCAGAAAATGTCGGTAGGAAGAATTGGGGAAGAATGGATGCGCTCTATTTTATGACTCTTTGAATATATTAGTTCGGGTAGAACGAGAATTACCGGGCTTTTACTGATACATAGTTAGGTACAGACAGCAGATAATTATGTTTCAATACACAATCCTAAGTTTCCGTATACTAACTAATATTATAAAAGGTGAAAGTGAGTTTTTTTGTTACGCTTTCACGCTAAAACGGCTGAACGGATTTGGGTGAAATTTGGCACATGGGTCGCAGGATCAAACTGTTTGATGATTCATTATGGCATCTTAGGAAATCAAGCATAACAGGCAACACTGCAGACACTGCGCTAGTGCGTTAAATTAAACTAGTTGTTTGTTTATAACTGTGCGGGAGAAAAACACTGGGATATAACCCAGTGTTTAACCACTAGTAAAAAACTTTTAAATTAACAATAAACTAACTCAATATAGGTCAGTTCAAACAGCTTAGGTATCTAGAAGGTAAGCCACTGCATCTAACTTTTCCTTAATAAAAATCCAATTTTCTCTCAATAATTACTAAACTCATTACCGCCGCCATGTTTTAAAAACAAAATATGTACAATAAACAAATACATTTTTAACTCTACAGCGAAGTCACGTCTCTAGAGCTTAATTTGAATTATTAATCCAATCAAAAATGAACTTTATTTCTAAAAAATTAAAGTATCAAATCGTGTAGCTTTTAATTTATGAGTAATTCAGTTAAAGCTTTTATTTTAAAGGGTTTTTATTGAAAACATTGTCGTATTTTATGCTCGCATAGGCTTTTTTTAGTTAAAAGAGTGTTTCGTGCATAATTCGTGGACAGTTTATTTAACTCTTTTGAAAGTTTTGCAGTTTGCCTTTACATGACAAACAGTTTAAAATGAAGACTGTTTTATAAAAACCTGTCCTTTTCTGAATGGATAACATTAAAGATATTGTAAGTGTTTTAATTTGAAAGTTTTAGTACGAACCTTAATAAAAAAACACATTGTTTTACATTCACGTTTAAATTAAATTATTCGCGCCATTTGTTTAATAATCTATACTATACAAATAAATATAAAAGAAGTGTCTGTTTGTAACGTCAAAATAACAACAGTTACTAAATGCATATGCAAGTATACAGTATGTTAACTAACAAAGGGCGTTCCCGTTAACCTGTATATACGGTACCTACGTATAACATTTTATTTTTTTAATTTTCGTCTCTCTGTTTGTTCTGGCTCTTCTCACCCGCAACACACATCTACGCCCAGTAAAATGTTCAACGGTGAATATACCAGCTCCTATCGGTCCCCTTTCCCATATATCCCCCTCCCTATATAAAATGCATTTTAAAATATTAAACAAACACATTTAACAAGCAAACACATTTTAAAATATTTGTTTATTTTTATTTTTAATGGTATTTAGATATATTGTGGTAAATATTGCTGATTACTGTTATCTTTTTGTATGCACGTGTTTCTGTGAAAATTAAACCTATTTTTCTTTCTTTCTTTCTAAAAGATATAGAATTTCACCCAAAACTCCATAAGTTATGGGGTACTGGGGCCATAATTCTTCACAAAAGCCAAAAATCTGCTTCAAAAACCAGCTTAGTGATACCACCCCTAAATGCGTCCCTTTTTCAAAATCCAAAAGCACTAACGTGCTATTTAGCAGCTATTATGGCCTTAAATAGGTCCCGAAGGCTTAAGATGGCCGAGTAATGCCCGTGTAAGTCAGACAAGTCCGTGAAATATAGCCTCTGGAAGGCTTTTTGATAATAAGATGATGATAGTCGAGTGTTATGTTGGAGAGAGATAATGTGTTTTATTTAAATAACTTGTTGATAATTAATTAAGAGTAAACGTGATCTTGTATTTATATACTTAAAAAGTTTGAGAAATCATACAATTTGGGCATAAAAGAAATAGCTTAGACTGGCTTTCTGTGGGCGTAAAACGGTCACATTAGAATTCCTCTAAAAGCAATTCATTTCAAACAGATGAATTGTTTCGTAATAAGAATCGCACGCAGATCATATTATGAATTGTCGGTTTGTGACGTTTTACGATGATTCATAATATTTCCCTATTCTGCCATAGTGACTGTTTTAAGGCCCCGATAAATCTATGAGGATTAATTTCTTCAACATTTTGCAAAAGCAAGGAACTTTTCATTTAAAGTCGTTATTTTAATTAAGTCATTCACCAACAGAAACCAATATCCACAACCGAATTCGTCATGGAAATACAAAAATATATCAAACAAACAAAAATACAATCATTCTTCATAACATACTTACAATACACAAACACGTCAACATCAATACAATAAAATACAGTAAGAATACACACACACACACCCACAATCACACATACATTCAGAACAAATGAAGATCGGACGTACGGCACGAACGAACGTGACAAACTCCCTTACGGCTAAATGATGGATATACTGGGTGTATATATTGTATTGTATACGTATGTCCTTGTTTTGGGGATAGGCAGGCAGGATAGTAGTCAGCTGTATTATTTGGAAGATTTATTACATTAGAAAAGGTCGAATTGACAATCAAACATAAAAAAAAAGAAATAAGTTAGTAGGTATACATAACCATCTCACGAAATTGTGAATGTGTAAATTATGACTCTTGGAGAATAGTTATGCGGAATAGGTTACTAAATATATCTAGGTAGGTATATCTATTGGATTTCAAGGGAAAAACAGCTGTTCCATACATTTGTGTTCGCTATCGACAAAATGTATGGAACAGCTGATTTTTTTTTCGCGATTTGAAGGTTCGTCCCATAGAAAAAGTTGTTCAAAATTATGAGCAATGACCCCTTTTCGGGTTTAGCATAAACAAAAAATTATGTTGTATACTTAACTTGGTTGACAACAGCACCTGCCATCTTTGAATCATCCGCAATCAAACAAAAGAGGTCGTTGTTCTCTGCGAATAAGCTCCAATACTCTCCCGATTTCCATTTTACACTTGTCATGAAAAAATCTAACCTAAAATCCAATAACAACCTAAAAAGCCTACACAATTACGTATTCCTTGTGGCACATAAGTCAATTTTCTCACTCCGCCACCCGAATCAGTCAAACAGAAACCAAATGAAAGAGCCGTGTTAGTAACGTGACAATATGACACACGGCCGGGTGACGCGCGGGGCGTGTCACGGACTAATGTCTTCTTGGGGTGCCGTTTATGAGCGATGGCGGTAATGAATATTGGGGATTGATATAAAAAGAGAGAAAGAAAATACGTTTATTTGCGGCAAACATGACGCTATGAAAGGACAAATACACGAAAATGACAAATTGGGGGAAAATATGCGTCACGTTCACGCAAAACGGCCATCGCTCAGCATTATGCTGCGACCCTATGCAAGACAGAGCCCCAGCGCTGGTTTTCAGTGACAGCCGGCGTTAACGTGATGACGTCAATCGGTGCAGCATAATAATAAATTAACAAAAACAAAATAAAGAAATAAAAATATTTATACAACAATAAAATTTAGTAATATTAATTACACGTCAGTTTGTGACATTTTACGATGATTCATTTTATAATTCTGCTAAAGTGACCATTTTAAGTCCGCAGGTATACTTTTACAATGTTTGTAAAGAGGTAAGCACCATGTATCGCATAATTAATTTATTTGTCATTGCTTCATTTCATTTCTTTTTACCTATTGTGGTATAGTATTAATCTTATTCTAGGTGCATCGTCTTCACATATAACTTTAATTTATAAAATATTGTTAAACATTTGTATAACCAAGAGTAATGATGGAGTTTCTTGCCCGGAAGTCGACCCCAGCATAGTAAAGAAAAGGATAGGCAGATTGATTGAATCGACAGGTCTTATCTTCTTAAGTATTCCTCAATATTAATATGCACAATTTAATAATAAACTAGGCTACCTAAACTAATAATAGAATTTATACAAAATATCTATATATATTGATAGGTTGTAAAAAAAAATGTATTAGGCTAATGTTTAAGATCATAAACACGTTTTCACAAAAAAAAACCGCCCCCGCTTCCGCGTATAACTTACTATTTACCATAACCGTGGCTATCAAATTAACCGGCAGATTACCCCTTCAGCTTGACTTACAAACAAAGTGCGGTACCCAACAACGGGAGGACGTATAAAACATAATATCTCACTCACTTTGATTTATAGACGTCATTTATAAGCGCCCAAGGTTTTGATAACCATTACATTAAAGATATTATTATTTGGTTGAACTTGACGCGACAGACTGGCAGGTATAGTGTATGTTTAACAGCTACGAGTATTTTCTTAATGTCCCTCGGGAATCATCGCATTTCCGAATACAAACGAATGCTTATTTCCATGTCCATCAATTATTAGATATATCGTGTATAATAATTTGAATTCATAACTAAGTACTTTATTGTTGTTTTGTACTGATTTTCGTGTGAACTATACTAGGTGGAGACCACAATACGACAAAAAATGAAACTCCGTATATCTAATGAGGTTCTCAGTCTACATACAAAAAATTAATCAAATATATCCAATAGTTTAGTTACGATAGCTAGTCAAAGATCGGCAAATCCCATAGTCGGCCCATCACTACTATTTAGTTTGTTTGAAAAATAGACTTTTTTAATTTCGATGTTAGAATTTATTTGATAGTTCCAAAATACTCTTATGCATTAGGATTGCCAGTGTTTTCATTTATTGTTGTATTGTCGTCTCCACATTGTATAGAGCTGTAAAAATATTTTTAACCGACTTCTTCAAAAAGGAGGACGTTCTCAATTTTTTTTTTTTGTATGTTTTTATGCGATTACTCCGCTAATTATGAATCGATTTTGATGATTCTTTTTTTGTTCGGTAGGTGGTTCCTTCAGAGGTGGTCCCATATAAATTTTATTTATTTTGCTTGCGTAGTTTTTGAGTTAGCTTCAATATTTACGTATTTTCCCACTTTGCGTATGTAGATGATATAATTATTTCACTCTTTTATTTACATAGCAGGTACTGGTATTCGAATTTGTGTGGGGTAGGTACCACAACTAAAAAGTTGAAAATAAAAACTTTTTACAAAAAAAGAAACAACCGACTTCAAAAAAATTAAACTAAAGTCGGTGGCAAAAAACGAAAATTGAAAAGCAAAGACACTTCCGACTTCCGAAATTAAAGTTATTTTTCACTTTTTTAATTTTATTTTTTTTAAGTCGGTTGTTTCTTTTTTTGTAAAAAGTTTTTATCCATATACTTTTTCCTCCCATTTTTTAAACAAATTATATTGAGTTAAAAGATAATTAACAACTTTATATAGGTACTTCGAGTTGATTGAGAGCGTCCAGTCTGCACCAAGTGCAAAGGGCAACTGATAGAAACCGACGACAGACGAAACACGAAGTTTACCGATGGACATTAAGAAAAAAGTTGTACTAAACCTGCCAGTATTGTATGTGTACTTACCACACGTTGACAACGTTATCATGCATTATGATAAGGTTTCCAAAGAAAATGGTGAACTGTCACACAAGAACGACTGCCCAAATACAGAGCGTTTTTTGACACTTTAATGTCAAATACAGGTGAAAATGACAGATCTACATGACGGCCGTTACCTAGGAAACCCACATTAGTGTCTCACTTATGGCCATATTGCAAGCTATTTCTACTTTTCTGGTATTGACACGAAGTAAACGAAAGCTCATACCGTGGTGTAAATATCGGTCTATCACGTTGGATTTCGAGCCAAATCCTAACTTTAATATTGTAAATGCGAAAGTGAGTTTGTTTGTTTGTTACGCTTTGACGCAAAAACCGCTGAACGGATTTGGATATTTGGCATAGGGGTAGACCATGACCTGGAATAGGAAATAGGTTTATCCCGTTCCCGTGGGAAAATTTCTGACCTCCACGCGGGCAAAGCCGCGGGCAAAAGCCAGTTGTATCAATAAATTCAAAATATTTTTTTTTAATTTCACTTAAATCTACATGAACTAGTGAAACGTCAGCATCGTTAGCGTGTGCGTATTTAGCTCGAGATTGTTGTATTTAACGTATGATATTTCTATTACGAATGTATTCTTACTTTTCACAGCTTTATCGGGCAACGAGTCCATATAGAGACTGGGACACACTGATAGATTGCACACACACACATCTGTGCATAGTACCTTTGTCTCAAATCTATCAAACTCCACGCTCCCGCGACCTCCCATCACTCACACATCAGCATAATGTCAGCTCGTTTGTCTGTAGCTATCAAATTAGCCGGTAGATTGCCCCTTTGGCCCACTAACAGAGCTTAATGCGTCCACGTCGGCTTTATGAGCCGTTTACAGCGCCACATTAAAGTTTTTTACTCGCCCCCAACTTGCTAAGCAAGCTGTCTCAAGTTTCTGGCGATTTGAGATGAAACTGGACGGTATGGTAGCTTATTTTGTCGTGTTTTGGGTAAAATACTCTGATTCATTATTTTACTAAGGCGCCAGAATATCTCCATGAGTGGTAGAATCGCAGCGACAGTCGCGCTTTACATAACGGAGTTGTTTTGTAAAACAGCTAGCGGTTTTGTAAAAAACCCGGGTCGAATCCGCTTTTTTACAATCCGTGCAACATAATATACAGGGTTAAATAGTCTTTTACATGCTCTTAGGGGGGGAGTCTGAAAAGGAAACCGGGCCCTTGGCAACAGGCAACTGAAGGAACACGGGTGGGTTTTAGTCAGTAAAAGTCTGACACGCCCTTCCGCTCCGCCCAGAGCGGGAGAAGTCATAGGATGATTTGCAACACTCAAAAAAAAAAAAAGGGGGTCACTGTATTCATCCTTATGAACAACTTTCACTGTGAGACTAACAATGAAATCGCGAAACAAAAATCAGCTCCCAAATCAATCCTTGAATGTTTTTTCGCACACCCCCTAAGAGGATTTAAACGACTAAAATTTCACCCTGTATCGCTTGATTCATAGTTTCTATTGAATTTGATGGCTCGGTAATAGTCTCGCTATTGCCACAAGCGATGATCGATGGGCGATAATATGTCCAAATATGGTAATGATCGGCGAGTTCATTGATAACAGAACACTACATGATTGAAAGATGTAATTCCATATAATCATTTTGATAGCAGCATAAAAACGTAAATAAAAAAATCAACAAGTAAGGCAAAATGATAAAATTACTTTTTCAGCAAAATCTGTATAAATATTTAACATTAATAAACCCAAAATCATAAACATTAGAGACCATTTAGAGCCACTTTATCAACCCGTTTAGCGTAATTACAAAACCGGCTAACAAACTCGTTACCAGCTATTAAAAGTATCATATTATGAGTTTGTACCGTAAACAACGAAAATCTTATACCCACACAGAGTTGGGTATAATTAAGCAATATTGTGTACCTAGAGGCACAGTATAAATAAGTAACAGTATAATATCTTCATAGAAAACGGCCGAAACGACGCGCTTCGAAATCACTACGCAACAGCATCGAGTGCGCGGCAGTGCACAGACGCGGACGGTTTATCTACCGAGCGGCTGTAGGTAATTATTTCAAGGTCACTGCCGAAATATAATACTGTTACTTTATTATACCGTAACGACTGTCGAAGATCCACGAATGACAGCCAGGACCGACGGCTTAACGTGCTTTCCAAGGCACGAAGGAGTCTAGGTATGTAAAGACGGTCACCCATCCATGGACCGACCCCGGCAAGCGTAGCTTAACCTGATGGATCGACCCGTGCGGCTGTTATTACTTAGCCACGAGCTCCGAAGGATTCCGTACCGTTTCGAGTAAAACACGCCGAAAAAAACCGGAATGGGAAAAGGGGAAATCCCTTTAATTATTAAGTTTTTATTATTTGTTTTTATAGAGGCACTAGAAATATACAATCTTCATTTGTCCATGAGATACAACCTGCTGACAGACGGACGGATGGACGGACAGTCAGCAGAAGCTTATTAAGCGTTCCGTTTGGCACCCTTCGGGCACAGAACCCTAGAACCGTCACACAGACCCTAAGTAACAAGATAATGTAAACATACGACATACCTACTCGAGTACGGAGGCAGAGCCAAGTTACACAAAAGTGCCGAAACTCAGACAATGATGTTAAGTCTTACTTAAGTTTTTAACGGAGCCGAGAAGTTTGTACATCTTCGACCTTCTTACGTTTACGAGGTAAATAAAACTAGCCATAAAAGTAACACATACCTAGGAGTCTTGTGAAGATATGTTGAGTGGAATAATTAATGTTTCATATACAGGGTGTCGGGGTAAACACCGTTGTCACTCAAACTATGGGTAGTTGACTTAAATATAAAAATAAATGACCGAGTAACAACATAAATACGTTATTTTCATTAAAAGATTTTTATAAGTTTCTATCTAGTGCTCGCTAACGAAACAGTGACTGACTGAGGGAGGGGTTGCGCTCGCGGCCGCTGAGGTCGTCCCGCGCCACCCACCCGTGTTGAGACGCAAGTTCGTTGCCCTAGCACCCTAGGGTGAAAGGGTGAAATACACTTGTGGTAAAACAAAATTTGGAAAAAAAAAAGCCTATAATGTTCCCACTGCTGGGAAACAGGCCTCCTTTCTGTAAGAGGGAGTGGGCCAAAATCCACCGCGCGGGCCCATGGTAGATGTCACATGTCTTCGAATTTTTGGTTCCAGGACATGCCGGTTTCCTCACGATGTTTTCCTTCACCGTTTTGAGAGCAGTGGTGATGAAATAATTTACACAAAGTAAAGCGCCTGGCTGGGGTGGACCTACGACCTACAACTCGTAAGTCACGGCCGTTACCACTCTGGGCCACCACTGCACTACGTTCTATAAATGACACCAAACCACTAGTTTCAAGGATAACGGTGTTACCCTAACATCCTGTAGGGCTAGGGTATAATTATTAAATTAGCCAGCAAATCTTCGCAGACGGTATGACGATAGTGCAAAAACGAAAAAGATTTGATGTTCTTTTTTTTTTGGGGTCAACAACCGCTGGTACTGTACTGAGTTAATTGAGGTATGAGTTTCGAAAATTCGGTTTTATTTTTGTTTAATACCAACCACGTTATTACACCAATTAGCATTAACGTCAAATCATTTATTTTTCTATTATCATAATTTAGATATCAATATCAATATCACGTCAATCATCGTCATCACGTCACGCCCTCATTAGAAGGCTGAAAGTCACCCAAAGGGCAATGTTTCCCTGCGTGATCGAATCAGAAATGAAGAGATCCGTAGGAGAAGCAAGGTAACCGACATAGCCCGAAGTATTGCCAAACTTAAGTAGCAGTGGGCAGCACATTGCTCGCAGAACAGATGCCCGAACGCGCAAGCTCGAGCATGGTCGAGCATCAAGTTGGACGCTCAACGTGTATATAATTTTGCAATGTATGGAATTGTCATAAGACTCATTTTTCAGTCGTTTCAGAATTCAATAGTTCCAAGATTTCTTGAATTATTGATTGATTTGTTGACCATGTATTAATTTAACTGTATTTTGGTATTTTGACATTTTTAATAACTAACTTTGACATGTAAAATAATTTTAATTTAAATGCCGATACATAATTATTGTATGCCTATTAGGCAGGACATATTGGAACTCTAATTTTTTGTTAAGATCTGTAACAAACATGTATACAATAAAGATATTTTGAATTTTGAATGTGAATTTTGAAAAAAAATAGAAAATGCTCAGCTCTGCTCTTAGTAAGTATGCGTTGACGCATAAATGTAACTACTGCCGACAAGAAAGATAAAGAATTTAAGATAACACCGATTGAGGCCATCACAGGACATTGACCCAATTTTAAAACGTTTTCTATCCAAAAAGTTAATCAAGCATAATGTTTCCATTAACACCAGGTCCTGGCCAATCTAAACTAACGAGGATTTGTGAAATACGATCCGTAGCTAGTAACAGCCGACGGCTAATAGCCGGACGGCTATAAAATTGATTAGCCTGGCTTTAGTTTGGGATTCGATTCCAATTTTATGAGAATATAAACGTAAAATTGATTATTTTTATACTGGTCTGGTTTTATGCTTATAAAGGTTTAGTGGGGTATCGTTGTCAGGTTAATTAGGTAATTTTTGTCATGATATTAACCTACTTTTTAGTATTCCGTACCCGAAAGGTGCCATACGGAACCTCATTTCTAAGCGTCCGCTGTCCGTCTGTCGGCGGGGTGTATCTCATGAAACGTAATAAGGAGACAGTTGCTATTTCCATTTATAGCGCCAATAGAAACACAGATAGTGTAATTGCTGCTATAAAAAAATAAAAAAAAATAATAAAGTTTATGATTATAGGATTGAAAAAAATCAAGTAATAAAAACTAAAACCCAACTACGACTTAAAAGGTATAAACAAGACTTTATTACTTGATTTTTTTTTAAATTCTTTGGGGGTTATAATATATATATTTTTGAAATGTGCTCATTAAGCTCTTTCATTTGATACCCAACATGGCACGATTAAACCATTTTTTTTTTTAAGTTCCTCACTTTATGTCCTCTAGAGGGCGCCATTTTTAATGTAATGTGACTTCACATAGCCTATAACCAGCGGACAATCACGACGCTTCTAACGATACCTCATTTGTCAAATTGTGATAAGTGGTTTGGAAGATTTATTTATTTATTTATTTATTAAACTTACACACACTATCTTTACAGGACGATCCCAATACAATAGTGGTTTGCAAACACACACCAAATAGGTATATATTATAAAATCTACTTACGGCTAACTTAAAATCTTAATAAATACTTACTTTAAAAAATACAAAACGACAGACTATAAGACTAATTAGTATACATGTATTACGTACTAATTATCAAACTTTTTTTTTTTTTTTATGTTATAAAATCTTAACCTAAAATATAAAATCAGATTAACACAGAATACCTACTAATATTTAAATATAACTAACAAAATTCAACAAAACCCTTGCGAATTCACTCAGATTGCACGAAAATATGTCCATTCTCTCATGCACTTCGTTTAGTACACGTATTGTGCGCGTGAGAGGTGTTTTTGACAGCAGGTTGGTTCTGGCAGCAGGCACAGCCAGCAGTGGCGGTCGCCGCCGCCTCCACACGTACCTGTCTGGCACGCACAAGTTCAAGTGACGCAGCACACCCGGGTTATGAGCTACTCCACGCAGGAGCTTCAGCGCATACGCCGCGAGTGTAAATTCCCGGCGCACTCTGAGTTCGTTGTACCCCACCATACCCAGTACAAACAGTGTAGGATACATCAGCGGGTAAAATGGGTAAACCCCATAAAGTTTAAAATACAAGTGTCTTGTAAATTTATTCTGCACTCGCTCCAGCATGACATTGTATTTCGCTTCATGAGGAGCCCAAATCACCGCACTGTGTTCCAGGTGACTCCTTACCAAGGCGTCATATAGCACCTTGAGCGTGGTCACGTTTGTGAATCCCTGCGACTGTCTCAGCACGAACCCCAGGTTTCTGTACGCCTTCTTGCAAATCTTAACTATATGATCCCGGAAAGTTAAATCCGGGGTAAGCAGTACTCCTAGATCTCGTACCTGAGACACTCGCTGCATCGGCTGTTCCTCTACTTTGTATTCATAGGCTAAGGCAGTCTTCGCGCGCGTAAATGTCATCACTGAGCATTTCGCTGTGTTAAAATAGAGTTTATTTTTATGGCTCCACTCTACCACTCTATCTATGTCTTCCTGCAATTTCTCACAGTCCGACTCACCCTTGACCTCGAGCAGCAATTTGAGGTCATCTGCAAACAATAAACATAAACTATTTTTGACTACTTCAGGTAAGTCATTTATCATTAAAATAAATTCGAGAGGACCCAAATTGCTGCCCTGGCTCACGCCTGACCTTGTGTAGTATGGCTCGGATTCGAACCCGTTGTAGTCAACGTACTGCTGTCGGTCTTCAAAGTAGCTGGCAAAGAACTGTAGTAGGTGCGGAGTGCAGCCAATTTTTGCCAGCTTCATTAACAGAACATCATTATCGACGGTATCAAATGCCTTTTTGAAATCAAAATATGCCGTGTCTACCTGCACACCAGCATCGACGGCCGGCACCACCCTCGCCATGAAGTTAAGCAGATTAAAATAAGATAGGAGGGAACAGATGAACATACATACATACATACATACATGCATACATACATACATACATACATACATACATACCGGTCAAAATCATAACCCTCATAACCCTCCTTTTTTCTTCGCCGTAGTCGGGTAAAAAACACTTTTTTGTGGGTTTTAACTTGCTTTTTTCGAAGATTTTTGCTCGATCCTAATACGGTACGGTACCCTACTTGTGCGAGTCGTAGAGAGAGTCGAGAGTTGTTCTAAGTCCGCCTGGCTAGCTACCACCATCTTATCTAAGTCCGGCGCCACAGCAAAAATGTTAACAGCATTGTTGAGTTTCGGCAGTTAGAGGTAAGATAGCCAGTTCCTCTGTGGTTGAGGATTCCGGGTGAAGCTCGCCCCCACCTTCGGCCTGATCATCACTTACCCTCAGGTGAGATGAAGCCCAAGAGCTTCCCCGTTGTGGTAAAAAAAAGAACCCATAATATGGTGATGGCATCCAAATGTCTCACACACATTACACATTCTCTATATTTTTTTTTTTAGCCTTTTTTAATTTAATCAGTTTAAAAACAATCTATGTATTATACAACTAAGTATTATTTAACTAATTAAATCCTAGATAAAATTAACTATATAAACACAAGGGGAGGGGGACTCATTGGGCATCAAAGAATTCGTCCGCATCGCTGTCAATGGAAAAGGTGCCCAAAAGGTTGGCAGCATTGCCACGTTGAATGGCAAATACACATTCTCTTAAATGATCCCTTAGAAACTATTTCCTACAGAGCTATTTACATAATACCCATTTAACCAGCAACAAGAACAGTTACAGTTCCTTATAATTCATAAACTTCTACTAAGAGTTATGGCCCTAAAAACTCCAATGTTCAAAGTCAAAGTCGGGAACACAATTCTACAATTAACAAAGATCATTAGCCAGGAGATTACACAAACCTAGGAGAGAGTGCTTTAAATATAATAATATACATGTTTCATTAGGGGGGCACACAAAGGGATCACACGAGGAATCCTTCGTTTACGACTGCTAAGCGCGGTTTACATTGTTTTTGGGTCACTGAGCAGAAAATTGTAGAAGGACCAATTGTACCTAACTAAGACAAAAAAAGGCAAAATTCAAGACAGACTCGTGTGCCTGGGCTCCGTAACGCCAAAACTTTACGATTATGAGAGAGACAGTCGGCGCCTTCTAATTCAAATCAATCTGCCTAGCCTTTTCCCAACTACGTTGGGGTCGGCTTCCAGTCTAACTGGATGCAGTTGAATACCAGTATTTTACATGGACCAACTGCGGATCTGACCTCCACAACCCAGTAACCGGGCAATACGATACCCCTCGGTTAGACGGGCTGTCACAGTTTCGGGCTTCTGCCTACGAGGCTTGGAAAGCACGTTAAACCGATGGTCTCGGCTGTAATTCGAGGATCTTTGGCAGTCGTTAAGGGTTGTTAGAAACCCGAAAGTCTAACAGCCAGTCTTACCAAGGGGTATCATTTATTCCCCAGTTACTGGGTTGTAGAGGTCAGATAGGCAGTCGCTCCATGTAAAATACTGTTATTCAGCTACATCCGGTTAGACTAGAAGCCGACCCCAACATAGTTGTGAAAGGGCTAGGCAGATTGATTGATTTCAGTATTCATACTCCGTGCGACATCGTTGAAACGGACCTTCTGTTCCCATTCATTCCTATGCCACACTCTCGCGGGTACATTATTAGCTTAAAACATCACGTATTCACCCTAATAGAGACGGTAAAACTACTTACAGTTGAGCTATAGACCTTTTGTCCTAGAAACACTGTGCTATTTTACTTAAGCGTAGTTTTGACCGACTTTTTCATGAGGATTTTTTCCGGGAAGAGACGTTGTTTGAGGTCGTAGTTAAGTTTGTTTGGGACTGAGAGGTGAGTGTTTCTTAGAATGGCAGAAAAACATAATAATTTCAAATTACGAAAAGTAATCTTTTGATTCCTATATTCCAGTTAATTCCATAAGGTGTGTACACACTAACGAACAAAACATGGCGAATATGAACATCGAATGGACCTAAATTTGTAAAGAGAACACGAACACCGCTCGACTTGTGTTTGCGCTCAACTGCCCCGCTCTCTTTATTAGTAGCCATGGATTTGAATTTGGATCGCCACGAACATTTTTAACGAAAACAGAGTTTGGTGTTCATTAGTCGTACGCACATTCAAAAAAAGTGTTCGATGTTCGTGTTCACCATGTTCTTGTTCGTTCGTGCGTACCCGCCTCATGGAATTAACTGGTGAAATAACTGAGGGAAAGTTATAAATGCTACCCAGGGGATGGGCCATACGTTTCCGATGATAGAGATAACACTGAAGTGTCTGTAATTTAACCGACAATATCTGCATACAATACATCAGTATTCAGCATTGCTCTTGGTAAAAGTACTCGGAGAAAAAAAAATATTAATCTGGAGTTCTACTAATTAGTATAAATCTAGCCTATGACCATTTCAGGGCAAAATAACCTTGATGTTGATGATTCTTTCTTTTAACTAAGGATTAAGCATAACATTACGTCTGTATTCCCCGAAGGGTTAGGCAGACCACCTAATAATACACCCACATTTCGCCAGTTATATTTAGGGACGTCTCATGTAATAGGGGGCGAGCCTATTGCCATCAACTGGGCAAAAATCGAGATTCCGGGCTGCTACTGAGAAATTACAAATAGAAAACCCTATAACACTTTGTCCGAATCGGAATCGAACCTAGGACCTCATACTCCGCACAAGCACCGCTAAACCGTCCACCATAATTCTAAACCAAACCAAACTTGCCAAAAGATTCAAAAACTACACCCACAAACAGAAGAGTGGAAAGTGAACCAGTAATTACGTACTATGATCGATAACTGCCAGGCGCCAGCGAGTCTGAATACGTGTGTTATGTAAGTGGCAGGCTAGAGTGATAGGCGTCAGCGGGTGCAGAAGCGGGGGCGTGTGTTTAAAAAAAAAAATCGTTTTTCTACACAGTGTGTACTGATTGATGGTAGGTAGACACATGGTCTACTCTGTCAGACCTCATCAAGATCTGTGGCGCCTACGACGGACAGAACGACCAACTTATTCGTGATAGTGAATCGATTAGTGGAGATACTGAAAAACGTATTTATTTTCCAAAAAAAGCTTATCTTGATATAACATTTTGGTCTAATCCGCCCTTACTGTGCTGTGTGGATGGCAACCTAAAAAAATCTGTTAGCCTGGAAGCTAATTTAAACATGAATTCCCGAAATGTGCACAATATAATAATAATAATAATAGTCCTCCACGGCACGGTTGACATCTGTCGGGCATGCCACCGACCGGGAGAATCAATCCGTCACATTATCTCCGGATGTTCTCATCTAGCTAACGGAGAGTACTTGCATAGACACAACCTTGTAGCCAGGATTATCCATCAGCAACTTGCTCTGAAATACACCCTAGTGGAATCGGAAGTGCCGTACTACAGGTACGTGCCCGACCCAGTTCTCGAAAATGGAAATATCACATTGTACTGGGATCGATCCATCATCACTGACAGGACTATTGTTGCCAATAAGCCTGATATAGTGGTGGTGGATCGAACAGAGCGGCGCGCAATGATCATTGACATAACAGTCCCGCATGACGGGAACCTTGTGAAGGCCGAGAAAGATAAACAAATCAAGTATCTTGACTTGGCTCACGAGTTTGTCGACATGTGGGATGTGGACTCTGCGATCATTGTGCCGATAGTCGTATCAGCCAATGGCTTAATTGCCAAGAGCCTCGACCAACACCTAAGGAGGCTCTCGTTGGGCAGCTGGATTAAGGGCTTGATTCAGAAAGTTGTACTCCTGGACACGGCTCGCATTGTTAGGAGGTTCCTCTCTCTGGAGCCCTGACCGCCGGTAGCTTGGACCCTGTTCCCGATACCGGTGGGCTACTATTTTTTATATTTTTAAATGTTTTATATAATTTTTTAGTCTAATATTTAAAAATATAATTTATAAGTATGAAAAATGAAATAAAGAGATAATAATAGTCCTCCAGACCGTATTTTCGGCCACGGCGGCCAATCTCAACGGAGACTAGCCTTCGGCGTGGGAGATATTATAGTGCACAAGTGTTTGCGCAGACACAAGTGCACTCTCTCTTCCCTGACTCTCATAGTCCGATGGGACGGCAATCCGACACGACCGGAGAGAGATCAGGCGTAGGACCAACGGCTTAACGTGTAACACACCGCCAACTTCCAAACTCCGGGCTGTTACTACGAAATTCCTAATGGAAAAATCCAATAACACTTTGCCCGACCCGGGAATCGATCGGTGCACAATATGACATATAGTGTCCAAGTTACTTATGATATGCGAAACATTCGGTTGGATGGAGCAGTAGTGGCCCAGTGGTAATGGCCGCGACTTATGAGTTGTAGGTCCTGGGTTAGACACCAAGCAGGCATGTTGTGTAAAAAATATTTTCATCACCACTGCTCTCAAAATGGTAAAGGAAAACATAATAAGGGAACCGGAATGTCCTAGAACCAAAAAATTCAAAGACATGTGATCCGTCAACCCGCACTGGACCCGCGTGGTGGATTATGACCCGGACAGGTCCACTCAAATCTGTGTGGTTCTTTCCTCAAAAGACCATTTCAGACTCTAATCTACATGGTCCTCATATGGCCTGACCAAGATTATGTCTGGACTTTAAAGGAGACAGTGACCTCTGAGTTTGTTTCGGCCTTTCTTCTCAGAGTAGTCAGATAGGAAACGCCGACCTCATCTAGCTTATTTATACAACTTTTTAATATGACGTGTAAAAGTGATTCCAATATCCTATTAACAGAATAAACAATTTCATTTCATTTCATTTCCACTCCCTCTCACAGAGGGCAGGGAACATTATAGGCTGATTATGCTTATGCTATCCTCTACTTGCGCACTACCCCACCTCAAATTGTTTAGCATGATCCTCTGTTATGCCGAAAATACTGCAGCATTAATTTTGAAATAAATATATGTCAAAGTTGTACCGTAAAAAGCAATTACCTAAACTATTCGAGTCTTGGAGTCGCCAGCAGCCCACTCCGTCCCGCTCTCACTCAGGCTGCGAGTAGTATGGTGCGAGCGAGATAAAATTTGAGGTTGGTAGGCCCATAAGAACTCGCCATGCACTGTTGGCACAAAATCGCGCTCGCTTCCGTGTATCATTCTGGCCTAACAGTTCTTATTCTAGCACGAAAACCTTGCAGTTAGTTTTAACTCAAATTTTCTTGGTTAAATGTTGACTAGTTTTGCTATTATTGTGTCAGATTGTGAATGATTTGGTTAACTTAGTGTGTTGAGTAATTTTTTCTTTGGGTCATTTGACTCCGAGGATTTTTGTAATGTGCGTTTTTTATGTGCAAAATAAACTAATAAAGTTGGAGGACCCGTTGGAGGAGGGAAGGAGATCCTTTTTTTTTGGAGTATGTAAAGATCGCAGCATTCTGTCCTTTCTGGCTACCCCCTTAAGAAGAAGGCGTGAGTTTATATAAGCATTTTTTATATGATCAATATTTTTTTTACATTCGCACGGCTTGTTTTATCCGCCACACTTTCGATGCTACGCGTTGTTGCGATGACTTATATGGTGCAATCTAACATAAAATACGCGTCGTGACGATTCTCAAGATTCAGTAAATACAAAGTTCCACTCCATACCGTTAAGAGCGAGCCTAAAACCGGATCCAATTCCAAACTTCGGAACTGTTATTCAGAATTGCTAACTACAAAACTAACACTGCTAATTCCAGGAATCAATCACAGACCTCTTGCTACTCCACAATCCAGTGACTGTAGATTTTTTTGACACAATAACCTAATGTAACTTTGCCCGACCTAGGAATAGACCCCGCAACTGAATACTAGTATTTTACATGGAGCGACTACCTATCTGACCTCCACCACCCAGCAACTGGGTAATACAATACCCCTAAGTAAGACTGGTTGTCAGAATTTCTGGCTTCTGACCCGTAACGACTGTTAAAGATCCACGAATGACAGCCGGGACAGACGGCCTAAAGTGCTTTCCGAGGCATGGAGGAGTCTCGGTATGAACAGATGGTCTCCCATCCACGGACCAATCCCAGCAAGCGTAGCTTAACCTAGCTGATGGATCGACCCATGCGGCTGTTATTAGCCTATTACCTTAGTTAATTTATGTTTACATTTACTTTTTATTTCTGCTTGCGTACATATAGTTCTCGTTTTTTTTTTTTTTGATTGGTATATTAGCGTGTGCTAGCTGACATATGGCTAATAATTAGATTTATGTTTTGTGTTGCATAATGTAAATGATTTTGCATACTTTTGTATAGAATCATTTTTCTGAACAGACAGCTGTGCTGCTGGGGAGTTTGTTGCGCCACTTCTTCTTCCCAGCTAAAGCACTAGGAAGTGGTGAAGGGCGGGCGTTTTTGGGGGACTGTCTTATGTAATTTTGACGTTCGAAAAGTGCTGATTCTCAGCCTAGTTTGAATAAATGACTTTTGATTTTGATTACTTAGCCACGAGTTTCGATTTCTATAATTTTCCTTTACCTTTTATTACCATTTACGATCACATGAAACCAAATTCGATCTTCTTCTTCTTTTCGTATGGTTTATGACTAACCTGGTGTCAGAGTTTTTATGCCGCCCATGGGCCTCTGACTTGGCTTCACATGCCGATGAGAAATATCTCTCAGGCATGGCCGGTATCCTCACGATGTTTTCCTTCACCGTTTTTGAAGCAAGTGATAATTATACAATACGCACATGAATCCGAAAAGTCAAGAGGTGCGTGGCTTGGGTTCGAACTTAAGACCATGACTTGGCAGTCCGACGGTCACACCACTAGGCTATTACTACTACCAAATTCGATTAAACTAGGGCGACCAGGTTTTCAAGAACTGTTAGATAATACTGTACATACATAGTTGGACTTGCTAACCTATAACGTCGCATAGCAAGTTTATCGATCACAGACCATAATGTAGAACACGTAATTATCAGTTCTCCTTAGCAGTTAGAGCTATTATCGGCCTTCTATAATGCTGTATGACAGTGAGTTTAATTCCTTAGACTTGTAATCAGAAGTTCAGATTGTAGCTACGACGACATATTGTTGACCGTCACAAGAGATCTTCCTTATCAGATCGAGATCTTCCTTATCAGATCGAGATCTTCCTTATCAGATCGAGATCTTCCTTATCAGATCGAGATCTTCCTTATCAGATCGAGATCTTCCTTATCAGATCAAGTTTGACGCAATTTCTGTTGCTCTTTGCTTTTGCTAGACATGGATTTACTTAATTTTACTTTGTTATTCTAACGGTATCGATCTTGATCATCTTATTTATTTATTTTATTGTGACTTCTTTTTTGTGTTTTTTTGGTATTGCCCCACTCATATATAATAAAGTACCTAATATTATAAAAAATATGACTACAGTAAAGTTTAAAAAGGCACTAAATGAAATTTTAATTATGAAGACTTATTACACGATTGACGATTTTCTTAAAATATGGAGAACTTTATTATAAAAACACCTATGTACCTACTATACCCACGTTTGCAAAGAAATAAATGATTTGATTTGATTTGTGATTTTATTAGATACTTTTCATAAAATAAAAGTAACCTAAATTATTCCTTTTACATCAGATATATGCTAGTGAAAACCGTCAAGATTGGTCCAGCCGTTTCAGAGACTAGCCGGAACAAACAGACAGAAAATTTGATAAATACTTTTTTGTTGTAAATACCATAAATACTTTCATATGCATTTAGTAAAAAGCTGTTATTTTGACAACCTTAAGAGTCCTAATGGCAGTTTTAGGTTACGGTATCCACGAGTACGCGCAAAAAAATACGCGATATTTTTGACTTTGTTATTGTTTTTGCATTCTGCGCTGTGACTATAGAGGTTAAACTCAAACTCAAACTCACACCTGTAGGAATCCGCTAGAAACGAGAAGCACAAAACCAATCGAAGTGACGGTGCTTGGAGAAGGCCTATGTCTACGGATATCCGCCTATGTCCAACAGTGGACGTCTTTTGTTTCGGCTGAAATGTTTTTTTTATTTTTTTTATTTAATTCACAAAACTGATGTACAATCACAAATGCAATCAAAAAGATACGAGACGCTATGTCTGATTGACATCTACTAGATGTGAATCTAGCATGCATATTTTAAGTAACACTTACAATAAATTGACAATTATTGCTGATACAAAAAAAAAAAGTCTAAGTAAAAAAAATCCTACAAATTGAAAAAAGGTTCAGGAAAAAAATAATTAAAATTAAAAATACAAAAAAAAAAAAATAATATACAACTACACAATTATATCTCTAAGTTTAGTCCTTACTGAGGCTACGGAACCAGCAAACACATACTGATGATGATGACTAACTGTCTCTCCAACTCCAGTCTTACTGGATGCAGGTGAATACCAGTATTTTACATGGAGCGACTGCCTATCGGACCTCCACAACCCAGTAACTGGGTAATACGATACCCCTTGGTAAGACTGGTTGTCATACTTTCGGGCTTCTGACGACCCGTAACGACTGTAAAAGATCCTCGAATGACAGCCGGGACAAACGGCTTAACGTGCTTTCCGAGGCACGGAGGTGTCTCGATATGTAAAGATGGTTACCCCCATGTACCATGGAACCATTTCAGTAACAGACTTCAGCCAGCTCCTAATTCAACAAAGAGAATAATCACAAAACATTAACAATACTTTTAAAAGAACAAAGACCGATATTGAATATAAGTCTCCATTCCTAAGAGAACAAATATCGATAAATATAAATACCTCAAAGGAAAGCAGGCTTAAGACGAAGAGGGCATTATATTATTCATGTTTTTATACTCAAGCACTCCCCGTTAAGGAAAAATCCTTCGAAATTTATCGTTTAATAACCTCCCGGACTATAATTTTTCTGTTCTGAACGATATTGGTAGCGGCACCACAAACTTCGAGAAATGAAGGTTTCTTGATTTTTGTTATTCTTTGATAAATATCAATCAGCCTAGCCTTTTCCCAAATATGTTGGGGTCGGCTTCCAGTCTAGCCGGATGCAGCTGAATACCAGTATTTTAGATGGAGCGACTGCCTATCAGCGCCTATCAGACCTCCTCAACCCAGCAATAAGAAAAAGTCTATACCACAAAACTCTAAGCCACATAATTATAACAGAAAACTTTACAAGTATGTAAAATAGTAACAAGTCCACAATTTACAAAAAAAAACACTGTTTTACGCAATAGTTTCTACAATTTTGTAGAACTGTATTTGTGGTATAGGGTCCAGAGTGCCTAGACAAGTGACAACCGCTTCGAAAGCGTTTCCTATTTCTACAACGACTTTCAACAGGATTAACATAAGCTTTTCGATAGCCTATGTAAGTCCTATACATTTTTGCTTTTTAAATCATCGTTATCGCTGATATAATATCACTTTGTCTAGGGCCTCTGGGGTCATTTCTCTGTAGCAAAATATTCCAAATTAGTTTCAAAGGGATCAGAATTTTATACAAGCCTTTCAATAACCTCCGGCCAATAATTTTTCTGTTCTGAGCGATATTGGTTGCGGCTAAACTATGAGGAACGAAGGTTTTTACCTTGAAACTGTTTTGTTTTAACCCAATTTTAGAAGTTCAGGGTTGAAATTGTTGAGTTAGGTAATAAGTTTTTTTTTTTAAGTTTCGTTTTACCGTTATTACTTAGTTATATATAGCTTATACCTATATTATGACAATTGGGCTCATAACAACAGTGCAACCCTTTCTCTATAAGACATTATGCTGCACGCGTAGGATGGCCACCATAGAAACAGGTTTTGTCGACGGAAGAATAGACAAAATGACAGATGCATAATCACAATCTGTAATTTTGTCTATGTTTATTATTTGTCGAATTGTTCAAGTGGGGCTTTTAATGCTACTGGACGGCAAGGGTCAGTTTGCTTTTCTTCCAATGTTCCTATTCTTTTGCGATTCTACACTTATATTATTGAAATTGAAATTGTTTATTGAAATAATTGATTTACATAAATATTTTACAAATAGGGCCATAAACTACAGGTTAGGTTATTATGTTACCAATATGTATGTTTGAAGAAGTATACTATGCCAAATCGAATGCCAAATAATCGAATATCAATTGATCGACCACTATAAATCGAACGTCTAAATACTCGAACGTTCATAATATCGAATAGTTAATAAATCGAAAATTCAATACATCCAGTGTTCAAAATATCGACTAATTCGAGCCATCTCCTTCTGGCCTGGATTCTGAATGTTACCCCTTCATCCAAAGAACCTTCTTTGAATTAGTTTGTTAGGTATACTCACACCAGGCTATCAAACTACCGCCTCAAAAACCACAATAACTCATTACCCTCGCTAACCAAACTTCGTTTACCCGACAAGGCAGAACGTAATGGAAATCAGTTTCGGTTCCCTTAAGATGAAATTGTGACCTTAAGGTTAAGGTAAGATCCATTATGGACATAATTTACTTTGGAGGGTTAGCAGTAGCCCTTTTAAAAACATATGAAATATCTAAAAACGTAATCGTGCCGTGTTTTCGATAGCCAGCTTTGTACAGTAGGCGACAGAGTGGTAAATATAAAAAAAAAAACTTTTTCATTTGTCATAAAAAACTGACAGTCACTAAAAGTCAACATTTTACAATTTATGTATTGCAGAGATTCTCAAACTGTGGGGGTCAATGTAAACTAGTGCAAGCTAGCTTCATATTCTATTGAAACTCCGTACTACGCTAGACCAGCTCAAGGTCAAAATAATACCTACCCCATACAGTCGACTCGTACGTAAAAATGAAGTTTGTATTCATTCTATTTTCCAGTTAATAAGTATTTAAAGTTGATGTCAACTTGCCGACATCGATGGCACTAAAAAACTACCCAAACAAAGCTGATAAAATTTATATGGAACCACCGCGCAAGCTTCCTCTAACAAATGAAAAGGAATTTTCAAAATTCATCCACAATTGACGAAAATATTAATGAAAATATTTTTTTTTAATACCTACAGACGAACATAATAACTTCCTCCATTTTTGAAGTCGGGAAAAAATACCACGAGTTTGTATCAACCACTGTAGAACGTAAGAAATTGGCATAATCGGCTTGGGAATAATTGGTAAAATGATGCTTACCTATCTAAAGAATCCTTCTCTTCAGTATTTTTATTTACGAAACTAGTGTCAGGAAGATAATAATGATCCAAGACTATGCTTAGAACTCAACTGATTTAAAAGATTAGCTAGAAAATCTAAAACCCCAACAAACCATTTCCACTTTTATCAAAGAAAACCTAGTTCTCCATAGCTAAATCACTATTATAAAACGAAGTCCTCCGCCGCGTCTGTCTGTCTTTCAGTTCGCCATAAACTCAAAAACTACTGCACCGATTTTCATACTGTTTTCACCAATGGATAGAGTGGTTCTCGAGGAAGGTTTTGGTATATAATAACCGACATCCACGCGGGTGAAGCCGCGGGCATCAGCTAGTAGAATTAAATAATACCAACAGACGACCTTTATACTTTATACAGTTAGTCCTTCCTTTATTCCTTCATTCTTTTATAACAAAACCAAGTCTAATTCTCAGCGTCATAAAATGAAAATTAGATATAAAAATACCGAACTGACAACCTTCCCTAGCCATAAAAATATTTTTTATTAGATTTACCGTCAAATAAAATCGAATATTCTCAAGGTCAAGTTAAGCTTCGGCATTTTTTCGTGTTTAATTGAAGTTTATTTCTTTTTTAAATTCTTCGGATTACTGTATTAGGCTTAGCTATATTTCCTGCCAGGGTTGCGGGTTAGCCCGAAAGGGACCGGGACCTTGGCAACAGGCAACTAAAGGAACACGGGTGAGTTTTAGTCAGTAAAAGTCTGACACGCCCTTCCGCTCCGCCCAGAGCGGGAGAAATCATTGGATGATTTCCCAACCAAAAAAAAAAGGCTTAGCTATATTTAAACGACTTCATGTCAGTATCTTTGCTGGCAAGTTTCACCTTGGTAAAACTATTATAACCAAGTAACCATTAACTGGGTTGTCGAGGCAGTCGCTGGAAGACTGGCTGGCAGACTGGAAGCCTACCCCAACACGATTGGGAAAAGGCTAGGCAGATTGCTGCAACCGGTTAGACTGGAAGCCAAACCCAACATGATTGGGAAAAGGTTTGGTAGATGATGCTGATGATTCTTGTAATGTGGTCTAATAGTTTCCGAAAATAATTACAGGAATTATTTTGATAATGATGAAATTGTTAGCAAAAGTAATGAGAAAAAATAAAATACTATAGTAGCTATTCTATTTTTATTGATTGTTTATTATGTTTATTCATTTAAAATTAGTTGCAAACATTAAAATTTTAAGCCTACTGAATTTTGCATTTTATTTTTCCGTTCAAAATCAATCTAACCAACAACCGCCATCCAATCTTTCCCACTTTATATTTTTTCATCGCTACCTTCGCCAACACATCTTAAATCCGCCCCTACAGGAAAAATATTACCTATATGCACCCCTTCACACCTTCAAAGGAATCCCTTCGAATATTATAATAGGAGGATATTCATGCAACGTTGGAATATTCGCACAATTCACTGAGGGCACCCTATTTATATTGGTTATATTGACATGCCTCGGAGAAATGTTTTGAAAAATAACTGTAGGGAATGTTACGGAATTTCATTTATCAAATAATATGTAAGTATTTAATAAGATAAAACTAAAATACAATAGACGTAGATATATTTAGTAACCTATTCCGCTTAACTATTCTCCAAGTCATTAAAAACCCTGTAAGAAATTGACACGTGTTTCACCTCTCAACGAGGCATCCTCAGGATGACGATTGACCAGTCGCAAACCAGAACACGACGTGTTGCCACACCGAGTGCTGGACGCAGAGTCAACTCTGAAGATGCCTCGTTGAGAGGTGAAACACGTGTCGATTTCTTACAGTGTTTTTTATGACACCTGGAGAATAGTTAAAGATTTCCTTTACTTAATATTATCTACGTCTATTGTATTTTATAATGGATTTCCGCAAAGTCACGCCTGAATCAATTAACTAAGATAAAACGAATGCTATACCTAGTAATTCATCGTTCTGTTGATGGCAATATACTGACTTTTTTTTTTTATTACTTGGGAATTAAACATAAAATAAGACAACTCCTGAGCATGAGGTTCTGGGTTCGACTCTAGGGTCGTGCAAAGTATTGTTAGGTTTTTCCAACTGGATTTTCTCAGTAGCAGCCCGTAGTCTGGATTCGTGCCCGGCAGTTATGTTTATTGCCGTGATGGCAATAGTCTCTGGACTTAACCATAACTGGCGAAATGTGGCCGTAGACTTTAGTGTCGTCTAGTGTCAAGTCAAAGTTTTCAGTAGATTTGTTAAAACTTTGAGTACCTTATGAGACTTAGTAAAGTAACGCGATAACTGCTTTAAAAAAATTATCAGTATGGATAGTGTTCAAAAAGTGGCAACTTTCGACATAATTGCGCAATTCTCGGCAAATTCTCAAGTTTTGCGCAACTCATTGGGGGGTAAGCAATTCCAAGATTGTATAGATATTGCAGAGAATTGCGCAATTTAGTTGCCCGTGTAGCACCGTGTAGCCCGTGTGTGTGTGCCTCGGAAAGCACGTTAAGCCGTTGGTCCCGACTGTCATTTGTAGATCTTTGACAGTCGTTACGGGTCGTCAGAAGCCCGAAAGTCTGACAACCAGTCTTACCACGGGGTATCGTATTACCCAGGTACTGGATTGTGGAGGTCAGATAGGCAGTCGCTCCATGTAAAATACTCGTATTCAGCTGCATCCGGTTAAACTGGAAGCCGACCCCAACATAGTTGGAAAAAGGCTAGGCAGATGATGATGAGTTGCCCGTGTAAGCGCACCAGTAGGAACAGTCTAGACTCCAAGCAAACTTTTCAGTTGACTTTACACTAACTACTATTATTGGCAAAGTCGAAGTAAAATCAAACTGTAGCTATTCCTTGAAACTGGGCTTACTGATATGTTAGTTGTGGTTACAACAGCTATTATTAGCTATATATTTACTTCGTAGTTTAAACTTACACAGAACAAAACCACTTTAGCCTAAAATACTTCTCCGGTGTACTAACAAATAACAAGCTTGTTGCCTTGTTAGTTGAAGAAGCTATTACCAATAACACTTTGCCCGACCCGGGAAGCAAACCCAGGACCTTATGGTCAGCAGTAGCTCTTACTGATATATGACCTAGTTTCTAAGCTACTTCCAAAGCTTATGTCATATGATATCACCTGAAGAGCCTCATCAGTACAGTACACGACCACGCATAATAACTATTTTGGAGGTCACAAAAAAATCGATGTCAACAAACCTACTGCTGTCCTTGTCTCTCTCATCGTGTCAGTTAGGGCCTCGTTATCGCTGTCCCCACTTGTAAGAAGGCCCATTGGAGTGCTCTACGACCAGGCATTATTATTATAATGATTTACATATAAAAGACTGTTTGTTTGAAAATGGGTGAAACTATTCGGTGTGAAGGTGTGATGAAACTTGTAAATTAAAGAGGATAAGGGTTTTTTTAAGGTATTTTCTGTTAGACCATGGATGAGTTGCTCGTGGCTAAGTAATAACATCCGCTCGGGATAGAGAAGACGTGAAAAAATGCATTAAAGCTTTAAAATTCAAATACACTATTTGAAGAAGAGTAATCTACTGTCGAATGTCGTGTTCACTACTATAACTAATAAGATGAGTTTGGTCAACCAATCATTATAACAACCTGGAGTTAGCAGAGGCCCTAGACAAAGTGACATTCTATCAGCGATAACGATGATGGAAAAGGCAAAAATGTATAGGACCATCTTAAGCTATCGAAAAGCTTATGTCAATCCTGTTGAGAGTCGTTGTAGAAATACGAAACGCTTTCGAAGCGATTGTTACTTGTCTAGGCCCACAGGTAAGATAACTTTGCCTCCCCTATAATTCTAGTCTAATAGAATCCTAGTCAAAAATCAATCAAATCGCTATACCGTTTCAATGTTCGGAACTAAAAGGCTCGAACTCAATATATCCAATAAATTATCAATATTGAACATCTAATACAAAATATTCATGAGTTCGTGTGTACGGCGGTTTATCATCCCTGATATAACATAGAACAATTAATACCACGTCGTTAATAGTAGTGGAAGCAATCATTTGATAATTTTAATGTGTTTTTCATTGTTTTGGGTGGGAAAACATTTGGTATTCTGGGTCATACCTATTAGTTTTTCCCCCTATTACATGAGAGTTAAACTCTGGTGAAATATCTGCCTAACCCTTCGGGGAATCAGGCGTGATATTATGTCATGTTATTTTTATTAAAATAAAATGTTCTTATTCGTTTTTTGAGGATCTCGTGGTTAAGTTATAACAGCCGATCCATCAGGTTAAGCTACGCTTGACGGGGTCGGTCCGTGGATCGGTGACCATCTTTACATCCCTAAACTCCTGCGTGCCTAGGAAAGCACGTTAAGCCATTGGCACCAGCTGTGATTCGTGGATCTTTCACAGTCGTTACGGGTCGTCAGAGGACCGAAAGTCTGACAAACCAGTCTTACCAAGGGGTATCATATTACCCAGTTACTGGGTAGTGGAGGTAAGGTAGGCAGTCGCTCCATATAAAATACTGGTATTCAGCTGCATCCGGTTAGACTGGAAGCCGACCCTAACATAACTATGTTGGGATCGGAGATTTTTCCCAACTGGGAAAACAACATAGTTGGGAAAAGGTTGGTTTTTTTTTTTGGCGCAGCCGTGAGGCGCACACTATTGTTGTTAAAACATTTTTTTAATTTGTTATTTGTATTTTGTGTTTCACGAACTGTGTCCAAATAAACGTTATTCTTTCTTTCTTTCTTAAGAAAAGAAACTGCAATATGCTGGTCTTTTTATTTAATTGATCTTGGTTTGACTCATCATCCTTCTCCTGTTCTTATTCCAATTTATTTGTGATCGACGCAACATGTCTTTTTCTTCCATACATCTCTATAAGTCGTCGCGTCGTCTCGGTAGTCACCCTCTTTCTAGCCATATCATCTTTCACACAGTCCATCCATCTTGGCTTGGATTAATTACCCGTAATTTATTTCCTAATCTAAACTACTTTAGTGTTATGACGTGTATGTATTGTTCCGCTGCAATACCAACATCTCACAATTTTTTTTTTTTAGATGTGGTTATTATCGGCTAAGGCTAGGCAGATTAATAAAATAATTAAGTATGCATGTGTTCTTTCTTTGAATATTGAAGCTATCTTTAGGGTCCAATTAAATTCCAGTTACGTATTACAAAATTGTTAACGATCTATCTTACGTGTCCTATAAAAAACGTCTATAGTTGTATAAAAAAACAAGATTATTTATAGCGCTACCCTCGATGGAAACCTTCACTTTTTTATAGTTTCGATGAGCGGCTCAAGCTTTTAATTTTTATCCAGTAATTATAGTCGTATTTTTAAAGATAATTATTAAAAAAACTCCAACTGATTATAAAATATCTAGGTCACAAGCGTTCGATATTATTATGACATAGTTATTTTTTTTAATGCTAGAATGTATGCATGAAATAACTACGTACGGCTGTCAGTGAATTCTTCTTCCCAATCTCAAAGTCCTTGGCAAATATACCAAGGTCAAGTTTTCTTTAAAAAACTGCTTAAAAAATACTCAATTTATCACGCGTTGGAGTATTTCTCCATTCATCAAATATTCGTTGGAACTAGTACTCGTAATATTATGTTATGTAGATGAAGGCTTTCTCGGTAATATTGGCCCTTGATTTACAACTTGTTACTTTAACGTTATACATATAGAGCGGTTGATACCGAATTTATTAATTTCATTATTTTAGTTCTAAGAAAAAAAGATTCATCGTCCAGTAAGTTTTTTGATAAATGCGAAAGTTAGTTTGTATGTTTGGTAGGTTTCAAGGCGAAACTACTGGATTGATTAAACCATAATTCTAGGGAACGTAGCCAAGCTGAAAAAGGACATTTCTTTACAAAACATTAGTATGATAAAAATGCCATCAAAAGTCTTCATTAGGTATTTTTTTTTTTTTAATATTATTGTTTTTTCCAAGATACGTATAACTATTAATAAAATTAATTTGTCTAATCCAATATTAAATCGTCATCAAATACCACAAGAAATTAAAGAAGCTTTAGCCAATTTTTAAAAACACCTTTAAGCATTCACGAAATCTAAACCTGACGACATCAAAACTATATCGCACTTGAAATATGGCGACACTAAACTGCGAATAGCAAATAAAGCTCTAGATTCACGAAATGTCAAAGAAGCTCTAGCTGACTCCAAGAGATAGGCCACAAACGAAACACCAGCTTTACATGACCTTCCAACCCCCCCCCGGAATATAGAATATAGGAACAAAAGACGAGCGAAGGGAATGTATACCGGAACGCAGAGGTCAATTTAAAATGGCCGCCACCACCCAACCACGGCTAGCAACGCAATTGCCTGCCAGTTTTCTGCGCGGTTGATTTATTTCCTCATTATAATGGTTATAGGGATGTTGTGAAAGACTGGTCGTTTTTAAATTTACGTTTTCTTGACTTTTGGGATATTTTAGTATTTAATGCAGAATTTTTACTTAAAGAAAATGATTTCAATATAATTTTATATCCGCATTTTGTTATGGTATTGCTGGACACCCAACCTGCACCGCCTCACCCGCACTGATCTCACAATTACCTATTGTTTATAAATCGTGTTTAGTTATAGTAACTTTGTTATTAAACTCATTGTGTAATACCCAATGAACATTTAATTTCATTACACTATAGACCTGTATAAACACTTGAAAACACACACACACATTTCATTAATAATCTTATTTTATTTAATTTATGTTTTGTTATAGCGGCAATAGAAATACACAATCTGTGAAACTTTCAACTGTCTACCTGTTACGGTTTATGAGATACAGCCCACTGATAGGCTTATAGTAATAGGGTTCCATTTGACACCATGGAACTCTAAAAATGATAGCCTCAATTTTCGCCGCATACAGCTAACGACAATGCTGAATCTACTATTAAAGACATTATATTGGTAAGCATTATCCTGAAAAATACGTTCACCAGATTATTTTCTTCCTTAACCGGGCTTTTTAGTTAATTGAAGTAATTTTGTGTACGTCGGTTGCATCACAATTCAGCGCGGTATTTCTGTAATGGCAGCGAAGTAAATTACAGTTTTAGAGGCACCAGTTTTGTGAGCTTAGAAAAATATTCTAGAACTAGCTGTTGCCCGCGACTGCGTCTGCGATCTAGGATGAAAAGTAGCCTTTGTCCTTTTCCGGGTCATGGTCTACCCATGTGCCAAATTTAATCCAAATCTGATCAGCCGTTTCAGCGTCAAAGCGTAACAAACAAATAAACAAACTCACTTTCGCATTTATAATATTACTAGCTGATGCCCGCGGCTTCGCCCGCGTCTATGTCGGTTATTATACATATACTAAAACCTTCCTCGAGAACCACTCTATCCATTGATGAAAACAGCATGACAATCGGTGCAGTAGTTTTTGAGTTTATCGCGAACGGGAGACAGACGCGGCGGAGGACTTTGGACTCTGAACCACGAAAACCGTCCCTCCTCCCACGACATAGAGGTCAAATTGCTACCACTAAAGTGTGGTTAAATGTATCACTTTTGTTTCAATTTCAAAATTAACATGGGAAACCAAGTATCGAAGAAAAAACATGAGACAGTTAAAAAGAAAATCCGTGCCTACAATAAAGTCTGAGTAACTAAATCCACCTACAGAAAAAAAACTTAATGCTAAAACTACCCTATAAATTGAAAAAAAAACCATTGTTCCATAAAATTACCATTACTTTCAAAGAATATCAAGTACGCACTATTGTTAGTTTCTAATAGCTTTTACAACTCTTTTAGGGTTAACCTTGAAATAAATTAGGCAAACAAAAGAAAATGGTAGACCAAGTTAGGAAGGATTTTTTATTAACCCGTCTGTTGCTATGTAGGTAATTGAGTTTGTTTGAAAGTATTTTGTTCAGTGATGGGGTTATGGCCTGGGCGTAGTTTTCAAAATAATATATATTTGTGAGCAGGCATTTTAAGAGATTTGGAGGGTATAACCTACCCTCCAAATCTCTTGAGAGGGGATTCTTTTTTTTAAAGATTTTTTTTTTTTTCTGACCTTGCTAGTCAAAAAAACGCGTCCAATGCATTTTTTTCCTCTTTTGGAGTTGGTTAAAACTATCTAAGTAGGTAATACGAAAACAATCTCATCAAAATTGATATTTTTTTGTTCCAGGTTAATTTTGGCCAATTAAAAATCTCATCGTGAAAACTTAGGTGAAGTGAGCTTGGAGTGAACTGTCACTGCCTTAGCATCAGTAGGTATCGATGACAATGACAGCGCACTCCACGCTCACTTCATCAACATAGCAATGCAGGTCTGCGGATATCAAGACGTTTCAAAAAGACCTAGACAAAGTGACACAAAGAGATTTCTTTTTATTAGAAAAAAAAACGATGGAACAAAAAGCGAAATGTATTGGACTGACATAAGGTCCGGAAAAGCTTATCAGCTTGTTAAAAAACGAAACGCTTTGAAAGGGATCGCCAGTTTTCTAGACCCTAAGGATGATAGGACATCAACAACACCGAAGATTGAAATAGGAAAAACCCATTAACGTAATCCAATACTCCCAGACGCACCTACATCAAACTCTTGCCGAATCTTCGCATTTGGCGAAAGTCAGGGGCAAACAAATGAATTGGGCCACTGTTCAGTAACTGCCCGAGGGCACGCGACGTCGATACGCGACATTGAAGGAGGACTGACAAATTACTCCTCCATTATCAGTTTATGTCGGCTTTTTCGATTCGATTGTCGTATACAATTTTTGGGGTGACCGTGGAGTTTAGAAGCTGAGAACTAAGAGAAACGTACATCGCAATCACGTACTTTCGTAGTAACGTACATCGCTGTAATGAACTTCGCAATAATGGGGTACACCCGGTGTTAGGCTGCCATCAGAAGGACTGCATTTCAACTGTTTCAACTGCACTCCAACTGCAAAGTTGCAGTTTGAATGCATTTACGACTATTGCAGTCGTACTAAACTGCAGGAATTCAGTCCGTCTGATGGCAGCCTTAAGAGTCTGTGAGTGAAAGTGAAGCCGATGGATGTCAAAGCATCATTCATAATACGCCGTATGGTCGGACGGCGAAAATTATTGAAACCGCGGAGCGGAGATATACTACTGCTACTGATATACCAAACAACAATCTGCCTAGCCTTTTCCCAACTATATTGGGGTCAGCTTCCAGCCTAACCGGATGCAGCAGAATACCAGTATTTTACATGGAGGGACTGCCTATCTGACCTCCACAACCCAGTAACTGGACAATACGATACCCCGTGGTAAGACTGGTTGTCAGGCTTCTGACGACCCGTAACGACTGTCAAAGATCCACAAATGACAGCCGGGACCAACGGCTTAACCTGCTTTCCGAGACACGGAGGAGTCTCGGTATCTAAAGATGGTCACCCATCCACAGACCAACCCCGGCAAGCGTAGCTTAACCTGATCAATGGACCTGTGCGGTTGTTATTACTTAGCCACGAGCTCCTCCATACAATATTCCAGTTTAATTTTGCCCTTTCTTCAATCAATTCCGTTTGGTCAAAACGACCCTTGTCCTGACAGGACATTAGGAGTTTCCAAATTGATAGAGCACCAACGGGCTATCACAATCCAAAGGATTTTGGAAGAAATTCCTAATCCGTGACTTACTCTGCTACGCTCAACAACGTAAATAAATATCTCAAATTGCTTAGCATAGTTAGCATGATCCACTCAGATCCACTGTTATATCGAAAATACTGCATTAATTTTGAAATAAATACATATAATTAGGTATGTATTGTAAAGTTGAAGATTAATGTAAATTATTTATTTATTTAAACTTTTCGCACAAAAAAAAGGTACAAAGGCGGACTTAATGCCTGAGGCATTCTCTACCAGTCAACCAAGGGTGGTGAAGAGATTAGATGGCAGGTGCTCTAATTGAGAGGAACAAAGAGAAAAAACATATAATATATCGTATTGCATTATAGATAAAACAGGTTTACAGTACATAAATAAGCTATAAACTTATGATACATATACTTACATACATATTTACTATAATAAATATTATATATATATATATATAAAACATACAAATTCAAGGGAGAGAGGTGATGACATGACTCTACTCTATTTATTTTGAAAAAAACTCCGCAGTTTCCGCTTAAATGCATAACGACTGGAATTATTGTAAGTAAGTAAAGATTGACGAAAATAAGATTACATAAAATTTTCTCTATTAATACTGGTATTCAGCTGCATCCGGTTAGACTGGAAGCTGACCCCAACATAGTTGGAAAAAGGCTAGGCAGATGATGATGATGAATTATGTATTGTAAAGTTGAAGATTAATGTAAATTATTGCAAGTAAGTAAAGATTGACGAAAATAAGATTACATAAATTTTTCTCTACAGAAAAAAATTACAAACTTTACCTCCAAACTGAACAACGAACCGCTAGTATTAACAGTGAACTAACTAATGTAACTGAACTAAATAAAAAACACCCATAAGGCTCGTCATGAGGTTCAAAATAAAACACGTAGGTAGTAGGGCAATCATATTTCAGGCTTACTTGCTATTTCGTTTCTGACCACTATCACAGAATAGTACAGAAGGCGCACTCCGCATTGCTACAAGTATGCGGCGGGCTTGTCTTGTGGGGCCAATTCAGTGAGCGTAACGTAGTCAGAAGATAGGAGTTACGCGATAGAAAGAGAGGCAACTTCTAGGTGAAAATAACTGTAGGTAATTAGCGCTGTGCGACCAGAATTGCGCTTTATAGTGTCGTAGCAAGAGTCGCTTTTTATTTAAATGATTTTGCGAAGTGAGCCATCTGTATTAATCTGTGCCAATGTCAGCCTAAAGTCCCCAGACATTAGACCTGCAAACCACACGAACCTGACCCATCAAGACCTCGATCTCAAACAAATAACTGTCGAATGATGACCCATCTTAAATTATGCAGGACCAACGAGTTCTCCGAACCCTCATCTTAAACCGCTAGTACTTTTATTCCTTTACTTTTGTTGGTAAAAATAGTACCGTCATCGTCAGTCTCAAAAAGATATAGGATACATTACAAGAATTCATTTCATTGTCTACAATATTTGTTCCCTATTACGAGTATTGTATCAACGTGTAGCCAAAAAACATAATTACACATCCTAGCCTATTCTCAACTATGTTGGAGTCAGCTCCCAGTCTAAACGAATGCAGCTGAATACCAGTATTTTACATGGAGCGACTGCCTATCTGAGCTCCATAACCCAGTTACTGGGTAACACAATATAAACACAAACTCTAACTCAAAACATTTCAAAACTCAAAGCATTTATTTCAAATAAACCAATTACAGGCACTTTTGAATTGTCAAGGGGTCTGTCAGTCAACAATATGAAACTAGTTGCCCATTCCAAAGCGTAGTAAGTAGGACTGGTTGTCGGATTTTGGGCTTCTGACTACCCGTGACAACTGAAAAAGATCAGCAATGACAGCCGGGACCAACGGCTTAACGTGCTTTCCGAGACGCGGAGGGGTCTCGTTATGTAATGAATGGTCACTCATCAAAGAACCGACCGAGGCAAACGTAGCTTTACCCTGGATCGACCCGTGCAGCTGTTATTAAATATGGAACACAAATACTTCTCGATATGATCTTTTGGAGGTTGACTGTACGAAGACTTTCCCTGACAGGTTATTTGAAGGGCATAAATATTTAATAGAGCTAGCTCGGCTCCGGCTGATATTTCCGATTTGTTTCCGATTGTCGGATCCGATATATCGGTGTCTGATTTCGAATAAGGCACGATGTTTTCGTGAAGATGAGCACACCAGAGGCCCTAGACAAAGTGACATTCTATCAGCGATAACGATGATGGAAAAGCCAAAAATATATGAGACTGACATAAGCTATCGAAAAGCTTATGTCAATCCTATTGAAAGTCGTTGTAGAAATACGAAACGCTTTCGAAGCGATTGTCACTTGTCTAGGCCCTCTGATGGTCTATTCTGCAAAAATCTAACCGTGAAACAGTTGCTGAAGTGAGCTATCATTCCACTTGACGCTAGATTGACTATTGATACTTCACTTCACCTTCGTTTTTACGGTGAAATTACAGAATATATCGGGAGGACCAGAGGGCCTAGACAAGTGACAATCGCATTGAAAGCGTTTCGTATTCCTACAACGACTTTCAACAGGATTGACGATAGCATATCACAGTCCTATACATTTTTGCCTTTTCCATCATCGTTATCGCTGATAGAATGTCACTTTGTCTAGGGCCTAAGACCTGCTTTCGGCCACTAGAAAGCAGTAAAAAAGTAACATAACATAACATCACGCCTGCCTTCTGCGAAGGGTTAGGCAAAGGTGTACCTAGTACCTATATACACCCACATATCGCCAGTTATGTTTAAGTCCCATGTGATAGGGGGCGAGCCTATTACCTTTAACCGGGCACAAATCCAGACTTCGGACTCATCATCATAATCAGCCTATAATGTTCCCACTGCTGGGACACAGGCCTCCTCTCTGTGAGAGGGAGCGGGAGCGGAGCGGATATCCACCACGCGGGCCCAATGCGGGTTGGTAGATGTCTAATTTTTGGTTCTAGGACATGCCGGTTTCCTCACTATGTTTTCCATCACCGTTTTGAGAGCAGTGGTGATGAAATAATATACACAAAGTAAAGCGCCTGTCTTCGAACCTACGACCTACAAGTCCTAAGTCGCGGTCGTTACCACTGGACCACCACTGCTCTCAATTATTCGAGACTTCGGGCTGCTACTAAGAAATTCCAGATGGAAAACCCAAAAAACTGTCCGACCCGGGAACCGAACCCGGGACCTCATGCTCAGCAATCACTTGCGACCACTAGACAAACAAGTAAAAGGTTCCTTTAATACCATCACCCCAGTAATTAGGAGACGTCTTGATTACTAATTAAGGCCGTTCAAAAGTTATCCCAAACTTACACCATTCTGTATATTAACGACGGCTTACAAATCTGCATATCGAGCAACAAACTTCAGAGTATTATAAGTAGGAATTTGCTTAAACTTAATTTTGTTACCCTTGGTTGATTCACCCTAAACTTTAAGTTTAAAGTCCATATTATCAGCTAACTTGCTAACTTTCTCAAGTTACATTATTATTCTTGCCTCAATTGCTACTGCAGAGCATGAAGTCTTAGGTTCGATTCCCAGGTCGGGCAAAGTATTATTGGGTATTTTCCATCAAGATTTTCTCAATAGGACGCAAATCCAGACTCGGGACCGGATGTCCCGAGTCTGGATTTGCGTGTGGTTCATGGCAATAGGCTCGCCCTCTAATTCATAGGATGTATTCATCATCTGCTTAGCCTTTTCCAAACTATGGTGAGGTCGGCTTCCAGTCTAACCGTATGCAGCTGAATACCTCCACAACCCAGCTACTGGGTAACACGGTACCCCTTGGTAAGACTGGTTGTTTAACGTGCTTTCCGAGCCACGGAGGGATCTTGGTATGTAAAGATGGTCACCCATCCACAAACCAAGTCAATAACCGCAGCAAGCGTAGCTTAACCTGATCGATTGACCTCTGCGGCTGTGATTACTAGCATAAAGCCCTCTCAAAGACAGTTCGATAAATCATTGATACTTTTTAAAATCTAGCTTTGGATAAATCATTGATACTTTTTAGCGAAGACGAAAATCAAAACACCATCGTTCTTTACAAAACATCGGTTTGTCCACTCCTACGTAAACCTTGTATTTATACCTAATATGAACATTGAACATAAAACTTAATGGCCACGTAGAACCAAAAAGGTCTAAATCCAAAGCACGCATGACCTAAATAATACATTTACGATTACGCCTCTAATCAGACCGCCACGCGATGGTCGCTTGTTTTTAACCGACTTCTTTAAAAAGGAGGTGGTTCTCAATTCGTCTGTTTTTTTTTTTTTTCGCAGGTCCTGCTTCACTTGTTGTTCCATATACTAGCTGCGCCCCGCGGTTTCACCCGCGTAAGTCTCGATCCCGTGGAAATATCGGGATAAAAAGTATTCTATGTGTTAATCCAGGTTATAAACTATCTGTTTGCCAAACATCCAAATCCATTCAGTCGTTGTTGCGTGATTGAGTAACAAACATACAAACACACAAACTTTCACATTTATTTATTTATTTATATATACTTTATTGTACACCACAAAAATATATAACGAAAGGGAAAAAAAAACAAACACTACAAAATATACAATGGGCGGCCTTATCGCTTTCCGCGATCTCTTCCAGGCAACCTTGGAATGGACAGTGATTTTGAATGGACATTTATAATATTAGGCGTAGTTTTTGAGATAGGTTCAATATTACGTATTTGCCTACTTAGTAGACGTAGTACGATACGTAGTAGACGATATTTTAAGTGACTCCATCACTGTTATTTACATAGCAGGTAGTGGTATTCAAATTTGTGTGGGGTAGGTACGACAACTAAAAAGTGAACAAAATATAAGTAAAAATCTTTTTTAAAACAAGCTTTAAATTAACTAAAAAGTACTAAATAAAACTTACGAAAGAACAATAGAACTTTAATATTTTCTTTAATTATTTTTGAAGTCGGTGGCACAAAATGAAAATTAAAAAGCAATACGACACCAACTTCCAAAATTAAAGACAATTTTCACTTTATTTGTGTTTTTTTTTGGGAGTCGGTTGTATTTTTTTTTGTTAAAAGTTTTTATTACGGCTGCATTGTAGGTATTCACAGTTGATCATTGGTTACGATTCTAGTTAGGATCGATTTGATTGCTGTCTGGGTAGGGAATAAGAAGATATGGCTTCATTATTGATGATTAATAAAAGGATAATGTATCGAGTTTTGACCTTGGTTTCTCAAATCCAAATTAATTTCATTTGGAATCGAATCTCCTTATGTAATCTTAGGCTATTTAGATCATCATTTTGAGGTTTTCCACTCAGACCACTGATTTCAACAGCACCTGACCGAACCGCATCTTTGCACTTCCACTAACCGCACTAAAACAAAAAAAATATAATTGCGGTTTGGTGAAACAGTTCATACATCGCTACTTCAACCGGCTGTCTGCTTCTTGCATCCAGCAGATTCCTGCGGTCTTCACACCACTATCACCTTGTGAGAGGTCTTCCAACGCTACGTCATCATCATTCTCCTGCCCTTATCCCAATTTATTTGGGGTCGGCGCAACATGTCCCTTTCTTCCATACTTCTCTATTAGCCGTCATCTCGATAGTCACCCCCTTTCTAGCCATATCATCTTTCACACAGTCCATCCATCGTTTCTTTGGTCTTCCCCTACTCTTATAGCCATCGACATTCATACCCAAAACTTTCCTCATAACATTTTCCTCATTCCTTCGCATCACGTCTTCCAACGCTACGTATTTATACTATATCTTCAATGACATTCGTTAGACCAAAGTCTTGATTGGCTTGGCAAGGCAGAATGGCAAGGCAGAAAATATAATAAACGTAACAAAACCTTTATCATTTTATCGTTCAGCTCAAGTAGATACCCTTTACAGCCCCACAAACTAAGACGGTCGCAAAAACTCGAAACCGCGTTGGCCTTATCACTCGAATAACATAGGTCGACAGTTGGAATCACTCAGCGTAGTTCGTTCACAGAATAGATAGATACAGAAGGCCAGGTCCATATAACGAATGAAAACTGGTGCACGCATACATAGACGCGTACGAAAAATACGACTGATGAATCATGGCTGCTCCGAACTTTGCGCAAAAGGCTGCGCGATAATGTTTTTTAGGAGCAAGATGGTGACATGATTTGAGAGAGAATGTGCGCGAAAGTTCGGAGAGCCTATCGGCCGTATTAAAGAAGACAAAGCAATTTAGCCTCCCAAAAAGTAACCTAATTAGAAAGAAGAAAGGTCACCATCCATCTATCTCTGTCTCACTTTATTTAGTAGACCTCTTCAGTAATTAATTCAGTGTGAACAGAAGCCTTTAAAATATCTCTTGCTTTATAGACGACTAAATTCAGACAGCCAAGTGGAATATGCTCTAAATAAATTCCGGTTGCGAGTACGCTTGCACTCGCTGTACGTGAAGCATGTCTATCGTTCGCTTTCGTTCGTTGATGGATTCGCCTTCTGTAGCTATCTATTCTATGTTTCTGTCCCGCCCTAAACCAGTTGACAGTTGAAGTCTCTCGGTTCACTAAACTGTGCAGAGGATAGATGTCGAGTCGATTTGTTTTCGAGTGGCTTAGAGTCGGTTTTGGTTGATCGTTCGGGTTTGGCTGCTGTAGTGATGTACTGAGATTTTGGGTTTGAATATCTTTGGTTATTCTGGAAGATCATACTAGTTTCCTTATTACTTAAACATTATGGTTTATTATTGAATGACTTCGGTTGGAGTTTTTTTAGAATGAGGGCACCAAGCTGCGATTAAAATTCATGATTTGACTTTGACCTAAAAGTATGACAACCTTTCTATTTTTTTTTGTGACTAACGTGACTTGAACCTAACGGGATAATCCGCATAAGTCTTGATCACGTGGGAATATCGGGATAAAAAGTTTCAGTATCCTAACCCCGGTCCACTGGAAGCCAGTATTCTAAATTTTGTAATAAAGTGTATTGCGTCAGCATTCACGGATCATCAAGTAATCCAGGTCTACTTACGTGCCGAATTTCATCCAAATCCGTTTAGCCGTTTTCGCGTGAAAACGTTAAAAACAAACAGAAATATACAAAAAATCAAATCGTTTCTCTATACAGAATAGTTTTTTATTTGTGAGTAAATAAACTGCTACGCCACAGATATTTTATTTATTTATTTATCCACTCCAAACATACAAATATCTTTACAGGCTAGACCCAATGCGGTAAAAATGTAACAAATAAAGGAAATAATAATGTAATGTAATGTATGTGTAATGTAGTATGTGATATGAAACACGGATTTACGGATAGCAGAATACTTACCAGAGTCCTAATAACTCCTAATCATTCGAAGAACCTACCTACCTATAGCCTAAATATATTCAGCTGTACCATAAACCCACATACAAATTAGAAAAAAACAATCTAAACTTAATATTAAAAGCCTTGACACTCAAATTACATTTTAAAGAAAAAACTAAGCTTCTCAAAAGAGACATCACAGGAAAAAAAGATACCCCTCACGCTGCAGCTACAGAATTAATTACAGAAAGTGACAGTTCGTCGTGACAAAGGTGAGACTCCGTTCTTGTAACACGGTACTTGCAAGTACTTGCAAGACTTGCGAGAATTGTGCAAGTCTTGTAAAGTCTCAACTGTCCTTTATGCATTGTGTGCGAGGCTTTTTAAATTTTGATGGGCTAGTTTTGTTGGATAGTTTTGTGTGTGTCGACTTTAAATAGAGAAAATGAGTTGGTTTTCGTTCTAAAGGTTATAGGCGACTTTTTATCCTAGATTTTTGTATCGAAAATGAGACATATTCAACTGATCTTAAAACTTATTGAACTTCTACTGATTGGTGCTTTTTTTTTAAATTAATGAACGTCCTATAACTTTTTGCGCTTCTATCGATGCACACTTATTAGAATAATTGACCCTCTTTTAAACTTTTCGAACACAGTTACTTGACTATTTAGTATTTTTAGGACCCCAAAATAGGACTTATTGGAGGTTCACTAAAAGAGGCGCAATCAGTATATTAGAGTCTTCAATAATATTTTTAGGATAGCAAAATACATGCCTTAAAAAATTATGAAATCCTAACTAATACCTATTATAAATGCGAAATTGAGTTTTTTTGGTTCGTTAATCTTTCACGCTAAAACGGCTGAACGGATATGGATGAAATTTGGCACAGGGGTAGAACATGACCTAGAATAGGACATAAGATAGTTTTAATCCCGGGATCGAGACTTACGCGGGGCGCAGCTAGTCTGTAATAATTATTACTAGTTTCCTCGCCACCATAGGAAAGTCGACTAACTTCTGCTTTGCTCGCATGCATAGTTTCCTCATTAAGCACATCTACAAAGGCACTGTGTTCTCTCAAATGAGAAGATTACTGCTCTGTTGTTTTAATTAGATATTATTATCAAGGCAAAGGATTTAACTGCAGCACAAATATAGGTACGTGGAGGAAAATAAACACTACGTTTAGGAGGTACTTAGATAAGCATTAGCACAGTATAAAAATGTAATGCCAAAATGTACTAGGCGACCTTTATTTAAAAATCTATACACTGCTGAAGAGCTTGTTTTTTTTTGTTTGTTTTATTGAACTCGCTAATCTCTGGAACTACCAGTCGGATTAAAAAAAAATGTTTTTGCACTTGATAGCCCAATTCGTGAGGAAGGCTAGGCTTTAACCTAAATAAAGTCAGAAAGAATACTAAGCGAAAACGAAGTATTAGCGCGGGCAGACGATGCGATGCGACGCGGTTAGTACCAGAAACGTCACGTGGACGAAGTCACGGAAGCTAGTACCTTTATAAAAATGGCAGTATCATCATCTCTCTAGAGACGCGGGCGTGGAATTACTAAAGAGCATATTCGAGGCCTGGGAGGAGTCGCAAGATGCTCTTGGCATTTTCTGCGACTTGTCCAAGGCCTTCGATTGCGTACATCATGATACACTCATCAGGAAACTGTACCACTATGGTATGAGGGACAAGGCTCTCGAACTTCTGACTTCTTATTTGAATAACAGAATTCAGAGGGTCGATGTTAATGGCAAGAGATCTGCAGGATCTGCGGTCACTATGGGCGTTCCACAGGGTTCAATTCTAGGTCCATTCTTATTTCTAATTTATATAAATGACTTACCTTATCATATAAGGGATAATAACAAGATCGTATTATTCGCAGATGACACTTCGCTCATTTTTAAAATCAAACGTCAGTTAGTCAACTTTGAACAAGTCAACGATGCACTCTCTAAAGTTGTGCATTGGTTTAATGTAAATAATCTACTCCTGAATGAAAAAAAGACTAAACTGATTAAATTTTCAACGCCAAATGTCAGGCAGCTAACTACCAATGTTCAAGTCAATGGAATAGAGTTGGACCCTGTTGAGTCAACGGTTTTTCTTGGAATAACTATTGACGGCAAATTACAATGGGGCCCACACATAGAAAAATTGTCAGGAAGGCTTAGTTCGGCCGCCTATGCTGTTAAAAAAATTAGACAGATAACGGACGTAGATACAGCCAGAATTGTTTATTTTAGCTATTTTCATAGTCTTATGTCCTATGGGATTCTTCTCTGGGGAACCTGTGCGGACATCAATAATATCTTTGTTTTACAAAAAAGGGCTGTTCGAGCCATTTACAACCTAGGTCCAAGAGATTCCCTTAGAGAAAAATTCAAAGAAATAGATATTCTGACTGTAGCCTCACAATATATATTTGAAAACCTGTTGTATGTACACAAGGATATATCAAATTTTAAGAAAATGTCCGATATTCATAGTATAAATACTAGGAATAAACACAATCTTGCTGTACATCGCACTCGTCTCCACAGAGTAGGCAACTCGTTCATGGGTCAATGTATACGCTTTTACAACAAACTTCCCATTGATATTAGAAACTTACCCATTAAACGATTTAAAAGCAGTATTAAAACCAAACTATGTAAAAAAGGGTACTATAAAATTTCGGATTATTTAGAAGACAGAAATGCATGGGATTGAGCTGCTCGCTCTGCTAAGCCTTGAAAAAACCCTAGAACTTGACATTTTAATTTTAATTAGTATCTAAAATCATTAAATTATACCAGTTTTATATACCTACAAATTGACATTGTTGATTATTCTTTATACAACATGACATTATTACTTTGTAAAGTATTATTTTGTTTTGATTATTGTGAATGTGAGGACTATGTGGATCATTTTTATTTTTTGCTCCTCTTTCCGTTTTAATGATGGTCTGGCAGTTTTGAGTACTTTCTGCGGCCTACCCAAATGTCCTTTTTTTGGTATTGTTCGTCGAGTCGTTGAGCTCCTTCAGCTCTGAGTTGAGCTCCTCGGTTACTGACAAATGCTTGCACTGACTGGACAGGTCCACTCAAATCTGTGTGGTTCTTTCCTCAAAAGACCATTTCAGACATTAATCTACATGGTCCTCATATGGCTTGACCAAGATTATGTCTGGACCTTAAAAGAGACTGCGACCTCTGAGTTTGTTTCGGCCTTTCTTCTCAGAGTAGTCAGATAGGAAACGCCGACCTCATCTAGCTTATTTTATTTTTTTTAATAATATGACGTGTAAAAGTGATTGCGATATCCTATTTACAGAATAAACAATTTCATTTCATTTCATTTCATTTCATTTCATTTCATTTCATTTCATTTCTAGCCTTTTCTTAACTATGTTGGTCAGCTTCTAGTCTAACCGGAAGCAGCGGAATAACAGTATTTTACATGACCTCCACGTCACAGTTACTGGGTTGTTACCCAGTAACTGTGATTTGGAGGTCCGATACCCCTGGATAAGACTGATTGTCAGACTAAAAAAAATACTTAAAAAAAAAAACATAAAAAGAAAAAAAAATAACATAAAAATATAAAATATGGCTAAAATTATGACAATAGTAATGTAGTGCTTTAATAAAATCTCAAATTAATTCAAATGGATATAATTAAAGATTTACATTATGAAAGTAAATGGAGCCAATGAATTTAAAGATAATCGTAGTCATAACGAAGTAAATACCGTTTTATATTCATAAGCACTTCAAAGAGTTTTGAACTCTTAAACAAAGTCTTTTAGTGTCAATTCTGAAGTTATTAACCTGTTGTGGTTTATTTAGATAGCATAAACATAATCAGCTTATAACGTTCCCACTGCTGGGACACAGGCCTCCTCTCTGTGAGAGGGTGTGGGCCATAATCCACCACACGGTCCCAGTGCGGGTTGGTAGATGTCACATGTCGTCGATTTTTTGGTTCTAGGACATGCTCGTTTCCTCACGATTTCCCGTCATCGTTTTGAGAGCAGTTGTGATAAAATAAATTGCACAAAGTAATGTGCCTGTTTGGGTTCGAACCCACGCACTACGTCACGTAAGCAGAGCCATTACCACTAGGCCACTACTGCTTTTAATTTGAAACATAATTAAGGAATAGATAACACCATACCTAAATTTTGTGAAGGTTTAGACCACATGCGAACTACGCATCAAAGACCTGACGTCACACAAATCCTGCATCGCGCAATTAAAGTTTACCGTGCAATGGACATTATATACAAGAACCCAACATCAATCGTTGGGCAGTTGCCCGCCAGACACAACACCCGTCTGGTCGGAGGATCCTCCCTTTTCTTTGGTGCATGAGTGAACTTTACACCCTGTTCCTCATACCCCTAAACATATGACTCTCACATGTTGCAATAAAAAAATCGCAGTCCGTTTAGTTTCAGATGCCTCACCATAATGTACTACGCAACCGCAAAGATGATGACCCAACTATGTAACAAAGCTAAATGCCTGCACACCTCTAGTTCTACAGGTTATACCTACTACGGACCAAGTATTCTCATGGTTTTTTGTATTTGATGAAAATGTAAACAAATGGATCAGAAAAAGTACCTGCATATGCCAGTTTGTAGTGCCACTTACAAAATAAAAGCTTTGATTTGATTATTTGAATACTTAAAACGGAAATTCTAATTTTAAATCACCTTAAAGATGTTTTTCTCTTGACAACCTTATGTTCGTCAAATTTTATTATTGGGAACAAAGGTGATTTTTCAGTTATTGTTTTTATTTTAATGTTATTCAAACAATCTTTTTTTTTGTAAAATTGTGTGAGATACAATATTGAAACCTTCTAAATACAAATGAATGTGTTACGTTTGTTTACAATTTCAGCTCATACTTTTTTGAACAAACTATACCTCTAGACATAAAGGTTACCTACTAAGGACCAAGTATACTTGTATACATACAGGTAACCTAGGAACAAGTACAATGAAGCCAGTGTAAGACGCCTGCGAGCACTTGTGTGGAACAAACTTCCTCGCTTGGAACTACGAACAATAATTAAGCCGGCATTATTATTTGAAGCAACGTATAGTACGCGGTTAAATGTCGACTAGGTTTTTCTTCGGTTCATATAATAGGAATTATAATTGTGCGTATACATAGCATAACGCATAGCTTAATCAGCCTATAAGGTTCCCACTGCTGGGACACAGGTCTCCTGTCTTCGAGAGGGAGTGGGCCGTAATCTACAACGCTGGCCCAGTGCGGGTTGATAGATGTGTCTTCGAACTTTTGGTTCTAGGACATGCCGATTTCCTCACGATGTTTTCCTTCACCGTTTTGAGAGCAGTGGTGATACGGTGCGGTGGTGTGTTTTACGAGTTTGTAGGACGTAGGTTTGACCACAGACAGGCGCTTTACTTTGTGTAAATTATTTCACCACTACTGCCTGTCATCGGTACACACTAAACAGTTTTTAACTACACAGTTGTCTAATATTTTCTTAAATTTTCATGTCCGGAATAAAACTGCAATATATTTTGAAGTAAAAAAATGAATTAACAGTCATTTATAACAGAGAAAATGCAAAATATTTTGACTTGAAGGCCTCTACTATGCAAATATATGTGTAATATGTTGATGTTATGAATTCACCTTGTTAAAATTTCGTACAAAATGTTGAAAATTTCATATTTATGTAAATCACTACAAAGCCCCCCGTCTGTCTGTCTGTACGCGATAAAATCAAAAACTAACGAACGAATTTTCATACGGTTTTCACCAGTGATTCATGAGGGAGGCTTAGGTGTATAATTGATCAAGGTTTCGTGTAAATTGGCTGAAATTATGACGATGATAGATGAAGCTGTCGGAAAAAAATATTCCGACTGGGAGCTTTACTGGCGAGGAATTCACTATAGTATTTCAATCATTAGTATTATGCTACTAATAGGATTTAGAGAAATTTGGAACATAGAACCAAAAATTCGAAGACATGTGACATCTGGTCATGGTACCAACCCACAATGAGCCCTTTTTTTTTTTTTTTTGGTTTGCGAAATCATCCAATGACTTCTCCCGCTCTGGGCGGAGCGGAAGGGCGTGTCAGACTTTTACTGACTAAAACCCACCCGTGTTCCTTCAGTTGCCTGTTGCCAAGGTCCCGGTATCCCTTTCGGACTAACCCGCAACCCTGGCAGGCATCGGTCCTAGCGGACCCCGCCAATTGTGCTGACATCTCTTCGAGGCGCGCGTGGAACACGACGCGCCATCGACCCGGGATGTACGTGAACTTGGCAGATCATTTCCCAGCAGAGCATAAAAAAATGTGAGTTCTATTGGCATGCGGCTGAGTTCTAGAGTTCCTTATACTTAAAAAAAATAGTTCTGGCTTTTTTTCCCGAGAAAAGTCGAATGAAAATATGCTCTGCTAACTTCCGTCAGCAGATCAATTTTGCCAAAATTTAAATTTTAAACCTGATTTAGGTGCACAGTGGTGACCTCTATAGTTCCTAATACTTTTCCGAAAGAGTTCTGCCTTCCTAAATTTATAAAAAAATAAATTAAAAATATTAACCAGTTACTAGAAAAAGACAATCATTTTGATAAAACAGTCGTGAATGACGCAGTTTGTGGATTTTCGTAGATTATTTTAGGCTATAATTAGTAAACAAGACCCCAGTAACAGAAAAAAAAACTAAAAGAATGCAGAAGTCTCACAAAAGTATCAGCAGAGCCTTGTGAAAAAGAAAGGTTAGGAGAAATCGAAATTTCATTCAGTGTTTAAGTTAGTAGGATCAAAAAGGAACTTGAGTAGAACTGAGGAGAAGGAAATCCTCATTTTCTGATGCACCTATAAAAGAGGTATCCGACAAAATGCAATAATAACCCAGAACTCTGACTCAGGGGTAAGCAGAGCATGGTTGAAAAATAAGATTAGTAGAAATTGAGTTTGAAATAAGTGTTTAATACGAAGGATCATAAAAAAGAATCAGAACATCTGAGGTGCTGGAACTCCTCTACTCCTGATAAATCTATAAAAGAGCTATCCGAAAATATGAAACATAAACTCAGAACTCTCACTCAGATATCAGCAGAGCATGGATGAAAACTTAGATTACTAGAAATCGATATAAAAAACAAAGTTTCAATAAGAAGGGTGAAAAAAAATTTGAGTAGCATAAAGGACCTAGAACTCCTCGTTTCCTGAGACACATATAAATGAGCTATCGGAAAACATGAAAAAGAAACTCAGAACTCACACTCAGATATCAACAGAGCATGGTTAAAGGTTTGCAAAAGTAGAAATTGAGATAAAAATTAGTGTTTAATACGAAAATTCATAAAAAAAACCCAGAGCATCTGAGGTGCTAGAACTCCTCGATTCCGGATGCATCTATAAAAGAGCTATCCTAAAACATAAAACAGAAACTGAGAACTCCCACTCAGATATCAGCAGAGCATGGGTAAACGTTTGCGAAAGTGAAAATTGAGATAAAAATTAGTGTTTAATACGAAAATTCATTAAAAAAAACCAGAGCATCTGAGGTGCTGGAACTCCTCGATTCCTGATGCGTCTATAAAAGAGCTATCCAAAAACATAAAACAGAAACTGAGAACTCAAACTCAGATATCAGCAGAGCATGGGTAAACGTTTGCGAAAGTGGAAATTGAGATTAAAATTAGTGTTAAAAACAAATGATCATAAAAAAAAATAAGATCCTCTGAGGACGTGGAACTTTTCGATTCATAAAACCGAAACTGAGAACTCCCACTCAGATATCAGCAGAGCTGTTATCCTTCTTTCTGGAGCACTTAATTATATCTCGATTTTTTTTTTATTTTTTATTTTCAACCATGCTCTGCTGATATCTGAGTGAGAGTTCTCAATTTCTGTTTGATGTTTTTGGATAGCTCTTTTATAGATTTATCAGGATTCGAGGAGTTCTACCACCTCAGATATTCGGATTTTTTTTAACGATCCTTTGTATTAAACACTAATTTTAAATCTCGATTTCTACTATCGCAAACCTTTACCCATGCTCTGCTGATATCTGAGTGAAAGTTCTGAGTTCCTTTTTCATGTTTTCCAATAGCTTATTTATAGATGTCTCAGGAAACGAGGAGTTCCAGTTCCTAGGAGCTACTTAATATTCTTTTTATCCTTTTTTCTGGAACACCTAATTATATCTCGATTTTTTCTAATCTAGCTTTTCAACCATGCTCTGCTGATATCTGAGTGGGAGTTCTCAAATTCTGTTTTATGTTTTTGGGTACATCTTTTACAAATGCATCCGGAATTGAGGAGTTCTAGCACCTCAGATGCTCTGGTTTTTTTTAATGAATTTTCGTATTAAACACTAATTTTTATCTCAATTTCCACTTTCGCAAACGTTTACCCATGCTCTGCTGATATCTGAGTGAGAGTTCTGAGTTTCTGTTTTATGTTTTTGGATAGCTCTTTTATAGTTGCATCAGGAATCGAGGAGTTCTAGCACCTCAGATGTTCTGTGTTTTTTTAATGAATTTTCGTATTAAGCACTAATTTTCAATCTCGATTTCTACTTTCGCAAACCTTTACCCATGCTCTGCTGATATCTGAGTGAGAGTTCCTTGTTTATTTTTCATGTTTTCGTACAGTTCTTTTATAGGTTCATCAGGAATCGAAGAGTTCCAGCACCTCAGATGTTCAGAATTTTTTTTATGTTCCTTCGTATTAAACACTAATTTCAATCTCAATTTCTACCCTACTCAAAACTTTACCCATGCTCTGCTGACATCTGAGTGAGAGTTCTCAGTTTCTATTTTTTGTTTTTGGGTAGATCTTTTATAGATATATCAGGAAACAAGGAGTTCTTCCACCTCAGATGTTGGAATTTTTTTTTATGATCCTTTGTATTAAACACTAATTTTAAATCTGGATTTCTACAATCGCAAACCTTTACCCATGCTCTACTGATATCTGAGTGAGAGTTCTCAGTTTCTGTTTTATGTTTTTAGATAGCTCTTTTATAGATATATCAGGAATCGAGGAGTTCTACCACCTCAGATGTTGGGATTTTTTTTTATGATCCTTTGTATTAAACACTAATTTTAAATCTCGATTTCTACTATTGCAAACCTTTACCCATGCTCTGCTGATATCTGAGTGAGAGTTCTCAGTTTCTGTTTTATGTTTTTGGATAGCTCTTTTATAGATATATCAGGAATCGAGGAGTTCTACCACCTCAGATGTTCGGATTTTTTTATGAATTTTCGTATTAAACACTAATTTTTATCTCAATTTTCACTTTCGCAAACGTTTACCCATGCTCTGCTGATACCTGAGTGAAAGTTCTGAGTTTCTTTTTCATGTTTTACAATAGCTCATTTATAGATGTCTCAGGAAACGAGAAGTTTCAGTTCGTAAGAGCTAGCCAATATTCTTTTATCCATTTTTCTGAAACACTTAATTTTATCTCGATTTTTTCTAATCTTGCTTTTCAACCATGCTCTGCTGATATCTGAGTGGGAGTTCTCAGTTTCTGTTTTATGTTTTTGGATAGCTGTTTTATAGATGCATCAGGAATCGAGGAGTTCCAGTACCTCTGATGTTCTAGATTTTTTTAATGAATTTTCGTATTAATCACTAATTTTCAATCTCGATTTCTACTTTCGCAAACCTTTACCCATGCTCTGCTGATATCTGAGTGAGAGTTCTTTATTTATTTTTCATGTTTTCGTACAGTTCTTTTATAGGTTCATCAGGAATCGAAGAGTTCCAGCACCTCAGATGTTCAGAATTTTTTATATGTTCCTTCGTATTAAACACTAATTTCAATCTCAATTTCTACCCTACTCAAAACTTTACCCATGCTCTGCTGATATCTGAGTGAGAGTTCTGAGTTTATCTTTCATGTTTTTGGATAGCTCTTTTATAGATATATCAGGAATCGAGGAGTTCTACCACCTCAGATGTTCGGATTTTTTTATGAATTTTCGTATTAAACACTAATTTTTATCTCAATTTTCACTTTCGCAAACGTTTACCCATGCTCTGCTGATATCTGAGTTTGAGTTCTCAGTTTCTTTTTTATGTTTTTGGATAGCTCTTATATAGATGCATCAGGAATCGAGGAGTTCCAGCACCTCAGATGTTCTAGATTTTTTTAATGAATTTTCGTATTAAGCACTTATTTTCAATCTCGATTTCTACTTTCGCAAACCTTTACCCATGCTCTGCTGATATCTGAGTGAGAGTTCACAGTTTCTGTTTTTTGTTTTTGGATAGCTCTTTTAAAAATGCATCCGGAATCGAGAAGTTCCAGCACTTCAGATGTTCTAGATTTTTTTAATGAATTTTCGTATTAAGCACTAATTTTTATGTCAATTTCTACTTTCGCAAACCTTTAACCATGCTCTGCTGATATCTGAGTGAGAGTTCTGAGTTTATTTTTCATGTTTTCGTACAGTTCTTTTATAGGTTCATCAGAAATCGAAGAGTTCCAGCACCTCAGATGTTCAGAATTTTTTATATGTTCCTTCGTATTAAACACTTATTTTAAATCTCGATTTCTACTATCGCAAACCTTTACCCATGCTCTGCTGATACCTGAGTGAAAGTTCTGAGTTTCTTTTTCATGTTTTACGATAGCTCATTTATAGATGTCTCAGGAAACGAGAAGTTCCAGTTCGTAAGAGCTAGCCAATATTCTTTTATCCATTTTTCTGAAACACTTAATTTTATCTCGATTTTTTCTAATCTTGCTTTTCTACCATGCTCTGCTGATATCTGAGTGGGAGTTCCCAGTTTCTGTTTTATGTTTTTGGATAGTTTTTTTTGTAGATGCATCCGGAATCGAGGAGTTCTAGCACCTCAGATGCTCTGGTTTTTTTTTATGAATTTTCGTATTAAACACTAATTTTTATCTCAATTTCCACTTTCGCAAACGTTTACCCATGCTCTGCTGATATCTGAATTTGAGTTCTCAGTTTCTGTTTTATGTTTTTGGATAGCTCTTTTATAGATATATCAGGAATCGAGGAGTTCTACCACCTCAGATGTTCGGATTTTTTTATGAATTTTCGTATTAAACACTAATTTTTATCTCAATTTTCACTTTCGCAAACGTTTACCCATGCTCTGCTGATACCTGAGTGAAAGTTCTGAGTTTCTTTTTCATGTTTTACAATAGCTCATTTATAGATGTCTCAGGAAACGAGAAGTTTCAGTTCCTAAGAGCTACTCAATATTTTTTTTATCTTTTTTTCTGGAACACTTAATTATATGTCGATTTTTTCTAATCTAGCTTTTCAACCATGCTCTGCTGATATCTAAGTGGAAGTTCCTCGTTTCTGTTTTATGTTTTTGGATAGCTCTTTTACAGATGCATCAGGAATCGAGGAGTTCTAGCACCTCAGATGCTCTGGTTTTTTTTAATGAATTTTCGTATTAAACACTAATTTTTATCTCAATTTCCACTTTCGCAAACGTTTACCCATGCTCTGCTGATATCTGAATTTGAGTTCTCAGTTTCTGTTTTATGTTTTTGGATAGCTGTTTTATAGATGCATCAGGAATCGAGGAGTTCCAGTACCTCTGATGTTCAGAATTTTTTATATGTTCCTTCGTATTAAACACTTATTTTAAATCTCGATTTCTACTATCGCAAACCTTTACCCATGCTCTGCTGATACCTGAGTGAAAGTTCTGAGTTTCTTTTTCATATTTTCCGATAGCTCATTTATAGATGTCTCAGGAAACGAGGAGTTCCAGTTCGTAAGAGCTAGCCAATATTTTTTTATCCATTTTTCTGGAACACTTAATTTTATCTCGATTTTTTCTAATCTTGCTTTTCAACCATGCTCTGCTGATATCTGAGTCGGAGTTTCCAGTTTCTGTTTTATGTTTTTGGATAGTTCTTTTATAGATGCATCCGGAATCGAGGAGTTCTAGTACCTCAGATTCTCTTGTTTTTTTTAATGAATTTTCGTATTAAACACTAATTTTTATCTCAATTTCCACTTTCGCAAACGTTTACCCATGCTCTGCTGATATCTGAGTGAGAGTTCTGAGTTTCTGTTTTATGTTTTTGGATAGCGCTTTTATAGATGCATCTAGAATCGAGAAGTTCTAGCACCTCAGATGCTCTGGTTTTTTTTTAATGATCCTTTGTATTAAAAACTAATTTTAAATCTCGATTTCTACTATCGCAAACCTTTACCCATGCTCTGCTGATATCTGAGTGAGAGTTCTCAGTTTCTGTTTTATGTTTTTGGATAGCTCTTTTATAGATATATCAGGAATCGAGGAGTTCTACCACCTCAGATGTTCGGATTTTTTTTTATGATGCTTTGTATTAAACACTAATTTTAAATCTCGATGTCTACTATTGCAAACTTTTACCCATGCTCTGCTGATATCTGAGTGAGAGTTCTCAGTTTCTGTTTTATGTTTTTGGATAGCTCTTTTATAGATATATCAGGAATCGAGGAGTTCTACCACCTCAGATGTTGGGATTTTTTTTTATGATCCTTTGTATTAAACACTAATTTTAAATCTCGATTTCTACTATCGCAAACCTTTACCCATGCTCTGCTGATATCTGAGTGAGAGTTCTCAGTTTCTGTTTTATGTTCTTGGATAGCTCTTTTATAGATTTATCAGGAATCGAGGAGTTCTACCACCTCAGATGTTCGGATTTTTTTAAATGATGCTTTGTATTAAACACTAATTTTAAATCTCGATTTCTACTATCGCAAACCTTTACTCATGCTCTGCTGATATCTGAGTGAAAGTTTTGAGTTTCTTTTTCATGTTTTCCGATAGATTATTTATAGTTGTCTCAGGAAACGAGGAGTTCTAGTTCCTAAGAGCTACTCAATATTTTTTTTATCTTTTTTTCTGGAACACTTAATTATATGTCGATTTTTTCTAATCTAGCTTTTCAACCATGCTCTGCTGATATCTAAGTGGGAGTTCCTAGTTTCTGTTTTATGTTTTTGGATAGCTCTTTTATAGATGCATCAGGAATCGAGGAGTTCTAGCACCTCAGATGCTCTGGTTTTTTTAAATGAATTTTCGTATTAAACACTAATTTTTATCTCAATTTCCACTTTCACAAACGTTTACCCATGCTCTGCTGATATCTGAGTGAGAGTTCTGAGTTTCTGTTTTATGTTTTTAGATAGCTCTTTTATAGTTGCATCAGGAATCGAGGAGTTCTAGCACCTCCGAAGTTCTGTTTTTTTTTAATGAATTTTCGTATTAATTACAAATTTTCAATCTCAATTTCTACTTTCGCAAACCTTTACCCATGCTCTGCTGATATCTGAGTGAAAGTTCTTAGTTTATTTTTCATGTTTTCGTAGAGTTCTTTTATAGGTTCATCAGGAATCGAAGAGTTCCAGCACCTCAGATGTTCAGAATTTTTTATATGTTCCTTCGTATTAAACACTAATTTCAATCTCAATTTCTACCCTACTCAAAACTTTACCCATGCTCTGCTGATATCTGAGTGAGAGTTCTGAGTTTATCTTTCATGTTTTCGGATAGCTCTTTTATAAATATATCAGGAATCGAGGAGTTCTACCACCTCAGATGTTCTGATTTTTTTTAATGATCCTTTGTAGTAAACACTAATTTTAAATCTCGATTTCTACTATCGCAAACCTTTACCCATGCTCTGCTGATATCTGAGTGAAAGTTCTGAGTTTATCTTTCATGTTTTCGGATAGCTCTTTTATAGATTTATCAGGAATAGAGGAGTTCCAGCACCTCAGATGTTCTGATTCTATTTTATGATCCTTCGTATTAAACACTTATTTCAAACTCAATTTCTACTAATCTTATTTTTCAACCATGCTCTGCTTACCCCTGAGTCAGAGTTCTGGGTTATTATTGCATTTCGTCGGATACCTCTTTTATAGGTGCATCAGAAAATGAGGATTTCCTTCTCCTCAGTTCTACTCAAGTTCCTTTTTGATCCTACTAACTTAAACACTGAATGAAATTTCGATTTCTCCTAACCTTTCTTTTTCACAAGGCTTTGCTGATACTTTTGTGAGACTTCTGCATTCTTTTAGTTTTTTTTTCTGTTACTGGGGTCTTTTTTACTAATTATAGCCCAAAATAATCTACGAAAATCCACAAACTGCGTCATTCACGACTGTTTTATCAAAATGATTGTCTTTTTCTAGTAACTGGTTAATATTTTTAATTTATTTTTTTATAAATTTAGGAAGGCAGAACTCTTTCGGAAAAGTATTAGGAACTATAGAGGTCACCACTGTGCACCTAAATCAGGTTTAAAATTTAAATTTTGGCAAAATTGATCTGCTGACGGAAGTTAGCAGAGCATATTTTCATTCGACTTTTCTCGGGAAAAAAAGCCAGAACTATTTTTTTTAAGTATAAGGAACTCTAGAACTCAGCCGCATGCCAATAGAACTCACATTTTTTTATGCTCTGCTGGGAAATGATCTGCCAAGTTCACCCACATCGACCCGGGCCTGGTCCTAATCGGACGGCGAGATACGCCCTCACTGAGCCCGCGTGGTGGATTACGGCCCACTCCCTCGCGAAGAGAGGAGGCCTGTGTCCCAGCAGTGGGGACATTGGCAGATTATGTTGGAACATAGAAATAAAAATTGTTTATTCTGCACAAAGTAAACGCACATGATAAAATAAAGAATGACATTCTGTTCCAAGTACAAATTAACCAAAAGCCTCGTAGATAGTTTAATGTTAATCAATTTAACCTGGATTAACATATAGGATACTTTTTATCCCGGTAGTATGTTTCCGTAGGATAAATTCCGACCTGACGCGAGAAAACTGTATTTACTAAAAATAAACTGTGTGGGTGATATTAAACTTAGTATCTAAAATAATCGTAATTTTGTAGAATAAGGTTCCTAAAATACGTAGAATTGTAAATTAATTAAACTTAATATTCCAGTTCCCAAAGGTTTTAATAGAAATTAAATTCGGAGTTCTGCGTAAAAGGAGTTAAGTTTATTAATAGACTCATTTTGAATCTAATTCCTGGTAATTTTAAAGTAGATTTTTCACCAGCTTGGTTGGTCTGGTTGTCGCAATCGCAAGAGCATGAGGCCCGGGGTTCGGTTCCCAGGTCCGGCGAAGTGTTATTGGGTGTTCCCAGCAGGATTTTTTTCAGTAGCAGCCAGGAATCTGAATTTGTACCCGGTTGATAGCAAAATATTGCATTTCATAATCAATATTACACCAGTTAGCGATATTTCATACTTCGTGAGTTAATTAAAAGATGCCATTGGCGACGTTGCCTACATTAAAAAAAATAAAAGATGTGGCGGTATCTACATCGCCACATAAATCCTGCATCCCGCAATTAAAGTTTACCGTGCAGTGGACATATATACAAAAACCCAACAGCAATCGTTGGGAAGTTGTCCGCCAGACACAACACCCGTCTGGTCGGAGGATCCTCCCTTTTCTATGGTGGATGAGTGAACTTTACACCCTGTTCCTCATACCCCTAAAACATTGTTAGAAACTTCATTACAAAGAAAGCTGACATTTTTTACCAAACAGAATCACTTTATTGATTTATCAACCACTCGTCCATATTTTACAGTAGGTACCTCCATGAAAATAAGTGGTTACGATAAAAAATACTGTTTCACGGTACTTTCGACATCCTTGTCTGTAATTTCATGTATATTATCCAACCCACTTATTTAAAAGTGGGCAGGTTGAAGTCAGTGTCTTCAAATAAGTTGTTTGTAAAGTTAGTTAAGTAACTGATGTGAGACTAGCTTCCGCCCGCGGCTTCACCCGCGTGGTATGTCGATAAACAGTAGCCTATGCCCTTCCTCAGGATGCCATCTATCTCCTTGCCAAATTTTGTCGAAATCCGTTCAGTGATTTAGGCGTGAAAAGGTAACATACAGACAGACAGAGTTACTTTCGAATTTATAATATTGGTATGGATTTGGTTCAATGTGTTTATTCACCACAAAAAATGTATATAAGCAATATTGGACATACCAGCCTGTCTCTGCCAGTGTTTGTGTTCTTGTTTTCGATTTATTCTTTCTATTTATAACCTGTCAGCCTTCAAAACAAAAAGAATGAATATGCGATGTGTTGAACGCTCTATCAAACAAACATTAGATATTTTGAACACTCGATATAATGAGTGTATGATGTATTGAATGTTCGATGTATTAACCACTAGCATCCGCGCGAGGCTTCGCCCGTATGTCGATAAAAAGTAGCCTATGTCCTTCCCCGAGATGCCATCTATCTCCTGCCAAATTTTATAGAAATCCGTTGAGTGGTTTAGGCGTGAAAAGGCAACACACAGACAGAATTTATAATATTAGTATGGATTAATTAATATGGATTCGATATTATGAACGTTCCAGTATTTAGACGTTCAAGTTATAGTAGTCGCCCAATTGACTCTCGATTATTTGGCATTCAATTTGGCATAGTACACACGGCTACACCTCAAGCTATATTAGCAGAATTTCCAGTTTATGCTGATCTCGCATTGTATAGGATTTCCGTACAATGCGAGGTCAGCTTATACTGGAAATGTATAGCTTGATGTGTAGCCGTGTGTACACCCGCACCTTCTGGGCATGCTGGTTCCATAAGCCCTCATTAATCGCTATCCATACAGTGAGATCAAGAGCAAGTATATGCCTTCGAACTCGCCATTATGAAAAAAAAAATCATCGACTATTTTAATCGCCCTTTCATGAAATAGAAAAAAAAACTGTCTACTTACTTCCTCAACTTTTAAGACCAAACATTCTACACACATGTAGAGATAATAAAATTAAACCAAATTCCCTTAACCACGCACCTATCCTAAATCCTTCTTAAAGAAAACCATCCCTTTCACATAAAGACCCCTCTAATGTATTATTGCCACGTTCACCTTTTCAAATACACACATAAACATATTTTTTCACCCCCAAAAGGGGTGACACACACCCCGCATTCAGCGAAAACATCCATTGTAAAAATATGCCGAACTACACGGATACCTTGACCCAAATGTTTGAAACTAATGAATTTTTTGTGCGAGCTTTACCCATTTCCCAAATGACTACAAAAAAAACCTCTTTTGATACTGAAATGCATTTCACCCCGCAACTTAGTGTAGTTATTAGGCTGCTTGTCCATTAGAGTGGTTAAGGCGATAAACTGCAGAGCTCTGGCTACATTTGACAGTAGAATTCCACTAAATTCAGGTCTCCGCTCCACTTTGCTTCAGTGAACATGGCCAGGACGGGTTTGAGATTGATTTTATGATAAACTAGCTGCACCCCGCGGTTTCACCCGCGTAATGTCTCGATCCCGTGGGAATATAGGGATAAAAAGTATCCTATGTCCTATTCCAGGTCATGATCTACCCCTGTGCCAAATTAAATCCAAATCTGTTCAGGCGTTTTAGCGTGAAAGCGTAACAAACAAACAAACTCACTTTCGCATTTATAATATTATTTAAGATAAATAACGAAAACCTATTAGTTGTTTACAACACAATCTCTTTTTCTCTCCACCATCTCCACTTTTGTGGATACCGGGTTACATTCTCGGGTTCACTTTCTCCACTTCAAGCGCCTTGCCAATTTTTAAATGTCACAGCATCATACGGGTCTCAAAAAGGACTTTCTGTTTTTATTGTATAATACTTTTTTGTATATTATAGTATATTATACAGGGTTATTGGTAAAACACCAGCAACCTCTTAAGGAGTCATTGTACTCATCATTATGAACAACTTTTACTATGGGAACAAATTACATAATCGCGAAAAAAAAACAACTGTTCAGTACATTTATGTTCGCATAACTCGTCAAAATGTACGGAACAGCGGTTTTTTTTTACCTCCCTACAGTATTTCATTTCGGTTGTGATCTTTGTGTGCGAACCCTAATTAATACTTTGTCTTTCTTTCGTTTTCGTTCTAACACTTTCCCTCGCTCTTCTCCGCTAACTCGCCCCGCTCCAATGGACAAGCAGCTTTAGTTAGGGGCTGAAATGGCCTAGCCATTATAGGGTTATTTCGACGAACAAATCAGTTCGGAACATTAATGTTATGGTCGTACTGATAGCGATGCTATATGTGCTACTTCACAGATTAGTTTAAGGTGTGTTTCGAGTATTATCGCTGGACTCATATGGATGTTTATGTTATGACTGTGTTCAAGGGCGTTAGAACATGGGATAATGATGTTGTGAAACTTTTTATGTGATATAATGTACTCATTTTCGTAGGCAGCAGGTTTTGCGAGTGCTACTGCTGAGCATAAAGGTCTTGGGTTCGATTCCCAGGTCGGGCAAAGTGTTATTGGGTTTTTCTATCTGGAATTTCTCAGTAGCCACCCGGAGTCTGGATTTGTGCCCGGTTGATAGCAATAGGCTCGCCCCCTATTACATGAGACTTCAACATAACTGGCGAAATGTGGGTGTAGGTACTATAGGTTAGACCTCTGCCAGGCAAATCTTGAACCCACTTCTTATGAATCTTGGTCCCTGAAACTCTGAATCTTTGAATCTTTGGTCATATTTGACATATTACTCACATTTTTGTGAAACTCATCTCTTGTTTCTAATGATGCGTCATAGATATCATATCGTGAGAATAAGAAAACAGGCCTTCAAATAATAACCACATCTCTAAAATCCAGTATCGCAAAATAAACCACAAAAATAATCAACAAATAATTGCAGCATGCATTGTATATGCAATTTGCATATCTTATCGCTGGCAGTGGCACCAAGACTCGCGGCTATCGGCGCAGACCATCGGTTCGCGTTTATGAATACAAATGTTGCCTCCAATTTGGGCTCCGTTAGACGCATATTGCAGGGTTATGTTGCCTATAACCCATTTATGATCGTATTTTGATACATAATATGGCTGTATTGGTTTGATGGCTTAATGGCGCGATCATTTGGGTTTTTTCGAAGTATTGACGGGTGGTGTACCTAGGTAAGTCAAGACAGGTAAAAAAACTAACTATGCTGGTAACATTTTTCGGTAGTGTGCGCTCAAAACAGAAAACATCTGTTTTCACTACAACGAGAAAACGAATGCTCGTTCGCCGTGACGTTTTTACTGAAAGAATGAGTGAGCGAGCATTTGTTCACCGAGTCCGACCGATCATCACTGAACAAACATGTTCGCTCGCTCAAGTGTTTTCATTTACCGCGCGAACAAACGCTTGCTCACTTGAATGCTAAGTGAAAACTCAGCTGTACCTATATTACCGGGACTTTGGCAACAGGCAACTGAAGGAACACGGTTGGGTTTAAGTCAGTAAAAGTCTGACATCCCGCTCCACCCAGAACGGGAAAATTAATTTAATGATTTCCAACCAACAAAAAAAAAAGCTATACCTATATACTATTCAATGAGCACTATGAGTATATAATATTTGTAATAACATTCTCGAAAACGTCTTTAACGATTTTGATGAAAGTTGCAATATAGGGGTCTACGGGGGCGAAAAATCGATCTAGCTATGTATCATATTTGGGAAAATTCGTTTTCTCCATTTTCACCCGAGCAGGGCTCGGTCGCCCAAGTAATTAATTGCACGTGTAACCAAATCTAGTTAAATGTATGTAGCTAACACTCTATTATTTTTCCACATAAACCAACTCCAAAATCTAATATACTATAATAATATTCAAAGAGAATTAATTTGAAATCCCAGCTCTCAATCCAAGGGTCCCGTCTTTGTCATAGAGTTATTAATAATTTATGCTAAACATATAATAACAATCAGGCTATCATGGCAAATAGATTCATTTATGTAAATGAGGGTTACACGAGCTGAAGAGTTGAACGATGAAAAATCAAAGAGCTAACGTTGAGTTTACTTGATAGTGTAGTTTGAGGGTTAGATAGGAGACTGCTTCTGCATTTTATAGATTACTATTTTTTTAAGTGAAAACTGCTTTAGGCGCCTTGAGCACAAAAATCATGGAACTCGCGTCATCGTCACTCTGGAAGTGATTTGTTTTATAGCGCCATCTACGCCGTTATGCTTTCATGCTAAAACGGCTGAACGGATTCGGATGAAATTTAGCACAGGGACCACCATGACCTGGAGAAGAACATAGGATACTTTTTATTCCGATAATCCCACGGGTTCCAGACTTACGCTGTTGAAACCGCGGGGCGTAGCTATTATTATTATATAGTGTAATATACAGGGTTATTGGTAAAACAACGATAACCTCTTAAGGAGTCATAGTACTCAGCGAAAAAAAAACAGCTGTTCCGTACATTTATGTTCGCATAACTCGTCAAAATGTACAAAACAGCTGTTTTTTTTTTCGCGATTTCAGTTTTGTTCCCATAGTAAAAGTTGTTCATAATGATGGGTACAATGACTCCTTAAGAGGTTGTCCGTGTTTTGCCAATAACCCTGTATAGATTCCTCAACCAACTGAAGTACAGACAATGAGCCTGAGCTAAATAATTAACCATAATCATAGAAACACACACAATCCTTATATTCAAATCCACTGGGTCATGTCCCATAAAACAAGGTTATCAAACCCCATAATTAAATTTACCGACCAAGGTAAATGCATTCACGGTAAACCGGTATTACGGTAAAACAAACAGGTAGTGCAAACATGGACAACCATGATTTGTGGCTGTTTACAGAGAAAGCAATACGTAGGGAAAATTGTGTTATCGTATGTTTTCTAGGCAAATAACAGGCGTTTAGCCCGGCTTGTAACACAAATCACTAAACACTATTAGCGCTCAAAATATTTAAAACATCATCAACTCATGATCCTAATCCTAACTAATATTATAAATGCGAAAGAGAGTTTGTTAGTTTGTTTGTTACGCTATCACGCTAAAACAGCTGAACGGATTTGGATGAAATTTGGCACATGGGTAGATCATGACCCGGAGAAGGACATGACTACTTTTCATCCTGAGGCCCTAGACAAAGTGACATTCTAGCAGCTATAACGATGATGGAAAAGGCAAAAATGTATAGGACTGACATAAGCTATCGAAAAGCTTATGTCAATCCTGTTGAAAGTCGTTGTAGAAATACGAAACGGTCAAAAGTGCCTTTAATGTGCCTACTTGAAATAAATTATTTGACTTTGACTTTGACTTTCGAAGCGATTGTCACTTGTCTAGGCCCTCTGGATCGCAGACGAAGACGCGGGCAACAGCTAATTGTATACATATAATATATATAGATAAGTATATGCGTTATGTATTTATTTATATAAGTATATGTTACACAACCCTTTTTTTTTCGAGCATGTTACACCACCCTTGAAATGCATCCAAAGGTTGTCTTTATTTTTTTACTGTTTGTATTTCCTGTGCGTGTCCCAAATAAAATATTTATCTTTCTTTCTTCATTCTTTCTAAATCGTTCGATGGAAAACCGATACATTGTTTTAAAACTTAATGGCGTATCATAACAGTAAGTTTGAGCTTAGTAGGCGTATTGTGATGAGCTTTGCTCAACATCTATAGACGCGGAGAGTGGAGCTTACTATTCCATTGTTTTAGCGTACTACTCTAATGGGGCCAGTGAAGTAGCGAAAAGTATTGACTACACATATACAATGTGTTTTTTTTTTATATCCCATAACTCTAGGGTATGAGTGAGACCATATCAAAGAACCAACTGGCATATGAATTATTATTCAATGATATTTTTTTTTTGTTTTAATTTTGCATACAAAATAATTCGACAAAGTCACGATTATTAATGTAAAACACCCTTACGTGAAATATGACAACGTCGCATTTCCTTAGCTTTAAATATGAATTTTTGGTTTGAATAAAAATGAATTACTCTTATTTATCAATGAAACTTCGTCTTCGTCAAAATAATTAATTATTAAAAAAAAAAGTAAATAATTAATAATAATTCTATTATCAATCATTATTTAATAATATGAAATGAAATGTTGAATTATTATTGCATGCATGTAAATTTATATTTTTTTTCGAAATTCAAAGCAAGAAATAAAAGACTATTTTATTTTTATTTATATTTTATTTTATAATCAATGAAACTTAGATACCTATACACTTCGCGAGTCTATTTTATATCTTCGAAACTATGCATTTTTGGACCACCTATTCTAGGAGATTTTGTGTTCTTTTTACTTAAATAATATAACTAGAGTTATGGGATATCAAAAACAACATGTTGTATAAACTCACGCGTTCTTACCATGGAGGTAGGCAGGAACTACAGAACCCCACCTGCTACGATCCTCAGATACTTCTTGAGCCTCGTTTACTTGTAAGTACTGATAATAAAATAGTTCCACTTCTTATTCAAAGCTAAAGCACTAGGAAGTGGTGAAGGGTGGGCGTTTTGGGGGACTGTCGAATGTAATTTTGACGTTCGAAAAGTGCTGATTCTCAGGCTAGTTTGAATAAATGACTTTTGATTTTGAGTACCTAATTGAAGTTAAAACATAAAATGTCTTTACTGACGGAAAAAGATTCAATTTTAAAATATAAAATAAATTGTTGCTTTGGTTTTTATTTTAAAAGACAGTTAATTCTGAAGCAAATTGACTCCAGACTTTAATGGTCCGTGTAATCAAATCATAATTTTGATTCTTAGAAAGTTGTATGAAATGGCTATAAAACGGAAACAACGTTACGTAGGGTGTCAATTTGATTAACAATTAATATCCCTAACTGTACTATAAAAACATGCCAGTTATCACACAAGCAATGAAAGGTAATTTATTAAATAAGTACCAATTAAATCAAACCTAAAATAAAATTGTAGAGAACCACAATGTCATAAACATTTCTTCAAGAATGGAAAGAAAATTGAAAAAGCCTTCGATCAAGTTTTATAGAATAGAGAAATGTCAATTGGACCTTGAAAAATGCAGTCGCAATCTCAACGCGACTCCGTCGAAGCCTTGAAACAGGAAACGTTTGAACAAACTCGATTTCTTTTTGAAAATTCCATTCCTGGTTTATTTAGAAAGTAGGAATTTTTTTGCAGTTGTTTGCTGTGTAATGTGGTGATACTTTTTAAGAAACTATAGCTATAAGCATTAATGGAATAGATTTAAAAAGGATTTTTTTCTAATTTATTCAGATAATAATTTCTGAAAAAACTTTGTTAACAAATAATATATAAGTTAGGTACATATACAGGGTTAACAAAAAATCTGCTGTTCCACATTTATGTTCGCTTATCTTGTCATGTACATACAGCTATTTTTTTTCAGAACAGCTATTTTTTTTCAGAACAGCTATTTTTTTTCAGAACAGCTATTTTTTTTCGTAATTTCAGGGTTGGTCCCATAGTAAAAGTAATTCATAATGATGAGTACCCTTTAAGTGGATTAAAAAAAAAAAAAAATTAACCTGTATGTCAAGTTTTTTTTTGTATTTTCGCGCAAAAAATTGTGGCAAGAAAAGTAAGGTAATTTTCTTTTTTTTCTAAATCCTACAATCGTTTTAAGTTCTTTTTCTACTCCCAAATATTTCCAAAAGATATTACTTCTATCCATTTTTTCAAACTCCATACCTAATAATTAATTGGCTATATTTTTACATAATCCCAAATTACAATTCCAAGGGTACACAATAAAATTAATGGTGTAATTACTTTCAATCCGTGGTTTTAATGGCTACACAGTCGAAGCTTATGAAGCCCACGCAAGCTCAAATCGAGTGGGCGTCCATTTTGCCGCAATTCCTCTGTAATATTATGATACTTATAACACGATTAAACAAGCAACTTTCTAGTCAGTAAGTGCCTTATTTAACAATGTCTTAACATTTGTTTAAAAAATCAGTTTATTTTTTGTTTTAAAGAAAAAAAAGGTGCGATAATACGTATTTCCGCCTCCAGAAGAAAGCGAAAATACGGTTCCTAGAAGAGCAATGGCCGCCATATAGCGTCTGTAATTTACCGTCGAATGACGTCACTGAGAAATTACGTTAGTGTGTTTTCGTAGCGAGCTTTTTTGACACCGTAAAGTCAAACCCCGCTGCCATCATTTTCATGACAGCCGTCACTGTGGCCGCTATCTGGCGGCCACCGCTCTTCTAGGAAACCGTATTTTTTGTGAAAGCCAGTGAGGGCACTACTGGTTTGCGGTCTGCGGCCGACCCTCGACTGCAGCGTCAGACGGCAAAGTCGCCATATACGGAAGCGTTTTCAAGAATTACATAGAAACTTGTTATGTCGCTGCGGTCTGTCGTTGCGATTGGGCGACATTGCCGCTTGCGGTTGCGGTCACTAATAAGTGTTTAATCCTAAGGTTAGGCAGATGTTTGTGGATTTTTTCTAGTTTATCAGATTGTCTGGTGTTTCCGGTTTATTGCAATAAAATAACTATAGATGTGGATGTGAATCGGTGAAGGAAAACATCGTGAGGCAAACTGGAATTCATCTGCTTAGCTTTTTTCCAACTATGTTGGGGTCAAATTCAAATTCAAATTCAAATCTTTATTGCATATCTCATGTGTGTACAAGATCTTAAAATGATAATTACAAAGTTCACATGGTCGGCTTCCAGTCTAACCGGATGCAGCTGAATACCAGTATTTTACATGGAACGACTGCCTATCTGACCTCCACAAGCCAGTTACCTACTGGGTAATACGATACCCCTTGGTAAGACTGGTTCTCAGACTTTCGGACTTCTGACGACCCGTAACGACTGTCAAAGATCCACAAATGACAACAACGGCTTAACGTGCTTTCCGAGGCACGGAGGAGTCTCGGTATGTAAAGATGGTCACCCATCCACGGACTAACTCCGGCAAGCGTAGCGTAACGTGATGGATCGACCCGTCCGGCTGTTATTATGTAGCCTCGAGCTTCTCTCGAATGAGGAAACCTGGAAATATAGTTTATATGAAATGAAATTAAATTAAATTGTTTATTCTGTTAATATTGGAATCACTTTTACACGTCATATTAAAAAGTTGTAAAAATAAGCTAGATGAGGTCGGCGTTTCCTATCTGACTACTCTGAGAAGAAAGGCCGAAACAAACTCAGAGGTCGCAGTCTCTTTTAAAGTCCAGACATAATCTTGGTCAGGCAATAAAGGCATAAACTTGGTCTTATAAGTCTTAAATCACCAACTTGTTGTTGGTCTTGGGAAAGCGTGGTGATTCATGTCTTCTCTGTATGAGAAGAGGCTAAAATATAGGCAGGTACTGATGTGAATTGTCGGTACTAAAATACCTCTGTTTACTCATTCCAAAAATACAAGCACGAATTTATTTGTTTGTTTTATCCAAAAAAAATATGAAATCCCAATTTTCCGGTATTTTTCCGAGAGGATCACAATTTGTGCAGGGAAATGGAAAATATCAACGTTCCCGATGTTTTTGGTAGTGAATTTATATTTTATCCATACGCTGTTGTCGTAAAACGAGTCCTAATATAGAAATCGAGCTTTTATTTCGGTTATAAAGGATTGACTTCGTGTATATTTAACCTGACCTTTTTTGTCCCAGTGGCGAGGGTGAAGCCTGAACGAAGATTACCATGTTTTGATTAATGCATCAAGCTTACTTTTTTTATCACACACATTAAATAATGTGAAGTTTATGGATCTTTGTTAGGTTTTTTTTTAACTCAAGGCATGAGGACCCCCCTCATGCCTTGAGTTAAAAAACAGGGTACAAAGTGTAACAGGGTGTAAAGTCCACTCATCCTCTATAGAAAAGGGACGATCCTCCGACCACCGAGGGGTGTTGTGTCTGGTGGGCTAGTGCCCGACGATTGTTGTCAGGACGTTGTATATATGCCAGGCGCGCGGTAAACTCTGCTTGCGCGATGCAGGATTTTGCGTGACGTCAGTGTGATGCAAAGTTTGCATGTGGCGTTGTAGATGCGGCCACAAGCTCAATGTCAAATTGTTACCAACGACGTGCCGTCTACAATAAAACACCGGTTTACTGCTTTTCTCTTTATATTTAACTCTTAAACAAAAATAACTACAATAATTACTTGTTTTAATTACTCTGAAACACATTATAATATCGACCGAACTATTTTAAACACGACTTTATTGGTCGTAGTATAACATTAAATAGTATTTGTAAATAAGACTGAATAGAATGATTTTATGTTTACTTCTAAAGAAAAATATTAATAAAAGAAAGCAAGCGCTTTATACACTGTTACACTTCCCTGGAGTAGATATTTCTGTAAAATCACGTAAATAACGTACGGAACGTGTTCGCCATTTAAGTTATTTTCGGATACGTTAAATCACCGACAGTTTATTTATAGCATACCTACTAGCTGACCCGACAAACGTTGTCCTTCCAAAATTAAAATCTCGAGAAACAAAAAACATTCAGCTTTTTTACCCAGTTTTCCCGGCAACTTGTCAATGATTTATTTCCGTATGAATTCCTCCTACGCTGATGCCGGTCGCGTACGATCGGTTGCGTATGCGTAGCAACGTAGTACGCACCGCGGATGTCAGCGTCGCAGTATGTTGCTATAGAGAACACAATGTATATACCTACGTACCCGCGACTGAAGTACGCGAACGACATCAGCGTAGGAGGAATTCAAGCCTACAGAACCTCATGCAAGAGGCAAATTTTTGTTGTAAACGGCATTTAATTTTTATTGCATAGATTAGGTTAACCATACAGGTTGAATTTCAAAATCAGAAATTCAGTTTACGTTTTATCCAAAATCAAGCTCATGACTTCTTAGTTCATTATGTTTCCATAGTTTTGGATTCCTGTAGTCATATCTCAAAAAAACATCGTGTTTATTGAATACAAAGACAGCATAATTAATACAAACAATAATGTATAAACGACCCCAGCAGACGATATTTTTTAATCATAAAAATAATACTTATTTATACAAAATCTAAAAAAACCACTGACCTGCTAGCTTGGGTATTGGAGGCGTAATCGGTGCAGCCGCTGTCGTAGCCGTGTTCGGGGGGTACACAGGATCGCAGCATTCCCTCTCCGGGAACTCGCTTCCCCCCACCCATGCCACCAACAGTAGCATCACTCCCACCACGGACCATATTCCACTCAACCGGAGACACCCACGAGACATCGACGAGGTTAACCCGAAATAGCAACTCACTTTTGATAACACAATATGAGAAACCGATTTTTGTGGCCGCGTGATTTCAGTATTCAATTTTGGGAAGTGCGAAATCGGATTTAGAATTGACGCGTATGATGGAAAACTGTATTTTTTAAATTCAGAATTTTGATTTTCGAATAACTGGCATTCACTTGTTTCTCTTCCTATCTCGCTTTGTTTTTGCACTTGAATAGATGTTTCGGTCTCTTTTTCACCCCAAACCGTTTTTCTTTCATTATCATCGCCGATGTCCTTTTCTTCTGTCATCTGACACTTTTCACATTACACTTTTTAAAATGTTACATCAATATTTTCTTCTACTTAATTTTTAATGATATGTATTGATTTTCTTCGTCGCCCACTTAACTCATAGGTACATAATTGACTTGAAACGCACGGAACTCCCGCAGATTTTTTTATTGTATAATAATTTGTAATAAATATTTATATTTATTTAAATCTGGAATAAAGGTGCAGCATGACATTAAATTAATGGAAACAGAAAAAAGAAAAAGTACTAAGATGATTTAACTTAGTAAAAAATGAAAACAATATTTCTGTCACTCTCATACATAAAAAAGTAACTTCAAAACATTTATTCTCCAGACATAGTTCCATAATGTTCTGATCCATAAACCATTCAGGCAGGACCCATAATTCTTGTGCCAGAGATTATAAAAAGTTTAAACTCAGCCTGTGTGTAAGCGGCCCAAAGTTAAGAGGGCATTAAACAAATTGAATTCTTAATACGCTATTTAACTTTTTGTTCGAAATCCTAACGCATATTACTTTTCTACCTACTCCGAAAACTTCTTCTATTTTCGTCGAAATTTCATTAAATGGGCCAAGATTTTTTTTTTCTCATTCATTCCCTTTTGTTTCGCGTTGAGATGTGATAATTTATTTTAATTGTAATTCTTAAAAAGATTTTTGCTTTCATTTTTATTCGAAAGTCTTGGCTTTGGAGATTGTTCTTTTAATAATGTCTCGTTTTTTAGTAATAAGACGTGATTTACGAGTTGCCAAGTTTGGCTAATGAGTGGGGATTATGTTTCGTAGTTTTTTTTATTTTATTAGAAATTGTTATTTGGTTATTTGTTTTTATGTTTTGAATTAAGCATGGTCAGACAATCGTTGAAATTACTTACTACAAGGTAAAGATTAGTTTTAAAATATTTAAAGGATTATTTGGAATTTCATCATCATCTGTCTAACCTTTTCCCAACTATGTTGGGGTCGGCTTCCAGTCTAACTGGGTGTAGAGTACCAGTATTTCACATGGAGCGACTGCCTATCGGACCTCGACAACTGTGTAATACGATACCCTTGGTAAGACTGGTTGTCAGACTTTCGGACTTCTGATGACTCCTAGCGACTGTCAAAGATCTATGAATGACAGAAATTAATCAGTTGGATTCCACGTTGGTTCCAGTTGGTTTTCACAATATTTTTGAATACATAAAGTGATGAAAATCCACTAAATGAAAAGTATTAAATACAATAAAACAATTTATTTAATAAACAATTGTAGCCTATGTCACTCCCACAAAGACGAACCTAACGACACCTCATATGTTAAAATCCATCAAGCCGTTTAGGCTACAGAGCGTGCCAAAGAAATAGATATACTCTCGAAAAACATTACCCTCCTTCTGGGGCAGTCGGGTAAAAATAGGTACCCTCTTCATAAAATTGGAATAAATTGAAATAGCCGTTTTAGTTGTACTTACATAAATGTCTAAAAATCTTTGACAGCCCTATTCTAGCTTGTCTTATTCATTTAGTCGTTGAAAGTGCGTTTGCAACGTCAATAACATTCAATTAAGTCCTAATTGAAACTGAAATAATTCGTTTACTGTCAAATTAAACGGCTGCAACTTAATTAAAGTAGTAGGTGTTTGACATCTATAATGGAAAACAAAGTCCGTAGATAGATAATGTGAACGTAAAACATATTTTATTACATAAACATTTTTTTTTTACTATTTCATAACATTTTTTTCTTAAAACTGACTGCCTCGTTGGTCGAAAGCGCGACTACTGAGCATGATGCTGGTCGTAGATTCGATTCCCAGGTCGAGTAAAGTGTCAAAAATCTCTCAACTCAAAAATTCCTGATGTAAAATCCTAGTAGGATTTTACATCAGGAATTTTTGAGTCGTAGTCTGAAGTCTGAATTTTTGCCCCAATGCAATTGACTTAAACATAAATGTTGAAAAAATGGTGTAGGTAATGTAATGTTGAGGTAAGGTAGGAAATGTTGGTGTAGGTAGTTTAGGTACACCTCTGCCTGTCCCTTCGGGGATTATAGGCGTGATGTTATGTTTTTTCGTAAAAGACAAATCAGTCCAATAAAATTCAGACAAAATTAATAAATTATTTATTGTAATTGGTTGCACAACCGTTGTAATTAAATAAATAGAATTACGAAGCAAACAAACAGACGACTCTGAATTTAAAAAATTACAACAAAATTGATTGTTTATAACAATCAATTTTGTTGTAATTTTTTAAATTACAACAGCAATAAATCCACGAATGCAACACGAATAAAAATCTTAAACTGTTTTTCTTACTAACACAACCAGAACCAACGCAGCTTGTTCAAGTTTTAATAAAGATTAACAAAGAAAATAAGAAAGTCTTTCGGTCTAACAAAGTCTTTCGGACTAACAAAGTCTTTCGGTCTGCCAAAGCGAGCACTTGTCATGAAAACGTACAAAACCTAGTCGGAGAGTTAGATGATTACTTTTGAGCCTCAAGATCAACTTTATGACAATTAAAAAAAAAGATTCATAAAGGAATCGTGGCTAAGTAATAACAGCCGCACGATTCGATCCATCAGATTAAGCTACGCTTGCCAGGGTTGGTCCGTGGATGGGTTACCATCTTAACATACCCGAGACTCGTCTGTGTTTCGTAAAGCACGTTAAGCCGTTGGTCCCGGCTGTCATTCATGGATCTTTGACAGTCGTTACGGGTCGTCAGAAGCCCGAAAGTCTGACAACCAGTCTTACCAAAGGGTATCGTATTGCCCAGTTACTGGGTTGTGGAGGTCAGATAGGCAGTCGCTCCATGTAAAGTACTGGTATTCAGTTGCATCCGGTTAGACTGGAAGCCGACCCCAACATAGTTGGGAAAAGGCTAGGCAGATTGATTGATCGATTGATAAAGGAATACAACACCGTAATAGTATTATTTCCGAATGCAACACAAAAAACTCTGCTACTCTCTTAATAACACAACCAACACCAAAAACAGCTCAGCTAGTTCGAATAAAGATTATCAAATAAAATAGTAGTGTCTTTCCGTCTGCCAAAGCGGCACTTGTCATAAAAATGTCAAGATATAGGTAGTCGGGGAGTTAGATGATTTCTCTTGAGCATCAAGGACAAGTTTAAAAAGATTAAAGACCACTACATAGTATAAAACAAAGTCGCTTTTTCTCTGTCCCTATATCCCTATGTATGCTTAAATCTTTAAAACTATGCAACGGATTTTGATGCGTTTTTTTTTAATAGATAGAGTGATTGAAGAGGAAGGTTTATATGTATATTAATTTCACAGTTTTTCTGTAGTGTATTTAGTATCAGCATTGCACCCGTGCGAAGCCGGGGCGGGTCGCTAGTTTATTAATAAAGAAATATAGAACCATAATATTATAATTTCCGAATGCAACACTTGAAACCTAGTTTTTTTCTTAATAATACAACCAGAACCAACAGCGCAGCTTGTTCAAATTTTAATAAAGAAAATAATAAAGGCTTGTTCTGTAAAAGCGGCACTTGTCATGAAAACGTTCAAGATATAGTCGGAGAGTTAGACGATTTCTTTTGAGCATCAAGATCAACTTTAGCAATTAGTTGGCTGAAGCCATAACTGAGTTTTTTAATAGGGTTGCCAATGTCGAAATAATAATTTGTGGGGCACTTTCGGGAGTTGTGCAGTTTTAAAAGGTGGCTAATTTGTTGGGTAAAGCGAATTGTCTGAATACTAGAATACCTATACAATGTTTTTTTCTAATGATATTATCGTCATTCCTAACCCCTTTCTAGCTATATCATCTTTTCCACAGTCCATCCAATGTTTCCTTGGCCTTTCTCCATCTTGTTTTTGTTGGAACATTGATCATTTTCTATTTTATTTAGAATACTAGCCGTGACCCGCGGTTTCACCCGCGCAGGTCTCGATCCCGTGGGAATATAGTGATAAAACGTATCCTATGTCCAATTCCAGGTCATGGTATACTCGCGTGCCCATCCTCTCCTCTATAGTATTTGATAAAGTGAGGAGTAAAACAGGAGTGGCATAATTTAAAATATTATAAACTCAAACTCAAAACTCAAACTTAAGGCATTTATTTCAAATAGACCAATTACGGGCACTATTGAATTATCAAAGGGTCGGTCAGTCAGAAAGATAAAACTATTTGCCAATTCCTTGCCCGTTCTTCTCCATAGGTATCTACCTATGGAGAAGAACGGGCAAGATACTCCACGGAAACTCTTATAAATCAAAATGAAATGTTGTTACAAAAACGTCCGTAACGAAAAGATAAAAAAACAGTAAAAAAAAAAAAAAAAATTAACTAAGCCGTGCTAGCTACTTACTTAGCTGGCACGGCTTATTTTAATTTCATTTAGGAGAGAGAGAGTAAGAACTCTACGTATTATAAGGCTAGATTTTGTTTCACATAACTATTCAATTTCTCATAACAAGCTTTATTAATTACGAATATAATGCCAGCCCTAGACAATAAAGCGAAAACGTTTAATTTCTTAGGATTTCGCATAAAATTATAATTTGGTTTTCGCCTCAAATTGATAGATCTTAGTGAACTTAAAGTGCTAAGTCGGCTGAAATATCAAAGTTTTGTTCAACAAATTATTTCTAAGTTGAATTTTGTATTAACTGCTTTTCGGAGTTGACCGTGGGGTTAGTTAAGTACTTAATGACGTCGCGGACTCTTGACCTATGCTTTCATTGAATTAGAGATTTTAATAATCATATTATGCAAAATCTTTACTAAACATACCTACATACAATAAAGCTGAAGAATTAGTTGGTTTGTTTGAACGTGCCAATCGGATCTGAAAAAATATTTTTTCATTTGATACCTCTTCGTAAGATTATTTTACATCACACTACAAGCCATAAGAGAAGAGCAGAACTTTATATAAGAATACGAATAAGAACTATAAACACCCCTTTGCAAACAAAAACGGGCGGTTTTGATTTTTGTGCATTATTGGTACCTAATCATTTAGTTGTAAAGAGGTTTTAATAGCCAAACTATGTTACTGGCACTTAATAAAGAGTCTGGGTTAGTAAAAAAGTTATTCCAAATTCGAAATTTTTGTGTAAAAACAATAATAATCACGTTTTCCGTTTGTGACTTTTGCTAACATTTTGCAGGTTTGCGGTTAAAAGGTTATCCTGGAAACTAAAACTAACTTCTCGTTTTTTTTAGTAGAATAATTTATGTTTGTCGTATAATCCAGCCTTATTGTGACTTAAAAGTGATATCTTTGTGTCGATTGTAATGGCAGAAAAAGCAATAAGAGCTAGTAAAATTGTAGCGCTACTTGAAAAGGGGTGTAGCAAAAAAACTATATTCTTATTGATTATAACAAATTACTAGTCATTTACGCAAATAACATAGTAAAAAAAAAAAAAAAATATATCCTTACAAACGCCAATGACTGTTAAGGTGCCCGATTTTTTTGCAAAGGGGTGTATAATTTCGTTTCCTCTGCACATTCTTCCCAATACACTAACAATTTTGAAACACTTTGGAAAAGATTTTTTTTTGTTATTTACCTGCCTTTATATTTAGCAATTCTATGGCCAAGATTAAATTCGACAACGAATTTTTATTTTTGACATTCTCTTCACTTTAACTTATGATTTATTTTGCTTTCGATCACAGAATTTTCAATCGCCAGACTATCAGGGGAATCACCTTGACGTTTTGACAGCTCGTCTATAAATATAATAATGTTTTAAAATTATTCTTTCGATACGAGTTGCCGACTTAAAATTGACCCAAATTCATTAAGATTACCTATATTACCTACTAGTTTCGGCCCGCGACTTCGTCCGCGTGATTTTTCTTGTTTTAACATAAAATATATCCTATACTCGTAACACTCGGCAATACTGTAGGTTCCCGTTACTGAAAGTATTTTCGAAATCGTATCAAGAATTACTTTGCTTGCGTAGTTTTTGAGTTAGCTTCAATGATACGTATTTTTCCCACTTAGTATATTATGTAGCCGATGTTCTTTGTAACTCCGTCAGTGTTATTTACATAGCTTTTATTCAAATTTGTGTGGGGTAGGTACCACAACTAAAAAGTGAAAAATAAAAACTTTTTACAAAAAAACAACCGACTTCCAAAGAACTTCTAACTTCGGAAGTCGGTGGCAAAAAACGAAAATTGAAAAGCAAAGCCACCGACTTCCGACATTAAAGTTATTTTTCACTGTTTTAGTGTTTTCCTTGGAAGTGGGTTGTTTCTTTTTTGTAAAAAGTTTTTATACTTATTATTGAGAAATTTGAGATTCTTTATTAGAGAGAGAAAATTCAAACAAAGAACCAACAATATAAATGTCTTCTTAGACAGTCAAAGGTGTGAACTCTTCGAAAAAAATAGCGTCCAACTGTTGGCCGCTAAATGCACGCACACTAGAAAAGCACAATGACATGGCGAGAGTGTAAAACGTAGCTGTCACGCACACCAGCATAACAAAATTGGCTTGTTTGTTTTAGTTATTTTGCAGCACGATACTCTATCTAGACATATAAATTAATAATCAAAGCAAAGAACATTATTACAACTAATCTAAAACACAATAGTCGTACCTCCAAAGGCAACTTAAACTGTTTACCAAACCTACCCACAATCCAGCAACCTTCATAATCAAAATCAATAAGCATAAAAGGTCTTCGGTGCTATTTTTCCCGCCGACCGGTACACGTTGCTATAAATAAAATATGGCCGACTTCCGGTCAAGGCACGCACTGACCGAGGCAAAGGTAACCCTCCCGTGAGCCAAACGATCTCCGTAATAAATACATCGCTCATTCCTCATGATTTAAACTGTTTGCGGTGTTCGTTTTTTAAAGTTCGCAGCTATTTTTTATTGAAGGTGTGTTTTGAATTTAGAATACATGTTTTTTTTTTACCTTCGGTTATTGGGCTTGGATAAAATGTTTTTTTTTAAAGTCGCTTTTCGTGTTTGTCGGTATGTGCGCATTGTTCTTCTAAACCTCGGAATAGATTTTGAAGAAGTTTACATTATCGCTTAGAGAATTTATTCAGGAAGGTTTATGAGTATAATTCGTCAATCTTATAATTATTAAGAAATCTCAACGTTTTGTGAAGACGTAAGAACCGTGCGAAACAGGAGCGGGTCGCTAGTAATTGGATAAAAAGGTGTGATAAACTTTAACGAAGCGAAGTATAGTATGAGAAACGCAGCGAGTGGCGTTCTGTAGTCCCCATATGCCGTACTGCCCATATGGGCATAGCCCGTAGGAAAAGCCGTCAGTTTATGTATGTTAAACTAAAGAAATGCTGCTGCTACTGACAATTAGGGACCACAACCAACTCTGCCTAGCCTTTTCCCAACTATGTTGGGGTCGGCTTGGAAGCCGACCCATCATAGTTGGGAAAATACTGGTATTCAGCTGCATCCGGTTAGACTGGAGTCTAACCGGATGCATCTGAATACCAGTATTTTACATGGAGCGACTGCCTATCTGACCTCTACAACCCAGTAACTGGGTAATACGATACCCCTTGGTAAGACTGGTTGTCAGACTTTCGAGCTTCTGACGACCCGTAACGACTGTCACAAAGATCCACAAATGACTTCCAGGACCAACGGCTTAACGTGCTTTCCGAGGCACGGAGGAGTCTCGGTATGTAAAGATAGTCACCCATCCACGGAACCAAACCCGGCAAGCGTAGCTTAACCTGATGGATCGACCCGTGCGGCTGTTATTACTTAGCCACGAGCTCCTCCACGAATTAGGGACCACAACTAAAAATTGAAAACTAAAAAACACTAAAAAGTGAAAAATAACTTTAATTTCAGGAGTCGGTTGTACTTACGTTTAAAATAAACCCTAACATTGAACACTAGAAAGCACTACAATGACACAGTCAATCGGTTATTAAACATTAAATACTGTACTAAGTCATTATAATCAATCCACCTACACAATGTCTTCAAGCTGGCAGGCAAACAATTCATATACAGGCTGTAAGGGTAAACACTCTTGTCATTCCAACCATGGGTAGTTGACCTAAATATAAAAATAAATGACCGAACACAACAAAAAAAAAACGTCATTTTCATTAAAAGACTTTAAAAAGTTTCTATCCGACACCGTGCTCTCTAGCGAAACAGCTGACTGACTGAGGGAGGGGTCGCGCTCGCGGCCGGTCAGGTCACATCCCGCACCCCCAGCCCGTGTTGAGACGCAAGTTCATTGCTCTAGCGCATAGGGCAACGAACTTGCGTCTCTTGTGGTAAAATGTTGATTTAAAAAAAAGAAAAAAAAAGTTGTAATTTTCTATTGATTTTACGTTCTATAAATGAAACCAGACCACTGGTTGCAAGGATAACGGTGTTTACCCTAACACCCTGTATAATTTTTGAACGAATTTCTTTCTAATAATTTTTGAGAACCTAAAATTATATTTATTTTTGTTTCCCCCTACACGTTATGATTTATCGCCTCCACTTGCCCTTTTAAATGTAAATCACACTAAATTACTACAATCTACCCACATTTTATCAATATTATTTACTTCGAGGATAGAGTTTCGTAAAGAAAAAATAACATAACATCGCGCCCGTATTCCCCGAAGGTTTAGGCAGAGGTGTACCTATAGTACAGTACATACCGACAGTTATTTTAAGTAATAACAGCCGCACGGGTCGATCCATCAGGTAAAGCTACGCTTGCCGGGGTTGGTCCGTGGATGGGTGACCATCTTTATATACCGAGACTCCTCCGTACCTCGGAAAGCACGTTAAGCTGTTGGTCCCGGCTGTCATTTGTGGATGTTCGATAGTCGTTACGGGTCGTCAGAAGCTCGAAAGTCTGACAACCAGTCTTACGAAGGTGTATCGTATTACCCAGTTACTGGGTTGTGGAGGTCAGATAGGCAGTCGCTCCATGTAAAATACTGGTATTCCGCTGCATCCGGTTAGACTGGAAGCCGACCCCAACATAGTTGGGAAAAAATCAAGTAATAAAAACTAAAACCCAACTACGACTTAAAAGGTATAAACAAGACACCACAGACAGACAAATTAAAAATCCGGAGTCACACGTGTTAGGGATCGAACAGATTACGTGTGACTCCGGATTTTTAATTTGTCTGTCTGTGGTGTCCTTTTAAGTCTTAGTTGGGTTTTAGTTTTTATTACTTGATTTTTTTTTAATTCTTTTGGGGTTATAATATATATATTTTTGAAATGTGCTCATTAAGCCCTTTCATTTGATACCCAACATGGTACGATTAAACCATATTTTTTTTTAAGTTCCTCACTTTATGTCCTCTAGAGGGCGCCATTTTTAATTTAATGTGACTTCACTACATACATACATACATACATACATACCGGTCAAAATCATAACCCTCCTTTTTTCTTCGCCGTAGTCGGGTAAAAAGGCTAGGCAGATGATGTTTTAAGTCCCATGTAATAGGGGCCAGTCAATGGGCCAGCCTTTTGCCATCAACCGTGTACAAATAGAAAAAGAATAAACGTATTTTAAAAAAAGAACTGTATTAAAAAACTAATCATTTGAAAAGAGAACACACAAAAACATAAGCGTCGTTCTGTCTGCTATCGATTACGCAATGCCCTTGCATCGAATCGATTGTACAAAACGATTCGATTATTCGGTACGACCGACTCCGAGACAATCGTGATATAGTGATTTATTTCGATTGGTTCCCGAGCAAAACTACATATTGGAAAAGTCTCGATACTTTTCAGGAGACGTAAAAAGGGATAGCTTTTTTCAGGCATCTAAGATGTATTGAGTATCGGAGTTTTCGACGTAGGCCCTGTTTATTTATAAGTTTCATGGAGAATTTGTTTGGGTTTAGATCAAAGTTATATCTTACGTTGGTACTTATGATGAAAATACTTATGGACAAGATCAAATCTGGGCTATTCGGGGTAAAAGGCTGATTTTATTTTACCTACCTTAACGTTTGCCTATTTGCCTGCATTTTACCCAATACATGTTGTTTCATTTATTCGAAATATTTTAAATAAATCGAAAAAAAAAATATCGACAAAAAAAGCAAAAACAAGATAAATAAGTATTATCTTGTTTTTGTTTTTTTTTGTCGATATTTTTTTTTCGATATATTTATATTTATTTAAAATATTATAGGTACTTACATAAACTTTTTTTTATGGAACCAAGTTAAAACAATAAGAATAAAAAGATACACGACCAGACAGATATTTTTATGTTTAATTATCACTTTTTTTTTTTTTTCGATATTTTTGGCCTAAATGAAGAAGTATCATGGTTAGAATATATACGTGGTTAAAATATTGCCAATGAATTAAATTTCAGCCTGTACTAGCCAGCTCAAAGACCGGCTGGAACAATTCTCTTGATTCTTCAAGATCTGACTGACTTAGATACTGAAGGTATGTCTGGGGTCCTCCTTCCACCGTTAACATTGACATTTATCACAAAAACATTGACAACATAGGATAAAAACACTATCCATCCTAATCCATATACTATAATACTAATATTATAAATTCGAAAGTAACTCTGTCTGTCTGTATGTTACCTCTTCACGCCTAAACCACTGAACGGATTCCGATAAAATTTGGCAAGAAAATAGATGGCATCCCGGGGAAGGACATACTAATAGGCTACTTTTATTCACATACCACGCGGGCGAAGCCGCGGCCGGAAACTAGTAATATTATAAAAGCGAATGTGAGTTTGTTTGTTACGCTTTCACGCTCAAACAGCTGAACTGATTTGGATGAAATTTGGCACAGGGGTAAACCGGGTTGGCCGGGGTTGCGGAACATGCCGAAATACCGTGACCCTGGCAACAGGCAACTGAAGGAACACGGGTGGGTTTTAGTCAGTAAGATTCTGACACGCCCTTCCGCTCCGCCCAGAGCGGGAGAAGTCATTTGATGATTTCCCACCCAAAAAAAAAAAAAAAAAAACGGGTAAACCATGACCCGGAATAGGATATAGGGTACCTACTTTCCCGATATTCCGAGGGGATCGAGACATATGCGGGTAAAACCACGGGGCGCAGCTAATACCAAAATAAGTTGCCAATGATTACATAAATACAGGCTATTGTAACAAAAACCATCACATTATATACCTACATAAACTCCACCACAAAAATCACGAAACGATTTAAAAAATATAAATTCAAAAAGAACTTTCTTATTCCTAATCATGAATAGGTACACATCTCGATAGTGAAATCGGAACATGGTAACCGTTTTTACCATTTTTACGTAATCAATGCGTGGTGGAAATCGACTGTGGCTAGCATCACTCCCTCGGGTAGTGTTCGGTTAAGATATTCATACATTCCGGGTAAATTTTTACCTGAAAAAAGTTCTAGATATTATCGGTATGCCCAGAGTATCATAATATGGAAGATCGATAATCTTTTACATAGCGATTTTTTTGTTGGTACTAGTACTGATTTATTTGGTAATAACAGGGTCGTTTATAAATGACTAGCTTCTGCCCGCGGCTTCGCCCGCGTGATATGTCGATAAAAAGTAGCCTATATCCTTCCCTGGGATGCCATCTATCTACTTGCCAAAGGTTATCGAAATCCGTTCAGCGTTTAGGCGTGAAAAGGTAACATATAGACCGACAGGCAGACAGACAGACAGAGTTACTTTCGAATTTATAATATTATATAGTATATAATAGTATATAGTATACAATGTGGAGACGACAATACAACAATAAATGAAAACACTGGCAATACTAATGCATAAGAGTATTTTGGAACTATCAAATAAATCCTAACATCGAAATTAAAAAAGGCATTTTTTCAAACAAACTAAATAGTAGTGATGGGCCGACTATGGGGTTTGCCGATCTTTGACTAGGTATCGTAACTAAACTATTGGATATATTTGATTAATTTTTTGTACGTAGACCGAGAACGTCATTAGATATACGGAGTTTTATTTTTTGTCGTATTATCGTCTCCACCTTGTATATAGTATGGATGAGTGCCTCGTAGGTTGCAAGCGCTACCGCTGAGCATGAGGTCTCGGATTCGATTCCACGGTCGGGCAAAGTGTTATTGGGTTTCCATCTGGAATTTCTCAGTCTGGATTTGTGCTAGCTTGATGGCAATCGGAATCGAACCCCCAGAAGCAGCACTTACAACCACCAGACTAACGAGGCAGTCACTTAAAATAAAACACATCTAAACGAGACACTAAAGAGAATCCAGTTACCTAATTTGAGATGCCAATCTTCCAATCAGACGGGTATAATCTACTCTAAACCTATCCTATCCAATTTATATAATAATTTACCTTTATATCAGACAATATACAGTCCATATTTTTACAAAACTATCGTTAATAGGGTTGTGAGTAGTACACAAAAAAAAAAAGTGTTAGTAAATTGTTAGTAGTCAAAAAAAAAAGTGTTAGTAAATTATTAGTAGTCAAAAACAAGGTACATAATTTACTGACGTCTATTTCCTATTTCCGTGCAGGTGTACTCCTGCCCAGTACACATTAAAAGGACTGTCGATTTTGCACGCTAACGCTATTTATGTCAAACATGGCCTTAACTAGTCAACTATCACTGTACATTCTTAGTATCTTTTAAAAATCATACTAATGATACTACATTACAGAACATTAGAACCCTGCCTTGCACCGTTTTTACGACTTTACAAAACATATGTAAGTTCATCAATGTATTATACACATTAACCTTCCGAAATAAATTGCATATTTGATGGTTAAAACCGAATAAAACCGGTTGCTTAGTTTAGAAGATAACGCGGTCACACAGGCTCACATGAAAGGCGACTTTCGTTTATAATATTATAAATGTATGGCCTTATAACATTGAGGTCTTCAGCCCTAGCTCTTAGTATGTCAAATATTGTATACAAAAATAGATTAATAAATAATACACAAAATAATAAACTCATACACACTTTTACTAATAATAAACAACTATACCCAATTACACACTTCGTAGCGCGCTACGGAACAGCTACGAACTTTCGTAGACCTTTGCTACGACATTTAATGTATATCTCGATAAATTCTGTCGTAAAATGTCGTAGTAAAAATAATATTTATGTTTCCCCTTTTTATGTGTACATGTTGAGGATCACCTCTAGTATTAGTAAACTAGAGGTGGGCTTGCGTAAAGGGACGGTATTAGTGTAGCACTTATGTTTGAGTAGATGGGTAAATAATTGTATTGACATTCGCTAGTTATTTATTTTTCTAGATAATACAATGGAAATAAGTGCTTTATTTAATACAATTTTTTTTGCAATATAAAGAACATTATTTTCTAGTTATAAATAGCCCTCAATAGGCTCGGGTACTATTACATGGTACTTAAACATAACTGGCTAAATGTGGGTGTACTATGGGCACATCTCTGCCTAACCCTTCGGGAATTACAGGCGTGATGTTATGATAAGTTATATTTTCTAGTAGTTGTAATAGCTTGTTTTAATACTTGACCTATGCATTACAAACAAATATATAGAGAGACAGCGTATTTCAATAGATTTTACTTAGATGTCACCTTAAAGGTTACTTTATAACCATTTTATAACATAAAAAACTTAACGTTTTAAAAACATACTTTTTCCCATGACTATAAAACACAATGCCATCATTTGAATTAGGTTTTTAAACAAAAAAGAAAGATTATATAATAACTCCAACAAGCGAAATTGTGAAAACGAATGATCAACAGATAAATTCCACTGAAAATAATATAGCAATAACAGATTGTATACAAATCATTAAGTTAATGACTCATTAACTCATCAAGCATAATAGCAATTAACGCCAAAGTACTCTTCAAGCCACGCTTGACATAAATTGGTGGGTCAAACAGAATACCTATTAATATTTATAACGGAAAGCCTTCAATTTTGTGAACCTTCAGTCAAATTTTATGATTTGCTGAGAAATATAAAAAATCATTCTGTATAGTTCATATCACGGAACGCCCTGTTTCCCCTGGGGGTCGTGAAAGGACAAGATTTTGATTTGCTTCTAGAAGATGAGCAGTAGATACCCTTTTCTGTTCAAATAAAACCAATCAAACTATCTTTTTCCCAACTATGTTGGGGTCGGCTTCCAGTCTTACCCGATGCAGCTGAATACCAGTATTTTACATGGAACGACTGCCTATCTGAGCTCCATAACTGGTTAACACGATACCCCTTGGTAAGACTGGTTGTCTGACTTTTAAGAAAATAAAACCATTCTGATATTATCACCGTCAGTCTGATTGTCAATCGTGGTGATTCTGATCATAGGCTAAATATTACCTAATAAACAAAAAGGTTCATAGTCATCAGTGGATTTATATCTGGTATATTATGACCTGAACCAAAATAAGTAGGCTTCATAAACCTACTCCAAAAAATATGTATACCTAAAAATTCTACGTGTAAAAAATATTCAGCATTATTGTGATACTACCAAGAGCCTTGAATATTTTATTTGAGAATAAACTTTTTACTTTATATACATTATTGTACACACGACTTTACATTCAATACATTTTTAATTTATAAAGTTGACTACTTCAGATATTAAATCGTGCCCCGAAAAATAAATTCTGCACTTTAAGATGATCAACGATAAAAATACACCCTGTATAGAACTTGAGGCCACGGAATTAAATAGTACCTCATCTTCATCATAAACTTAACAATAACAGGTTCCTACTTAATATTTTAATTCCCAATTTCCCTTCACCCCGGTTCAGAAGCTGGCAGGATTACAGAACAATTTCCATTTTAAATTCTACTTGAAATTTTAATAAGATAGCATTCTCCCTTACGCACACTCTTGGTACTACAATACCGTTCCCGCCTTTTTTACCCGCCGTGTGTGTTTTCCCGCGCTTTCGCTAGACAGTTCTATTTTTAATTTTAAGTGTACTCGGCCCGCGCTCCATTCAGCGTTCTATTCTTTTTTAAATATTGCCACCTGTACGTTTCCATACCTACATAAGTAGGTCATACATTCGCTGTAGGTATACCAATCGTACCGACGTACGATCGCATCGCATCTATTAAACTCTGCCGTTGAATGTAGTGTAACCTCCACCTCACTCCGGCACAGCACTCGCGCTCACAAACAACTAATAAAGTTTAAAAACCAATAAAAAAATCATAGAAGCTGTTAGAAAAGGAGAGATGATGAAAATTACGTTTTAAAAAAATCGTAAAGCGCACGCGCGTGTGAGTGCGCGCCATCCGTGCGTACGATACGACAGACGCGGCGGTACTAACGTAGTAGACCTGGAAAGGCTTTAGCTGCCCCTACCCCTCCCCCCGCACCCGCCGGCACCCCTTTCAGCCCTCGGCCGTGGCTACTACTTCACACACAGAACATAGTATTCCACTGAATTGCTACAATCGAAATAGGACTCTATTTCAAAGTGGAAAGATTGAATTTAGTAGGAATTGGCTACGTGTCGGAAAACCGAATGCACGCCGTCCCGCGAGTCAATAGGTTGTACAATTTATATTAATCATAATCGATTTTCGACTTAATTACACTAGCTTTAAGGGCGACTTTTAATCATTAATAAGAAAGGTTACTAAAACGCGATGTATATGTGTGCGCTGTACACAAACGTCCGAATTCGATTACGGTATAATTGTGTTACGTAATAATGGTCCTTACAAGTTTCATTATAAGGGTCATTTTCATGTTTCTTGACGGACTTTCAGAGTGTACTGTTTGCTTTCCACAGTTCATATTAGCTGGTACAGAGCTTAGGAAAATGACCGTTCGATTTTATGACTTATTGCGAGTTCGGTAGAAGATAATTTTGATTGAGAATGTGTAACAAGAAAAATCGAAATTTAACACCAAGGGACTGGAATTAATGCCGACGTAGATTTTGTCAAATGAGTATCATAAGAAGTGCATTTTCTTCAGAAGAAGATGCATTTTGTTCTCAAAGGACATTATGAATAGCATCACGACTCTGCCTTAGGGGACTCGGCAGAATAATAAAACACCAAAGTTTTAAAAATTGGCGTGTAGCACATTACATTATGTAGATTGCTCGCATGTTATATTTAATATTATATCATGTATTCCATATAAAAAATGTAACGTGACATGACAACACGTTATATCTTAATTATATTACCATAATGAGTTTTCTGTAAACTTTTAAGCTCTAAAGCGCTTGCAGCGAGAGACTTATCATTTAAAGCGGCTTTCTTAGAAACATCTTTTCTTCAAAACCTCGTGTTTGTATGACGCAAAGGCTTCTGTCTAGGTAGGTCATCAGTGCAGCCAACCTTAGTCTGCGCTAGATGTGTCTTTGAATTTTTTAGCTTGATAGTGGATGAAGTGTTTTAGAGATCAAAATCAATCTGCCTAAGCCTTTTGCCTTGGGGTCGGCTTCCAGTCTAACCGGATGCAGCTGAATACCAGTATTTTACATGGAGCGACTGCCTATCTGACCACCACAACCCAGTAACTGGGTAGTACGATACCCATTGGTAAGACTGGTTGTCAGACTTTCGAGCTTCTGACGACCCGTAACGACTGTCAAAGATCCATGAATGACAACCGGGACCAACGGCTTCCGAGGCACGGAGAATTCTCGATAGGTAAAGATGGTCTCCCATCCATGGACCAACTCCGGCAAGCGTAGCTTAACCTGATGGATCGACTTGTGTCCGTGTGGCTGTTATTACGTAGCCACGAGCTCCTCTAGTTGAAGTGTTTTAGAGATAGTTAGCCCAATGGCTAGGTCGTTAGAATGGCGAACGTAAAGTCGCGAGTTTGAGTTCCGGTAATGTGCGTTTGCACTGGCGAAACATTCAAATTAAAACACGTTGAAATCTCAATTTTCTATCAATGTTTCATACAATTTTTGACAGGAACTAGAGATTTCAACATGTTTTGCCAATGTCAACCATTCTTTAACATTTGCATAGGAGTCAAAACGGGCCATTTGGTTGTAAATGACCTCTCCTACATTCCCTTAATGGATTGCCGACATAATATAACCAATAACCCTGTATTCTTTGCTACATTCTTAAAGGTGCAACTAAAATCTTTTTGAACTAATTAAATTAGAAACCCCCAATAAAAAAAGCATCTAATAAACGATGTTTTTTTATAACTAAAAATTCTCTTTATCAAGTCACCTAACAAACAAAAACAAAAAAAAAAAAATTGGTTCAGCCGTTTGGCAGTTACGATGGCGCAGACAGACACACAGATACATACGTTAAACTCATAACACCCCTTTTTTCCGTCAGGGGTTAAAAAGGCGGTGAAATATAATTTGAAATCACATTTCGAAGTAAGTAGGCTAAGCATTGATAGCTCAGTTTTGACTGATTGCCAGCACATTCCCTATCTAATAGCTCTGACGATAGTAAAACCTCCGTCGAATCGACTTTCATGATTTGCGCAGTTTGATATAATATACAGGGTGTTAGGGTAAACACCGTTATTGTTGAAACCAGTGGTTTGGTGTCATTTATGGAACGTAAGATCAATGGGAAATGACGACTTTTTTTTTGTTTTTAAATTACGTTTTACCTCTAGAGTATTTCACCCTTTCACCTATGCGCTAGGGCAACGAACTTGCATCTCAACACGGGTGCGTGAGACGTGACCTGACCGGCCGCGAGCGCGATCCCTCTCTCAGACAGTCAGCTGTTTTGCTAGCAAGCACGGTGTCACATAGAAACTTTTTAAAATCTTTTAATGAAAATAACGTTTTTTTTTAGTTATTAATAGGTCATTTATTTTTATATTTAAGTCCACTGGCCCTTGACTCAACCCATGGTTTTCTTGCCAACGGTGTTTAACCTTTACACCCTGTATACTCTTTTAGCGTTAGGTGCAGCAGCGATATGAAATAAAATGAAATGTTTATTTCTGTAAATAGATCTTTTTACCCGACTGCCACGAAGCCAAAAAAGGAGGGTTTTGTGTTTGACCTGTATGTATGTATGTATGTCAGTCTCTATGTTCCCTCGTAACTACTCAACGGCTGAACCGATAAGGATGAATGATATTTCGTTAGATTCGGCTTTATTGCGCGAGTGTCACTGGTACTTATATTGAAATTATAAAAAAACAAAATGGTGGATTTTTGAAGACAAAACGGAGATGTTAAAAAAAAATCGAAACCTATCGAATGGGTATTAAAATGAAGGGTTTTTACAAATATATACAAGGTGGAGACAACAATACAACAATAAATGAAAACACTGGCAATACTAATGCATAAGAGTATTTTGGAACTAACAAATAAATCCTAACATCGAAATTAAAAAAGTCATATTTTCAAACAAACTAAATAGTAGTGATGGACCGACTATGGGGTTTGCCGATCTTTGACTAGCTATCATAACTAAACTACTGGAAATATTTGATTATTTTTTTGTATGTAGACCGAGAACGTCATTAGTTATACGGAGTTTAATTTTTTGTTGTATTGTCGTCTCCACCTTGTATACATGATTCTCCTGCCCTTATCCCAATTTATTTGGGGTCGGCGCAACATGTTCCTTTCTTCCATACTTCTCTATTACAAAAATATATACCAATTTAAAAAATACTTATAGAAATCAATCAATCAATCAATATCTTTATTGTGGATCATAGGTAGGTACATAATACAGGTCTAAAATAATTAAATTGTGATCATCTATGTCCCGCCCTTAGGGCATACAATAGTTACCATGTACATTTTGTTACATAATTGTTACAAATTATTCATAAAAGTATTTAAAAAGATAAAAACAAGATGGAACGAATTCGAGTATCACATCACACGTATTCACATCAGTGGGACACTGAACGCATCATGACTGAGGCGGACGGTATTGGAGAAGTGATTTGTCTGATAGGAAGTCTTTTATAGAGTAGTAGCAAAACATCCCCTTTAAATCAATAACTTCTGTTTTTAGTTATTTGTAAGTCGAAATCGTAAACTTAAAAACAACTCAAAACACCTTTAAATTATCTTCAAGCAAGTCTAGAATTAACAAAGTTTTAAATACTAGTTACACCTTTCAAACTCGGCCCTAAGAAGTTCAAAGTTAAACAAATCTTTTACCTAAACTCCATTATATATTTATCATAAATGGAATATGTCTAAGTGACCTCCAGACTAACTGAAAGCCTTTAACAGCCAGCATTCGCCTTTAAATGTGTTTCACGTGAATTTGTAAAGGATTTTTCAGATTTTTTTTTAGGGCGAAACATTTTATAAAATTATTAAAAGATTTTAATGCGTATTTCGTATTGTGAAATCTTTCGTTTAATAGAAAGAAAATATTTTGTATCAATAATAGATTTGGTAATTCATTTTGATCATTTTTTTTCTATAGAATTTATATTTTTGTCCATTTTCTGTCCTCCATCTTATTTATTATTAATATAAAAATCCATCTTATTTGTAAAACTCCGTCTTTCTCAGTGTCAATAAAATATTATTTTATTGTCAAAGTAATTTCTGCCCCAGACAAATTAAATATTATATTTTGACGAGCTGTCACTTCTCCCACTCGATATTATTTGCTCAAATATCTATGGAAAAATATGATCAATATTTTGAAACAAGGTGTAAGTCGGACTCGCACACGAATGGTTCCGTAACATTATCTATAAAAACGGCAAAAAAATGTCTGTTGTATGTAGCCCCTTAAATATTTATTTTTTCTGTTTTTTTTTAAGTATTTGATAATATGCAACAGAAATACATCATCTGTGAAAACACGGTTCATGAGATACAGCCTGGTGACAGACGGACAGGCAGAAAGACGGACAGACAGCGGAGTCTTAGTAATAGGGTCCCGTTTTAGCCTTTGGGTACGGAACCCTAGAAACAATACACTCTACTACTACTTACATGAAAACTGGTTCTGTAGTTTAGCAGTTAAAATGTGCCAAACGAACAGGCAGACACACCTACTGTATTTACATCAATAATAAATTGAACATAATCGAAATCTGCTACGCAAGAGCTACGCTGTCGTAGCAAGCGTAGCGTTGTTAGCTACGCCGTAGCACCCGCGTAGCCCTTTAAAATGATGCCGTAAATTCAAGTTATACCTACCTACTAAGAACTTAAAGTAATAGTCGGTAGACCGCAATTCAAAGCTGACTGGGCAGCAAGACAAGTATCTCTGTGACGATGACTTAAGATATTATTAAAGCCTTAATTTTAAGTATGAAACCAACCATTATAGTTCAAAAGACAATTTTGTAAATAATTATGGAGCGACTGCCTATCTGACCTCTACAACCCAGTAACTGGATAATACGATACCCGCTTGGTAAGACTGGTTGTCAGACTTTCGGGCTTCTGACGACCCGTAAGTGACAGCTGGGACCAACGGCTTAACGTGCTTTCCGAGACACAGATGAGTCTCGGTATGTAAAGATGGTCACCCATCCACGGACTAACCCCGGCAAGCGTAGCTTAACCTGTTGGATCGACCCGTGCAGCTGTTACTACTTAGCCACGAGCTCCTCAATATTAGTCTAATAACTGGAAAGAATCCTGCTACAATAGAAAACCAACTAAACCACTCAAACTGCAAAAACCAGTTGACTTTTGAATCACAGTCTTAGCTTCTTCGTCTACTTATAGCACCTTTTTGAATGCCATAGCAATTAGAACTCTATCACACATGCGATAAGATTGAAATTCAAGATAAATCAAAGCATGAAGTATATTTAAACTATGACCCAGACGGGTTGACCTCATTCGAGCACGGACATATAGAACAGATACTATGATATTGTTGGTTTACCTGTTAAGGAAACCATATATTTTATATATATATACCATAAGGTTGATCCATCCTAACCCTTTACGTACCAGCGACTGTCAAAATAAAGAAAGAAAGAAAAAAAGATAAACATTTTATTAGGGACACACACAGCAAATACAAACATTAATAAAAAGTAAGTACTTAATTAAAATAAAATAAAAAAACAATTTAAAACTAACAAAATACTTAAATAACCGACCTATGCGAGGCCAAAAAGGCATATATCTCAGCATAATGCTGCGATATTTAAAAAAAAACTGCAGCGCTGGTATTCTAATAGGGCCCGTTGTGATGCCACGGACACGCCTACGGACATATATAAATCCCACTAGGGGATTACAAAATAAATAAAACAATAAAAAATCAATCAATCAATCTGCCTAGCCTTTTCCCAACAATGTGGGGGTCGTCTTCCAGTCTAACCGGATGCAGCTGACAAAACAACAAAAAATAATACTGAAAACATCCATACTAATATTATAAATTCGAAAGTAACTCTGTCTGTCTGTCTGTCTGTATGTTACCTTTTCACTCCTAAACCACTAAACAGATTTCTATAAAATTTGGCAAGGAGATAGATGGTATCCCGGGGAAGGACATAGGCTACTTTTTATCGACGCGGGCGAAGCCGCGGGCAGAAGCTAGTAAAAAATAATACTTAAAAAACAAAAATATAAATAAAAACCGTAACTGTGTAACATAAGACACTTGTCTTGTCTGTGCGTCTTGTCGCTGCAACTAGACGCAGAACTGTCGTTTAAGTCGGCGACTAGTTGTTACGACAAACATCGTTCAGGAAGCGTTCATTTTCTTTGAGTATTTGAGAGAGTCGGTCGTGTTGTTTATATTGTGAGTGAATATGGAGTCTCTAGTTGCACTTGGCTTGGTGCTTATCGTGCGAAGACTGACGCTGACCTGCCGCATGCGACTGTCGTCGGGTGTGCGCGTGAACCATGGATCTATCGAACAAGTAGCGAGAGCGTGCGACTAGCTTGTCGTTGCGACTCTGCAACTCGATGCCAAGTGTACAGCTTTGAACAAAATATTTATATGAAAAATGTCGGCCGCAGCCTGTCGTTGCGTCTAGTCCCAGTGCTGTCGCAGTCGCATGTAACATATTGTGTGCCATGTATAAAGAGGGCCATTGCTTGTTGCTATACTGTTGAGAGCTGTTTCGATGTACAGTAATGACCAAAACACCTTACAATTACGCAAAAAAGCGTAAGCGCAAAATTTAAGACATAAAAAAGGCTACTTTGTGCACACCTTGAGTCAGGCCAAAATGACGGATGTCCGACTGTTCATGTGTGGAAGGCCTAACAACAATAAATCATTCAAGACTGTTTCTCGCGAAGCTTCAGTTAAAGGTTATGTTTACCTTTAGCCATAATCTGCAAACGATTAAGTTGGAGGCCTATCTAAAATTAACAAGAAACTTGTTGCTTGAGTAAAGGATTGGTGGACGAGGTTTACTAAAGGTTGCTAGCTGGATTTGAATTAATATTTGTATATTATTTTTAGGAGCTCGTGGCTAAGTAATAACAGCCACACGGATCGATTCGTCAGGTTAAGCTACGCTTGCCGGGGTTGGTCCAGGGATGGGTGACCATCTTTACATATCGAGACTCCTCCGTGCCTCGGACAGTACGTTAAGCCGTTGGTCCCGGCTGTCATTTGTGGATATTTGACAGTCGTTACGGGTCGTCAGAAGCCCGAAAGTCTGACAAACAGTCTAAAGGCTCTTAAATACTTGCGTGATTCGCTGCGCGACGCGACGCCGCCGCATTGTTCGCCGTGAAGTTTTCTCACAAATTGTTTTGTTCAAATTCGCGTCGCGCGACGAATCGCGTAAGTATGTAAGATCCTTTACCAAGGGGTATCGTATTACCCAGTTACGGGTTGTGGAGGTCCGATAGGCAGTCGCTCCATGTAAAATACTGGTATTCAGCTGCATCCGGTTAGACTGGAGGCCGACCCCAACATAGTTGGGAAAAAGGCTAGGCAGATGAGGCAGATGATATTATTTTTATGGGAGAGCAGCAGCAGAAGAAGTGATAGCCTAGTGGTGTGAACGTCGGACTGCGAAGTCACAGTTCTCGAGTTCGAACCCAAGACACGCACCTCTGACTTTTCGGATTCATGTGTGTATTGTATAATTATCACTTGCTTTAAAAACGGTGAAGGAAAACATCGTGAGGAAAGCCGCCATGCCGGAGAGATATTTCTCGACGGCATGTGAAGCCAAGTCAGAGGCCCATGGGCGGTTTTAAAACTCTGACACCACGTTAGTCACTAACCACACGAAAAAAGAAGATGGGAGTGCACATCAATTCAGCATCCTTGCGTAACACACTTTCAATCATAATCTGCGAGTTTTAAAGCATATCGCTAATCCATTGCTTCATAAGTTTAAAAAATACATCTGCTCAACAAACTAAATTACGCAATGTACGTGTGAGGATTTTCAAAACCCAATTGTCATGTTATGACAGTTGTATGCATATGCCTGTAATTTACTCAATACCGATGCGTATAACTTTAAATCTGGAAAACGGACTTAAAAATACTAAAAGAATAAGTTTCAATACTTAAATATATTGATCATCATTCTACTACCCTTGTCCCAAATTATTTGAGGCAACATGTCTTTTCACCCAACTGCGGCGAAGCCAAAAAAGGAGGGTTCAGTGTTTGACCTGTATGTATGCATGCGTGTGTGTATGGCCCTTTCCCTATGTTCCTTCGTAAATACTAAACGGCTTAACCAATTTTGACGAATGTATGTCGTTAGATTAGTTTATAATGCGCGAGTGTCAGTGGGTACCTATATAAAACATGAAAATTGGCGGACGAAAAAAAGTTACACTATATTTCAGGTTATTGGTTTCTCTCCGCCTCCTTAAATTATAATGCATCTTTTTCATTTTTCAGTTATGTGTTTCTGCAGTAAGGTTTTTTAAATACTTTTTACTTCCATACTTCTCTATTAGTCGTCATCTCGGTAGTTACCCCCTTTCTAGCCATATTATCTTCCACACGGTTCATCCATCGTTTCTAATACCTATTTAAAATTATTACTGTCGTAGTAAAGAGAGACTAAAAATATTTTTTTATTTACTGTGGATTTTGAAAATACTAACCACGTTTCTATTAAGATTGGCAGGTAGGCTTACAGATCGAAATAAAATGCCAAACAGAAATCCCTTAGCTAAAAATAAAATATTTTAGTATTGGGTGTAGGTTGGAGGAGCTCGTGGCTACGTAATAACAGCCACACGGGTCGATCCATCAGGTTAAGCTACGCTTGCCGGGGTTGGTCCATGGATGCGTGACCATCTTTACATATTTAGACTCCTCCGTGCCTCGGAAAGCACGTTAATCCGTTGGTCCCGGCTGTCATTCGTGTATCTTTGGCAGTCGTTACGGGTCGTCAGAAGCCCGAAAGTCTGACAACCAGTCATATAGGCAGTCGCTAAATGTAAATACTGATATTCAGCTGCATCTGGTTAGACTGGAAGCCGACCTGATAATTGGGAAAAGGCTAGACAGATTGATTAAAATAAAAAGGCGTTCTATTTTTATTTTTATCGCTGTAATTTTTTATGATTGAATAAAAGGTCGGGAGATGTCGTCTAAATTAGTGCCATTTAGTGGATGCGAAAGAGATTGGTCGCTCATTTGAGTTTTTTACAACCATTTGTTGTCCTATCCCAAGAAATCAAGTGTTTTTTAACAGACTTCAAAAAGGTCTCAATTCAAACTGTATGTATTTTTTTTGTGTTTTTGTTACGCGATTACTCCGCCAATTATGAATTGATATAGCTGATTATTTTTTGTTTGGACCTACCAAACAAAAAATGCTGCAATGCATGCTTCAGAGGTGGTCCCATATAAATTTTACTAACTTTGCTTGCGTAGTTTTTGAGTTAGCTTTAATAATATATGTATTTTTCCCACTTAGCCTATCTGGATGATGATAAGTTCCCTGTCACTGTTATTTACATAGTAGCTAGTGGTATTAGAATTTTTGTATGCAGGTACCACAACTAAAAAGTGAAAAATAAAAAGTTTTTTAACTCCAAGTTATTCTAAGAGGTTGCAAGACGTCTGCCAAGTGCAAGATCTTGAGTTCGATCCCCAAGTCAGGCTAGTTTATACAGGATATTGGTGCCGATTCTATTGTTCACAAACTTAAGTTCAGTACAACTTTTTCTTTCTATTTCATTAAGAAAAGGACAGAAGATATATTTTAGTTTAGTCCTGTCAAATTAATCAGCGCCTGACGTAAATTGACGCAATTTTAGAAAGCAAGTTTTTAATCACTTCTAATCTTGTATGGAGTCGTGACAGGCGCTGATTAATTTTACGGGACTAAACTAAAATATATATCTTCTGTTCTTCTACACTAATATTATAAAGAGGAAAGATTTGTATTTTTGTAATTAATACACTCAAAAATTATTGCGCCGATTTCAAAAATTCTTTCATCATTAGAAAGCTACATTCACCCTGAGTAACATAGGCTATAATTTATAAAGACTACACGCGGGCGAAGCCGCTGGCGGCAGCTAGTTTCTTAATGAAATAGAAAGAAAAAGATGCACTGAACTTATATTCAGTTTAGTTGGTGAACAACAGAATCGGCACCATTGTGTGTGCCTTTTAGTCTATGCTAATTGAATGTATTTTCTGTCTTCCTTTAGAAAGAAAAGAAAGAAAGAAAGAAAAATATTTTATTTGGAACACGCACAGGAAATATAACAATAGCTAAACAAACATTAAATCTATAAAATCAGTAAAACAAGTAATAGAATAAAATAAAACAAAACAACGTGAAACAGGAAAAGAAAACCTGTGCGATGCCAAAAAGGCTCCTATCTCAGCATAATGCTACGGTATTTGAGAAATAGTAAACAAATACCGCAGCGCTGATATTCTGATAGGGCCCACTGTGATGCCACGGACACATCTACGGACATAAATAAGAATAAGATAATAAAATAAGAATAATATAATAGATAATAGAATATACAATAAAAAATTATAATATAATAAACACAAAGTAAAAATATGAAAACCGATAAACTAAATATTACGGTCGACCCACACCCGCTCCAGCATCGCTTGTCTATGCTACAAACTAGTCTATGACAAAACAAGGGACTTTCTTATTTCTATTAGCAGTAAACACAAGACAAGCACTTCGGTCCAGTTTTTTGTTGACTATATAAGTGTGCCAGTTTTATTATACTCGAAAACATACCAGCTAAAGCAGAGTAAATATTTCACCCAGAACTCTGAAACTCAAAAATAAAACTAAAAACTAAACTAGTCCATAGTTCCCGTAAGTTAGAGAGGTTGGACTTATATTTGTCTTTTCCAACTTGCCGGCTGATGTCCTAGATTTAGCTAGGAGAGAATACGGAAGTTTAATTCTGTCAATTTTAGTGTCTCTCTAAAATACTGTTAAACTTCGGTTTCTAAAGGTGTGTCCAAACATAAAACGGTAATCGTACACGATAGCCGCGCGCGGCCTACCACGCTTTGATTGGACGACTGCCGCACGCGAACGCTTCTGTCTGCCTGCCGCGCACAAAATTTTTTACCTAGCTAGAGCGCGGCAGAAATGTGTCCTACAAATGGGGCGTGTTTGGACACACGTCAAGAAAAGCGGTGGCCGTCACACAACCGCCGCAGTGACGGCTGTCATAAAAATGATGGCAGGTTTGACTTTACAGTGTCAAAAAATGCTACTATGTTGGGGTCGGCTTCCAGCCTAACCGGATGCAGCTGAATACCAGTATTTTACATGGAGCGACTGCCTATCTGACCTACACAACCCAGTAACTGTATAATACGATACCCCTTGGTAAGACTGGTTATCAGACTTTCGAGCTTCTGTCGACTAACGACTGTCAAAGATCCACGAATGACAGCCGGGACCAACGGCTTAACGTGTTTTCCGAGACACGGAGGAATCTCGGTATGTAAAGATGGTCACCCATCCCATCCACATACCAACCCCGGCAAGCGTAGTTTAACCTGATGGATCGACCCGTGCGGCTGTTATTACGTAGCCACGAGCTCCTCAAATACACACACACTAAAATACACATTAAATATTAAAATTACGACAATATATACATAACAGAACTATTTACATTAGGTACTAAATAAAGGACTGATTAAAACTAACTATAGAAATAAGACTAAAATATGGCGTCGAAAAATTCCTCCGCATCGCTGTCGGCTGGTAATGTACCCAAGGGACTGGCGGCATTGCCACGTTGTATGGCTATGCCTATCCTCTGACCAAGGTAAAAGCCAGCCCTTTGGGTCACGGTAAGTGTCTCGTTAGTAAATAAATAGGTACATAAACATATAAGTTTACTAGATTCCGCCCGCGCCATCGCCCGCGCGGTTTGTCGATAAAAAATAAGCCTATGTCCTTCCCCAGGGTGCCATCTATCTCCTTGCCAAATTTTGTTGAAATCCGTTCAGTGGTTTAGGCATGAAAAGGCAACATACAGGCAGACGGACAGACAAACAGAGTTACTTTCGAATTTATAACATTAGTATAGATGTATAAAACAAAAACCCAACACAATTACACACCATGACTGAGTGCCAAAATTGTTGATTTCAACATAAAGTTCGAGCATAAAAACGAAACTCCACGACATAAAAACCTGAGTCTTAAAACAAAAGCCAGTGTAACGTGTACCGCGATATAACTTGACGTGATTGCTTCTGAGAACTAGCGACGTGGCCGACACGCACGCCTGACACCTTGCCACCTAGCCGCTATGTGCCACTTGGTCATGTAAAACTATATTTTTAACCTCTAAAAGGTTTGAAAGGAATTGTTTGTGATTGTGACAAAGAAATGCTAGACGTTTACAAGATAAGTTTTTTTTGGTAGTAATTGTGAAACATTCACTTTTTGCGTATCTACGTCTTTAACTATAATATTATTAATTAGAGTCGCTTTTTATGTATGTCTGTGTGACCGCGTTGTTCTTCAAAACACACCAACGAATTTTGATGTGGTTTTTACTGTCGCTTAGGGATTTTTTTCCAGAAGGTTTCTAGGGGGCCTAAAACAGCCACATTAGCAATTCCTCTAAAAGCAAATTTCCTGAATTCCCAGGTGTCATTAGCAATTCCTCTAATTTGACACAAAAGCAATTCATAATTTGTGGACCATTTTCCGAATCTCCATAGAAAACTGTCAAACAGATGAATTATTTCGTAATATAATTTGCACGCAGATCATAATTATTATGAATTGTCAGTTTGTTTTTTTACGATATTCATAACATTTTCCTATTATGATTCTGCCAAAGTGGCCGTTTTAACCGCATTAGACTTCTATTCATTTTCAGAATACGGAGATTAAACTAATATCTATCAATTATCGTTAGTATCAGCCATCTTTTTAAACGTGAAATGGTCACACGTTCACGATCGATGCACAATAAAATTCCGAAAATAGTCACTCGACGCTACGGATCGGTCTACGGTCATTTGCTACAAAAGCGTAGTTGACGTAGCTGTGACGTCATGTCGCCTGCTACGTCGTAGCATCTTGCAGGTATGTTAACATTAGCGAGTCATTTCGCAGTCGACCACAAGTAGCTTAGACGTCAAACACTACTACCTATTTTTACCCGACTGCCCCAGAAGGAGGGTAATGTTTTTCGAGAGTATGTATGTATGTATGTATGTATGTATGTATGTATGTATGTATGTACGTATGTATGTATGTTTGTATGTATATCTATTTCTTTGGTACGCTCTGTAGCCTAAACGGCTTGATGGATTTTACCATTTGAGGTGTCGTTAGATTCATCTTAATTGTGGGAGTGACATAGGCTATATTTTTTTTATATATTTCATCTGCAAACAAAAAAAAAAGGGAGCGGAAGGTTTTTTTTTTTTTAAATAAATTACAATATTGGTATCAAATAAAAGCTAATAGTTGAGTTAAGTAATTCCAAAAATATAATTTAATAATAAAAAAATAAAAAAAGATTGAAATAAAACAATATTATTTAAAAAACAGAAAACCCGCCTGCAAAAACGCATAACTTAAAAGAGAAAAACAAGCATTATAATCTGTAGAATTTTGGTATTACAGGCGGGAACAAACAAAAGTTACACCATATTTCAGGTTATTGGTTTGTTCCTCGCGTTTTTGCAGGCGGGTTTTTTGTTTTTTAAATAATTTTGTTTGAATTTTAGCTTGCCTAACATATAGGACATAGATAGACATACTGAAGGGCCTAGACAAGCGGCACTCGCTACGAAAGCTTTTCGTTTTTGTACAACGACTTTCAACAGGATTGACATAAGCTTTTCGATAGCTTATGCTCGATAGTTTATCCTATACATCTTTGACTTTTCCATCATCGTTATCGCTGATAGAATGTCACTTTATCGAGGGACTCTTGTCTAAATAAAAGATGAATGTTAAACTTATAAATATTTTTATATTTACACTCATTGCCAATGTATGCAATGGACTTAACAACTCTTTTTAAAGATAACATTGAACTCATAGATACCATCTTTAAACCACTTCTGTTTAGCATAATAAGTCTATAATGTTCCCACTGCTGGGACACAAGACTCCTCTCTGGGGACTAATTCTGCTTACCTCGCTTTAAAATAAAAAACCTGCTTATACTCTATATCAAAACAATTCCAACAGTATCAAAATTCTAAATATTATAACATTTTACACAAAGTACGAGCTATTTCAGGTTGCATGACGTGATTTCATAAAGAAAGCCGCCATTATAACCGCTTGTGTTTGAAACTTATATTTTTAGTTGAAAGAATTAGTTTTAGGGCTATTACGCATGTTACTATTTTGTGGTGTATTGATTTTTTGTGTGGTAATGTTTGTGTAAAAAAGATTTTACTGGCGAAGAAAACAGCTGCGATTGTGGTAAATTAGAAGTGAATAATAATCTTTAGTTAATTTTATTTATACCCTTCATTGTGCGTGGTTCGACATGCACTTGGCCGGTTATTTCAGATTAAGGTCGAATTTCACCAATGAACTTCATTGAACGCGATCACCACATAAACTACGTTAAAGGGCTGTCAGTGTCATTATTTTCTATGGAATATTGACACTGACAGCTCTTGAACTCGGTTTAGATGTGCTGGTGCCGTATTATGAAGTTTAAATGCCACCATTTTTCGAGTGTGAGAGAGAGATGTAGCTAGACAAGGCCGCTAGCACCATCCCGTTTTCGCAGTGGAATAGTCATGGCATGAATACTTCATAATACTACTGATCGCGTTCAGTTTCATTGGTGAAATCCATCCTTCAGCATCGATCTATGCAGCAGATTCTAGCATCAGATAGAATTACAGATCACTTTAAGTTCACTTCACCTATGTTTACATGGTGAAGTTTTTATAGAATAGATTTGTCTAAGTTAGTATCGTGTGTTTCAAAACATTATAAACTATCGACTGATCTCAACAAAAAAAAACTCTCAGAAGACAAATCGCAAGGTCGTAGACTTGGCCTAAGCCTTACGCCACGGCAAAGGGTGTTTACATCAAGCATAATGGCTAGCCTGCACTCGAGATTCAGATAAGTTTACGTTTAAATTATTAACTCACTTTTGTAGGATCAAATTAAAAGCTCAAATTGATATTTTGGAAAAAGTGGAAACGATGAATGAAGCAATTCTTCATTCATCGTTTCATAAAATGTAAAGAAGTCATCTAAATTACCTTTTCCACGACCCTATTCGATTTGATCCATACTTCCAGGGACACCAGGTATGACACTTACTAAACTTCTTGTCTCTGTTTGTTCCGGCAGATCTCCGAAACGGCTGTACCGATTTTGACGGGTCTTTCACTGGTAGATAGCTGATTTTATAATGAGTAACTAAGGCTACTTTTATTTAAGAAAAATAATTACAGTCCACGCGGGAGAAGCCGCGGGGAGCAGCTAGTCTTAATTAAGTCCTAAAACCGTACTAAACCAACAGACAGACACTTTCGTGGTTATCATATTTAGTAGTAGTAATATAAGATTCCAGAAACGAGACCAATTCATAAAGATCACATTCAATGCAGGACACATCGGGAATAGAACCTTGGATCGCTGGCAAGCTGCCAAATTACAGCCGCTGCCAATACGACACGATTCTGAGGTATATACCATCTTCACTTGATTCTGAATTGAGCAATCGAGTCTGTGTCATCGATACGAAATTACAGTTTTTTTCTATTTATTATGGTTTATGAATTCACTGTTGATATATTTTTTTTAATTGGAAATAATTCGCGTAACTGCGTTTAGCGGTACTGGTATATAATATGTATCTGTAACTATGAGTATGACGTGTTGCGCTAAATTTTGATTAATATTTTATAATTAATCATTTTAATTTACAAAATAAGTTTCTCTTTTTATACATATTACAATTATCTCTCAAAATTGTTTCTTAAATTGATATACTACGTCACTTTGCCGTGATAAAGCCATTTCATATATCTGTCAAAGAATGAAGTGACAGTTGTCATTTAATTAAACGAACAATAAACAATTGTTCCCCTGACTTTTCGTGGGTTGTTTCGGAAAGCCATTTGAGAGAGACTTCGAAAAATCCTTCTGTAAACGCCCTGTATTATGAAGTATATTTTATAATGTTTTTGTCAACTATTTTTTTCTTCAGGCACTGTTCTTCATAAGTAAAACTATTAAAACAATAGTTTTACTCAAGAATAACGCCATAAACACCTGTGATCTACAAAAACCTCGCAAGTACCAAAACTTCGCTAAACTTAATAGGACTTGAGTACAAAAACTTAAAACACAAGTTTATTCCAAGTTTTTTTTACTTTAGAATATTCTTAATTCTCTACACATAACATTACGCCTGTATTCCTCGAAGGATTGGAGGTGTGCAGAGGTGTACCTATAGTACAGCCACATTGCACAAGTTATGTTATAAGTTCCATGTATTATGGGGCGAGCTTATTGCCTTCAAGCTGCTGACTGGCAACCGGCTGCTTCTGAGAAATTCCTGATGGAGGAACCCAATACCTCTTTGGCCGACTCAGGAATCGAACCCAGGACCTCATGCTCCGCAGTAGCTCTTGCGACCACTAGGCCAACGCGGGGAGCCAAATGATTCTCTAGTGAAGTGAAAAGAACCATTATATTCGTACGAGTTTTTTTTTTTGTATTGTTTCTTTAGAAAAATGTTTCCGTGAACATACCCCCCGGATTTTTTTTAAACCTTAAAATTTAACGTAGGTACCGTACCTACTTTAAATTTAAAATGTTTTTCATTTTGTGTTTATTTCTGACTAGAATCATCTTTTACAAATAATTATGAACATAAATATAAGTAGGTACTAAAATAACAGTATCACAATAAATAATATTTGTGTGGAAACACGTAAATCTAAGTGGTCATCTACTTAGACCTATCTAAAACTAACTGAACATTAAAAATGATGTACATTATGTAAAACAACATGCTTAAAATATAATTGAAACCAATTAAAAATATTTCACTCGGAACTCTTAATTATATAGACTAAATATTTACAAAAAAATTATGAGATCAATATTAAATTTTAATTCTTAAAACTACAAATTACTTTCAAAATTACTAATACCAACAGTAGTATCACTATCTAACAGATGACAATCCTCAAACTCGCTACGTTTTTCATTAGCCTTCTCAAAACTATTCTTACAAAGAAAATCCCCATCACAAACAAAATCATTTCTCCCTTCATCCATAATAGAGTCTTCAAAACTCTGTTCTCTATACCTTTTCTCATTCTCATTTTGAAAATTCTGATACCTTTGTATTCCAAAATCTGGTGATATAGTCTGCCCATCATTAACTCCATCTTTGCCAAGAATGTCATCAGTTTCTATAGCTTGAACGGTTTGTATTTCATTGAAATTTACTCTACTTTCATTTTTGACTTCATATTTTAATTCCATATCAACATTGTCTCTGGTTTCCATTAGAGGTTTTAGATTCATCAGGTTAAAGTTCGGTATCATTCTAGTGTCCCAGTTTGTCTGGTCTGTGGTTTCTAGGTCTAAGTGTACGTCTTCTCCAATCTTCTTGAAGCTTCCTAGATTGTATTGCAGAGGTATGGAAAATGATGGGAGGTCGACCTGGGGGTTCTGTCTCGTTGGTAGTGCTGAGATGTGGATGGCTGGTGGTGATGGCTTCGATTTAGTTGCGTATACTTGTGTTTGAGTTTCGCTTAAGTTTATCATTTGTGTTGATGACACTGTCAAGGAAAAGTTTTAATTTATTAGTGAAAATAACTGATAAAACGATTTTAATGTAAAAACCACCAAAATTCACAACAAAGCAACAAAAGCATAATTTACGATGTGAGCAACAAGTCGGAAATATTTTATTTTTGTGAAACTTTTTCACTTCATTTGAAACAGATTGTTTGGTTCAACGCCAAAGAGTAGGTAATAAAACCATTTATAAACCACAAAGCTAAATAATTTTACAAATATTTATTTATTTATTTATTTATATATACTTTATTGTACACCACAAAAATATATAACGAAAGGGAAAAAAAACAAACACTACAAAATATACAATGGGCGGCCTTATCGCTTTCCGCGATCTCTTCCAGGCAACCTTGGAATGGATAGTGAATTGCCTGGACATAATATGGGGCTGTCGTAGGTGCAAATAATATGTTATCTATACAATACACTAAAATAGATACACATATACATACATATCCTAAATAATAATGTTTTGTAAAGGGATGCGTAATATTCTTATCTATTTTCCTCTCTCTTAATTAACACTTAACATTACATAACATTACGCCTATATTCCCCGAAGGGTTAGGCAGACGTGTACCTATAGTACAACCACATTTTGCTAGTTATGTTTAAGTCCCATGTAATAACGTGCGAGCCTATTACCATCAACCGGACACAAATGCAGACACCGCCGTGCTGCTATTGCTAAAAAAATCTAATGTAAAAAGCCAATATAACTTTACCCAACCTGGGAATCGAACCCAAGACTTCAGCAGTAGTGGCACTTGCGACCACTAGACCAGTAAAAACATGTTTTATATTAATAATAATAATTCAGCCTGTGTTGTTCCACTGCAGGGTATCACTCAATCCTGAGCCAAAATGGACCAATCAATCTGCCTAGCCTTTTCCCAACTATGTTGGGGTCGGCTTCTAGTCTAACCGGATGCAGCTGAATTCCAGTATTTTACATGGAGCGACTGCCTATCTGACCTCCACAACCCAGTAATTGGGTAATACGATACCCCTTGGCAAGACTGGTTGTCAGACTTTCGGACTTCTGACGACCCGTAACGACTGTCAAAGATCCACGAATGACAGCCGGGACCAACGGCTTAATGTGCTTTCCGGAGCACGGAGGAGTCTCGGTATGTAAAGATGGTCACCCATCCACCGACCAACCCCGGCAAGCGTAGCTTAACCTGATGGATCGACCCAGTGCGGCTGTTATTACTTAGCCACGAGCTCCTCCAAAATTAGCCAGAATGGATCCCACATAAATGCGTCAAGCTCATCCCGCCATCTGCGCCTGCGATGTTGTTGTACGATATACATTTGCCATTTAATTAATATTATCAAGTCAATTTACCTGGTATAGTGATAAAATCCCTCATCTCCAAAGCCAGAGCTGCAGGAGATCTCTCATCTGGAGACCTTGGGCCCCTCGGGGCAGCAGGGTATCCTTCACAACCAGCTTTCTGCTGTTTGCGCCATTTTGCACGACGATTTTGAAACCAAACCTGAGAACAAGGGAGATGAATAAGTGACTGAATGGTACAGTGAAGAATATCGAGGGCATGACAAATATGATGGCGGAAATCATATTACAGACGTTTCATATAAAATTCGGATTCGGTGATCATTGCGGCGCTTGGGAAACCTACCTGAGGGCCAAGACAAACTGCCAGGGTTGCGGGTTAGTCCGAAAGGGATACCGGGACCATGGCAACAGGCAACTGAAGGAACGCGGGTGGGTTTTAGTCAGTAAAATTCTGGCACGCCCTTCCGCTCCGCCCAGAGCGGGAGAAGTCATTGTATATACAATAGTCAAAAAAAAAAAAAGTTCCAAAACAAAGTGACATTCTATTAGCGATAACGATGATGGAAAAGGCCAAAATGTATAGGACTGACATAAGCTATCGAAAAGCTTATGTCAATCCTGTTTTAACCGTATAGTTCGGAAGCGCCCCCAATTGGACCCCAACACAAAAACCTCCGCCGGCTCGGTAGCGGATCCAATTGGACCCCAGAATTACCACATACGACACCCTATCTCGATTATGGAAATATTTAATATGCTACCCATCAAATCTTATGAATGTGCGTTAATTATGAGAGTTGGATAAAAACTCATTATGTTTACGCCATTAAATCTTTCATATTCAGCGTGCAAGTTAATTAATGAACCTATATAAAATTCAAGACTGTAAATACCATAATCACCATTTTGATGACAGTGGTGGTCGAGGCTAAAAAACATAAAAATTGGTGATTTTGAACATCCATACCCCACCACAGGGGCAGTGAATAATACATCATTTAATTATTCGACGAATTCATCCATTGTTCAAGTTAAATAAATAGTGGTAATGAAGTTTTGTGTTATCCAAAGACGAAGTTTCGCGCCAATCGTGCGTGTTTTCATTTTTTCTTTTCACGAATATCACTCATACACATGCAGATACGATTTAAAATGTGACAAATATTATTCGTGATATTATATACAACTAGAAAATGTCCAAATCTTAACATAATATACGAACACAGGTCCAATAACACGTATTATTCATTACCACTACTGAAAATGTTTTCAAAATCGCCGACCATTATACTTTTTTTTATTGTAATGATGTCCGAAAACGATTATGCCAAACGATTATTTTTTAAATTTCGTTCTTTTCGATTAATTAATATGTCGAATATAAGAAATCGATACTTGGAAATTGAAATAAAATTGTTTTACACAATAAATACATTAAGCACTGGTTAAATTAATAATTTATACTTTTCTAATGTTATTTTAATCGTTTTTCGGTTATTAGGATCACAGGACCTTATGGCCGGGCTAGGTACCTCATCTTTTGAATAAAATTTCGCGCCGGAATGTTTCTATAATTGAATTTAAAAACGGAATGCGCTCGCTGTTCAAAATTATTTTAATATATTGGACAATTATTTATTTTTTATACTCTTTTCTGATAGTTTGCTACAGAATGCCCAGTATACTTTTTAGGTAGGCGTAGGCTTAACAAAATTTTGTTTGGTAATGGTGATAAATTAATTCCGCATACGCTAATATTTTATTTTAGTTGTATGAGCTTGGTAGTTTTTGTTTTTATTAGGTTACTTTAGTAGGTACTAGATTTTTTTTTTTTTTTGTGGGAATTTCCCAACGAAATTTAAGAAACTGACTTGTCTTTGTCGGACCACGCACAAAAGGGTTCCGTAGTTGGGATGAACATATACGCATGCACATTGCACAGCATTAATTTTTCGACTGCAAAAATAAGTTTGTATTTCTAGAAAAAACTACGAAAAACAAAGTTAACTCTGCAGTTGTAACCGAAAATAACCCATAATTCATTGTTGAAATACGGGTTATTTTCGGTTACAATGGGTTATTCACTTTAAAAAGCAGTCACTTATAAGCATCTTATCATTTTTATTATAAGATCCAACAATGCTACATGCTTATGTGAATAGATCTTTTTTTCGTCCCTCGATTGCATGTTGAGGAATGACACCCCTAATTATGTTTATCGTAATTTTACTAAACGATTTTTGGTGGTGTAAAGAATAAACCTTCTTCCAAATTTTCAACGATATAGTATAAATAGGTGTCCGAGTAAAATGCCTGTATGATATCTGAACCCATGGACGAACGGACGTGACGAAATAATTAAGAGGTCCTTTTTTACGGATTTTGGCTATCGAGTTTACAATCGATAGCGACTGATGTCTATGGTAATTTATTTAAAATACAATTATAATTTCATCTTATTGGGTATCAACACTATCACCCGAAAACCACACGACACACATGACAAAAACTTTTCGCAGCCGCCATCTTGGATTTACATTTTGACCTAACTATTGACTTTATCACCATCGCAAACTATGAAAACGACAGATATTAGGAAAAAAAAAAATTGCAGCCACCATCTTGGATTTTCATTTTGACTAAATTCACACTTTCCCTTTCTTTCTCTTTTGCTATCAAATTAGAAGAAGACCGTCGCAAGTATGAACGCTTTTCCGAAAACTTTTTTTTTTAATTTTCTGGTTTGGCCCCCCAAAAGTGACTATTTGCAAAATCCATTTATTTACATTACACTTCCGTGTTTGGGTCACTAAAATGTATATGTGTACCAAATTTCAACCTAATCGGTCCAGTAGATTCGAAGCAAATTGGCTGTGACAGACAGACACAAGACTCGTGACATGAGTGATCCTATATGAGTTTCGTTTTTTCATTCGGTCGTACGGAACCCTAAAACGTTACACCACTTTCCACAGTGTACGTGTATGTACTTATTACTAAAATTAATTTAAAAAATAAAATAATTAATGTCAATATACCAAAGAGTTTTTATTCAGTTTCTACAATTTTTAATCAAGTTTGATTATAACGAATATCGATTAGGCTGAGTGCAACATTTGAATCGAAATAGAAAAATTGGGTGAACGGTAAGCACTAAGAAGTGTCACGTCGCACCACAATTTTTGTTAATTTTTGTTCATATTTGATCGTGTTTTTTATCTAGTATAAGTATGAATAATGGTAAAAGTAAGAATGCAGAAAGAATGATAATATCTTTATTTGGTCCTTTTGCATATTTTCAGCAAGAGAGAAGATTGTTTATGTACATATTTTCAGGGAATCTGAGTTGCCTACTTTTTGAATAGGGGTATTTATACCTATTTTATACAACTTTCGCAGTCGACTGACGCGGTTTGACCGACCTCAACATATAATTTATGATATTTACCACAAATTTATTGTATAAAATAGATGCGGTAACATACTTTTTTTAATAAATTCGAATGCTGAAAGTTCATGTAAATTCCTGATTTTCATGACGGAATTCGCAACACCCCGTCGAGTTAGCTGATGTGTCACGTGTCAAAATCTTGTCGAGCAGAGAGGTTAAAATCGTTGTAGATATACGAAACGCTTTGGAAGCGATTGTCACTTGTCTAAGCCCTCTCAGGTTTGTTTATTTGAAAATTATACATATTAGAAAACATCCCTAATATCATTAGATTTACATAGTTAGGAATAGATCAAGATTCCAAGCTTCCTCTGTCCTACTGTTTCGTTGTGCCCGACAAGGTCCATATTTTAATTTACCACGTAAGACATAACATATAATATGTAATTGATGTATACAAACTATTGTAAAACATTTTTTAAAAGAGTAACGGTGGAGTTTCTTGCCCATTCTTCTCTATACGAAAACTACCTTTTGGAAGGGGCAACTAGAATTCTTTGTTTTTTGTGACGTTCAAAAGTGCCTTGTATGTGCCTATCTAAAACGCGAAAGTTTGTAAGTATGGATGCATGGAAGGATGGATGCATGTTTGTTACTCTTTCACGTAAAAACTACTGAATGGATTTGGATGAAATTTGGCAAACAGATAGTTTATAACCTGGATTAACACATAGGATACTTTTGATCCCGATATTCCCACGAGATCGAGACTTACGCGGGTGAAACCGCGGGGTGCAGCTAGTTTGAAATAAATTATTTGACTTTGACCTTGAATTAAGTAGGTATACCAATGTGGAATGCAATAAATGATTTTGTATTGAGTTCTGGGTTGCGACCCACAATTCACAGCTCATTTGTCCACTTTTGGTTCGGTTGTAACCACTTTTTTGAATATTCTCATGATTTAATATACTAGCTTCCACCAGCGGCTTCGTCCGCGTGATATCTTTATAAATTATAGCCTATGTTACTCAGTGATAATATAGCGTGCTAATGGTGAAACAATTTTTTAAATCGGTCTATTAGTTTTCGAGTTATTCATTACAAACAAACAACAATACAAATCTTTCTCTTTATAATATTAGTGTAGATGTAGTTTCATCAGCTTTACTACAACTTTTTCACAACATCCAAGATTAATCTAAAAACAGTGCAGTTCATAAATTCTACATCATTTTCTATTAATTCTATGTCACATTTTTAGAGAAAGGAGCTCGTGGCTAAGTAATAACAGCCGCACGGGTCGATCCTTCAGGTAAAGCTACGCTCGCCAAGGTTGGTAGTGGATGGATGACACAATCTTTACATACCGAGACTCCTCCATATCTCGGAAAGCACGTTAAGCTGTTGGTCCCGGCTGTCATTCGTGGATCTTATCCGTATTACCCAGTTACTGGGTTGTGGAGGTCAGATAGGCAGTCGCTCCATGTACAATACAGGCATTCAGCTGCATCCGGTTAGACTGGAAGCCGACCCTAACATAAGGAAAGGCTAGGCAGATTTTGATTTTTAGAGAAAGGCGTATGCACTAAAATAAATTAAAATAGTTCCAACGACACAAATAGGCATATTGACCTGAAAACGTCGCGAGAGCTTTAAATAAACTATTTATTCGTCGAGCTGACTATTTTGACGTCTCCCTGCCGTTTGCGTCTGCGTCCTGCATAGATTTCCAGAATGAAAACGGATCAATTTCAACGACCCTCTATAATTACCCACCTGCAGTCTCCGCAAACGGATATATTTTTTTAGTTTGCTGTTTTCAACCGATATTTTAAAAAACCGGCCACGTGCGTGTCGGATCACTAAGAATGAAGGGTTCCGTAGTTGGGATGAATTTATCCCAAGAACAAACTTAACATTGTAGTTAAAATCCTCACAATAAGACCTTTCATTTGATATGTCACACAGTTCAGTTTGCAAAACGTTTTTTTCCAATTTGCCTCCGAAAAGTGACCCCCATTGATTATTGGGGTCACTTTTCGAGGGCAAAGGCTAGGCAGTTGATGATGAGTCTAGCCTTTTCCCACCTATGTTGAGGTCGTCTTCCAGTCTAACCAGAAGCCCTAGACTAAGTGACATTCTATCAGCGATAACGATGATGGAAAAGGCAAAAATGTATGGGACTGACATAAGCTATCGTAAAGCTTATGTCAATCCTGTTGAAAGTCGTTGTAGAAATACGAAACACTTTCGAAGCAATTGTCACTTGTCTAGGTCCTCAGATGCAGCTAAATACCAGTATAGAGCGACTGCATATTTAGAAATTATTTGTATAAATTGTAATTACATTAGTTTCATTTATTACTTCTCCATATTACATCACTTTCACCATCACTAATGAAGCATATTAAGCATTGAATGCTATGTACAGTAATAATTGGATCTCAGATTTATGTACTGTATTTTTGTACTAACTGTGTTGATTGTCTTAGTCTGTAGTCTGTCAACTGTACTTATTAAAATAAAATAAAATAAATATCTGACCTCCACAACTCAGTAACTGCGTAATACGATACCCCTTGGTAAGACTGGTTGTCAGACTATATTCTGGTTTTCTAAGATACAAAAGCAATAAATTACCTGTACTCTAGCTTCAGTGAGATCTATCCTCATAGCTAATTCTTCTCTAAAGAACACATCAGGGTAGTGAGTCTTATGAAAAGCCGCCTCAAGTTGCTCTAGTTGCACGTTGGAAAATGTAGTCCTGAAACAAACACGAGATTATGTTAATGTTCTTGTAGGAATCTTATTCCTCACATCTACAGACTAATTCTTAATTAGCCCAGTCTCCTATCCCTCGCACACTCTCTGCGCTCAACGCTCTGTTGGACGCTAAGCCTGACTGTGATGTGCTCGCGGATGAATGGAAGAAGATCTTGTCAGTATGTCTGGAGTATTGAGACATGAGCGAATGACTGGCGAGTAGTTGTACCTATACTTATGTTACTGTACCCTTTTTTTTTTTTTGAGGCTGAGAAATCATCCAATGACTTCTCCCGCTCTGGGCGGAGCGGAAGGGCGTGTCAGACTTGTACTGACTAAAACCCACCCGTGTTCCTTCAGTTGCCTGTTGCCAAGGTCCCGGTATCCCTTTCGGACTAACCCGCAACCCTGCCAGGCATGTTACTGTACCCTGAAATGTGTTTCTGTATTTGTCTTTAACTAATAAAATTGGCTATGGCCGTTTTATGTTAAAGTAAAATAAAAAAAATTATGTGGTTTTTACCCAATTTATTAGTTCTACTATAGGATTTGTTAGGAAAATTTTGGTCGGTTGTTTTTTTCTGTTAAAAGGTTTTTTGATTTTCACTCTTTGCTGCACTGTTCACAAATTGGAATACCCCAATAAACACACAAAAAAAAAATCAGCTGTTCCATACTAAAGTTTAATACCTACTGTTCTAAACTGTATGGAACAGTTTTTTTTTTTCGAGAATTCGAAATGTGTCCCTTAGTAAAAGATATTCAGTTCAATGGTCTAAACCACCTCCTAAGATCAAATAAAAAACCAAGACAGAGTGCCGTCAACAGTGATGTGAGGCCGGTTTCGTAAGCATTGTGTGCACTTAGTGTGGTGTAGTTTGATTGTAAATGTCTGCGTGTGAGCGTTGCACAGAGCGGTAGTGTACTTTTGGCATGTTTCACTGTATTGTTCGCAGCGCCATCTTGGTTATTAATTTTGTCTGAGATCACCTCGTAAAGTTTATAAAGTTATTTTTTTAATACCAGAAATACAAATATTGCTCATTTACAAAGCTTGCGCTCGTAAATTACTTAATGATAAACTGCAAATTGTAGATTCAAGCAATAATGCTGATCTTCACCAATAAATCGTGCTCACACTGGGGTGCGGTGGACCAAGCTTTATATTAATATTACAGCGGGTACACAACGCCGTATCTGATGTTTGTTTACAATGTTAGTCTTGAATACATGAGTTCACGTTTGTTTCGTGAGGACTAAAGGGATTGCTACAGCATTTGTGATGCTTTTGTTATTTAATTTATTCAGGCGTGATTTTGCGGAAATCCATTATAAAATACAATAGACGTCGATATATTTAGAAACCTATTCCGCTTAACTACTCTTCCAGAGTCACAAAAACCCTGCAAGAAATCGACACGTGTTTCACCTCTCATCGAGGCATCCCCAGGATGACGATTGACCAGTCGCAAACCAGAAGTCAACATGTTGCCACACCGAGTGCTGGACTCAGAGAGAGGTGGAGAGAGTATGGTTTTGTTTACTCAAAATTCCTAGACTGTTTCTAGATTTTAGCGAAACCAATTTTTTTTTTTTCGGTATTATACAATTACCTGTATCGTCTTTGTTTTCGTTTCGGTATATCTCCTTTAGCATCTGCAAAACGAAAGATTAAGAATAAAACGCTTTCACGGCCAACAATAACAAAGTAGGTACTGTTAAAAACATTCATTGCTGTCAGTACACGTGCCACCGTAGTTTGTTGAGTTTTATGGAAAATAACCCTTTATGAGTATTGGTTCGAATTAAAGACTTTGAATTTGAATTTGAAAGTAAAAAGATGGCGGGGTGACCAGGTCTGCTCCCTACACAGTTCTAGTGGAAACTAAGATCTGTGCAGGGGGCCGTTGAGCGAGGAAATACCACTAATATAATTGATGCGTGCTAAATGGAGCAATTGTTTTTTTTCCAGCCAGCCTATCATGCTATCACAAGCCAGCCTATCATACTATAACTATAAGATTCCTCACTAGCTTTTGGAGAATACTCCTCATCGTCTTCATACTGCTGATTTTCAGCAGTCTCCTCCGTGGGTTCCGCGTTCGGTGTGTATGTCTCACTTGGTTCCGTATCTGGACGCTCACATAACACGGAGCCGGGGCCAAGGCTGGAAAAATTGGGTAAAAGTTGCTTAGTTAACTAGTCGAGGCTTCTTTACAGAACATCGCACGATAGGGCAGCGCTTGGCGCCGGCGCCGTGCGTTTGCGTGCGTTTGCGTGCGCCGTGCGTTTGGCGCCGGCGCCGTGCGGATAGCCGGTGAAAGCGTTTCCCCGGCGCCACAAAATCCGCTTCGTGGCAGTGAGCGGCGTCGAGTGAAAACCGCCTTATTTACTTCAAGTAAATACAATAACAAGAAGGCATTCCGACAATAACAACGACTTTTTATAACCTACTTATGATAAACAGAAGTTTCTTTACTCATACAGAATTCTTGTTTAGTCTGGAAAGTTCTTAGAAAAATAAATAGTAAACATTTGGGACAGGCCTAGTGTTCTTCTTTGCTAGTAAAAGCTGAGGGCATAGAAAAACCTAAAGTTCAAGCCAGGTAACGATACAATACCGTGCAAGCTTCAAGTCAAGGGCGAAAGAGACATGAGGTGGTGAGGTCATGGGGTGAAATAAGTCAGAACGTACCGTATATTATTAAGACAAATAGCCGAGAAGTGTATGCAAATTGATAAATGATTTTCATGAAAAGCTACTGTATAAAGACCGAATATTCAACATTTTATAAATTAAAGCGTCATTTAATTTGAGTTTTGCCAAACTGTCTGGCAACCTCTACCACTTAGCGCTAGTTTTTTTTCACCATCCTGTATAACAACAAATTACTGCAAATTCTTACAACTTACCTATTGAACAGATTCGGTATATTGTAGCAGAAGCTGGTGGTGGGTGACACGTCATCATTCAAAATGGCTGCGGAGTCGAACCCGCTTGCGCCTGCGCCACCCTCGCGGCCGTCCAATGATTCCTCCATCTTGTGTTTGCGGAAAATAAAGTAAATGTTGCGTTTGATAAACTTTTGATCAGTTTCTTTCTATTGAGAAAAGGGATCAATATGGTAAACTCCCAGCTCGGAACCGATAAATCGCGCAGTGTCGCTTGCGCATACATAACCCTTAGTTACCCTTTTTTTTTTTTTTTGAGGGTGGGAAATCATCCAATGACTTCTCCCGCTCTGGGTGGAGTGGAAGGGCGTGTCAGACTTTTACTGACTAAAACCCACCCGTGTTCCTTCAGTTGCCTGTTGCCAAGGTCCCGGTATCCCTTTCGGACTAACCCGCAACCCTTAGTTACCCTAAGAAAGAAATGTTTGGGGCTAAGTGGTGGTCAAAACCAAGGCGATGTAGGTATAAGGTGCCGTTTGACTACGAAGTTTTTAATATTACGTTCTCCCAGGAGTTCTTCCTACTGACTAGCCTAGACAGACTTATTATTATTACGTACCTAATTGACTAGATGTGTGGCGGAATCTACATCGCCTAATGCGAACTACGCATCAAATACCTGACGTCACACAAAATCCTACATCGCGCAATTAGAATTTACCGCGCCATCGGGATATTTATATGCCCGCCAGACACGACACCCGTCTGGTCGGAAGATCCTCCCTTTTCTATAGAAGATGATTGAAATTTAAGACCCTGTTCCTCATACTTCTAAAGATGTATTAAGTAGGTAGGTACACAAATTTACGGTCCCAAATGCTAAAGCTGTTCTCCCATTAAAAACATGGAATTTTACTATCTCAATAATAGCATCCGCCAGGAACTCCGTGTAGATGAATATTTCGCCCAGAATTTTTCTTTAGAACAAAACTAAACAGCCTAAAAAGATGAAGGTGCATGATGTTTAGAATTCCCTTTGTCAGGGTACTACCAAACAAAGCTGTTGGCTGAGGGCAAGTTCATCTAAGTTGCATAAGATGAGCTTGTGCAAATATGAGCTTTAAAATGAGTCGACACGCGACGTGAGACAAATTGTAGGATCCTAGATTTTATTTATAATGAAATGAAATGAAATTGTTTATTCTGTAAATAGGATATTGGAATCACTTTTACACGTCATAAAAATAAGTAAAAATAAGCTAGATGAGGTCGGCGTTTCCTTTCTGACTACTCTGAGATGAAAGGCCAAAACAAATTCAGAGGTCTCTTTTAAAGTCCAGACAATCTTGGTCAGACAATCGAACCTAGGACGAAGGATGCTCTGACAACTAGGTAGGTACACCAATTCGAAATCGATTTTCATTAACTAAGTAGGTAAGTAAATGAATAAAAATCATAGGTACCTAGTACTTTAAATACTATACTAATTAGCTACCTAGGTAGACATAGCGTAGTCCTTATGCACTGATCAAAAGTGTGCATGTCAATCAGTATAAGCATCCAATTCATTTTACAACGAGTATTCAAAGAAAATCATTATTATTGAATTAATAACCGGGAGTTAAAGTAACACAATACTCCAGCGAGGTGGTTGACCTCCCCTCGCCGTCGCCGAGTCACTTAAATTGAATTAAATGCCTATAATTTAGTTAAGTTTATTAAATTACCACTAAATGAGTATAATTTGTGTTGTATTGCTATTGACTTGTTGCAACGAGACGGCTTGTTCGCGTCGCGAGACACGCCATTTTTCCGCCGAAAAGTTTAAAGTTTTGACAGGAAAATTGGCGGGAAGTGCGTTCGGAAATTGTGTTTTAAAAAGTGGTTTAGGTTTTCATGTTTTTGACAATTATTAAAATTAAATAGTGATTGTTTTTATCAACAGTTTTATAGTAGTTACAAACTTTTGAGTGCGTTAATTTAAAAAAAGTGTTGGCCTGAACAGAAAAAATCAAATCAATAATAATCTAAACCAAGGAATAACTCCCGTGGAAAATCATGCATCCTGTTTTGTAAAATGTAGTCGGAAAGGTACCTAGGTAAAGATTATTGCAATGGCTGTCAGAGGATGATCTTCTTTCGAGAGACCTTCGGGAGAATTGGTGGCGAGACTAAAAGATTGACCAGGACACTGGAGTTATGGAAAAACATTGAATAGAATTTCCGCTGCAATTGGACATGACATGTCCATTGTCTCCTCTAGTTATGGGGGTTACTAACAAAATGGATCATAATATATCGATAAAATAAAAAAAGAATTTACGTAGGTACCTATGGGGTTTATCTACACGAAAATGGCGATTTTGCATAGTTTCGGAGGATTTATCTGAATTTCAGTAATTTGTGAATAATTTTACATAAAATTACAATTCAACCTCTAATAATTATTCTTCGTTAGGTATGTAAATTCAATATTTGGTACATGCTGGTTAAACAAACATAAATCATGCACACTTAGAACTTAAATTAGAATCCGTTGGCAATCATTACAATTTGAGACTTGGACATTTATTTGTACACAATAATATCATTTTCATGTCGATTATCATTATTAACCATTCACTGCTGTTCTAATGGGAGTAAACAAGGACACATTATATATTATTTAATACCTACCTACATAAATTCACCAAAATTTTGGCCTAACACGAAAAATAAAACACAAAAAAATATATAAAACTTACCTTCAAGAAAACTCTCCAGTTATCATCGATACATAGAAATATGTTTTTTTTATTGAATTTAGTGTGATAGTCGTTTGTCACTGAAGGCTGCAACTATTGTCACGTGGTCACTTGTACTGGACTGAACGACGGGGGAAGTGCTTAGCTGTACAGAACAGGGAAAACTGTAGAGCTGTCGAGTATCGATGTAAGAATTTTTGTTTAATTTTTTTAAATACTTAGTTGTTTTTTTCTACACCAGCTGAGTCAGGATATTGAAAATTTCAAACATTTGAAAGAAAAGTTCTTGAAGAGGTTTATAAGGTAATCGATTTTATGACCTCTGAGGCGGTTCTATACCTCTTCTGAAGAATCCGTGAAGAGTAGGCGCATCATTGAGGTATGGAAGTAATTACCATATCTTAGACCTGTAAATATACCTAAGCTACTCCAAGTAGGATTATATGTTGGTATATTCTGGAACGGCTTTATTTTTTTTTTGAGTGTGGGAAATTATCAAATGACTTCTCCCGCTCTGGGCGGAGCGGGAGGGCGTGTCAGAGTTTTACTGACTGAAACCCATCCGTGTTCCTTCAGTTGCCTATTGCCAAGGTCCCGGTATCCGTCTCGGACTTTCCCGCAACCCTGGCAGGAATTTCTGGAACGTCTCTATGCCTATTGGAGATTTTCCAAAATGACATCTGTAGAAGTATGGACAATATTCTACCTTCTAGAATAACTAAAAAACATTATCAATTCTGTATGTCATCATCTGCTTAGCCTTTTCCCAACTATGTTGGTTGAGGTCGGCTTCCAGTCTAACCGTATGCAGCAGAACCTAAAGTACTAAACTTTAAGTTTATATGTCCACTCTATGTCTTTTGTCCCACCTGCCTAGAAAACTCATGACGTTTACTATTACCAACATACGTATACCGCGGGTCGTAGGTTCGTTCCGGAGCTAAGCACGGCTTAGAGGGGCGAGCACCCACAAGTGCTGTTGTGTCGCTTCAGATCTATTGCGGCTTTACAAAGCTATACATTCCGATGCTCGAGCGAATGGGGGGAATTGATTTGTGTAAAAGAAGTGAGGTAATTTTGTGATATGCAGAGTAGTTTTCAATACTCTCCACTCGGTAACATATATCCTACCTACTTCTTTTTGGAGGTCGTGCATAAAATATACACAATGTATGAAGCAGATAAATGGCAACATCAGGTATTAACTAGGTGCAGGTACCTACTCCGTCAGTTATAGGAGACCACAGACCACACCATGCACAATAAAATCTAACAAACAAACTAGGTACCTATACTTTCAAACTCAAACTCAAAGCATTTATTTCAATTAAACCATTTACAGGCACTTTTGAATTGTCAAAGAATCGGTCAGTTAGTCAAAAAGTTGAAGCCCATTCCAAATCGTAGATCTCTATGGAGAAGAACGGGCAAGAAACTCCAAGGACACTCTTTTAAAAATGGATATAGATATTACAAAATGCTGGGTACAGTATTCTTGGTGCTTCTATATGTGAGAACAATGTCAAATGAAAAATAATCAAAAACAATTCAAAATATAAGATTAAAAATAAGCCCTGGCAGATGAGAGATGACCAGTCTCAACTGACAGCGCCCGTTCACGAACATGACACGTGGATCAGCACCATCCAGCTCAACCATTTTGTAGGGATTAACCATCAACTCAACCATTTTGTTTTCGAAAACGTTATTCGGAATTTTAATACCTCGAAAACGGATGGTTGAAAATTCAATTTCCAGAATATTTTTTATAAGTACTTACGTATGCTTGTTACTCCGTAATAAAAACACACTTTTGTCAAATTATCAGTAACATGTTTTTCTTTAGACATTATCCTTTACCGACCGAAGTTTTTGAGCAACTTTTGCTATAAAATTGACAAAGATTTCATTTTCCATTTTTTTTTTCACTATTTTATTTAAAAGAGACTAACTGAAGGGCTGGTCGCAAGCGCTACTGCCGAGGTCCTGAGTTCGATTCCCGGGTCGTGTTTTTCCATCTGGAATTTTTCAGTAGCAGCCCGGAGTCTGTATTTGTGCCCGTTTGATGACAATAGGCTCGCCCCCTGTTACCTACATGAGACTGGAACATAACTGGCGAAATATCGGTTTACTCTGTACCTCTGCCTAACCTTTCGGGGAATATAGGCGTGATGTTATGTTAACTGAAACTACTAGGTACCAAGTAACTACCACATGTTAATCGTCCTCCTTTCCCAGGATCTTGTGAGTATTTCCACCGGTCTCTCTATAAACATCGGTGAATAGGGGTCCTACTTACAAGGCTGCAGGGTAGGTGTTATCTACCTCTCATAAGGTCTATTTTGCATTGGATTTACTCTAAGTTTTGGGTTTCAAATAAAAATAAGAATATAACATACAAGCTTCCCCCAGCGGCTTCGCCCGCGTGATCTCTACATTATAAATTAAAGTCGCTTTTCGTATTTGTCTGTATGTCCGCGTTGGACTTCTCAACCACACAGATTTTAGTGAGGTTTTAACCATCGCTTTGAGAATTTATTCCGGAAGGATTATGTGAATATGTTAACATTAAAGTTGGTTACTTATCGTCGGTGAGCGTGCTAGACCGCGTCAGAGCACGTATCTGCGTTTTCACGATTTTACAGGAAGAAGAAAAATTAAATATCTTGGCCAACCAAATATATTTTTCTGACTGAACTTGTCAACTATTTTTTTGCGACTTATTTTATACGAAAACAGCGTCTAGATCAAGTCTAAGCGAATTAGGATAAAGGATCTGTTGGTAAGATATGTCAAGTTTGCGACTTTTGCTGTTACGCGGTATTTACAAACTGCTCTTCCGCGGTCTTGCAAACTCAGTGACGATTTAGCTAAGAAATCTCGATGTTTTATAAAGTTGTAAAAGCCGTGCGAACCAGGAGCGGGTCGCCAGTATCTATATAAATTATAGTGATAATACGAGGGGTGTTCAATAAATAGTGAGAATGCGATACATTCTCCTTGGAAAGAAAAAAAATAAATACTGGCAGGCATTAGCTATGATGATAATAAAAAAAAAACAATTCTCTTTTGTTTAAAAAAAATAGAAGTCATTTGTTTACGCCGTTTCGGAACGTGTTCTGTTGTTTGTTTGTTTCACCAACATAACGCCCCCGCGTACAAATCCAGAGTTGCGATGGCTGCCATTCAAGAAGCTGGCTTCGAATTGATGGCACATCCTCCATAATCACCGGACCTTGCTCCAGTGATGTTTACCGATTTTTGCGGTTAAAGAAACATCTCAAGGGCCAGAAGTTTGAAGATGATGGCGCAGTAGTCGCCGCCGTACACGATTTTTTAAGGGATCAGAAAGAAGATTTTTTTAGAAAGGGAATTTTAGTTTTAGAAAAAAGTTATACAAAGTGTATAACCCTGAAAGGTGTCTACGTCGAAAAATAAAATAACATTTAATAACAGATTGCGTCATACTCATTCTCACTATTTATTGAACACCCCTCGTATAGCATTCTACTGGTGATTTTTTTTTTAATCGGTGCTTTACTTTTTGAGTTATATGTAGTTATGTATGTAGGGCTTGTAATAAAGTAAAAGAAATGAAACAGCAAACTACTCATGAATGTTAATTCATATTTAATAAATAAATACATTCTCATCGTTTTATGTTTTAAATAAAACTATTATTAAGTGACTTAGTTGTAGCAACTCTCAACAACTTTAATATGATACAACATGTAGACGCAATCGCGTTATTGCTTAAAATCTAAGGTTTTTTTTTAACAACTTTTAACTAAAGAATATATATTAGAAAGAACTCTTCAATATACATACATAGAAATAAGTTAGTAGGTGTATGTTACAGAACTGAAAACCACTTATATCTATTACAACTTATTATAAGATTTGTGTAGTTTTATTCATATATTATTATATTTTTAAAGTGATGTTTTACATAATTAGCATTTAATATCAAGTGTAATATTTTGAATATAATAAAATACATATCACTCAAAATATTTTGTAATTTAATCAAAATTAAATATCGTTAATATTACTCACAAAAAACTTTATTTTAATGATAATTATGAATAAAACTACACTGCCTTCTTAGAAATATATTCATAGTGAGGCGAATAACTCGAAAATTATTTTAATTACAAACAATGTTTGAAGATTGTTTAAAATTAACGTTCATTGAGATTGAACACAAGGATCATAACATCTTTGGCGTCAAGCGAAATCTACAGAAGCGATTCGAACATTTTATTTTTGCACACAAACGATACGTGGTATATTTCTTATTTAAAACATTCTTTATAATTATGGCAATATTATGAAGACTAACTAATAAAACTGTAGAGTAAAATATACCTTATTATAATTACGTAAGACAGATAATATAAGTTGGTAGAATCTGCAAGATACGTATGGCATAAAAATCTAATAAAGTTGGCTTTTCTAAAACCTTAATAAAATGTAAAGAAAAAATTAAAGAATCTTTCAGCTTTTCAATAAGTATAGAGTTGCAGAAATACACCACGTCACCATAAAACCATACCATATCCCTATTAAAATAAAGACGCATCTCGCTTGAAATACGCTTACAAACATTACATTCGAGTCTCTTGACGAAACTTTATGGGATAATTATTTTAATTCAAAAAGATCGTTAATATAATACACATTAGGATCAAAATCCAACGAAGAAACGTTTTTACATCAATTCCTTTCAATTTGTCATGCATTACATTTATTTTTTTAAGAACTAGGAAAGATGCGTAGAACACTTTCTGGTACAGTCGTTCGCACAAGTTATCCGAAAATTTTAAATATTGAAAAGATTTATTCGAAGAAACTGAGAATACAAGAGGCGTTTTATAGAAAAAATGTTGCGAATAAAAAAAAAATAAGGTGTGCTCGACTGTACTTTAGTTATAATGACAAACAAACACAATAATTATGATGAATTTAGAGATTCAGAATCAAATATATTGGACAGCTTAATTCTGGTTATATAAGAATGTATTAAACTTAATATCGATATCACAATTTAAATATCTTTCAAATACATTTTCTGTATAATTTGTAAGCGATATCGTTATTAATTTTAACCATAAATGGACAATTTTTTAAGACTATTATATAAAGACAGGTCCGTTATATCCCATTTCCTCCGCTTACAACAAATCGTTTTATTTTCTCTATCTACCCTCGTATCAAATAGTAGAAACAACAAGCCTATATAACCGGTACAAAGTCAACAGTAGCTACATTAGATTAGTCAACATTTTTTAACTTGGCCGGCCATGTTTTTGTAGAAATTCTGGCTGAAACTATCTGGAATTTCGAGATCAATGCAATATGATCTCTAAGAGCACGATATATGGTTTAATTTCGGTTGTGTGACATTAACATTTATAGTGTAATATTCCAGATTTATTCAGCCTATGTCAAAAACGGTTCAAAAGAATTGCAGCGTGTGCTTTGAACGTTCAAAATAAATTAAAATAATCACAAGTAAATATAGGAAAATTAATCGTTACAAAAATTGACAGTGTTATAGCCATTTCATGCGACTATCAAGTTTGTGATTCTAATATGCGGACAATTTAAGTTGCTAGCCAATTTGCTTAACATTAATTTTCCTGACTTTACCTAAACTTTTGGATAGTTTAATTTTAAAGGTCCGAACGTTGCATTAAAAAAAAATTAAATCAATTATATAGAAAATTAATGTGGATAAATCATTAATATTCCATTGTAAAAAAACACGCTGCATTTCTAACATCCGTATGAAAAAAACTTGCGCAAGGCTTATACAAGGCCGACCATTTACATTACATTACACGCTTATCACTATTTAGTTATAAGTTACGGTAAAATCCAAGGAAAGTCGAATCGGTAACGTTAGGTAATACATTATAAAATGTAAATCCACTCATACAAAAAGAAAAACTAAAGCAGCCTTCAAGTTTAGTCGAATACAGAAAATCGTACATATTTTTGGAAGATATAGGTAATTCTTAATATTATATACTTTCTTTTTAATAGATTTTCATGGACACAATCGAAAAATGCACCAATTTCGAAGACTAGACTTCTTCACGCCAGGAGACAAAGGTACTAGCCTATTTTAAAATTCCTCAAATCACCTAATCTAATAAAATTCATCAACAATAGTGAATAAATTCGTATTTTATTATAAATATATTTTTTAACTGTGATGTCTATGTAAGTATTGCTCTTGTGCTGAAATTAATAATATTCTGTGTACTTTAAAATCTCTATTGCATTCGCTATTCCAAACGTATGTACAATTATTCTAAAGAAAATATCATGAATTCTAAGATAAAATTTTCTTTTTTATTATTAAAGTAATGTTTATAATACTTTTCGGTTGGTAACATGCAATGAAGGTTATTTTTTAAACGTGAATCTAATAAGCGAATATTGATTTGACGCAATTTAAATTGAATAAATTGATTAAATATAGTTTCTTTCAGTAAATCGTCCGGTAATTCCACATTTTACTCTATCTAGATTTGAAACCACTGCACTATTCCCGAGCCATATTAAATATACTAGAAAGAAATATTTTAATCTGACTAAATATTGCCAGTTACGAAAAATACTTAGTTGGTAAAATTGCCAATTTCTTATTTTCGTTGCAACAATTTTATTTATGCGCCAAACTTGATTGCGATCCTTTACAAGCCTAAATTATTTACTAATATTTTCAATAAGATATTAATTTAAGAAAAAATCTTAATCAGCCACAGGAACAGTGAGTGTTTTTCTCCAACATCTAAGAAATATTCCTACATCCAAAATGTGGACCCAAATTATCTTCGATTCATACGAATAGCCTTTCATTTTCGTTATAAATACCTCTTTTATTACAAATGAGGCTTATTATCTTTCTGTATTACGTAATTTCTTGTTTTTTCTACTAATGGTTCTAAGAACGTAAATGTCATTCATTTGTCTAATAATTATGTTTGAAAAGCTTACAGTTTATTTTTATTTCTGAAGAAAAATATGCTAACTTTTACTGTATTTAGGCTACCAAAAACAAATGTAAGTAGCTATTATTATGAAGAATGACATATTTTTTTTGTTATTTCCATGTTATTTCGTGTCCGGATCATAGTCAAATGTATCATTGTTATATTAATAAATTCGAGTACCATATAAAAATTGGCACTTTTGTATAATAAATACAAATTATCCAAAACCACCCAAATGCCTATCAACCGTAGCCTACCCTGGTACAACCACAAGAATACAAAATGTCAAAATGTAGCTAAAATGTGACATGTAGCCAGTAATGTACTTTAGTCACATGTAGTCAAAGCTAACGCTACAAGTGTCTTGATGAAGTGGTAAGGGCGAAAATATTAGTCATTGATAGAGATTTTTACTGGCGTAAAAATTATAATGCGCAGAATGCCTTATTTAGCATTGATATAAAAAGTTCAATATTCACAAAGGAGTTTACGCTAAAATTATGTAAGTATTATCTTCAGGGAAACTAGTGTCATTATAGTTTCTGAAGATTATCATAAATTCATTACAAACTAGGACATTGTCCCATATACCGGGTAAAATCTAACCCTTCTATTAATGCATAATATCATTTGTGAATATCATTATAAGGTAAAATTATATCAGCAACAAATCAAATCAGTGTACGAAGATTTCAATCCCGTACATACTAAGGAGTGCTTTGAAAATAAAGATGGCACTTAGAAATGAGGTACCCGACCATTTAAATAATCAACCTATTACATTTGTAAAGAATTCGACAATCACCTCTCAGAGCATGCCTTTATGCTCAAAATCCCATACAATTCAAAGAAAAACGATAATTCCCGAACGCGTTCGTTAACGGTCGGGTTGAATCCGACCAATCAGGATCTCGAATTCGTTGGGAGTTCAAAATTCAAAATATAACGATGTATACCGTTGGGTTGTGTTGTTTAGACTTCGGTGCTCTTGCCGACTTGTCCGTGCTTGGAATCCGGAATTCCGGACGCGCTTAGCTTACGTATACGTCCAGGGAATATGCCACTGATGCCACCGATGCCGCTGAACAGGCGACCTGGAAAAATAATAACAAACATGTTTAATAATAACATCTAGTAGGTACTGATTACAAGATTTTTGATAGTTATGTAATAGAAGCCATGTGCCCGAACGGATTTCCCCCATCGGATCAACAAAAATGACAAACTTTCATCCCTTTTTAACCCCTTCAGGGGATGATTTTTCAATAATCCTTCCTTAGTGTTCACTTTCGTTATTTATGATTATTTGTACAAAATTTCGTGCTTCTAGACCTAGCGGTGCTGGTAGGCTGTGCGTTGTCTGTCAGTGAATTTCATTTCATTGATTAACAATTTGACATTGTGTTGAACTTACATATTAAATAAAGTTATCACATGTAGAAACAATACATTTAACCGTCTAATTAAAATTGATATGAAATGTTTAGTACAAGAGTCCAATGTATTAATTAAATGGGTGTAAAATAATTAAATGGGTGTTATTTACCTGGAAATAAATGAATTGAAATTAAAAATATGTTATCAATTAAATATGATGTCAAATTAATAGCAGGTATAATGTCAAAATATTGAGAGAACAACTTCATCAAGGTCATACATAAAGTTGGTGGTGATAAACACTGTACGTTTAAGATAAATGCTTTTCGCCTTTATTTATCTGCTACTGCTATTATTTTATGAATTAATGTTTTTAAGTAGATTGTTTACCAGGCGAGCGCTGTTCATTAGGATGTCGGGGCGACGTGGCGTGCAGTGCGTTGCGGCTGCCCTGCTGGAACGACACCGACATGCCGCTGTCGAGCGAGCCCACCGAGCCGCGCCGCTGTAGGCGCTCGGCTGCTAACGCCACTGGAAATAACACCGAATATATTGTAAGCGCATAGTTGTCATTGAGATATTTGAATTGATTTTTTTTATTCCTCTATACAGGTTGTTAGGGTAAACACCGTTATCCTTGCAACCAGTGGTTTGGTCTCATTTATAGAACGTAAAATCTTTTTTTTTTTATGTTCTTCATTTTACCACAAGAGTATTCACTCTTTCACCCTATGCGCTAGGGCAACGAACTTGCGTCTCAACAAGGGCGAGTGGTGCGGGACGTGACCTGACCGGCCGCGAGCGCGACCCCTCCCTCAGTCAGTCAGTTGTTTCGCTAGCGAGCACGGAGTCGGATATAAACTTTTTTAAATCTTTTAATTTTTGGTCATTTATTTTTATATTTAAGTCAACTAAACACAGTTGTCACTCAAACCATGGGTGGTTTGAGTGACAACTGTGTTTACCCTTGCACCCTGTATATTCCAACGTTTACTTACCAGGGTCATTGATGTCAACTAGCGAGTTGCTGAGCACGTTCCTCTTGATGATGCTGGTGGGAGGCGGGTTGGAGCGCATCGGGGCTGCCGGGGCCGGGCACGACGGCGGGGGTGGGACTACCACACTGGAACGAAAACAAAACAAGTCAGTAAAAGAACGAAAAAATATTGTCACAGAAACACGTGCTTATAAAAAATACAAGTTAGAAGAAATTATAGTTTTGAATTTTGAATTTGAGAGGAACTTGAATGGCCCTGGCTCTTCGTGGTGTACTTATATCTCCGTAACATACAGTGGACATTTTGTGCCGATATAATTTATTTAAATTTGAATTTGTATCGTACATAATACTAATTCCATGCTGAGATGTGTGTACAAAAACACAACATTTGTTGTGATATTACAATAAGACAGTATTTAGTAGCTTACCCATGCATATGAACGTGGTCCATGCACTGCTGATGATCGATTTCAACGTCGGCCACGCCACTGTCTCTGTTCTCCATCACTGTAAAAGAAAAAATACGTTCATAAATAACACAACATCAGTAAATAAATAACTCCGTGAGTATGAAAATGGCAAAATTGTTACCGTTTGGGGATAGAAAATTTATTCAAGAATTCAAATAACTTTATTTTGAATAAATACATCCAGTAGTTTTTTCATAATATACAACATTATTTTTTGTTTATGCTAAACCCGAAAAGGGGTCATTGTACTCATCATTTTGAACAACTTTTTCTATGGGACCGAACTTGAAATCGCGAAAAAAAAATTAGCTGTTCCCTACATTTTGTCGATTTAAGTGAACACAAATGTATCGAACAGGTGATTTTTTTTTCGCGATTTCATGGTTTGTCCCATAGAAAAAGTTGTTCAAAATGATGAGTACAATGACCCCTTTTCATGTTTAGCATAAACAAAAAATAATGTTGTATACCTACGCCCAAAGGTCTGTTCATGATTTTTTTTTATAAATCATCGCATAATTCACTTTCTCATACGATGTTAGGTGAAATAGCATGCATATTAGCCACGCCCACCAACGAGTTCGAGCCGTCAACTAGCGCAATCTTAACAGGGTTTTTTAACACTTTTATCAGATTTTTATGGAACACATTAGATAAAATACGAACCGTTTCTAGCATTATTCCCTGCGCCCCGTCCCTTGCCTCTATTCAACTCGCCCTCGATCCTCATGGCCTCCATCTCGTCCATCTCGGCGATGCTCTCGCGCAGGTCTTCAGCGAACTTGCAGCGGTCGTGCTCGTTGCGCGCGTTGAACGTCGCCAAGCGACGACCGTCTACCCGCCGGGATAGGCGGATTCCGAACGGGTAGTCTGGAAAACCAAAAAGTATTGTAATGATTAGATGAAACACTGGAGGTCCTTACAGATTTTTTGTAAATAATCGCTAAAATAACTTAGGTACAGTTCGGTTCAAACTTCATGGCGGGTCGGAAGTTAGCTACTCGCTGCGCAGTACCCCACCCCCCACTGATACATGAAATTGTTACTACGCAGCAACTCGCCTCATGTTCCGAGCCGCCATTAAGTTTGAATCGAACTGTACACTCGAGGAACTAAAAAGTAAAGTATGTCTGGACTTTAAAAGAGACTGCGACCTCTGAGTTTGTTTCGGCCGTAATTCAACATGTTTTTGAGGACTACATTTTTTTATACCCAATAATTAATGAATATATAATACAATATTATAACCTTTTAATGCTTAATATACGCTTTTCGATTCAAAAGTTGCTTGTCTACAATACGTCTGGTTTTCAACAGCCGCACAGACTTCGGGAGGTGACCCTTTTAAAATAAAAAGCTGCTAAAAGACTGCAGACTTATAACTGCCCTTATAGACAGGTCAAATACAGGTTGGGATAGTGTAATGATAACTTACGTGGCACAGAGAACAGGTTGACAATCATGCCACACAGCGGGAACGACTGACGGAACGTGTACGTCACTGATGACTTCTTCTTGCTGAAGATCTTCGTGATCACCAGCAGGTCGTTAAAGAGAAACACCTGGAGAAACACGATGCATTATTCTCTACTTTTCGAGTGGTTAGTGATTAACCTGGCGTTAGTTTTTTAACAGACGAAAAAAAAGGAGGAGGTTCTCAAGTCGACCCGTGTATTTTTTTTTTATAAATCCACGCATAGGCCTCTGACTTGGCTTCACATGCAGTCGAGATGCATTATTAATATAGATAGACATCAAAATATGGAAAAGCATTCGCTTAGTTTTTTTTTTTGAAACCTCACTGTTTTAAAAACTAAGCGAATGCTGTCGTCTGTTGAAAGTCATGTCCAGTGATCGGATTATGTAGAGTATATTTACCACAACTTCGAGGAAATAAGTAACATAGAGTGGATATTACCTCCTCTAAAATCCCGGAATCATAAACATTACACACGGTTAAATCGAAAAAAAAAGTGTAATATGATTCTTCAAATCAATAAATACTTCGTGATTTTAAAATCCCGAGATTAAAACGCCATTATCATCATTCCGGGATTTTAGAGGAGGTATTATCCACTCTATATTTAGATACTCGAAGTTTAGGTAAATATACTCTATCTATTCCGATCTCTGAATTAGACAGACAGAGTTACATTCGAATTTAAAAAAATAGTATGGATAAATTAGGATTTATGGTTTTCCAATGATTATTGTTTTTTTTTCTTGGATCAATATTTCCTGTTTTCTGTAAAAAAACTGTTCCTCCCTACCTCCCTCTGATGCACGCCGGGACGCTCCTTCTTGTGTATGTCGGGGATCTCGTACAGGCGACAGTAGCAGACCAGGCGCCGGTGCGGCAGCGCGAGGTGCGGCTTCTTGCCCACTATTGTGGCTTGAACTTTCATCACCTGAAAATAAAAGAAGAATATTATTGAGCAAGTTTTCTAAAATGTATTTCTGGTAGACATGTCCTTTACAAACAAGAGGGAATCAGTAATTGTTTGGTGGAGCGACGATCTTAGCATGGTGACTAGTAATAGATGGATAATAAAACTATAAGCCGCCTAAGACAAAAAAAAGTCAACTAAAAAGTTATGGTTTAAGAACTTTATTATTCCTCATTAAGAATTAACAATAATTCACTTACTGAGAAACTAAGTTTACATAAAATGTTTACGAGCGTACAAAGATGACGTTCAAAGTAAATTTATAATAACAAATGGGAAGGTAGTGATAAAAAAAGTAAATATCAACTAATCACCATCCAAGTAAACACGGATCTAAAGTAAAAGTAGATGTATTACTAGATGTGGCATGTATGGCAGCGTACTGACTAAATAAGGTATGCTTGTTTGCTAAAGATAGTATTTTTATATTATTATTGTTATTGACACAATATATGTGATTTAAGTTGGTTTTTAAAACAAGTAATGCTTTTTGCTTCTTTTATTTTCATAGGTATTTTATTGTACATGTTAACACCTTCAAATTCAATATTTCTTTTCCCGTAATTAACTGTTCTGGGAGGACGTGTTACTAAGTAATTGGAGTTTCGTAGTTTAATTTTTTGTACTTGATGTTTTTTTGTGAAATTTAGTGTTGTGTGAATATCTTTATGTAATATTTTGCGTATTAGTATACATGTGTAGTATTTATATGTTTGTTATGGTCATGTGTAGTATAAGTTATAAACAAGACATCACAGATATACAAATTAAAAATCCGGAGTCACACGTTTTTGGGAATACGGAACATAAATCAAACAGATTACGTGTGTATGTCAAATTGTGTGGATTTTCAAATTGTGATAAGTAGTTAAGAAGATATGATGTAACACATGAACATACATACATACATATTGGTCAAAATCATATCCCTCCTTTTTGCTTCGCTGTAGTCGGGTAAAAAGAGCCAATGATCGAGCTTAGTGTCGTAATTTTAGTGCAGTTTATGTCAATTATTAGTCCTTGATGTTTTTTTAACCACAACGGGGAAGCTCTTGGTCTGCATCTCATCTGATGGTAAGTGATGATCAGGCCGAAGGTGGAAGCGAGCTTCACCCGGAATCCTCAACCTCATAACTGGCTATCTTATCTCTAACTGCCGAAACACAACAATGCTGTTAACATTGTTGTTATGGCGACAGACTCAGATAACATGGTGGTAGCTAGCCAGGCGGACTTAGAACAAGCCGTACCACCAACCAAACCGAGTAGAAAATTTTTCCCGCACTGAATTTTGAATAGAGCCCCTAGACAAAGTGACATTCTATCAGCGATAACGATGATAGAAAAGGCAAAAATGTATAGGACTGACATAAGCTATCGAAAAGCTTATGTCAATCCTGTTGAAAGTCGTTGTAGAAATACAAAACGCTACGCTTTCGAAGCGATTGTCACTTGTCTAGGCCCTCAAGTCCTCTGGGTTTGACACAGGTGGTTTTAAAACAAGACCACAGAGGCGGTTGTTATGAAGATAAATCGTAATTAAAGTTCAGATATAATTTAAAATCGCATTTTTACCTGACTGTGGTACAGCCTAATAAGAAGATGTTTTTCTTATATCAGATTTACACGTCATCTGTTCCAAATTCTTGGTGAATAGTTGTTTAGAGACCTCGCGTTTGACATTAATAAGAATAAAACCAGTCTAAAGTCTATTTACCTGCGTAACATGGTCACTACCGGGTCTAAACTCGCTCGACTTCACCCTATCATAGATACCGGACAGCATGTCCCGGTCAATATCGCCGCAGTCGTCAATCCCGCGCAGGTTACGGACGAAGTCGTCCAGAGACATCCGGGCTTCGGGTTTCAGGTTTGGTGTGTGGAGATCCGTGTTCAGCATTATTATTGCGAAGGCCAGGACGAATATCTGTGGATGAAAGATAATTGGTTTAGGTAAGTGCATTTTAAAAGTCTATATTTTGGTAGTGGTAGAATATTTTTTTGTTACAGCCTCTAGATGTTTTTAAGGGAATGCGCAATTTTTAAGCATGGTTGTTTGTTTATGGAGATCTATAAGAAAGCCCACATTGAGCAGTATTTTTTATCGAACTAATGATCCAATTTTATTTTTATAATAATAATAATTACATAATAATAATTATTATCTGTACTATATATATATACTATACTGATATAATAAAGCTGTACTCCTGGACACGGCTCGCATTGTTAGGAGGTTCCTCTCTCTGGAGCCCTGACCGCCGGTAGCTTGGACCCTGTTCCCGATACCGGTGGGCTACTATTTTTTATATTTTTAAATGTTTTATATAATTTTTTATTCTAATATTTAAAAATATAATTTATAAGTATGAAAAATGAAATAAAGAGATAAATTATTATCTCATTTTAAATACATATTATTACTACCGCGGTTTCACCCGCCTAAGTCTCGATCCCTTAGGAATATCGGGATAAAATGTATCCTGTCCTATTCCGGGTCATGGTCTACCCTATATTATGTATTTAAATTATCTAGTATAAACTTTTCCATAATTTACTTGTAGGCATTTTCTAAATTTTGGTATTGACCAATGCCCTTGGAAAGTTAGATACTTATATTGTATTCAGAGTAGTCAAGTTAACAGAAACTCAATATTGTTTATGATAATAACAGTCTTAACTTTGAATAATTTCGATTTAGACTATTATCATTATGTAAATTTAAATTGTTAGCAAGTCATGCATTATTCATTCTATAGAAAAGTATTCATGAGTACGAAGAGCAACTTGAATGTTCCAACTCTAAGTCAACCAGTTTACTAAGTTTGAATTTCTCCATCAAACCAGAACACAGTCATAGCTAGGTGTGATGTTAGTAAGTACTTCCCCCAGAACTAAGAGCTCTAAAACCACAGTGCCTTCATTATAACTTGACCCGTGACGCGATTGGTAGCACTGAATTTCGCAGTCTTAGTTTCAATACTAATAGAGTTCAAAATGGCGACTGATAGAACTAGAACAGTTATACTACTAATCACATGTTGGCAAAATTGAACGCACTGTAAGAAATATTTTCAGATATTACTCTTTCAAATATTGTTTCAAATATTATTGTCAAATATCACTGTTGAAATATTTTCAATGTCCTGTAAAAAAAATAATATGGCCTTGAGTTCATATTATAAAATTCCCATGGAAAAAAGCACTTTCGGTTTTTCTAGAATTTTCCAATATTCCAGGTAACTTTACCAAGTTTTCTTTACTAAAAACCTAATTCGGACTATTAGGCTAAGCGTCTATTGAGACGCAGCTGACGCAGGTACACGCAGCGCTGGGCAGAGCAGATTATGTGATGCATTAACTCAGCATACGAAAAACCTTTTTACACTCCGTTCAACCGATTTTGACTTCTATTGCGTTGGTGGCATGACAAAGGCAGCTGCAGTAGACAGTTGGTATTGTGTAACCTTTTTTGCTTTTAATGCCATCCTTATGTCTACGGTATAGAAGTCAAAATCGGTTGAACAAACTGTAAAAAGGTTTGTTTAAATTTCTAATCTTTTTTTAAATAGAGTATAGGTTGGACTTACCGTATCCTGAGTCCTCAACCGCTGCACGAAGTCAGTGTTACAAACACAGTATCTCCTTGCGAAGGCTTCGACCAGCCGCTCGATCTTCTGAGCCTCGCCGGGCAGACGGAAGTGCGCCTGGTAACGACGGAGCGCCACGTCCACCGCCATGCCTGATAGATCTAACTCGTTTACGAAGCACCTGTGGAAAGAAGGTGGGTTTTTAAATGAGCTTCAGGTAGAAATTAAGTTGATTTTAGCAAAGTTGGTAAAGCTAAGGGATACCGCCCATGCTTTAGTCTTTTGATGTAACCAAGAGATAAAACGCGGTGATCCCTGTGAGCTTAAAATAATTGCCAGCGATTTCATTATTAATGCCCTACTTTTAGTACATAAAAAGTGGTGATAAAGGCACATGTTGAATCGAGGGATGATAGTCTATGATTTTGTTGTTGCTAATTGACGTCTAATATAAAGTAGGTATAGGTTATTCTAATCCTAAATTCCTTACATATTATAAAACAAAGCCCTCCGCCGCGTCTATCTGTCGTCCTGTTCGCGATAAACTCAAAAACTACTGCATCGATTTTCATGCTATTTTCACCAATGGATAGAGTGGTGGTGGTAAAGTGAGTTTGTTTGTTTGTATGTTACGCTTTCACGCTGAAATGGTTGAACGGATTCGGATGAAATTTGGCAAATGAGTAGACCATGACCTAGAGAAGGACATAGGATACTTTTCATCCTAGATCGCAAGTCCCGGGCAAGAGCTAGTTCTAAATACAACGCAAAATGAGAATTATGATCCCGCCTCCTTTAATCTCATAGTTTTATGAAACTGTATCAAAAGGAATACCTTAATAAATCATTTTAAAAAAATTAAAAAAAAATGTTTTTTTCATACTGAATGTGTTTAAGAGGCTTTTATACTATCGTGTGGGATTCGATAATTAATGCAGTTAGCTGATGATTGATTAATTGTTAGCTCTTGATTAGCTATTTTGATAAATAATGGGACCATAAAAAATAAACGCTACAAACACTCACTCAAGCACAGCCATATTGAATGGATTCTGCAGGTTTCCAAGATATTCTCCAATCATTTGCTTGCTCAGCCCCTTCCTGGTGATGAGGAACCTGGCGACTCCTCGAGGAGAGTTCTCCAGGAACCCGCGGGAGATCAGGTACGCGATACCGCGCTCTGGCTTCTTGTTGAACAGGTTTAAACCCACGCGGTATTGGCGCTTGCGGACCGTTTCGGATACCTGGAATTTTAAAAGTTGGTGAGATTATTGTGAGTTGTGTTAGTGATTTCTATATTATTATTCAAAAAGTTAAGTGACGTTCAAACGTCAAAAATATATGGTTAAACAGTCGCTAATCATTACTTAACTTTAAGCAATGTTTATAAATAAACCCCTAATTGTTTAACTTGGTTTGGTAAATAAAATAGCTAAGTATTAATGTTAAAAAGTCAGTCTCGTTGAGACTAGTAGACGGTGCAAAAATGTACTTAACAAAACAATGGAATCAATGCAAAGTCATCACATTTCAAAACGTGAAAAAAAGGGACATAATATATTGTTGCGCTTGATAAGTAATAAAATTCGTGCGAAATCAGGATGCAATGGGGTTTGATCAAGGGGCTGTATACAATGCAGGGTAACATTTTTCTTAGTGACGCACAGTGACCAAAAACCGCATTAATTTGATGCTGAATTATAATATAAATGGTATAAAGGCTATGCTATAGGCTACTTGAACAGTTTAATTGATAGCCCATCAAAATCCTAACTATCTATTTATCTAAGCACCTTCAGCGGCGGATGCGCGTGCGCATGATGGTCGTGCTGCGGGCGGCAGCAGGGCGCGGGCGCGGGCGGCGCCTCGTAGTAGGGCGGCGCGTCCTGGCGCTTCCACACGGCGTAGCGCTCCGCCTCATAGCCGCCCGACGCCGACGCCGTGCGCTGGTGCACGTACGGCTCTGTGATGTGCACGTGCGGCTCCTGGGTGCGGGGGGTAGGGTTGGTTACCACTAACTTTTAGCAACTATTGGCCTAGTTAATGCCCTATTCTCATAGAGGAAAGGTACAAGCATTAATCATGGTTGGTCAATGAATTTTTTAAACATACAGGCTAATGTATGCAAAATAGCTGCCTTATTCTTTTTGTGTCTTGTAGTACCGTTAGGGGCGGGACACAGAAAACACGTAAGACGAGGTCGCGTCGCGGACGTCTGTGCCCTGTCTCGTCGTCGGGTCGCGGTTAAAGTATATGAAAGAGACGGCGTGGACGGGACACGAAGACAAGTGAGAGACGACACTGCATTTCTCACTAAATGTGAGAAAAATGTGAGCTTTGCATTTAAGCGTCTGCTTTTGTAACGAAAACATGTCTTCTTCAGAAGACGAGGATGTTCTAGCTTTGGTTCAACTCGCGCGGGTGCCACGTGTTCAAAGTAAACCCCCGCGCACCCCTTTCTGCCGCGTTTTGTCTGCGCCCGGCCTTTTTGAATAGGGCGCAGTCGTCGAAGCGTCGTGACCGCGTCTCGCCCGCGCCCTGTCTTTTCTGTTTATTTTGTGTCGCGACGCTTCTATAAATTTTGTATGAAAATTTATTGAAGGGGCGCCGCGTATGCGTCGCGTGCTCGTCTTACGTCTTCTCTATTTGTCCCGCCCCTTAGTAAAATCCTGACTACCTCACAGTGTTTTCTTTCAGCTTTAATGATGTCGTAGATTGACCTTGATCTTGCAAACTACACTGAAAAGATTACACTGGTTATATGTTTTGAACCCATACCATAGTGCTTTAGAGTTTAGAGAGTCGTCAAAATGTATTATGTAGTTTGTTAAAAGTTAATGGTAATGCCTCAGGTTTGGGCGTTCCGAATTCTAATACTCAACATAATATGGTTTGCCGTCCTTCAAGTCATCATTGGTTTTTCAGTTTTTAGGATAACTCAGATATTTTTTTGCGTAATAAATGAAAAATTTGGTTTAACCAACCATACCGTGTCGTGTACTAGTAATTTCATATCGAAAATTCACTCATACAATATAATAATAACATAAATGTTGCAGTCGGGTACATGCCAATCATTCCAAAATGCAGGATTATTTTGTGCCGTCGTTCATGTCGATTTTCATGACAATACTTGATTGTAAATTTATTTCATTATGTTCACCTTACAAAATGTCTTCCAGACATATTTACTAATGACTGCCCAAACCATTTCGATTTTTTGCCAGGCGACTCACAACAGTTGACATAGCGTCGTCGTCGTCAGTTTTTTCTTTACTGCTGTAGTAAGAGTGGCTAGACTCTTACTACAGCAGTAAAGAAAAAACTGACTAAATTAACTTTTATATAATAATAATGTTACTAACCGGAGCCCTTGGCTGGTAAGGCTGATGGTAATGATGGCGGTGTTCCTGCGAGGAGGAAGACGACGAGGACTGGACTGAGGACATGGAACCGCCTCGCACGACGGCGCCACCGCATTCAGCACGACGCAGGGACACAGGACTCTCGGCACTGAAGGAAAAATATATTTTTCATCGAGATATAAGTACTAACGTACTAGAGAAGCTACGTCAAATAACTGAATTGTCCTATTCTTCGTATTGAATCTTTAGTTCGCTGCAGCGCTAAAATAATAACGATTCGTCTAAACCGTACCTAATTTACCACAGTGCTAGATTTGCTGCGGAAGTGTATTTATTCTCGGCAAAAAGGTCTTAAGCGCCATGTAAATCACGGCACTACGCGTTTTCTTCGACAAACTGCGGCGCGATCGCCGCAGTTGAACGAGACAAAGTAGGAATTTACGGTGTCTTCTCTAGTACGTTAGTACTTATATCTCGATGATATTTTTATTTATTATAGTGTAAGGTCATAATTTGTCAGAAAATAGAAAATCTTGAGACGTAAATAGCAAATGTTAGAATGACATACTAGTATTAGCAGACATTATTTAATGTTATCGCTTGTCCCAAGCTCGTGGCTAAGTAATAACAGCCACACGGGTCGATCCATCAGGTTAAGCTACGCTTGCCGGGGTTGGTCCGTGGATGGATGACCATCTTTACATAACGAGACTCCTCAGTGTCTCGGAAAACACGTTAAGCCGTTGGTTCCGGCTGTCATTTGTAGATCTTTGACAGTTGTTACGAGTCGTCTGAAGCCCGAAAGTCTGAAGACTAGTCTTACCAAGGAGTATCGTGTTACCCAGTAACTGGGTTGTGGAGGTCAGATAGGCAGTCGCTCCATGTAAAATATTGGTATTCAGCTGCATCCGGTTAGACTGGAAGCCGACCCCAACATTGTTGGGAAAAGGCTAGGCAGATGATGCTTGTCCCAATAAATGAATAATATTCTTCTCACCTTGCTTTTGTTTTATTAGCGAATCTAAATCCATCTTTGAAATGGCACATCATATTCTTTTCAATATCACTAACTTAAAATTGTAAAATCATTATTTTATTAATGTGAAGGAGTGTTGTGTTTATTTGTCCTTGTTTTACGCACCAACAGAACCACGGATCGATTTGATTTTTACATAGATATAGTTTGACACGGGCTTTTTAATCCCCAAGAATTCAAGGTTCCACGGGGAGTGAACCCGCGGGTAAAATCAAGAACGTACTTCAGTGTAATACTGCTCGTCCTCTTAGGTACTTCAGGTGGCAGTCGCCTGGCGTTGGCGGCTTGTATAGCAGCCAGTTGCTGCTGTTGTCGCGCCGTCGGAGACGACAGCGGTTTGCCTCCTGATGATAGCAAGTTGCCGTATATTGGACCTGGGAAAATATTAAGAACTTAAATCAGATATAAAAATATTGCAGTGTCCGCGGTTATAAAGAGTGTCCGTGCAAATTCTTCTCCATAGGTACCTATACCTCCCGCAGAAGTCATTGGATAATTTCCCATCCACAAAAAAAAAAAAAAAAGGTACCTGCTACGCTTTGGAATGGGCAACTAGCTTCATATTTCTGACTGAGCAACTCCTTGACAATTCAAAAGTGCCTGTACATGGTCACAGATATTAACATGGTTTAATTGAAATAAATGCTTTGAGTTTGCACAAGTTATAATTTCTTTTTTTTATGGGGTAGTCAGAAAAAAATAAAGAGAAAAGATTTGTATTTTTGTTTGTAATGGACCGATTATAAATAATCTTCCACCAGTAAAATGCTTTAATAACTGAGCAACAGAGGCTGTAATTTATAGTGATATCACGCGGGCGAAGCCGCTGGCGGAAGCTAGTAACAGATATGGCGGTAAACACCATGTTGGTTTTGTTTTTATAAAAATGATAGCATAACAAAATCAGCCTATATCGTTCCCACTGCTGGGACACAGGCCTCCTCTCTTCGAGAGGGAGTGGGCCGATATCCACCACGCGGGACCACCACAGGGCGGGTTGGTAGATGTCACATGTCTTCGAGTTTTTGGTTCTAGGCGGTTTCCTCACGATGTTTTCCTTTACCATATTTTTTTTTTTAGATGTTTTTCTTTACCAGATATTGATTGATTGATTGATTGACCATTTTGAGAGCCGATAAATGATAGATTAGTGCTAACTCAATATAGATTGCCATCGACACACAGTTTAAGAAAAGTGATAAACAAAAATTGTCTTTTGTTTCAAGTAAATTTTGTCTCAATTGAAAAGTAAGCCAGAATACAACAGTGCGTTCATTATAACTTGTCCCGTGACGCAATAATTGGTAGCTGTTTTGTCAGTCGCCACTTTGAACTCTATAAGTATTGAAACTCAGCTTGACAAGCATATGGTGCCAACATGGCGGCAAGGGACAAGTTATAGTGAACGGTCTGCACCGTAGCATGGAAATGACAAAAGTCTCACAGTATATGCACACTTATGGTAGAGTTGTTTACTCTATCACTATATCTAATAGTAAACAAACCTAGTTCACGAGAAAACGTCTGCGCAAGATAAAATTCTCCCACGATAATGCAATATTTATTTTGCGATGACGATTAATTTGCGGAAAAAAACGGCATTGGAAACAAATATTTGGCAAGATAAACAAGGAAATTGTTTTTGTATATTTTTTCAATGCAAGGGATTATTTTTTTTACGGAAGAGAATTTTTTAATCGTTTGTAGTTTATTAATCAATTGAATTGATAGGCTTTTTCAAGGTTTCAGTTCGGATTTCCCCGGCTTTGAATTAGTTTTGAGAAGGCTTAGGCGGGTGTATAGATGAGCTGACATAAAATATAGCTATTATAACTCTCAATAGGCCTATTGATAGGAAAACACAATTTTTATGCAGCTTATAAAGTAGGGTGTGATGTGGCGAGTCGCTGCGCAGTAGCAATTTCATGTGTCAGCGAGGGTGAGGTACTGCGCAGCGAGTAGCTAACTTCCGAGCCGCCATTAAGTTTGAATCAACCTGTACTAAGAAACTTGACCATATCTCGAGCTACTTTTTCCATGCTTTTAATTATAAATATTTATTTTGTTTTAAGTAGCATAAGGTGTGGGACAGACTGGATGCGGAAGGCAGAGGACAGGGTGTTGTGGCGCAGCCTGGGAGGGGCCTATATCCAGCAGTTGATTGCGATAGGCTGAGTTGATTGATTGACTAACACCCGGTTTCTGATTTGAGAAAAGTAGCAAATCTCAACTGATTATTCTCAAATACATAAGTATGCGCTTTTAAAATCGAATTTCGTTTCTGAATTAAGATTTTTTTAACTCTAATCAAGATTGGAACGTGTTTGCATTGATCAGGAATACTCAAGTAAATGATCAGTTGATTATGGTTTAACGAAATTCGATTTTAAAAGCGCATACTTATGTATTTGAGAATACTCAGTTGAGATTTGCTACTTTTCTCAAATCAGAAACCGGGTGTAAGTATTTATAAGTAAGTAGGTATCCAAGTTGTCTTCTTTTATATGCATGTGTTTCGGTACAAAAATAAAAACATTTTGAAGTGAAAACTTCTTGAGGCGCATTGTGCGATTTTTGGCAGGGTATAAACTTAAGGATTCGCGTCACCGACATGTTCACGCCGTAGTGCTGTACTATAGAATATAGATGGCGCTAATACCACTTTTAAGTTTTCACTTCTGTCGGCAGTCCCCATTACTGCCTATTTTTCTTTCTTTCTTGATAGTTACCTGTATTATTCAGCAACTGATGGTTGTGTAGAGATTCATTGTGCGACGATGACGTCGATATGTTTGTGACGGAGCCACTCACGGAACAGCTGCACACCTGTAATAGACAAACGTTATTACTAGTTATGTACACAGAATGACTTGGCAAAATTGCTCAGTTAATTGTTGTAACAGCTACAATTGCTGTTGTTATTGTGTTGTTATATTTGTGTTTGAGTGTCCGTGGAGTTTCTTGCCCGTTTTGGAATGGGCAACTAGCTTCATATTTCTGACTGACCGACTCCTTGACAATTCAAAAGTGCCTGTAAATGGTTTAATTGAAATAAATGCTTTGAGTTTGAGTTTGATTTATAATGTATATGCTGGGCCCATAACCTATAATAAAACAGGAACGTAAAATGGAAACAGAAGGACTGTATTAATTTGAAAATAGAAATACAAATACACATTTCTACCACCAGGTGGCGACACGCTAGATATTTTGATAAACACAACCGTATTGATTTTTATAAATGCACACACGAAAGATACAAAAGGTTGAGTTATTTTTTATGCCATAAATTAAAAAAAACAAGCAGGCGGTGGTGTTCACCGCAGCCAATGAATATCTGCAATTCATGAATCCTCATTCAGGCGAGTTGCCTGGTGAACTATAAAAAGCAATTAAGTTAGATAAAGGACCAGGATATTGGCAGATCATGATTTTTATCACAGTACTTATTACATCATTCATTGTCAAAAACAAGTTTTTCAATTTCTATTTGAAAATTACTTATTTTTTATTCAATTAAACAGGATTTATACAAAATTGTTTGCATATTAAGTATACCAAACACCGATGATTTCTCTGTGAAATATAAAACCCCAGAAGTGCAAAAAAAATCGCGCACAATAATTGCATGTGAGCGATGACGTATCGCAAAATCTACACCGAAATATTTTGATACACGATCAAAATATTCTAATTCTTCGACGACACGGTTGGCGCAGTGGCTCAGCGATGGACTGCTGCGCAACGTGTCGCGGGTTCGATCCCCGCACGGAACAAATATTTGTATGATCTGCAAGTAGTTGTTCCGGGTCTGGGTGTTAGTGTATGTGAGTTTCTATGTTTGTAAACGCACCCACGATACAGGAAGAAATTCTTAGTGTGGGGCAACGTTTTAAAAAAAAAAAAAAAAAAAAAATGTACATGATATCTAAAATTAACACCTTCTCCCACTTAATTACCTAATTACAATATACACACTTCGTACTTTCCGGTGAGACCCCATAGTTTCAGCTTCTTAACCTTTACCACCATCACATTTTTATTTTTCACTATACTCCTCATAATGTCTTTAGTTCTCGACCGGTTCATTTTTACCCGACTCCCCCATAAAGAGGGGTAATGTTTTTTCTGAATATTTTCGCAGTTTTTTCGCACGGACGTTGCTCCGAGTCAACGCCAAAAGTAACAATGATAAGTGATATCAGATAATTTATAATAATTAGTTAGGCAATGTTGTTTTATAGAAGGTGTTATCAGCTGTGTGATAACAGTTTATTTACTTACCATGATAGGAATGTTATGAATGAACTTTCGAAAATTATTTTTTTATTTATTGGTGGCGGAAGTTTGTTTGATTTAGTTTGTAATGCTTCGCAAAATAATGTTTTTTGTGAGAAAAAATTCTGGTTTAAGATAACTAAAACTACCTTCACTGCTTCCTAGTAATTTAGCTTAGAAGAAACGTCAAAACAAAATCCCCGGAAAACTGATCTCTGTACATTATTGTCATTATTTTGATAAATAAATCAGTTTATCGTATGAAAGGATCTTTAATTATTTATGTACGAAGTTTAATCGATTACTAATGTATGGCGTCGAACAACTTTAACCCCCGAGATAATCAATACGAATGATATCAGCTATGACTTGACCACCTATCTATGTTTTATATCTAATCTTTGCATTGCTTACATTCTTTATTTAAGGGCCTCACCTCAAATTCATTTTTTATCTCGCTCACATCATACTACTCGCGGACTGAGTGAGAGCGAGACGAAGTGGTCAGTCATTGCTTTTTATAGTAAAAAAAAAAAAAAAAAAAAAAACATAAGTCCCGCTTTATAGTTGAGTTATTATGCAAAGTTTCATGATGTAATTTTAAGTATTTTTTTATTACCAGCGGTTTATAGTGTGGAATTTTTATCTATCGAAATTTTTTTATGTAATCGTGTTTTCATTAAATTCGATTCCGTCAATAGGACCTAGCATCAATCCTTAACTTTAACATAATATTTATTTCAAAATTAATGCTGCAGCATTTTGGGCATAACGGAGACTTAGTAATTAGTATGTGTGTTGAAATCACCAATACACTACAGTGATAATTTGCAAAGGATATAAACAAGTTTGTGAGTGCAAAAATGAGTTTTGTGACCAAGTGTGGTGGAAGGTCAGCAAAGAAAGTCGATTAACATTATTACTTTTTTGTAATAATAACATCTAAATTGTAATAACATTTTTCGATACACAGAATAAGAATAAGAATTTGTGTTGTTTTAACTTTACTTTATTAAGATTCGTTTTTAATAATTTTTATTACAAAAACTGAAGAGGTAATCGTCTTTTAGTGCTGACTGTACCTCCGACCCACCTTGGGCAGTTCACCCCGCTACCACCTCTTTGACTTGCTTATCATACAACAGCATTAAACCATTCTCATACAGATTGTGTCTTAAATAGAGAAGGAAAAGGGTAACGTTAATAAATTGTTGGTAAATCATTCTTACCCCACTGTCGGCATCCCCGCGGTGTAGGGGCGGCATATCAGCTGCAATCATGTGGATTTGATGGGCAGACTGCTGTACCCTGGCCACCATGGCCTCCACCTCGCTCTGAGGGTCGCATACCATGTGGTTGCTGAGAAAAAAAAAGCAAGTAATTAGAATAAAATATTATTATGATAATTGTCTAGCATCTGATTTCTGGGCCCTATACCACAAAACTTTAGAAGTCCACAATATTACAAAATTGTTAATTTGTATAAAAAATACTTGCGTAAAACAGAAATTACAAATGTCTAAGAGTTACAATATTGCAGACTTGTCACTACAATTTACATATTTGTAAGGTTTTTCCGTTAAAAATGTGTGGCTTAGGATTTTGTAGGACACGCACTTGAGATTTACAAATTTGTGAATTGTAATTGTAATGTTTTGTGGTATAGGGCCCTGAAAGGCTAAGCAACACAAAATACTAAACCGATTACTTGGGAGCGACCCACTCTATCCTTTATACTTAACTAAATTTAATAACATATGACCACATAAACCCTTTACTCCTAACTATATCTTAATAGATAACCTAACCAGTAGTACCTACCTCAAATATTAAAAAGCTACTGATCGAATCCCTGAAAAAACCTAAGCAATACCTTCGGGACTAAAGACGTACAACCTTTTACCAACTTGATCGCGAAAAAAAATGTAATAACGACTTTCAAACCAAATTGAACTTTATAACCTGCCAAATAAAGTTACAAATTGGTTGTAACTTTATTTTTGTAAATGTGTCCGCCACTTTCAGTCAGTAAAGATAACGAGCACGACACCTGATTATAAATTAACGATACAACCTTCTATTACGCATTCCATCAATATGCCTAATGTTTTCCCAAGACTTCTTCTGACCGAAGAAGATCAGGGTTATAGATACATGGTTTTATAAATTGAAAAGCCAGGAATGGTTGGATCCTCACCTCATGTCCATCACATCATGTCGTTCCCGTAATGACATGGAACGCATGGGCCTGGTGAGGGCTAAGACCTTCTCAGCACCACCGGGACTCTTCTGTAGTAGTGCGTTTCCGTATATATCTGTACCTAGAGTATAAAAAATGGTATCAAGATTTAGTTGGTCAGTCTTGGCTGCAGAAATCTCTAGAACCTTTTAATGTTTTCAGTATTCCTCGCAAAATGACTTTATTGCATTTCAAGACTACATTCTCCACCACGTAACCGCACGACAGTATTGAAGGACCATTTTTTTTTGCAGTTTTTGGTCTTTGGCAAGAGAATGGCCCTCCAGTTCAGAATAACGACTGCCTTTTTCGAAATTCTGCTTCACATCGAAACCAAAATTTTAAAAAAATATCAATAATTACCATTGACTAGTTGACCATGATCAGGGCCATCCTGCAGCCTCCTTGCGTTAGAATCGGCTGCTTTTGCCATCGCTGTGATGGCACTAAACTTCTTCAGCAGCTGTCGTCTCCTGAACGCCCTCTGGATGGTGACAGCTGCCCTCCTTGCTCTTAATCCTCCGTACCTTCGTTCTAAGATCTCCGTCTGTTTATCCAGGAGGTCTTGGGACATCTCATAACGGCTGGAAGGTGGAATTACCCATGAATATGGAGTGGGTTTTGAATTTGAAGGTAAAATGAACATCAAGGCTAAGCCAAGGTGGGTTTGGTATGGTCCATGCCAGAATAAAGATCGATTGTCTAAATATTGTGATCGAGTAAACAATAAAGGGTGGAATGATGTGATCGATTGCTTTTAAAGGGTGGGTTTTTTTGTAATAAAAATGATGTGTATATTGAAGCGTTTGGTCATTCAGTTGTTTGATAACTAAGACGGTTTTGCGGCTTGCAATATGGTGGGTTTTTGTATGACTGATGTTCATTTTACCGTTAAAGCAGGGTTGAAAAAAAAGTTAATGTTTCAATCAGGTGATTAGGTTGCTGTATGTAGGGTTAAGTTTTTGTTTTTAATATTTTTAAGTAAGTAATTGATAAAATTGGATGAGAAATTAATATTTCCTTTATAACAGTCTTTATTTTTTTACTGGTTTCTTTAGTATTCAAAATTACAGGATAAGTTTCAACTTTTGGAAAAGAAGACTTTATTTCAGAAAGTTTTAGTTAAAACCTTGTAACTATAGTTTCGTATAAGAAATGATCGATTTAATTAATGAAGTTTTACCAAGTTCTAATAGACAGTATCATTGTTGGAAAAATACAGTGATTGACAATTTAATGAATGAAACCAATTCTAGAAGAAGCTGAATATCAAATTACGAGTTAAACTTTTAGTACTACATGCTGTTAACAGTTAACTTTGAAGATAAAGTTCATTAATTAGCAAAATTGTATTAACTTAGGTTCTGGTTGCGGTCCACTTTAACTACATGTTTCAATATACTTGATTGAAGAGAAATAACAAAAAAACAAAAACGAGTTTGAAAACATCCGGTCTCTTTTCTCAAAAGGGGTAAGCAGAGGGGTAAATATGTAACCCTCATTGCGTTAGTTATATTTCTTTCTCTTTCTAAATATTTTATTCAAGAAACTAAAAGTAGGTATAATCATGAATATTGTTTCTAGTAAATCGTGAGAGAAGGCAGTCATTTTCAATGACATTGACTGACCTTGGAAAGTCCGCAATGACTGCATTATGTAAGTGACAATATTGTAATTAAGTAATATTTTCTAAAAATAAATATCGTCTATCATTTTAATGGTTACTCATTCCGGAAAACATAATTCATTTTGAAAATCTTCCGAATGAATCTGTAACTTAATGTATTCTCGCACCAAAACTCATTGAATGCATAACCTCCTACATTTTTTGAAAGCGGTTAATAAGTAAGTCTCGCGTGACAGGCGAGGTACAGTGAACACAAATGTAGAAATTTTCCAGAGACCTTTATATTACAATGTTTATATCTTAAACTGGGCTGAGTTACAGCACATAAAAGTCAAAACATGCATAAAAGTGGACCAGGGCCTTAAAACTATTCTTAAAAGTCATGCCTCGAATAAACAGGTAATTTTCAAAGTATTAAGAGCTGTTACAAATTACATTCAGACAAGGCTACGTCCACATTGAGGCGCGAACATTTATCTGATTTACATTTACAGGACCAAAAGATAAGTATTCGATGGACCAATTATTAATTGGTTGTCGTCAATGATATTATATTAACAGATATGTTATACACTCACAAAACAACCGAAAAAAGTGTTCCGCGCTGCAGCGGCACAAATACCCACGTTTCATTTATTTTTACATTTCACTACAAGTAAAAACGTTACAATTGGAATGTTTTCGAGTCTTCACGATTGCGTGCTTATAACATATCTGTTAATTTAATATCATTGTTTGTCGTTATCAAAAAAACCCTTTAGAATAACAATTTGTAGATGCACGTGATTATTGAGACTACTATATTTATTCGCCAATCATTGATTTTGATTGGCGACATTAAATAGAACGCTTAGACGTTTAGGAAACTTCAGTGGTCCTTTAGAAATAGTTCTTATTGACAAACTGTCAGTTTTACTTAGTCATCTAACTGAGTAAGTATTAGCTAACTATGGCGGTTTTAATCTCTCTCAATGGAACTAGTTCAAGTACTGTTTTTTGCGTTAATTTGCATACATAAGTACATACAGACATAACCTAATCATGTAATTTGCATCAGTTGTGATTCAAAATACGGTCTTTCACTTTTTTTTAAAAGAAGGAACAGGAAATTTGTATTCTTAAGTTTAGATAGGAGTTAAGTGTTATCTAAGTGTTAAAGGGCACACAATACACATTCCTGAGGTTCACGACATACCCTCTAGTCAATTTACCCCTTTTTTGGGGTAACGTGGGATCTTTTTGGGTCATTCCCGACGAACCCATGCCCATGATGGACACATCTGTGCCTCGCCTATGGAAGGAATTAAAAAGTAAAGAAAACATAATACACATATTGTTAGTAACACAGATTTCCCAAATTCGCATTTACCCCAAGAACCACAATATCCCATAATATATTTTCCATATTTACAAACAAACATAATTATTTACAAATATTGCAACAAAATGTGCTCCACTATATATAAATTACTTGACAAATCATACAACCAAACATACAAATGCAACTGACGTCCCCAGTACCTCTAATATTCACAAAAGCGGCTACAGCCCCGTGTTTGTGTTCCACTGACCTGTTTGTATGAACGGCGTGTCCGAAGCCCTCTGGCGGGGCGGCGATGTACAGCGGTGGCGCCGGCTCGGCTGCGCCCACGCACAGCCCCGCCCCGGTGGACGCGTTCGACGCCGACGAGCATGACGAGTTCGAGTGGTTTAGAGCTGGAATCACGTTATATGGAAATCATTTTTACTTATTTACCATATTAACATTATAAATGCGACAGTAACTCTATATGTCTGTTACCCTTTCACGTCGTAACGACTGAACGAATTTGAATGAAATTTGGCACACAGATAGACCATGACATGACCACACATAGGATACTTTTCATCCCGGTAGTACGGTCCCCTGGAATAATTTCCGACCTCCACGCGGACGAAGCCGCGTGCAAAAGCTAAATGGAGACATGGAATGGAAGTACAAGAGAAACACGACTAAAACAGATGACAGTCAGTGTAGACCAAAAGGTTTTACAAGTCTGGGAGAAGTTGTTTCAGCGCTGGCTGTCACTAAGCGCCATGTCTGGCGTTGTGACTTTGGACAATACAGATTTATCAAACAGGCTAACGGTCAACCGGTTGAAAGGTGGTAAGACACAAACAACACCAGGGCCGATTGCCAATGTGTTTTAGCCTGAGCCACAAAGTTCTAGTCTTGTAGTGTGCCTACATTTCACTAGATAGGTGAAATTCTTTCGAATTCCTTCACACATCCCAAGGAGCTCAAATTGTATGGTTGTTCAAATACTTACCAGGTAATGGTCGATGAACAGCAGTGACATATCGATTGCCTTCCATGTATCCTCTATCGGGTTCCGCAGTGTGGGCATGATGGGCGTGGATCGAGTGCTGGTGGGTATAGAAGCCGTCGGGGGGATGAAGAGCCACCCCACCCGTCCCCTCTTCTTCGTCTACCTTCTGAGAGAAGCTGTGGACAAGGAAAATATCGGTTATAGAAGTTGTTTGGGGATTGATCATACGTTGTAAACCTACATACTGGCAATTTTTTTTTTGTGAAATTACTATGGATTCTGCTCGAAGGACCACTAATTAAAAAAAGAACACACATTTTTTTCTTATTGCTCTTTCGTAATATAAAGATAGACTACATACTACACACATACATTAAGATAATTCTCACAGTATAACCTGGCATAGCTGTGATGGTATCTTTTCGTTCAACAAAAACACAGAATTACTTTTCACTCTCATTTAAATACACAAAATAACGACTTCTCAGTTCAAAAGGCTAGTCTCAAGTATCAGAGGCAGTCAACATTTTCCTCGTAGCTATCCCGGTCTTTTGTAACTGGTTCTAGTAAATATTTTCACTATCTTAGTTAAATATTTGCTTACACGGACGTTTTTGGAACGCTTTTGCAACTCTTGTAAATAAAGCTTTCGTCTTGAGAGCGAAAGAGATGGAAGATTGTCAAGTCTTTGAGTTGGTGAATGTTTTTAAGGTTAATGAAAAACATTGAGAATCAAGTTTATGATTTGGTGGAACTCTCTGAGTCAACTGTATTTACAACGATATTTAATTACAAAATAAAATCGTACGAAATAAAAAACAAAATTCATTTGTAATCATAACATTATTATGAATCATTACGATACCCTTATAGTTATCATCGGTTGATTGCTCATACACTTATAATCGCACCCAAATATAAGAAGGATTGGCGCCGATTAGTTCAAGACGGACTTGATGACTAGGTACCTCAAACAAGAACACTTTGACTTCTAAGTGTAAGTAAGCCATACAGGATTCGATAGGTATTTATCATGTTACGATTTAGGGCTCATGCAATTCACACAGACACCAATCTACATGATCTTCACATGATCTGACCAAGATTATGTCTGGACTTTAAAAGAGACTGTGATCTCTGAGTTCGTTTCGGCCTTTCTTCTCAGAGATAGGAAAAGCCGACCTCATATTCCAGTTTAAAAAAATATGATTGACTCGTAAAGTATTTGTACAAACCTTCTTACAGAAATAAACCATTTATGATTTATCATTATCTTACATAGAATTGATAGAATATGAAATGAGTACTTATATAAGAGGAAGTCTAAGTGGCACGGGTGACTGAAAAGTAGTGTGGAAATCTGTTGTCATGTTATGGGCATATGATAGGGAGGAATAAGGAAAATGTCGTGAGGAAAGTTTTGAGGATGAATTTGGAGGGGTATAAAAGTAGAGGAATACCAAAGAAACGATGGATGGACTGTATGAAAGATGATATGGCTAGAAAGGGAGTGACTACCGAGATGACGACTAATAGAGAAGTATGGAAGAAAAATATATTTACGCCGACCATAAATAAATTGGGATAAGGGCAGGGGAACGAAGATGTGACTACATCGGTAATAGTAATACCAGTTATCCAAATAACACGACATATCATCTAAATAACCAGACATATAATCCCAATGACCCTGTTTCTTTTGTTTATCTCAGGACGCCCTACTTATTATCTTTCCAAATCTTACACTATATCCCATCAGCTACCGCAGACCGCTTAACAAATAAGACTGATAATAGTAATTAAACAAATCTTCTAGAGACGACGAAGTTATACTTCTACTAAGTTAAAAATTATATTCTCATCTTAGTCTTCGTGCATAGAGCGGACAAACAAAAATTTTCATTAGACATTTAAGTATTAAAGTTTGTAATTTGTAGGATAATGAAAGTGGGTGGTTCTAAAGACAAACAATTTGTTTTAACTATGATATTAGATAGTTTGCTTGTTGCTAAGTAGTTTGTGGTAACTAGTAACTAAGCAGTTAGGAAGGTAACTAGGAGGGTAAATGGTTCCATGCTTGTTGTGGAAATTGTTTATTCTCTTACTTTTCGTGAAAAGGGACGGAAGTGTGTAACAGGAAGCCGGGGAAGTGCGTGATATTTGATTTGACCAATGAGAGCGCGCGGTTCTAGAGTTAGCCGTCAGATGGTACCAACCCATTTTCCGAGAGATTGGTACTGTCAGCAAAGATGTCAAATACTACTCATCATATGCGACTACTGTAAGGTATTACGTTCCTGTGCGATAATTTCAAAGTTCGCAAAATATTATAGATAGACAGTATAAAAAAAAAATGACATTATCAATTGATAATCAAGGAATTCGCAAGACAATCACCTAGTACGCTAATCACACGTGCTTAATATAATAATATCATTATCAGCGATAAACGTAATTAATCATAATTACAGCATATTTTTATAAAATATACGATAACACCTTTGTGACGTAGAATCTGCTGACTGAGATAATAAAGATGTTTTTATTTTGACATTAACGCGAGAAATTACACTCTCAAGACTAAGAGCGAATTCCTTCAATGAAACTGAACGCGAACAGATTATCTAAACTGCGTTCAAGAGCTGTCAGTGATATCATTGTTGTGAAATATTGACAGTGATAGCTCTTGAACACGCTTTAGAAGCGCTGAACACGTTTAGTTTCATCGTGTCCGAACTTAGAGCTCTTGCATAAATCGGTTTCTTGTAAATTGGCGACAGAGACTTTTAATACTCTTGATCGAGTGGCCACACTGGCCACTACCAGCTAACATGTGCATCGAACCCCAATAAAATGTATGAAGAGGCCGTTGCTGATCCCTAGCGGCTGTTGCAAGTGATCCAGCACCCTAACTGCGTGATCCACGATCAATCACAATCTGAATCGATTTGAAACAAATTTCTAATCCATTGCTTCATTAGTTCGAACAACAAAAAACTACTCAAGAACGTAAATAATGCAATGAATGTTGTTGAAGTTAGGTTAGGTTTTTTTTTTTTTTTTGGTTTGGCAGGAGTGGGAAATCCTCATGGACGCCCAGACTGACTCACTTATGACCCAGTCTGGGCAGTGCCGGACTTCTACCGGCTAAAACCACACTCCTGCCCTTGCTCAGTGTCCCTCTGACATTATCAGAGCCCTTATTTTTGCAAATTTTTATTTATTCTTCTATGATAATACACACATATGAAAACAAATATTGATAATTCGGGTTTCCTGTGGAATGACCACCAACAATAACACGCTAAAATCTTTTTTTTTTTTTTTTCATTTTTTTTTCATTTAATACTATTTTATATGTTACCCATTCTTTAAGTTCTATTTGTCAAAATGAAACAGCTTAGTCTTAACGGGTTTCGAAACTAAGTTACGCAATTAGATAGCTGGTAGTCAAAAGACAATGTTACGATAGATTTATTAAAGAAAGTCACATTCTAACAACGGCACATTCGATTCTCGCGGATGCTATGGTCAGTCCTAGTAGTTTCTTATCTAAGGCTCCCACAGCCAGGAGCGACGGGATGCGATGGCGCGACACTATAATGGTAAAACAATTTTCATGAAGTTTTCATAGAAATTTCATCAGAGTCGCGTGGCGCCTTTCTAAAGGAGCATTAATAAAAGGATAAAATCATTAACGCTGGCAAGTTTTTCGTTCAATTCCAATATCCGGTGAACACACAACGTAAAATAAAAGGCACTTTCTAATTGTATATATCTGTTAATGTCGAACACTGAACCCAATTACATATTAAAACGTCTGATAAAAAAACCGGCTCCTATAAAGTGCTCACATGATTAAATTGGCAATAGTTTGTTTCCTTTTAGTGTAAAAGTAAATTAGTACAGGTTATCTATTCAGGCAGACATTGAACTTTTGTTGATAAAAATCATTTAAAATACTTTAAAAAGGCTGGTCCTTCGGTCCTAATGTCAAAATAACGTTTTTTTTTAACTTGTTTTCTCCGAAGGTTTAGGCAGAGACGTACCTATCCTAACCGGAGACAAATTCAGACTCCGCGCTGATACTGAACAATTCCTCATAGAAAAAAAAATTGTCCTTCAAGGAATAAAAAAATTACAATTAGCCTTACCTCGACTGTTCCTGGGTATCGAACCATGGAAAAGTCAGCAGTATAACTTGCAACTGCCAGACAAACGAGGAAATTAAAAAACTACTATACCTACTTAATCCTATCTTGATAAAATAAATAAAAATCCACAAATTATTAACTATGATTCCGATTTATCACTATAAAAAAAACATACAAGGAAAATAAGATTAGAAGATCAATTAACAAATCTATGTTAAGTTCTTAGGACGATATCTGAACAAAAGTACAAATCAGTCTTCCACACAACACTATTGTATGACAAGGAACTCACGTTGAAAACGTCGTGTTTCTTCGTTTAGCACTAGAGTACATCAATCAGTGGTCGTCACGAACCCAGAGAAAGTTCGAGAAACACCACAATTTTGTATAGTTAGATATCTTGGGTTGCTGAATAACTAAATAATAGCTATTGAAACGCGTGGTTAGAAAACGGAACATAGGTCTGAACCGGAACTGCGACAATTGAGGAGGTATCGAAGAATTGTTATCAATTTGACGCTTTAGGCGGGAAAAGTCGGCTTGAAGAGCGCCATGACAGTTTATCTATGTGGTTATGACAACCGTAGTATTATGAACACTGTTATTTCTGTTGGTAAATATGCAGCTGTACTTAGTAAAAAACACAAATATTAGGTATGACACACACAATGTGACATCGTGAAGAAACCCGATGCCGGAGATATTTCTCGACGGCATGTGAAGCCAAGTCAGAGGCCCGTGGACGGCATGAAAACTCTGAGACCAGGTTAGTCACTAACCACACGGAAAAGAAGAAGATCGGAGTGAGGAATTGGAGAAGAAACGATGTCCATATTCCATAGTTAAAGCATGTAAAAATGAAAATAAAAGCACACTAGTTTTTACAAAACACGCTAAAATTAAGCCCAAACTTTTACATCGTAACACAAAACACAAAGGACCAAACCCGACACTCAAAAGACCAGTTTCCAAAAACAAGTATGAAACTAAAATGTGAATTTGTATGAAAATACAAAAGGCGGACTGTTAACTAAACAGTGTTCGTTGGGAATTATTTTCATACATTCAACCGTTGAAAACTGCTAGCAGATATAATATTCTACCGTTGCTAATGAATGCAGCTCGGAAAAGCCATTGTCAACTTGATCGTTATTTCTTGCGTAATATCATTTTTTACAAACACATAACATCACGCCTGCAATTCCCTAAGGGTTAGGCAGAGAAATACATATAGTACACTACACCCACATTTCGCCAGTTATGTTGAGGTCCCATGTAATAGGGACGGGCCTACTACTGGTATTCAGCTGCATCCGGTTAGACTGAAAGCCAACCCCAATATAGTTGGGAAAAGGCTAGGCAGATTGATTGTAATAGGGACGGGCCTATTGCCATCAACCGGGCACAAATCTGCCCCAGGAATCCGCTGGATGCGAGAAGCCCAGAGACGGTCGAAGTGGCGGTGCTTGGGGGAGGCCAATGTCCAGCAGTGGACGTTTTTCGGCTGAAATGATGATGATGATCGGCATAAATCCAAACTCCGGGCTCCGGACAGACTCCAGGCGGGTTTCGGGTTTTACACGTTAGCTATAAAATGTTCTTGTATGTAGGTAATGGCTTTGGCATTATTGGCATAAAATAACAGGTAGGTACACCCACAGAGTATTTCAAAACGTTTATAAATGTCATGTTTTTACATAGTAAGTTTGTAAAAATATTGGTTTTCCGTGCCACCTGATGAAACCCTCAAGCGCCTATAATAACACTTGGGCGGGAAAGGTGGTCCTTGTTCAGAGTCGAGGACCACGTCGTCTATTGGAAGGACCAATATTTTGACAGAACTACTTATTATGGAAAACTATTATTATGCACTTGATTGAACTTAAAAAGGGACTGTCAGTTACAAAAAAATATTCGGGTCGACTTGAGAACCTCCTCCTTTTTTTTTCGTCGGTTAAAAATGACGAAACCACACATTGCCTGTCACTTACATATGTTTTGGAAACAACAAATGTATAGAATAAGGAAAAGATAAAACCACTAGCATTACAAATAGGTACCTAAACTACTGATCAATATTGCTGAAGAGGAAAACCGTTTAAAACTCATATCAAACTATCACCCAACGCAAAACGAAAACGTTTGCAAAACTATGATTGCAGTAAACAAAACGCCTCGTGCATAAAATCAATAGAAACTACGTATAGGTAGGAAAACTAAACGCTCCGAGCGGTATTAGTGATGTGGCGGTTTCCTACATCTACCGCGAAAATCACTGATGTAGAGATGTCAATTTCCTGGCAGGCGAACCGACTAGGTTCCGACTGGGAATCGATGATAGGCTGGGTTACGTAGAGAATTATCTAAAAATTCTTATTCGTGCATTTTCTATAAAATGTAATGTTTCACTCGTCGCGTCGTCGCGTCGTGTATAATCGGAGAACCACTTATGAATTCTCTAGGTAATTTTAGGGTTAGGGATTCTGGGTAGATTACAGCTAGAAGCCATAAACGTTGGTTTATGGATACTTTTCTACTTTTTTTGAAAATAAAGCCAATATAGATGTTGTAGGTATAAACAACACAGTACAGACAGACATGACTGTCGCGGCCAGCAATAAGGGGATCAATGCCTGGTTGCGGCCAAACCTTGTATAGTACTTTTCTCAAATAATGCGCGGAAATTCAAACTGAGTACCTACTTAACTGGTATTCAGCTGCATCTGGTTGGACTGGAAGTCGACCACAACAGTTGGGAAAAGGCTAGGCAGATTGATGTGTGTAAATGTCTTATATGTTCCACTTCGTCTATATAACATTCGCTAGAGAACTAGTTGCCTCATTTAAATTAATTTTAATATTATAATTATTTCCGTTCTTAATATTATGACGCCTGAGAATTGTGTTTTTGTTTGAACGGTTTAAACTGTGTTTTTTTCTGAACTGAATAATTTATTTATTTATTTTGTTTTAAACACTAGGATTTTTTTTCAGACACTATTAAGTATGAAAGGAAATAGCTCATACTTTATGGAATCAAATATTGATATCCCAATTTCAAGAACAATCTAAGAGATCAACAATCAACTTCATTATCATTTTGCCGAGAAACCTCTGTCTTCAGAAAATCAACAAACAGGCTCTATTTAATCATTCCAAACGTTCCACTTACGGCACAATTTGCGCCAAACAAATATTTCTGAAATAACAAATAGTCAACATTACGTGTTCAAAATAATAAGAGTCATTCGGAAACACTAAATGAAAATTAACTTCAATTTTGGCCAAGTTGAAACAGCGAAAATGCAAAGGAAATTAGATACTACAGACTCTTCAGAAGTCAAGCCTTAAAACATCTGAACGACTAACTTTACGGTCCTTTTACAATAAAAACGGAGTGCTTCCTAAAGATTTGCCATTCAGTGTCGACTGGCACAATGTTAAGAGTCGTAATTTTTTATTGCACGTTTAATTTTCGCGATAAAGCTTGCCAATTAGTTCATTTAGGCTCTTGTCCCTGGCGCCCCGCCAAGTATTGCCTCGTGAATCCCTGGAGTAACTTTCAATACAGCTTACGAGGAGATTTTATGTATCAGCAACATGCGTGACATCTTAAAAGCTGTATGTCAGTAACTTTTTGTAAAAGTAGGTACTTTATTTTTTGCAAGTCAGTCCAAGGTAACTTAGAGGCCGTAAAAGGAAGATAATTTGAAATGAAACAGCTATTCTAAGAAACAAAGAACAAAACACTTCAACTTACAAATTACACAAGTCATTAGCGAGCAAACGGACTCCCTAAAACAACAATTTTTTAAAATAAGAACTAGCCGAACTGCGGGAGCACTAAGTGTCTCAAGTGCAGTTTATTTGTCAAATGGAGCGCGACATTCCCCCATTGTCACAAAGGGGGAAACGGGGGGAGTTGGGAGATCCTCTATTCAGTTGCACCGACTTGATTAATACGCCTGAATGCGCGCGCTCGTTGCAGAAACGACCCAGTTTCTGGGCCCAGCGAAAAATTGTAGGTTATTAGACTGGGCAATGCCTGCCTATGCCTGAGAGAGGCCGAGATTGCGCGGTTTTAAAAACAAAATGGGAGCTGTTGCTTTCATCATCCGCCTTTTAACAGAGCACAATACAGCGAGTGTGAATTTTAAAATCCTCCGTAATTGTTTCTGCTGTCTAAACAATCATTTACATCTTTGGAGTATTAATATTTATTGAGTTGGCCGTTTCGTTGTAGGGTTTTGACACATGGTTTGGGCATATTGTGGTAGATATTTCAACGATAATTTATCACACAGACTGATTACATAAGGACCTTGAAACTCTGCTTTTGTATGCAAAATACGTTGAGAACAAATTAAGTTATTAGTAATAAATATTAATAACTACTTTTCAAGTCTTATTTAAGTAAAATAGATAAGAAAAAAAGAAAAAAAACCTCAAACTTCCAAAGAGTTCTCGTTGAAATTTCTTCAGCTGTTACGATAAATTGCCCGCTTCCCGCGTGAAATCATGAAATTTTAAAACTTAGCTCCGTCTGTTGGCACACGTCCAGACTGCTAGGCAAACTAAGCCTTTCTGGGAAGCGGTTTGGTTTGTCAGAGTGGATTTACAATACCAGATCAAGACGAGAGCTACATGTGCCCGATCTGGGTCATGTCTCATGTTGGACTGAAGTGAATGACATGCGATTCAGACTACACGAGGCAATAATGTTTCTCTTTGAAAGCGTCGAGTTCGCTTTTTCAAATCCTTCCTGATGTTGTAATAACATGTTTAGCAGCCAGTTCAAATGCTTGCCAAGTTTTGTCTTAAATATTATACCAGGAAACTAGGTCTTTGTACTGCGGTTGAAGTTATTACTTAAGATTATTCTAGGAATGTATTAATGACATCATCCGACGAGCTCTTGTCACCGTCGGCGTTCCAGCTGTATTAGAACCCAATGGCTTGGCACGCGACGATGGCAAAAGACCGGACGGCATGTCCTTATTTCCATGGAAGATGGGTAGGCCTTTAGTGTGGGACGCAACGTGTGTCGATACTCTTGCGCCATCTCATCTTCCTGGCTCGGCGTGCTGTGCTGGCGCCGCCGCTGCGGCTGCGGAAAACCTCAAGCGGCGAAAGTATAATAGCCTTATAGGCAATTATATTTTCGAGCCGTTTGGGGTTGAAACCCTAGGGCCGTGGGGTCCAAGTGCTCATAGTTTATTTAATGAAATCTCGAAACGGCTGTTTGACACTTCCCGCGACCCAAGGGCTGGCTTTTACCTTGGTCAGAGGCTAAGCATTGCCATTCAACGTGGCAATGCCGCCAGTCTCTTGGGTACACTACCAGCCGACAGCGATGCGGAGGAATTTTTCGACGCCATATTTTAGATATTAGTTGTTTATTTGTACAGTTAGTTTTATTTAATTTTATTTAATATTAGTTAGAAAATTGTTTAGTTATAGATATTATAAGTCTTTTGTAGCATTACGGAATGTATTTGGTATGGTTTAATGCCAACTTTTGATTTGGGATGTAACTTGAATTTAGAATGTGTTGATATGAGAATACTTATTAGGCATATTATTTTAGAAACGATAGAAGAAATGTTGGTAGACCAACAGCCAGATGTTTGGATAGCTTAACTTACAAAAAATCGCGGGTAAGATCGGGATTAGTCATCCCGATCTTGCCCGCGAATTTTTGTAGAAAAAGTGTGCGAAGTTTTCTTGATCTGTGCGAGAAGCATGCCAAAAAAGAGAGGAGCCCTATAATCAGTAGTGGGTGTTAGGAACAAGTCTGTCAATGATGATAATGATTTCGGATTCGTGTGCGTATTGTATAATTGTCACTTTCTTCCAAAATGGTGAAGGAAAACATCGTGAGGAAACTGGCATGCCGGAGAGATATGATGGCATGTGAAGCCAAGTCAAAGAGAGGCCAATGGGCGGCTTTAAAATTCTGAAACCAGAAAGGATAGTCACTATCCACGGGAAAAGAAGAAGAATGACAATGATGATATTGGGAATGTGAAAGTAGGAGCCGCTAAAGTCAAGGCAAAAATAATTAAAGTTATAAACAACATTTTCTTTTCAGATTCGTGTCTGTGTCGTAATCGGCTGTTCACAATATCTTAATCGTTTTATATATTACCAGTGCGATATCATCCTTGTTGAATCATGATAGTGCATTTATCTCTACCAGTTTCTGAGCACATAATGCACTCTGCCAGCACAAAGATATGAGTACCTCGCGCCATTTTGAAGTTTTCGTTTTTACGTTTCTTTTAATGGATGGTGGAAGATGAAAATGCTGAAACTTTTATAATCCCACAAAGGCTTAGTGATAATTATGTTTTGAACCGGATTTTGTAGAACAAAGTGCTTTGAAAGTTCTGCTAGGGATCAGGGAAGTATCATTATACCTTTTTTTACCCGACTACGGCGAAGAAAAAGGAGGGTTATGATTTTGACCGGTATGTATGTATGTATGTATGTATGTATGTATGTTCATCTGTTCCCTCCTATCTTCCAAACCACTAATCACAATTTGACAAATGAGGTATCGTTAGAAGCGTCGTGATTGTCCGCTGGTTATAAGCTATGTGAAGTCACATTAAATTAAAAATAGCGCCCTCTAGAGGACATAAAGTGAGGAACTTAAAAAAAAAAATGGTTAAATCGTACCATGTTGGGTATCAAATGAAAGGGCTTAATGAGCACATTCCAAAAACATATATATTATAACCCCAAAAGAATCAAGTAATAAAAACTAAAACCCAACTACGACTTAAAAGGTATAAACAAGACACCACAGACAGACAAATTAAAAATCCGGAGTCACACGTAATCTGTTCGATTTATGCCCTAACACGTGTGACTCCGGATGTTTAATTTTATTTAGATTTTGATTTTTTTAGATTCGTGTGTGTCGTAATCGGCTGTTCACAATATCTTAATCGTTTTATATATTACCAGTGCGATATCATCCTTGTTGAATCATGATAGTGCATTTATCTCTACCAGTTTCTGAGCACATAATGCACTCTGCCAGCACAAAGATATGAGTACCTCGCGCCATTTTGAAGTTTTCGTTTTTACGTTTCTTTTAATGGATGGTGGAAGATGAAAATGCTGAAACTTTTATAATCCCATAAAGGCTTAGTGATAATTATGTTTTGAACCGGATTTTGTAGAACAAAGTGCTTTGAAAGGTCTGCTAGGGATCAGGGAAGTATCATTATACCTTTTTTGTTCCTTTATCTTTGAATTTGATATCATTCATTCTGAAGATTTTTTGACTGAACTGAATAAATACGTCAGTTGTTATCTATACAAGTTTCATTTCAATGATAACAAAACATCACGCCTGTAATCCCCGAAGGGTTAGGCAGAGGTGTACCTATAGTACACCGACATTTCGCCAGTTATGTTTAAGTTAAGTCCCATGTAATAGGAGGTGAGCCTATTGCCATCAACCTAGCACAAATCCAGACTCCGGGCTGCTACTGAGAAATTCCAGATTGTAAAACCCAAAAACACTTTGCCCGACCCGTGAATCGAACCCAGGTCCTCATACTCGGCTGTAATGCTTGTGACAACAAAACCAACAAGGCAGCCGTTCTAATGAGTAGGTAGAATAAATTATTCATTTTGCTCAAGTCAAAGTTACCTTCAAACAAACAAAGTTATGGAGACATCTAGACATAAAAACCGGCCAAGTGTGAGTCGGACTAGCGCACGAAGCGTTTCGTACCATTATTTTATAAAAACGAGCAAAAAAATCACATTTGTTGTATAAGAGCCCCGTAAATATTGATTTTATTCTGTTTTTTAGTATTTGTTGTTATGGGTTTGTACACAAAACTGCGAATTCGTGCTAATTCGCAACGCAGAAGGTAAGCGCAGAAGAAAAATCTTAGGGTACCGTCGCAGATTTTTGCGATGCGACGTCGCAACGCAGTTTTGTGTACAAGCCCTATAGCGGCAACAGAAATACATCATCTATGAAAATTTCAACTGTCTAACTATCACGGCTCATGAGATACAGCCTGGTGACAGACGGACGGACAGCGGAGTCTTAGTAACAGGGTCCCGTTTTACCCTTTGGGTACGGAACCCTAAAAAACGGAGAAATTGCAATTTCATTTCCTTTGGAGGCATTTCTGTCTTCTGGCGAGGTTTAATTAAAGTTATCCGTGAAAAGGTGGTAAACCCTGTCGCAAAGAACAACTTTCAGATTCTCTGAGTTTCCGAATTTTATTCATTATGTCTCAACGAAATTTCCAGATTGGCTTAGTTTGGTTATAATATTAATTTGGAATGTTGAGAGGAATTTGAATTACCTACAGACAGGGTAATGCAAGTTATTTGGGTTCCGCTGTTCCAGTCAGAATCATATTGTATTCTCGGCTAATCAATAGCTGTGGTATTTCAAGAATAGGACGATAGGAATAGGTGGAGGAGCTCGTGGCTAAGTAATAACAGCCGCACGGGTCGATCCATCAGGTTAAGCTAAGCTTGCCGGGGTTGGTCTGTGGATGGGTGACCATCTTTACATACCGAGGCTCCTCAGTGCCTCGGAAAGCACGCTAAGCCATTGCGCGTTGGTCCCGGCTGTCATTCGTGGATCATTGACGGTCGTTACGGGTCGTCAGAAGCCCGAAAGTCTGACAACCAGTCTTACCAAAGGCTATAGTATTGCCTAGTTACTAGGTTGTGGAGGTCAGATAGGTAGTCGCTCCATGTAAAATATTCAGCTGCATCCGGTTAGAGTGGAAGCCGACCCCAACATAGTTGGGAAAAGGCTAGGCAGATTGATTGATTTAAAGAATAGGACAATATTACCCCGTTTTCCTTTTATAAGAAGTCCACTCTTATTTTTTCTACGCTCTTGGCCTGCATCTCACCTGATGGTAAGTAAGATGATGAGGCCGAAGGTGGAAGTGAGCTCCACCCGGAATCCTTAACCACAGAAGAAATGACTATCTTACCTCTCGAAACAGAAAAATGCTGTTAACATTGTTGTTATGGCGACAGATTTAGATAAGGTGGTAGCTAGCCAGGCGGATTTAGAACTAGCCCTACCACCACTCAAACTGAACGAACATCCATACTATCCATACTAATATTATAAATTCGAAAGTAACGCTGTCTGTCGGTATGTTACCTTTTGACGCCTAAACCACAAGGGATTTCGGTAAAATTTGGCAAGGAGGTAGGTGGCAACCCGGTAAAGGACAAAGGCTACGTTTTATCGACATACCGACGCGGGCGAAGACGCGGGCGAAGCCGCGGGCGGAAGCTAGTCTAGGTATAAGGTTTGAAAGATATAGACCAATAATTTTAATCAACTTTAAATATAAATTAAAAAATATATTAATAACAGCAAACTTAAACACCCTTCATAGGAGGCCATTCCCACTGGCCCTCTGGTGGCTTAGCAATCAGAGGTTCCCATGGTTTCCAATTCAGCATTTTTCTAGCTAAATTCAATTCATTCTCCGCCTGGATTATCAGTTCTTCAGCTTGACCACAGTTCATCTTCACTTCCAGATCAAAAGTGTTGTTAGTTTGATTCAAGACTCCAACCCTCTCTTTGACAATCATTTCAGTATATTTGCGGTAAGCAGCAGTTGCAGGCATTTTATTTAAGATCCTGAGAATTTTTCCATACAAGGATGCCAGGGTATGATGGGGGTTTGGGTGTACGGCCATACCCACAATGCCCGTTGAAGTTTTCAGAAGCACCATTATTTTACGATTTATTTAAAGTTCTCACCAAAAACACAAAATTCCAATGACAATTTCAGTGTCAGTGCAAAAATCATAATTATTTTGACAACGACATTTGTTTAATACTAACTGGCCAAGTAGCCAATACTAATAAAACGATCGTTTTATTTACATACTTATGCTCACGCCTTCTTCCCATGTAACGAATTATTGAAATGTATTATTTATTTCGTTGAGCTTATCAAGCCAACGGCATTCTATTATACCAACAGAACACCTTTTATTTACCTTTAAACTAAAGATCCAACAAAACCACGTTCTATTAAACAAGCCAACTCACCCGTATCCAGGCTTCTGGCAAAACCAGGACCTGGTAAGCTTCGCAGCTTCGAGCAACACGCCTCCAAGGTCACCGATCCTCATGCCAGCGCAGGAGCAGCATCCATCACCTTCTCCATCACCCACGAGCACAACTCGCGACTCTGACTTCGCCACTTTGGACATCAAATGCACATTGCCCACAATACGCAACTATTGTAACTCTGTATGTCATTTAAATCACTTCCATTAGTCGTTCTTTGTGTTAAATTTTGTTAAAATAAAGGTGGAGTTCAAATGTACCCTTGGTTGGAATAGTATTTTTTGTTTTGTTTTCTTCACTATTTTACAAATTGTTGTTGTAGTGTTTGCGAACTGTAGGTACACTCTTAATAATGGATCTATAAAAAATGAAATAATATGGTATAATTAACGCCATCGACACGCGGAGGTCATAACTTGATATCGCTAGCAAATTAGCAATAAACGTGATTGTATTCGTAATGAGCGTCGATACAAACGATCGAATAAACTGAAAGAACCATTTGTGGTTACGATCTGATGAGGTAATGAATTACTATTTTTGTTTTGAATAGGTGTTCATATTTATGTCACGCAAAAATATTTTGAACAATAGAAATTTCTATGTAACATATAAACAAAACAAGTAACCTAGAATGAATTCAATAATGAAGACAAAATCATGAAAACAATACAAATATATTTACGAAAGTCCAAGTAGAAAATATAGCCTCCATTCTAGAAGTAATACATCAAAACACTCATGATATTAGACATGGATTATATCAAAGAACATCGAACAATGAGACAGCAACACATCAAGTTTACATTATCGAATAGAAATAATACAGAAAGAAGACGTACATTCATCTCCAGCATTACCATACAGAAAATATGACTGACATGAAATACTGACCAACATTACAATAATGACCCATGTGTATAGCTATCGAAAGATGTTTTCACTATTCGAGATATTGGAATGTATGCAAAGTTTGCAACTAAGATATCTTACGATGTCTACTCTCTCCTTTATGCGTTTGGAAGCAGTGTAGTCCCATCATATTTATTATTTGTAATCTTGTTTATTCTCTTTGGTACAACTTCGATGTTACTTTCTTTAAGTAATTTACAGAAATCGTTATGGAAATTATAATCCTCCTCAACAGATTTCTCAAAAACATGTTTCCTAAGAATTACATAAAACGAAACGCATACTTTAAAAGGAAATTATACAGAAAAAGGTAAAAGAACAAAATAATGCAAATTGAAGCATCGTTGGACCCTTGGAGGCTCAAGTCGTATCCGAAACAGGTACGGCGTAAATAAAGTTACAGATATCCGTTCTTTGGATTAGGCAAAGCCTTGGATTAATTGGCTTCATCAGGATTTTCGTTTTTCCACATATATCGTGATTTTCTTGCGTAAAGATTCCGAGCTCCTTGGGAATATGTAACGTTATTCAGGCGTGAATAATAATGAATTAGATTTTTCTCAATTCCCAGTCATTCTTAAGTAATTTTATCTGTATCGACGAAGGTCCTTCTTGCGTAAAAATATCTTCCCATACCCAGTGTATTATTATTCTCTTCTGAAAGTTTCCCATTACAATATAATAAAAAGACTTTACGGGACAAAATAGTGTATAGAAGTTGGAAACATTGTCCTCACGAGTGCCCTTTATACTCAAACATAATAGTTGACTAGAAATTATATTTGTTCAACATTTATCGTCTATTCCGTGTCGTTTACCTTAAATGTATTGTAAATAGTAATACAACAGAAGTGAGTGATGTCATTCACGTTTTCCACGTTTCTAATCCTACACAACGTGACTAGATCCGTTTTGAGACACTAAATGGAAAATGAAGACAAATGAGTAGGATTTGAATTAGAATTATTTGTACATGTTTCTGACTTTCAGAAAACTTTCTCCAATTCATCTGTGCTTTCAATTTCGATTTGCCAGTCTTGAATAAAAATTGCTATTTCATGATGGATAAAGATTAGACTACTTCTCTTTTCTTCAACCTTTTAACATACATGAGCGGATTAATATATTTTTGTGGTATATGTTTGCCACTTTAATATGATTTGCAATTTGAATTAAGTTACAGTAACAGAAATAACGAGCCTATAATAGGTACTTGAAACAAGGTAATTAGCAACAATTATTGAAAGAATACAACAGTTAATGGAACACGTTTCAATTGACTTCGCACAAAAGATTACGCACGCCCAAACTCCTAGTGTGTAACTAATGAATACACTTCATTGTTTCAAAACGGTTTTTAATATGAATAACAATACTTCTTCTACAGATGTGTGGACGCACGAGTAATTTTTTTTCAGTTTTGATTTGGGCTTCCGGATTTGAATTTACAACGTTGTTTACGGTTTCATAAACATAAAACTACTCTTTCAGGAGTTACATTAAGCAGATTTTAGATTTCACCAAAATGTTTAGAAGGAAGGAGATCAAAAACAATTATTCTGCCAACATCTAGTAGACTTTACAAACATTTGTGTCGAATATACTGAGAAGCAGGAAAGGTCGTTGAACGTCTCGAAGAGCAAAACAGTGCTGATCACTGGTACGGGCGTATATTACAATCTAATTCGGACATTCCGAGACAAACAAAAACGGAATTTTCCTTACCAAAGAAAAACCCGTAAACGGGACAGTTACTGAATAAATATTGCCGCTCATTATACTAGTTTTAGGAAATAGTAATATATCAGAACCTATAAGGCGTGTAGTTGTTGGATTGGGGCCAAAGTACTGTTTTTTTCTTACTAAGTTTCATTTAATATTAATGCTATGTATATGGTCTTGCTTTTTCTTCTTTTCTTCCAGCGATAGTATTATATCTTGTTTCGTGGAAAAACAAATCAATGTCTCAATTCTGTTTAGTTATATTGAAGACATTTGAAGGAATTGATTTTAGAAGGCGTGGAGGGCATCTTCGAAATCAGACCTAGCAGATGAAAGCATAGTCTGTTATGCTGCTCATCATGTAATATTGGACATGACAGCAGTTATGATACTATTATTAATTGAAATAATCTCATTCGAGATACAACCATGGTAAAAAAATTGGAGAAACCTGCCCCATAAAATTAAAAAAATACGGCCCATGTTTTCGGTCCCAGAATCAGTAAAAACAAGAACATAGTATTACACCCGTATAAAAACTGGTATTCTGTTTTGATAGTTTGCTGCGAGCAGCGGCGCGTGAAACGGAATGATCACAATAGGTCGTATCTCGTTGGCGAAATTTGAAAGGGAAACCTAGTGTATTTGTTTATGTTTGTCGTTCTTTATTTTTCTGTCCAAAACAAAGGTCTTTTCGATGTCATGTTTTGTGTGCATTCACGTACGCTTATGTAATGTCATTCATTGTTATGTTATGTCATTTAGGTGTATTGTGATATTCAGCACTTTTATTTGCTAGAACTCCGTTGCTTCTGTAATTATATTTGCAGCTTCAGTGACCATTGCTTCATCTATTATACATTGTAACAGCGAATCAATGCCAAAAAATAAAAATATTTTTGGATGAATATATAACATTTTTGAATAGGTATATAAAAAAAATATCAATATTTTTTGATGAATATAATCAAATTTTTGATATATATATTATTGAATATAATCAAATTTTTTATATATTTTTTTTCGGATAGCTCATGAAATAAAGAGGTGCCATAAAGAATATGAATTGACACCGCGAAATTTCGTGGGACAAGCTCGTACATTGGTTTATTACGCCCCGGGACGGAAGACTATGGTACGCAAACGCCACGTGAAACCATCCTAACATACTCCTTTTGCTATAGATCTCATCTCTCATCACACATATTTACTGCAACAGTTGCAACGCCATTAATCAAGACGATTTCGCAGTCCTAATTCAGGATAGCGTCCAACCAGATAACCAGAAACAGGAAAGCTATAAGAATAGCAATGTTTTACGCCTTGGTATGTACAAGGGCGTATTTTACCGCCTACCTAAATGGCTGAAACGATTTAGACAAATGGCCTACTATTGGATTCGGCTTAGTATAGGTACACTGCCTCACTCACTGAAATGCTTTGGAAATCAAATATGGGGGAAATAAAGTGAAACAAGTGATTTACAAGGTTTGGGGAGTATGGTGGTTAATGTTTTGGAAAGATTTTTTGGAACCAAGGACGGTTGGGTTACGGGACCATTAATGCTTTAAAGTCGGCCACAATCGCCATTACTCAACCTTCAGAGATCACAAACGTATTAATTACATTACAAGAAAATTTGAGCTTTACTACCCACATTTCGATAAAACTAGGCCTACACCAATCGAGGGTATCCACGATTCGTCACAGCCACTAACCACAATTACCCAAATCCAATGTACCAGGTATGTACTGACACTCGTACTCCTAAAACCGATCGTTTATTTCAACGGTGTCTAGTTATGGGGCAAATATATTTTGTTCAACAATCCAATTTGCACATAGTGCTTTGTAGTTTAAGTGTTAATTTTGTTTAACATTGCAAATCTCAGACTGTAACAGTTCAGGACGGATCTACTTGTGATTGGAATTGTTTAACCTCAATTGCCATTCCTTGATATTTAGCGTTATTGATCAGCTTCTGAGTAACATTATCTGGCTATTATAACTATTTATATATATCGGCATTATAACTATCTTATATTATTGTCGACACGATTGTGTTGAATACTGAAGGCGAATTTCACCAATGAAATTGAACGTGATCGCACACAGCACAGCACATCTAGACACACACTGCATGCAAGAGGTGTCAGGGGAAGTGTCAAATATTTCACTTGTTGTGGAATATTTGACAGCTCTTAAACGCAGTTTAGATGTGCTGATCGCGTTCAGTTTCATTGGCGGTATTCACACTTTATGGGTGCCTGTAGAGACAAGAGACAATATACTGGGTGTAAATGAGGGCCTTAACAAATTCCCGAGAGAAGATTCTGGCTGATACTGTCTCCAATTTAGACCGTCTTTTCCTTTATTGATCAATCATTGGTTCAAAATTATTTAATGATTTTACAACTCCTGATAAAAAAAGTTTATATGTAATACCTAAATAACTTTGCTTTTAAACAAAAAATCATAATGACACATGACAACAAATAGACAATAAGCTACAAACTCGTCAAGTATTGATCAAAGGGAATCATGTTTTAAAGGTAAGTACAACTGTTACAAAACATGAGTCTAGAAATATCTCTCTCTCGATACTGATTTCCTAGAAATGTCTGAGATACACGGAAAGGATCTCTAGACAAGGAATGTGGTCGGCTTTCTACGAGAAAGTTATCTGATGTTACAGAGAAATACTATTTTTATCCACAAAGTTTTAATTGAGTTTGTTAGCCATTAAATATCTGAATAAATTAACAAGTTTAGCGTTTTCAAAGTGCAATATATTCGCTAAAGATAAAAGTTTATGGAGGAAGTTTGTGCAATAAAAACATGAAATGAAAAGACCACAGAGCTTTTACAAAAATTGTAGGACGGAAGTTTGAACTAGAACAACGAGAGGACGTAATTTAAAATGTTGATGTTAATAGTTATGATGGCGCAGCAAGTGGCGCCGTCTAGTTTTGTTACGAAGGAATCACCGTAAAGGCCGGATAAGAGTGACACTGGCTGGTGACAGCTAGCAGAGCATCGCATCGATGGTTCCATGGTCATCGTCTTCCAATGACAGGGATGATGTCAGCCGTTGACGTCCACCACGAATCCGGCACAATCCTGATGATATTCAAACTGTTGTACCACTAATACGATGACCACTTCTGATAAGGGCTATCCTGCGCCGTTAAATATATTGCTACTAGCACATGCCCGCGGCTTCGCCCACGTGGATGTCGATTATTATATACTAAAACCTTCCTCGAGAACCACTCTATCCATTGGTGAAAACAGCATGAAAATCGGTGCAATAGTTTTTGAGTTTATCGCGAACAGACAAGACAGACGCGGCGGAGGACTTTGTTTTATAATATGTAAGGATTACAGTAGCGATAATTAATAAAATCTTAATTATTAATAACATGCATCACGCATTGCTAGCACCAAACTAGCGCAATACAAGAAACAGGGTCAGTAGCAAAAACAAAACAAAATCGCGTGTCAATTACCTCAAATGATTAAGTAAGCCAACTCATATATAAAGCCAGATTCAGGTCAAAATGACCCAAGTGAAACGGGGAAGTTACTGCAAGGCCATTGGATTATGTCAATTGTTCAATCAGCTGATACTTGATCGCCATTTTTATTTTTTATAGTCACGTGTAGAAACGCAATTGTGAGAAAGTCAGGGTTAATTTAAAAGAACTGGCTATGACCGATAAGATTGTTTTGGTTGCAAATCGTGACAATGTTTGTGTTTAGTTAGGAGCTGTTGTTTCTGGTATCGTACGTATATTAAAGGCTTTTCATCCATTTTTAGGTGAACAAAATCATCATCGTTATCATATGTAAGGATTACATTAGCGATAATGTAATCATTTCAGCCGAAAGACGTCCACTGCTGTACCGACCGGTTCTGTGCTTCCTGCATCCAGCGGATTCCCGCTACGACATAGTTGGACGACACACGTGGACGAAATGGTTGAGTGAAATTGTTTAGACTCTGTGTGGTCCGGGCGTGACACAAATGAATAGAAATCTGGTCATCCATATAAAATTAAATGTCGATACAAAATAATGCGATTAACATACATAAAATAACATGGCGCCTTGTCTCCCCGAGGGGTTTGGCAGATCCTACCTACCAGGCAGAGCACCTATAGTACCATCACATGCATCAACGGTCATCTGAGACTAGTAAGAACAGAGAAATACAAGAATGAAAAAGTTAAAAAGTATATCCACAGATGAATTACGAATGAAATAGCAATAAATACAGCTGAGAAAGTATAAAGCAATTTCAATAGATTGGAAAGCAGTTCCGTTTTGTAAATATGAACCAATAACTTAACGAACTTCCAATCATTCACAGAACTATCCATTTTATAGACTTTATCATTGAAATACTAGGTAGCAATGATAGACAAAATCATGTCATACCAAAAGAAAGTTTTGACGGCCAAAATTGAGATGCAGTTTCTCTTCATCTATACGAAATACTAATTGACCTCACAACGTGGATGCTAACTATAGAAATAAAATTGCCACAAACTCGACATAAAAAAACAGTGTTTTATGATAGGAATAAAAAAATATTTTTACCATAGGAAAATTCATTTATCAGAAGAAAATCACCATATTTTTTTCGAAGCACTATTTATTTTCTTCGCACGAATATTAAATTTGTCCACAAACTGATGCTTTAAAAAAATTAGACACTTATTTACGTTATTTCCTTATTTTTTTAAACCAACACTTTTTTACGTTACACAAAAAAAACCGAATAAAATTATAATTTGCGCCAACACTATTCTGGAGTGTCACTGACAGGTTAAGTTGTGCCAAAGGCTCGCAACCGGCCTTCGCGAGTAATCAAGGTTTACTTCGTCTTGGATTAAGTTGTAAGCGTGAAAAATGTGCTCAATTTGCCGTAAAGATTAGCGGCTGTAATAAAAATGTTTTGTTAATCAATCTGCTTGTCTGTAGCAGTCTACTACTGGATATATACGCGGGGCAAAGTTGCCAGTCACGAAAAAAAAAATCTTATTACTGCATACAATTTTTTTTTGCTGCATGAAATCTATGGGTAAAATTACCGATGCCCCAAGTGCCTTAAGTTTCTGAAAAATGACAGTTAACAAAATAGTAGCTAAGTAGCGTTTGATTTCTGCAATGAACGAATTAATAGGGCAGTGAATGAAATGTGTGCAGTGGATGACGGCCTGCTACCAAAATAGCGTGGCTGGTAATAGTCAGTAATTAAAAATCGCTTTCGCTTATAAGTTGGAGTCTGTTAGCTTATGTCACATTGAAGTGTAATCAGGTAGAGCGATACTGGCCGCAACGGAGATGTCGCCGCCTTACACAGCACACAACCAACTCAAAACAAACCTTACACAACCAGCAATAAAGACCAAAACCCAACAATCAAACAATGGACACGTTTGTGCAACTTGCAGACCAAACGTAACCACCGATAAAAATTATTTTACACTGTCGCGTATCAAAATGGCAATCGATATTCAAAACTAACATCTTTCTAATAAGTCGCATATTTGCTTGTTTAATTTTTAAGTATAAATCTATTTTAGGACTTACAAACTGGATTTCAGATTTTATTTTCGCATAAACTTGGTCTATGTACATGTTTCATTGAAATCCGTTTTCAGTGAAGTATGATTTAATTAAAATTTTAATTATTGCGAACTTGGCCGCGGTTTTTATTGTAGTTGATAGCCAAATCAAAGCAAGTATCGTGTAATTATTGCAAACTCTTGCTACGTGGAACTGTTTTATTTTAGGGTCATTGAGTCGTTTTAGGGCTAATGTAAGCAAGTCAGTACTGGTTTATTTCGGGTTTCCTCGGTTTTCCACATGCCGTCAAGAAAAATCTCTCAGGCATGGGCGTTTCCTCACGATGTTTTCCTTCACCGTTTTTGAAGCAAGTGATAATTGCTCCCTTATCCCTCATACATCAACGCTGCTACCATCAGAAAAATACTGAAAGGTTATTCTATCAGAAACAACATGTGGGTGATTGAAAATTATCCTTCATATAGTTACAGTACAGATTGTCTGGTAAGCTACATAATGTAATAGAGTTGCTATGTGACTTACAAAAAATAGCAGTGATATAATATTAAAAACCGGTTTATGGTAAAACTAGTTATAAATAAGGATATGGAGCAATAAAAATAAATAAAGCGAACCGGACTTTGATATTAGGAGATTAAATTACATTTAGTAACACTACTTGATTTACTAAAGCGATTTTTTAAATAATTGTATTTTTGAGTCGTACGTTACCTACGTCTCAAAATTAAATGTCATTTATTCGAAATAGGCTGTGAATCAGGAGTTTTTGAGTGTCCAAATTACATAAGACAGTCCCCCAAAACGCCCACCCTTTACCACTTTCTTATAGTGCTTTAGCTGGGGAGAAGAAGTGGCGCAACAAGCTCTCCAGCTGCACAACAAACTCTCCAGCTGCACAACAAACTCTCCAGCTGCACAACAAACTCTCCAGCTGCACAACAAACTCTCCAGCTGCACAACTGTCTGTTAAGTTAGGAGAACTTGATTCTATCCAATAGTCTATTTATTTGAATCCATGTGGATGTTCTCATCTCAACCAATCAATAGGTACATTTGTAGGATTGTTGGTATGGCAACTTTGTATCCAAATATTGGAAAAACATACTTTCATGTTGCTCAGATTGGATGCGGAAGGCGGAGGACAGGGTGTTGTGGCGCAGCCTCGGAGAGGCCTATGTCCAGCAGTGGACTGCGATAGGCTGAGTTGATTGATTGTTGAACAAAACCATCGATATAGATTTTCTAATAGGGACCTACCTATACTACTTCTTTCTAAATTTCACACGGAAGCCAATAATAAATGGCAGGCAAAACCAACGCCAAAACCCACACATTAACAGTATTTGCAATCATACAGTTTCATCATCTAATATACCGAGATCCATATCTCATTACGTAGTTAGGCAACTTGACACCTTAAAGTAAACAGGTTAAGGTGTAAAATTACATGTTAACGCTTGGTTGAACATGGCAATGAATGCATAGTGATGTGATTAACTCGAATATTATTCGATTAAAATCATTCGAGTGTAAATGGGATGTTTGTATAAGCTAAAGTAAAAGTCGTTATCTGGATAATTAGATCATAAATACTAAATTGATATCATATGGATCGACTTTCAAATACTTGAAGTGCGAATGTCGATCGATCAAATAAATCAGCGTCTGGTGTTTTGTGATAAGTATAATCCGTAAGCTAATCGATCGTTTCACATAATTAGCATTTATTGCAACCAATGAGTACGCAACTATTACGACCAAGAAATTAGCGTAACATTGAATGTCTTTTTCACGTCATAGGAGAACAATAAGCCCATTCCAATTTTACAATGGCTGTATGTGTGTTGTCTAGGTGATAATCTTCTATAGTATATAATATACGACATCTATTTATATTAATTTATAGTAAAGTAATAAAGCTGAAGAGTTTGTTTTTTGTTTGAACGGGCTAATCTCTGGAAACAGTCGGATTAAAAAAAAAATCATTTGATAGCCCAGTGCTTGAGGAAGGTATTCATGTAGGCTAACGCTAACACAGGCTATTTAACATCACAAACAGCCTTTAGGAGCTGAGCAAGAAGAAAAATAGTAAAAAGAACGCTAAGCGAAAACGAAGCAGTAGCAGGGGTGGGCGATGCGATGCCACGCGGTAGGCATGGGCCTAAGGGAATTTTATTAAATATGGCTATTATTTTAGTACCATTATTGTGTATCTTAAGATTTCCACGCGGACAAAGTCGCGGACAGAAGCTAGTGTGCTTATAAAAGAACGTGAATGCTGCAATAAGTTTAAATCTCACCGTATATTCGTCTGCACGCTTGAATACATGACCCTCTTTATTATTCACACTGTGACTTTAGCGGAACTCGAGGATATCTTCCGTCGCCATTTCCGCAATATTATTTTATTTTTATACTGCATCCGTGAACTTATGTAACATTTTAGTTTATTCCATTGACCTGGACGACGAAAGTTATGTGGAGCATACTTACACATTAGATTGTAAGTATCTGTTTGTTTGTGGCAACTTTTTTTTGTCATAGTCAATTTTATTCTCTGGCTATTTTTTATTTCAGGAAATCGTAGCCAAATCAGTGAAATTAAATTCACAATCGAATAAAAAGTCCCGTTTGCACAGCACTATTTTGTATTATTTGCACAGATTGTCATGTCCATAATATTGTTACAGTTCATAACATCATGAACATTTTTCAATAGAATTAATGCCTTGTTCAGTGCAACTTAAGGTTTGTAGTTGAATAAATTTTGTCGTTTGCTGAACAAAGTTAATTTTCAAGGTAAAGTCAGCTGTTTACCTTTTGATGGTGTCGGTGGCATGTTTTGAGTCTGCTAACTCGTTACGGTTTTCCTGTTATAACGATAATGGTTGGAAATTTGTTTTTACTTTTATCGGTTTTGTTCTCATAACGTGATGACTAATATGTGAAAACTAAAAGTCTATATTATTTACTAAGCAAAGTCTCAAATTTGACCATTTTGACGCTTTTATCTATAAAATCAATTTGCCTTCCTTATTTTATCTACACGTGGCACATTTTGCAGCCACATAAAAAAATAGTAAAATAATTACTGAATTTAATTTCAATACAACGTGTAATTTTACTTACGACTTTGAATACTTATATTATTCCAAAAGTGTAAAAACAACTAATAAATAAAAACAATTAAAATTTATTACCAGGTGGTTACTCATTCGTGACAACAAAATCAATTAAATTATTTATATCCCCCGACGTTACAAAGATAGTGTAATGTGTGAGCAACAGACTCGTAAATTATTTAATTTATTTTATCTAAACATTATTTAGAATGATAACCATTTATTTTCTGTCATAAAACGAACGTTAGGTTTATTAATAGGTAATTGAAGTAGTTTATTTATAAATTGATGTAGTCAAGTGCGATCACCTCTTCAGTATGAAGACTAGTTTTAATTAATTTTTAGGTAATGGAAAACTTTAGAAAAGAGCATATTTATAGCAAGCGTGGTTATTAATGCTCGTGCCTTCTCTATATGAGAAGAGGTCATTGCCCTGCAGTGGGACAATAATAGACTGGTATATTTAAAAAAAGAAAAAAAAAGTATACGGGTCGACTTGAGAACCTCTTCCTTTTTTTTCGTCGGTGAAATAACCTAGTTATTTTTAAGACATGATAACACAGTACACTGGCATCCATAGGTAGCTTCTTGAACATTTTCAAATGTTGAAAATAATTGTATCTATTCAATGACAAAAATATGACACAGGTACAGTTGGTTATTTTAAGATATTTGCATGAAATAAACAAAAATATTTGTAATGTCGTTCGTTCGAAGACTGCATATAAAAATTTAATCAAATATATCCAAAAGTTTAATCACTATAGCTGGTCGAGTGATCGGCATATCCCTTAATTACTCGACACATCACTACTATCAAGTTTGTAGGAAAAAAAATTTTTTTTTCTTCGAATTTAGTTTTTTTTTTATAGTAAGTAGTTCCAAAATACTCCTATGCATTAGTATCGTCAGTGTTCGTCGTCGTTCATTTATTGTCGTATTGTTCTGTACAATCTCTTTAATTCACAAAACAAAGTTGCAGGAAGCGAAAACAATATTTAGAAAAAAAGCAATTAAAAATAAAAACAAATAATACATTCTCAAGCAGAGGCATGTGAAAGATCTTATGTAGATACTCTTAACGATCTAGGCGATGTGAAATTTTAATTACTTAGGTACTTCATCGCATCGAGGAGTTTGTTATTTGCAAGCAAATAAAAAGTGGGCAAAGCTGCAAGAGATTAGCTAAATAAACAAGCAAACAATCTGCCTTGCCTTTTCCCAACTATGTTAGGGTCGGCTTCCAGTCTAACCGGATGCAGCTGAATACCAGTATTTCACATGGAGCGACTGCCTACCTGACCTCCACAACCTAGTTACTGAGTAATACGATTGTACGATACCCCTTAGTGCGACTGACTTTCAGGCTTCTGACTGTCAAAGATCTACGTGTTTTCTGATGTACGGAGGTGTCACGATATGTAATGGATGTTCACCCATCCACGGACCGACCTCGGAGATCATTGCTTAACCTTGAAGATCGACCCATGCGGCTTTTATTGTTTAGAAATTGATCCTATGGTCCGAATTTTGATCCACATAAATCTCGCCTAAGCATTAAATCAAGATCTTACTTCTCCACCGCATCTTCAAATAAATACTCCCATAAAACACTTAACCCATAACTCAACCAGCAATCATCATTTCTGCCCATAAGGTCGTAAACACTTGAAAGTCGCAAGTAGACCGAATCGCTGCGCCTGCGACGCTCACGCGACTCTACGCGTGCGCATGAGCAAGGAAAACGTGCCCGATAATTATACCGCTGTAAAATATACGAATACTGTGTGTAGTATTATCGGGTGGTAAATAATGTGTGAAGTATATTTCGTTTCGGTTATAATATAGGTACCTACCTGACTGTTTTCTGTTTTTTTAGTTTTAAGGTGTATTTTTGTGTGACAATGCCAATAAACGCATTTTTCTTTCTTTCTTTCTTTCTTTCTTACCTATGTGTTTTTGCCAGAGGTGATACTTGTTCGGAAAGCTGCGAAAATAATTTGTTGATGGCTCAATGTGATAAGGAAGACTTTTTCCTATGGAAGTAAAATGAAACTAAAGATTGTCTGTGTAGGTAGTTTTCAGATTAATTTTAATATAAATCACAGATATATTTTATGTAAAAAAGGTAGATTAGATTAGGTACGTACCCAACATTCGATCTTCAAAAACGGTAGATAGATTACTTATCCAACATTCGATCTTCAAAAGCGGTAGATAGATTACCTACCCAAAATTCGATCTTCAAAAACGGCACATTGAAACACTATATTAGATGACACGTGGAGGTAGGATGGCATGTCGCAATTATCGGTAGCGAAAAAGAGACAAGATAATATTATAACTTTGCTAACTAGGCCTAGGCCCAGTTTTGGCATGTCACTTGCGGAGCGCATATAAACTTTTTACTTATTTTACTTATAATATCAGCTCATGCCCGCGACTTCGCTTGTTTGAACATAAAATAATATCCTATGACACTCGGCAATACGGTAGCTTCCTATTAGTGAAATAATTTTACGAAATCAGATCAATCGTTCTGAAGTGTAACCCCTACTTATAAAAACTCATGAATTATACCTTTTTGTTATAATGTATAGTTTGGGAAGAATCCTAAATAAGCTAGTAATAATTTACCATGTTTGCATTTTGATTATTTATTGTTCTTTTGTACGCTATTTTCTTTATTTACATCCATTATATTTCTACTAACTAGTTTTCCGCCGTTTAAGTCCGCCATTTGCCACTTCGCCAAAAGCACCACAAATCACAATATCATAAAACAAAATCAAAAAAAACTATGACTCAAACTCCATTCTGCTGTAAATACTATATTTAGCTGTAATACATCTCAATACAAAAAGTATGCTAAGCAAAGTTAGTCAACTTAAATACAGGTATTATCTCATAATACGTGATGTTCAAGTAAAAACATCACTTTTGCTCAATATTTGTGAAGGTTGTATGGAATACGTGTTCATAATTATTTTTAAAATGGTTTTACAAACATGGACGATATATTAAACCTCATTTTAAGTAGGTACAGTACCTGGGCGACTGAGCTCTGCTCAGGAGAAAATACAGAAAACGAATTTTCCCAGATATGAGATGTACCTAGATCGATTTTTCATCCCCTCAAACGGCTCTAAAACGGCTCTAAAACGGCTCTAAAGTTGCAATATAGGAGTTTACTCCTATATTGCAACTTTAGAGCCGTTTTCGAGAAAGTGATTACAAATATGTGTATATTATATACAAATATTGCTTATTTAAATTATAGGACAACTACTTGAATTATGGTTTCTAATTACTTACATTATCTCGTGGTTTTAGCAAAAATCCTTTGAAATTCAGTCCCGAAAAGATACAAATACACAACTTTTTTTAAATTGTTATTGTGTCAGTCAAAAACATAGTTCACCAAAGTCCAACTCAATGACTACTGAACCGTTTAAATTCAGCTGTATATCATGCCTTCCTGAATTACGATCCTACATATTTAATTGTCGTCAATAATGTTAAATCATTATTGTTTCCTTAATTAAATAATTTATTGATATTCCGTTATAAAATGCGTAATACATACCTAAGTCTGTGCAATAGAAATTTATATTGCAATTTGAATCCTGGTTCACTTAAGTTCCTCCGTAGTTATTATTGAGAACATTACAAGAAGGTATCGCAAAAAAAAAGGAACAACCATAGAGCTCATCACAACAGAAAATATCACTAGGAGAGACAAGAGACTAAACACATTGCTTTTTCCAAGGAATTAAATTAAACAACCAAAACAGTCACTACATATTATAATTTATAAAACAAAGTCCACCGCCACGTCTGTCTGTCTGTTCGCGATAAACTCAAAACTACTACACCGATTTTCATGCTGTTTTCACCAATGGATAGGGTGGTTCTCGAGGAAGGTTTTAGTTTATAATAACCGACATCCACGCGTGCGAAGCTGCGGGCATCAGCTAGTTTGAAATAGAGAATGATTGCTGAACGTTGTCACCAATAGATCAAGGTATACTCACCTACGGCGAGCCAATAGATAGATTCATTTTGGCGGACAGAGCAATGACAGCTGTTGATGACGTATCCTTGAAAATTATCATTGGGAGATTCCGAATGATTAAAAAAATGGGAACGAGGAAGGAGGTCCTAATGTTTTAGTATCACCATGTTTGCTCCTAAATGGGAGCTGTATGATGTTTTATTCAGTGCCATATACAGGTATGAGTCATGTATTTGAATAGAACCTACTAGAATGGTTACTAGTCTCTAGCAAGGTCATGGTGGTATCTAGATTATACAAGTGAGCAGATTGGTTTAGTATAGTTTACACGAAAATATTCACTACATCAAACAATGTTCTTTTCATAGTTCGCGGAGCATAGAGATGAACAACTTTTATGTGTCACAATTAAATGACTGATGCAGTTAAAATTAAGAAGAAAAATACAACAAAATAAGACTATTTCAAAGACCTGAACAAATAATTTTACAACATCTAAGAAGCCACTAGCTACGGCCTTGCCCTCCATTAACCTGCCAAAATATGCTTCATTAAGTAAACTCTTGGGAAAATATTCGAAGATTTTTCAATCCGTGATGTTGAAACAATAATTCATAATGAGGTATAAAGAATTTGATTGAAGCACGAGTCATGTATGAAGGATAAGTTACATAATGTTAATTACATGGAAATAAGAAATGTCAAGGTGGTAAAAATGCCCATCTTTAAACACTTCAGCCTTGTGATTAGGTTGGAGTGATTTGCTACATCATACATTATAGGTAGTCACAGCATAATGGATGTTGCAGAAGCATGTCGCAACTTCATCGACAATTTTGATGTTAAATATCTTCATGTTACTGGAGAAGTAAGCAAAGCAAACAAAACTGTAAAGTAAGCTTATATCGAGCTGTCAGATTATATGTAAACCATTGATGATAAAGACAGAGATGCACTTGTGCAAACAGATGTTCAATTAGAGTTTTGCGTTGGAACCTTGGGCACAGCAGTAACTGAGAATTGTGAAACAGATAATCCCGAAGGAGTTTTTCTGCGTGAATTGTCAAATAGACTAACGGGGTTTGAGAAATCTCTCGCACTGACGAGATACGAGTATGTGAAGCAAATTTATTAAATTAATTTATTCCAATGAGAGATGATGAAACCACATATCATTAGACAGTATTGAAGATACTTGTTACTGTAGTGCATATTACACTTGCAGGTCACGCCTGACAACACCAGGGTCACTAGACCAAGGAGGGCTACCTGAGATATTCGATCGATCCAATGCAATCGATACAGAAGGTATGTATCGATTTAATTAGAACGTTATTGGATTTATTACTCAAGTATAAAATTAGCAGAATGCCGATTGATTTCATAACTTGAATGCACGGAAAACGGTAGTTTTCCTGCCCTGTAGTTTGATAATATACGCGCTTGTTGCTCAATTACTTCCCATAGTTGATTAAATTGTATTTGTTTGAAATTTTACAAATGTCGAATCAATTATCAATGATGGTCTTGATCGATCGTTATTTGCATGATGTCGATTTTGATTGCTAAGGAAGTCGGTGAAAATGTCAATGCAATGAACATTAACATTGAATCACTGAATCTATCCGGTGATCTATAAATGTCATTACGATTAAATAAGTCAATGATATTTTCAGTTCCTTGTCCCCTCGGCGCCGGCGGTCCGAGTGTCGCCTTGCTTTTAAAAGGAAGTTTCTTTGAGTACAAAGGTCTTTGTCAAGGGTCCAAGAAAAACAACAAAGATTTCAGTAACGAATTGAATAAAAACCATTATCAGAGTGATAAGAATGTTAAGTCAAGTGTAAACTGTCGTGTCAAACGACACACAAGATAATGACTTAATTGTTCAAGGAACGATAACACTGATGATTACAATCAACCAACAACCGTACATTAAGACTAAAATAATGACCCTTTCACACGCACTGTTCCTCATTGTTTTTAGTTCACACTTGACACCAGCAAATCGCGTAACACAGCCATGAGAAGCTCGCGATACTAAATTGTGTAACAAGAAATATGGACAGGGTGCTATTAAATTTAGCAATATAGTACCCAAATTGTCTATTGTTGTGTAAAATGGTATGTAGGTATGGGTCAACATGGTTGTGCAACATTAGAAGCGGGAAGTGGACGGTATTAGTTAGCTAACTGATCAAAGGTAGGCTACGTAAGTCTGATGCAAATTCTTGATAATTGCTGGCAAAAGATTGGAGAGATTGCTAAAGAAAATCGATTTATAACGGGCACTAATAAATTGAAAAACTATGAATAATTAATAGAGGTAATGTGCCTTGCACTCGTTCAATTTTATGCATCATTACAGCTTGCAAGTTCGCTTTAAGACGTAATCTTATCAGGATCTCCTTATGATTTACACTCCTCATCACAACTTGCTAGATCGTAGACAGTTAGACACTGTATGTTATGAATGTAGTATGATTAAATATACCTACCTAAAATATCATAAAAACTCTGAGTCACGCAAATACAGCCATAATTTAATCTAATCAAACATAGGTAGTGAAAGTTTAATGGGTTAAAGTTTACAAAAAATATAAACATCAGGTAGTCCATTAAATAACACTTTCCTTACGTATTAGGGTAAAAGCTAAATAAACCATGCACAAAATACGGCACGTCCGCACTCGGCGAGCGTTAGAACAGAAATAGCAGCCTATTAACCCGAATCTCACGCATGCGCACTAGACGCCGTATCGCGGGCACCTGCGTGCGCGCAATCTAAGGTGCTATGTTGATTACGTGTTTTGGTTTACGAATTAACGTAAATAAACATTATCTGGGTACTATGGAGTGTATAAAAACAGTTCCTAACTGGGCAATGCTTACGTAAATGTAGTTATTTTTCAGTTGCATGTAACGCAGTGGAGTTGGTGCACGTTGTTTACCAAACACTACCGGATGGTGGCGCGATGAAATATGCATTTGTTTGGTTTTCAAAAACCTGAAATTGTTTTGCCCTCAATTTTCAACGATTAAGGTAGCAATCATTAATCAACAGGCACCGATGCAGGGCTTCTTAAACTAACTTTTGAAATGTTTATATGTTCAGTGTAATATTTTACATAGTTACATGGCGGATCAAAATGTCTAGTAAAAAACATATACTGAAAAGAAAACGATATCAAAGATATACAAGAGATAAACTTGTCAACAATAATGGAAAAAAATGCGTAATACACAACTAAACATTCTTAAATTCTCGTAGCTGTCACAAAAAGATATCGAAAGTAGGTGATAAATACAAATGTGGGACAGCTAAAGAAATAAGAATAGTTACAGAAAGAAAATATCAAAGGAAAGTTTTAGCATTTTTTATTCACATAACAATAATAAAAGCCAAAGAAGTAGATTGATCCGAAAATAATCTGACATAAATAAGTTTAAGAAGTGAGATCTCAAGTTGGTATTCTGACAGATATTGAACTAGTTTTCATTATTATGGGTGCCTTGTTTGATTTTGAATCTCCTAAAGAAATATTGTAACTTGCCTTGATTCTGTTTATAAACAAATTACTGTTAAATAGATTTGAGGTTTGTCTGATCCTTGCATCCGAAATGATTTAGAGAGTAAGACAAACTGTGAAAATTATTTGAACCGTAGCCATCAACCCCAATGGCCACTATATGTTAGTAGCTAGAAAAATGAAAGTGGGTAACTGCGAACTCCACGAGATATTTGTACATTGTTATAATTAAAATGAAAATTACAAAGAAACGTAGGTATATGCACAATAATTCACCTCGCAAGTCTAATGGAATTGTTCCACATTTTTCTATTCCTTTATAGCTTTACATAAATTCCGTAGCCGCAGAATTACGTTCGTTCCGTTATGGAAAGTGTGGCGAAACAAAAAGAAATGTATCTGAATCGTTAGTACGCTATTCTTTGATACGCGTAGCCATTTTATTGCAATCCTCATCATCATCAACTAAGCCTTCTATGGCTTTCAAATTATATTTTACTTTGGTATGAGTAATAAAATTTTCTTTTGCTTTAGTTTGGTTTCCGTTACGCTTTTCGATATAATCTGTTTTTATCGTTTTCAACAAAAACTGAAAGAGGTGATTCTCAATCCAATACTTTTTTACTTTTGGCATCTATTCATTTGATTGATCACAATCAAAATATTTCTGAGCACCTACTAACACACAACTTTCTCCCAGGCTAGGTAGATCATCCAGCAGTGGACGGTAGGACTGATGAAGATGATGTCAACTTTCTATAAATTCTGTTTAGAAGCTATTGATACTAAGCACACTATAAGGATTAAGATCAGAATATTGATGAATTCATGTATTGTAATCTATGTATAACTTAATACAGTCCTTTGATCTACAACAGATTTCATATCATACAACAGAGATGGAAGCCCAGTACATGCATATCTTATTTAAATTTAGGTTTCATAGCTGAACACGCCAGCAATATGGAGGTAAATGAAATGCAAATATGACACGCTGACGTTCACGCTACCCGTATAATAAGTAGATTTACTGTAAACCCACACGCTGCTCATATTAAAGTTTTGTTTAGTCAAGAATATGGTTGGGCACCTTTGAATTTGCTCTTGAACTTTTGGATATATGGAACACTTGGGCTTCTTATTTGGCTTGTTTAATTTCTATGTCAAACAATACTTTTGTTTCACCAGTATTGGATAGCAATCAAGACATGTACACTGTGAATGATGATATAGCTAGAAAGGGAGTGACTACCGAGATGACGACTAATGGAGAAGTATGGAAGAAAAAGACGTGTTGCGCCGACCACAAATATATTGGGCTATGGGAAGGATAATGACGATAACGGATATCTATGGGCGATAATGACACTTGTCACCGTGTTTTTTTAATGGTGTTAGAACTAGTCAATGTCTTAATAAACCGTTGTTCTTGTTTATTTTCCTTTCGACATTTCCAGTTTAACAGTTCTGTCTGCGACATCAATCATATCTATAATTATTCTCTGCAGTATGTTGTCAATCATAGCAGTTTTGCTGTTGTCTTTCGTCACCACATAATTACGGCCTTTTTCTCTGATTTCCTAACAAGATATTTTGTAACATTTTGAAGCAACATGCTATAAAGATTAGTGTTAAATCCACAATGGTACAAAAGTGACGGTTAACTAGTTCAGCGCCTACGATACACCTACATGAACAAGGTAACCTTTAGATGTTTTTACTTGAAATAACATAGACATGATATTCCTAACAATGGAGTTGTGTTTGTAAACAGTACATAAATAACATCTCGCCTGTTAACCCCGAAGGGTTAGACAGAGATGTACGTATAGTACACCCACATTTCGCCAGTTATGTTTAAGTGTCACGTAGGGGGCGAGCCAATTGTCATCAACCGGGTACCAAACCAATCCAGACTCCAGGCTGGTAATGAGACAACTACTACTACTAATAAGTGTTTGGATATTGTTTAAGGTGCTACGGGCAAGTCAGCAGAAGAAAGGTCGAGAAAAAAATTGTGGTATTAATTTTTTTTCAATTTATGAGTAGATTTTGCTCATAGATGGGAATCGGATGCTGTAGCACAACTTGCGAGAGGCCTTTTACCGGGGATAGACGGAAATTCATAAACATAAATACTCTTTAAAAGCTATTTAACAGGACATTGACATTCAGATTGAACATTTATTGTCCCCCCAAAAATCCCTACAGATAATAAACCACCATATTCAGTCTATGGTCAAAAACTACTAAGTATGTCATTATAATGAATGTATGTAAACATGTAAGAACAAGACCCAGGTCCGACAATGCTACTGTATCTGACATATCTGGTCAGGAACTGGTTTTGAAGTTCGGCGAGCCACCGAGGTCGTGGAAGGTCACACCGGCAACGACCTCAACCATAGTTCCGTATAAACGAGACGTGATGCGTTCGCCATGCATGGAGGTAATAAGAAAACAATGTGTCTATGATACAATTTTTGAGAGTTTTGAATTTAGAGCTACAGTTCTGTCAGGTAAATTAAACTTTATTTTACATTTTTCGTGATGATGGCTGGAAAAATACTTTTTGCTAATTACGTGCTGTTACTTTTTTTCGTTGCAAATTCACCATAACAATTATTTCAATTTAATTCAAAGAAGTTTGTTTCTTTCGATTTCTAAGTCTCGTTTAATGTAAGAGCATACTGCACTTATTGGCAGTCACTTTCACCTGCCTCAGGGGTTTCGTAAGATAATAAATCTTTAATCAAATATTGAAATGTTAATTATTTTAAATCGGTGTCAATATGTAAAACGTTATCCTCGTTTGCATTTGCAGTAGGTACATGAATAACCAAAATAATTTTTATTGAATGCGCATTTGATATGTTTCACTAGCTTAACTTATTAATTACTATCAACGAAAATAATGCTAATTAATTATTATCAATAAAACGAAAAAATAATGCTCATGTATTTGTTTAAATTTAGAGCAACATCAAGAATAATTGTCAAGATTAGCAACAAATGAATTCAAAAAGTCGACAAGTACGCTACCTTACTAATTTATTTAAAGCATCCTTGATAAATACTTTAAAAGTCGCTTAAAATCTCATTGCAAGGCAAAGATTTATTATTCACGATCACTCCCCAACAGAGGTCGTGATGTTTTGACCTCCCGGAAAAAAAGAAACATTAATATCCTCTGATAAGGAAATGATGAGGTTCCCTCTTATGAGATAGCTACTAAATGCAATGGCTGGTAATTATGTTTAAGATTTATGACACGCGCATAAATGTCAAAGGTTTCGTCTCTAGCAATTTACCAACCGCTACTGACGATAAAAATAAACAATAATTAAACACAATCAAAATTAATTGGCTTTGAAACGCATTACACGGAATGGAAATTTTAATTAACGGAAAAACTAATAAAAAAAATTAAATTAAGGAAAAAACTAAACCCAAAGACAAACTTTCATCAACTGAAGAAATCGTTGCAAAAAGTATAAAAACTGAATGGTACTGAATTTAAAAATTATATTTTTCGAACGCGACCCGATCACGCCCGCCGATTGGTTGGGTGAAAGTGAGAGCGCCATCTATGCGACTGGCTGTGACGTAACGTAGCCAATCGGCCATTGTCCGTTTGTCTGTGGGTTACAACAGCTTGTGATTGGCTAATGAGTGTCCCAAGATTTTAGACTAGGCCGTCATAGCTTTTGTATGTGATTAATAGTCCTTAACTAACATCGTGTTGATGATTACATGCTTTTTTAACACGGACATATTGCAGACTTCAGATAAACATAAGGAACCAATTGAGATTTGGAATGTGTGTCACAACTTCACAAGTCATAATCATAACATCTGCGTTCACGGTACATGGAATATAGGTTATCTATTGAAATATAAACAAGCGAAACCTCGCAACCGAAGACGCAAGAGTGTCATGTTTGCCGTGACAACGACCATAGATTACAGCAGAACTTATTAACCACTTTAAAAAAATACACAAACGAGCATCCATGAAAGTCACTTCCTTCCTGCGTGTTACCTACAGAACAATATAAAACAGCAGTCTACAAACTACATATACAATAAAGAGGACAATATTTCCGATTTCATTGCAGAACATCACTTATGTGCGTTGTGTAAGAATAAAAAGCTCCGTTGTTATTCCTCAATTTGTATTCCTGACAGATACCAGCCGGTCGCTTTATTGTCTTCCGTCTAGCAAGGACTTTGAACTGTCTGAAATTTTACGCACACTGCACCCCGAATAATAATACAATTTGCATAGTTAAAGTAAAGAAAGACAGATGACGGAATCGGGGTCTGTGCCTGCGATTCCCGTAGTGTCACTTTTAAGGAAAATATGACGTGAATTTTTAATAACGCAATGTTTATTTTTTTCCGTTGCGAACCTGTGACTTTTTCTGTCAACACATTCTGTCTTGTTGATATAATTTTCTGTTGTTGTTACATATTATTTTATTTCCGTTAATGTGAGTCTGACGTTATTTTATATTTCTTTATGGCCCAGATTTAAAGTTGCGAGTACGTTTTATGACATTTCACTTTCTCCATGCTTCCTTATTCTGTCAACCCTCGTCACTTTGTTAGTATCAGTTTCCTCATTTCCTCAATAAAGTTTACTTGTATGCTTGCAGTTGAATTATCATTTCAATATCTGTCAAACGACCGGCAATATTGGTTTTATTGCTTGCATCAATACGCGTGCTTTTTCATAGCGTTCAGAAACTTGAATCTTGATCTACGTGTCTTGAGATACTTCAGCTATAGGATACTATGCTGCTTGATGAGTGCTGATAAAAAGGTACAAAATTACGATTGCACGATAGAGTAGAAGTTAAAAGTTACGACTGAAGCCGAGTATACACGATTCAGCGTGCCCGACCGGAACGTGGCGAGTTTCGTTCACTGCTCAGAAAGAGCGCAAAGTGCGCCTAAAGAAGTCACTTCAAAACCAAGATGAGAACGAAAAGAAGTAACTACATCCACCTAACCAAATATTCCTCGCCATTTAAATTTCCCTAAAGACAAGCCAAACTTTACAAAAACGCCTATTGTACTTTAATTAAAATCTATTAAGCCCAAGTCCGCACTAGCGAAATGTCAGTATCTCCTGCGGGAGTTCGCCCACGAATGCCCACGATAGGCGTGGGCGCATGACGTTTATAAAGGGACTGTAGATGGCAGCACCTGAACACAGTTGACGAGCTTTGTCTTTGTCCTTTGGTTAGGTTGGCGGTCTGTCTGATTGGGGTACAAATGGTGACCTAGATGCTATCTTGTTTTGGTGCTGTTAATTAGATTTGAAAGATAGTGTGAAGTGTCGTTTACATTCTTTAGCGGGTTTTTGTTTCGAATGCTTGCCTTAATTTTGTTGGGAAAGTTATGATTAGATTTTGCTGGTTTCATTTATCAACATCAATTGAAGTTTTCTTTCATCCTTATAGCTTCAGTAACTATTTCTTGGTAGCTTAATCATTTATTTTCTTGCTTTCAGGCAAACATTATCTACTACACAGCTTTAAAAACTGGTCGTTCTTTTCACAGATACCCTGCGACCACATATCACACAATTAGATCATGGAGGCAGCACACGACACTAAGGACAATCTATGACGAACATAAATCATTTCTACTTTGGAAGCCACGTGTTCCTATGGGTCCCATACTAAACTGATCAACCCGATTAATTTTCACACTTCGCATCATTTTTGCGTTATCCCGCAAATACATAGTCATGCCTGTAGCTTGCACAAATATCCATAACTACACACTGCGAATCAATCTGCCTAGCTCCTTCCATCTATGTTGTGGTCGGTTCCAGTCTAACCGGATGTAGCTGAATACCAGTATTTTACATGGAGCGATTATTTTTGTGTAATGTTAATTAATTTGATGGTACAGAATGCTTGTGATGGGTCTTTTTACACCCTGTAGTTCGCGTCCGTACGAGAAAAGAATGGGGTGAGCGGAAAGTAAGCCACGCTAATTCCTACAAAGCCTTCGATACGATTACAATCGATTTTGCAGCTTAGCGAAGACGTATGATAGGTATTCGATACTGCTGTTGTTGTTATCATTGTCTAGTTAGAACACACATTGTTCATAAAATAAAAGGAATCCATGCAATTCGTACTGATTAAAGTTATTGTTATTTAAGTATAAAGAGGGAAAAAACACAAAACAATAATGATGATACACATAGTTACAATAATCGCGTATGTTGTCAATGCATAGGCACATCACCTTTAATATGTATGATAACAGGTCAAACAGATATACTGGGTTCACGCACCTAAAGTGTACAGACGGATTAAATCAGTTGATACGGTATTATAATGAGTGGCTAGAATGTCGAAAATTAATTCTCAAAAATTCAGAAAAAAAATCATAACTTGAAAACTATGAAAAATCGCGGAACATACATGGGGTGATTTGTATATCCCACGTGTATATTCCTGTGTATATAATAATATATACACATAGATTTGACAGAAGAAAAGAATCTCAAGAAAAACATACTTTTATTTCCTAAAAAATAAGGGTGCAATATTTCAGAAAAAACTCACGTATTCCTCATTTCCATGAGCTTCCCTTAGTTGGAGCACCATGACGTTAATCATGGTGATGGGCACGGAAAACTGTATCTTTCTAACAATAGTTCGTTATCCTGTAAAGGTACACAGTAGTGGCCCATGATTGTCATATTAGACGTCCATTCATGCTTACCGCCTACCGTGTCCAAATAAACGTTATTCTTTCTTTCTTTCTTTTTTTACGGGACTTCTACAGTCAGCAAAGATAGGTAATAAACCTTCGCCTTTTTCCCACTCCTTATCTACAAACGCTCCTTATGCTTTGTCTCCGTTCCTGGCGTTCAGACATTCTGTCATACATCATTTGCCTAGCCTTTTTCCCAACTATGTCGGGGTTGGCTTCCAGTCTAGCCGGATGCAGCTGAATACCAATATTTTACATGGAGCGACTGCTATTCTGACCTCCACAACCCAGTAACTGGGTAATACGATACCCCTTGGTAAGACTGGTTGTCAGACTTTCGAGCTTCTGACGACCCGTAACGACTGTCAAAGGTCCACAAATGACAGCCGGGAGCAACGGCTTAACGTGCTTTCCAAGGCACGGAGGAGTCTCGGTATGTAAGGATAGTCACCCATCCACGGACCAACCCCGGCAAGCGTAGCTTAACCTGATGGATCGACCCGTGCGGCTGTTAATACTTAGCCACGAGCTCATCAGTACGAATTTAATCAATATTACCCGGTGACCAGGAAAACCGTATAACCATAAAACAAACTTATAAAATGTTAACTTTACATAGAAACAAGAAAACGGTTCAAGAAACTTGCGCCGGAGCACTACGTTAAGTTTTGACGTCTTAAATACTTATGTTAGTTTGTGTGCATAAATAGTTAGTGGCAGCCATTTTACTTTGACAAGAAAATGGATGCTGCACGCCTTAAGAACCAAACAAGTTCTTTAGTTTAAAGTAAATGACAAATAGGTAATGTCTAGTGTTCATTTTCCGCCAATATGAACAATTGCTCTTTTGTTTTTCGGAACAAAGCAACGGTTTTCACGAATTGTTGAAATTAAATGAAAGGATTTTTTACCCGACTGCCCCATAAGGAGGGTAATGTTTTTTAATTCTGTAAATAGGATATCGGAATCACTTTTAAACGTACATAAAAAAAACTAGATGGAGTCGACATTTCCTATCTGACTACCCGTGAGAAGAAATGGCAAAGTCTCTTTTCTTGGTCAGATCATGTCCAAGAACTAGGCTTGGTCAGACTATGTATACATTAGTGTCTGAAATGGTCCTTTGAGGAAAGACATACAGATTAGAGTGGATCTGTCCAGTCAGTGCAAATATTTGTGAGTAATCGTGTAACTCAACTCGAGAACTTATTGTTCATAAAAATCACTTCATTGTCAATGGTATTTGAATCATTCACATGATAGCACTGATAAACAGGTCCTTAATAAGTGATTTCTCACTCGAATACGTTTTATCGACACTATTTAACTGCATCGGTACTAAAGCGTAGTGATAGCATAAATTCAGCTGTAATGCTATATCGATTTAACAATCGATACTCGTTAAACGTATCGGTAAACCGTTACAATTAGTGCTAATGTTCAAACCAATGATAGAAGCGGTAGATTAAACGTAAATTAAACAGCATTGCATTGTCGAAAGCCTATGTAAAATCCATCAGAACTTCCGACTCGCATAAAACTATATGAACACGAAACTCATTTAATAACAGACATTATAATATGAATAATAATTTTAGTGAAAGCGAACCACGGACTTGGCAGGAGCAAGATTCTTAATTAACATGAAGGACACTTTCTTTGAGATAAAACCTTATTTTGATAGCCGAGGCTCAAAAGACGTTAGGTAACGTACCTTACTATAAAAGAACAATGGCGGCGATTAAAAGAATAATAGGAGTGGGATCAAAAAAGACGGAAACGATATGAACAGTGCACTAATTGTACATTGTACACCTACGGCAGCTGGTGTTCTATTGTCAACTGTCGTTGGGTAAGTATTATAAGTTCACGGTCAGATAGATGCAAACATAACTGCAAGTCTGAAGGTAGACATAGATGACGGAACTTTACTGGTGACGATCATTGCCTAGAATATTAAGATACGTGAAATAACAAACAACAACATACAAATTAGAAGAAACAGTGTACGAAAACAACACATTCTGGTTAAAAATGTGGTCAAAGCTATATATGTATACATAGTAAACCATGAAAAGGTCAGTTCGTCTTGCCGTAGCTGCCTTAAGGAGCGAATAATCGATTATACTAGGTGACTGGGCGGCAACACCTATACAATAATAACTTCATACAATCCGATCCATAATCCAGTAACAAAATTATATCCATATTTTCTAAATAAAGTACACATTTTGTATACAAAAACTGTCACGAAATAGGTAGTAACTCATTTCATAATCCATCCGTCAATTATATTTAATGAACTGTGAATTTTGACAATAAAGACAAATTATCTGAAAAGACAACAGAAAATTACCTCTTTTCCACTCAAAGTCGGCCATAACTAGTTTATTTGCGGCATAGACGACATCATTATAAGCTTGAGTTGACTTTTATAATATGGATTACGTCACACCTGACGCGTTTAGAGGTATTAAAAATAAATCTGAGGCTGAGTGAGGTTTTATCGTCATACTTTATGAAACATTGTATGGAAAACGATAAACCTGAAGAAAATAAATTTGAAGAAATCTGTTTCATAATACTTATGGAAGAAAACAAGATCATAATAGAAACGGAGTACAACAACAGAGTTAAAACGAAATCTATAGCAATACAGGTACAGTTGACAATCAGCTCTTTCCCAATTCAAAATGGTTTGGTATAACAATAAACAAAGTAAATACTTCAAAGATACCTTTATAACAAAACTATTCCCACTTACTGTTAGTAGCAGTTACAAAACAAAGACTTCTCAATCACGACACGACCACTTGAAACATTGTGAATTTCGTAATCAGAAGTTACAAAATTAAATGAAATAATATCACGTTTGTCGTCCAACCAAACAGCGATTTTTTCAAAAGCCATCTATTTGAAACTCCCACAGAGCGAGACGAAATTTTATTATTAAAAACTAGCAAATAAATGAGCAAAAACGGCTTCCGTCTCGACTGACGCTGGTTTTTTTAGATGTTTGCTTTGCGACAGTCGGAAATGAATGACAACGAAACTCACATGACTCTTCTAGAAATGTTATAAAACTTAACATGAATAGATTTCAATACGTCTGAATCTATAAGGGCCAAGTAGAAAAAACAATCACGTAAATGATGGTAGAAAAAGAATACCAAATTCTGGAACACACTATTATTAACATACACTTATATTATAAAAATATTAGTGTCATCTGTTACTATTCAGCCTCATCGGCGAGACCGACAAAAAGTCGGAAGCTAAAAAAATATTCAATGCTACATCTTTGTATTCAAACTATTTATTGACATAAATAGATTGCGGATATAACTAAGAATACTTATTTTCGGTATTAAATAATGATCTATAAATCAGATTCATGGACTTTTCCTTAAGGAGGAATCAAGCAAAAGACCCCATAAATACATAACTTCAAGTAATAACGGGGTTCTTGGTGCCGCTAAGACTGGGGCTTACCCCATAAAAGAAAAGAGCGTGACGATAAATCAATTAGCAATATGAAACTCAACAGGGAAGGTGCATTCACCATATAAGCGAAATATGTGAGCCGAGTCCATAAAACACGAGCTAAGTGTAGTATACAGAATAAAAACATCAATTTGTTGATGGGAAACTACTAATTACGGCAGAGAAACAACGAGAAAGTATATACGAGCAAGAAAAACATCATGTCCAAGAGGTGATTGAACGGGTTGTTAGGAAAATCACGAACATGTCTTTCGACTTTAGAGACGAGGAAATGTTGGTCACATGAGCGTAATACCTACGACCGAAACCCAAAGACAAATGATACCAGTAATTTTAAGCAAGTTGCATGACGTCAATGACTCTCGAGATTCGACAAAGATAAGTTTATGAAGTTGATGTTGCGTATATGGACAAAAGACACTCAGTTGTGAAACAGACAGTAAAATTAAGATACCTGAGAGGGTATACATTCATAATAATATTTTTAGACATAACCTGATTATACAAGCGAGAAGATGTTTGCAACAAGGTAACGCTAACTTTCTTTACGAGTTCTAAAGTACAGCCCTTATAATTTTATTAAAACTCTTAAAGAAGTATTTTTGAGGATTCTTTATGCCCCAAATCTTTAAGTTAACTGAGCGGGAAAAGCCTCCAAGGAGCCGTCTTTTCTGCATGTAATCTGTTTCAGAAATTGTTTGAGTTGGAACCCTCAAAAGATATCGCTTTATCAAAGAGAATTGTTGATATTTTGATACTTTTATTTCGATCACTTTACGCTCAGTCTGGCCTAATATTGCTATATCTGTGGATCAGGAAGCATTTTTACGTTCCTTGTTTATCTCTCCTACATCTCATAACTGACCTATTTTTCAAAACTTTGTGTAAATATGTATTTCTATTTATCATTTTGGTCTTTTTATCTCACGTATTTTAGATTGCGGCACATGATAAAATATGTTGATAAGTCGTGAGAAAATCGATATCGAATTTATCTCCGAGATAATTTTGTGACAAATTTTATGGACGACTGTCTAAAATTGGCTCTTTTATGTGGAGTTCCGCGGAAATCTTTGTTATTAGTCGAAACAATAACGACTCTCGTATCAGATTCACGTTTATTTTGCGTGACATTATTAACGTTCTGATAATTTATATTATGTGTTTACGTTAACCTAAGTCATTAATAACTTAACAGTTACTTATCATGGTAGTTTCTTCAAGCCCTGATTTTATAATATAGCCTTCCTGAGAATTTTCATTGGTATCATTAATAGCCACTTCTTTTCTAAATCATCAGATAGTCAGAAATTAAATAATGACTCGGTTAATGAACAGATTTATGTAAATCATTTCACTTTCAACTGTTCGAATTTAAATTGTGTGATACCGGATCTCAAGGTGATTTAGTGCTGAGATACAGCTTCCTACTCAAATCTCGTTTTAAGCAGGTAAGTGACGCATAAAATCTTCCATATTAAACAAACTTAATGTCTGAAATGTCATGAATTAAAGGTTGATCTAGAATCTTGGAAAGACAATAACCTGGAAAATAATAACAAAGATAATGATGAATCGAGAGATCATCTAACTGGAACGTCCTTACGTCAATCGAGAATAATTACGAATACAATTACAGAAACACATAAATAAGAAACCTACATAAAAACGACCCAAAGCGCGTGACGATGGCTGAGAAAAAATATATACACTTGAGATCCTCCTGTTTTTGCAACACAACACTTCTAACCTTGGTAAGTTCCAAGAGTTTAATCACAAAATATTTGTTTTTGCACTGTGGACACTTTGACACTGGCTACTGGCTACTGACGTAAAGGCGGCGGTACGACCCGCCGACACTGTTCGATTCGCGAATTTTTGATGCACCGACGCGTGCGGCCTCACTGAACGGCCGTGAGCGACTGGCTTGGTTCATGCGTAGTCAGCGACGCGTCGCTTGAGAGAAAGCAACACTCTTGCGCATAAAACCGTTGGATTTAAGCATAAAAGCGCTGTTTTTGCTGAAAGACTGAAGAAATGCTTTCTAAGAGACGGTCAGTTTCTTTGCGCGATGGACAGTAAACACGTACATATTGATAGGGGAAAAGCAGATATGTCTGACAGGTAATCAAGTGGGTTGTTGCAAGCGGTAACCAGATATACCGGCAGTATATTTAGCTTCGTTATGTCAACACATAACAAAGTTACATGCCTCAGGACAACTCTGATCGTTTGCCATCTGGTCTTCCTGTCCGCATTAAATATGAAGCCTTACAACTTGGGCAGTATGTCCACCTGTCACACAAAACGCAACTGTTCGTGAGTCATTTTGTACAAACAGCCTGGAACAGCTGTGAATCGGATACAAAAGACCCCTCAAGGTGATTTGTTTGCTTACGAAGGTCAATGGCACGGTGATAATATGGCTGATGGCACTCACGCACGTACACTAACACTTGATCGTAATAATGATGGAGGTTATTTGCAAGACATTAAGCATGAACAAAGATTTGTGAGACAAAAAAGAAGAAACCTTGAGGATATCATAATCCGAACATTTAAAGCTGCTTAGAGGATTGTGGAAAAGCGACCGAAAGACCAGTCAACATGTCGGTACAAAACGACCAATAAACAAATGTTACGAAGCCTCAATCTATAGATCAGTAAGTGAACGTGCGCGGACGCAAGGTCGTTTGTGAACCGGTCCTACGCTGACCGAATGCGACTATACGATCGCTTTTTAATAACATTGTACATTTTATTGACCAATATAGAAAATGTCATGCGACATATTAAGTGTTTTCATTTGTTTATTGGCTGCGACTAATTATGGTACCTGTTTTAAATATAAGTATGTGGTTGTTTAACTAACTAAAACGATACTTAATTTTCTGTCATTACGATGATTGGGCGGAAGGACCAAGATTTTCTTTAGTCTTTTAGTCCTGAGCCGAGACAATTCTACTTGAAGATCATTACAGAATACAGAGTAATGTAAAGGACGTTGTTCGTGTTCCAAGTGATCCGATTGAAAACATTTATGCGGCGCCGGCGCAGCGGACTGCGGTTGACCCACTGCTACAGTTACCCGTTTGAGTAGCCACCGTACAGATCGTGACGGACCAAGCGGTTGTCTGTCTAGTCTAACAGGTGGACAGTGGGATTCATACGAGTTTGGTTACAAATATGTTACTCGTTTGATTGTTATAAGTAATGGCAGGTGGATCGGTTCACCTGCCTGAAAAATAACAGAGATATAATGCTTTAACTATGTCGAGCGTTTGAACTAAATGTTCAAATACTTGATAACCTCGAAACGATCTCATTTGGTTTTACTTTAACCATGTGTTAATGAGGCCTGCAAGCAATTAAAGCAATGATTATTTTGAACAGTTAAACATTATTATCGTTATTATAACAATAATGGCATAATTAATTTATATTTCGATCGCGATTAATACAAATGACATTCTTAACAGTTCTTTTAATGAGAATGTATTACTTATTGGTCATTACGTGACGGACTCGGATATCAATGATGGATAAACTGTGCGTATTGCGGCATAATTTTATTTGTTACGCATCTTGGTTTTAACATTATAGGATTTTTTTGTGAACAGTTGTATGATTTAGTCTAAGACTGAGGTAGATTCGCATCATTTTACATTCATTACCAAGGAGATAGAGACAAAGCGACCATCTTTGTACACAACACAGTAGTTGACGTAAATAGTATTATGATTCTTGTATATGCCACCAAACCTGGCCCGACTCGAAGGACCAATGTTGCGTTCATTGTGTACTTTTTCTTATTACGTGTGGTTGATAAATGAACAATTTGAGAGAATGAGAGTTTAGAGTCAGTATTCAAGACAATTATGCCTGATGCCTTAATTCTACTAGAAGACATGCAACGAGACATGCATCAGTCAACTAGAACAGTATCAGTTACCTTACATCACTATCAATCAAATATCATCTTCAAGACCATCAAGCCATTTAGAGCCAGCAGTTAATTCCATCACTTATTTATGCAAGTCGCGTTCCACTAAACTGGACTGGACGGTAACCGCTGTATGTTAACGGCATGCGGTGCTTTGATGCTAGCAAGGCCTTTTAACTGTGTTTTGTTTAGTTACTGTTCGTTCTATGTGCAAGTATTGATTAACGAGAGCCAGAACTTTGAGATTGAGTGATTTGTTGATGGTATCAGTAAAGGGGTCGATTAAAAGAAGGAAGCATTGGGTTTCGTTGCATCAGTTCTGTTAATCAGTTCATGTTTGTCTAATATCTCATTGACCTCTTTCTAAATTAAGCAGTGTTGTTTTTCCTATGTACAAGGAAATTATTAATGGTGCTCTATTAGCAGACAAATCTTTGTAAGTTGGTCTTTAAAATGAAGACTGCAAGGACCAAATAATACGGCTGATCAGATTCGCCCATTATTCAATTTTAGTCCAGATTAAGATTAACATTTGGGAACGCTATTGTGAGCTACATCTGACTCATAGTAAAAATGTAGTCATAACAAACAAACAGCTTTCAGACTCAAGAAAAAATTATGCCATATAAACATGCGAAAAACACAAACCTACAGGGAAATACATCGTGAAAAACAAACATTTTCGTGTAGATGTAACATCTTTCACCTGTATTTTCTACTAAGTTGTTTCTTGAAGCGACCTTAACATAAACAAACCCTAACATTACTGAGGGGCTGTTTTGTGCCCTTTTGATGTTACTACCCTTGTGTTTGTAACCGTGACATTCCTGAAACTAGACACGACACGCATCAGAGAACCTCTAGTTTTTACACATAGTACGCATAGCGAGGATCAAATGTCGTTGCAATGTGGCGAATGGCACAGGCCTTTCCCAAGATGATTTCCAAGAGAAGATTTTCTCCTATCACAGTCCATTGCTGGATAGGTTTCGGAGGCAGAAAACTTAATAAAGAAGCTCATTCGGATATTAAACTAAAATAACGTTAGGTAAAAGACTATAAAATTCCCGTGGCAAGTAAAAAGAAGGAAGGTACTTAATAATATATTATATCTATATATTTAAAAATAAAAGAAATAATCTCACGTTACATATTAAAAATTATTTTATATAATAAGAAATGTTTGCCTTATGAATATTAGATTTGTGAATATTCATAAGTGCTCTGTATTCATCAAGGGCTAATTTGAATTCTCTGTGATCTTGAGCCTGTATATTCAATGACCAAAAATATTATTTCGGTCTTAGACGGTGCCTTTCTTATAATTTCTAAAATAAACACCGCCTTTATAAGTATCTGATGTCTGCTCAATTTGTAGAAAACCTATCTTCTTCCTTGGCCTATAAATTCATGTACGACACATAAATCTGCCTAGCCATTTTTCCAACTATGTTGGATACCAGTATTTTACATGGAACGACTGCCTATCTGACCTCCACAACCCAATTACTGGGTAACACGATACCCCTTGATAAGACCGGTTGTCAGATTTTCCGGCTTCTGACTACCCGTAACGACTGTCAAAAATTTACGAATGACAGCCGAGACCAACGGCTTAGCGTGCTTCCTAAAGCACGGAGGGGATTTGATATGTAATTGTTGGTCAGGGTCACCCATCCACAAACAAGCGTAGCTTAACCTTCCATCCACCCCTGCGGCTGTTATTATTTAGCCACGAGGCCCTCCAATTGTTGATGTAGGTATGTTCTGCTAAGAAAACAGCCATTCCACCTGATTATTCATTTACTTAATAATAACACAACACCTCTTTTTATTTTGGGAAATCATCACATGACTTCTCCCGCTCTGGGCTGAGCGGAATGTCAGACTTTTACTGACTAAAACCTACCCGTGTTCCTTCAGTTGCCTGTTGCCAAGGTCCCGGTATCCCTTTCGAACTTTTCCGCAGTATTATTTAGCCACAAGCCTTTCCAATTATTGATTCATTTACATAATAATAAGACTACACCTCTGTCTAACCCTTCGGGGTATACAGGCGTGATGTTATGTTATTGAAATAAACTTTTGAATCAGATAAGCATACCTATACATATAATTAAAATTCCTAAACGTATATCTCCAATCAATATCAGAATCAATCCACCATTCGAATAGAGCCTTGGCACCCACATCCTATTTTTCCTAACTAGCAGCCTACCTTGGGAATTCCAAAGCTGTGCGTGTAGATTCATCAGAATATTATGTACTAGTTAACTCGTTTACAAGTTAAAACTAGTTAATAATTGACCGCAGTAGCACACAAGTGTGATTACGCTGTATTTTCCGCTCCGTGGCAAACCGCAGTTTGGTCTTTCGGGACATAAAACTTTAGTGCATTTTGTAGTTTGTCTGTGATGTCTGTAAATGAGCTATACTCAAAGAAGTTGTAAACTAGACAATGGGGAAAGGCGGTCATAAAATGCTACATAAACGTAGCTTCTTCTTTAGGTATATAAATTATATACCTAGAGTCAGGACAGAATTTGGCTACAAGTAAGAAAAAAACCAGCCAAGTGCACGAAGGGTTCCGTACCTGTACCATTATCTACAAAAACGGCAAAAAAATAATGTCTGTTGAATGGGAGCGCTCTTAAATATTTATTTTATTCTAATTTTTAGTATTTGTTGTTATAACGGTAACAGAAATACATCATTTGCGAAAATTTCAACTGTCTGACTATCACGGATCACGAGATACAGCCCGGTGACAGACAGGCAGCGGAGTCTTAGTAATAGGGTCCCGTTTTACTCTTAGGGTACGGAACCCTAAAAGAATGAACGTAGTCTCTGTATTCTTTAGATATTTGTGGACCACAAAACCTCTCATTACACTTTGGAATAAAGAAGTCTTGGGTTTGAATAAAACATTAATTTGAAATACACGATTTAGGATCGAAAAGATTTATAATCTTCTCGATCCGAGATTATCATAGAAATAAGGTTTATTACTGAAAGGTTAATACCAATTTACAAAATATTAACAAATCCACTTGATCCCTTCGAAAATGATGTCCGAAGAATAACTATGAATAAAATACAAACTAATATGCTTTAAAATTCTGATTGGTGATTAACATAAAGAACTTTCAGATTTGGACAGCGGATTATGTTGAAGATTATTCATGACCTTTGCGTTGTAGATTTCGTTTTAAGATCAAATTCAACCACGCTTTTTGGCCTACGCATTTTTAACCCAAAATCTTTTGTGAAGTTCATATAATTTTCATAGAATTTCTCTGTATCAATTTTTTATTAGCTGCTAAAGTATATATTTTGCTTTTGTCAATTTTTATTCTTATATAAGTATGTAAATTCAAAATTTGGCATATCTTTTCCTTTTTTGATTGTTTTCATAAGATGATAAGATTCAAAATTGTTAGTACACCACGTAACTTTAAGCTTCGGAAGAGCGAAGTGTCCTAACACAGGCAATTTTTGTCTAAAAGGTCACTTCAACCACTAGATGTAGTACATAACTTGTGTAAGAAAATAAATTATTTGTATTTTTATTTTGTATCAGTCTGGAGCCTGGATTTGTACTCAGTTGATGGCAATAAGGCTCGCCCCTTACATACATGGGTCTTGGAACATAACTGGCGAAATTTAGGAGTACTATAGGTACACCTCGGCCTAACCCTTCGGGGATTACAGACGTGATTTATTTATTTATTTATAAATAAATAAATAAATAAATCCCGTATAAATAAATCCCCTCCTCCGTTATACATCAAAAGAGCTTCCCAACATAAGTATGTCAAAGCATTTTTATTACACCTACAAAACCGAGGTATTCGTGTAAAAATCCAAGAATTCCTAGCGGAAACTGTACGAAAACTGTCTCGAATAACAGAATATTCGAGAGCGGCGCATTCGTGATTGTAACTAACAATCAAAATTCAGACCACATGGCATGGTGCATTAATTATTTCCCAACGGTAGTGTTGCAAATATTCTGTGTACGAAAACTTCGGAGTATCGATTAAGCCCGCGTACGCACGGGTGCTTTTTTAACGTGACGTTTTAATGCTACGGCTACACTTCGCGTTATCGCGAACCTTTCTTCGTGCGCTCTCTGTTGCTCAGCGAGTAATCGAGTGGTGTGCGAGAGAGAGCGCACGAAGAAAAGTTCGCGATAACGCGAAGTGTAGCCTTAGCATAATTGCGTCCTGGATTTTCAAACGTTCGACAAAAATCTAAATTAATAGTAGGTACCTTACCATTACTGTTGCGGCCTGCAACTAGCGTATTGATGGATCATGAGTCCATCAATGCCTGGTTGCGGCCAATCAATGACGGACAACGTTAATTTTACCAGTACAGCAATTTCGATTAATTGTCTCCAAGAAAGTTGTCAAAATAATGCTCCAAGAATGTTTTAGAAAAAGTCATTAATTCAAATAAGGCTAGGAATCAGCCCTTTTTGAACACCAAAATTACATAAGACAGTCCAAACAGCCCGTCTTTCACCACTTCTTAGTGTTTTAGCGGCACAGCGCCGAGTAAAAAATATAAAAGTGCGCTTTTTAATGCGCTAGAGAAGCGTTTTGTAGGATTCTCAAAGCTCGTAAGAAAACGTAGCGTTAATAAAGCGACCGAGCAAACGTGAGCTAATCTCTGGTGGAAACTACTCGTGCGTTCATTACAGAACTATATCTAATTTCAAGTATTCATTAGATGACTTCGAGTTTCTGAGAGATTGAAATTCGATCAGAGTTTGAAGGTGAGACTGCATTGAAGTTCTGGTTTACATTTGAATGTACTGTTAGAACATTGGCGGTATATTTAGGTTAAGTTTCAATTCAATAAGTGAATATATACTTCGTTTCTTAACTGTATCTCTTCTAAATATGTGTACCTATAAAGGAACTCAAATAATGCGCTTTGTTTCCAAAAGATATCGAGGTTTTCCAGCAATAAAATAGTTTCCGGTTCCTGAACCGTTTATTTCCTCGGGGACACTGGAAATAGAGGCGTCAATATCTACTGTGTCCCGTGATCAAACTTTATGACGTTAACTTCACAACAACTCGGCAACATATACGTGAATTCAAGTTGGTAACTACTTTTAATTTCTCCAGTATCCCCGAGGGAAGCAAGTGTGTATGCAGCATCCCAACTGTATCTAAAGGCTTACATTTAGTAGGTATACGTGAACAGTTTTCAGAGAAGATGAAGACCAAATAACAACACAATGTGAAAGATTAGATGGAAGAAAGCAAACAGCTGATAGGTGCTGGTATAAGAAAAAGAAAAAGACTCCTCACGTTTGTGAAAACTCCAATTAATTGCTGGGCTTCAGTAATGCAGAGGCACAAGATGAAGATAATGAAAAGAAAGAAAAAATTTTTAAGATAAGTATAAAAGGAAGGATCTTTAAAAAAATACTCGTCTTTTAGGTTACAAGTCTGGATAATATGCCCAGTCTTTAAAACTCCGTGTCAAGTCGCACTAGACTTCAACAGTTATACAACCGTCAACAATATTTTTATTACAAACGACACGGAAACTAAACGAATAAGAAATAAGCCTCCATTTCTGTTGGCATTACGTCTTGCAACGACGTTTATGGTGCAAAGTAATCTCTTACGATAAAAGTTAAAGCTTGACATAAATTACATAAAGCCCAGTTTACATTGGACGAGTAATTAGTTGCTGAACGGTACAGTGTCGGAAAGACGAGACTCAATGTAAATATTGCGGTGAAGGCTAATTTAAAAGCAAATTACTTTAAACGTAGTCTGAAAACTAGCTTAAGCAGTAGAGAACTGAATAAAATTAATAGCAAACATCAATAATGTTGCTAGTGCATCCATAGACGTGGTTCACTGTTACGAACAAAAGATGAGATTCAATTAAGTTGTCATGGTGCAAAGGACCAATTTTTTTTTAAATAATACCTTTTCCTATGCACTAGGCTGTGTCGAAATTGGTTGTCATGGTTGGCATATGATGCGGAGGAATTAGGCAAATGTTTTGAGTAAGAATGTGGGGGCTATAAGAGTAGAGGAAGACCAAAGAAACGATGGATGGACTGTGTGAAAGATGATATGGCTAGAAAGGGGGTGACTACCGAGACGACGACTAATAGAGAAGTATGGAAGAAAAACACAATATGTTGTGCCGACCACAAATAAATTGGGATAAGAGCAGGAGAATTATAATTTTCTATTATGTACTCTGTGAAAATTTGCTGGAAAGCGTTTCTTTTCTAACAGCCCTTTCAGCCTATTTCTAATTAGTAATTCAAGTAGCTAATCCTATATTGATGCAATCACAACTCCTCCGCTCACTCGACCAATGTAAACTACGCTTTTTAAAGCTTGACTTAAGTTACGTGTCTTATATCACCTTAGGGTACATTACCGTTCCAGTTATGTACGAGCAGGTTTCATTCTGTATTACGTAATTATAATCCTTATGTGGTAGGATCATACAGACCTATATCTACACATATTATAAAATAAAGTGGCTTTTTGAGTCAGTCTGTTACCGCGTATTCTCTCTACGGTCGGACTGTAAAGGCTCCCGCCGACAGGCAAACGCGACGCGACGGTGCGGCGCGATTCTGGTAGAACAATATCCATAAAGTTTTCATAGCAATTGTTCTACTAGTAAAGTCGCGTTGCGCCTTTCTGAGCCTTCATCCTTTGTTTTTTCGCGTGTGGGTTTGCCCTTTAAAACAACACGGAGTCGAACAATGTCTTGTTTTTGGAAACTTTTGATTGTTTAAGAAAATACAAATGTAATGTACCTACCTACTGGATTTTAAAAGATCAGTTATGTATTTTCTTATAAAATAAACGCGTATTTTCTTATAAAATAAACGCTGTTATACGTTTTTTTATGGCTTTCTAAAATATTAAAGTTCTTCGGAACTTAGGACCATAATTGCAAGCTACACGTAGGTAACATCACGCCTATGTTCCCCGAAGGGTTAGGCAGAAGTATACCTATGGCACACTCACATTTCGCCAGTTATGTTTAAGTCCTATTCTAATAGGGAGCGAGCCTAAGTTTTATATATTCCAAATCGTCCTTGCGACTTTAAGACCTCTTATGTTTAAAAATCTATTTTATGAGAAAATCGATAAAAACCATCTCTCACCATAATGAAACCAAATAAAACAAAAAATATAGGTATCAGCCCCATGATTTTCTGTTTTTTACTTTGCTATTGTTAGTTGAAATGATAGAGCTTCAAAATATAGAATCGGCTGGCGTAAAAAAGTGATTTTGCCAAAAGTGACACATACGAGGTCTTAAAGTCGCAACGACGAAATATAACTTTTAAACAAAGCTAGTTAGGTACTAGGTATTTAATACTATACAAAATTATCTATTTTGCATTCATGTTTCTAGAAAGTTGTATTACGAAACTAAAGGTGAAGTGACGAAATAAACATGTTGGATCCATGTTGGATGTCACTCTTGTGAACGAGCGATCGGGAGAAGTTGCGGATTTTATTTATTAATAGAGATTGATTGATATAGTATAGATTATTATTTTCGCAACCGTTATGCTACGGCTACAATTCGCGTTATCGCGAACTTTTCTTCGTGCGCTCTCTCTCGCACGCCCCACGATTACTCGCTGAGCAACAGAGAGCGCACGAAGAAAAGTTCGCGATAACGCGAAGTGTAGCCGTAGCATTATCTGTCGTCTAGGCAGAACAGGAACAACCTTCATGTTTAATTATGTAAGAATTATAATAATTATGTCGCGGTAAGCGTAGCGAAAGTATTAAGTAACAGTGTACCGAATTTAAAACAATACTTATGAACATGTAGGTAATAGTTAATTCAATAACGAAACACTACCCATGCTTATTAACCACTAGCTGCGCGCCGCGGTTTCACCCGCGTAAGTCTCGATCCCGTGGGAATATCGGGATAAAAAGTATCCTAGTGTTAATCCAGGATATAAACTATCTGTCTGCTAAATTTCATCCAAATCCATTCAGTAGTTTTTACGTGAAAGAGTAACAAACATCCATCCATCCATCCATACTTACAAACTTTCGCATTTATAATATTAGTAAGGATTAGGATATGAAACGAATGATTGTTATAGGTAATTAATTATTATGTTGAGTGTTGAGTATATAAAAAGTTTGGAAGTGACTGAAATGTTGAAACTGAAACACCTGTGACTGAAATGTTGTGTGGAAATAGGTTGCCTGGTATGGGCGATTGAAATCAAAATCAAAAGTCATTTATTCAAACTAGGCTGAGAATCAGCACTTTTCGAACGTCAAAATTACATAAGACAGTCCCCCCAAAACGCCCACCCTTCACCACTTCCTAGTGCTTTAGCTGGGAAGAAGAAGTGGCGCAACAAACTCCCCAGAAATTGGGTATGTGATGCGGTGAAATGAGGGAAATATCGTCAGGAAAGCTTTGAGTATGAATGTGGATGGCTATACAAGTAGGGTAAGACCAAATAAACGATGGATGGAATGTGTGAAAGATGATATGGCTAGAAACAGGGTGACTACCGAGATGACGACTTTTGAAGAAGGATGGAAGAAAAACACATGTTGCGCCGACCACGAGTAAATTGGGAGACGGACAGGAGAATAATGATGAAAGCAATTAAGTATTGCACATTTTTAATTTCATTAAACTAGACATTGCAATCCAATGTTAGAAGGGCCTTTTCTAAGCTAAATTATGCTTATGCACTTAGTCCCCCACCTTTGGCATGCAATCCAATACCAACTCCTTTCCATCATCCACTTACTTGAACCATCTAAAAATAAATAAAACACTTACCTTTTATAACCACACTCGCACTCCTCAGTAACACACACAAACGGCAAGAATTTATTCGCCTTTATTTTCATACTTCGTACACTCATTTTATCTTATCAGTACACAACAAAATCTGCACAAATAAATACTAATATTAACACCACAACACACTTTTTTTCTTAGAACTCTAGACAGGATATCACAGGAAAAGGTCTTTTATATGTTCTGCATCCGTATTCAGTATAAACTGTGCAGAAACACAGGCGGTTTACATAAAATCAATAACATTGTGTAATTAGGTGGGTGGATATGTCTGTGTGTCCAGACGTCATTGCTAGTGGGCGGATCCCTATCGAGAGATAACGTTGCAGCCTTATCAGTAGAAGCAGTTCTTTATACGCGAATTTATTTTGTACACGGTTAATCGAGGAGATTGTCTTTATAACTGTTACCTAAGTTCTTATTTGTCCTATTACGAAGGAAGTAAGTTTATGACAAAATAAATATTCGGAAAATTATGTAATTGATCTCGAATCAAACAAATATGAGTCGAGTTTGTAGGTCGTGGGTTCGAATTCGAACCCAGCCAGGCGCTTTACATTGTTTAAACAATGTCATCACCACTGCTCTCAAAACGGTGAAGGAAAACATTGTGAGGAAACCGGCATGTCATAGAAACAAAAATTCGAGGACGTGTGACATCTACTAACCCGCACTGAGCCCGCGACCCACGTAGTAGATTAAAGCCCACTCTCTCTCGAAGAAAAAAAAAAAAAAAATCAAACTATTTATTTCAAAATAAAAGAGACATATTTTTACATTACAATAACGCTTAATCTTTTTTAGAAAGATTATGTGCGTTATCAAGACATAATGCGTTACTCACAAGCGACTTTGACTGATAGTGGACCCACACGTAGGCCCCTCCCCCATAACTTTTCCACGGTAAAGTATGCTTTTAATATGTTTTTAATTTGTAAACCTTTTTTATTTTCTAATTTTTTAGCTATTTTCTTTGGTAACTTATTCAAAATGTTTGGAAGAGCATACGAAAAGAAAAGAAAGAGGAGGACTGTGTCCCAGCAGTGGGAATATTATAGGCTGATTATACTTAAATAAATATTTTTTATTAATGATGGATGACAGAATATGAACCAAACTTTAAATAGTTACCCATTGTGTTAATTTCATTGTCTATTCTATACATTTTTCTCAAAGGATGTTTATTTACTTGTTAAAGTAGAATGATCGTATATTTAGTCTAACTGTGCCAATTAATATGATTACGATAATGCTAACTGTTAACCCAGCTGGTAAAATCGTTTAGTCTCATCAGGAAAGGAACCAGTCAGGTGGCACATTTGGCTTGCTGCATATAATATTTTTCACAGCACATTAGACCTTTCTCATAAGAAGAAAAGTAAAACCTACAGTTTATTTTTTACCTCAAAGTCGTTAAAGTTTATAAACAAAATTCTTTAATGTTACTTCCAAAGAACTTTGTGCTCTCATTTCCGAGGGAAGTTACTTTTCGATCGCATTGTCCGGAAGAAATTTCATACCGCGGAAAAGTTGTTAGTAATTTGGTCCGAGTGGCTTCGTAATTATGAATTTTATTTTTGCTACTGGTTGAACATTAACAAAATTAATCTCAATGAAGTAAAATTGAATGTGAAGATAAAATTAATAATAAAAATCATGTCTATAGCTAGTGCTGAAATGTTAACAGATCCTCTAGGCAAAACACATCTATCGCCATGTTGTAAGCTAAAATAGTTTAATAAATTAAATTCATGGTTCAATATGTTGGCATTGACAAAAGAACTTGGATGCTAGCCTACACTTACTGTACCAGCCAAAAACAAATTCTGTCTTCATTTTCACTCAGAAGAAGCTATTTTATTTGACTGCAAGATAATCGATCATGGACATTAATTTATTACATGATCCTAATGAAAATTAGTGAATTAAGTCTATTTGGGCATCATTTATTATGACCAAAAGGACAAAGCGCTGAGCCATCAATTCGTCATAGCAAGCAGCAATAAAATTAATCAGATGAGAGATGAGTATTCATTATGCAGAGCGGAGACAAATGGATGGAAGCCGATAACTAAAAGAAACAAAGTTATGGATGGAAAGAAACGATGAATAAAAAGCGAGGAACTAAATCTTGAAGGGGATGGATTGTTGTTCGGAAGAAATTGCAAGACGAATACTTTATACAGGTTTCTTGTAAGTAAAACTGAATTTGGTTTCAAGTAATACATGGAGCAGAGTGGTGGCCCAGTGGTCTCGGCCGCGACTTACGATTTGTAGGTCGTAGGTTTGAACCCAGACAAGCGCTTTACTTTGTGTAAATTATTTCATCACCACTGCTCACAAAACGGCGAAGAAAAACAACGTGAGGAAACGTCCTAGAACCAAAAATTCGAAGACCAACATCTACCAACCCACACTGGGTCTGCGTGGTGTATTACCGCCCACTCACTCTCGTTGAGAGGAGGCCTGTGTCCCAGCAGTGGGACCATAATAGGCTGATTACGTTATGTAAGACACGGTTTTGGTTATAAATTGGTAATGCACATAAAAGGTGTAAACAGTTTTATGAACATGATATCATCAAGTCTGATGACATCATATACATTATCAAATACTTACTTATAGCTTCTTAAGAGTTCTTATCAAAAACGATATAAAAAAATAAACAACCTTTTCTTACGAAATGACGTAAGACAATGTGCTGATGATGTGTGTGGTGCAGGCTCCAAGGACCAAAATATTCTTCCAAAAAAGGCTGAGGCTAAGTAAATTATAATCTGGTTTCCTGAAGGGTTTTATAAAGACTGGCAACTATGGAATTATGCTATTTACCGTTTGCTTCAGTTACGCTCTCCTTTACTAGAACAGTAAGGTCCACATGAGTTTGTTGCACGAATACGATGCCTTTTCGACCTTTCAACCGTTCTATTTGACTTCACTAGATATTGAATATTCGTCCACGTCACGGCAAATATTGGACTCTTTTGTGGTTGAATAAAATATTACTAAAGAGCGGAAATACTAAATCTGTTTCTCTCAACACGGGGATATTCTCTCAATGGGTGCAGTTGGTAAAAAAATGTAAGAATGATGAAGTAGTAATAAGTAGGCAAAATCATAATAAAGGCACACACTACCATTATTGACCTATATTGAATAAAATACCCAAATAGATAGGTACAACAATTTTGAAGAACTTATTCAACTCAACCCAACCCGCAAGGGGTTATGACTTTATACTAGTACTTAAATACTTAAACATTCATCCTCCACCCACTATAGTTACAACTTATAACAATCCTGAATACAAAACATTTAATTCGCAAAGTTAATTTAACAAGAAAATCGCACACAAAGCGGCATATTAGCTACTATTATGATTGCGTGGGCATTCTGCTTATTTCGCTTGTTTGAGGGCAAAGGAGCAAGCCCAAGGGAATGTTTTTGACGAACCCCGGTCCGAAGCAACATAATGTTTTTATTAAGCTCCGGGCAATTTATGGAGGCCTTGTTTGTGATGGTCTCTGAGTTTCTGGACTTTTGATTTTTGTTTGATTGAATTTTAGTAATGTTATATGGATGACTTGACTGGTCATCGGTCAAACGATGGACGCTTTGTCTTTCTGAGAGAGGTAGAAGAAATTAAAGGAGCATTTCTAGTTTTTATTTATTAAGAAAAATGGTATCATACTGAGGACACTTTGCGCGCAGAAAGCAGCTGCTACACATAAAATAATACCAACATTTGTGAAGCAATTTGACTTAAAAACAGATTGAGAAAATGTTAAGTTGTGGTTAAGATAAGACAGACATCTTGAATAGTTCATCTTGTGATTTCAAGATGTTCGTTTTCGTCTCATTAATAAAGATGGCTTAATATTCTAAATTCAAGGTTATATATTTGAATATTTAACAGACAATTACTCAAGCAGAAATATTAAAATAATTCCTGCCTATTGCTTTAAGTTTGATTATCCTGCAATAATCGAAATCAATGCAATATTTGCACCGTGCATAGATCAACTATATTGCGAAATCAGAGAGGTCGGTCGGTAGGCACAAAAGGCGATGAGATCGACGACAGTGGAGGTCAGTCTTTAGCAAGTGACTCTAAGGTCGTGGACCGTAGAAAGATGGTCAGTTACCACATCCTGTCACAACATTAATGCATCATTAGTAAATGGTCTGTTGCCTTTATTATGTTGTAAGTTATTATAGGATATTCCCATTAAGATTTCGTAAGAAGACGGGTAGACGACAAAGTAGTATTAGAGTCGGAATTATTAATGAGTTTTCTTGTTTACTTTTAAGATTAACTGAGCTTAAGTACTGCTTGGGCTTTCAGAGGTGGTTTTAAGTCAGACTTTAAAAAGATTTATGAAACCAAAAGAAAAGATAGCGCTTATCCATCTGCGAAGCTTCGTGATAGAGGCCATATTTATGTTCACTCAAGCATGTTAAACTGTCGTTTTTGAGCTGATACGATGATACATTTGTTGTCTTTGACAGGCGAATTATTTTTTTCCTTTCGTAACTAAGGACCAATCATTTCAACTTCACAAAATCTGTAATTTTTTACGTCATTTACAGTTGGAAAAACATTTTCGGAGCCCGCATGTTTCCTTGATACTTACTTATTTAAATTATTCTCAAGTTGTGATTACATTTTGGGTTTGTAACTGTGCCGGGTCTCCCAAGGCTGTTCGTATGTGGGTGGCATATTTGCAAATCTATGGTAGGCACGCCTATTAGCTACTTCTTATTAGGAATGGAAACAAGACATCAATTATGTACCTATTTCTTTGTATTTTCATTTTATAAAACATTGTGGCGTGCTTCGGTGATTGAGTAGGTAGGTAGTAGGTATATTTGTTTTTTTTATTTATGAATACTTATTTAACAATATCGCTTTATTTTTTATGGTTTTGGCCCTGTCAGATTTATTATAGACCCAGATGGAGATGGCGGGATGAGCTAGACAAGAGAGTAGGCGGGCCTTTGCCCAGCAGTGGGACAATAATGGAAAAAAAAAAAAACTATTATCTAATTAATGACAAAACATAAACATGAAACTCCGCAAGACTTGGGTTAATGAAGTATCCTATAATCAATTTAAACAACCACATTACGTGTTTGTAAGAGCCGAAAAACGGCACAAATTATTTTCCAACATCGTGCTCAAATTTTTTGTTGGTTTACCAAAAGGTCATTGTAGAAAAAGGCCAAATAAGGAAAAAAATTTGACGTTTTATTGAAAAATTGCTATTTTAGAAAATAGGTGCCTACATTCAATAGTTAAACGAAAAGAAAATTGCAGTTTACGGAATCAATCATCGGAAAGCAATCCAACTGACCAATACAGCAAGGTCGTAACGAATGACGCAATAAAGTAACCTGCCCACGTTTTGAACGAGCCTTATGACGTCATGCTCGGGGGCGGACGGTCTCGTTGCCACAATGTATACTCACACGATGCAAAAATTATGCAGAAGCATAAAAGGTAGGTACTGAACATACATAGGTAAGGCCCTTCGAGGGTTCAACAGCTTCTTGTATGAAACAGTTTTCTAGTAAATCAAGAACCTATCGCATTCCAAAACTGAGAACGCGCAAAAATTCGTTTCTTCTGTTACTGCTGCGTCGTTTCGTTCGTTTTACCTGCACTTTTGAGGACATAAAGAACGCTATCATTAGTGTGACCAAATAGTACAGTACATACTTATGAGTACCTACATAAAAAATAAATATACCGTAGGTAATAATCGATACTATAACAAGAGCTGCTTCTTTATGATTCTAAATAATTCTCTTTAGACTCATTTGATCTTTAATTTACAGTTACTTCTACAAATGGGATTAAAAACAACGAAAATATATCATGCTACATTTTCGCCTTCTTTTGGACTGGAAAATTTGTCATACCCAAGTGCTTATCGTTTACTGAAAGATCATGCGTATAGATGGCTCTCGTGGGCTGCAGCTGAAAATCAGCAGGTTTTCCATTGGTTTCTCATCAATTCTATGGGTGGTAGTAACTAGTGTTGATATCTGACATTATTCTGAGCTGAGGCCCTTTTATGATAAGCTTCTAATACGAAATTACTTTTTTTACGGTTGGTCCGTGGACCATCTTTACATACCTGACCCGTGCCTCGTAAAGCACGTTAAGAAGTTGTTAGTCCCGGCTGTCACTCTTTGACAGACATTACTGGATCTTTGACAGTCGTTACGGGTCGTCAAAAGCCCGAAAGTCTGACAACCAGTCCTACCAAGGGGTATCGTTTTACCTAGGAACTGGGTTGTGGAGGTCAGATAGGCAGTCACTCCATGTAAAATACTGGTATTCAGCTGCATCCGGTTAGTCTGGAAGCCGACCCCAACATAGTTGGGAAAAGGCTAAGCTGGTATGCATGTGTTTTATTTGTATTTACAATAAACGCATGTTCTTTCTTTCTTACGGCTGGTATACCTTCTGTTTCCTATATTTCTGGTTTCCACAATGAGTACAGATCTATTAGTTCAGAAGTGGGTAGTCGAATTAATTTTATTGCTCGTACACACCCACGGTAAAGGTTTTATGGATAGTCGAGCAATATTTGTAACCAAAATCACACGGTTTTGTAAATTATTTTATGTCTCAATTTATTGACCGATTTAATTTGTATTGTGTACCGAAGGACCAATGTACTATTGGTGTCAATTATTCGGAAAATACTTTTAGATTTACAGTTCCGTTAAATACAACATGTTGTTTCACTGCAGACCTCACACTCATGCTCATAGTGATTTAAATTTTGTCAAATCTTAACATAACAGAACATCCGCTTGTATTCCCCGAATCCTATAGTAATTACCTACACCCACATTTTGCCGAATAAGTTATGAGTTCCATATCCGAGAGTAGCTTCTGTAGCTGCTTGCCATCAGATTCTTCGTACGCAGAAATAAGACGTTCCTTTATGACGGTATATTTACGATCGGCAGGCGGATTGTACAGCAGGTCACTTAAAGTCCAATGTAATAGGGGGCGAGCCTATTGCCATCAACCGGGCACAAACCCAGACTCTGGACTGCCACTGAGAAATTGCAGATGAAAAAACCCAATAACACCTTCTTCGACCCAGGAATTGAACCCAGGACGTCATGCTCCCTGCTAGGGTTGCGGGTTAGTCCGAAAGGGATACCGGGACCTTGGCAACAGGCAACTGAAGGAACACGGGTGGGTTTTAGTTAGTAAAAGTCTGACACGCCCTTCCGCTCCACCCAGAGCGGGAGAAGTCATCAGTCAGATCTTTTAAAATCTTACGTTTTACTGTCATCCTTCCTTGTATAGACAAAACCTTCTTTTCACTGTCATCCTACCTTGTATAAATAAAATCTAGCAAACTATTATGATCTACATGTGCTATGAGAAAAATAAAAACATTTTACGATTACTGGCTCAAATGCTATTTGTAACACTTTCTTGGTATAACTAGCGTGACGACTGTTACACGTGAAGTACTATAAAATATCCACTTATACAGTGACATATTACGTGATATAGTAGCATATAACACCATAGTTTCACTTTCACGTGGTGGCTATGCAAATCAGTAGCTGCGCACACTGTAGAAAGTCTTTCGTTACTATTTATTTAAAAACAAATATGTACTTACGCATGCATATATCACGTTTATTTTGGCACACGTTAAACATTTGAGGACCTTAAAAACTTCTTGGCATCGCGAGCACATTTTGTTTAGACAAACCAGTTGACGAAATAACTGTTGGTTGGTACCAAAATTGACTTCTTGTTCTGCCCAAAAGTCATTTCCACTTTGTGGAAAATGCAGTTAAAGAGATGTTCAGGGTGTTCTTCAGAAAGGTTAGATGTACTTGCGTAGTACTCGCAACCGGCGTGCGTCGGATGTATGAACGTAAACGAAGCAAAAGGAGTGTGTAAGGAGCGTAGCAGGTGGCGTTCTGTAGTTTATGTATGTATGTATATTCCACTTGTGTTTGGATAATGCAGTTAAAGCCAACTCCAATAACAAAGAACTTATAACAATCAGGTGTAATATAATATAAAGAAAGAAAGAAAGAATAACGTTTATTTGGACACAGTTCGTGAAACACAAAATACAAATAACAAAATAAAAAAATAAAAAAAAATTTGAAAACAATAGTGTGCGCCTCACGGCTGCGCCAAAAAGGTTCATTTCAGCATTAATGCCAGACAGGTACTGTCTGACGCTGGTTTTCTAATGAACCTTTAGTGACAAGTGACGGGAAGTACAAACAGTTTCAACATACCCAATAAATATTTTAACCATTAGGTACCTATTAATAAATAAGCTAGTAAAAAAAGGAATAATATAATTTGCGTGACACGACAGGAATTATGTATTAAGCTAAGTACTGTAGGCATTTCATATAAGTGAAACATTTAGGGCGACCATGTCTAGTTTCTGTTGTGAATCAATCAGATACTGCCGTAAACGTGTTCTGAACGTGTGGACAGTGCCCAATATCCTTAATGGTGGCGGGATATTATTCCACACTTTAGACGCAGCATACCGGAAAGTGCCTCTGAAAGCTGCTGTCCTATGAGACTGTGTGGAAAGTTGTTGTGCACATTGCCTGGGCGCGCAATCTCGTCTACTAGCCATCCAACTAAGCTTGTCGTATAAATAGTTCGGCTTCTTAGACTTAACGATTCCAAAAAGCAGGCACGCTAGGTGTAACTTTCGTCTCGACTTCATCTTGAGAATAAAGTGTTTGTTAAGAAAGGGGGTGACATGAGTTCTAGGGGGAACCGAGTAACAGAAGCGCGCACATGCATTTTGGACTCTTTGTATAAGTCGATCGGTACGTAATATATATAAGTATAAGTAACCTCGACATGAAGGATACATAGATACTGTCTAGCAATGATGCTTAGCATATCCAGGAGTCCATGAAATCTTATTAAACCCGTAGCGTAGGCTATTCAGAATGCCAGAAAGGAGTCCAAAAGGTCTTGGTCCTCGAAATCTATCTTTGTCTAACGTATCTTTGTCATTCCTTACAAAGAATAATATACTAGCGTAGGCGTTCGGCTGACAAAGATATGTTAAAGATATATTTTTTTGGATATCGTATCACGATTTTGGCCCCTAATGATAGGTACATTTTGGGATAACCACGTCATAAGCATTAGATTGAGATTAATTTTAACTCTTAGATTAAGTATGTATGTATATACAGATTACAGAACAGTTACCGATTACCGTACAAGCTTCTAGTGTTAGCAAGATATTGTTTGTTTTTCATAGAGACCGATAATCTTGCGTAGTCACGTAATACTGCCGACTGCCGGTAATGCGGCATACCTGGCATTTTTGTGTGCAATCAGCTTTACTGAGCGTGCAATATAGGCAGGTACTTAAGTATGTGGTTCAGTGAAATTGTTGAAGGGGAATGAAGTTTAGAAAAATGCTGAGAATGTTTGCTCGTTTACGTGATTAGATGAGGGAAATCAGAAAAAACTTTAAAATTAACAGACTTCTATTTGCATGGCTATGAAACGTTTCTTTATGTAGTTACTTGTGTGTCATCATAACCAAAGCCATTCACAGTAACGCTATTTTAAGCTGAAACCGAAGGACCACAATGCATGTTATTATGCAGTATTTTCCCATGCAATAGGTAATGACTCAACTGAGGAAAACATCTCTCAACTCGCGAGTGACAAGCTGTTATTATTTTTAAACTATGACCTTTAATTATTACAGTTATTATTATTTTACCGCTGTATACCTATAAATGTTTCTTGAACTATTTCTTCAGTAAAAGAAGGAAGTAATCATCTGACAGATATCGGAGTGCCTAACAGAAGATATAATTTACACTAGCTTCCGCCCGCGGCTTCGCCCGCGTGGTATGTCGATAAAAAGTAGTCTATGTCCTTCCCCGGAATGTCATCTATCTCCTTGGCAAATTTTATCGAAATCCGTGCAGGGTTTACAGACAGACTTTCGAATTTTTAATATTATTATTAGTATGGATTATTCGAAAATTCACCTGTATAGATACAGGTGAATTTTCGAATGTGGCTAATCCGGTAGGTACTTTGCCCTTTTTTTTCGACAAATAAACAAGCCAGATATTACGTACCTATCTATCGACATTTAGTTATGTCAATAGATAGCTAATGTCTGGCTATAGCCGGGACAATGGCAATGGACGACCATTGCAGAAAATTGGGTTCACCTAAAAATCAAACTCGCATTCAAACAGCCATTTAATTAAGACCCTAAACCCTTCCAAATACAGTTCAATTCTTAAAAAATCACGTTACCGTAATAAATCCCAATCCATGTTATAAATCAGTCGTTTTTGTATTTCTAAATAGACCTCTCACATAAGATACACGCTCACGTCAATGTCTCCTTTATACGCTGCTCGACGTCGACTCGTGTAAAAGGGTCTTTTGAAAGAGCGCGGAGGACCTTCTGACGTCACCGTCGGCGGAAACCTCCCAAACAATGGGAGTAATAGGCACGCGTGTGGAATTGGGCTGAGGAGTAAGGGAGAGCGGTTTTTGATTACTTAACTAGAGATCGCGGAAAGCGATAAGGCCGCCCATTGTATATTTTGTAGTGTTTGTTTTTTTTTCCCTTTCGTTATATATTTTTGTGGTGTACAATAAAGTATATATAAATAAATAAATAAATAAATAACTTGTTTTGTCAATGGAATTTGTAAAGGATTATTGGGAATCTATTGGAAAACATCGAGAGGAAACCTGGATTTGTATACAACATTATTTTTTGTTTATGCTAAACCCGAAAAGGGGTCATTGTACTCATCATTTTGAACAAACAGAAATCGCGAAAAAAAAATCATCTGTTCCCTACATGTTGTCGATTTAAGTGAACACAAATGTATGAAACAGCTGATTTTTTTTTCGCGATTTCAAGGTTGGTCCCATAGAAAAAGTTGTTCAAAATTATGAGTACAATGACCACTTTTCGGGTTTAGCATAAACAAAACATAATGTTGTAGTTAATATAAGTCTGAAACCGCCAACCTGGTTTGAGGAAGCGTGGTGATCAATGCTCGTGCCTTCTCAGTTTGAGAAGAGGCCTTTGCCCTGCTGTAGGATAGTAATAGGCTGGTATCATTATCACCATTTAGATAACGTCAGCATCTTTATAAATAAATGCAGGTTAAAAGTTCTATGTATAATTTTCCAGAAAATACAGACAACATAGAGTTAAAACTCATTAAATATTATTATGTTTTGATTGAGTTCGCATTATCTAGTTCAGATGGCTTTCAGCACGTCACTTGGACCTCATCATTGTCTGTGGTATGAGAGGTCCCCGACGAACTGTCGAGCCTTTGAAAGGACCTACAAGACGTAGGCCCCCTTTGTTTGCTCGGAAACGGTTGTTATGTACAAAGATTGTATATGGAACGCTATCTTCTATGTAAAGTTACCTTCCGAGACCGTTTTATTAAATAATTGTTAACATAACTCACCTGACGTCATCTTGCAAGTGTTTCAACTCGCTCAGTTCCAGCTCCCGCCTCAGGTTGGAGACTTCACAGAGGAGCATGTCTCGCTCTGTGGACACCTTCTCCAGCTCGACCCGCAAGCGAACCACCTCATTGGTGAGATCCATCGTCGCCATCTTGACGACTAACGATAACCACTATCGACACAGCACATCACTAATCACAATGACACCCGGCGCAAAAGCCAATCACCATCGCACATTTTAAATTTGGAACATCACTCAACGCTCCCGTCACTACACAAACAGGGATGGGAATTTCGAAACTGTTCACTTGTGCAGAAATACGTCAAACTTTTTCACCGTTCCAATGTTTTCGACTCGCTCAGTCTACATCGCTGGCATCTGAAACAATAAATCATTCCGTTAGGGCCGAGCGAAAAAGAAAATTGCTCTGCTGGTATGAGAACTCGAAATATTCAGTTCATAAACTGAGCGGAATACAATGGTAGGCATATGAAGTTACAACTACGCGGAGCATGATAATACAGCGCTATGAATATCTGAAATTCTCCCTTATTGGTTGTATTCAGCAGACATAGTTGTTTCTTTACATAACTTTCTTTTATTGCGCCCAAGCGAATGGAAAAGGCATGTTTGTAATAATCCGAACTTGCTTGATCCTACAAGTAGACATGTATTAACATCTTTTTGAGTAAGTTACTTTAAAGCATGTTTGCCGTCTTCTATTTTTGGCGTTGAATCATATCATGTTTTGTTTAAGTTGGTATGTAAAGCACTTGAAATACTATAAATAGAATGCGATCGGTGATTCATCAATATCAACGACACATGAAAACATTATCTGCTTTATTTTTAGTTTATCTAGAATGCCTAAAAGTGACGCAGCATTGTGCGTTCGTAAACATCATCTAAATAATAACATAGTAACTTACAGTAAGTACCAATAGAGGAGTACAGTACAGGGATGCCCATAAAACAATGTAAGCATAAGTAATGGCAGAGTACTATGCTGGCCCATCGTTTAGTTAGATGTACACACGGCTACACATAAAGCTATACGTACATTTCCAGTTTATGCTGATCTCGCATTGTATAGGATATCCGTACAATGCGAGGTCAGCTTAAACTGGAAATGTATAGCTTGATGTGTAGCCGTGTGTACAGTAGATTTACGGTCTAGCACCGTAAGTTTTATATTTGCTTGCACTTATTATAAACTACGTTTTGCCAAAATTATGAATGAGACGTTTTGACGGTTTTGTAACGAGAACAGCAAATAAACGAAATAACCAAGTAGGTACAATGATTTCAAAAGGATGTCTATGACCAAGTACTTATGGAAAGGTTTAATGTCATACGATTCAAGGTGTGTTATATTGATCTTAATTTCGATACATATAAATATTAATTTTCCGTGTATTCGTCGTCTTTGTCTAGCAATTTTAAGAGGTGTTGCTGCAATAAGGGAATCGAAATGCGTTTTTAAAATTGCTCGACCTACTTATTACCCTTACTGTACCTACCAGGTGATTTCCATTAGTTGACTAATACGGATTCAGGATGTCCTGATACAAAGTAATCAAACAGTTTATCACCTGATTAATTATCATGAAATGATGTATACTAATGACATCAGACATTACACTCATTATATTTTTTTACTATAAATTTCCTTTTCGAGAACCTATGTTTTGTTGGCAGTACTTATCGCTAAATAACGTAAGTAAGTACCTATTTTATCAAAATATTGAAGTGTTCATTTTAAATGTTGGTAAGGTGTACAATCCAAATCAATTTTGCGATACAAACTATAATAGTTTATCTTACTCCAAAATAGGTTCTCTGAAGCGCGTTAGGAACTTAGGACCAATTTACGCTAAACGAGTTAACCCTAAAATCGGGTTTGGCCCGTAACATATAGGTACCTACTACCTAGGCTGAAGAAACAGTTAGTAGGTAAGTTATTTACTACTAGTTGTTGCCCGCGACTTCTTCTGCGATCCAGGATGAACCTATGTCCTTCTCCAGGTTCTGGTCTACCCATGTGCCAAATTTCATCCAAATCCGTTCAGCCTTTTTAGCGTGAAAGCGTAAGAAACAAACTTACTTTCGCTTTTATAATATTTGTTAGGATTATGTCGTTTAATAACCGAGTGGTGTCTAAAGACTGGAAGACGAAGTGTCGGTCGTCCGGCAGCGAGATGTGCGGACGACATTGTTACCTTCGAGGGTAGAACCTGGATGAGACTGGCACAGGAGAGTGGGGATTGGCACAAGAAAAGAGAGGCCCATGCCCAGCAGTAGGTAAAGTCAGGCTGTCGATGATGATGATCATGATGTCGTTTATTAATTATTTTCCAAAAAAATACATTTTAAAATATTTCTTTAAAAAAGTTATAAATAAATAATATATATATATATTATTTTTATTTTACACCACATAAAACAAAAAGGGGAAGCATTTTAAACTAGTAAGTATAGGTACAATGGGCGGCCTTACTTCTTTTCCTTACAATACAAAAAATAATCAGCCTATAATGTTCCCACTACTGGGACACAGGCCTCCTCTCGGTGAAAGGGAGTGGGACGCAATCCAACACGCGGACTCAGTGCAGGTTTTCCTTCACCGTTTTCCTGTTCCTTCACCATTTTGGGAAAAGTGGTGATGAAATAATTTAAGTACACCAAGTATTTTACACAATATCATTTTAAAATCGACTTCCTTATGTATTTACTAACTAAATTCGTTCCGTATATTAAAATTAGTGTAAGAGACAGCTATTAATTAGTCCCGCAATCTAGTCGTCAGTGTGATTTTATAATTAATTCTCTCTTAACTCGGTTAGCGTCGCATCAGTTACATTGCCGGCCGGAAGAATACGTGATAAATGAAACTGTCGTGTGGTGTAAGTTACAAGTTTTACGCGGTAAATGTGAGGCTTTACATACCTAACACCCCTGCCACACATTGTGTCAAACAAGTGTTCAAATAAGTGTTCAAATATTGTTGCTATGTCTGGCGCCAGTATTGATGTGCGCTCGAAAAAATGACACCGAATGGCAAAGTTGAAATATGTGATCAAACTTTGATGAAATAACCAAACACCACTGCCACACATGTGTTCAAACAAGTGATCAAATATGTGTTTAAATATTGTTGCTATGTCTGGCGCAGGCTTAACAAGAATGGTCGTTGGGTCGTAAGAGTGTTTACAAGCAATACATGTAGGTATGGTCGTCTAGTTTGCCTTAAAAATGGACCATTCAAGGTCAAATTTCAAATCATCAACCATACTTGATAGATTAATTTGAAAAGCTATTAATTACGTCACTTTACTCACTCTGTAGCAACATTGAGTACAGATCAAATACCTATTGAAATCAAACATTTGGTCCTTACGCGCCCACCCAACTATAAACCCAATGGACCCACGCGCCTTAGAAACTCAATTGTTATTAAGAAAAACGGTTGACAGCACTGTCTTAGTTTTTTATTTGGTTTGAGTCGCTAGCATTCTCAACTTGGACCACAACATCACTTTGATTCCGGGTGTCGTTCGCCTTGTGGCCGGACTCAGATGAATGAGTCGACGACTGACAGTCACTGAGAAATTACTTAATTTTACAATTAACATCGCTCTGGACGTAATGCGCGTGAAGAATCGTCGAGACTAATTCGAGAAGTTTCACTATCGATTTCGATAAATGGTGGAGCGGCGAGTCTTGCTTGTTACAATTTTTTTTACCTATATTTTATACCAGCATTTCGCCCGCGACTTTACCCGCGTGGTGTTCAAATTTTTTTATATTTTTTTTTATATAGCCTTTGACAGTCAGGGATAATGTAGTTTCCCATTAGGGAAAGGGTTTTCGGAATCGAATCAGTAGTTCTGAAGATCACCCCCTACAAACAAACTTACATATTTATACCTCTTTATAATATTAAAGTCCGTTTTTAATCTCGTAGACTAATTTGACATTTCAGGTGATAGTTGTTTTCAATTTGGAGTTTGACACTTGCACCTGTCAAATTAGTCTGCGAGATTAAAAAGTAGACTATAGTCTAGATTATGTGCATAATATGTGCAGAAGGGTTAGACAGAGGTACGTGTTGCTAATAGAACGTACACCCACATTTCGCCGATAATTTTTAAGTCCCATGTAATAGGGGGTGAGTCTTATAGCCATCAACGGGCACAAATCCAGACTCCGGGCAAACGGTGGCGTGGTCTTATGTTGTACCAGTGTGCGGGTTTTCTGAATGGGACTTATAAGTATTTATAGTTTGGCGGAAACTATAAATAAAGGTCCCATGTTAAGTCCTGCCCTTCAAAGCCTCGGCTGTTCCAAATTAGCATAATAATATGTGACTTATGGAAGATTAAATTGAGGATTTCATTAAAATAATATGGACGGAATACTTCGGAACTAAAGTAATACTTAAGGAAATAAGACTCTTTTTATCCATACTTACGCATATTTGTCCATTTCCGTCGAAACAATGACACCAATTTGATTTTGACTTGAATTGATCCATCAAAATCCTCCATTACTGTACTGTTACGACTCAATGGAAAGTAAAAATAAGTATAGACATCTTCTAATAATAGGTTTGTTAATCATTCCAACGGATACTTTAAAAAGTTCCGGTTTAAAACCTTTAATTTTTCGTGGGAATTTTGTCTTTTAATTCATGAATCACAATTGAGAAGCAAGTGTGGTCTTTGAAGAAGGTAATTTAGCTATTTGAGGCCAATAACCTGTGGTCGGACACCTTAATTAAAGTAGAAACTGCTGACTTACGTACAATTTTTGATTCCGTTTGTGATATTGAACTTTTGAATAAATAAATGTCTGCTTACTTTTCATGCTTGTGATTTCTTCACAATTTCTTGGTTCATACACAGTTTTCGGCTGAACTTTACAATTCTTAATAGTTGTCATGAAATTCTAACTGTTATTTACTTTTAATATAATACCTTCCTGGGGGCCAAGTCTACTAATTTACAAATGTGTCAGTGGTCTCGCAATGATGTGTTTTTGACAGATTTTGTATGGCATATCTGTCAAAAACTGATAATTGTGAGACCACTGCCACTGACACGTTTGTAAATTAGTAGACTTGGCCCCTGGGTCTAGTGGTTGCAAACACGATTGCTAAGCATGAGTTCCTGGGTTCGATTCCCAGGTCGGGCAAAGTGTTATTGGTTTTTTTCCATCAGGAATTTCTTAGCAGCAGTCCGGAGTCTACATTTGTGGATTTGATGGCAATAGGCTCGCCCCCTGTAACATGGGACTTAAACTATAACTGGCGAAATGTGTGTGTAGGTACTATAGGCTTTGCTAACCCTTCAGGAAATACAGGCGTGATGTTATCCTTACTATCCTTACTAATCCTTACTAATATTATAAATGCGAAAGTAATTCTCTGTCTGTCTGTCGCGCTTTCACGCCAAAATTACTGAACCGATTTTAATGGAATTTGGTACACAGATAGTCTAGAGCCTGAGAAAGGACATAGGCTACGTTTTATCGACACACCACGCGGGCGGAAGCTAGTGTTATAATAATTAAATCAGCCTTTACACAAGCAAACGCAGGAACTATTTTCATACAGAGAAGGCGCTTGCTTGCTCTTTGCATGTAGAACATTTAAAGCCGTTAGGTTCACATTTCCTTCAGTCAACGGTATCTTAACAAAAATGGTGTTGGTCCTTTGTAGCGAGAAAAATATAATGAACTTCATAATTATCTTTTCGTAGGAAAAAGTCATGAGGAAAGCTTTGAGTAAAAATGTCAATGGTTATAAGAGTAGGGGAAGACCGAAGAAACGAGGGATGGACTGTGTGAAACCGAGATGACGACTAATAGAGAAGTATGGAAAGGGACATAATGCGCCGACCACGAATCAATTGCGATAAGGGCAGGAAAATGATGATATTTTTATAGGTCCTTAGATTACATAAGGTTAAGCTACGCTTGCCAGTTGGTCCGTGGATAGGTGACCATCTTTACATACCGAGACTCCTCCGTGCCTCGGAAAGCACGTTATGCCGTTGGTCCCGGCTGTCATTTGTGGATCTTTAACAGTCGTTACGGGTCGTCAGAAGCCTGAAAGTCTGACAACCAGTCTTACCTAGGGGTATCGTATTACCCATTTACTGGGTTATGGAGGTCAGATAGGCATCGCTCCATGTAAAATACTGGTATTCAGCTGCATCCGGTTAGATTGGAAGCCGACCCCAACATAGTTGGGAAAAGGCTAGGCAGATGATGATGAGATTACATAACAGAGTCGAGATCGTTACCGTTAGCAAAACAAATCAAAACCGTTTCATTGCTCGTTTTTGGGCCTGAATCAACATAGTTAGTCCAACTTCCAATTAGCAACGAGATGTAAAAAAATGCATTTGAATGGATTGTCAGTTAAAAAAGCTACTGAAAGCAGACAAAACGTGATGTAATTAGATGTTCAGTGGCGACAGCAGTTAGCTAATAAAGTTAGTTTTGGTAACTATGCACCTGCATCTGAGTTAATTTAAGCTTTATGCTGAAGTTGTCACTTGTTGAAATAGTGTGAGTTTTTGGTGCTTGCTACCAAAATGTACTTTAGTTTAAAAAAATAATTAGGTATGACAAACATGTGTTAATATGATTTTAGATGGTGATTATGATGATGATAATAAGATGTTATAAATACCAAAGTAAGCTTCTTTTCAATTTTGGAAATGGAAATGTCGACAGCGACAAGTATATGTCAAGCGATGATCCTGGCTTAGAACATCCGTCTAAACTAATAAAGTCCTCCAGACCGTATTTTCGGCCACGGCGGCCAATCTCAACGGAGACTAGCCTTCGGCGCGGGAGATATTATAGTGCACAAGTGTTTGCGCAGACACAAGTGCACTCTCTCTTCCCTCACTCTCATAGTCCGATGGGACGGCAATCCGACACGACCGGAGAGAGATCAGGCGTAGGACCAACGGCTTAACGTGCTTTCCGAGGCACGGGCGTATCACACCGCCAACTTCCAAACTCCGGGCTGTTACTACGAAATTCCTAATGGAAAAATCCAATAACACTTCGTCTAAACTAATACGAAGGAGGTAAACCGAAAACAAAAAAAAAACATCCGAATTGACAACCTCCTCCTTTTTGAAATCGGTAAAAAAAGTTAGGATTTTTTGTAAGAAATAGACAACAGAAAGAAAATTAAGATAGGTACACAACTGCAAAAATACCAAAATCATCCAACAAAATACGTCATCAACAAGATCAAGTTCACCGAAATCCGACCCAAAAAGGACCGTCGTCTTTCAACACAATATTGGTAAATACAAGTTTATATAACACTGAATACATACAACGTCAGCGGTTGATGAAACTTCGCACAAAGGGGGAAAGAGTATAAAAATATTTTTTACCTAACCCGGATAGGCAGTTCCTTGGGGGATAAAATCGAAATAAGGTTTCATCTCGTTACCAAATCACGTCTTGAAAGTGAAACCGCGTTTATATGTATGTAGGGATTCAATCAATTGTCAGGTAAGAAAGCTCATGTTTCCTCCACTGAGGAATTAAAGGAAGAAGATGTGCCAAGGGCAGGGTGGTAATGGAAATCTGAACAATAAAATCTGGTCCATATTTCTACTGACCAACAAAGCTCTGGCGACTCAATCAATCTGCCTAGCCTTTTCCCAACTCTGTTGGGGTCGGCTTTCAGTCTAACCAGATGCAGCTGAATACCAGTATTTTACTTGGAGAGACTGCCTACTTGACCTCCACAACCCAGTAACTGAGTAATACGATACCCTTGGTAAGACTGGTTGTCAGACTTTCGGGCTTCTGACGACCCGTAACGACTGTCAAAGATCTTTGAATGACAGCCGGGACGTGCTTTCCGAGGCACGGAGGAGTCTCGGTATGCAGATACCCATCCACGGACCAACCCCGGCAAGCGTAGCTTAATCTGATGGATCGACCCGTGCGGCAGTTATTAATTAGCCACGAGCTCCTCTGGCGACTATAAAATACTAATTATCAACTAAACAAAGATGGATAAATGGAATATGCTTTAGTTTAACTTTAGGAAGAGTAACAATTAAAAATACAATATTAATGTTACGTTTGAAAAGAGGTTTCTGATGATTATTGAAAAGCATGTCATTAGCGGTGGTTACCCTGATAAGATGATGTTGACAAAAAAATCACATCACGAAGAAATAACTATTAAACTTATCTTCTCTTTCCTATCTTCATTATGTTTCTTTGTTATATCGTCGGTTGATCGGCGGTTACCACTAACAGCTTACACTTCATTATCTTCCGCGTTTCGTATTAATCAAGCCTCTCTCCAAATTCTGAAGCCAGAAATCTGTTTCAGCCACAAAAGCGTAAGTTAAATCAGACGTTAGTCCGATAAATATAGGAGCTAATTCAGTTTAACAGGTTACACGCCTTTGCTAATTAAATTAAATTACAAGCTGCAACTGTAATTATATTTGGGAAGACGGGGGGAGTGATACATAAGGGATGTGAAGAAATGGTGCATTGCAGCATTAAAATGTTTCAAAGTTTCAGTGAATATATTTGATTAATGTAAGACAAATGTTTTATGTTAATGTACGACAAATGTCTTATATTTTCAGCTTCCTATGTTTTAATGATCCGGGTTTTAGAAGATGTGCTGTGGACTAAAATGCCAGAACGACAAGAAAGAAAATATGGGATACTTAGACCCAATGGAGTCTTTGAATACCATTAATCATAACAGACTATAATCTATCTCCCTAGCCTTTTCCCAATGATGTTGGAGCCGGCTTCCAGTCTCACCAGCTGCATACCAGTATTTTACACGGAGCGACTGCCTATATGATCTCCACAACCCAGTTACTGGGTCACACGAAACCCCTTGGTAAGACTGGTTGCCAGACTTTTGGGCTTTTGACTACCCGTCAAACCCGTAACGACTGTCAAAGATCTACGAATGACAGCCGGGACCAACTGCATAACGTACTACGAGGCTCGGATATGTAATGAATGGTCACCCATCCACGAACCAGCCGCGGCAAGCGCAGCTTAACCTTCACTGGACCGTGCGGCTGTTATTATTTAGCCACGAGCCTCTTAACCATAATATGAGTATTATAATATAATAAATGCTGCACAATTAAGTGCATTACAAAACTGTGCTACTAAATGCCTGTCATCATAAACATACATTTTAATGCATAAAATCAATCTGCAGGTCTACTTACCCCAATGAATCTCAAGCGTCATGGCATCTACAATATTTATGTTTAGATCATTGCAACCACTAACGCCATCTATGAACGATCTAGGACAACGCACAACTTGCGCGGCGATCAGCTGATAGGTACGATGAAAGTGAACGTTACGCTAACAGATGTCGCTAGCGGTACTGAACTATCAATAAACGTCAAACTGAGATTTATTTACTCCGTGGGAAGTGTAGTAAAACTGTTAGTCGTGCTGTTTGAGTCAGATACGACAGTTAAGACATTTGTTAGGAAAGAAATATAGATTTGGAATATGGAAGAGAATTTTATTGGTTTGTTTGTATGTTTTCGGAAGTGGAGGAGTTGACATTGGTATTTTGATGTCCGGTTCGCTTACGTCATTGATCATCCGGTCGTATCGCTTACAGGCTTAGAACTACTTCTTTGTGTTATCAATGAGTTATTTTTACGTTTATAAAATAATTCCTTTATCATATTTTTACTAAGTATTATTTTTCAAATAATCTACCGAAACAGTATTTACTTGACATGAGAAAAACATGAATAAATTATTGTTATCTAATATTATTGTCTCAATAAAACTATCTAGCAAGTAGCAAGATAATAAAATTGCCTATCCTAATCTTAAACCCCATAACACGTGATATATAATAGTCCAACAACAAAATTAACTCTACCTACTGTCTCTTTAATCAGATATTTAAACAATGATAGATTGAAATCAACATCAACACTTCCGTTTTTGTACTACCATGGGGCCCTTCCCAAGTTCCTATATTTTGATCTTGCTGGCACTATATTAGAATGCTATCATGAATATTACCTCAGTGCATATAATATGTATGTACTGGTAGGTAAATACAGTTCGTCCAGCTTAGCCTGAGCAGTCTGATGTGCTGCCAATTAGCTGACTAGCTGATCTTTATACCACGACATAGATATTAAGCCAAACCAACTAACAAAGTATAAACTAGTTTCTGCTTGGGAATTCGTCCGCGTGAAATTTCGGACCCCAACCCGCCCGCGCTATAAATTTTTCGCTTAGCGTTCTTTCAGACATTTTTTTTTTTTGCTCGGTTCGTAAGGGTCGTAACGCGTCTTTTTTTCTGGAAAAGTTACGTGTACATTCATACTTAAATACTTATTAATTATTATAGAAGTTTTGTCAAGTCTTATAAACTGTGTGAAGCCGGCGCGGGTCACTAGATTAAGTATATAGTAAAGTTCGTCCAGCGCACCCTGAGTATTCAAGTGTGTTACGAAGCAGTTGAGTGGCTAATCTTTTTACGGTGGCAAAAGCCTTCATACGAATTGCTCGTGTGAACACGGATGAAAAAGAAGTACATTTCAGTTCCGCTACACGCCGCCGTCAGTCAAGACTTAGTAGCCCCGACTACTTTAAACAAGTGACCCTCCGGGATTCACTTCTCATGACCGATTGATCCCTTCGGTAGTAAGCCGGTTTTACGAGATCGCCTGTACAAATAAACAAATAAACTTTCCTTTCTGTGTAGTATTTCTATTTGCATGATGTGTTGTGTTTTTATCAAAGTTATATTCGTAATCTGATTATGTTTGTATCGTTGTATTCTGAATTTCTTCATGTTATAAATTTTCAACATACATTAGTATACATATTAGTCAATGATATTATATTAACAGATATGTTATACACTCACAAAACAACCGAAAAAAGTGTTCCGCGCAGCAGCGGCACAAATACCCACGTTTCATTCGTTTTTACATTTCACTACAAGTAAAAACGTTACAATTGGAATGTTTTCGAGTCTTCACTATTGCGCGCTTATAACATAAATCTGTTAATTTAATATCATTGATATTAGTAGTTTAAATAATAATATAATATCCAATTTCATTTGAATTAATCCATTCTACATAGACAAACGTTATAGGAAACAGTATAGGAGTTTCACCGAGAGGTCCGAAATCAAAAGTAAACCAAGTCCAATTAATCCAGAAAAAGAAACGAACCGCTCAACGTCCAACAAATCGAATTCTACCGAAAAATACTAGCTCACCCGCAAAACTAACCGATTCAACCAAAACTAATCTAGGCTAGTCAAACAAAAAATGCTGTAGCTACACGAAGGCCACAAATATCAAAATGGCTGACATGACCAGCGACCTTCTCGATCGAGAATCAATTAAAAAAGTTCCATCTACCAGGTACAAAAGTGAAATTGGGTGGGCTCCTCCCCCCACCCACTTCCCGGTTGGTAAAGTAAACATTGTTGAACTATGTGGAATTCTGGAACAAGTGTTCAGGAACACACACTTTTATAGTTCCAGCGAAAATTTATATTTGATGTGAAATGTATCCGATATTAGTTTGTTGCTGATTTTGATTAGATTTAGTTGGAGTAATTTGTGGTTAATTACTTTTCTAAATAATTTGAAATGGTCACTAGGAATCAAAATCACAGAAGCATGATTATTGGATGTTGGATGTGAAACCAACGGATACGTCTAATTCAGGCGTTAAAGTTTTTTAAACAAGCCATATATATCCAAGTGGTGCAAAGCTTTCTATGATCAGTAAGTCAAACCTAACTTACCTTTCCAATGTCAGGATTGGTGGGAATACCTTGAAATAGTCAAATCAGGGTTGCTGGGTCAAAATTCTACAACTGACGCAGCATGTAAAGAAGTAAAATACTCGATTTTTATTCTCATTCCCACACAGTGCAATGCACTAGCAAAGGATTAGATAATCTTGAATAATGACCAACAAGAAGATTCCAATCTCGATAGATTTAAATAAAACAAACGTTATTTAGCAGAAATAAACGTTAATGAAGCTATAAAACTTTCAAAACACATAATGTTCAAGTAAGTATTGCAATGAGTTTTAATTTTAAGAGGAAACGTTAGCAACTTTGGTAGTAGTGAACTATTCGTTCTAGAAGCACCTGAATGGTCTATTATGGCTGAGCTTGGAAACTTTGTTGTAGCTATTAGCACTTTAGAGTTGGATGAAACAATCAAACAAAATTTTACTTAAGTAGTTCTTCGTAATGAAAGTCCAGGGTATGGTCTAGGTTTTCATCTAGATCCTTTTCATCAGACAGGATATGAGGTTTGGTAGCCGCAAAATGAATACTCTCGAGCTGTTGACGTTGATTAGTAAAATGGTACTTAATTATGGTAGGAATAGTTAGTTGGTTGGTTATTATTTATCCATCTGTCACTTTAGAAATCATAATCAAAGCGGTTGTGTACAGAGGTTGCCTGAGATGCCTTTTTAGACACAGACCAGATTTTACACCGTTTGTAACTCTTAAAGCTCTTTGTATTAAACATCGCTTGCATTAATTTCCATGGATTAAGCTTCTAAAGAGTTAATTAAAATTCAATAACGAGTTTTTTCACCTCAGAACCTTCCACACCACACTTATGCACAGTAACTTCGTTCGCCCCAATTAATAATTACTTGCACGCCACGTGATTGGCCATACAATATTCACGGACAAATTAATAGTTAATTTTTATTTCTACAAGCTACAGTAATTGAGTTACGAACTAAAGTTTTAAGAAAAGTGCTGGTTATTTTCTTTTCTTTGATCACTTTTCTTGTTATAATGGTTTGTTTTGAACTTTTGAAATTATCTGCTTTATTTTGGGAGGATTTTTTAGAGGTGTAGATGAGATTTAATTGAATTTGTCTTTTCTACGAATATCACACATGGGTAGCAAGCGGTTACACTAGACTAGAATCAAGTATAAATCAAATTGAACAGTATAATATTCTAGTGATCATTGTGATGGCACTTCTGTCATATTTGTAGGCAATGGTGAAAATGAATCACCTATAAGTCGCAAAGCAGTTTTAGCACGTGTTCCAAGACTTCCCAGCATATTCAATATAACGAAAGTAAGTGTGTTGCGAAAAATTCATGACATAATCCTTGGTGTATTGTTTTGTACAGTGACATTGATTGACTGGGTGACCGTGACTAAGTCCTGATTTAACACTGGGGTCTCTAGGAACTATGTTTCAGAACGCTAATTACCACCAATATTACCATGGTCCTATATCGGGTCCCATTAGATTCTAAGAACTCAGAATGAAGACTCATGGGGTAAGACTGACGGTGTTGGAAATAAGAGATGTTGCCGTTTTATTGACCGACAATGAAATAACTATTGATGGAGAGAAAAATAGAGAAGACAAAATCATAGTTGCCTTCCGTTAAAAACAGTTTTCAATCTTTTGGCGGGCAACACACGGCGAATTCGTCAAGTATCTGCCGGTACTAAAAATACCTATGCAAAACGTAAGCCAAAATTCGTCGCAAATGATTCCCCTCAAATATAGCACAGCATGTCATAATCGAATTGATGTGCTTACGTCAGTTTAACACGGATTTAATTGATATATCAGTTGCGCACGCGATGCTCAGTGTACTCGTGTAGTAATGAATTGAGCGGTTCAAGGCTACGTATCAATTGACATGCCCTTATTAAATGAAACAATAAGATTAACTGACCAGAACGAATCACACGCTTATTGTTATGGGGCTTTGAAATTTTGGTGCTGTCAATTGAATTAGGGGTTTCGTTTCAATTCATAATTTCATTAGCTACTTCTATCTTTACTTTAATGAGTTTTGGTTATGGCTGATAATTCTCCAATTACATGTCTTTTTCTTTCTGCCTTTCTCCCATGTAATTAGGGGTCGACGCAAAAGTCCTTATTTCACATGTGACTGTCAATCGACAAGCTATGTTTTGTGCATTATTTTCTGTAAGTACTTATAAACTACCATACTGTTTTACTTCAACCTGTTTTTTTTCTTCAGTATCATCACCTTCAATAATAGTTATTTATGGGTTTTTAATAGTTTTTTTTCTGCAGATAAGTCTTTAGGAACTTACCGGAAATCTATGTGTGGGACAGTCTCCCAACTCTCCACTACCATGGCGCCTCTACAGCCGCGTCTGGATACTTTTACTCGCATTCCTAATACAGAGGCGGCGCGGACGCAGTTTTCACTCGCCGCGACTGGCATACCAAGATGGCCGTGATTTACTACCGGTGGCACGCTGCTAGTTATTTGTAAGGGCGGTTATTAATTGGATGTTTTTATGGGTTTTAAATTGGACTGTTTGAAGTTATTTGTGTTGTTTAATTTGTTGGGTTTCATGACTTGTTAGTTTTTAGATATTTTAATCCATCCTAAATTATTAAGTACGTTTAAAAAATTATTAAATCCATCACTCTGGTTCATCCAGTTAGTTGGTTCATAAATGCACGTTTTACAAGATTAGTTTATCGTATGTGTACAATCTGATTAAGTATCGGATCTAATTGACACGAAATTGATGGCTTAGCATCCACGTCCGCGTCAGACATTAACAAAGGAAAAACAATTGATCATTTACAAAATTACACAGTTCCTTAATGTATCAGAGGTAAACTGCAAAGTAGCAGCTGAGGTAAATTGACGCTAATCGAAGCTATTAAACTAGATGAATCATACCCACGTGCACCGGATCATAATCTATCAACAAACGCCACTTTACCAACAATAGTCAATCATCGCAATATATTCAGGAGTGTCACCAGCGATTAATCACCACATGACATATATGGTGATACAGAGGACCCTATGGGCATCAACAATGGAGTTTTATCGCCATTATGGGGATCGGTATGCTTCAAACGTTTGGGAGTTGTGACTGGATTACTAAATTGTATTGTGTTTCTATTTGCGTGTTGTTTCACTTTCGAAAAATGAAAGAAGGCAGTGTAAAAATTGAGACTCCGAAAAAAAATTGGTACTTATAGTTTTCTTGACCTTTGCAAGGATCGGCTTTCTAATTGAGTTTGATATTTTGACTTGGGTTATATAATTTGAATTAGCCAGTATCGTGTTCTATTATTTTTGTTTTAATCTCCAGTGATGCCTTTGTGTCTTCAGAAAAAAACATTAATTTTCAAAATAACTCTCAAACTACATCATTGCCGATGGATGAGTTCAGATTTAAAAGTCTCAAAAGTGTCCAAAATCTAAAATGCTCCACGATTTCTTTTACTCTCAATACCGGGGAACACATCGTTAACGACTTCCTACGATTTCTATCTTTCAGATAAAATCGAGCAAAATCCCGACTTTACAATTTAAGTGGATGTCAGTGTGAATCCACTGCGTGCATGAGGATGAATCTCTAGGTGAAGGTGAAGACAGTGATAAACGACGGAACTGGAGATACGACGTTATTCCACGAAGATTATGACCCTTGACACTTAGAAGGAATATAATATTCTCGCTTCCTACCACGTAGCACATTATTCATTCAGAACATAACGTAATATCATGCTTATGAGATATGTCGGAGCTAGCAGATGTAGGTGAAATGGGAATCTTAAGTAAGCTAACAAATCTTAATCATATCTTATGGTATACAGTTGTATAAGTGTAAGAACTTTTTAAAAGATCACTTAAAATAACGATTCCTAAACATGTCTGGTCTCAATCCTTCTCAATCTTTTATGGAACGACTCAAACTAGTATTAAACACCACCCTTTCTCATAAGTTTACGACGAGACAATTGACCAGTCATGTAGTCAAGTATTAGCTCGTGGAGGAGCTCGTGGCTAAGTAATAACAGCCGCACGGGTCGATCTATCAGGTTAAGCTACGCTTGCAGGGGTTGGTCCGTGGATGGGTGACCATCTTTACATCCAAGACTCCTCCTTGCCTCGGAAAGCACGTTAAGCCGTTGGTCCCAGCTGTCATTTGTCAGTCGTTACGGGTCGTCAGAAGCTCGAAAGTCTGACAACCAGTCTTACCAAGGAGTATCGTATTATCCAGTTACTGGGCTGTGGAGGTCAGATAGGCAGTCGCTCCATGTAAAATACTGGTATTCAGCTGCATCCGGTTAGACTGGAAGCCGACCCCAACATAGTTGGGAAAAGGCTAGGCAGAAGATGAGATGTAGTCAAGTATTAGCATTCCTTTAGTATTTTTCCTTCACCAAGTCAATAGTTTTCTAGATTCTTAGAGAGCGCAGTAAATATGAATTGAATTCTGTCCTAACATAATCATAAAGACAACCTCAAAAACTCTCTCAGACAGACCACAAAACACTAAACAGGCCATAAAGCCTCAGAAATACTTGTACCAATAAACGCGACAGAGCCTTAAAAGTTGCTCTACGACCTCCACAATAGATAATTCAAAAAGGTTACGTGCCGAAAGGTACTCAACCACGCGGTGGTTTATAAAATTGTAACGTTAAAAGCGCTTCCGTTTTCATTATACAAACTCAGCAAGGTTTTCTTCGGACAGTCAACCGCACAGAGGTAACAATTTAACATTCACCTTTATGCCGTAGTTGTAAAGGTGATTTTCGTAGTGTTACCTCTGTGCGGTTGACTGTACCAAGCCTATAAAGTCTGATATGAAAGATAAACAAAAAGACATGCCTCTACTTAAGCTTGTTATTTCTTGGTGAAAAGTGAACTGTGATTTTTTTTATCAAATTGTTTAGTTTGTTTTGGGTTTAGCTTTATTGTCTTGGAATTTATAAGTTAAAATCTATTTTGGTATCGAAACGTTATTTCGTTTATCACATAGGCCAACCTGACGGCGACATCGAAAAAAGATGCCCATCCATACATAAATATCACATGTCTCTCCACTATTCCATTGCATAGTCTGGGATGCATATCCGGTACGGGTCGCAAATCCTTCCATATCCAAAGGGAAAGTCTCCCAGTCTACTACTTAATATGCAATGGCCTCTGTAGCCCCATGACACATGTGGCTCCAGGGGCTAGTGCAAATCTTCAGGTTCATTCGATTTATCAAGTCTGGTTAAACCATGCTGGGGTCGGTGCATTTCATTCAATCATTCACATAGAGAGTTGGTTTTACGCCACGCCACGAGAGTTTCAGCATCTTTTCTATCTTCTTCTTCTCTTTTTCATTCTTAGTCACAGTTCTCGAGTTCGAACCCAAGCCACGCACCTCTGACTTTTCGGATTCATGTGCATATTGTATAATTATCACTTGCTTTAAAAACGGTGAAGGAAAACATCGTGAGGAAGCCGCCATGCCGGAGAGATTGAGATTTCTCGACGGCATGTAAAGCCAAGTCAGAGGCTGTTGGGCGGCTTTATAACTCTGACACCAGGTTAGTCACTAACCACACGAAACGAAGAAGTCTTCGAGATAGTCACGACAAGAGGTAACTTGTTCTATATTTAGCCAATGCTACACGACACTACAAACCGGTAAGTGTCAGTTATGACATCATCTCATAAGTAGGATATCGATCACACCTCATTTGTAAAGAAACCGCCTTTACTGGTCTTTCGAGCTTTATAACCGACAAATAGAGGGATTCTGTTTTTAAGCATGCCTGTTTATTAGATCATGATTTGTTCTTTGGTTTTATTTACATTTTCTAGGTGCGCAGGCCATAATTAACGACCAGGTTAACTATAGAAACATTTCAAAAAGAATCCATCATTAGAAGGTTTCTAACTTTTCAGTGGATCATTTAAATATTTCCCCTTAAATATGACCAACCTGTTGTCCTACAAATTGTTGTTTACCATTACTACAATCGTGGTTAAGAACTGGCCATAAAAATAATGTGGCTTTAACAGTCTGTTGATACTTAGCGGTAATTCTGAGCAGTCGAGTGTTTACCTTAATGGTTTACGAGCATCAAGGGAATCTGATTCAATTGAGTGGCTATTAAAGTGGTGTAATGTATACTTGCCTTTCGTAGAAATGTGGTTTGTTATGCTACTGCTTTGAACTCCGGAGTACCTGAAATAATGGAAATTATTTGGTTAGTTTTGTATTCTTGGCGGAAAAATCATGTCGTTCTAAATGCTATGTTTCATCGCCAGTATCAATGTCAATTTCTTAACCTATAGCTGCTTATAGTCCTCCAGTGTTGTTATATGCTTCCCTGGTACTGTTTTCCTCATCTGACTACTAGACGGCTTGGTTTGCAGTTCCTCCGAGAATATGAAACTCCTTTGGTAATAATCATGTGCGATCAAATTGAAATATTTCATAAACTTGGAAGCTTGGATATTACAAAGCTGCATATTATGTAGATTACTTGACACAGTTTGTAAAAGGATATTAGATTGTGTGGTCTTTAGATTATATCTTGTGTTTGAGCTTCCTCTCACTTACATTATGAAAGGTAGCTTTTAATTCACATGGGAACTGAATAATATGGACTATTAATTCAGATTACATGTCCATGTTAAGCTACTTTTGAAATTGGTAATACTGAGATTCTTGTCTTAGGTATAATCTTACACTCGCGACAATCTAAGAAGTCCGTTTTGACGTTTCGTTCTCGTATATTAATATTATTGGTACATATTTCATTCTATCCTGGTTAAGGATTGGTTGTTGACTTATTAATTCTGCTACCTTCCAATAGAAGAACATGAGCGGTTTACAAGCGTAACTTTATCATATGTTTAAAAAAGTATATTTTTCATTAGGTACTGATTAAATAAATTATTAATCGTTATTAAAATATTTTTTTCTATATGTTATAGTTATTTTGATTGCATTAGGATTTGAATCAAATAGCGGAATATACAAATAAAATTCGCATAAATGAATCATCAGTATTGGTGTATCTCTTCATTATGAATTGAACTGTCCACACACATTGATTGTTCATTGTTTGTCAACAACGCGAGCTTGTTTACTATAAACAACAATAGTATACTGATTGCACCGCTATTACAAACACAATATTCTGCACTAAGGTGACCTTACTGACTCAATTCATTGAATCAATTAACGCAGAACAATGAGGCTGTCTAGATCTTGCTCTAGCTCTGAGCCCTAGTTCCTTGAAATCAACGAAAGACAACGAATGGAAGGTTTAGAGTGCGTTTTATCATATAGTTCCTATGCCGTAATGTTGGCACTTTAACAACGGACTTTTATTGTAGCGCATCCTACAACAGTGGAGCCAACATTACGGCCTAGAAACTATTTGATGAAATGCACTATAGTCATTCTACTTCTCCATCGTGTCGATGGCACGATAGTATTGTTGATTCGCTACTTACCCGGGCATCGTTTTAGTTCTTTTGAGTTCGCTTTCACCTGAAGCTGTTTACCTGAAGCTACAGCTACAGCTAACCCATACCATTGTATACAGAAGCTACAGTTAACCCATACCATTGTATACAGCCACTGAAAATTTCCCACGTCGACATGACCACCGTAAAAAAAAAAAACAAGTAATAAAAACTAAAACCCAACTACCACTTAAAAGGTATAAACAAGACACCACAGACAGACAAATTAAAAATCCGGAGTCACACGTGTTAGGGCATAAATCGAACAGATTACGTGTGACTCCGGATTTTTAATTTGTCTGTCTGTGGTGTCTTGTTTATACCTTTTAAGTGGTAGTTGGGTTTTAGTTTTTATTACTTGATTTTTTTTAAAATCTTTTGGGGTTATAATATATATATTTTTGAAATGTGCTCATTAAGCCCTTTCATTTGATACCCAACATGGTACGATTAAACCATTTTTTTTTTTTAAGTTCCTCACTTTATTTCCTCTAGAGGACGCCATTTTTAATTTAATGTGACTTGACATAGCCTATAACCAGCGGACAATCACGACGCTTCTAACGATACCTCATTTGTCAAATTGTGATAAGTGGTTTGGAAGATAGGAGGGAACAGATGAACATACATACATACATACATACACACCGGTCAAAATCATAACCCTCCTTTTATCTTCGCCGTAGTCGGGTAAAAAGGGTTTTGTCGCGTGCTGGAATGTTTTAAATAGTTTTCCGGACACGGGTTGGTCGAAGCAAGGAAAACCTGTTCAGGTGGAGATTCATAGACGACTCCACCTTCGAGTGTAATTGTGGTGCTGTTCCACAAATGATGGCACACTTAATCGTGTCCTGCGTGTCTTTTTGTCTGTACGTTATAGGAACGGATGGTCGCTACTAATGGTGGCAAACTCTAGCCAAATTGTGTGCCGACTTCACTCTAAGAAGAAGTCCCAAAACATTTCTATTCTACTTTAGATAATACCGAATAATCTTCTTCAAGTTGGAATTGTTCCGTCCTTTTACCAAAATATTTTAACTAAAGTAAGTAATAAAAAATCTGCTTTAGATTTATTTCCATAAAACTCATCAACACGATGGGGCGGTCAAATTAGGCACTTGGCTGCCTTTTTTGTACGTAACCTAATTGTTTATTATAAAGAAGCTGTACCTACCCCTCTAGAGGGTCGTAATAAAGCATTTTTTAATTTATGGTTTTTCTGCCTAAATGACGTATCTCATAATATCAGGTTTTTGTCTGTTATCTGCTGGAAATTTGCCTTCTCTAAAGATTTACCAGCTTAACGAAAGGTTTCTAACTACAAAATTGCATATACGCACCATCATTTATTTATAACATACCAAGCCTGTATTTTCATACTACAGAGCAAAGGATTCCCTTCTCTTCCTTCATTCTCTCTACTCACTCATCAATTTCAATTAAGTAATTGCTTAGTCAAATCAGTTTTTCATAGACAGACAACTGACAAGCTTTTTATTAACTCGTTTTTGGTTGGTTTTGGTTGTTGGTTAAAAATCTAACGCTTAATCTGGCGTAAAATGCTTTAACTACGTGTCGATTCTGTATTTTGTCATAGCAATTCTTTTAAGTGTTTATCAATTTGCATAACAATAAAACGTACAAGAGGATGTTGGCATCCGATTGAATTATAATACCTAATTAGGACTTAATTTTGCATCAAACTTACTGTGAATGACAAGAAGGTTCCTTTGACAGATTTCCGATCACATATTAATGTATTTCCTAAGACCAGCAGTAGCATAAATATTTACATGGATAGTTTAATATTTCCTGTGATTTTAATAAAGATACCACATCGGTTATATTAAATGATAGCTTGTTTTCATTTGATACTAGCTGCGCCCCGCGGTTTCACCCGCGTAAGCCTCGATCCCGTGGGAATATCGGGATAAAAAGTACCCTATGTGTTAATCCAGGTTATAAACTATCTGTTCGCCAAATTTCATCCAAATCCATTCGGTAGTTTTTATGTGAAAGAGTAACGAACATCCATCCATCCATCTATCTATCCATACTTACAAACTTTCGCGTTAATAATATTAGTAGGATAGGATAGTAGGATGTAGTATAATGGTGTGGTGTGAGTTTAAGTCCATATTCTATCTAGCAGGATAGAAATAGAAGTCGAGAATCTCGATTTAAAACTAGATAAGTAGGTATCCATGAGCTATGAAGCGGAGTTTGTTTAGAGGATAAAATCAGAAATAAAATTATCCGGAAAGAACCGAAGTTACTGACATAGCTTGCAGAGTAAGCAAACTGAAATGGCAGTGGACTGGCCATGTTTGTCGAAGGACCGATGGCCTGTGGAGCAGACAGTCCTGGAGTGTACTACGCGTATCGGCAAGCGTAGCGTGTGACGCTCGCCAGCTAGATGGACCGACGACCTTAAGAAAGTGGTTGGGACAGACTGGATGCAGAAGGCGGAGGATAGGATGTTAAGGCGCAGCTTGGGAGAGCTCATGTCCAGCAGTGGACTGCGATAGGCCGAGTTGATTGAAAGTATGAGTCGTGAATGGTATGATTTTTCTAAAATATAGGCCCAGAGGATTGAGGATAGATATTCTACGTGGTAAAATTCATCATTCTTAGAATATAAAAGTGAAAAAACTTTAGTTTTATTTTCCAGACTACTGTTTGAGTAGTCTACTCAAACAGTATACTTAATTTGTACTTAATAAGTCCTTAAAAAGTATACTTAATTATACTTAATAAGTCCTTTAAACTCCAGAGTCTAATGATTATTAATACCTTTCCAGTGAAGACCGAAATAATATTTCCTCCTTTGCTCATCACTGTCATGTTACTGTACTAGTACCTACCTCCTGAAATCCATTTACATTTGAAATGTCTTTACCGAACTGTCATCTTTGATCTTCTTAACACTCGGATATGCTAACCGACACCTGTGTTTAGTTCAACTGAATATTATAATTGAATTTTGAGATGATTTCAAGTATTTTACTTCAAGAGAGAGGTAGATAAACCCAAAATTATCTTGGATAGTTTTAAGTCGATTTGAGGACGCTTTCAAAATATTTCGGTAACATGGTTCTTTAAAAAAATCTCAACTTTATTTGCCTGAAATAGTGTTTCATATGTTTCTTCTTTAGCTATCATGACCAAACTTTAAGTATAATTGAATTTGCAGAAAAGCAATAGACATCCAGTAAAACCCGAACCATCAGTCCTCCAAATCTAGGATAATATCTAAATTTACGACTATCTACCATCAACCAGAGCCCAATATACGAATATTCAGGTGAATTAAAAGCACTAAGAATTACAGTTTGTTGTGCAGTTTCTGCAGTTTATTACCAGTGATCCCACACTGCACAATTTACCATTAGCCAGGGAATTAATTGAGATAAAGAGTTATTTACGAGTACAAACCACCTTCCAGTGCGATTTATTATAATAGCATGTTGTAATTATGTAAAATATATGTTATGTGTTTCATTATTTATTGTTTGTTGCATTGCAGTCAGGTCCGTTGGTTCTTACCTTCAGGTTATGAAACTGCTCACCCTATAGTCCACCTTGTTGGTTGGGACATTTTTCATCATATCTGGGGTTATATGAGTCATCACGACCATCATGACTGGATAATAATAATATATGCTTTATTTCAGATTACACATACAAGTACACACAATCCATATGGTGTTGGTAACAATGACTTAAAAAAAGTGAGTCAGCATTTTCATCATGGCTGATCCCATAAATGCGTCCGCACTCATAGAGCTCGTGTCATGACGAAAACATACAACTTCATCTTCTTCTTGACAGAGCAACATGTACAGGAGGAGAAGAAGAATCTGAGGGCCAATTCTATTACATACGAAACGTTCACATTCAAGTTACAATTTGTTAAACTTGTCAAAAATGTTGGTACATTGATGATGGTTTCTTTGGACCGATTGCGAATGAGATGCTAATGTGAACGTTATTAAAAATATGGGAATTGTCCCGCTGAAGTCAACTTAAACGACCGTATCAACACTTCTCTTTATTTAGGTACTCCAGTGCCAGTCGTGATCGCGTGAGAGCATTGGTGGCCCAGTTGTAACGGCCACGACTTACGAGTTGAAGGTCGTAGGAACCCTAACAGGCTCTTTACTAGGGGTAAATTAATTCATCACCAGTGCCTCCCAAAACTGTGAAGGAAAATATCGTGAAGACTGGCATGTCCTAATAGAACCAAAAATTCGAAGATAATTATGTCAAACTCAAAGCGTTTATTTCAAATAAATTAATTACAGGTACTTTTGAATTGTCATGGGGTCGGTCAGTCAAAAACGTGAAGCTAGTTGCCCATGTCACATCTACCAACCCGCACTGGGCCCGTGTGGTGGATTACGGTCTACTAACTCACTGAGACGAAACCTTTGTCCCAGAGGGAACATTAAAGGCTGATTACGCAGCCGTGATCCAGTGATGATCCAGTTAGTTCAGTGCACCCAGTGTAGTCAGCTTCGCTACCAATCTTATCAACCCGCAGCCAATATTTCTAACAGGCATGAGGTATTATGGTATCTCAGGAAACATTTAGGAGACAGAATTTGATTTCCCTATCAGACAACCATTGTCTACGTCTTGCATAATGTTATTATCTTGTGTTTGTGTTCTTTGAGAAGCGAGGATCTTTTGGGAATATTCAGAATTTGCTTTTCCATATATGTAGTATTGTTGTTTTTGGTGTCGCATACATAATATATGATCATGATCATACGATGCCTAAGCTGTTTCAGCAGAGATAAACTTGAGCCGAAATTCTTAATTCGACCTCGATTTTCAAAGTCGCGATACTTGTAAGTTAAAATATTGTATGTAATCTTGCCAGCAGGTTCAGTTATTTGTAATAACAGCAAGTTTTATGAATACTTGGATGAATAATGTATTGGGGTAAAGAAACAAATTATGTACTTATTTATGTGTTGTCCAATGAAAATGATTTAATTGAACATTACAAATAAAATAGATCTGTGTTACTTCGTGTCTCTGTTCCGTTGGTTCTGTTATTTATTCAGTGATTGTCTTATTGAAACCAGTGGGGATCCCTACAAAGATATTAAAAGAAACAAACATGTTTGTTTTAAAACCATTTATTATCTTGTTTTCTTGAATGTTTTAAGATTCTACCACCGATTCGTAAACCTACCCACAACTGAGAAGAAGTCGGCAAGAAACTCAGCGGGGACCTAACTTAAATTCTTTTTATTTAATTGAGAGAAACTAAACTACATAGTTTTTAATACTTTATTGTGATGTTATAATAATACATCACAGTAAAAGAAACTATGTAGTTAACTCTACTTAGTTGGAGGTCTCTTTGTAGGTGGGGCCAATATGGTGAATATTGGAGCCACGAACGAAAGTGAACTTTTTGAAAACATTAATTAACTAAGTAAATATTAACTTCAATGTATTTGAGAGGAAAGCAAAGAGCTTGCCTTAGTGTAACAAAACCAAGCACCATGACAACCTTTTTGCTTTGCTAACTCGAGCATCAAACACATACACTTGAACAGTTAGTACAAAAAGTTAAACATAGGCACAGTAATGAGTTACCAGCAGTTTTAATGATTAACAGTTTAATAAAGCGACAAAAACGAATCGTATTGACATTATTCATCATTTTATGCTATGAGTCTAATAGTAAAAAGTTGCGAATCGGTTTTATCTACTCTAGGGGTATATGTAAAGAGGGCGTGGGTCGCGGCGCCAACGGAGGTCAGTCAACCTCAAGGAACATCAACAAAGGACAGTCCTTGAAACCTTTCGCATTAACAATATACCGACATGTAATATCATACATATGAATTGTTTACAAAGTAAGTTTTGATTAGAGAGAAGACAATTGACACAATTCAAAAAGTACGAAAAAAAAATACTTGATAGCTGATGTTATAATTGACCAAGCGTGGTGATCAATGCTCGTACCTTCTCTGGATAAGAAGAGTCTTATTACTGGGCAACTCATTACTTACTGTATTTCACTGTAATCAGATTTACAATGTAGATATTTAAATATACTTATTATACCCTGATGAATAAAATTACTATTGTTTAAGTTACGTACAAATAAAACAGCCTGAACCTACTGCTTCAACCAGTGGAGCCAAAGCTTTGTTAACTAGATAAAAGTGAAAATATTTTTTTAGAGACGATGATGAATGCTCGCACCTTCTCTGTATAAGAAGAGTCCTTTGCCTTGCAGTGGGACAATTAATAGGCTGGTAGGTATTATTATTGTGTTTTTTGGGAAAAGTCCTCATGTAAGTTTGGTAATGAAAACGGAATGTGAAACAAAACAAGTGTGCAAAAAAATTTGATGAACAATTTTTTCGTTTAACTTGGAATTATTCGCAAATTGTTTGCAGTGCTAAAAGAAGTTTACAAACAAATAAGAAGCGAGCTTTTATAAGTCCTCGAATGCTCTTGTTGCCATTTTGTTGAATATTAAATGCAGTTTATGAGAAAAAGTTTTCTATTAATTGTAAGACCATCTTATGGTGGGCATTTATCGGTGGGGATTTCCGGAATAAACCATTTAAACACCTACATTTCCTTAATTTCTGGTGGCAATTTTTATCTACAGTAGGATTTGAAAATATCTCGCAATTTTAAGTTCCTCTTTTTGGTACTCATCCATATATTATGTAAGTGCTATGGGTTAGTATGTGACATACGTGAATCATTGTAAAAAGATATATTGATCACAGCACGGTATGTAGCTAATGATAATATTTGACCAGACCTATTGTAAGAACGCACCTGGCGTAAACAGTGATTAACAGTGTTGTCTTATAGCTAAAGAATATTAAATTTTATCGTCATAATTGACTGGGAAATTCGAATTCTCACAACAGAAGGCTTTTATAAATATTAAATTGCAAGTTGAAATTGTTATTTTTTTTTCTAATGAGTCGTATTCCAATTAGATACTCGGTGTAAAAGACCAAATATTATATTTTACATCAATACTTGCTACTAATATTAATGGTTTTACAAAAACTAAAAACTTTATTTTCTAAAAACAAAATATTGGTTTAGCCATTTATTGAAACAGTCTTCTAAAGTGCGAGATATCTTCCTTGTTAGGGTTAGCCCCAAAACCGCGCACCAACAGTTGTTAAAACACTTTAAACCTTATAACACCCTTCTATTTCCGTGGGGGTTAAAAGATAAAACAAAGTGTATGAATGAGTTTGTGTATTTTGCGTAACTCAGCACAGTAGCAAGGCAGTCAGCCGCAACACTGTCAGTGCTCTGTGCTTTTGCTTGCGCGCTGCACAGGAATTGTGCAATATCGATAAGTCAGTATTAAAAAAACAAACAAGTGCAAAAGATCTGCTCAAATAGTTGCTACTAGATAAATATGGCAGCGTTGGGTTAAGTGTAAGCTGCACATATTAATCAACAACAATTGATACAGAACCTGGCGGATTGATGCAAGTGTGCATAAAATATAAGTAAAAATGTTTTTACAAACAAGCTTTTAATTAAATGAATGAATTTTATTAAGCTTCTAAAGTACGCCTCTAGCCACAGTGGAGTCCGCGAACAAACTAACCTACAATGCTCCAGGCAACCATTGCGCAACTCGGTGATAATTAAGAGATCCTCCCATTGGTCCTGTCAATCTAGGTGACCTAGATTCTGCCTGGGCAATGCGCACTAGCTCACTGCGTGAGGCACAGACGTTTCCAGGCTCTTCATCGCCATCTTTGTTTTAGAGATTACGTAACCTAGAACAAAGATGGCGACGATTACTTGAAAAACGGAATAATTGAAGATTTTTGGTGTGACCATCATCATCCTACAACAGGCCAATCCCAATCCCAATGGCCAATGGCAGCCTGTTTATTAGATAAAATACAATCTTAAGATAGAAATCCAAAATACAATCTCATACAATAATACAAAGTAAAATATACCTACACATTTTACATCTATGCTAAAGAAAGCTACAAGTTCTGCACAGTTCTAAATAAAAAAATCCAAATTGCATAAGTCCTGTAGCGATAACCGATGGTATGGGCACCGCACAAAACTGTACAAAATTCAGAACTTTCTCTGTGCTATTATTACTGGGTAACTCATTACTGTATTTCACTGTGATCAGATTTACAATGTAGATATTTAAATATACTTACAATACCCTGATGAACAAAATTACTATTGTTTAAGTTACGTAAAATAAAAAGCCTGAGCCTACTGCTCCAATCAGTGGAGCCAAAGCTTTGTGAACTAGATAAAAGTGAAAATATTTTTGTTAGAGACACATTAAAACATTATTACCAAATGAAAGGCAACCGTATGCACTTCGAAAACTTTTAACTTAAAATCCTTAAATTCAATTTCAAGATGGTGTCCGTTACATAACAAAAAGGTATACCGGAAAAAAAAAACACTAAACCGCACTAAAACTTTCAGAAAAGCGCACAAATCACTGCACATTTTCACGAATAACTGGTAGAATATCACTTTAAAGTATTTGGTGATCTATTATGTAACTTGATTTATGAATATTTACTGAGCACTGCACGTGCACGTCAGGTGGGTTCGACAGGTAGCGAGCTATTAAGTCCCGGGGGTTGTCTGGCCTGCAAGGATTTGCCTGGGAGGTTCGATGCACCCCCTGAACGCACCTTCTACCAACGTATCATAGCGAAAATCACAGTACACTGTAATAAATAAAGGTGTGCGCATACTCCCGGAAATTGTTACGAAGGATCTAAGGAATAAAATTTTTGTTGGGATATTCGATAACCACGTGCCAATTATTTTAGACATCTTGTCATTCGCAATAATGACACAACACGTCTTGAAATACCAGAAGGCGGACCAAAAAGAAGTAAGATGAGTAGGTACGACTTCTTACGGATACTAATCAATAAGTTTTGTTGGTAATATATCCCAATTGTGTGATGATATGGTTATAACAAGAGATCTGTCTATTAGGCAGAGCCAGCTTCCGAACCTGAGGAACGATGATGATAGAATCGTATCCTCTAAACCTACATTATTATTATTGATGGGAGATCGAGAGATTCTATGGATAGTGGTACACGTCAACTAGTAACCCTGTTGCGAATCTGAAACGACCCAAGTGCTAGATTGACCCAACACTATACGGAAGACATCACGGAGATCAGCCTGAACGAGATTAGGATGACTCTGAAGCAGGCCAGGCGATGACGGAATAACAGCCGAACTCCTGGAGGCCGCTGGAAAACCGGTTATTAAATCCCTCTAGAAGTCATTTGAATTTGCAGGAAAGAAAAACTAATCGAAATTGAAGAAAACACACTAAAAACGATGCAAAATGTACATATGGAGAGTATCCGAAACATCGAACACAAAGTATAAGTTCACTCGCGTTTCAGTTTGTAACTTGAAAAGGTGAACCTGTGTCAAACCGGGCGCAAATGACATGGCTTAGGCACGAAAGTAAGGTTTTGGAAGAAACATCCAATGAGTAATAGAATACGTCTATTGACAGGCTACTAAGGCAATCGTAAGAATTATGCAAAATATTGACAATGACAGAAATGAAGCTCATTCTAAAGATGTAATGTAATGCTTACTGTGCAACCAATAACGACAAAAATGCATATTCACAAGCGAAAATCAAAACCAAACCTAAAATAACAGTTCCGGTAGAACTTTACAAATTGCAATAAATCACATCCGCATAATGTGAATGAATCTTAATAATTGCACGGGCGAGCTGCGAGTTCCGGTCATCCGGGACCCGGAGTTTCTCTGTCAACACTAAATAAACCTTACCTGTTATGAAATACAGTTGGTTTTCAGTTTGTAATATTAATGGAGTTTGAGCCTTTAGTTCCCTTGGCAGTTGGTAAATGCGTCGCTTCAACACTAGTTGCTTCACGTAGTACAGGGGCGCACTCAATCAAACAATTTTCCTGGAAATTTCAACTCACCCCCTTGTAGTGATAGACAGGGATGCAATGTTTCAACTATGTAGGACGAGTTCTATTGATTATTGGTCGCATGGCAACCACCAGGAAGATATGATACCCAGATATATTTGATCTACTTAGTTACACAGCACCTACAAAATAAACGTATAGTTTCAAAATATATACGGATATGAATTATTTAAGAAATATTTGTTGCATTTTCTCATATTTATAGACCTTTGCGTTGAATTGTTAGCTGTCTAAGGTTTTGGCGAACATCGTACCTGTACTCCTGCTGGCTAAGAGTATGATCAAGTCCTCAAGAGGACGGTACTTTAGGACGGTGGCTCAAGACTTTGAGGTATTAACTGACAGGAGTAGTACTTGAGACGGTACGCATTGTGAAGATGTTCCTTACTCGAGAACCCTAATCACTAGTCGGTTGGGCATGAGCTAAATATTCGCAATGCAGAGGCTGCAATTATTTACATTATGTTGAACGAGTATAAATAGGTGTAAGCAACAAAATCTTACCAGATGAATACTTGATGCAAGTATCAAGTAGTAGTTAGTTTTTCGGGATTTTTCTTACGAACGAGAAGAAGAAGAAGAAGAATGTTTAAATGTTGTGTTTGTGAAGTTTATGTTTCATTTCTGTTTAAAATAAAAATATTGTTTTAATTGTGGGTGGCTTCTATTATAGAGCCAGCATAAGAAATATTAGCTCAGGCCGTGTTAAAAAAATGCCCAGTCAGCTGCTTGGTAACCCGGCTGACTGCCCAGAACAAGATGGACGAACGCTAAGTCACTCGCAGGAGGGTATTTTTTTTATTGAGATTGTGGGTGTGCTACAGGCAAAAATCTCACATATACACCAACACCAATATATATGCAAGAACTATCGGCAGGCTGTATAAATATTTGATTTAATCAAGACGTTTCCGAGTTGGTTCCTGCAGTTAGTTTAACCTTGAAACAGGATCCAAATACTCAGACGAGACCTGTTTGCTGAAAAACAAATTAGGAAAGGGTTTTTATCACGTTTTGCGTTTTCAAAAATAATCTAATTCACCCAAAAATAAAATAAAATTACCATATGTCTAAAAAAAATCAAGAGTAAACCCACTGAATATTTGAATAGTAATTAACAACCAGGTAAAGCTGTCTTTGAGGACGCATTAAATTGAGGCAGCCAGGGCCGTACTCGGGCCTTTGATGTACACCTGGCCGCAAAATTGGCCGCAACCCATCCCCGCGTGAAAGCGTTGTCACGTCAACGGCTTTATTTTTGTGCACGTCCAAAAATAATACGAGTTAATTAAGCGCGCATCAAGGAACATTAGTGTGAAGGATAATGGGGAATGCTGAGTAGAAATGGATACTGTTGGTATACAAGATTGTTGTATATGTATAACCAACAAACTTGAAAAAAAAAAGTTGTATTTGTCGCAAAGGCACCTTACGCAAAGATCTTTCCTGTATACATTTCGCACGTCTGGGTTAAAATTGGATGTGAATCGTTAACTTAATTTATCCAAAGGTAGACCGTTTGCAGCAGTAATTTGTGGAAATTGCTTTACCCTGGGTAAATTTATGGATATCTGATTACACCGAAGATTCATTTACCATAGGTGTGAGCATGTTTCATAAATGCTTATCGCACTCTAATGAAGACAGGAGTGGAAAAAAATAACGTAAAAGTGAGAAGAAGCAACTTATTATAAGCAATGTATTGATATCGATGTCATTGTATCGATTACTTAAAGCATATTTGTCCAAAAAAAATTAAACCTCAAATTACTTCCAAGTTCAGGCTTCCTCGCTTATTAACCCTCGCCATGCACGCAATCATTAACGTTCTGTCCTCATCCCATTTTATTTGGGATCGGTGCTGCATGCCTTATCTTATTCAATTACATATCTATCATCAGCAGTCATCTCATTCCTGTTCCCTTCCATTCCTGGTATCAGATCATACGATTCATCGTTTCTTTGGTCTACCCCTACTCCTACAATTTGTTCAACATGTCTGAGTGTACTAGCAATATCATATCTAACCTGAGCCATATTATCCGCAATCCGCATGACCAAATAGCATCAATTCTGATCCAGTGCTGCAACCCGCAAAGCCGTAATAGACTCAGCTCAAACACAGTATGTATGTGTATGTCAGATCTCGGGGATTTGTATTGCATTTGCTGTACGTATCTATATTTAAATGTATATATTGCGGATTTATAGATTTCCTTTATGCTATAAAATATTGAATTTGGTTACGGATTTTTCAGTATCAGATTTTTGCTTCATTGTAAGGTTTATCGAATTTTTCATTTATTAAATTCTTGTTGCCTTGTATCAACATGGCCTATCACAGTCCACTGCTGGACATAGACCTCTGGCAGGCTGTGCACAATAGCCACCTTTTTAAAATCATCGGTCCATTAAGGCTTGTTGTTGCTTTGTATCGACGCACCTGATGATAATAAGGTTATGGTAATGGTTTGCATAGGTGTACCTATAGTACACGTGCGCTTAACTCACCTCATCGCTACGTAGTTCATAGTTATGATTTTTCTAATGATGTTGCAGTGTTTTGATAAATCAGTTCCTTAACTCTCGTTTGAGAAGTAACTCAAGTTATTTTACGAGTATCTTTATCCCCCAAAAACAACGCAGAGTGCGAAGTATTTTGCCATGTCTAAGGCGAGAATTTCAGCGCTCTGCAATGTTGTATTTTATCTAAACAGTTAAGAGTAGTATATAATATTTTTCCGCGACTCAAAATCATAGCACAATTACTTCGCACGCAATTCCTAGCTACACGTTAATAGATTACAGTCGTCGAAGTCATAAAACTTACGTGCTCAAGTTTATCGCTTATTTCATGGCTGATTATCGTGTACATACCTGGAAAAGAGAAAATAATATTATGAATCATATATCTGCCTGTCTAGCTAATTCCCAACTATGTTCGGGACGGCTTCCAGTCTAACCAGATACAGCTGAGTACCAGTATTTTGCATGCAGCGAGTGCCTATCTGACCTCTTTATATAATATTAATCATAACATTAATAATTATCATTATTTGCTTTGAACCCATATTTATTGATATTACTTGGAAGAAGCAGAAAACTATTATTAACAAGAATGTCCTCGTCTATTAGGGTCAATGCGAAGGCTGTTAGGGTTAATTTGCTCTTTGATTAGAGATTATATGCTTTTAATTGTCTATGGTTTTTCCGCTGATAAGCAACATAGCATTCGTGTTTCCTGTCGCATTCATGAATCTGTAGTAGGTCAGATGATATAGGAGCTTGTTCAACGCCATCTAACTTGATCGCCTTAGATGGCGTTGAAAAGGCCATATCCAGCGGGGAACTCCTATATCATCTGACTTACTACAGATATAATGCATATGCATATCTCATGAAGTTAGCGAAGTTGTAAAAATAAGAAATATGTCAAAGGATCAAGAAACCAACCCTAGTATAATAACTAGCACGCTTTAAATTGGCAACATGTCACAATGTAGTGCAGTTTCACCAGCTTTATTTCAAGTGTTTCTGCCAAAAGACTCTTGGAGTGCTAGCACTTTGGCGAGATATGCATATGAAACCTAAGGTTGTCAAACTACAACTGTCTAGATTTTTTACTCTTTTACTTAAACGATGTGACTAATTTCCGATTTAAGTGTCAAGTATATAATATACCAAAGAGACAAAGCACAATTTACGTAGCAAAAGTTAGACATATTATGCTGCATAATTAATGCCTAAATCACTGAAATAACTGCCTAATTTCTTATTCAGACACTCAATTTGATTAAAGAAGTTAAAATATTCGCAAGGTAAAGAATAATTTTAGGGTCTGTGTAACTTTATTGGCGATATAAAATACGTAAAAGAAAAGTGTTATTACTTTAGTGTTAAAACTAAAGTTTTACCTACAGCGAAATAATTTCAGAAAACTGACATGTTAAATAACGATGAGTCAGTCGTTGTCTTACTATGAACATTGAATGGTAACGATGACAGATCGCGACAAGAAATGGTAGGAGGCTTTTGTCAAGTAGTAGAAAAATATTTGGCCTAGAAAACAATTAGTTCAACGAGGTTTTTAGGGTTCCGTAGGTACCTATCCAAAAGGTGCTAACGCATCCGCTGTGCGTGTGTCTGCCTGACAGCGGGCTCTCTCTCTAAATCTCATGAACCGAAATACTCGTAGGTAGTTGAAATTTTTACAGAGTGTGTATTTCTATTGCCGCTATAACAACAAATAATTAATTAAAAAATTAAAGGTGGGCGTTTTTTTTTTCAACCTTAATAATCGCTGTATCTGTATCTCTTGAACAATAATAGGTAGACAAATGAATAGATGGTACGGAACCCTCCGTGCGCGAGTTCGACTCGCACTTGGCCGGTTTTTTCTGATTGGCATTATTATTCCTGGTGAAGACAACAATAGTACAACTGTCTTTACTGTCTTAAAGCTTGGTATTCTATTCTAGCATAATCCACTTGCTTTAATTAAACCTTGTATCAAGGAAATTAGAACAACTAGGCTGCTCTGCAACGAGACAGACAGCCTTAGTCGTTAACTACATTAACCCATTTATTCTTGGAGGCTCACAACCGAACAATATAAAATAGAGTTCACGAACGCGGCATTATTGGGTTAATCCCGGAAACTATTCCGTGAAATTTTGGCAGTATTCACCGCTACTTAAAACTTTTTTCAAGGTTTTTGGTGAATCTGTTGGATTTGGTTTAAGGCACTAACAAGAGGCAAATGTTCTACATAGACTTGTCTTAAAATCGTTGATTGTGAAAAAAACCCCACTGTCTAGGTCCATACATATTCATTATTTGTATATGTATGGACATGGACTAAGTTTATTTAAATGATGCACAATGAAGTTTATTTCTGCTCTATTTTATAAATATCCCCGAATAAATCAACACTGTTCATTGCACAGCTTTTAATAATCTACAATATTATGTTGCACATAATTTCGTGGACAGAGATAAGCTATGTTAATCCAACCAAGCGTTAGAGTAAGCCATTATTATTCGTATTTAGTTAGTCTGTTTGCATACAGTTTAATTTATTAATGACAGAAATTGGGACGCCATCCCAGTTAGGTCAGCCCGACTATGAAATGAATAGGCCGTTCCCTTTTAATTAATTAAGCTGCAGTCGCGTTAAAACTGAACGGTTTTCGCAAAATAAATAGAGCTTTAAAAATGACTTTAAATGGTGGTAATAAGTAAAATGTACTACAACGTTTAATTAACGTCGTAATAGTAATCACTTCTCCAAATATTTTCATAAAATCCCGTTCATATTCTAGAATTTCACCACACACAAAATTTTGAATACCAATTAACGAATCCAAACAGAGTTATTATTCCACCATTTTCTCTTCACAGACATAAAAAACCAATTCTAGATAACTAAACAGCTTTTGCAAGGGTAGACAAAAACCGTTCAATTTTGCAATTTCATCGCAACAAAAGAAGAGTATGGCCCAAGTTGCGGCTGTTCAGTGAATCTGGACTGCACAAATTACCTGTCGGCTGCATTTATTGGCAATGTGGTTGAGCCTGTGTCTATCAATTCAACGTGACCTGAATTCTGAATTTCAATATGACTGCATGTGACATAGTAATTATTGAATATACCGCTCGCGTTGCCATTTTTCCTGTAGTTTTCTTTGAGTCTTTGTAATGCAGAATGTTTATGAATATTTTCTAGCTCTTGTGATGTGCTTTTGTTTTATTCTGTTTGATGTCTTCCTCTTTTGTGTTTAAAACAGTAGTTAATAGAACGCTGTTGCTTTTTAGGTTATGCAATTGTCTTTTGATAAAGTAACTGTGTTATGAAAAATGTTAACAAAAAAACTGTACACTGTATTTACAAAGCGGGTTACAATAAAAAATAAAACGGGCCGTCATGGTTAATGCATGGCATGTATCCAGGTGTCACTTATAGATGATATTCGAGATAGCAGGTGCCACTTTCATCCTCAAGAAATTATCCACATTAAAATTTATTAGCGATACGTTTTCTTGTCTTGTTTATATAGATGTGATCCTGGTGTTTTTTTTTTCTCTTTTCTTTTACTTGATATCCCGAAAGTTCATCGAATGTAGAGTACAGAAAAAACACATGCCTTTTCAGCATTTGCAAGGCAATAAATTGAGTAAAAACTTGTTCTTGTTTTTTTTTTTAATATTCACTCTTAAAATATTCATGTAGATAATAAAACCCAAACTCGCATGCATCGTCTATCAAAAATGTTTGAAGCTGAAAACTTTAATATTAGAAATATGAAACCAACCCATTCATAAAATATTTTGTACATCAAATTGCATACCTTAAGCTTCAAGCCCTCCCATACATGGCCATTACTGTCCCATTACATATATTATATTGTGGAAACAGTACAAAGATTACTTTAGACTTTATGATTATACTGACGGTGGTAAACATAAAATGTGAGTATTATGTGAATCTACATGCAAGAAGCCGTAAATGAGCGTGTAACTTAAGGGTTAAGTAAAGCTTAGGTAGAATCACAATTATGTTCAGTAAAGTTCATAGCAACATCATCTGCCTAGCCTTTTTCCAACAATGTTGGGGTCGGCTTCCAGTCTAGCCGGATGCAGCTGAATACCAGTATTTTAACCACAACCCAGTTACTGAGTAACACGATACCCCTTGGTAAGACTGGTTGTCAGACTTTCGGGCTTCTGACGACCCGTAACGACTGTCAAAGATCTAAAAATGACAGCCGGCTGCTACGATCCTTACATACTCCTTTTGCCTCGTTTACCTTCATCCATCAGGTCATACACGCATATCGGTTGCGAGTACAACGCCTGACCTTTCTAAAGAATATCACCAATAAGGTCACTAACGTTTTCTAATGATGTAGAGAAAAATTGCGTTTTTGGGAATAGATTATTCTTCTATATTTTTTTGTTGCTTTTGATTTCTATAGGAAGCTTAAGGGCTCTTAAGAATTTTGTCTCGAGAAGTCGAGACTCGATGTATCGTCAATTCCAAACTCATAGCTTATGTTAATAGTGACTGATTATGATAATGCACTAAAACCAGTAGGTATATTAATCAGAATTATTAACTTCATAGCAGCATCATCTAGTCACCAACACTGGAATTACTATACCGTAGCTACGCGTAAATTCCCAGGAATAACTGAACCTACTTCGTATTCAAATACAGGGTTCATAATATTGCATCCCTCGATTTACTTGATAGTTCAAATTATTCCCGCTAGATGGAGTTAACAGTTAAACTTTAACGCTAGTGCTTGCTAAACAATGTTATTATCTAAAGCTTGTTTTTTTTTACGCAGACAGAATTGTTTTAATATTAATGTCCATTCCATACTACAATTTACTGAATTTCATAATTATATGGCCTAGTGATTTTTAAAACTTTGCCGAAAGTTATGTTTTGTTAGATTTCATTGTTACTGCACGATTTATCCCAATATCACCGTTATCAAATTATGAGTCGTCAGTTTCCGTGACTATTTGCGTAGTCTGTTTTGGCTTTGTAAACACGGAATTAATAATGTAGAGAAGTTTAGGGGTTAAAGCCTGCGGGCGTTAATTATTGGTATAATGCTCCGTGCCGCGTTGAGATGGAACCTTATATTAAATTGGTATTATGTGGAAGGTATATAGGGTTGAAAGATGAAAGTTATTTACATATTAGGTTACGGTTTATATCCGGGAAGGGAATAATCTTCCGGGAAAGTAGAGTTAAGATTGTGGCTTAAAAGTAGCTTAGATTGTAATAGACCAGAATGGCCGCGAAATTTCGCGTTGTTGCATAACTTTTTAATTAGTCGAGATTTTTTATTCATATTCTTAATGGTACCTCTTTAGGTCATGAGCTATACGAATATCAAAAAATATTGGGCCTAGATCGTCAGGCGGAGGCGTGAAAATTGATTCGCTGTTACAATGTATATAGTAGTAGATATAGATTGGCCAGATAGAAATCTAAAAAAAGAATACACAAGAGCAAATCTTTTTTGAAAGACAAGAAAGAAAGGAAGATACTTGGAAAGAATATCTTTTATCCTGAGTTACGGTCCACACACTAAGTGGAAAAGGTAATATTTCAGAGTAATGAATTGTGTGATATCCGTCCTACTATAATATCTGGACAATACTAATATTTTCCTTTACTTAGACAAGGAAAGTAAAGTACCCTATAATAATCTGGGAGAACGACATTTCCTGCATTCGCAATCCGGCTGTTTAGACCCCCTTGCAATACAAGCTCCTAAATCAAAAATACCCTCCAAAAAGCTTAAAATGACAAACAAGCAAAACCAGATACGAATTTAAACAGGCAAATAAAATAACATAATACATAACAAAACAAATTTCACAGTTTGTTACACATTAACCCGGTCCGGTTGAAGTGACGACTCCGGGGTTGACCTCGTGTGTTTTCTGCAGATAAAAATAAAGGGATAAAACATGTCTGCGGGTTTAAAAGGGTTGATTATGAATTGTAAGTGATATTTGGAAATGATCGTATTGATAACCGGTTGGATATATGTTTTTGGGGTAAGATTTTAAGTATTTTTACGCTGGCTTGCATTGATGCTGTAATGAAACGTTCAACCTATACAAAGACCCATTTCAACAAAGAAATGAGTACAAAAAAAACTACGCGTTTTCTTGTAACAGAAAGGAGTATCGGCAAGAATATATGGAAACTGGTCTCAGCACCAATAACAACCACACATGTGCCATTAGATAGGTATTTTTTAATATAATACAATAACTAATATGGCGGTGCATTCCAAATCACTGTGTCAAAAAAGTTGTGGCGATGTTTCGCAGGACTGATCTGGACGCTAGATAATTGAAACAGATTGATATCACAGTTTGAATGTTTGCAAATGTATATGCATTCCGATGATAATATGGAACCACTGAGCTGGTCTGATTATGGATCTGGACGCTAGATAAACGAACTCTTGAATAGCTACTAGTAAACCCATCGAGTTTGGGCTTATTAGATGTGTCTCAGCAAGTTTATCCATTTTACATGATGACGAAGACCTGATGACTAACCTAGACGCTAGATAACGGATCTCTTGAATAGCTACTAGTAAACCCATCGAGTTTGGGCTCATTAGATGTGTCTCAACGAGTCCTGTTCATTTTACCTGATTACGATGACCTGCTTCTTATACGGTCAGTAAGTTTCGACTCCCAGAATAAATATACTTCGTCCCAATGCTCGCTGGCTGACCACGTGAGTGCGGACTTTTGACGCTTTGTTAACGAAAAAAGTTGTGGCGATGTTTCGCAGGACTGAATAGACATTCAGTCCTGCGAAACATCGCCACAACTTTTTTCACACAGCGATTTCAAAAGAGCCTCCATAGTAGTTGTTGCTCTATTTTAAAATGCCTATCTTATGACATAGGTCTGGTTGTTATTGGTCGTGGGGACCAATTTGTCCGGTCCTCCTTTAACCTAATATAATGGCTTTTATAAACTATACTTGAAGAAGTGGTTCAAAAGATTTTCGTGTGTCTTACACACACTTAAGTGCTCCGGAAAAGGCAATGTTGAAACTTCTCTCACAAATCATAAGCATAATAGATGTCACTAACATAGACGTGGTGTCACCTATTAGTGATGCACATATTAAGCAAAGTTATTGCGAATCTCCGAGATGCGTTAAAAGCTTGTAGTTTCGAATAAATTGCGGCAGATGGCGTCAGTGTCTCATCCTTCGATTCCTTCAGTTTCTGTTTATTCAAGCGACGCCTTGCGACTTCTCTGTCGATACAAAAGTGCGACAGACTTGAATAAACGTGTCCGGAAAATGTTGAAACACGTACGGGGTGTAATGGAACACAAATACGGGAACTTCATGCAGTGATATTTTTAAAGGAATGTTATGAATGCTATCACAACAAATAGGTGGCACTACACGTTCATAAATGAATCATGCGAAATGTTTGGTTGAAATCAAATCCCATTGAAAACAATGGGATTTGATTAAACTTTTTTAATACTGAGAAAGATCATTGAGACTTGTCTCCAACGAGACCCTTACAAATCCTTCTTTTTTTTAATTTTGGCACCCAAGTCTGGATTAAACTTGAAAGAGTGCAATGCATTCAAGGCCACTCCGCCATCCTCAAAACCGTCTCCGGTAGCTTAGCAACGGGTTCTTGAGACAACAAATAAGTTGGAACTGGTAAGTAATGAACGTTTGCATTTACGCCACACGGCTCAAAAACTTAATAGACAAAAGTATTCAATGGTACTAGATAGGTTGAATCTTGTAGCTGGAAAATGTATGGAAATAATTAACTTTAAAAGAGTCAATTTAGGCGATGCAAAGATGAATTTCGTGAAACTAAACAATTGAGTGGGCAAAGAAAAAGCTATGAGTTTTACTTAAGATACAAAAATGTTAGAAAGTTACAAATCTAGTAAAAATGCAGATTCTCTCCTAGACTAGAATACCATCGATTCCATATAATTGTTTTGCAACGCATCTGCCTGGAGTAATCTGGACCAAGACAAAGCCACCTACCGCCGCCGTTAAAGAAGGAGGCGGATCTCAAGTTAAATATTCAGTACAATAATAGCAGAAATATGATGGTATTTCCGTCGGAAACGAACATAGATTTTCATTCCTTATGTCCAAGCCAACTAAAACCATTTTCCAGATAAATAGTCATGTAACTTGCTTTGTGGCATTGTGCTGAAGAGTTACATTTATGACATATGTCTCATATCTTCCTTAGCCACAAACAAAGTGCTATTTATCGTTTTTATTGCCAAAATTCCTGATATATTGCCTGTTTCCCCTTACAACATATATTGGGTATCAAGATATTACGTCAATAAGTATTATTTACTACCGTGCTGTTATAGTAGCAGTCTGAATAAAAGCTAAAACGTCTTCTTTGTTTTGGTGTCAAACTGCCAAATTTTATCAAAGGTCGTTCGTTTATGTAGAGCTTGGATTGTTACTACCCGAATAATAAATTGACGGGTTTGGACCAGTAAGAGGTTTTTAATCTAGAACGTGGCAAAGAATTTAAAGATAACTTTGCTGAACAAGAACTGAAGAGCCAGCTTAGAAAATCTTAAAATGTTCCGGAACGCCGCACAGTCCCTTTTCCTCTCTTAGTCCGTAATTTATTCTTACTAGAGCCACACGATTCTAAGAGCACGTAAGTCTAATTGCAATCTTTTTGTACTTTATTTCTTCTTTTATGATACTGTAAATATCAATTTGCACTATAATGTTGTTGGAATCTCTTTCCAGCATCGATGCCCGCTTTTGAAACCAAATTTCAATTGTGTCAATAACGAAGCGGGTAAAACTGGAATGGTCGTTGAGTTGTTTCGGAAACGAATCTTCGGCAATAAAAATTATGGAAGCGAGAAAACTAGATATGGGGGGGCTTGGGAACACTGATTATATCACGATGATTTTAAAGAGTATAGAAGAACAGAGACGAGAATATTAAAAATAATGACAACTTAAAGAGCATAAGCATATGAGGAAATAAAATTTAGAATACAAAAGAATAATCTACTAAGTATATCAACAAGAATTAAAATACCGAAGTAAGCTAAGACAGTAAAGGCGACTTCAAAAGGTCATTAAGTATACAGCCAGAGAATAAGAATTGCTAAGTAGCTGACAATGCTTATCTTCCAAGTCCCAGCATCCACTAGAAAGAACTTGGCTGTAATAAATGGTTCCATCGAAATGAAAAACTTGTACTAGGTACCTAGTAATGAACATGGTTTTACTCCAGAAAGCAATCAAGGTGGCAATAAGATCCTAGTTTCTACCGAATAAATTTTCTCGTGAGATACAAATATTGTACCATTTTCCTAGAAGTTAGAAAATGTTAGCCCTCTGTCAGATATAGTAGAGTTAATATGTTTTATTACAATTCGTTTCACAGACGCAATATAAGATATTCCTTTTTAATTTGTTACATAGTTATGTAAAACGCCTTCGTAGAATATCTTTGGAAAATTGAAAAGGTATTTTTTTCTGAATTTTTGGTGGATACAGGAATTCTCCGAAATTCGCTTGGCACATTTCGATTAAAAATTTCATTGAAACCTTTCTTCTACAATCTTTATTAGTACGAACTTAATGACTTTGTCCAAGACCGATCTTTGTAAAAATCAACAACTGAACCTTCACAAACAACTGTGTAGAATTTACTTTGCAAAGATTTGCTGCAATTCTTCTACAGTTACTGTTATTCTTGAGTTTCAGTCCTTTAAACGATTCTTTGACCCATTTTCGTCAATTCTATGCTAGAATATAAAAGTGTGTTTCAAATCGATTGTTTTATTTAACTACAAGTTAGAATGACGCGTTTTCAGCTCCCAAGTATTCTGCTTCCGAATTTCAAGTTATATTAACTGATTACTTCGGATATTAGTTTGATAAGATCAAGATTGATTGCTTTATTTAGCCATTTTTATTTTATTTCGTTCATTGTCGTGTGGCTCGTGACTAACCTGGTGTCAGAGTTGTTGTGTCACCCATGGGCACACTCTGACTTGGCTTTACATGCCGTCGAGAAATATTTCTCAGGCATGCCGGCCGGTTTTCTCACGATATTTTCCATCACCGGTTTTGAAGCAAGTGATAATTATACAATACGCACATGAATCCGAAAAGTCGTAAGTGCGTGTCTTGGGCGCGAACTCGAGACTCGGACCGTCGGACTGCTAAGCCCAACAATCACACCACTAGGCTAGTACTGCTGCTTATTTTGTTGCTAGCTGAAATAGGTTATATTGGTTAATGTTTCGAACCTAAAGTAGTTTCTAGAAAGGAAAGATGAATTGACTCGAAAACAATTAGGGACAAAAGCTCGTCGTTTAGAATGTCGATTAGTTTTTCGTCAGTTGTCTAGTTAGATAATGTATTTAACTATCCCTAAATCCATTACATCCCCTGTCCCAGGATACCTTCTAAAAGACATTGACTGACATGTTTACTTTAAATTATGCAAAAATAATACCCTCTGCCTACCTGCCGTAGTTGGGTAAAGTTTACTATTTTTTTTCTTTTCACTACTCGAGAGATACATGGAATTGTCTCTAAGTGCACCTTTATTAGAGATCCCATAAAGCGGTATGGATCTGATCACGGTGCTAAAAGGATCAGCGGGATAATTAAATATCACATATAAAATGGCAATCGATCGCAATATCTTTCATTTTGACAATTCATCTTCGTTCATTGCGTTTTATTTACGTTGTTCATTTGGAATTTCCTTCAAAACTGTGGTTGTGATTGAAAGTGTGTTACGTTATTAGGGTGTAACTACATAACATCACGCCTGTATTCCTCGAAGGATTGGGCAGAGGTGTACCTATAGTACATTGTATTGGCTTCCCAAGCACCTAACGTGCAGTCTTGAAAGAAAGGCGCAAATTGGAAAGTGTAAGTACAAGAAAATCTGAAAGGAAAAGCTTTATGGATTGGGAATTGATTTGGTACTATTGAAAGCTGTTACAGTAATAAAACTTATCCAGCCTGATATAAACACCTGGTCCTAATCTGTACAACACACTCAATAGGTACAAGCAACTTTTGAAAAGGATGATAGTGAGTTGGGAACATTGTTCGGACTATTAGAGGATATTCATCGCGAATCTACTCGCCAAGCCAATTAGAACGCCCATAATAAGCTTTCAGCCAAAGTTAAAGGTAAAGATTCATACAATAATTGTAATATTTAAAACTATTATAATCTTAGTAACGAAATCCTCTTTTGTCTCCACTAAGAAACTTACCGGCTGTAGTGTAAGGCTTAAAGACAAGACAATAGATGCCAAAAACTAGGTCAAATAAAACAATTTTTTGCAAAGCAGAAAACTAAGAAAGATTGCGTAAATGATAAGACTGAAGCCTGAAAGACACTTGAACAGAAAACAAGATATTTTTATATTACTTATTAACATTTGTAGGAGGAACTTTATGTATTCTTGTGACTCATTGTTCATTATCATATCTACTTATAAGTATCACGCATCTGATTTCGTATACAGAAATTAATTGTTCAATCTCTGTCAAATTGTGTTGTACAAAATTAGTCCAATTAAAAACAAAAATTGGACTAGTACCTACAAATGATTTTTAAGGTGATTTTAATATACAGCCTCGAAATAAAGTAAGCCTTCCCAATGGTGCCGTGAGGGACGATTAAGGGATTATATGAAGAGGAAGGGCTGTTACCCTGGGGACTAGCAGATTTTCGCAAACGGAGACAATCTTCATTCGGTGTCAATAGATTTTCACACCATTCCACAACCTTGTTGCTCTAGCTCTGATTTCGAAGGTTGTGGAAGACAGACTGTCACTTGTTTTTCATTCTTGAATTAAAATAGGTACTATAAATATCGTCACAGGTCTATCACCTCATTCCAACAAAATGATTCTTGACAATGGACTAGGAGAGCACAAGGATGTAGTAGATAATGCAAAATAGGTAGGTAGAACTTGCTTAATCCGTCACTAGAGAATAGCAACTAGGGGGAGAGTAAACACTGGCAACTTGTGCGGGAAGATAAGGTGTGTACCTTCTGCCTTGCAGTACTGAAAGCAAAACTGACTTTAATATTATAAGTGCGGAAGTGAGTTTGTTTGTTTGTTACGCTTTCACGAAATGAATGACGATAATTCGCAAACAAAATATTGTAAAGCTAATCTTATCTTTGAGCTTTGCATAATGCTGTTTTTAATTATAGTTTTAAAATAATAACTACGTATAGTACATAGCAGTGTAGACATGCAGCTACTAGAAATACTGCTTTAGTTCTCTTCATATACCTAAGCACAACAAAACATACATCTCGGAGCATAAAATTTAAAATTTTCATCGTACAGAATTTCTATAACGATCGTACAGGATGCGTAGCAGGATACGAAACGCGGAAACGCACGAGACAAAGGTCGTATGGGATAAAGGGGGGATAAGGGGGGTAGGGGCCACCCCAACCACCTTCCAGACGGTTTCCATCGTTCCCAAGACGACGTTTCCACGTTACTTGACGCAGTTCAAAACATGTTATTGGTTGAAACTCCCAAGTTTAGTGGATGTTGTTACGTTTCTAAGGATTATTGGCAATGAAATTGACGATTCCGCTAATCTTGTACCTTTAATGGTTTTCAATATTGTTGAAATTGGCTGAATCGTAGACATGAAAGTATTTTTCCTGTAATGCTAAACTTCTTGGAATTTTCAGTTACTTTCCAGTTTCAGTTATTTCTCTCGAAAAATCTTAGCAATAAGCTAATACTAGAAACATTCCCAAAACTGTATTAAAATATAGTAAATACGTTGTTAAATACTTAAATAAAACAAAATTTTAGGCCAAAGCATGAAGAAATGTTAAAATGCTGGACAAGTATTTAGGGGAACTGGTAGGCAGACGGGATATTTTCGTTTTGTAATAGACTCTCTAAGTAGATAGTCAATATTTTCTTCTCAGGATATGAACTACTATGTATATGTAACATAATTTGCAACCATCTAACATGTGTGTACTTAGTTTTCAAATAGTTTAGTCTGTTTGCAAGGAGAACAGATAATAGTGAAGTTTAGGAATTAATATTATGGTACTGCCTTTACGTAACAGCACTATGTTTTGAAGATATTTAAAAAATGCGAAATTAATGTGTTTTAGCGTATGATATTTGAGTCTGTGGAAGCAAAAATGATACATAAGTATCTCTGGTGTGAAATAAACTTGTTCAAATAAATACGGATGAAGTACTTCAGATTTATAAAATGTTGTATGAAGATACAGTCTATATATACTACAGAATTAAAGTATCGTGAAATCGAGTTTAAACCTTTTTGGTTTCGGGACTCGATGTTCATAAAATTAGGTGAAAAATTTCCAATGTGTCATGGTCATAATTACACGTTTAGTTTGTGGGTGTTCAATCTTGACCTAATAACATACAGCCGACCAGACGAACAGATAACTCATTTCACATGTGGGCGATATCAATAAGTGTGTTAATGTTGTCGATTACTTAATTTATAAAGAGCCAAGTTGATCAATCGATCCGTCACTTTTAAAATATGTCAAGTACTTGCATGTAAGTACTATCATTTCTACAAATAAATTCAATGTTTACCTTCTTTATACGAGCTTAAAGATTAAATTCTGAATTTCTTGGAACCTCGATAACAACGTTATACAAAGTGTTCATAAATAATGTTCTATTGAATCAAATTCTTATTACGTAATAACACGATAACACGTAACTTAATGATTAATTTGGCCATCTAAAATCTCATTATACTCCATGCTTAGTCCTCGATAATTATCCTGATTTACTATGTAGTCTCACTACAGTCCCATCGTGTGCACGCGAATATTCAGAGAATAAATCCTGCAAGAAAAAACTTTTACGCTGGCAACTATAACCAGCTAATGTCATTCATTATTTTCGCGTCGTGTAGCGCACATCATTTTAAGAAAATTATTGAATTTTCTTTTATAAACTTATTACTTTTGATTATTATCAACAACAAATAATACCAATCAACAAAATGTGGCGAAAATTGGATAGAAACCGCTTAGGCGAGCTCAAGGGCGACTTCGGCGTCCCGTTTTTTGGAGTCAGTAATACAGGCCGATCGGCAAAAGACAATTATTTTTGTAAACGAAGAAGAAAACACAGCTATGTATGTGTGGTATAATGAAAAATTTCAGGGATTACGATTAATTTGGATTGCAAAGCAGCAGAGGATTATAATTATCCGTCATACTGCCAGTGCTCGGTCCGTCCGTTCTTGTACAATGTAACATGAAGTTCGTGTTACACAAGACAGTATAGTGCTATGTGCAACAGGAGGTCCTGTTGACTCCCGTCGAGACTTGTTCTCGAACCTCAAGTTGGGGAAAAACGCACAAAATATAATGTATACCTAGAAGTTCTATGGTATGCACTGCCTATGCACAAAAGGTTGTTTTTCTCTCGTGAGAAATTATTATTATTACAATAAGGCAGGAGCCTAGCTCTCGCAGCCTCAAGTTGAGGCAAAAAGCTCAAAATATAAATGTACTTATATCTAGAAGTTCTATGATATGTACTCAATATTGTTCTCTCGTGAGAAATTATTATTACAATAAGGCAGGAGCCTAGCTCTCGCAGCCTCAAGTTGAGGCAAAAAGCTCAAAATATAAATGTATATCTAGAAGTTCTATGATATGTATTCAATATTGTTCTCTCGTGAGAAATTATTATCACAATATTGATTGATAAAGAATCAGTTCTGCACATTAAGCATCATCAGACTTAGTTAGTCTATTGTGTGCTTTGTAGATCATATCCAAGATCTAAAGGATGGTTCTATGAGGTTGTATGAAGCAATGATAATGGCCTTGGGAAACCCGTCCAGTTCCAAGAAAACCTAAATGTTTTTACTTTCTTAAAATTATCTAAAATGACCAAGATTTAAAAATGATCAAGAAAGAAGAATTACCTACATAATGTAAAATGCATTTAATACTAGTACTGTTGAATTTACTATTGCTGGATGCTTCAAAATTGAACATAGATTTAAACGGCTGAGTCACCCAATCAAGGAAAACAACCAGAGGGTGGAAGACCACCACAGTCATTTGGAATTGCATTACCGCAGTGTAAACAGTATATATATTTTGATAAAAAACAATTGGAACACAACAAATATTAAAATTCTCACCGATGTTTTCACGATTATTAAGCAACTTACTTTGATGATACCAGTTAAACTAGATAAAAATCAAGATTAAAACAACAAATATAGCGAAACGGGACAGTTTCCTGTTTGGTGAAAAGCTCATTATTGAACATGTCAAGTCTGGGTAATTAAGAAGGCGGCTACAACTACACTGTTAAGTAATTGTAAGGAAAACTCCAATGCCCCTTCACGTTTGATTCAAGCAGGGGGGGGCAAGTACCAATCTAGGACCATTGGGAAGTACCAACAGCAGAGGATTTCATCAGGCAAGACGTACTGATACAAACCTGTATGTCAATTATAGAGGTAACGACAATTGCATGTCGCCTTAAATATTTTACTCTTGCTGGCGGTGATCTTTTTCACACAAGATAAAGTTATCTGGTCATGTTTGAAGAGATATAGAATTCCATTTAAGGACAGTCCTACACAACATAATACCTAAAAAATTGTGCATTTTCAGAGTCTGAATATGTATTTAATACAACAAAAGAAATTGGTAAGTTGTTAGATTTGAGTGTGCAGTGTGCACCTATCAGTGGACAGTTTTTTAATCAAAAATATTTATTGTACACAAACTAAATGGAGGTTCCAGTAAATCCAAAATGTCTGAATATAATTTATCCATACACAACAGTTTTAAAATGAAAGACATACCTAAGGAGGTTATGTAAAATAAAATGATCATTTGGGCACAATTGATTTATAAGATGTCTATTTTTTAATATCATTGAACACTTATGACAAAACACATTTGAGGGTTTATTGTAAAAACAATTAATTCAATTATTTGTGCTTTGGCTTGTGTACTGCCCCACACCAGTAATATCTTATATTTATACTTTAGTGGGTGATAAAAATCTGTGTTTTTATCTTGAGGATTTAACTTGTACTTATTGGAGAACATTATTAAGAATTTTTTTGAAAATTTTAGTAAAACTATAGGCTTTTGGAGTGCCTTGCATGTTACATAAATAAGGTTAAAACTAATCCCAAACCCAATTAAGTTGCTGAGTACTTAGGATTTGTGATTGATACAAAGTATATTATGACATTGTCATTGACAGATTTAAAGAGATATTCATCTATTATTTTACACCTTATCCTATCGGCTTGTTGTCCAGTTGTGAGTTTTGGATTTCTATGCTTAAGTACCTACACTAGAATTTGGAAAAATCCAAGATGTGTAGAGTTAGTTTACCACAGTGACTTTGATTTACATAATCAGCCTATAATGTTCCCACTGCTGGGACACAGGCCTCCTCTCTATGAGAGGGAGTTTGATTTAATTATGATAAATATGGGAAATATTTGTTTTGACAGTCAGATAGCAAATGGGGTTTGGAAAGTCAAGAAAAATCATTTAAGTTTTTTGGAATTTTTTGATGCTTTTCTTGGTATAGAATATTTTACCGAATACTTAAATGTACACCAAATTTTATGTTAAACAATACTACAACCTTAGATTATAATGTGTGGTAGTCAATTTAATAATCTTAATTGCCTGGCTAGGCATAATATGGCAGTGGTGTGAAGCCCTAACAATGGGGATATCTGCATTTTATGTATAATCTAAAGACAGCATAGAAACTGATCTTGAGTCTAGAAATAAAAACATTGATTGTGTGTCTGGCTCCTGCAGCATTTCAGGACATGTGAGATCTTTTGGAAATCTTTTCCATTGATCTACATATTTGCTACTAGAGCTAATACTAAGTGTGATAGATATAAGATATCTAGCCTGACACTTGTAGAAAATATAGATGCATTTACAGTAAATTGGAATTATTACCCATTATTTTATGTATTTCCACTATTTGGATTAATTTCACAAACTATTAAGTTGATCAGGTTTTTTGGCATCTTACTTTCTCCTATGAGACTATCACAACCTTGGTACCCATTTTTTAATTTCATGGTGAAATCACAGATTACAGTATATAGTTTGAACCAACAAACCAATTTTTGCTGTCACCTTCCAGAATGCTGCATCCTTTGCACTGCAGCTTTTTTCCCTGGGGGCCTGCATATTGGCAGAGAACCGTTTAAGAAGCAAATGATACCACATGCCACCATTAAGGTCATGATATCTTCATTGTCAGATAACAGTGTCAGGCAGTATTCAGTAACACACTACATAAGTGGTGGACTTTCTGTAATGGTAAAAATATTCACGATAATATTTCTATCACTAAAATATTAAAGTTTCTTACACAACAATTCAACAATGGCAGTTCATATACGTTCAGCACTAATAGATCTGCATTGTCATTGATCATAAATGCTGATGTAGGTACCGATCCTGTAATTAAGAGGTTCTTTAAAGGTATCTTCAAATTACAACAAAGTTGCACTAACTACAATGATATATAATATAATATAATTCATTTATTTAACAGATCATACAATCCAACTTGTTAGACAATTAATCATAATACACACACATCTTACACACTAGTGTTAGTAAATTATATTTGGCAAATCCCGTAAACTAATTAATAACAATGTAAAAATGGATGTATGGGATCCATCAATGTTACTGAATTTTATAGAATGATGGTACCCATTACAACAATTATCACTTGACAAAGTAGCCAAAAAGTATGTAAGAATTATTTCAAGTCTTAAAGAATATAACTTATCTGTAATTGAGACTTCATAACATCCAAATTATTGATTCAAGTGTTAACATAAAAATCACTGATTGGTAAAAACATCTAAGACAGGAAAACGGCTAACAATTATTATGTTATCCTACTTTTCATATGGAACCTGACATTTGTCATATGATTACATTACAATATTATATAAATTATACACACAAATGGTGTAATTCAGAGATAGGTAATACAGAAAAATTATTAATGCCTCATAATTATGTTAGTTAGCCAAACAATTAGTTATTGGATTAAACAAACAATGTTGGACAGTGGCATAGATATCAAAATATTTACTCCTCATTCCACAAGTCATGGTTCAATAGCGACTAGAGGTGTGTCAGAAGATAATCAGTATTTTTAAAACGGTTGTTTGGTCATAAGTTTTGCTAAATTTTTGCCAAGTTTGTTGGTAATGTTGACCTTGAGACTGATGTGATTTTTTTTTCATAAATTAAGTTTTGAGCCAAAAGAGTAGGCATACTAAATAGGTACATACTTGGTTGTTGATAATTAGAATAGAAGCATTATTAAAAGAGAATTAATTGAAAATGTGGTAAAGTTTTTCCACTTGCAATTACAGGTTGATTTTATGTTTTAGTGTGAAACAAATGTTTGTAATTTCCAACTTCATCTCTCTAAACATCTACATAGTAAATCAGGATAATTATCGAGGACTAAGCATGGAGTATAATTACTAAATTAAACGAACTTACCTAAGTGAAGTTCTATTGTAATTATACGAAATGCTTAGTCCTCGATACTATGTTCCCTCCCAAGCCCTGAACAAGACCATAGTTTGTTTATTGACCCTGGGATTGAAGTTGGGGAATTACTGTCTGTTAATTTTAATTCTCTCATTGCAGATTACTCTAAATAGAATGACATTAGCTGGTTATAGTTGCCAGCGTAAAAGTTTTTTCTTGCAGGATTTATTCTCTGAATATTCGCGTGCACACGATGGGACTGTAGTGAGACTACATAGTAAATCAGGATAATTATCGAGGACTAAGCATTTCGTATAATTACAATAGAACTTCACTTAGGTAAGTTCGTTTAATTTAGTAATTAATAAGGAAATATCTGAAACAGAAAACATAAAGAAACATGCATAAAACACGTCCGCTTAAAAGGCAAGTCGAGCACATAATGAGCACTACGATCAGTGCCGTACCGCTATTGCGGTAGCTACGTCACATCCTACGGAACTGCGCGCACGCATGTCTATGCGTGTCGACGCGCGATATTGACAGCCGATGACAAGACTGATGGACGAGTGTAAAAAATCTAACAAGTCTGTTTACATACAAAGGCGAACCGTACGTGGGTTTCTAAGAATTATATCTAGACGAGAGAAATACTTACAACGAAAGCAGTTTCTAAAACATTTTTGTGTTACGTCGAGTGTGTCAAATGTTGATGACATCAGAGATGTAACAACACTGGAAGCTGAACGTGCATAAATCGCTTTTTGTTGCGCAGTTGCAATGCAAAAATTCTTTGCAAAACGGGATGTAATTAAAGAACATTTTTCCAAAATGCCAAACAGATGTAAGTTAAAGGTCTTACTTGATTCGTGGTTAATTTAAGTGGTCGGTAATGTTTCGCCGGATACGGTAATCAAGTAACGGTGCGCTTCCGTACGTCGCGATTTGTTCGCAGACTTTGTTGATGATGTGAGATAGCTGTTACCTGTTCTGTTAGTGTGGGAATACTGTGTGAAGCTAAGTGATTGGTAGGTACTGGGTTTTTGTTACTGTTTGTTAACTTGGTATGTTCTCCTAAAACTACCATTTTGCCATTATCTCTATAATCATTATATTTTCTCAAACATGCTTGGAAATTCAATCATTATTTTGACAACCTTCTTCGAGATAAATCGCAATTGCTGTCTGGTCGAATGCATGCGAGCGCCCGGCCGGTAATCTGTCGCGTTTAGCGGCCAAATAAACTAGTAGTTCGGCGAACAGTGGACCTCACGGGCACAAAATAAATAACTATGAAAACCCATATAAATGTCGTGTTATTTAATTTAACGAACTTTTTACTTCAACACATGATACCAGTGATGATTAAGACAAGTAAGTATTACCAATCGACTTCGAATTTACGACTACCAGAAATATAAAATCAACAAGTTGACTTTTACCTCAATAACAAAATTCGTTTAGTGTAAGAAGTCTATGTCACCTTTCAAGAATATCCTATCGAAGAGAAAAGCCCGACTTATAAATAGACATTTGCAAACTGAACATCAATAACCCACCTTCTCTTAATACCAACAAAACATTGAGCCACTTAAAATCATCTCCACCTCCGCAATCGTTCACTCTTCCTTTCATTCATTCAATCATTCTAACACCGCCATTACGCTAACGGAGCCATGAGTATTTTTTACAGCTGTCTGTCAAAACAACGTCAGTAATAAGGTCGACAACCGAACCCCGCCCACGACAGACGCAGCCCATATTACGTCACTACCGGACAGTTTAGATAAGCTACCAGTTTTTATCTAAGATAACGATGAAGTGCCTTTTTTGTAAGATTGGAGGGAAAGAGGTCAAAGTATTGAAAGGTAGGGTTCTTTTCGAACCTTTGAATGAGTTCATAGATAAGATAGATGGATCCGTGATTTAAGTTAAATTGTAGAAGATTGACATGAACCTTACAACAGCTTCTGAAGAATGAAAGCAATAATGAAATGAAACTTGAAGTTTTAATAGTTTTACCATTAGTATGACCTTTTATTGTAACAAGAAATACATATGTGAAAGGCGAACAACCAACTAACTAACTAACTGTAGGATTAGGCGGGAGGAAACGCCCGGGTGTCACCACTGTGCGGATCGTCCGGAGGACACGGTGGAGCATACGGTGGAGATGTGCCCTGCTTGGGCGGAGCACCGCCGTGTCCTCGTGGAGGCGATTGGCGGCACTGACCTCTCGCGTCCGGCCCTGGTCCAGGCCATGGTACGGAGCGAGAGGGCATGGGAGGCGGTCACCTCCTTCTGCGAAGCAGTGATGCTCGCGAAGGAGGAGGCGGAACGCGTGAGGGAAGAGGCATGGCCTGCGCCCTCACGCCCCTAACCGCCGCCGCTGGAGACACCCTGGGCGTCAGGAATCCCAGGCGGATTCCCGGCCACCATAGGCGCGGGCTTGCGGACGGCGAGCAATGGGTAGCTCGCCGTCCGATAAGGACCAGGCCCGGGTCGATGGCGCGTCGTGTTCCACGCGCGCCTCAAAGAGATGTCTGACGGGGTCCGTTAGGACCGATGCCTGCCAGGGTTGCGGAATAGTCCGAAAGGGATACCGGGACCCTGGCAACAGGCAACTGAAGGAACACGGGTGGGTTTTAGTCAGTAAGAGTCTGACACGCCCTTCCGCTCCGCCCAGAGCGGGAGAAGTCATTTGATGATTTCCCACCCAAAAAACAAAAAAAAAAGGGTTCTTTTCGAACCTTTGAATGAGTTCATAGATAAGATAGTTGGATCCGTGATTTAAGTTAAATTGTAGAAGATTGACATGAACCTTACAACAGCTTCTGAAGAATGAAAGCAATAATGAAATGAAACTTGAAGTTTTACTAGTTTTACCATTAGTATGACCTTTTATTGTAACAAGTAATACATATGTGAAAGGCGAACAACTAAAAAGTAATCTGCTACCAATATTGCTAGAAACATACTTAAAACTTTTACAGGCAACAGGGTACAATCCAAAGTTACACAGGGAAAAATATATCATTGCCTAAACATAAAGTTATTCAAAAAACAGCGGTCAATCGGGCGAGTTTATTCCAGATTGCTTGAACAAAACAGCTTTGAATATCGGCAATATTGAGTGAACACTTTTGTTGCCAAGGTCCCGGTCAATTTGAGCGACAGCAAACCGGTTCCCATCAATTTTATCCGGAACCCGGTAAATGTGAAATGAATGAGTATATTTTTTGCCCATTGTATTTGTAATTGAATTTGATAGGAATATTTATGAAGCGGAATCTGAATAAATGTTATTATAAATGTTCGGATTCATATTCAAATACTAAACTTGGAATATGTTTTAGATAGCTGTAGGTGGAATATGAGTGGGATGTGTTCAAAAGACCATTAATATAATCAAAATATTTATTTCAGGACCATTTCATTTACCAGAACTCAGCAAAGGATAAATGATTATGGATTCTATTTTATAACATTTAATTTGATATGAAATAACAGCTATATTTTATGGATAATAAGCCAGTTAGTAGATTTTGTATTTTCGGAGTAGAATCCCTGTCAGCAGCAGATGCATTATATCATCGAGGAAAACGAACGGTGCGAGCGCTTACGGAAATTTATTAGAAGCTACTGGTTTAAATATAGGTTTAACTTAACTGGAAGATTAAGTCTTAACAACACTTCTATTATATTTTATTTTATAAAGCTTCTCGGCTTTATAAAATAAAATATTATGTTTAAGGAACGGAAGAAACTGATACGAGTACATTATAAGTAGACACATTAGTTTCTTATTAAGTTCTTAATAAGAAGCACAAGTTTAACAACTACGTACTTAATAATGAGCGTCTTTAAATTAACTTTACGAAGCGAAACAAGTTAAGGCGATACTATCTGGAAACAGGAGAACAAAACAATAATCGAAAACTTTACATTAAAACGTTAAATGTATACGATGAGACTGATATACTCTACCCGTCTAGCGATATAAATATACAGCCGTTTATTTGTAGTCGTTACTTAATTACGATATTTAGTTCGTCAATATCGGAAAATGGCCTGATCGACAGAGTAGGTTAATCAAAATCTGAAAATACGCCGACACCTGTTCGCCTACAGCATGTTCAATCAGCGAACGATCGTCTCATTATCTATAGGTAGAAATTTTATTTTACCAAACATTTCGACTAAATTCGTTGCTTTCAAAATAACCCGAATCCTTAATTCCCACACCATTAAGAGCACTTTAAACCATATCATGTCACCGTTTATACTGGTAAACTTCCAATTAGTATGACATCATGGAGATACAGAAAGAAGATCCACTGCTGTTTTATGTCGCGACATTTTCATCATTCACTATTAGCTTGCCCATGATGAACCTAATACATTTATTATGTCCCAAGTCGGAATCTACATTATAACTTCATTTGTCCCACTACACTACCTTAACACCATAATCATATTCAGCCTGTAATACTCCCATTGCTAGGACCCAGGCTTCCTCTGTTCGAGAGGGACTGGGCTGTAATCTACCACACGGGCCCAGTGCGGATTGTTAGATGTCACATTTCTTCGATTTTTTTATTCTAGTACATTGCCTCACTATGTTTTCCTTCACCGTTTCGAGAGCAGTGGTGATGAAATTATTTTCACAAGTAAAGCACCTGACTGACTACAACTAGTAAGTCGGGACTGTCACCACAGGGCCACCGCTGCTCTCTCGTCTCCACCTACGCCATATTATGCCAAAATCTTTAGGCTTTTTTCTGTCGTTCAACATTGATCGCAACTTCATTTGTCTCATTCTCTCTGACGCCTTTCAAACAGAATGGAACTACTGATAACTCCATTTCGAGACGAGACCCCGGGGCAATCTTTCAATTGCTTCATGGACGGCGCGCGCGCCGGTACACGCACTATGGTTTCAACGGGGCAATTTGCGTCTCAGGTTGTGATTGAGTGATTACTGTGTTATTGTTTTACTGCTACTGTTGGACGCTAATTTATATTACGTGGTGTTAAAATGTTTGTTCTCTCAGATCTCTCTCTCTCCCTTTTGTAATGTAGTAAAGGATTGGCGTTCAAGGAATGGAAAACGAAGTGCCGTTCGTCCGGCGGCAAGTTGGGCGGACGACATTGTTACCATCGAGGGTAGAACCTGGATGAGGCTCGCACAGGAATGTTTACATAGGCACAAGAAAAAAGAGGCCTATGTTCAGCAGGGGGTGAAGTCGGGTTGTGGATGAAGATCATGATGAATGTAAATAATTTTATTGCCAATTAAATTTTGAACACCCGTGACTTACGGTGAGTTTTGATCTTGATCTATGCTCGATCCTTCTCTATTTGAGAAGTGCAAGGCAAACAGCAGTGGAAAATTAACAGGCCTATCAGGCAAATGTTCAGTTCGATCAATATTTTACATTTGACATGATGGAACAGGGGGAGGTCTACACCAAATTGCCAACTTGAACAAGATGACATCTTCAATGACAGTGACAGCGGAAATGGAATGAGACCCCTAGCATAATGCAGACTTGCTCGGGATGCCGTTCGATTTCCGTATCCGAACTAATATTTGTATGGTCCGCAGATACTTGAAGATCGGTGTTTGTATATGTATATTGTGTGTGCAATAACACCGAGAAAACCGAATAGGTACAGGGAGAATCCTGGTGGGTGGTTACAAACATCAAACACCTCAGAGATATTGAAAATATTTTAAAATAAAATTACATGAATTTTACAAAGATTTAAAAGAAGAAATATAATAGTAGAACTAAATGGAGAATGGTTATATGCAATTGTGGAGACGAAATATTCTGGAGTTATAAAACCGACGGTAAGGTATCTTGTGCAAGTTAAAACAAAACAATTCTTTTTAAGCTGCTTTCTTGAATTTTCGTCTCATAACTCTGCCCGGTAAAATATTGCTTGAATTTTAGAGTATTTCTTAAGAAAACTTATGTAATTTGTTAATGCAATGTCCGAGTGAATCTTGAGGACTTTATCATCGTGGATTGCTAATTACTTAAATTTTTATAACATGATAAACAACTAGAGTACCAAAAAAATAGTTTAAAATCTGAAACGCGTACTAACAAAGTGAAATCCCAGCTTAGCACTAAAATTATAAAGATGATGCCTTGCCTTGCAAAGTTTAATCCCCTCACATCACATCTACTAACCGTCGTCGCATAAAGATTATCGACCACGAACACGGCCTCCATCGATCGCTCAGCTATCTACATGTAAGCCCGTATACAATAGACTTTCAATGCCTCATTTGCACAAACTTGCCTCGCAAACTCCTATAACAATACCAAAATACTCAAGGCCCATGAAGTTTGAACCAGCAGCGTTACTGTGTAAAATATCACAATATAAATATGTGACAAATAATGTACTAATGACAATTGTATTCGTTTTGAAAATTTAACTATATCCATTTGCGGTGTATGTTTTATAATCCCTGTTCACTATAACCAACTCAAAGCTATGGCTATTGATACACTGACAGTTGATCAGTAGCCATATATAAAGGCGATTATCATTAGGAGTGTACTAAGCAACTAGCAGTGCAGAGCACAACTACTAGACCAGTGGTGGCCCTGTGGTAACGGCCGCGACTTACGAGTTGTAGGTCGTAGGTTCGAACTCTGACAGGCACTTTACTTTGTGTAAATAATTTCATCACCACTGCTCTCAAAACGGTGAAGGAAAACATCGTGAGGAAACCGGCATGTCCTAGAACCAAAAATTCGGAGACATGTGACATCTACCAACCCGCACTGGGCCTGCGTGGTGGATTACGGCCCACTCCCTCTCACAGAGAGGAGGCCTGTGTCCCAGCAGTGGGAACATTATAGGCTGTATGTAAGCAACTAGCTTCCGTCCGCGAAAAATTTCTTTTTTTAACATAAAGTATATTATTATCGTATAATACTGGACAATATTGTGAAAGAATTTTGGGAATCCGATCAGAAGTTCCGAAGATTACCATCTATATACAAACTCCACTTTCAATTATTATCAGTATAAATAAGGCTGCTTGGTCAGAACGATGTCTGGTTAGAAAAAAGAATTAAACATTTACTGAAAAGGCTGGTTTGAACGCTTTGAACACCATCATTAAGGTTTAAACTCTAAGAACGTTGACTACATCTTAATGACGATATGAATAGTAACTTAAGCATCCGGCTTTTCAGTGTATCATTCATACTGCTTTCAGTCCGTTGAAAGGCAAAGCAACAGGTAAAATGCTACATTTGGAAGTAAAGAGGTCACATCACTGTAAGAAACATGTAAAATTATGCTCATGTTAAAAACTCTCTGCTTCTGCATTTAGAAATAGTAAACTGTTATACGTGGGATGGTGCAGTTTAAGATTAAATCCCGAAATATCATGAAAAATTTGCATCTGTCTTTGATGGCCAAGAAAGGCTTTGTAAAGATTCGCAGAAGGATAAAAACTCTATCTCACAATTAATGCAAAATATTGCATTCATGTCTACTATTACATTGCATTGTATACATCATCTTTCTTTCTAGCCCTTTCTTAAATATGTATAAGGTCGGTTTCCAGCCTAACCAGACTTCAGAGACTGTACTATATCGGTATTTACCTCACGTATCCGACATAATTATTAGGGATAAAGGCTTATCCCTGGCTCGTGTACGCGTACATAACATAATACTATGACCTGATTTTGCGGTTGAATAAAGAAAACCGGTTGAATAAAAAATATTTTAATTGAAATTCTAAAACGTTTAGTAAAAACTTTGTAAGCTTCAGTAGCTTAAGTTCTTATGTAATGGCATTATATCTGCCTAGCTTTTCGGGGAGTGATGTGTCAGTGTCAGACGTATGAGTCCGAAACACTGACAAGTACTTTGTACATGATAGAATATTTATAATAAAATATATACGTTTTTCTTATAATGTCATAAAATGGTCCTGAATGACATACGGAATAGTAATATCCGTATGATTTAATGGCAAAATCTACCGCAACTTGGTTGTACGGCGCTGCCGAGACAGGTCTCATTTCAAATCCATATGATACTTGTCAGTGGTGTAAAAATATCATCGTCGGAAACTGTCTCAAGGATTTAGCTAATTATGATAATGGAACTTATGCGAGACAAGATAACAGCAATATTTTTTAATTAAATGTGACAGATTTTTACAATAGGAAATCCAAAGTTTCGCCCAAGCCTCAGTGCGTTCGCAAACAACCCTATTGAAATTAACAATACTGTGCCATCGACTTAGTCCTTTAGTTAATTTGTTAGGGTCGGTTTCCAGCCCACCTTACGGCTATATATTGTCATTATATCCCAGGAGGGTAGTTCTAAATGTGTTCATTAAACAGTATGTACATTACACGTGGACAAGGAAAAATCAATATGAGTCGACTCTGTCTCCACTTTATATGGGTCATCGGGCGGTAGTCAGCAGAAAAAGTGGTAACAGAAATAACTTTAGGCGTTTTATGGCCTATATTTTATGACCTTCAACTCATATGAACGTGTTACTTCTTTATTGGTCAATGTTATGCTTTTTATTTTCGAGTTATGGTAATTTTTGAGTTTCTATCGTGAGATATTTTTGTTAGCGCCTTAGGAAACCCTTACTTACTTACTTATTTTTTAATGTAAGGACTAAAAAACCAGATTTAATAAAGATTGATTGAACTTTTGCATCTAAGAAGTTGTGCATTTCACAACTTCAAATTCAGCTTCTAACTACAAACTTAAGCAATTGGCTTTAGTGGGAAGTCACAGTATCGGAAGTTTTGAACTAACTACAAGAGACACTTTGCCAATACAAGTTCAAGCCAGATCAAAATTGATACTTTGCGTTAACACCGCAGTGCATTTTGACATTCTCGAATATAATATATTTTGGAGATCGCTTTATATTTACGAATTTATAGGGTCAATAAGCTAATTCTTTCTCCAAATAAAACATCTAATTTATAACTTCAACGCAACTTTGAAACTTCACGCATTAATATTAAAAGATTAAACAGCAAACACTTCAAATAATGATTGGCATACTGATAAAAATGTCAAACGAACCGGGCTGATAAAAACGTATGCAAAAACGAGAGAAAATAGATTTTTCACACTCCACCGATCATTGCTGAAGAAATAAAAATGCAAAGAATATTTTTAAAACGTTATGGACAGAGCATATTTCTACTAACCGTACTCTTATAAACTTCGTAGGTACAGTCACGGACTTTAATTGATGAGCCACCTTCAAACTTTTCAATTTTGCAGTTTCATACATTCACGAGATTACACGATTTAACATGAACTCAAATCGCAAGCTCGTAAACAAGATGACAAATAAATTACTTTTAATCGGAAATATCCATAGAGGTTGGCTAATAAGTTCTCAATGATAAAAATAAATACAATGTTGCATTAAGTTTATCCAATCTATTTGATACCGACCTCCTTTGAATCATAGCTCATTAACTCGATAATTATGAAAACATAACTGAAGACAGTGACAGTTAAAATATCAAGATGACAAATAAATTACTTTTAATCGGAAATAGTCTTATCCATAGAGGTTGACTAATAAGTTCTTAATGATAAAAATAAATACAATGTTGCATTAAGTTTATCCAATCTATTTGATACTGACCTCCTTTGAATCATAGCTCATTAAGTCAATAATTCTGAAAACTTATCTGAAGACAGTGACAGTTGAAATATCGATGTCAGAGAATTTCTCCGTACGCTAACGTTACTATCGCAACAGTAACCTAGCAACAATTGTTTAGGTTACTGTTGCTAGACCTGCAATTGGTTGACTTTGAGTAGTCACTGCTGTCAAGTTTGTAGTTCTGCTCTCAGGCAGGTTAGCCAACCGGTAAAGATATGAAATATAATTTTCTTCTTCTAATACGAAGACATGACTTTGCGTGTCGGGAACCGAATAAACCCGATTTGCATTACACGGCTAAAATACGAACAGTGCCAGGGGGCTCATCAATTAAATTCCGTGACTGTACTAACCACTTTGCCTTGGAAAACTACGTTTTTAATATGCTCTTTTTCAAGCCCAAGTTCGCTTGACGGGCCTTTACGACTGGTTCAAATAAGCAATTACGTTATGCTACTTTCCACTTTCGTGTTTTGCAAATGACATAACTAATTCAAATTATCATAAGAGAAATGGAGTATGTGTAATGTCTGACAAATTATGAGCATGTAAAGACTAAATTAACGCTGTGTGAATACATAGTATCTATTACGAAATATTATTAGTCATAATAGTAGAGAATTAGACACATGAAGACGAAATTCTGAGATGGTTTATGTTACTTAATGATATGATAATTATGAATGTTTGATTTTCTGAATGCCTCTTACCAGCTGAAACCACATAAAGGTGGAATCGAATGGAAACACCACATTCAACTCAAAACATACATAGAAACTACCATGACTTGTGATCCTAAGGAAAAAACAAACATCAGTCAGTCTGCAATCGATCCACCTGATAAAATCCGTTAGTCTTCTCAAACGACACCCATGGGAAATAACAGATCGCCCCATTTCGAAGGCCAAAAAGGACAGCAGATGAAAAAAGAAGTTCAATAAAAGACAAAATATATTAAAACCGGATACCAGTGTAATTGTAACACGATAAGATACGCTTGAATGAAATTGATTTGATTGGCACTGGAGTTTAACGACCAGATGTGACAGTGAAATATTGTGCAGACGAAGCTTTAATATAATGTTCTCTTTTCTGTAAGCGAAAAGAAAATTGCGGGTCCATACGAGACGTGATGTTATGTTACTTTAATCACAGTACAATATCAGAAGAGTTGGAGATTTAAGAAGCATTTCCAGATAAATCACCTGTTAATGGCGAAACAGTAAGAAAATTTAAGCAGTCACGAACTGTAGCATAACATCTTGACGATGGTGATCTTAGTTAATACCCAGATCGTTTTACAGCATAATTGATACTATAGGTTGGATTTAATATTGGATGCAAGCGGCCTACCCATTATGGAAATCAAGCGCTTAGGCCTAATATCAATACAGAACCCCTCCAGATTGATATGACAATAATAATAATATTAGGCACGTAAGCGCAGCAAGAGGTTTTCGACTATGACTATGTCTTATATGGTATGTGGTTGCAAAAATACGGCACTTTTAATAATACAGTCCACCTACATCCCGAGTGAAGCAGGAAATAACCAATAAACAAGGTAATATTCACTTATTTGCGGTTTTAACGCGATGTTACATTTTATTGCGGGCATGTTAATTAGCAGACTACCGTCCTTATGGAAAATTTCATGTAATTCGCATTCATAAAATTTTTGAATGAAAAATGTCGTGTGTACTGCATAATTCTCGGTTGGGTGGTAGACGCGGTTTGAATACATTAAATTTTACGTGGATTTTTACGTTAAAGTGGAACATGAATTTAATATAAGCTGGTTTATTACACAGATCAAGTTTATTTTCTGCTAGCTACGAGATAAGATTTAAGCCAGTACTATTGTACTGGTAAGTGCAAGTCTTCGGGCTGAACTCAGTTATTTATTCATCTGCCTATTTTCACTGAATGAAGATAAAAAACAAATACGTTATATTTTATGGAAATTTCGGATGTCTGCTTATCAGAAGATTATTTGGATTTATCTTTAGATCGTCACATCAAGGTTTATCCTGATCTTGAAATAGTTATCTTTGTTGCGGTATTGACTGATATTGGGTAATATGTAAATACACCTATAATTTTCTAGTTTTAGGTGCATATATTCATAATCTTGTTATTATCGGATGTTCAACACTTGTCATAGAATTAAATAATTTAATAAGACCTGAACGATTGACCACTTGCGCTCCGTTTTTAGATTGAAGGAGCCTAACAAAGAATTTAAAATTATAGGAACCATCTGAATCTCTTAAAATATACCAGTGCCAAAACGTAAGCCTAATATAACAATACTTTAAGAATCCAGGAGTCCTTACCGACACTGCTGTTGTAAGAAACCAATAAAAAATCCAATTATATAGAGATATTAACCCATTCTTTCATCGCAAAACCAAATTCTCGCGATTGTCTCTCAGTTATTTACAAACAATGTTACACTCGATTTAACTTCTAACAATCAAAGCGTTGAAGTGTATTTAGTTCGACATACGGATGACTTATTTGAAACATGTCGCGGTTTTGTAGTAAAATCAAACAAAACCCATGAAATAAAACTATTTACGACAAGTTTGAAATATATGAGGGGTTAGGTAAAGGAGTAAATTACAGATTGTTAATACTAGATATGGAGCAAGCGTTTCACCAGATGTAATTTATTACCGGAACTAATCATAACAGTACATAGATAATAATAAACTTTAGGTCTACCCGTTTTAAATAAATTCACACAATCATTGAAGAAGTTTTTTTCCTTCTGTACTGTAAAAGAAGGAAAATGTAAAGTCTTTCAAGTAAAACTAAGTTATGCTCATTCGCATATTTGTTTCTGCTCCAGAATGGAAAAGGGAATACAAAATGTATCACCTGCTTACAATTCTGCGCAGGTTCAAAATTGTCAACGGGTGCACCTGTATGCAAGTAGTTGTGTTAGGTGTTGATTTTATGAAACAGGATCTGAAACTATATTTCAAACTATGTATTGGAAAGACTTTATTGACTTCCTAGTAAGTAATATGTTCCCGTTTTCTTTGACGTGTCAAAAGCTTTATCCACGCAGTGATTTGCAATATCAGTTGAAACTTACACAAGCCGTTAGGAAGTTTATAACAAGATCAAAGCGAAATTTAATATTTATATCTCTTTGCGAACTTGCATACAAGACGTTTCTTTTGCAAGATTTATTTAAAAGATTAAAATATAATTCTAAGAATTTAAGGGCTGTAAAAATCTCAGGCTACAACCCCAAAAGTTTTCCAAGAAATAAACTTTAACCTATGGCGTTCGGAATCGATATTAAGGAAATATATTGCAAACGTAATGTTTTTTATAGCTACTTTTATGAACGGAAATATTTAAGACAGCGAGTGGTACTTTAAACGCGTAAGGTAGTTTTGAATCAATTTAGAATAATTTGAAATAGACTTGAAACTAGATGAAGCAACAAGTATCATAGAAACGAGAAAATACAAAAGTAGTCCTCAAGAGCAATCTGTTGTCTAAATAGCTTGTTTGTTTCGAAACATTCAATTTAGCTAAATCGAATTCACTAAAATCTCGTACTAAACACTCGTACTGGGTTTGTTTTGAATACTGATCAAATAACACTCTTTCTATACAAAGCCGTTGGCATAATTCATTTGTAGCGCATAATGTACGACAAACCGAGCGTCACAAATTGAGTCCCAGTGTCGATTTAACTTCCAAAGACAAAAGAGCAAAATTAAATGTCTGCTGTTTTCAGTAATTTCCGTTAAACCAAACCAAGTCGTTTCTAAGGAAGTGTTAACAAACGTTCAGTTCTCATAAATTGTCCCTCGATACCTCATAACTGGCGCCCAACGTGGGGCTGCGCGGCGTACCTAACCCAATTTTCCATTATGTTTTCTGTACGACTGTGAGAGCGAGACGAAATACCCTAAACATCATTACATTAAAGATCAACCTCCTTTGTTTCGGCGTCAATGTCTGTGATTACGTTTGGGTGTCGAAGCAAAATGAACTTTGTACATGAACTGGAAAGAGTCGATATTGTCGGTCGTAAGTTCTAATAGGAAAGAGTCTATGTGTACTAGGCAGGGGGAGTTAGTAGGGCCATGAAAAACGGGAACGCAACACAGGGAAACTTGAAGCCGTCGCGCGACAGTCTGGAGTGAAGAACTAAAGGCTTTTGTTTAGCTAGCACGAACAAACCTCGTAAACAAAATTCACCGAAGACTAGAAGAAAGTTGGATAAGAAGTTATTGGCGAGAGCAAAGTTGTGGTAGTAACCGAATGAGCAATAAATAAACGTTGGTTTCGCCTAAATTTATTGTAACTTGAGCCCTTAAAACTAATTTTGCTTCGAAACTCAAAAGATTTACGATTTCGCCTGTTGCTAGGTGTTAATATAATTAAAAAAGCCACCACAATGAAAAGGCCACCTTTGGATTTCAAAACATTTCGTTTCATTTTATAAATCTTGTAAAAAACCCCAAAACTGCGTACGTAACCCACGGTAGCAGTCCCATTAAATCCAATAAATATATCGAGAAATCCACTCCCTAAGGCTATAGAGACCCCCAGTCTTACATATCTAGCACGCTCACATTCACGGCCCCCTGTCTGGCTTTAGGGCAATTTGTCAAGCCCCGGACCTACCCTTACGTCCCCTCGTATAAAAAGCATTTGAATAATCGAAATGATGACGTAGCCCTCGATATTGGCAATAGTACAGGTGCAGTAGCTATTCAGGAAATGGAGGTCGGCAGTTTATGAGGACATGGCACGTAAGTTTGCATTTTAGGCGAATGTATTGGATTATATTGGAGAGCCTTGACGGCAGTCTTGTTTTGTGTTATGGCTTTAATTCATTCATTAATTTCTACAAAAGGTGGGGTGCCACCTTTACCAGAAAATAATGAATGAATTAATGAATGATTGTATGTAAATCTTGGTAAGATAAGTTTAGAATTGAATTCTGATGGAGGATACGAATTCGGAGAACCATATTCTCAGAATTTTTATTAAAAGTATTTGTGCTACCGAAACTAGAAGCCACATAACATGTCTTGGAGGATTCTTCAGCAGGCTATGTAATTGAAGGAATCGATTACACAGCTCAAAGACAATATTAATATTTAAACGACCTGTAATATTAAATATCAGACACGGCTCCTTTATTAATATATCTGGATCTACCCCTATGTATGAGTCACCAACCACGCGGAGGGTGGCCGATGGAGCTAACGGAGGCGATATTTATAGAATTTATCGTCGTTTTATATCGAACCACTGCACAGACTATTAAAATGTTGAGAATCATCAACAGCCCGTTCTTCGGTTTTATGTTGTACTGTGTTGTTGGACTTCGCTATCAAAATCAGATCATCGTCTTTTACGACGGCCGCAATATAACTTTTATTTTTTCATAATTTTATTTTGCGGGTAGTTCCTTGACTTTTAGAGGTGTTTTGGCGCCTTAGTAGTTTACTGCTACAGCTTTAAAAGCTATTACTGGAAACATGATTTATCATTCCGTTTCTGAGAATGAAATGTAAGTAATTACAATTCGCAGCCATAAACGAAGTTGAATTCGCAGCTCATAGGTCTGAATTCATTGGTGTGTCAAATTAAATAAATGACTGCATTTAGCAAACCAAACAATTTTCACTAGCTTTATTTATTTAGACACTACGGCACGTGTTTATTGAACCTACAAACAATCAGATAATTAGTACGGGGTGCATAAAAGTACGTTGTAATATATTATTCCCTTAGGAACATTTATTGTAGCGGTCAGGGGAGGCTCACGTACAGCAGTAGACATTTACGACCCGTAATAGTTACGGTCCACATAAATTCGTTTTAACACCTGTTAAACCACTTCTAACACATCTCTAGAGAAATCAAATTCGTCATAACACATCAGAATTTATTTTCTAAGTTCATCCAGTGTAAAATGGCCTAAATAAATTCCTTTTACCTTTTACCACAGTTGAATAGTCCTTGGTCAGTGCTGATTGCTGAGTAATGGGTTTCGATTCCGACCTTTCTGTCTAATGTATCGAAAACTGGCGTGAGAATAAACTGTTAGAGATAACGCGAACGAACGATTACTGTGTCTGAGATATTTAGTGATGATGCGATATGTTTTGGGAACCATTGTTCTATAAATGATCTTAAATGCATGATCAAAACGAAAAGAGAAAGCTTGAATGTGTTTTAGAACAGTCTAATTTCCTGTAATTACCTGGTAATAATGCTTCAATAAAATCAATCATAACCATATCAATTTCATTACACGATTTCAAGTTTATCATCAACATAATATTTTTCCCATAGTAGATAGAAAGCTCGTTAAAGACCATACTGTTAATGAATTTATAATCTTTCTAGCCAAAAGAGATTACAAAGCCACCAACGTAACACCATCGATTTAAAGTCGCACGTGAGCCCAAGTCTTACCGCAACACAAACGTTGTATAGCGCTATGAAAAGTTTTCAAGGCGTGACTAAAAAGCCATTGTTTTGAACGTGACGCCATGTTATATCAGCAACAATGTGCTATATGATGTGTTTCACTGTTTCGCAATGAGAAAACCGCTTACTTTGCTTCCTTGTTGATAAGCTGCTTTTGTTTACTTTGTTACAGGCAGTTGACGTGATGGCGGAAAATGTATTATTGTTACCTCGATTCTAAGGTAGAAATACAGATGATGAAGGACAAAGCAAATCACTGCCTCATATAAGTAAATGAATATTCATGATTCTGTACAAGTCTGTTCTCATATCGAATTCATGAGCCAATGGAAGTTGAAATAATACTAGAATATGGAATCAATAGTTCGGGAGAGCACACGACGCAATGCACGCAGAATACTGCATTGTGCCTACAAGATAAGCATAGTATGAGGTTAGTACTGAAGTTCCGGTTTGAATTGGAGAGTACGAAGGTAGTTAACTAGTCTATATGATACTTATTTACCTGTTGGAAGCTCTGCTTAGCCTGTCTGACTAAGACCACTGTTACGAGATAGGTAATATAAAGTTTTACGTCATTTTAGCAGGAAAAATACATTTACAGTTGCGAAATAAAATACCTGTCCAAAAGGAGTGTCATCTAACGTTAAAAATGGTGCAAAGCTTTCAAATGTCGAGCTAGAGTGCCCTCACACTACTTAAACACGAGGAAAACAAGAATAAATTCCATCTCGAATTCCCAAAGAATTTCGAACATAAAATTTTACACCGGAAAATTTTAGGAACAAATCGTTTATCTGACGTTAAGTAACAAAGCTAAAGTAGGAAAGGGAAGGACATGCCCAAAAACATTTTGGTGCGAGGCCAGAAAACTTAGCTGCTCCACAAAAGTATCAAAGACTACACATATAGAAATGTAAGTTATCACAAAGGCAATCTTAATAGTATCTCGGAAATGGTAGCATGCTCGTTACGGGACTACCAACGGTAACAAAAAAACCAGCGATTCATTCATTGAAGCTACTGTTTGGACACATTCTCACTGACTTCTATTTGAATAAATTTCACATTTAAAAGTAACAGAACGTATGTATGGTCACAGATGTTAAGTAAACTGTATGTTTGTTGCTTTCTAAAGCCGGCTAAATGTTTGTGGAAAGGATTTGGAAATGTAAATCGGATTGCGAATTGCATTATTACTTCGTTTTGTTAAGAAAATTCTACACGTTTCGGAAACGAATGCAATGATTTAGTAGCAAACAGGGAATTGGTCGAAAATATTCTACCAGTTTGAAAGAGGAAATCGAGAATAGTATTTGATTTATCTATTGTAAATGTTATGGTAATAATGGGGTCTAACACATGTGACATCAGTGCCCCCATAATATGTATAACAAACTTTACAGCATACTTATTACCCAATTAAAACACTATTTGTCTTCATGAACATTGTGTATGTGTGTGTCCTACACAAAATCACCGGTTCTGAAGATGTACTTGTTCCCCCTTTATCAATTAGTCATTCATAGCTAGTGAGGGGTTTTTTTATTACTCCCACTTCCAAGTCGGTAGCCAAGCATCGTTGAGGTCCAGTGGACTAGAAAATTTAGAGCAGTTCTTTGAGAACATACCCAGAATGTACTCTAGATGACGATATTCGTATTATACAACATAAAAGGAAATAAGCGCAAGTGTCAGAAGAATCCTTAGAAATAATGGATCGACCTTATTAAGACATAATTGATGAAATGACAAAAGAAGTTCCCGATGAACATTCATGTATAACAATAAATGAAGCTTATATTACTCACAGTACAGAGGTTATGAGAACTGCGTCTAAATTTCCCGACGCAGAGGCGTGCCCGCAGGAGGCGAAACCAATTGATGGTAAACAGATATGTGTAATGTTTATTCGTCGAAATGGAATATAACCGAATAAGTTACCGAACATGAAATAACCTGCCGTAGGCGGCTAATGTTCAGGAATACATGACTATTATGACTCGATCAACCCAAATTCATATCAAAATGGATGATTATGGTTATAAAGTTAAAATTTAACTAAAAACGGCAACATTCCTCTAAGTATTTAGCTTGTTTAACATGATCCTGTTCAGATAGTTTACTGGTAACATTCAAAATTAATATTAGCTTTATCTACATTTAGAACAATTTGAATTTCAAATTGGGCTGAAAGATATACCTAATTGGTGCCCAGTTAGTTATCAATAAAATCAAAAGGCTACTCTAAAACAATGAAATAAAAGAAAACAAAAACATTTATCTGGAGCGGCCCAAAGTTGATGTTGAGCTTCCGAGAGTTTGAGACTTGTTTGTGTTAAATTCTTATTAGATTTGTATAAATTTTCAAAGCGAATTTAGGAAGCTTCCTTAGGGTAATCATTAAGAAGATTAGAGGCTAGTTGTTGCTCGGTTTTAATTCAAAGGTTTTACCTTTCGTAATCAAATAACTAAATAAGGACACCTGTTGGAGTTTATTAATTAACGAGCGATTATTTAAGACGATATTCGATAGCCTTCTACAATTAGAACGAGTTATAAATAAAATTTTACTTACCGAAAGGAGTCGAACAGCATTTCCTGCAAACAGAATAGAAAATTTTATGAACACAAAAGATAAAATGATAGGTCAACATAAAACAAGCACGTACAATGTTAAATCAATAAAAGCAGATGAATTTAAATTAACAATAAGCCAAACGTCTGATTCGGTTGTGCCGCTCACGGCAATATTTGTAAAATAACGAAGAGAACGAGTATTGTGGGGGTCGTAGCCTCGTAGCGTACACGAATATGATTCAAGTAGCGTATAACAAGGGAAATAATGTTTTAATGGTTCAATGTAGTATAAAATTTATCATAACAGAAAAGGATAGAATAATGAAGATTTCTTAATTATTGGGAAGCAATTTGCACTCACTACTCAATTATGCAATTGGACAGTTCTAACAAGCAGTGTACTTCTGTAGGCTGATGATGATTACTGAACCATGTTCCTAACTTTTTATTTTGTTGCTATGTGGATGACATTGTTATTGTTACGAAAATGATTCGAAACTGAAAGCAGAATATTCGTGGTACCTTTTGTCCGTTATCTGACAATAGGTACCTCGTTAGCACTTCAAGCTCAGAAACAGATATATGCCATCCTGTATTATGTAGTTGATTTATGGAAGTTTCAGTTTACGTGCATACATATTGAAGTCAAATTCAATCCAGGTTTCCTAGTATTTTGGGATAAGCTTTCGTCCGAAAATGGACGTGTATTGTATGACTGTTGGCGAAAATGTAAATAATTTTTTTTTTTTTTTAACAAATAATAATTATCCAACAGACAACTGATTTAAAGCTCCTGTCTCGTTTGATAATTTCGATAACTTTACTAAGAAGTCATGTAATTCTTAAAATAAAACGAATTTTTGTACATGGAATCCAATAATAAAGCAAAACCGAAGGCGGCCTATGATTGTTGTCTTCGCACACGGAAGTATTAGGATAAACGGATATTAAAGAAGTCAACGACAAGGAAATGGCAAGAGAAGCAGGAAACGAAACATACAAACACAATACACTTATATTTAAATTACGAGAGATCATTTACCGCAGAAACCAACTTAATTAATCTGATGAAAACAAAACAGCAAATAATTAGTGTATTTTGTTCCATGTTTTTGAACAAGTTAAAATTCAATTGACTGTACAGGCGCCTCCTACAACATCGAACATCCACAAAAAAATAGGATCACGCAATAATGGATGTAACACGTGGGTCAAACCCCTTACTTAAACCCCCTTTAACTTTTAATAATAGACCTTACAAATGTTAACATAAGGCTGGTAATAGTGGTAAGAGAGGACTGCAATACGAAACTCCCCTTCCACTATAAATTACTGCAAGCAATGCAAGTGCTGGGTGCAGCGGATCGATAGAGCTGCAAAATATTCGGGTTCCCGGTTAGCCAGTAATTGGTAACGAAATGTATGAGAATATCGATTTCTGTCGACATTTAGATATTTGTAAATATATTCACGTCTTTAATATGACTGAAGTGTTGCTTATTCCGAATGTGTTTTGGCATGTATTGTGAATATTGCGTTACATAGGATATTTGGAACAATACTCAATTGATGACATCCTCGTTATGTTAAGAAAAGCGCTTTTATAGAATCGGTCAAATTGGCACAAAAAATACTGAATGACACATTCGAATATTAGATTAACATCGCGTTACTCAACACAACTGTTTCGTTTCTTTTCCTTGTGTTAATGCTTATACTTATTGCTCAGTATTTATAAAAATAGTAGCAAATATTTAATATAATTTATTTAATAAAAGCATGATAGAATTACAACGTCCACCATAACATTGCAACACAAGTTGTTCATTATTAATATTTCCATTAGCCACAGTGTTAGACGTACTTGGAATGGCGACAGGCTGAGTATTGGACATAGCTGGAGCATTATGGATCAATTGAATGCCAAGCGTTCATCAAGATGACTGACAGGTACAACAGGCATTGCTGACTCCGGAATACATGTAAGGTTAATGACCTTTGAAGCTCCATACAACAATGATTGTCGTATAGGCGTTAAGCTTAGTAGATAAAGATACGTTCAGTTTCTCCATAAAGGTCATAAAAGGTGTCTAGTTAGTAGCTTATATACAAGCTGTATTAGCAAAGAAAGCTAAAACAACACTACTAGCCATATAACTATTAAAATATAATGCAGCTAATTTATGAGCAGAAGCCAAACCTGGATCATTTGGAATGATTTTGGACATAGACAAAAACCAAAATTTTAACAACAACACGCAGTAAACAAATTATAACGCTCTAGTTCTCATTTAAATTGAAAACTGAGCGATAAATTACATTGAAGGTTACACGTATTACGAGCTCTTAGCAACAGGGAGAGTAGACATTAGAATAATTACATGGTTCACAAGCTGTAACGGAGAGGTAGCAATTCTCTGTTTGTTATAATTCGGCTTTAGGAAATGCTCAGAGAAATCCACTGCGGTAAACTATTCCAGTATAATAATTTTGATAAAGTCCGTGTGAGCCTACATTAGAGTAATTACTTTGCTATTTCGCCACGTTATACCTTTGAGTCACTGTTGTAACATGATGTCAGCTCTTTCGTCCTAAAAATTTCCAGTGTAGCTTCTTTTTCTAATTACTTAGTAAGTTTAAGGTCAGATATGTGGACCACGTGGTTTCTTTCTACCATATTGGGCTAACGCTAACTGACTCACCGCAAGAGACATAGCAAACCTTTGCGGAGTATTAAAATTTTTGGTCTGATTTATAAAGCTGGGGAAGACCGTTACAAAATGAAGCTTTATAATGTAAGCCGTGTGTAGAAAGTAACAATAAGGCTTGGTATCCACCAAAGCGGAGAGGAGAGGAGACGAGAGTGTTTGAATAAACCAATCCGATTTCGTTATTTCCAAATGTGGAAATAACGAAATCGGATTGGTTTATTCAAACTTTGGTGGATACCGGGCCTTACACAGTTAATACCAAAAGCTTACCCTAACGGCAGCCAAAAAACCATCGATACCTACAAGTAATTTGGTAATGCGTCGATTCCCAAACTACATTACCAGCCTATCACAGTCAAGTCAATAACCCTACGCACATACAATATCGAATCCAACTAAAACATAACAAACAAAAGGCTGGGCATTCCGCAAAACAATTCCATAACGTAATACAATACAAGTTGGCCTTCCCCTCAATGAACTTCTATCGATTTTCAGCCGAGGGCAACGACCAAACCCAACTTTTTTGACACTCACAGGTCTGACGTTAGTTTCAATGTTTGAACTAATAAAACAAACGTCAATAAATACTGCCAAGTGCCGCTAATGCCCCCATAAAACATCGTTTTCAAAGATATTCAAACACGGAGCTTAGTTACAGACTCTGTTTTCAGGACTCAAATTGATTTTGAGAGTTAATTTGACGGCAATTGTGTTGGTAATAAAGTCTGTTCAAAGCATGTCATTTCATTGTTTGGTTCTACAAATAAAAAGGCTAAACGTTTGAGGGGAAAGTGGACAGAGAAGTGTCACGGCTAATTTGAGGCTCATAAGGGTCTTTTGTTTAGGTGTGTTTGTCGTCCCATTCTAAAAGAGAGAATTTGACAAAAATTGCCGTTTAGATGGACACATTTTTATTTGGATTCATGCTAAATATATGCTTATTAACCAATAGGAATCTTTGGGTTTATTGGTAGACCTAAAATATTCCGCCAAACCGTTCATTATTCTCAAATAAATTTTCATGCGGCCGGAACTTGCGCAATAAATCAGAGAAGGCTCAATAACAGTTACGGCATAGCAAAAATAATTTTAACTTCGCCATGGCAAGATAAAAATTTAATAAAGTCACGGAAAAGTGTTCGAATTCCCGGTTATAAATGTAACCCAGATGACACGTAATAAAAATACTGCTGGCTAAGTCTGAATTTAAGTTGAAATTCAGAGCGAAATTTAAAATGTATGCAAATTCAACATCCAATGCGCTAGACAGGACCGAGGACAATTTTAGTCTTTTGATTCAGTATAACCGTGGACCACCTCTCTCCTTTTAGTGCAAAATAAAATTAGCAGGAAGCATAATTAACATGACCTTTCTGGGATCTTTCAACTAAACGAACTGAATTTGCTTTTGACTGCTGTTAAAATACTGTGGTGCAGTGCAGGTGATTTTCCTAAAACATTTTCGCTACTTCGGCTTATTTATTCATGGACTAAATGACTACTGAAATAGAAATGGTCCTAAAAGCCTATCTAGAATCAATATAGACATACATTATATACATACACATTAATACAAATAAATAAAATTGAAGTGTATGTTTGTAATGTCAATATAACAGCTTTTTACTGAATGCATAGAAAGTATACTACGCTACGCTACTAATAACAAATTTTAACATTTTTGTCTGTCTGTTTGCTTGTTCCGGATAATCTCCGAAACGGCTGGACCGATAATGCCGGGACTTGCACTGTCAGGTAGCTGATGTCATAAGGAGTAGGTATATTTTAAAAATAATGTTGGTCTACCCGGGCGAAGCAGCAGGCAGCAGCTAGTCTATAATAATATAAATAAGTAATATCATTACCAATCGTTGCAGTACCAATAATTAAGAAATAAAATAGATAGACGAAGATAAAATAGGCAAGAAATCCTACTAATATTATAAACGCGAAAGTTTGCAAGTATGGATGGATGGATGGATGTTTGTTACCCTTTCACGTAAAAACGACTGAATGGATTTGGATGAAATTTGGCAAACAGATAGTTTATAACCTGGATTAACACATAGTATAGTTTTTATCCCGATATTCCCACGGGATCGAGACTTACGCGGGTGAAACCGCGGGGCGCAGCTAGTATATAAATAATTCTCTACATTTCCTATCTAGGGTATTTGGATTACATCATCAATATCGAACATACATATTCCGAAGAGAATCTGACAATGTTAGCTTACAAAATGAACACGATTTTACTCGCCCTGTTATAGTTTGTTGAACCGTTGCATAATCCGTAGACACGTGTAGCAAAACATCTGACATTTGGGACAGCTCGCCTCTCGGGAACTATTAATTAATATTATGCCCGAGGTCCTTGTCAGTTTTGGGTAATGGAGAGGAACAGTTTCATGTTTAGTCCGAAAACAATATGTCAGTAATGGCAATGGCCTCAACCAATCTGGTCATTATAATGAAAAATCAAGAAACCATAGTACAAAGGCCTTGGATTTATCTGGATGCATTCCAAGGCAATACCATCGGGTTGCAGCACAGACTTCTCTTGAATACATTTGAATATTTAGCAACTTTCACGCTGATCTGAAAGGAATGGGACAGCTCAGAATGCTGCTGCTTAGATGAGCTTGGGATGCCAAGGAAACTGTACAAGCTGTGGACAGGGATGTTGATAGTACTATCACTATTAATAAGCTCACCATATGATAGATGTTAGGAGAATGATCTAATTGGAGTGGCAATAAGTAGACATAGCTGCGTAGGGATCTTAAAGCTGCGTCTAGATGAAACGAATACTGTGGCTAAAATTGTAACATTGCGGATTTTGACCGTAAGTGTTTCGTAAGAACGTTCCGAAATTCCAGTAAATCGAATACGTCGTCAAGATAGTTCTTTATCTAAGTCTTAAGTCGCACTCCCTTAATGTCCCCAACAGACATGAGCTTTGAAACTTTTATAGCCTTTTGAAAGCAATACGTCCGATAAATCCATTTTCCTTACAACATTTTGTTTGATAGCCAACGAAGCATATCCTTTATAGCATCACGATTCAGAATCAATTTATTCCTTTGGGCGTAGTTTTATTTTAACACGGTCATCATCCGACCCTCATGTATTCTATCAAGTGTCGGTTCGAATCCAGATACTTCCGCTTCTAACAACCACTGATTTATAGTGAGCCTTTTACTATTTATCAACCGAGACGAATCCCAATCAGTACAATTTTGGATCTTTGTAAGAGACTGTGAAATTGGATTCTCAGAGAATTTATTACAACGACAAAGATTCTTTTAAGTAGATCGCCACTGGAAGTATGAGTTTGAATGCGAAATGAAGACACAATGAGGAATAATAAGAGTGTCGAAGTGGATTATAAGCTCTGCTTCGATCAGAATATTAATAGCAACCTAAAACTTGTAACCTAAAAAAGCGTAGTTTATTTTTATATTGTTTTGTTTGGGAAATCCACAGCCGGCCGTTGCGTGAACAAGTAAGTTCGATCCAATGAACGGTTTCACCATATGTGATGAATGTTAACAGAGAATTTTACGCAACGAAAAAGTTACGAAGATCGATTTAAAAATAACAATCCTGAAACTGGAACATTAGCATATCGTGTTAATTAAAAACTAACTAAACAACATAGTTAATAACATCATTAATCATCAATCACATGTCAACACTAAGGAAAATCACGACAAGGAATACCAATAAACGGTCCTTGATGATACGACGAGTAACATACATAGCAACGCAAGCGTATATCCAATCACAACAAAACCTCAGTCTGAGTGCAGTGGCCGTATGCGACCGTGACTCATCTATCAAGTGCATGCGCTTGCGCGGCGGTGCCACCGAATTAGACCGCGATCGCATACGTTATGCGACTTAGTTTTACGCTTTTCGTTTTTCTGAGAACCGTGTTTATCGTATTTGGTAACATATTAAAATGGGGTGATAGGATTTGGTGCGTTTTTAGAATTAAATTCTGGTTAAGGAATTTGTTTACTTTGGGTTGGTAAATATTAGGTGGATGATGGAAACAATAATTTTCTTGTTTAAATTAAGGATAAGTACTTAGCTTAGATAGATTTAAAAATTAATGTTATCTCCCAAAACAGCGATAACGCGATTACCTACTTACCAACTCAATCGAAACAAAGAACAGCACATGACATGCATCAAAAAGCAAAAACGATGATAAAACTACATTTAAAGGACGATAACGAAGAGTATTGTGTTAAAACGCAGTTTTCAATTCTGTCGAAAATTAGAAATGTATTTTAGACAAGTTACCGCTACGCTAAGTATCAGTGGGAGCGTGCCAGCTAAATATGGAAGCACCAACGCGAAGAACAGATTTGACCTTTTTGCGATGATGACGAAGATGCGAATGGTCGTACGTCATTTACTGATACTATATTTGAAAATGACACTTCTTATATGGAAGTAATATGTTATGCAGCATTTAAAACGAGTCCTTGGTGGTTTTATGATTTGTAATAGCCATTTGGGAGACACACTTCATATAATTTAATTTGGAGAATCCGTTTGGGGATTGAGTCATGCGTGAAAAGAATTTGCAACTTTTAACATCAAGTGATGAAATTAAAACATCGTTAATCTTACGAGCGCTGAAATGGTGTTGATGTCTACGGCGAAAGTAACTTCTGATTTTATTTTATAACAGTTGAAAACATATGAAGAATATGAAAGGATTTAGTCTAAGGCCAGACCGCAATATTACAGTTATTATATTTTTATTAGAGTAGGAAGTTACATTGTCAGTTTATTACAATTTATCGGAACCGCCGAGGTCAACATTGAACAATAACTTCATTGTTTTTAAGTAACCTTTTCTTAAATTTAAATTCGAGCAAGTGAACTTGGCAGCAGGAGTAATTGGTACTTAAAGGCTTTATACGTGACTATTATGTTAATAAAGTAATTCTGTTCAATAAAGCACGGTTAAATTAACTTTAAGTAAGTACGAAGTTATAAATAATATCTACCTTAGAAAGAAAAGTTACACAATAGACTTTGGGGTCTCGATAACTAATTTGTTGTCTAAAAGAGAATTGACTGGAAGCCAAATGGAAGAAGCAAAAGGGTATGGAACCGGTCTTAACGCCTGATTAAACTCCGACACGGGTACACTTAGGATTTGTTGAAGATTTAGAGACATTGAACATTTCCACCAGTTCTTTCGTAGATGGGATCGGGAATTATCACCAAGACGAGACAAAGACAGACGGTTTTGTTCCTTTTATACATGGATTGTAAAGAAATCCGAGAACGAAGTCTAGTTTTTGTAACGAAATGTGTCAATTGGAACAAAATGAGATTGCAAAAACGGATACTTTCAACAGTAATCAAGTAACTGTAAAGGCTTTAAAGAACAATGATTCTGAAATGCAAATTCATCGCCTCGTAAAGAGTCATTGTAATGAACTGCACGGTCAAGGTCAATTTGAAGTGCAATATAATATTGCAAGTTCAGTAGTTTGGAATTCAAGCAACGATCTGCGCAGTTATATTACTAATAATTAAAGCTAAGTAGTATTCAATCATAATAACGAACAGAGACGACATGATATCATAGTTGTTAATACCAAGACAACTCATAGCACATTTAAATGTTGTTTAGCATAATCAGCCTGTAATATTCCCACTGATAGGAAACAGGCCACCTGTCTGCGCTGAGAGGGTGGATCACAATCCACCACGCGGGCCCAGTCAGGGTTGGTGGATGTTTCATATCTTCGATTTTTTTGGTTCTAGGACATGACGGTTTCCTCACGATGTTTTACGATGTTACGTTTACCGAACAGTAATTAGAAGTCACGCAGGTAATTTATTTTTATTTCTTTTACGTCCTTAACATACATGCATACAATTACGCTCATGAGCCTGATTTAAGCAGTGTGTGTACAATTAGTGTTAAAGCTCTACTTTACATAGTATGGCGTAAATATGGTGGGGTAAATATTGTTGATGTGGTGTAAATTTGGCTGGCTGCCAATAATGTCGATATTGGTGTATGCAAGCCTTTCCCTTGGTCCAGATACTTTATTTTGGGTTTTGTTGCGATTTATCCTTGTTCATCTGTATTTCGTCAGTCTTTCCTTATGTATCATTCTCCTTTTCAGGATCAATAAAGTTGAAAGAAACTTGAAGCCCAAAAAAACGACATCTAAAAATTTAAAACGCTTTTAGAACTCGATCCATAGCCACGGTTTTCCTTTTACTTTTGTGATATCCTAAACTTGTTTTTTTTTTTAAATAATACGCTATTCGACGATCAAGCAGAAATTTACATACGAACCTAACTAAGACTTAATCTGTATTCCTCGTCACATCCACCCATTCGATCCGGTTCATAACATTAACCATGATAATGGCTTTTCAATCAATACCACACGTACAAATAGCTAAATAATGTGCGAAGTTCATAAAGATAAGGCATTAATGGGTAACATTACTCATAATGTGATAACATTTTGGCCATAACAACTGCGGAATACTGCAATTAGTGTGCACGTGTTACCTACTTCCATGTTATTTATAATACAGGTATGGAAAGCACAACTTATACTGGTTTTACGGCGGATTTTTATCTAGGCTTTGATCTTTGGAATCTGCAAAGACGTTCTTTACCACAGTGCTCTATGGCTCCAATAGAAGAAGCGTATGTTCTGTCTCCAGGCAACTTTAAGTGCTATGCGGAATGGCCGTTACGGCTGCCAATTGCCCGAAAACCCCACGATCAGTCTATTCTTTCAAATATCGGTTTTCCAAAGGAATTGCATAGCAGAGGTCGCATTGTAGTTGCTCAGCATATTATTAGTCAAGCGCATCAGGTCATTTAGATCAAAGCCAAAACCAACACAGTTTGGAAACGGTTAATCAAATGTTGGCCCGCATATAAAGTAAGTACTGACGAGTTTGTAGTTGCATAGCAAATTGGAAATGAGACTGGGTTGGTCACGTTTGCCGTATATCCAATGAGCTGTAGGACAAAATACCACTATTTGGAGCCTTCACCTAACCAGAAGTCGAAGTCGAGGCAGACTACGCAGAAGATGACGCGGGACGAGCTGGATATGTCCAACCAGGAGTGGCCCACATTAGCTCTGGACCGAAATAACTGGAAGTTATGGGGCATGCCTTTGCCCAGCAGTGGGATGATGCAAGCTAATAATAACTTATCAAACATGAGCCTTCTAAACGACATAATCATCAGCTAGGCTAGGGTAATTGGTAATTACTGCGATATCATGTTCTCGTATCATGAATTCATGATTAAACAAAATGCAAATGCTTTGTCGGTGCCTGCATCAAACCGTTAGATCCGCAGCTCTAGTTTTTGTTCGCATATTTGCATGTAGAAACTTGGCAGCTGATGGAATGGACGGACAAACGTAGTCGGCAGCGTTACACTAACATCACAGTTGGCCTTTTTGTTACTTGGTTCGTTAAAAAAATAACTAGTTTTCAGCTTCTATTCTCCAGTTTGTCTGAACCAGCAGAATTTACAAGTTTTACGGCTGGTACTGAAATGGTGACAAAGATTCAAGAAATAATCAAGTACTTTGTCGATATACTTAGGCTGAATTTGACTACTGTGTAAATCTGTAAACAACCTGAACCTGAAGGATAAGAAAAAAACTGGAAAGGTAGCAATAGGTACCTTATTAGTGATTGTAAAAACCGTTCAAGTTGAGCCAGAGAATTTTAGAAATACAAAGAACAATAAGTCACTACCACAAAAAACTACGATGTCATCGAAACAGCAGAAACATCACATCAAATAAACCGAGAGCTTTTAACTCAACAAAACCTTAACAAAGAATTTAAATACCAATCAATTCCCACTTTACCACAAGCCTTTAACAGCGGCGCCTTTCAATTCAAATAAAATGCTTAGGTTGTGTCATGAATTCTCGAAATCATTTTTGGCTCGTTAACTTCGTCGGAGAAATAATCTCGGATTTCAGGCACTTGCCAGCCGACCGGTCACCACAGTCGACTACTTTACTTAATAAGCTTAAAACATATTAAATTGTAATATTATTTATTTTTTACCATGTCTTGGTCTATTGTTTCTTACTAATCGTCTCTGTGGTCGATTGGTTGCGACTTTGTTTCCTGACCGTGAAAGACGACATCATTTGCACAATCTGTATTTGCAAAATGTAATAGAAACACCAATGCGTTCCACCTGAGAATCTTGAGATTCTGGATCATCATTTGGTGCAACAACCTCATTAGTTATGTGGTTAGAAACCCTACGTTTTTCCACTTCTGGACATGGTACCTTTAATAAACTCCTTCGAGGGAGTTTAAAGAATCCTAATTCGCGTTTTATTGATATTTTGTAGTTAAATTAGCTCATAGAAGGACGCAGCTTTTCTTCCTCTGGCAAATTCCCGTACTTATCAAATTATTTTAAAAGTTATTAATAAATGTAGAGTAATATTTGATTAATTTTCAAGATTGATAATTAATGTCATGTCTGTGTGGACATTTCAGTGCTTAATTAATGAACTTGAGCGTTAAAATTTATGATTTGACGTGCCGAATAAATTACTTCAGTTGTTAATCAGGGCAGAGCAGAAAAAGCGATCGAGGCGAAGGATAAAAGCAAAATGTTCCTTGTTAAGTTCATTACATTATAAGAAGTACTTAGAATTTACTAACAAATTGGGAAGTTTTGTTTGTAATAAATAATCGTAAAAGTGTTTATCTACTATTCGTGTTATTGACGTGTTTCCAATTTAGTACGGTATTAAAGCATCATAAGTTCTTTATGAAAGGTTCTTGAAAATATGAAAAGTTCTATATGAGGAGCACGTGGTTACGTAATAACAGCCGCACGGTGATCCATTGGGTTATGCTATGCTTGCAGGAGTTGGTCCGTAGATGGGTCCATCTATACATATCGAGACTCCTCCGTGCCTCGGAAAGCACGGTCCCGGCTGTCATTCGTGGATCTTTGACAGTCGTTACGGGTCGTCGGAAGCCCGAGAGTCTGACAACCACTCTTACCAAGGGGTATGGTTATACCCAGTTACTGGGTTGTGGAGTTTAGATAGGCAGTCGCTCCATGTAAAATACTGGTATTCAGCTGCATCCGGTTAGACTGGAAGCCGACCCCAACATAGTTGGGAAAAGGCTAGGCAGATTGAAGTTCTATATGAAAGAAGAACAAGTAACTGTCTTTTAGACATTTCCAAATCATAAAAACCGTCCCCAAATCGAAGACATGAAGAAGTCTAAACGAAACACCTCCACAGGTGACTGCCTCACAATGGTTCATGGTTCCGAAGCCGCCGTTGGAACGTCGAAATCACGATGTAGAATTTCAACTGTCGATATATCGCGTGTCACTCGAACACGAAGGCTCTAAATAATTTTGTAAACAAGCCTTATGTGGTAACATTGACGATAGCACATTTATATCTCTGTGTCATTGTTTGAAATGACTTAACATTTCAAGAAATTGATAAAAATTAAGCAATCTTTATCAAAAAGTGTCAAGTGCATTAGTAGATCTGAATACATTGAAGAACTTGTACGTTTGGAAAACTATGTATTGCCAGGAAAAGCAAAATAAAAACGCTTATACGTATTCACTTTTATTGCGAATTTTAGTTATCAACAAAGAAAAAGATAAATCCAGAGTTATCAAATACATATTTTAGAAAATTAACGTAAGAAAGTAAGTATAAACTGGCACCTTGCTCGAATTTAATTTCCATTCAAACCAGAAACACCTCAATAAAATTTACTTTCAGCAGATCAACAAACAAGCCAATTAAATTTAAACGAGAATTTCATGGTACTAAAGACGCAAAATACCAGAAAATCTTTAAACAAATGTTCCACTCGGAAAGTTAAAGTTCAAACATTTGTTTCAATGTTGCAAAAGTCATCTATAGCTTAGGAAGAATTCTGAGAAATAGTTTCATGAGTACTTAGTGTCGGGGCTCGCGGGAAAAACTAAGTGCACATTAACGAAGACTTACTTTACGCTCTTCCTTATTCAGGCGTCGTGCTTTAGTTTTGGCGAGGTCCAGGGATGGCGGATAATTCACTATGACACTCTCTTTCAGCTTCCAATCAGATCTAAGCATTGATAAGTTCAGGTGTCCGTGTCTCCCAAGATGGGCCTAAAATGCCTTGCCGCTTAGCGCATAACGCCTGTAATTTATTAAGAATAGTTATGGTGAGTAAGTATGAATTTCTTGCCCATTCATCTCCCTAGGTAACTACTTCTTAGAAGGAGCAACTAGAATCAATTTCTTATAATAGCCTACTTGAAATAAAGTACTTGACTAAGACCTTCAAATTAGCACATCGATTTACTACTACGAGTACAAGGAATTCACTCCTGGATTCACGTTTGGCATTACCCGTCATTCATTCTAACGATTGTTGAATGTGCAATAGTGAAATGCAATTTGATGCAAAGATTCGTTAGGCAGAACGATCGTAACCCCTGTAAGCGTAGACAGTGACAGCTGTGCAAGACAGCTTGGTAAGAAAAGCGATAATACAAAGAGTTTCCTTGAATGAAAAGATTTTGGCGATTTCTTAATCAAAAGAAAAAGATGCTTGTGTGCAAGATGATATTGCTGTCAACGAAGTGTGGACTAGGGATGTCCTCCAATAAATGGGATGAGGGCAGGATGATGAACTTCAAAAAATGAAACACAGCAAATTCGAATCTTTAGGAATTGATTTACTTAACTGCTTTCGGAAATAAATCTTCCATCAGTGCTATATCCGCAATATTCCTACAAGCCACAGTTACCATAAGTTTGCCACCCCTGTCGTATACTGTGTGTTTACTTACTCGTATGTTTTACTTAGCAGTCCCGGCGCTTAGTTTTTAATGGACATTACATTTTATACTTAGGCAGTTTCTGACTCGGCCTTCTGCATGGCTCGGGTTTTAATTTTCCGAGTTCTTTTACTGTCTTTTTGTAAGATTAAGGTATGCAGAAAGTTTTTTTTTAAGCCCTTATGAAAAATAGAAGACTATCTATCTAACCTTATTTCGTTAGTAACCTCGTGATGTCCAGAAACTTGAGTAAGTACTGCAAAGAGCTCCATTCGTGCTGCAAAATAGCAATGGAGCTCTTTTACTCATAAAACATAGATGCTTTCTTCATAAACACTATCTAAGAGTAAGAACCTATAAATAAAAATAAAAACCGACAATGAAAACGAGAAATCTACGCACAGTATCTCACAAATACAGAACCATTCCTATAAAAACTACTAATTACTAAGCGTTACGCGTAACTATGTCCATCCAACGCGAAGATAGTTATTATTGGTATATATCGTGTGTGGATTGGAAATCCAACGTCCGAGGCATTTAATAACGATGTGCATTAATGCAGTTTTGAATAGCGTGCTAACGTGGTAATCAGTTAAGCCTATAATTAAGATAGACTTTAAATTCACACGCGTTAATATTCACTGATATGAATAATTATGTAAATATCATTTTCGGAGTGTTAAATTCTGTCATTACGTGACTTACGAGTAGATTGCATGAGTATATATACATATAAAACGAGGATATGATGAAAATGGACTTCAAAAATAGTCCTTAACTAAAAGCATTACTTACATGTTTCTGAATATATCAAATCACATATGCATTAATTTGACTAACGAGACATTGACCAAACCGTAGAGAGTATAATTATATATAACCTGACAATTTGCTAGCCCAAATTGGTAAGTCGGAATGGTGACACACAACAGTGATGCCGATGATAATAGGCTGACTTTGCCGCTGCAGCTTGCAATCTCCCGCATACACTGCGTATGTAGAATTTAGTACGTAGGCGTTGGAGTAAGGCAGCGACCGAGTGGCGTCCAAGGACTGAAAGACGGATGTGTCGGACGCCCGGCGGCGGTGAGATGGGACAACGACATTGTTACCATCGCGGATGGAACGAGGATGAGGATGAGGTTGGCACAGGAGCGTGGGGATTGGCACAAGAAATGAGAGGCCTATGCCCAGAATGGGTGAAGCCAAGTTGTTGATTATGATGATGAGGCGTTGGAGAAAGCCTATAAGATATGAGCAGAAAGAATTTTGGCTCTTTACCGTCATGACGTTATATGTAGATCCAAAATTCTCTAAACTCACTTTATTCGCACACAAGTAATTAAATCCATTATTCTGAATCTTCATATATTTGTGTTCGGCGCAACCACGTCTTTCTCTTCCCTTAGCCGTCTATCTTCATCGTCTTCCATCTCCGCATTCACTTCCTTTCGAGTCATTTCATCAAATTGCACATCATTTTCGTAAACTGTAATGTTTTTTCACATTCAGTATGTAATCATCAGCACTGACAACATATCTAATCTAGTTAGATCCAATAATTTGTTAATCCCACGTCCACAAATTAAAAACATCATCAAAGTTGCAGCTTCGAATGATCATTGGACCGTAACACAATCAGGGTGTCCTGACCACAGTGGTACGCCGCTATTACGTACCTAGTACGTACAGCTAAGTTCACGATGTTTTATCTAGGATCAGTGGTTTCCCAGTAAACACTGATAACTTATGTTTAGCGACCTTAATTTGCGGTTTCGTAAAGCGAGAGTGTACTTGAGTAAAGTTAGTAAGGAGTTAAGGAGTTTTGGAGAAAGAAATTGGGGCTCAACATGTAAGGAATATGTGAGCAGAAGGCAAATTGGCATTTACCTGACCTGCCACCCGAATAACCTAAAGGTAACTCAATAAGTTAAACGATAGTCGTATATAAGTCAACTAAAGTATAATTTAATTGATACTAAATTATGTCATGTCGTTGGAGTTATATACTTACCATAATTACTTAATTAGTAATCAAAAACTTTTGAATCAGGGGTTTGATAGTCAAACCTGCACCCAGAAAAGCACGGGAGAAGAATTCTTGAAACGCTTGAGGCAATATTGGTTGCAGCGCAGCGCAATTGGAATGCGGTTTTCGCACGAGAATTTCGCCTCATGCAATTTCCGTATCGCATCTGGACCGTTTAGCGTAGCGGGCGAACAGAAGAGCCATCTTCAGTCGTAAATGTTTACAAGCAATTCATTGCCAAAGCTGCTTTAGAAAGCGTAGAATTTGAACATATTAAAATTCCGATGAGGAACAAAGAAATAGATGAAATAGAAATGATACAGGTAAGTATCATTTATAATAGTACCGACATTGTACGTTAGAGCATGCAAAATGTTCAAATATTAGAATTTATTTAATTAATAGAATTCAAATACATTTAACACAATTATGTATAATAATATTATTTTTAACTCTTGCGAAAACAAAAACAGAAAGAGTTAGCCAGACAGATTCATGAAAGATTAATTCGAGATAATAAAGTTATTTACGTAATAAAGAGATAAACCATTAAAAACGGAAAATGACGCTTTCCCCAAAAGTTATCGTTTTCCACAACTCCAATTACATGGTAATTTACCAATTTGTACATGAATGGGCCACCTAACTAAACAAACAACAAACGCTAACAATTGAATGACCCGTGATGCAACAGTCATTATCATTACTGCTGCTGCAGTATTGTCAACGACCACCATCATTATAAGATCCTCTCTGATTATAACAATGAGAATAAATTGGCGAAATGCAGTGGATCTTGTTAGGCTGGTCACATTAAACACCTGCCCCAGTTCTACTTGACCTATGATACCTCCCAAGTGTTTTTCTTCATCAGAAACATTTTCAATGTCTCTCAGAGTTCATGTTACGTTGGTCAATGTGCACCGTTTATTGTCGCACTTGGCCTGTTTCGCAGAAACAGAAAACAGAGGTTACATTATCAAGATTGTGCCGATTCTATTCTATTGTTTTCTTGACGGTGGATTCACATAATTTTTTGCTGTTTTACTTTGATGTGAAAACTTTTCGGAAATTACTTTTATGTTCGGATTTTATCATAGTAATTTTAAAGCTTTGATTATTAAAATCATTTCATCAAACTATGAAGAACAGAGCTAAGTATTAATGCTGTCTTTCTTTTTCGTGTGGTTAGTGATTATAACCTGGTGTCAGAGTTGTAATGCCGCGCATGTGCCGCCGACTTGGCTTCACATGCCGTCGAGAAATATCTCTCAGACATGGCCAGTTTTCTCGATGTTTTATTTATTGCTCTGCCTTTTATTTTCCAGCAACTTGACCCATATTTTTCAGCACATTTATCAGTAAAAACAAGATAAACGCATTATTTTCATTCAACTAGCATTCCCCATTTTTATTTGAGTTCACTGACTCGTTTAGCGTTTAATTTCCACATGAACGGTTTATTTGTCGTGTCGACCTATGAATATGGCCGAGTTAAAATACGAGAGCTACTTGCGCAAAACATGACGTACAAGATCTGGTAAACAAAGGCCTGGTTACTGTGTGACCAAATAGACTTTGGTGTGCAAATATTCTCCTTCCAAAAGCGATAGTTCCCAGTCTTACATCATTCCGGTTGAATCCACTGACGAACACGGTCATCCCCCAAAAGACAGTTGCGGGTGGGTATAAATCCACACAAATTGGTAATTTTTTCTACCGAAAGTTTGATGTTATTGAATTCCCAGTGCTGATCCACGTGATACAATGACTTGACTGACCAATATCATCGCAAACAAATAGAGGGAAAAATTTCCTTAGCCGTAGACATGATGCGTCAAGTTATTTTACCATAACTTCATTCATAACTTCATAACCAATACCATAAAAGTCCCTAGTGTTTTAACCACTGCATTGTCCATACCTTTCAAATTATCACCTCCAGTGAAGTCATCTTGCCCAAATGGAAGAACAACGTAATACATTGGACAAACAAACTTTACTAAAACTGTCTTCCCATTGATGGCACGTTACGCCGTGATGACGGCGGTAAAAGCTGTACCATGACCCGTTCTGAATGACAATGACCGAGATTTCAATCCTTTTCTCCTTTGAGATCATCGTTTCGAAACGATGCACGTTTCAGTGTGTCAAATTGCATTTTCGATTTGGGAAAAGGCGGATCAAAACCGAAAGTCCGTGTCAAGACTGAGACATTGCATTGCTCTCTGCTGAGAGTTGATGGCTTACAGTCGTTTTAGGATATGATAGTGAATCTTTTTTCATTCAGTTGGGTATCCTGTGCCTTCTGATGTCGAGTTCTTTTTATGGCCGAGAAGACCATAGATAATTTGCAAGCGAGGACTATTGCGAATCGTTTCCGGTAAGTAAATAGTTTTCTTATGATTGATTTCTTAAGTTCGTAATCTGGAACGTTAGCCGTCTAGGTTTTTACGTAAGCCGAGTTTGTTTTCTAAACAGCTTCAGACAACGCAATAAAACCTGTAATGGCCTTGTTTTTCTCGGATGGTATGGTTTATTAGTAGGTATTTGCTGTTTGTCATAGCTTTTTTCATACTTCCAAAACGACGTCCGCTCTGATTCACTTTTAGTCATCAATCTTAAAATAGTAAGTAGGTCCCTGCTTGCATATTAAAGTCAAGATGATCAGTGTTTTCTCCAGTTTGTGTTAAATTATTCCGGCACACCAAAAAACGGAAATGCGACTCGGCTTTTTCTTTTATTTGCGCTCATAGCAAAAAATCTCGAGATAAATAAACGTTTCGTCAAAACGTTACCACACTGCAGAAAATCCCTTCCATATTTCGACACCTAAGCGCCGTCGCCATAAAATTGCCATGTCACCATTCTCGAGCCCGTGCGTCAGTTTCCTTACAGCAAAGTACCTAAGATACCCATGTTTTATAGTGTTGTTACGTCACTGCTTTCAGACGCTCCAGATGTGTCGATAGCATTGTTTGGGTGCGTATTTATGACGTGGTCGCCGCATGTGTGATCATGCCCTAAAGAACCATAAAGATCGCAGGGAAAAAATTGTGAACGGGTTAGGGCGTTGCCCCGCACATGTTAGGAATAGTAAATTGTATCGAGATTGTGATCTTTTGATGTGGTTCACAGTACTTTTTGTTTAGACTTTGTTATAAAACAGATTAAATTGGTTTAATGAAAAGTCTGAAGTGGGGCGATGAATGATGGTTGAATGAGGAGGACAGATCCAAATAAATAAGTGTCTTGATGTTTTTTATTCCCTGATGCGTAGGCTTCGCTGTAGGTACAGATGCTACGGCTGGATGGACAGGATTAAATGGAGTATGAACTTATGTTCGATTCAATCCACAAACAGATCGGTTTGTTTCCCATCACTGGCCATTTAAATTGACCCTTACTTGTATAGCGTGTTTACATGGAACTGCTAGTAAAGAATAAAATGGTTTCATGATAATTTCAAACTATGATAATATTTACGAGGCTACGATGGTGTTAGTTTAATTCAATTCCACCAAACTTAGGAATGGATTAGCAGAGAACAAATTCTCGGGGGATATGCTCCAAAATTCTACTTTCCATTTTGAACAACTAGTCGAGGTGTTCGAAGACTTTTTGAACAAAGACTATCCATCTATTAAACATCATAGTGGCACTTGCTTCCCTGCATATTTCTCAAGGGACACGGCTCTCGATTACAAAGCCGACAATAACTTACTAGGTAGGTACTCGAATTTATTGAAAACAATAGGTATCGTGTTCAACGTAATGTGACAGTTTCTGTTTTATAGAAGGTGGGTCAACCTGTTTTTAAAGATAACAATAGTATGACAGGCATAAAACTTCACCATAAAATGGTGGAAAAAGTTTTCAGAGAAAAACGAATTGAATATGTTGAGACATTTGGAAAATTATGAGATTTTCAGGAATCTTGAAGGCCTATTTAGTAGTGGGTTGTACAAGATAGATAGAATACTCTTTATTATGTACACCATAAAAATTAATGAATATAAATGTAGGGTGACACAATCATGGCCGGTCTTATCGCTAGAAGGCGATCTTTTACAAACAACAAGGCTGCCAATTATAATGACAATGAAGGGTTATTCAAGTTCTGTGTTGTTTTTGGAAAAATTGTGGTTCACCCAATATTGTTGTAAAGAGCGAATAACGTTTTTTATTCGGTAAGATGGGCAGCAGTTTTGGAAACGCTTTCTTGTGACTCGTTTTTTACTACGAGATTAAGAAGCATGGTGTGTAGGAGCTCGTGGCTAAGTAATAACAGCCGCACCGGGTCGATCCGTCAGGTTAAGCTACGCTTACCGGGGTTGGTCGGTGGATGGGTGACCATCATTACATACCGAGACTCCTCCGTGTCTCGGAAAGCACGTTAAGCAGTTGGTCCCGGCTGTCATTCGTGGATCTTTGACAGTCGTTACGGGTCGTCAGAAGACCGAAATCTGACAACCAATCTTACCAAGTGGTATCGTATTACCCAGTTACTGGGTTATGGAGGTCAGATAGGCAGTCGCTCCATGTAAAATACTGGTATTCAGCTGCATCCGGTTAGACTGGAAACCGACCCCAACATAGTTGGGAAAAGGCTAGGCAGATTGATTGTGTGCAGGCAATGCTCCCCATCGCGACACCAAATTGTCTGTCTAATATGACACCCCGGTGCTACGGTATGACGAAATTAGAGAAGGCAGATGACTGCTGTTGACTGATTGCTGATTTATTTTTCTTTTATACATATTTAAACTTCAATTGAATGAAGTTATCATTGATAATGACTTGAACTACTTTTAAAGCATTAATCCATTTGAGTCATACGTAGGCAGTTGACAACAAGTCATGCGGCGCCAAGTAGGCATTACCTACCTACTTGTTACCATTAAATGAGTCATTTTTTACAATTTTTACACATAACTTTGTGCGTTCACGCGAGTTCGCCATAGGCAGCAGGCTATTATAAATACTTACTTATCACATTTTGATCTAAGCAAGCTTCGAATATCATTAGGAATGAACTTTTCTGCGTCGATCTCGAAATTGGTTTATCTCATGAATGCTCAGGCTGGGCACTAGATACTTGCTTGGGATTTTCGGTTAGTACAAAGTTTCTAGTCCATTGATAAGAAAATTAACTAGGTAGGTATGTAGGTTGCACATTACCTCATTTTTTTATTTTTTATAAATTAATGATGTTTTTTAATACTTAATACAAATGTTTTATTTTGTTTTGTTTTAAGTTGAAACGGTGTAAAAAACATTATTAATTTGAATTCCTTCCTGCAATCAATTCAGTTTCACTAAATTATAATAATACCAGCCTATGATTATGCCGCTGCATCAACAACCAACCATCTTTTAAGAAAATAATAAAACATGTCTCATGAAAAATATCAAAAATTATATTCATACTTATCATCAAACACCATACCTCCCTATTCATCATTGTAAGTTCCCCACTTACATGTTTAATTACACTACTCACTAGTAAATCATGTTTTTGATCTAATTATAACTCTGAGAGTAACACCCCGTTTCAATAATGGATGAGGGTGTCAAGAAAAACAACCACATGTTTACTGACGACAGCTCTGTTCCAAAGAGTCCTCATAAGTAAGAAGGATTTATTATTAAGAAGATTTACTTATTGTCATTAGGTATTTAAATATGAAACCTTCAAATTAATTTATTAATAATTTACTCTACAATATTAAATTAGTAAAAACTACTAAGATCAAAACACTGTTTAGTGGTTTCAATATTAAGGATTTTGATGGTGTTGTACCTAATGCTTATTTGTTTTCCTTGATGCGCACAGAATGATATGTCAAGAAACTGAAGGACAGTTTCAATCCCTGTGTGTCCCTGTGTCAAAAAATCTTCATCAAACTAAAATGAGTACCGGTCAATGTTTTTGAACATTGACCGGTACTCATTTTAGTTTGATGAAAATTTGTTGGTCAAATTATGAAGATAAGTAAGTACTTAATCATTTAGTTACCAAAAGCTTAGCCTAGGTAACATCAGTATTGTTTGGGATGGGTATGGCTATTACAGATTAGTAAGACCCCTGCCTCAACTAGGAAAATCCTGTATCTTGAAGGACAGTTAGATAGGTTAGTTATCACAAGATATTATGCTAAGTATACCTACTTAGCATAATATCTTAGCATAACTTTTGAGTTTTGGACACAAAACAAAGTTGAGTTTTTTATTCCAGGCCTTACTTTTTCATTAGATTATAAGCAAGTAGTTAAAATTGGACTGGTCATGATACAATTTAGCCTAATTCTCATGAGTTTTACCAATGATATTATATTATAATTTGATAGCTACAGTAACAATAATAATTTATTCTATTGATTTGAACCAGCTTTGTTTTATATTTTGTAACAATGACATAATTTATGATGAAAAATGTAATGTATTATTGAAATGCTATTTATTAATTTTTGATTTGTTTGTTTTGTTTTGCAGTGCCCTTACAGGGTTATTATCTTATTCAAACCTCTGTACAACATGTTTGCAATAAACTGATTTGATTTTGATTTGATTTTAAATAAAAAAATTAATATCATTGAGTTTTACCTACTTACATTACAGGTCACAATCCAAGATCTCTGCAAATAAACAAATTCTGGTAGGTAGATAACTAACTAGCCACATTGTAGCAACTAACTATTATTCTAATTTCTTTGTGAAATCTTAGTTAAAAATAAATAGAATCACAGGCGTTCATACACTCAGCCATCTTACCCCACAAAGGATTTATTTTAATTAGACATGACATGTAAACAATCTTGATACAACCAAACAAATGCAAAATAATTTAATTCACGTCCAGTAAGCATCTAATTGGCCGGAACTTCTAACAAAGTAATGCAGCTACATAAACAATACATCGAGCTTCTTTTACGAAACCAACTAAAGCAAGCATTGTTACAATAAGAATAACGTTTAAAACTTTGAAATTACTAAGATTAAAAACCAATAAACTCGATTTACTTGAATCACATGTTACTAGAAACGTGCGACATTGAGTTTTTATAACAAAAAGGAACCAAAACGAAGAATAAAAGGGGGTAAATATCGATCATACACTCACCACAACACGATAAGCCGGCGAACTCGAAGTAATCGCACCAATCTACAGCTTTACGTCACGATTTCACACATAAACGTCCACTAAAAATCACAAATAAACACTTCACTTTGGTTCTCAGCTTTCAAACTGATTATTCCATACAATTTTCAGTCACCAATTTATGATAAAAACACTTTCACAGCATTTTCACGATGAATCCGATTCGACCACTGACACATCCACCTTTCATAGAAACGCGGCAACAGACTGCCAGACGGATTCGTTTGGGCCATAGACACGAGCTTTGTCTGTTATTGACTCCATTACTTTTACTACTAACCGACTAAATTGAAAGTGACGTTGACAACGCTACAATCTTGCACGAGTGCCATACTTTTTGTGTGGCCGTGTAATATTAGCGCCATCTATCAGTTGGGTGAAAAACTTGCAAGTCAAATTGTACTGTTCCGTAGGTGACGCCATCTTGTTTTCATTGGTAAAATTATTTGCATTGCCATCTACCGAGTAAAACGTAATATTTTTAGATTATTGGTTACCTCAACTTGTAAGCGTTATGTCTCAGTGGTAATAGATGGCGCTTTAACTAATTAATTTGTTTTACTAATTTTCTAAACGGGACGGTGAATTCTAAGCAGAAAGTAAGTTTAAAAATAATTAATGGTATTATAATTAAACCTTAAACTTTAATTCAAACAAGCCGAATGCAACTTCGGCTTGTAGTGAAAGTTGTGAAAGATCGTAATTTCAACTCAAACGTGCGGACGGGGAGTGTGCAGCGGCGTAGGTCCTGGACCTAGGAGTTCAGCAACAATTTTTTTTCTGAAAATCTACTTTTAGCCAATAGGTTTCCTTCATGCAATGTTTGTGCGCTGCTTAATTTCTGATTTCCTAATGTTAACCTATAAGTAAGAATTTATTTAGTTTTACTTCAGAGGCACAAACATCTGTGTAGCCCTGGATCTTGTACTAGGAGTTCCTGTATCACAAGAGCCAAAGTAGTACCTACTTACACATTTATTTATGTACTTACTACAATGACATTCCAGATAAAACCAAATAAATTCACATTTCGACTTAGAAAAGGAAGCGTTCCCATAGAAAGAGGGCATGGAGATCTGATTTTTTGTGTTGCTTTTTTAAAAGCCATAAACTTTCTGGGAAGAGGTGAGTGGAAAAAAAATCTGGGAGTTGTTGGTTTGGAGCTCGAAATGAACGGTTTTGGTACACTTCCGCCCGATGACCGCTGGCGACGAGGGCATTAGGGTGCGGGCAGGGAATACCATGGAGTCGAAGATGAACATTTTGCTAAAGGTAAGGATATTTTTTTAACCTACCTCAAATTGCTTAGCATGATCCTCCGTTATGCCAAAAATACTGCAACATGTTGAAATAAATATAATTATTATGTTAATGTTGAAGATTGATGCTAGGTGCTATGTTTGATGAAAACACGATTACTTACATAAAATTTTCTCCATACAAAAAAATCCAAAGTTACTTCTAAACCGAATTATAAACCGCTGGTATAAAAAAAAATACTTCAAATTAGATCATGAAACTTTGCATAATAACTTAATAACTGAACTAGCTAAAAAACAAGTATGTTTTTCTTTAATTACTTACCATTATTTTCACCGTAAAAAGCAATTACCTAAACTAGGTATTCCCTCCGAATTTATTTGGGGGTCGGCTCAACATGTTTTTTCTTGCATATTTCTCCATTATTCGTCATCTCGGTTGTCAGAACCTTTCTAGCCGTAACATCTTAAAGACAGTCCATGCATGTTTATTTGGTCTTCCCGTACTCTTATAGCCAAATAAAACTACATTCATAAGAACTCAAAACTTTCACATTTTCTTCCTATATGCTTATTTGCTTATGCGTACCTACCATTACAAACTGCCCCTGTTTCCAAAAAAAATACAGTACAATGGCGGCTCCACTGCCTTATATTCTGCAGCGTGAAGAATGTTATTAAGTGGATAAGCAGTAAAAAAACAAAAATATCTCTATCGGCCGCCTTGGACGTGATAATTAGTAGATAGCCAGCTCGGATACATCGTCACGGACAAACACGTTTTTCTAATAGTATTTATAGAAAGCTGTTGGTTTTATATCACTTTTATTATTGTTGGGCTATGGGGTGGCAATTTGTAGGTGTCCATGTGGACCAGCAACCTGATTGTGTAATACACGAGCAAACACAATCTGAATCATTTTGAAAGAATTGCTAATCCATTGCTTCATACGTTCGAAAAAATCTGGTCAACAAAAGAAATAACGCAATGAATGTTGTTGAACTGTCAAATGAAACAAATTAAGGCTCTTACATACTGGGGCGAATAGCCGCGTGAAGTTTTCTCAAAAATTGTTTTGTTAAAATTCGCGTTGCGCGGTGAATCGCGCCAGTATGTAAGAGCCTTTAGTCTGAAATGTATTACGCAATTAGTTATGATAAATGAATCCTGCATTTTTAGCAAGATGAGGGGTTGTTCTATGGAGTTAGGTTCTGAGGGGCTCGTGGCTAAATAATAACAGTCTTCGGATCGATTAAAGGCTAAGCTACGCTTGCTGCGGTCGGTCCGTGGATGGGTGACCAAGTGACCATGCATTTCATATCGAGACTCCTCCGTGCTTCGGAAAGCATGTTAAGGCGTTGGTCTGGGTAATGTCATTCGTAGATAAATGACAGTCGTTACGGGTAGTCAGTAGGTCGGAAGTGTGACATGGTTGTCACACTTCCGACCTACTGACTTACCAAGGTGTATTGTGTTGCGCAGTAAGGTTGGGGAGGTCAGATAGGCAGCCATGTAAAAGTGTCATAAAAGGTCTGTAATTAACAAAATAAACATTATATTTTTTCATTATTGTTAATTTCATTTCATTTAATTTTCATGTCATCATTTTATTTCATATTAAATCAGCAAAGTACTTAGGTAATAAATCAGTCTGGTCTGCTGAACCTAGGTCTCTTCCATGTTTCACCACCATCACCGCTGTTGCGGCACAATCACCGCTGTTTCGGGCCACAATCACCACTGTTCCCCGCCTTCCATCCTGTGGAGCAATGAACGCTTTTAAAACTGCAGTGCAGAATATTGCGTGTATGCAATAAAAACATAGGTACGGAGAAATTGTTATCAAAACCGACCCTAAATAACCTGGAATAGAGGTAAAGTCGCCTGTGTGTGGATCTTTGAGTTGTTACGGGTCGTCAGAAGCCCGAAAGTCTGACAACCAGTCTTATCAAGGGGTATCGTATTACCCAGTTACTGGGTTGTGGAGGTCAGATAGGCAGTCGCTCCATGTAAAATACTGGTATTCAGCTGCATCCTGTTAGACTGGAAGCCGACCCCAACATAAGGGGGAAAAGACTAGGCAGATGATGAGAGGTAAAGTCGCCTGGAAATACATACTAAGCTACACTAGCTACTGTATCTACATTGTAACAACAAGGCGGTGAAACAATTTCTTTTTTTTCATTCCTAAGTAGGCTAGTGGTAAAGTTATTTTAGTCCCGAAACTAGTTTACATACGGCTACGAACTACGAATAAACTGCTACATTTTAAATACCTTACCTTAGTCACAGTATATTAAAGTAACAGTATTATATCTCGGCAGTGAGCTTGAAATAATTACCTACGGCCACTCGTGAGATAAACCTTCTGCGTCCGTGCGTAACTCTCGCGTACTCGATAGATGATATACTTACACTGAGATGTCGAAGCGTGTCGTTTTCTATGAAGATAATAATACTGCTATTTATTTTTATACAGTGTCTTAATTTCTACGAGTAATAATGTTTTCTATAGTTTTGTGCAGAGCACCTGTGCCGGATTAGTTGCAATATAATAGTAAGAGTAAAGAATCGTCTTATTGAAATAGACTTATGAATGATTAGAAGCGCATCACAATTATAATATTCCACGACCTACAACTCGTAATTCGTGGCCATTACCACTGGGCCACCACTGCTTTAAACCTACCCCTGAACTACGAAAACTGTCTGATGGACCTGCTCTTGACCTCAGTGTCACACAATAGGCATAACGGACAGTCCTCCGTGCAGGGCGTGCATGGAGGCTGAGGAAACCGTCGCACACGTGCTCTTTGAATGCACGGGCGTCACCCAGTTCAGAACCTGGGGGTCACCTAGATCTTTCGCAGATGTTGTGAACAGACCAGGAGTATTAATAAGCTTCTGGAGGGAGGTGGGCTGGTTGGAATAACCACCGCCGGCCGCCATGGCCCACGCACAAAGGTCCACCTTAAGGACTGAGTGCGGAAACCAAATATACAGGGTGTTAGGGTAAACACCATTATCCTTGCAACCAGTGGTTTGGTTTCATTTATAGAACGTAAAATCAATGGAAAATTCCATTTTTTTTTTCTTTTTTTTAAATCTACATTTTACCATAAGAGACGCAAGTTCATTGTCCTATGCGCTAGGGCTAGGGCAACGAACTTGCATCTCAACACGGGCGGGGGGTACGGGATGTGACCTGACCGGCCGCAAGCGCGACCCCTCCCTCAGTCAGTCAGCTGTTTCGCTAGAGAGCACGGTGTCGGATAGAAACTTTTAAAAATCTTTTAATGAAAATGACGTTTTTTTTTTGTTGTTTTCGGTCATTTATTTTTATATTTAAGTCAACTACCCATGGTTTGAATGACAAGACTGTTTACCCTTACAGCCTGTAGAACATACCTAGACCTCAGTCTCGCCTAATAGAAAGTGATAGATGAAGTGGAATGAGTGTCCAGAATGCTATGAAATAAAGGCGCTGTCGAAGTCACAGCTAGCAGTCTGTAAAGTCTACTTTTAGCCTCGTAGACTAATTTGACAGGTGCAAATGTCAAACTCCAAATTGAAAAAACAAACAACAATCACTTGAAATGTCAAATTAGTCTACGAGATTAAAAAACAGATTTTAGGCTCAGGTCGGGCCTGGCAGGGTTGCGGGTTAGTCCAAAAGGGATACCGGGACCTTGGCAACAGGCAACTGAAGGAACACGGGTGGGTTTTAGTCAGTAAAAGTCTGACACGCCCTTCCGCTCCGCCCAGAGCGGGAGAAGTCATTGGATGATTTCCAACACTCAAAAAAAAAAAGTGTCAGGTCGGTAGGTTGTAGTTTGCCTCGTAGTTCAGACGTAGCGCCATCACATTACGAGTACTACGTAAACGTTCTAATAGAGCGCTGAGTACGTGAGTGCTACGCACAATGTTAGGTTCTACGCGCTAGTATAATGGCACATTAAAGTTTAGATAATAAAGAAGTTTTTACTTCAAAAAGTTCGGATTTGTAGAGCTCGTTTCTTGGATTCTGTCATTCATACTTGGTTGACAGACTCTAAAATGCGTTTCATCAAATAGTTCCTTTGCAGTTATGTTGGTTCCATTGTAAAATTTAAAAAACGGACCAGGGTATTAGGTACGCCGTAGTGGCGTCGCGTATTCGTATTGGTCTTACAACAGTGGAGCCAACATTACGGCATATAAACTATTATGATGAAACGCACTCAAGGTCCATATTTATAATATTGTGCTCTCTAGGCGAGTAATAAATTCCGTGGTGGCAGATTGACATTTTCTTTAACTCTATATCTTAGATACTTTCGATGTGTTATGTTTACTTTTCACCTAATAAAACACCATAGACGTATAATTAAGGGGATAAGCTCCTCAGGATGACGATTGACCAGTTGCAAACCAGAACACAGACGTGTTGCCACACCGAGCGGAGCGCTAGACGCAGAGACTCTGCGATGCCTCGTTGAGAGGTGAAACACGTGTCTATTTCTTACTGGGAATCATTTAACTATCCTCGCTTAATATTTGGTGATTGTACTTCGATAAGATCCCGAACTACATATAAGGTGTATAATCTATGATCCCGAATAAGAGGTTGCTGCTCCTGTCATCATTATCATCATCATTTCAGCCGAAAGACGTCCACTGCTGGACATCGGCACCCAAGCACCGCTACTTCGACCGGTTCTGTGTTTTCCGCACCAAGAAATGAAATTACTGCTTCTGTAATGAAATGAAATGATTTATTCCGTAAATAGGTTATCGGAATCACTTTTAAAAGATATATTTAAAAAAAAGCTGGAGCCGGTTTCCTATCTGACTACCCCTGAGAAGAAATAGCGAAACAAACAGAGGTGAAAAATTATCTCTTACCTACTTGCTTTTCATGGGTAAGAGTCGTTTTTCTGAACCATGAAAACGAATCATTTTATCAACCGATCATATTCCTTGCATAGGAATATGATCGGTTGATAAAATGATTCGCTTAGATGGAATACTTTTTAACGGGCGAGATATTTAAGCTATTTGTTATTCAAGAAATAAGTTGCTTATTAAATAAATATTAAATCCTAGCTTCCGCCCGCGGCTTCGCCCGCGTGGTATGTCGATAAAAATTACCCTATGTCCTACCCCAGGATGCCATCTATCTCCTTGACAAATTTTGTCGAAATCCGTTCAGTGGTTTAGGCGTGAAAAGGTAACATACATACAGACAGACAGAGTTACTCTCGAATGTATAATATTATAATATGGATAAGTATAAAATAAAAGCATGGATAATAAATAGTAAGTATTTCTTTATATTTTTTTCTTTTCTTTAGTGGTTAAGTACTTATTTCTTATTTGTAATGACAAGAAATAGGTTAAGTACTTACATTTGAGTTTCCTATACTGACCAAATGAATGTCTTGTTTCAGTTTAACAGTACCACAACAATCGTGATTTCACCGGACCTGGCCGCCGCCGGCCGTATAGTGTATACTATAATATATCTAAGTGAACACGAAGTTCTACTTATGAAGTTATGACTCAAATACAAACCGGAAGAATTTTGCGCAAAATGTCAAAGAGTCAAGCTTGTTTGCGGTGTATAGGCAAGAGTTTAGGTATCCATACATTAAGGTATAGTCTGGCCTGAAAGTATCAGATGAAAGTGTAAACAAACCCTGATGAGGTTAAATTCTTACATAATCCATCACTTAAAGGAATTAGTAACACATTTATCTATATTTGGAAAGTTTCAAATTTTCAATTATTGTTTAAGTATATTGTAATTTAAAAATCATCGACGGTTATGGAGGTAAAGGACGCCACAAGTTGGCATCCGCAGGTCCGTATTCTGATTCATTTGTTTACATTTTCTTCTGATAATTTTGGAACAGACCATAGCACTGTAGGGATAAGCATTTCAAGACTAAAACCACAAGTTGTCCAGATAATATGAATTCTTAATGAGTAGGAATTATTAAACTATGAATAGGTAACTACTTACATTAAACATGAGAGCATGAGACACTAAAGTATATGTAAATCAAGAGTGACAGTTTAACCTGCTCTTCAAGGCATGGAAAATCACGACAAAACCATCTGAAAGCGAAAAAATAATTGCAACAAAACAAAAAAAAAACGAAAGTTTTTTTTTGTTTTAATGTTGTTCAAGCTCGCGCCCACAACCACTACTAATAAGAGATGATGTGATCGACCCTGGTTTACGCTTGCCTCGAAGAAACCCATTCACTTGAGACTTGAAGACTCAGACTCCATCAGGAGATTCCAATAAAGCCGTGGAAACAGAAGTGACTACGGTAAGTTTATAATAAAAAATAATACTTATCAACATTCTTAATTCTTTCACTGACTGAGAGACAACGCACAGCTTAAACCGCTGAAGCATGAAATTTTTCACAAGAGTTCCATAAATAACGAAGTTACGCACTAAAGGAAGGATTTTTATAAATTCATCCCCCAAAGGGTTTGAAAGTTTGTATGAAAATAGGATTGGGGGCATTTGTACGTTGAATATTAACAAGTGCACAGAAAGTTTAACAAAATGCTTACCAAGAGACAGGAAAAGGAAAAAAAGGAGATCAAGTAACAGATGGAGAGATATCTTCAACTAGAGATGTGGACCCATATGGATGAAAGAGGCGCAGGAAAGAGATGTGTGGAAAAGTTTACGAGAGGCCTACGCCGCAGAGGCGGCTTCTACCAATATAAATTAACTTTATATATATCCTACTAATATTATAAATGTGAAAGTTTGTGTATTTGGTTGTTTGGATGTTTGTTACTAAATCACGCAAAAACAGCTGAATGAATTTGGATGAAATGGCAAACAGATAGTTTATATCCTGGATTAGCTTAAAGGATACTTTTTATCCCGATATTCCCACGGGATCGAGACTTATGCGAGCGAAACCGCGGGGCGCAGATAGTACGTACATAATTTTACATGTAACCATATACTCATACATACATGTTGTTATAAACTAGATCAATTATGTAAAGTCTTGAAATATAGTAATAAATAAAGGCTATATTTATTTAATTTTATAAGATTTTAACTTAATTTTTAAGAAGTAGGTACGTATGGGAACAGGCACACTGCTTGTCCACTAATAATAGGTATGTACAGTATGAATAGGTACAAAACTTTTGTCAAATGTGTCCCTTCCTAAGACTACAGCACCATTATGCGTGCCATCCAATATCGGCGCATAATGAACTACAAGCGCGTGCGCATATGAACACAAACTCATTTAAACTTCATTTGCTTAGTTTCCATTACATTATTAAGTATTCATTTATTGAGAATTTATTGAACACATTACATGAACTTCTATGTGGAACTAAACTCCACCTGTTTACCTACTTTATATAGATTTTTATTTTCTTCAACATAATTCGCACCAATACTTACCATTATTGTCATCAAGCTTGAACTACGATTTTATGACACTCAATCTATATCTATTACTTACTAATAATACTAGTTATATAATATTCTCCTGAAAAAATATGATTTTACATGCCACTCCTTTTTTTTTTTGAGGGTTGGAATTCATCCAATGACTTCTCCCGCTCTGGGCGGAGCGGCGTGTCAGACTTTTACTGACCAAAACCTACCCGTGTTCCTTCAGCTGCCTATTGCCAAGGTCCCGCAACCCTGGCATTTATGTACCTGTCCTAGTTGCAAAATCAGAAGAAAATGACATCTGTGATGATGGTTGATTATTGGAGACTGTGGGCGATATCAAAGGACCTCTACTCAATACTTGAAATATCTTAATTTGTCAACAAAAATATGATTATGATACTCTTCCAAAAGTAAAACTCCAAATATCTTTATTGATTCATCTCGAAATTTGAAATATCCATTACCAATATACTCACGCGCACCGGAGTCGAAACGCAATCGTAGATAACAGCGGGCGGATTGACTGAAAGAGACGAAGATATACCCTGAAGCTGAGAATGAAAGAGTCAGAAAGATATAAAGTCATAAATATCGCGCAGCTGGATTCTTACCCGATGCTTTTTTCTCCAAAAACGAAGTTCTGTGCGTCGTTTACGAGTAAATACAGTCGCGAACACAAGTATAGTTCTTGGAAGTACCATTTTATTTTTATGAAAGTCATTGGACTGCCGATGGCGAACGGTTCCAGTCCTTGAGAGACATGTTTTTTTTTAATGATTGGACAATTCGCGAGAAAAAACGAAGAAAGCATGATTAATTTATTATAATGAAACGGTACAATATTGTTTCAATTTTGGTGGCTTCCGAATTCAGGTTTTGGGTTGTCATCTTGTTGCTTCCACAGTGTGCTGTGCACTCGTTAAATGTTTATTGTGTAAGATTTTGATTGTTCCTTTAAACTGGGATTTTTTTATGATTACTTATTTCTAGTTTTCTAGTTTTTATTTTATATATATGCGCAGGAAAATACCTACTGGTGGATTAGGATAGGGTTTATCAACTGGCCTACTTTTTCGCCAATGTTGGTCTTGTTAGATACCTTTAGGCAAACGGGCTTTCCAACGACAGACGGACGGTTTTAGTTTTTAATTCGATTATTTTAAATTTTTATTAATTAACTAGCGCTTCTCGCCATCAAATTAGTAAGTTTGGCAAGTAAAATTGTAACAACAAAAAATTACGTTTGCTTGTGAACATTAACAATAATTAAAAAAAAAATCTTTTTAACCGAGCGAGTGAGAATAATTTACTTTTAAATTATACTGATTCTACAATAGTCCAGTAATAATTCTACTGAGATAGATAAAATAGGTGGTGTGGCCATTTCTTACAAAGATTCTAACTCTTTCAATCCTGAACCACAATCAAAGCAAACGTGTCTTTGTGGTATTACTAAATTAATTTAACAAAAAAAAACGAAAAGAAAATAAAGCATTTACGTAACCACCAGTACATTTAGTCCTCACCAATAAATTCAAATAGGTTTTATTGGGAACCCTACGGAGGCATCCGACACCGGGGTATCAATATAGTATGTTTTATTAATTATATCTGGTACCTCATCGATTACTCATAGCATTATCGGGTTAAGAAGTTATTTGTCATATCTGTAGCTCATTGTGGCTCCACCCTAAAATGCTTACCGTCTTTATCTATCCGTCTTCTAAATATTCAAATATGTTTAGGGAAGAGATTGTCTGACTATTCTTTGCCTCGTTGGTCTAGACGTCACAAGCGCGACTGTTGAAGGGTCTAGGCTTCTATACCCAGGTCAGGCAAAGTGTGTTTGTATTTTACCATTTGTGAATTTCTCAGTAGCAACCAGTAATGAAACAAATTCAAACTCCGGATGAGTTTGAATTTGTTTCATTACTGGTTGCAGATATAAATGATTCGGGGTACAAACGTTAACGTTTCGAAAAAAGATATTACCTACAGTTTTTGTTTTCCTAAGTCAAGAGTTTGTCTCTAAATAATTATGTGAATTAATATAAAATACATCATCCTTCTCATAAAGGAATGAATGGGAGTCAGTTATTTTGTGTCCTGTCCACGTAAGATTAACATACATTCCATAGACCATGATTCTAACGGGTACCGGCACATTTTTAATATTTATTTTTAATACTTTAAGCACATAAATGTACAAAGACGGACTTAATGCCATAGACATTTTCTACCAGTCAACCTTTGGGTGTTGCAGAGACAAAGAGTGGTAGGTGGAATATCGCAAATTGTGGAATAAATTTTTATTTTATTTAAATACGTAGAACTATATTTCGTCCGTGAACTTCTGGTACTTCCTATACTCCTACCTATTTTTTCGAAAAACATTATTTCTAATAAAAACTCCTAATTACGATTAAAATAAAAAAACAATTTTACGGAAACAATTTTACTGGAACTGAGAAGGTTATTAGGTATATTATACTATATAAATTTTATATAGTATAATATACCTAAATACCTTCTCAGTTCCAGTTCCTATAAAAATAGACTCCTCCGTGACTCGGTTTAATTGATGTATACAAAATATTGTAAAACATTTTTAAAAAGAGTAACGATGGAGTTTCTTGCCCATTCTTCTCCATACGAAAACTACCTTTTGGAAGGGGCAACTAGAATCAATTCTATTTCTTTGTTTTGCCTATTTGAAATAAATTATTTGACTTTGACTTTGACTTTGACTTCGGAAAGCACATTAAGCCGTTGGTCCCGGGTGTCATTTGTGGATCTTTGACAATTAATTACGCATCGTCGGACCAACGGCTTAATGTGCTTTCCGAGGCACGGAAGAGTATCGGTATGTAAAGATGGTCACCCATATAAGGACCAACCCCGGCAAGCGTAGCTTAACCTGATGGATCGACCCGTGCAGCTGTTATTACTTACCCACGAGTTCCTCTTACTTAGCCACGAGCTCCTTCGAAAGCGTCAATTACAAAACACATTTTTGGGCAAATTGCCGAGTTTGAGTCCGTCCGAGACAGGCAGGAGTGGTTTTCATTTTCTTCATTACAGTTAATTAATTATCTACATAGTTAATTAATGGCTCTTACTTCCGTATACATTGGAAAAGAAGTTTGATTTTGTGCCAAGTGTTTGTTGTACTCGGTCTTTGATCATAGGTAACCTAAAAAATACTATTGACGTAGATATATTTAGTAACCTATTCCGCTTCACTATTCTTCAAGAGTCATAAAAACTCTGTAAAAAATCGTCACCTCTCAACGAGGCATTCTCCTCAATATAGCGTAACTTAACCTGATGGATCGCTCCGTGCGGCTGATATCCGCTCAAATGTTGATTGGCCTTTTAAAGGCCGATAACAATTAAAATTCTATTGTGTCTCGTTAATGACAGTTGGAGGTTTATTACTAAGCCACGAGCTCTTCCTTCGCGAGCAGTTTTTGGCCATATAAAAACGTGCATACAACACAAAACGGCACAAAGCTAACACCTAATCTTAATGATTCATTTAAGTCTTATATAACTAAACAAGTATTAGGTATTTCAAACGTAAGGCGATCCATTAAGCAATGTCCGCTTAATATCTGTAAACTTGTAAACAGTCTCACGGTACTCATCGTCTCTAGTACGGCGTCAGCAGAATTGCAGGTGTTAGTTGATTACTATACTTTAAGTTATTTGCAAGACATTACACTTAATACTACTTACATTTTTTACTTACTTTGATGCACCACAATGCTGGTTTCTTTATCTTTTGCAACTTGTCTGTTTATTTGGCTTTATAGAACTCTTCTGATTCTTCATCCATTTTTTGGGAGTGGTGAGTCCATTGATAAGCCACCAAATATTATTACGAGCCCGCGACTTCGTCTACGTGAAATTTCTTGTTTTACATAAAATATATCCTACTAGCTGCCGCCAGCGGCTTCGCCCGAGTGTAATCTTTATAATTAGGCTATGTTACTCAGGGTGAATGTAGCTTTCTAATGGTGAAATAATTTTTGAAATCGGCGCAGTAGTTTTTGAGTTTATTCATTACAAACATACACACAAAAATACAAATCTTTCCTCTTTATAATATTATTATTAGTGTAGTCGAAACTCGGCAATACGTATAGGTAATTAGTGAAAAGAATTTTCGGAATCGGACCAATAGTCCGAAGACTATTCCCCTACTCATAAACTTACAAGATTTTACCTCTTTGATATTAATAACGATTATTTCATTAAGATTGTTGCAGACACTATCCTTAAAAAAAAATCGTAACACCAATATAATATGTTCCGCTCCTTAGCCTGCGGAGTGTTTATTAAATTGGTCTAGTTGGTCCAACTCTTCGTAATTGTGTGTTGTCTCACTTGTTGTCACATTTGTCACTATAACACATAGTAGTTAGGTGACATAGTTAAGACTCTTACATACTGGCGCGATTCGCCGCGCGACGCGACGCCGCCGCATTATTCGCCGTGAAGTTTTCTCAGAAATTGTTTTGTTCAAAAGTTCAGTTCAAATGCGTCGCGCTACGAATCGCGCCAGTATGTAAGAGCCTTTATCGTATCATGCCCTTTACTTAAAACTTACATAGGTACCTATTTTAAATTTTCTTCATCTTTGTTTTAAATTAGAGAGTTTTCTTTCATTTCTAGGTTTCAGCTCAAAATTAAGTAACTCCAGTCTGTTTTTTAATCTCCTAGACTAATTTCAATTTCAAGTGATTGTTGTTTGTTTCTTCAATTTGGATTTTGACATTTGCACCTGTCAAATTAGTCTACGAGAATTAAAAAAAACAGACTTTACTTGACTTTATATTTTTAAATAAAATCAGCTCAGTTTAACAAAAACCATACGCTCTTGGCACAAAGATTTCTTTCATACATTCATGTTTTATTTTTAGAATAAAGTTATGACAGAGCAATAACAATATATCATATAAGTAGTAACCGCAAGACCGATTCGCTCAGTAACGTTCTTGTAAGAGAAAAAATTGCTATCTTTTGAATAAACGTACTTACGTATGCACTTACTTATATTTTAATACGAGAATGTGCTTGTCACAAGTACTTTTAACTTTGTTAATCTTATTCTGAGCGTGTCGATCTAAATAGGGTCAGTCCAGAAATTGGGCATGTGTTCGGCACCTTCAATACTCAATACTCAATTTTTTATTCCATTCCATATGTTACATAGATGGTATAATAAGTAAAAGATCAATATGTACCCTGTCGGGCACAGCAAAATTAGGAGAGAGGAAGAGGGCTAACCAGAAATGTAAGTGTTCAGTAGCAGCCATCAGCTCCTGCATCATGCAAGCAATAGGACTCGCTGGACACGATACCCGAAATTGGGCATGTGTTTGGCACCTTCAGTAGCAGCCATCAGCTCCTGCATCGTGCAAGCAATAGGACGCGCTGGACACGATACCAGAAATTGGGCATGTGTTTAGCACCTTCAGTAGCAGCCTGAATCAGCTCCTGTATCGTGCAAGCAACAGGACGCGCTGGACACGATATTCAGTGCCCCATTGTTTGTGGGACAGTACCACATTTACACTCCAGGGCGAAGTCATCTGTGAATCTCTACCTGAGCTGGTTTCCTTGTTTCGACCTACTTGGGTTCTGAGTCTCTGGTGTCGGAGGGTGACGGTGGGTGGGTTTGGAGATATGAAGACTTTATTCATTTTAAAAATATACATAATATTTAAAAACAGATTAGGTACAAATGGAGGAGGAACTTTTTGATTTTTACTAGCGACACGCTCCTCTTCGCACTGTTTTTACGACTTGACAAAACATCAAGATTTCTTAGTTATATGTAACTTTAATAATAACGACAGACACCTAAGGAGGCTCTCGTTGGGCAGCTGGATTAAGGGCTTGATTCAGAATGCGGTACTCCTGGACACGGCTCGCATTGTTAGGAGGTTCCTCTCTCTGGAGCCCTGACCGCCGGTAGCTTGGACCCTGTTCCCGATACCGGTGGGCTACTATTTTTTATATTTTCAAATGTTTTTATATATTTCTTTATTCTAATATTTAAAAATATAATTTATATGTAATCAAAATGAAATAAAGATTATACGACAGATAAACCTTCCGGAATAAATTCTCCTTGCGATGGTGAAAACCTCATCAAAATGTGTTTCGTGGTTAAGAAGAACAACGTGGACATACAGAAAAATACGAGCGACTTTAATTTATAATAATCTATACCTATATAAAAAAATATTTCTTTTGGTCACGCCATCACGCGTGAACGGCTAGACTGATTTCGCTAATTCTTTTTCTGTTGTGTTTGTTATTGTCAGGAGAAGGTTCTTATGAAAGAAAAAATTAAGAAAATTGCGCGGAAAATTAGAAAATTTACAGGACAACGTCTGTCGGGTCAGCTAGTTATGTATATAGATGAGTGTGTTAGTTACCTACTTTGAAAGTAAGAACAATTCGACTGGAATTTAGATATCAGTGTTTCTTGTTGTTAGAATCCTACTTTAAACCACTTTGATTAGATTCATATTTGTTGCAGAGATCTACGGGGAAGTCCCGTATTCGGCGGAGGACTCTACTTTCCATAAGGTTTCAACCTGGAGCTCATCTTCATTTAGTATCAGCTTCCATACTTGCATGAATACATTAACATGATTATATAGTACAAATCGAATGAAATCCTTCCAATCCAGAACCCGTTTTTGTTTTACTGTTCTCAAGTTCCCATACTCTTTACAACTTACGCAGGATGATACTACTTATCATCCCGCATGACATGTTTTTTTTTCATTCTCAGCTCAACAGAAATATTCTTTAATAAAAAATAAAACTGACCGTTTAAATAATTCAACATCAGGTCAAGCTTCAACGTCATCTTTAAAGGTGGTGGTAACGTTGACTCATATTGTTATTTCATTATAAATGCACAAAATGTCTTAATTAAATGATCAGAACCGGCATAATAACTCAGAAAAAATACACAGCCTCCAACTCCGGTTGTCTCCTCTCCCTTTCACACGTACGAGAATTCATGCGCCATCTCTCTCTGTGCCAGACGAACTTGTAAATTGTTCTTTTTACGTTATGCCGGGGACGAAAGGTCTTATACAAGATGAATTATTACGAATTTAATCTTTATCTCTATTGATATAAAATCCTTTTTTAAATTGAAATTTTTCTTTTCCTACATTTGGTAGTTCACGACGATGATCAAGTTATCTCGCTCAGACAAAACAAAATACAGCACAAGTCCTTTGAGCTTTCGAGTTTAGTTGCTTTACCGCGATTGCTTTTTGTATCCCTGTCCCTTTTCTCTGGCCATTTCATTCGTAACCAAACGGGTTTGATTCTGAAATCCTTAAAGACTGTCTTTTTGTCTGAAAATGGACTTTGTAGGAGACATTTTAAGATTATTTTTTGCTTGTTCGTTGATTGCAATGTAAAGTTTAATACGTTCTCGTGAAGATGTTACTGTCACATTCTACGATGCGATATGTGGTGTTTTTATTGTGAGTGCATTAAGACATGCATTGCACTCAGTTTGGTTACCGAGGGCCAGTTCGGGTAACTAATACATGATTCATACGGAACCTATTGGGAGTGACGCGATTTCACGCACGCACTTGACAGAAACATTCTTTTGTAAGTGATAGTATGTGATGTTTAGTACTTTTACTGTATTTCTTTTATTGAAATTGCTCGAAGTACTTGAGATGTTAGTCGAGAGCTAAGCACTGGATTTTATATCTCGCATTGTTCATTTGAAATTCATTGTTAATGATGATAACAATGCTATAGAATCAGGCATTTAGAACAAGGACAATGAAACCAAGATTAGTGTTGATAATTTTATTAATCTTCTCGAATATTTCCCACTGAGAATTATCATCTTCCTTGCCTTTCCCAATACTTTACTATCACCTTATTGCTTTAATCATGAACTACTCATCACGCCATTCCTCCATTACCCAAATATGCTTATCAAACCAAGCCACACTGATGACAATCCCACAACCACAACTCCTATCTCCAACAAATTCCACGTCACACCTAATTTGACCTTTTCATTTTCAACCCCATTAGTAGAAACCTCATCATATTTGTGTTCCAACCTCAAAGTAGTCCAGTCAGTGTGTGATTAAGGAATACTTCTATAGTTTCTCAGAACGCCTGAATTGGTTGAGTCGTCAGCAGCTTGTCATCTCTGGATAAACATTTGAGCAGTAGTCACCACAGTAAACATACTGCCTTCAAGTATTTGCTCACCACTCCACAAATAGATAATTATTTAGTCTGTTTCCACATTTCGATATTGAATTTCTTATTCTGAAATTCACTTTTCATGTTGGCGTTATGGTAAATTTAGATTATCAGACTGTGTGACCGCGTTCAGGTGTGTTTATTTAGAGTCGTGTTTCAGCTTCTGTTTTTGTTTTTAGAAGTTTTTGTTATGATCGACAAAATTATATCTTTATGATATTTTTTTATATCAATACCCTGTCTATGTTTAGGTTGTTAATGACTTTTTATTAGTCGGTATCATGGATTTTTCTCTACTTGCTATTGTAGCATTTGTAGACAATTTGTAGTTTCTATAAGAATTTTACATCGTGCAATATGACACAATTAACCGTTTAATTTTGTTTTTCTTGCTCCAGAAAACTTTTATTCAGATGTATTATAGATGTACGTTTCAGCGTATCCGGTGTTTTATTAGGATCACTGACATTTATTAGTTTACCAATCATAATATCGCTCTGATTTTAGGCTCCACTTATTTTGTCATCACCATCTGTTTCTTTTTCACCGATTGTAGTTATTATGTTTTTTTGAGTTTTCGTTTCTGTAAACTGTAAAGTTCTATTTAACGTTAAGTATAAGATCGAACTGACCTAAACCGGCGTGTTGTTGTTTTGTTTGTTAGCATTTTACGTACTCTAAGCCCTCGTATTTTACTTATTCTTCGCCATCACCGTTTGTTCTTTCCCTTTCTTTTCCTTTTTAAGCAAGTTGTCTTTCTTCCTCTCCCTCCACCCTTCTTTTCTTCTTCTATTCTTATTGTGGATTGATTCTTTTTATCTTTTAACTTGTTCTTATTCTAAAAATCTTAATCCATGAGTGCGTAGACATTTAAAACAATTTATTTTACTATCTCCTAAGCGGCTTGTGGCTAAGTATTATTAGCCGTATGGGTCAATTAGGTTAAGCTACGCTTGCCGCGGTTGGTCCATGGATGGGTGACCATCTTTACATGCAAAGATCCCTCCGTGCCTCGGAAACCGGTCTCCCAAGTCTTACCAAGAGGTATCGTGTTACCCAGTTACTGGGTTGTGGAGGTCAGATAGGTAGTCGCTCCATCATATAATCATACTTGGAAAAAGGCTAGGCAGATGATGATTTTCCTAACTCCTAACAGTTCTAAATCAGTATTACAGTCAAGACATTCCTATCAATGTACCTATAGTATTTTCTAGACTACACGTGACATTATCCATAGCGTTGCAGTTCAAAGGAAAACATTCCAGCTTTCGCACTGAAAGGTTATAATTACATAATTACTTCTGGACCTCCCACCTACCATATTTACTTTCCCGTCGATGTGGACTCAATAAAAAACCCTATATCGTTCATGCAAATCCATGAATTATCATTGTTTATGTTAGTGCATCAGTCAGCATAGCGCTAAGAAAATGCGATTAAGACATTATCTGGTTAGCACTATCCGCGCCCGAGCAGGACAGAGCACAAATACGCCCGCATATAATTTGTACGGAAATAACTTTCCGTGTGAGAGAGACGGCGCGATTGAAATGTCAGGTTCGACGGGCGCATAATGAGAAAAGTGTTGTCTCTTTCTCTCTAGACGTTTTACAATCGTTTATTGTCATGTTACTGTCTCGTTTCGACGGGCAAGATTGAGATGAAATCGCCGTCGGCGCGTTTCGTCCGTGTCCACCCGCTATTAATATTCTATATCGGCCTGTAGCGCAGCCGCGGCGGACGTTATTCGCGTTATTTTTTATTTCGTGGTTTACTTTGACAATCGTTATTATTTTTCTAAATTAAAAACATTGACAATTTGTGCGAGGATTTATGTGCAAGTGATTGATTTTATTTTTTTCTGTTGTGACCTTAAATTGTTTATTTAACATACGATTGACAAGTGAGCATGTGTTGTGTCCGTATTTATTATTATGCGAATGGATTGCTTTTGCTACCGGCGATATAGTTTGACACAAGATGACCTGAACAATTAAGATACCAAATGTAAGTAAATAAGTCACATCATTATTATTAAAAATAAAACTGATAAAAATAAAAGAGTTATAGAAGTTTGTCAAATTGTCGCAATTAGTATTTGTGCGGCAACAATTTTATTATTACTGTTTATTTCCTATTTAAAACTTTGCAAGTTGTTATTTTCGGTGTAAGTTTAGAACATGTGGGCAGACGAGTATTTTGTACCTGACTCTTGAGAATGAAATGAAGGGGCTGAGTTTTTGTATGTTTAAAAACAAAGAAGTGGCCGGGTCGGCGGGGAGTCGTCCGGTGTTGCAGTGCAGTCACGTTTTTAGTCTTTCCCGGGAATTGCTGGGATTTTTATTTTATCACCCGGCGACCGTCGCCAAGTGTTGCATTTTTTATTATTATGAGAAATTTTGTATTCCAAGTACAGACATTTTCTGGGAATTGCATCGGATGTAAGGATTAACATATTCCTGACATAGTTGAACTAAAAACCATAGTACCAGCTATGTTGTTGTCTTCTCATTTACATATATTTATTGACAACTTGCAACTGTTAAAGCAGGTATTTCTAAATGCAAAAAAAAAACAAAAAAAAAATACTGAAAAGAGGGTAGTTTTGGCAGTTATAAAAGTCAAAATGTTAAAGAAAAGAAGTGTATTTCTGAAATTATAACAAAATTAGAACGCGTATTTTTTGGAACTTCAATAATTATCATAAATGCCTTTAAAATTCCATGCAAAGTTATGTTATTGTTTTGAAAATTAGGCTTTGCAGTAAAAATAACCTAAAATGTAGTCCCGTCATGCTACCGAACCGTTCCACCGTAAAATAATTAAGTAGTTAATTTCATACAAATTAAAATGTTCTATAAGTGTCATTAAGTAAATTAATCTTCTTACTTATCTACTTTTAAATTGCTTATTTTTACTATTTTCCATAGAAAACAGTTTTGTTACACGTTTTTAATTTGCTACTTTTCTTACTTAATTTAATGTCAGACAATTTTGTTTTTAATTACGATATCTTTTTATCATGAATTAATGTAATAATTAAGGCTTTTAATCATTATGGAGTATGTTAAAGTTCCAACTGGGACTTTCACAATATATGTAACATATTATTTTCTACCTTTTTATTTCTTATTTTTGACTGCTTCTTTGGTCTTGTGGTCGCAATTGCTACTGCTGAGCATGAAGTCCTGGGTTCGATTCTCAGGTCGGGCAGTGTTATTGGGTTTTTCCATCAGGAATTTCTCAGTAGTAGCTCGGAGTCTGGATTTGGGCCCGGTTGATGGGAATAGGCTCGTTACCTATTACATGGGATGTATAATAATAAAGAAACTACAATATTCTGATGAATGTATCTGTTAGACAGAAAATGCAAGGAAAATGTCGTGTTGGCTCAGTGGTTACAGCCTCACCTCTCCTACCCGAGGTTGTGGGTTCAAATCCGGGAAAAGACCAATGTAACTTTTTCAATTCATAATTATTACATTCTGCGTTTTGTCTTGGACATTACTGATATCCACGGATATCGATATCAGTGAAGGAAAAACATCGTAATTCGTGAGGAAGCCTGCCTGCCTTAAGCAAGCGAGGTGATGAATGCTCGTGCCTTCTCTGTATCGGAAGAGGCCTATGCCCTGCAGTGGGACAGTAATAGAAGACAAGAAAAAAAAGGGGATGTTAAAAGTATTGAGTATTGAATAGGCTGGTATTTTTATTACCAAGGTACCCCAACTATAATGTTTGAAGATGATGCATAGCATTTCAATACCTCTAAAAATAACGCTTAATTCAACTTAAAACGGCGAATAACTAAAAGATTCAAAACATAATTTCTCCAAAGGCACAAAAACATATTAACTTATAATCTTATTCATAGTCAAAACACCTCCATTGTTACCAAAAGCGCAATTAACTTTACTACGAAATTAAGTACAGTCGGCCACATTATAATGTAAAACAGTAAGATTTCACCATTAATAACTTCATAATGCTCACATTTCACGAGCAATGGCGGAGGTGCACGAACGGTTCCGATACGCCCCGAACGGCCCCGACGACCTGCGTCCCGATCACGACTATACGAGATAGAGTAATGATTTGTTTGCTTACAATCGATTCCATAGATGAGCTATCGATATGAGATATGTAAGATAGTAAATGATGTAATTGCTGTGGAATCATGAGCATATCGAATTAATAAAGGTACTGTAGAGGATCACAGAAAGGGACAGAGTAGATAAGTTAAAGACCATAATAAACCAAGTGACAATAATGATGTTTCTAAGCCTGGATATTGAGAAATTAACAATAGCACAAGAGATGAAGAAGCCATAAAAAAGATAAATGAGTTAAATGACGCGCACAATGAAGTCTTTCACAATTCAATGCTTGAATTGCTATCTATATCTTCAGAGAGACATATACCTGTTTCAAAACCAAGACTTTTCATATAAAAGTGACACTATAGCGAATGGATCATGCCCACATTCATTCAGCAAATCATAAAACATTAACAAAGTCTTTATTACTTGCACAGCAATAGAAAATAACTTTGTCGCTTCTAATATTAACTTCATTTTATTAACTGCAAGACCTAACGACACCTTAATTACTATTTTACTCGAAACTATTCTAATATCTTCAATTACATTATAAATGGCTTATAACTCTAAGAAAATTTCCATAATAGTTATCCAATAAGCTCAAACATTACGAGTATTGCCCATTATGAATTCCTTCGTGCCCGTCTGTATCAATTATTGGTCTATCCATCGACTCACGCGCATCGGTCGTCGACATGCCTCCATCTCTGTATCGATCTCGGATCTTGTTGATTAAGCTATTACCAAAACTACACGTTTCCTCATCTACGAATGCCCTGCGGCGCCGCTTGCGGTTTTTTTTTCCTATAAATCATATCCGTTATACGAATCTTCTATCATTTTGTGTAGTTATTATTTTTTGTAATGGATGGATTCTTCCTTTATGATTGGTGTTTACGTAAATTGGTATGGTCGTAATGCTGATTGATTTTTACATTATTCATTATTATCAGCACAGTATTCTATCGAATTGATGATTACCTGCCATGCTGTAAATCTGTTTTCGATAATGATAGATTGAGCTGTGTAAATGTGGAGTAGGTACTTTTTTACTTCTAGATTTCTTTGAAATTTGTAACAGGATGGAAAATACTGCCTGAATGTAGTATTTTTTATTGAGCAACACATATAAAAGTTGACAGGATTCATTAATATTGTAAGGCCTGAAAACTTATCTACCAAACACAATATTACAACACATTTCTCCAATGATAATAATGCAAATAGTTTCTTGATTAATGATCCAATAACCCATACTCCTAAATAAGATTCAATAATGCCGATTGAAAATAATGGATACCAGTATTTAAACAAAATCAATAAACTGCGTGAGGAATGAAATCGAAGCACAGTCGATACATATCATCTGCAGTAATATAGGAGTCAGAAAGCGAGCGGAAAGCGAATCTTACTCAGAAAAGCTTGTAAATTCTAAATACTAAAGTAAATTGAAGATTAAAATTCAAGGTCTAGAAAGTTTTAATAAACTTTTAAAGCATCATATAGACCCTTTTAATAACATCATTAATTCATTTTCAAGATGAGTGTAATCTGAGAAGTAGAATCAGAGAAACAAGCCTGGCTAGGAAGATATCCAAGAAATTATAACGTTTGTTGATGTTCTAAGTAATATGACATGACATGATAACGTTGCTGTGCTGACAAGTCAAACAATTTCGGTGAATATGTAATTCTCTAAAATGATGTCTCTGCTAGAAGTTGTCCGCGGCCCGCGAGGAAGTCGGAAATTATACTGAGGGAACGCACTGCCGGGATAAAAAAAATATTAAATTCAGGTCATGTCTACCCGTACCCGTGTGCCAAATTTTATCCAAATTCGTTCAGCCGATAAGGCGTGGAAATATAACAGACAGATAATATTAATATAGGAGTGGATATGGGTGTTTACTAGCTAATCGCTAAAAGTAAAAAGCAAAGAATTTTCACTCAGTAACAAAACCGTGAAAAGCAAGAATTTCCACCATAAATCTTGCACAGTTACTTAAAAACTATCAGAAATATTCCAGCATTTAACGCCATTTAAGTCCCCAGTCCAGCATGCATTTATCGCTGCACCATTTTGCTTTTTCCATCGCTATCTGTATCACCTTATCTCATAGCGATCATCTTTAGATGCCAGAAAACGAATTTATTTATTTCAAAGACAATAAAGTTAAATAAGTACTTGGACTCCCGGAGTTACTGAGCTTAAGTTAAACTTTTGTTGCGACTAAACTTATCTTCCAATTTTATGTATTTTCTGAGTTTAACTTTACTTTTCTGTTATAAGTTTCTTTAGATTTATTTTAATACTTTCTTTTGTAACTTTACAAAGAGTTTAAAGTGTAGTACAGTCAGTTGCATCAATTAATGGTTTAATTATTTTCTCATCTTTATTTTGAAGTTTACATTCCTATAATTTTATTATTTATACAAAATAAAAATGAAATTATGTTCGTTGGTAAGCGCATAACTTGAGAGCGGGCTGGACAGATTTGGCAAATTTTTATTTAAAAATGTTTGTAATAGTTGGAATCAGTTTTTAACCAAAATAAAGACTGGAAAACTGAAAGTGTAGTAAGCTAGTTATAAATAATTTATAGTTTGTTAGGAGGAGTATCCAAAATCTTTCCTCCAGTTGTTTTTTCTCATTAATAAAGATAGGTACTACTTCAAAGCAACTTCAGATATATCTCACTTATCAACCATGAGCTTTTGCGCCCAAGTGCAATAAACTCTAACCGGGCACTGTAGGATGAAATAAAATAAAAAATGTACCCCTCGTGGTGTAATTTCGCTGTTATCGTTAAGTCGTTTAGTTATTTGGCCCGGGCTATCTCGGGAACTGGTTGGGGCAACCCGGGTCAAGCGCGGTCACGGCCTTAGATGAAGACATTCGGGTTCCAGTACAGCAGTGCTGTGGAGTGGCGTTTTTTTTTTTTTTCGTTTGAGCGAACGATTTTAATGAAAACGCATAGAGATTATGTGCGATATTGACACAAGCCATTATGCGGTTTTCTAGTTATTTTTAATATTGTACCTTCGAAGTTATAAATATGAAAAAAATATTGTTTGAGAGGATATTTTTTTTAACTTACTTATGAATAAAACCTTGTAAATATTACAAAAGTAATTCTCAAACTTCTTTCTACTATCGTGTTGTTAATTAACACTAGTTGACAAACAATTATCATCACAATCTATTACAGACACGACAGCAAAGTAAAAAGAAACATTAAATTATTGTAAACCATCAAACCGACGCTCAAATACTAAATTTATTATATAATTAGCGTGTCAGTGAGACATTTTCTATTTATTCAACATGTCTACTGATTTTATTAACAGTAAACAAACCCGAATTGGTATTTTAATTAGTAGATAAAGAAAGTTTTTGTTTGATAATGCTAACAAATAAGGTAAATATTGTAATTTAATTACCTAATGTAAATATGAATATTAGGAAACATCTGTAAGTTCGTAAACTAATAAGCGTTAAATGTTTACATTGACATGTTTTTTTTGTTTAAATTAATGTTAATTATATTTTAGATTTCTATGATTATTAATCATTCTATTTTAATTTTCTATTCAAGCAATGATGTGAATTATTAGAAACGTATCGTCAGGAAAGTTTTTAGTATGAATGTGGATAGCTATACGAGTAGGTGAAGACTATATATACGATGGATGGACTGTGTGAACGATGATATAGCTAGAAAGGGAGTGACTACCGAGATGACGACTAATAGAGAAGTACGGAAGAAAAAGACATGTTGCGCCGACCGCAAATAAGTTGGGATAAGGGCAGGAGAATGATGATCATTCACTTTTATTTTAAATAGTCGACGAAAAGCTTGAAAATCAAAGGTTTTTATTATATTATAATTGATTTCTATGTAACCAATAGTACCAAAAATATTAAAAAAAAAAATCTATACAGTTTTTAGCACCACAGAATCGGAATTCTATCATCAATGAAATTGATGATCTCAAGCTGTTATTATAAAAACCTTTCGAAGGCTCACTCAATATAATTCTACACAATGACCATACCAAACAAAGTTTCTAATCACAAAAATGGCGAATAATGACTACATTTGCCGAACATCCCTGTTATTTACAATCAATCGGCTGCGCAAGAGCGTGACACGACCAGAAAATACGACCACAAAATATTTGTACAGTCAGCGTCGTAATAAACACACAGAAGCGAAACGAATCACCGCGTTCACTAAATAAAATTTTTCGAACGGACCCACAAAAAATACGAGTAAAATGAACGTCGAAAGAGCCATCTCTCCTGGGTAGAACTAATTGGCGTTCGTTGGTTTATACCTTAAAAAAGTTATTTGTTAAACTCGTAACACTATTTTGATGTCCGAAGCGGGGACGTGAGGTTGTTTCGGACAAAAAATGACGGTACTGACCGCTGTAGCTTCTTTGATATACGGATTGAACAAATATTTTTGATGTAGTTGAATGATTATATATTTTTTTACAATAAAATTGGAATTTATAAAGTTGAAATAACTTTCTACGAAGATATGCGGCGTGACGCAGAAGATTTAGATAAGAATAGCCAATGATTTTGTAACGGTAAAAGTATAATAGGCCAATTTTGGCAAACCAGCAAAAACGCAATAGTAATAAGTATGGATAATATAACAATAAAAACCTGACAACTGTCTGATGACTGATCCGCGGCGTGTGTCGATCAAGAAATAAAGTTATAACTATTCGATATTAGATATACTTGATACGGAGCGGCGCAGTTAGACAAAACACCTGTATTCTCCGCCTACCTACCCACTTATAAATATGTAACCCCCATTGTCCTCACAAAAGAGATCTATCCGTGGACTTGCTAACAAGGGATTTTTTGAGAAAAAAAGTCGAGAGATCCGAATGCGCACCAGATTTGTTGCCGAACAATGGACCAGGAGACGGTCAGGTAGAATAAATTCCCTTTGTTGACTACCATTAGGATTGTAATGTTTGAAAATTTTTAGGAGTAATAAAATTCGGTGAACGCTATATTTTTTTTGCTCAATGCTTATGTGCCCGACTGTACTTTTTTTTTTCCTTCCTTTCATTTATCGATTTAAAAATCCATAGGAAAATCTTTGAAATTGGATATCGTTACTGCTATATCATAACCAATATTGAGATAAACGTTAAACAAGAAAAAAAAGCATAAACAACCAAAGAACACACATCACATTCACATCTTGATCAAATTCCGAATAATCAGCTATCGAAATTATGAAAAAAAAAAGAATCCACCTCTCCGGACGGGCAACCGTTAAAATTAATGACATTTCTTTCACTACGGCCGAGAACAGTGTCGGTTACCTTGCTCCTACTACCTGGCCGATGATGTGTCTATTTAGACATCAAAATACACTTTTTTGTTCGACTATATCTGTGAAACTAGTTCCCGAAATACAAAACATTCATTGTTGGGGTACTTTTAATGATTTTCGGCACATTTGAGAGATCGTATGTTTAAAATTCTGCGAACCCACGTGGTCTATTTAGCAGAAAAAAATGAAGGTGCGTTTCCATCTGTCAAATGAGGTGTTATTTACGATTTTGAGGCGAAACGTGATGGTTTCAATGAAAATGATACTTTTAAGGCGTTATATAACGTGTCTGGTGACATAAACTAGACTTCTGAGTGACTATTGGCATTAGTTTTATGTGTATTTCGTGTTCAAATAAGAGGTGTTTGTGCTTATGTTTTTTCTGTGTTAGTTTACTGGCCAGTGTTGGGTTTGATATACTTTTGCTTATTTATCACACTACACCGAAAACATCATTAAACCAATTCTCAATTATTGTATTCACTTTATCTTAATAACTACCAATATCTTTAAAATCTTCTTGCTTACTCAATACGCCCTAAATTTTAGAACCACCATACTAATAAGCCTCCCGTCTTTGCTCAGCTATCAAGCCAAGACTTAACATTATCTCGAATTTTCAAGCACAGGAAACCATAATAACTCAAGTATTAAACAATCAAGCAATGCTGTATGTATAAGTATTATCTTATCAGGACGGACAGACAGACAGGATGCTCGCGTTAGCTCCCAACTGACTGACAGACGAATCCCGGAGCAAACACTTGTTAAGAACGAATGAACTTGATTGCTTAATGTTATGAGGGAATTTGATATGGGTTGACAATTGCTGTCCTCTGAAGGGACGAGAGAAACAAGAAGGAAGGAGTTTGATTCAGTATATGACAGGAGGAATGAGTAAGACAAGTGTAAACCATAACAGCACAGAAACAACAGACATGGAAATAATAGAAGGAGGCCTTTCCATAGAAGTGACCATAATAATAAAGAAAGAAGTATTAGAAATTGTGAACATGAAAGTAGTAGAACATGAACTTTTAATGTCAAAACCAATAATATTGCATAGAAGTGAAAATAATAATAAAGAAAGAGAACGAAGTATTCGAAATTGTGAACATGAAAGTAGTTCAACATGAACTTGTAATGGTCAAAGACATAGAAGCTTTGCATAGAAGTGAGTGACAATAATAATAAAGAAAGAAAAGGAAGTATTTGAACATGAACTTGTAATGGTCAAAGACATTTCAAGTGCCTAGTGTCGTTGCTGAATGCTGACGAATACATCCTATCATAAAATGAATTAGAGGTCAAGAACTCAATGAGATGACTTATCTACGAGTCTTAATAGCCAGTCTAAATGCTTTATAAGTTTTGAAACATACTTCAATTTGAGAGATTTTTTTAATGTAGTACCGACTTTACTTCATGTCTTGTATATTGAAGCTCTAGTATATCCTACATCGTCCTTATGACTTTTATTACTCTTCTTACCTTTATCTGTGCTAACTTCTTCATCCTTTATATTTGTATCGTTATTGCCAAAGTCCACTTCATTATTAACAACCACTATTTTATCATCAGATAGAGCCGTGTTACCCGTTCATGTCTCAATATCTTTAGAAACAAGTTGCTTAAGTGTCGGAATCAACGCATAGCCTAGACTAAATGTTATCTAGCGTTAAATTGGTTTATTAGCCGCAGTTTAATATTATAATTGTGCGCAATGACTATAATTATCATACATTAATCTCATAATCTAAGATTGCGCGCTGATTTTATGATAACATCTTTGTAACGGGGCGACCTGCAGGAAGTTGTAATTTCTTGTTTTGTTCTTGCGGTTTTATAACGTGCTTTTTATGTGTGGTCAGGTTAATTGCTCTATTTTAGTTAATTTATTTCGTTCATAAAAGTTTGACATCCGTGCTTTTTATCCGATGCTTCCTTTTTAAAGCTACAAACTGTATACCTACTTAGTAAAGATCAACTTTCTTTTAACAAATCTATCTCATCCACGGTATGAAATTTTTATAATTCTATGTAATATTTATATTGGTGAAAAACGTCGGCTCTTAAGACCAAAAAATGTATTTCAAACTTGTTTTCATCATCTTTCAATAACAGTCGCATGTCCTCTGAAACTTATTCAACAACATTTAAATCCTATTCAATTTCTAATCGATTCCAAAAATATCAAAACTACCCGCATCCAATCCCAAATCATATCCCTACCACATAAAAATTCAGTAGGCAACAGCAACAGCTAACGCATTACCGTCGACTTGTAGGTGATAATGACAGTTTGCGCCGCCATTTAACATGGCGGTGCGAGCTACTGCGCCCGCGCATCCCTCGCCCCAATATTGTTTCACTATGTTTGGACATTATTATCTTCAGTTGGTTTAGGCGCGTGAGTTTTGGATTACGTTGCTAGTTTTTTGAAAACAAGTTCTGTTGAGTAATCTGATAATGGATTTGTTGGAATTCTTGAAGTAGGAGTGACTCTGTTTGATTTAGTATTGTTTATTTTGTTACATTAATTAAGAAAACTCTATAAAACCCTATTATATATTACTAGCTTCCGCCCACGGCTTCACTCGCGTGGTATGTCGATAAAAAGTGTAACCTATGTCCTTCCTAGGGATGCCATCTATCTCCTTGTGGTTTAAGCGTGAAAAGGTAACATACAGACAGATAGACAGAGTTACTTTCGTATTTATAATATTTGTATGGATAGGCTGATAATGATGATGAAGAATTAAGGAAACTATTTTCAGTATCTTTATCTACTTGAAGTTTCAGTTCTTTATCTTTTTATTCTTTATAACATCTCACTTTCACATTTCATGTTTTCAGTCCAGTAACTTACAACAGAATTGACAACCTCACACGTAAATACAGAGAGACACTGAATAAAAAAATAATATGATTCATTAATTAACAAAGCTCAAAACAGCATCATAAATCACAAACAGCCAATATCAGTCTAGCCAAATCTGGACAAAAGCATAAACCTGCCCCAAACCGGAGTTACTGCCCAGTTAGCCGAACAGTTTAATAACCAATAAATTCGAAAACAATAAACACATAGTATTACCTTTAATAAAACACCATAACATCTAGGATAACCCGTAAAACGCGCAAAGTACTAATAAGCAGTTAACTCAGAACCAGTTTCGACAGGAATGCGAGTGGGCGTTCGGTTCGATTCCCTGGCCGGACACTATTGTGACGTAACACCATAGATTGGTTTGTTTACGGTAAAGTGGACCAACGTTAGATTGTAGTTGTTTATGGGACATGACACTTCGATGGGGTTTGCATGGGTGTATTGTAGAACTTATAATTGTCTATGGGATAAACAGCAGTTCTTATGAATCAGAGAAGTTCAATCGTTTGCTTCACTTAATTCAGAATCTTCAAAGCTTGAAGTTTTCTTCGTTTTCTTTATAAATGTTTTCTTGGTTATAATCTGACATGGTCGTGTTGGTGACCGATAATAATAATCCATGATTCCAATCCCCGAAATTCAATACATAAAATCTTACCAAAAGGCTGATTATTAAAACAATTTGTTGCAATCATATTGAGATTAGAATCTTTAATAATATTTTTTGTTTAATGTCTGCTCATTATCAAAACCCGACTTGACGTCTCAAGTTTTACAATAATATAGCGATTTCTAAGCACACAAACTTCAATCTTATCATCTTATCAGCTTCCATGTCTTACAAATTCAAATTACCCAATCACAGCTCTGCCATAAACCAACCAGCTTTATCTACCAATCCCGAATCAAAGACAATCTAGACTCCGTAAGACCGAAACTAAATCGAATCCTATCAGCAATTAAGCCTTTGTAATCAAAATCTAACATAAATATGGTGTCTGTGGGCCGTATTTCACGATTAAATATATAAGCCATAAACACAAAAGCTATAATTAATGGTCCAGCCCTCGGCCCTTTGGTAACGAGGCGAGAAACTCGGGCCTCGTTGGGCCCAGGTGGACCACATAAAACTATCCGGGCCTATTTTTATATAGTCGTAATTTAGGGCTTCAGTTGGACTGCGAGAATAAAACCTTAAAATAGGTCAGAATCAAAATCAAAAGTCATTTATTCAAATTATGCCGAGAATCAGCACTTTTCGAACGTCAAAATTACATAAGAAAGTCCCCCAAAACGCCCGCCCTTCACCACTTCCTAGTGCTTTAGCTGGGAAGAAGAAATGGCGCAACAAAGACCCCAGCAGCACAGCTGTCTGTTAAGTTACAAAACTTGATTCTATACAATACTATGCAAAATAATCTACATTACGCAACACAAACATTAAATTAAATGATTAAGGTATATGGTCCTTCGAAACGGAATGATGTTTGGCCATGAATAACGTTGGATGGATAAGTAAGGGGCCTAAATCATCTTGCCGTATCAATCGTAAGAATTTCTAGTTGCAAGGAATATATTAGGAAAATATATTTATTAAGCTAAATAAGTATGAAGATCCATTTTTTGAAATGCCTCAAAACCATCGCTTTTTGCAGCTGGTATACAAAACCATAGGATTGTGCTTCTAAAATTTCAGTCCAAATATGAGGACCCTCTCCAGTTAGTCTGGAGACGATGGGCACCTTTCGTACATAATATTTCTAAGAATAACTCATTATTATGTCACCGCTTTTTACTAAAGACCCTAAACAAAAAACCTGTTCAACACTTCAAATCGTCATGCCAACTATTTGCAGTAATACAGAGCATTTCAACAAATAATACAGATTAAACATATTTAATCCCAAATAGAGGAATTGTTTGAACAAGTGGTCGCTACTCATCACTAGGATATGGTGAATACTTTCCATTGTCCCATAGAACCCCATGAAAGGTGTATGACAGGTTAAATGGATACGATAACAATGGGAAGCGAGGATTTGTGAAAATTATAAGTTTTAATATTTGAATAGAAAGGTACTTGGAAATTGACGAGGGATCCTTTTTTTCGGGAACCACGCGGCGTTTGTTTTTTTTTTGTTGAAGTTTCTGTTCTTTCATTACTCTGTGGTGTTATTAGTGAGTTGGACTTCAAGTCTCGTGTTATTTCAGGACCTGTACTTGTTTTCAAGAAGCGTAGTGTGTAAAGGATTTTCCTCGTTCATATTTCAGTGTAATTTATTTGCTGGTTTTGCGTTTTAAGCTAGGAAATAATATGGGTACGGTAAGACCGTGTTTATTACTTTAAAGTTGGCTTCTATTTCTTAAGTAACATGCATGAGTGTTATAAATCTATGCAAAGTGAGACTGTAGTCAGTTTAGCTGAACATACTGTCTGGGTAATATTCAAGATGGCTGGCGTTCCAAAATGAATTGATTTCGTAATTTTATTAAGAAACATCAATGCTGTACATTTCCTGTAGGTGTAGAACCGTTCTATGATTATCACGCAGCTATCTAAACTGTAGCTTGCGCTATTAAATCAGCCAACTGAGGTGTTAATGGAAGTAGGTACTTATTAGTTGTAGTGCTTTTAGAAGAATAAATGAACCACGTTCGTAAGATAAATAAGAGCAGATAAGACAGATATATTCAATACTAGCTATAAAAAGGGGTCGGGGGGAAAATAATCACTATATTGCATAAAAAAATTCGTCCGCATCGCTGTCAGCAGGAAAAGTGCCCAAAAGGCTGGCAGCATGTACATATCATTCGTATTGTAGTGTTAGATGTATAATAATGTATATTATTGAATTACTGTAAATAAAATAATACATACTGGCTTCATAAATATTGGTCCTTTTTCTCAGTGTGTCAACAGCAGATAGGACTTTTAAATGTTCCTAAAATACCTTTCGACAAACAGATTGTGTTTTGACCATCCTTAAATTATAAACCGTGTCAGTATCAATTGCTGGTCCTTTTGTCCGCAATTTTCCAGTAACGGATGGATTACAGCGTAATATCTAGTAAACCCAATACTCTTTTATCCATAAAGGCGTGAACATAACTTCCCTTTCAACCGTACGACCACAAAATCCATCAGTCACAAACCGATTCCGAGTCCTTTCAACTTCCTGCACATAAATAGTATTACTCAAATAGGCTTCAGTTTTGAACTATGTTACACCTACATATCAATTAGTGTGAGTTACACTCTGTAATGCAACTTTTCTACCCAGACCCCCTTCCGTACCTTAGGACCAAAGAAATAGAGTCCAGTATAAATTGGTTTAGGATCAGCTAAATCTAAATAGAGGAGTTTACTTACAATATCTCACTGTAGCACTAAAACTGATTCCTGGAACATGTTTTAAGTATATTCAATATTGACTGAGTGAGCCCGGGGGGCGTACAGTAGCTTATTGGTATTTTGGATTCTGGTTCTGGTCAATATTGGCTCTAACCAGTTTTTGACCGTACAGGGCTGATCGGTTTTCTAAGGATTTAGAAAATATTCTCACATTATTATTATGATCGTAGACTATGGTAGCTAGGCATTTGGAAAGTAGCATCTCTATGGGAGATGTCATTTTGTAAGTTATAGTGATGGGGCCATTGGAATCCATTGGTAATATAATTATTATGGACTATTATTTCGTATGTATGTATCGATTAATTAGGATATGTATGTATGCGTATCTATTTTAGTATATTGTATACTTATTATTTACACCTGCGACAGCCCCATTTTATGTCCAGGCAAATCAGTGTCCATTCCAAGGTTGCCGAAAGCGATAAGGCCGCCCATTGTATATACATTTTTTTTTTTTTGCATTGTACTATAATGTACATGTAGAAAATAAATAAAAAGGACCAGACTTTGTTTTATATTAACTTTTATGATTAGGGTTATTGTGGCCAAGGTTATAGGTACAAATCGTGGCAAGTACTAATGTGACTTTTTCAATTCATTATGTACTTTCTGAGTTCATCTTAGACATTACTGACATCGGTGAAGGAAAACATCGTCGCCAACCCATCTGAACTAAGCGTGGTGATCAATGCTCGTGCCTTCTCTGTATGAGAAGAGGCCTATGCCCAGCAGTGGGACAATAATAGTCTGGTACTATTATTATTCATAATAAGATTAGGTTTTGGAAATTTTTGACAAACGGTGTGGTGTGGTACATGTGTCCATTTGATGGCCAGGGTTAAGCAATTGTAATTGAGGTTTGTAATCGAATGGGTGACCTTTTTAGGATGCTTGCATGGGAAACGAAAAGCTATTGGACTCATGGCTGTTGTCAAAACTGTTAGGACATTCCTCTAATAGTTTCGCTAATGTCCGTCGGTACTTGGTTGTTTAAAATTGTTGTTAAATATTATTATTTGAAATGTCAAACATAATTTGACGCATCATTTATCAAATAGTTGACAGGTATAATAAATTATATTGACATAAACATGGGTAAAATAGTTTTTTGATCTAATAGGACTAAAATTAAAAGTGATAGGTAGGTACTTAAAAATAATAGGTAAGTATTTTATATTTTTATTCTGAAACTCATTAATTCATGATTCACCATCAACATATATAAACAAACATACATGTACATGTATCTATATAAGAAAAAGATGATCAGCAGAGATGACATCGTAAAACAAATGTTGTTTTAAGTTAAACTCCTGCGCACCTATGCAAATAGGGCTCCCACAAAATTAATGTCAACAAAAAATGTAATAAAAACTACATTTTGTTAACACACCGTATCATAGCGCTATGTATTAATCCATTGGATGCTGTTCAAATAACGAGGGAAATAATTTGGATTCCAAGGTAGCGATGTAATGTGAATTTATGATATTCCCATCATCGTAAACTTTGCTCTACAAAAGCTTCCAGTCATACAGCTTGACGCAGGGTTGTCACGATATGAACTTTTATAATATTTCCTTTCATTTTTTTATTTTTGTTTATTTGAATACCTAAGGTTAATATCAGGAGTTATAAACTTATAATGTTAAACAAATGATTAAATCGTAGCTTTTAACAAACTAACCAGTTAATTACTTCTCCTCTACAAAAACACCTAAAGAAAGAAATAGCACAGATAATAAAAATAAAATTAAAAGAAATATTGCATTCACAGAACTTTTATATAATTTTCAAACATTTACTAAAAACAAAAAAAGCTATTTTAAAATAAATAAATTCCACTTGTCCCAACCCTAGTTGCGCGCGCGCTTGCAGCAGGGTCAATATTGACGCTGGCAGTAAGCTGCGACGACGCGTCACGCGCATGCGTGTGTCAACATTTGTGTCCCGTCCGCATCGCGATCATGCGCCTATGATACTTCTTTATGGGAGTTTATGGGAATAGTTTTCAATAGTTTTGACCTGAATTATGGGAAACAAGAACGGTGGGTGTTTTTTTTTAAATGAAAACTTATTTAGGCTTGCTTTGCGCTCTTTCTGAACAGTGAACGAAGCGTCACGTTCGGGTTGGTGACATTGAATCGGGTATACTCGGCTCCAGCGAACGAAACTGAACCGTCATGTTCGGGTCGGTTGAATCGGGTATAGGTACCTACTCGGCTCCAGCCGTAAGTTTTGATTAGGCGATTTGAGTTTTGGGCCCAACTTTGTATGAAACGTGAATGGTCTCCTTTCATTTTAGCAGATGCAATCACCTGTATTCCCTGAAGGGGTAGGCAGAGGTGTACCCACATTTCGTCAATTATGTTCAAGTCCCATGTAATAGGGGGGCAGCCTATTACCATCAACTGGGCACAAATCCAGACTCCGGGCTGCTACTGAGAAACTGATCGAAAAACCTAATAGCACTTTGCCCGACCCGGGAATCGAACCCAGGACCTCATGCTCAGCAGTAACGCTTGCGTCCACTAGACCGACGAGGTTGTCGAAGTTCAGCAAACAACAAATAATTTAAAACAGACAAAATGGAACAGTGATTTTTGACAAATTGATTTTACGAAACGGTAGTAAGCTTGCACTAGTTTGCAGAATATTAATAAAACTAGAGTCTATTTTAATAACGTAATAAACAACACTCTTACGATGTTTTGAAAGTTGCAACTAAGTATGTTTAAGTGAAGTAACTTGCAGTTAACGGTATTTAAGTAGCGATACACTGCCTCTTGCTGACCAAGCATGTCTCATATTCTGTAACATAATATGTCCTACACCGTAATTCCTATTAAAGAAAATCAATCAATCAATCTGCCTAGCTTTTTCCCAACTATGTAGTATGCAGCTGAATACCAATATTTTACATTTAGCGACTGCCTATCTGTGGGCCTAAAACGGCCACATTAGCAATTCCTCTAAAAGCATTTCATTTCCTGAATTTCCAGCTGTCATTAGCAATTCGTCTAATTTGACACAAAAGCAATTTATAATTAATACCTATGTGTACCATTTTACGAATCTCCATAGAAAACTGTGAAACAGACGAATTATTTCGTATTATGATTCGCACGCAGATCATATTAAAAATTGACAGTTTGTGACATTTTACGATGATTCATAATATTTTCCTATTATGATTCTGCCAAAGTGACTGTTTTAAGCCACCTGATCCCAACACAAAGCCACCCAAGCCAATACTAGCGACACGCTCCTGCTTCGCACAGTTTTTACGACTTGAAAAAACATCAAGATTTCGTTATTTTAAGTAACTTTAATATTTTATTATACACACAAACCTTCCGGAATAAATTCTCCAAATGATGGTAAAAACCGCATCAAAATCCAATGAACAGTTTAGAACGACAACGCAGTCACACAGACAGACACGAAAAGCGACTTTATTTAAAAAAATATATTATGTATTATAAAAGTCGATAAAGACCGAATCATCGATTGCTTAAAGTCGAACATACATTATGTTCCGTAGAAGAGATTAAGTAGTACGTATGAATATGTTTGTGTGCGTGGTACTTGTTATGTCTGTGAGGTGGGTGATAAAGTCGCCGCATGTGTCCGAGCGGCGCGGGTGCAGCGTCTTCGTATAGTGTTGTTGTTTAGAGATATCGATGAAAGGAAATTGTAATATCGTGAAGTAAACTGTTGAAAAGTTTATCGGTACAGAAAGTGAAGTTAAAATGGCAAAAATGTCGTTATTATTTTTCAGTACAAGTTAAATTAAATTTAAAAAACCCCCGACAAAAACAAAACATCTAATAAACGATTTTTTATAGCAAAGAACACTCTCTATCAAATCACCTTTCATACAAAACAAAAAAAAAAAACATCGGTTCAGTCGTTTAGCAGCTACGATGGCGCAAACAGACACAGATACACGTTAAACTTATAACACTCCTATTTTTCCGTTGGGGGTTAAAAATAAAAACATTTACGTTAGTACAAAGCAAGCAGAGCAGCAGCTGAGGCTTTAGTAATTTAGTTACATTCAAAATAAAAATGCTCTGAACAGTCATGAGATTCTGCTGAAGCCTTGTAGGAGTCATAATGTGCTAAAATGAATTTGAGAAAACTTACAATTATGTATTATTTTTCCACTGCTGTTTAAAGGCGTCCCTACTCTCCTTCTACCTCTCTCTACAGTGTAGAGAAAGGTAAAAGGAGAGTAGGTAGGACCTGCCTAACTCTCCTTTTACCTTACTCCAGCATTTACATTGATAAAAAATTAAGCCAAGAGAAAACTTCGTGATATTTCTACGAGATTTTATAGTTTTTTTTTTAAGATTTTTATTTGCTTTTTCATTCCATATTTTTTAACTTAATTACTACAACGGTAAAACCCTAAGACAGATTTTTATCTTCAAATTAAAATGTCCTTCAACTCTATATCCATCCAGCAAAAAACTAGTGCAGTACCCGTTACTTATCGATAAACCAGAAAACCCAGTCGGTCTCACAATAATGGCCGGGGCGTGGTACATTGGCCACAACAAAACGAACGAACCAACGCGTATATATTGTTATTATTACGTGATGAGTACGTGTACAAGACATGCGATGTGCAATAGCGCGGACCGTGACGTCACTAAAAAAAGTATAAGCGTAAAAGTTTTTCAGAGTAAAGTAGGCGGGGTGTTTAGGAGGGGAGGAAAATGGTTGATGGTTTTTTTGCTAGTTAATTGATTCAGGCGTGACTTTGCGGAAATCCATTACAATATACAATAGACGCAGATATATTTAGTAACCTATTCCGCTTGACTATTCTTCAAGAGTCATAAAAACCCTGTAAGAAATCGACGTTTTTCACCTCTCAACGAGGCATCTTCAGGATGACGATTGACCAATTGCAAACCAGAACACGACGTGTTACCACACCGAGCGCTGGACGCAAGTTTTTTTTTGCTAACCTTTTGTAACCTCTTTTTAAATATCATAACATCGCGCCTGTTTTCACCAAAGGGTTAGGCAGAGCTGCACCTATTTATAGTACACTCACATTTCGCTAGTCCGATCTAACAGGGGCCTATTGCCATCAACCGGACACAAATCCAGATTCCGGGCTGCTACTGAGAAATTCCAGATGGAAAAATCAAATATCACTTTGCCCGACGCGGGAATCTAATTCAGGACCTCACGCTCAGCACTAACTCAGGCGACCACTAAGCCAACGAAGCAGTTGGTATATACCTATTTATCAAAAACATGTGCTTATTAGTCAAGTCACATTTTTATTTTTTGTTACAATCATGCGGATTCCGTATACATAAGGAAACGAGGATTTCGCTGAACTGTCGTACGTGATCTAGTGGACACGTGGAAAAACAGATGAAGCTTTACAAGATTTTAAAAGCAAAGATTAGCACTACACAGTCGTGACTTTTTATAAAATTTACATAATTTTTAATTTAAAATTCATAAAAAAATTATGAAATTAAACCATGAAGAAATGATGTTGGTTTCTTGCAAGTAGGTACTTATTAGATCTTTTAAGACATTTTAAACGAATTTATTTCCTCGCTGACTGATCTTTGAGAAAAAATCCGAAACAAACTCATAATTATGAAGATAGTGTCAACGCTTCAGGCGGATTTCAAATAAATATTAATGAGAAAGATTTAAATAAACTTTTCTAAACCAGTTACTAACTACTAGTCTTAGTCATCATTTGAAATGAATTTCATGATTTAATAGTAAGCTAACTAAGCTTGAAGCTTTAACATATAATTAACTTGAAGGGATACATATTTTAACACTAAAATTTATGCATAGGTTTGTCACAGAAATTACTCATAAGTCACTGTGACTTGGATAAAATTTCATTAAAACAGAACTTTCATCACAGTTGATTACAAAACACAATAAATTTTTAAGAAAATAATGTATTGTCTACTGCCTCATTGGTCAAGTGCTCACAAACGCTACTGCTGAGCATGAGGTTATGGGTTCAATTCCCGGGTCGGGCAAAGTGTTATTATGTTTTTCCATCTGGAATTTCTCAATAGCAGCCCGAAGTTTGGAATTGTGTCTGGTTGATGGCAATAGGCTCGCCCCTAATTAAAAGGGAATTGAACACAACTGGTGAAATGTGAGTGTAGTGTAATATAGGTACACCTCTGCTTAACCCTACGGAGATTACAGGCGTGATGTTATGTTATAATGTATTTTCAAAGAAGTGACAAAAAACATTCAAAAAGCTCATAATATCGTGACCAAAACGACGCATCGTGTCGTAACGCGCGCGCAGTAATGATAGTGATGTGCCTCTCCCGGCCGTATATAATTTACTAAGGATTGAGTTATTAGTAGTCTTGAGATACCAGAAACCAATGCTGGTTTAATGTGAGCGGCTTTTTCGACGTCTTAATGTGATTTTGATACGGTCAGACGGAAATTTGAGTATCACGTTAGATTTGAACTCAATTAAGATGTCTTTTTTATGTTTTCTGTGACGAAATTAACGTATTGAAGTGTGGTATAACGAGGCGTGGGTAGATATCAGAAATGTTATGTTAAATGTTTTGAATTAAGATTTTTCTCTGACTTAATGCGTGTTGCGCAAGACAAAACAGTTTTTGTTTATTACCAGTCTTTTTTTTTAATCGCGAAGACTAATTTGACAGGTGCAAATGTCAAACTCCAAGTAGAAAAAACAAACAACAATCACTTGAAATGTCAAATTAGTCTGTGAGATTAAAAAACATATTCTAGCGACTTGGATGTTTTGTGAACTGCCCTTGAGTACATATCGCGTTCAAGGACCTTTTAAGAGCGGACTGTATACTGAGGACTATATTGCATAAAATATGCTGTTCCTGCACTTTCCACTTGTGTTTCAATTATTTGATTTATGGAGACCGTAGGATATAAATTGATGAGTACTTTCATTTCTGCCTCGTTGGTCTAGTGTATGTGGTTCTGGGTTCGATTCCCGGGTTTTTCCATCTGGAATTTCTCAGTAGCAGGTTAAAATCCCGGAGTCTGGATTTTGTACCCGTTTGATAGCAATAGCCTCGCCCCTTTTATATGAGACACTAGCTGCCGCCAGCGACTCCGCCCACGTGTACTCTTTATAAATTATAGCCTATGTTACTCAGGGTGAATATAGCTTTCTAATGGTGAAAGAATTTTTGAAATCGGCGCAGTAGTTTTTGAGTTTATTCATTACAAACATACACACAAAAATACAAATCTTTCCTCTTTATAATATTAGTGTAGAAGACATAAACAAAACTGGCGAAATGTGGTTACTATAGGTACACCTCTGCCCAATCCCTTGGAGAAACAAAGCGTGATGTTATGTTATGTTTAATTTCGGGTTTGCCTCAATTTAATCTATGGAAAATTTATTTTTAACTGTCAAACCAGAATAAATAGAGTCCAAGTCGTCATCAATGTAAATGGATGTCGCTACATCCTTATTCTTTTATTTATCATTCAAGACAGTATAAAACCGGTACATCTCTTTTTAACATGTCCTTTTATTTCAAGTATCTCAAGGCATTAACTTACAAGTTGTACGGTGACTTCAATTGATTGCATCAGAGGGTCAAAGTTACACTTAAAGTATTATCAAAGGATTCACATCTGTAGAATCTCCATAAGCATACTAAAAGACAATCGACTTAATTAAGTGTCACACCCGATTTTTTAATACAAATCGCCTTATTATTTTCTTTGGTCCTTCGAACCGGATCGTGGGCTTGTGGGCGTAAGTTTGTCGCTTTCTTATAGTCCCCATGAATTGATTAAGGTATTTTTTGTGAGGCATTGTAGGGTAATCACTGCGTGTCTTTTTATCATGGTTAATGATCACAGATTAACATGTTGTGGTGATGTGATGGGATGGTGGATGATGTTTTTGTAAAATTGATGGGAATTTTCGAATAATTTAGTATAGGTGAGGTGGTATGTATGTTATATAAGAAGGAAACAAAATTTAAATTAAAAAAATCTAACGATATTTAATACAAAATATATTTTATAAGATGTAGGTAGTGGGCCGCTGTCTCGTAATTATAACAACATTAAAACCATCAAAGCCATAACAAGTTAAATAAAACTTTATTTATAAGTATGTACATATATTTCAAATAACAATAGATCTCTCCCGATGTGTATGCATTCCTTGTAACGGATGTCGGGTGATTAAGAAATAACTTATTAAATATAACCAAGACCTGCTCTGTCATGTTCTGTTTGTTAATTTAGAAGCCAACACTAATGACTAAGTGAGTTGCCTTTTCTTTATTGGGAAGTAATTAATTAATATTTTTACTTTTATAAACCTCCAATTGAATGGTGAATACGTCATTAAAATTCCGATCTTTTTGAGATCTCACTTGAAACCTTTCCCATCCCTATTTAAAAGTCATTTGAAAATGAAGGGCGATATTGTGTACCGGTTGTTTACCTTTCAGCTTTACTCGTAAAAGTCTGCTAGGGAAATTGGTTGATCGTAAACTTTGGCTATTCCTATCTTTAAACCAGACTTGTTCGCACTACATGTGGCTACCAGACGCTCTAGGACCGATTAACGGAGTCGCTATTTTAGCTCAACTATCTAGGTATACGTAAAGTATTCCAAAATAAATCCCAAATCAGAAAGCAGGACCGCGAAACGAGTCCTAACGAACTTAAATAATGTTTTTTTTTATTTTTTTCTACACTGGCAAGACAGCATGTCGGCGCACGAGTGTTGCTCGAGGCGATTTGGGCATTTTTTTTTCTTCCATACGAGTTACGTTCGCCCAAGCTTGTTCTTGCGGGTAATGGCTTCATTATACACTCGGAATCTCAGGAAAGAAACTCGGGGCCCGAGAGCAAAAACCTTACATGTAACCCGGCTAGAACGAGGCCTGGAAATGTAAGAACTCGCGCTTTGAAATTATTCTTAAACAAAGCTGAAGAGATTCAAATTATAATCTTCAAATGAATAATTGAATACAATTATCTTATTTTTATTTGGACCTTTAGTTGTGAATCTTCTTACTTCTAATTCCTGCGCTCAAGGCTTCCTTGTTTTTAGGGAAATTTCGCAGATTTAGTAGCAATATAATGATACCCCAATCGAAATCGCTTCGGTAATCGTTCCTGAGTTATTACGCAATTACGTGCTCAGTTTCGTGTATTTTTAAACAGCTCTTGTGTTGCAATTTTGTTGGACGAGATGATTCTGTGATCGTAACACGATTCTGAATTCCAGTGGCTTCTTAACTGGTGGCATAAAATTTCATTGATATGGGTATTCGGTATTAAATGAGTTGGAATTTGAGGTTTGTATGAAATGGGAAGGTTTTTAATAAGGGAGTGGTATAATGTCAGATTATAACATGGATTTTGGTAGGTACATAAAAGTCTCAAATTAAGCGAATCATAATTAATTGGTTTATCAACAAAATCTTTATAATCTCTCCAACTTTCAAAGCCGATGCACCAACCCCATGCACGATTCTAAAACATAAGGATTTCATCAACATTAGGAAATTGATACCAAATTAATTATTCGATAAAAATGTCACCGCACTAGTTTTCCATCGTGTGGGTCTTCAATTGGGTCTTACATAATGACAGGTTCCCTCATAAATTCGTTGAATGATTACCGTCCAATCTCTCATTTTAGTATCTGGTTCGAGGTTCGAAGCTTAAGTTTTTATTTTTGCGCCTTGTAATTAGGCACGGCTTTCTGGCGTTGTATAGTTTCGCAGAATCGATCATTTGTTATCACCTAAGTGAAGCTGTGAGATGGGTCGCTACTCGTGGATGAGGAACGTTATTTGCTTTAGATAATTTGTATTCATCGACATTTTTTTTCTGTAACCGTTGCTGGTCTGGTCGCATAGAATATATTTTTATATTTTTTCGCCGAACAAAACAGTAATCAACCAATCACTGCTGAACCTCTCAGAAATTAATAGCTCTCGATCCTCTGTCAAAATCATACCAATAAAGTCTATTAAATCAATCATATCGAAGCCCCGAGCTTCAGTTTAATAAAGATCCATATAAAACTATTACTCACAATCATGATTCAATTTACAACCATTCATTTACGCATAATATTTCTTATGGAACTATTAATGTCTCGAATTAAAGTATGAAGAAAACAGAAAAGGATTCCTCTCGAACTACTAAAGACAGATTTTTATTGCAGATTACAGTGTAACTAACGACTGTTCACAGTCTTTTATTCTGGCGAACAAAAACAACATTAATCTGCGCACAACGTGGTGTTTATCTCTATTCACCCATTGAAAAGGTGCAATAAATATAGTAAGCACACGTCGAGCAATTGAAATGTACACTACTTAATAATCGCCGGCATGCAACGCCAGCACACGACCACGCTCCGTGTGGCCGGCTCGCTATACCCTACGATTTTATCGATATCTGAGAATTTTTATTTCCCATCACCTTTACGAATACCGATACCACTTTTATTAAAATGAAAAAAATAGTATCGATGTTTTTTAGAATAGCTTTCCCATCTCTAGTCCGTTTGACGGCTCTGAGATGTGGTTTTAGAAACCCAATAGGTTGATTAGGCATGATTGTTAGTCTTTCTTTTAATCATGTTGCTATTATAAAATTTCTTGTTAACCCGACCCTAATATGAAACTTATTCAGATAAAAAATGCTTTACAATGATACAGCGTGATAAAGAACGAAAAGGAATGTTACTCATCGTACTTACCTATACATTTATAATGTATATTATGTATGGTGAGTACACTTATACTTTACATATAGCTTAAAAGTTTTTTAAATAACTAGTAACCGATTCAAAGGATACGAAAAAAAATACGCATGTTTTACAATAAGAACAATGGAACCACTGTCAACTAGGCCGTACATTTTGTCCTTCGTCATAAAAAGTAAATTCGAGTTCAGAATGCCAATTTGACATTTAGAATTCCGCACTAGTGTCACTCCGAATGCAATTGACTCATTCAATTCATTCGATTATCGAATAACGTCACGTGTGGTCGTCAGATCGTATGCATCGATATCTCGCGCGAATACGCTCGATGACAACGCCACAGCTAGTTGGTTCTCGCTATATTTGCCGTGTCCAACGTTAAGATTTATAATATAAAGTGGTACTAGTATAATATTGAGCGCATATTGCGGTTTTATTAGTGCTGGGACTTGATTTAGTGTTTTGTAATTGAAGTACAAGTAGTGATGTAGTGGATTTTAATTATACGATTAATTATTTAGCTTGGTTCGTAAATAAGTCGTAATATGAAGATAAAGGAGGTTATGATTGAGTAATTGCTTTGCGGTTGGATTGGTTTAGGCGTATTAATAACACTTAAGAAACGTGTTGCAGAGTTTAGTCAAGCAGAAGTTAGTTGTAACGCGTGGGTATTTAGCCCACGCCTGAGAACTAATTATAATTATATTTTAATAATAACCTAAAGTAGTCTTACTATGCTACTATTTTAATCAATGTTTCATAGATATTTATTCAACTATGTATTAACGTGACTAATTAATAACAGCCGCACGGGCCGATCTATCAGGTCCCAGCTATCATTCGAGGATCTTTGACGGTCGTTACGGGTCGTTAGAACCCCGAAAGTCTGAAAACCAGTCTTACCAAGGGGTATCGTGTTACCCATTAACTGGGTTGTGGAGGTCAGATAGGCAGTCGCTCCATGTAAAATATTGGTATTTAGCTGCATCCGGTTAGACTGGAAGCCGACCCCAACATAGCTGGGAAAAGGCTAGGCAGATTGATTAATTCAACTATGTAAATAAAATGTCTAAACTAAAAATGCTTTGTCTAAAAAGTAATCCAGTAATTTTACTACTATTATAATAGGGAAGCGCGCTCTAAGTACATGCACTGTTTATCATAATTTACACGCCCTAAACCACAACTAAACCTATAAATTCCCTTTATAATTACACTCACATCTCTATCTAGTCTGAGCTAAACTATTTGCATTTTTTATCCCCTCTAGCCGGTCCCTTGTCGCCTAGGCGCGATGTTACCGCTAGATGACGCCGGATAAAGCGGGTAGTATCAAGTTCCTGCTAAGATCTTAATCGGCAGATGTATTAGCGCGGCGGTCGGTGGCTGGTGCAAGTAAGGAACGGCGAAACTGTGTATTATTTTGAAGAAAGATGGTTTCGCCTTACTTTTTTTTAACAAATTTTAGGCATATTAAATCAGAAATAGAAACCACAAAGTATAATTATTTAAGGACATTTTCTAAAATTAATGACGAAAATTATTATTGAAAATGGGACCTTAAAATTTGTTACATAGCTTTCAATATATTTGCAAAAAAATAGTGAAATAAATTAAAGAATTTATGTAAAAATTTTACAAATTAATTTGGAATTCGTCATATTTGTCACTAATATAAATTCAGCTTAAACTAACTCTCTCTGTCCCCGCCCTAGCTTAACCCTGCAACCACGCACCTCGGTCGCACATACATGCATCCTTAAACACTTATAAAGCATTGTGTTGGCAGTTAATTAACCCTCGCAAGATTTATCGCACTCACTCGAGACCATGTCACAGTGATATAGTACCTCGAGTGACCCACCGGTTTCTTAAAATCGATTTCATATCGGGGTTAAATTGATATATAGAATGATTAAAAAATCGTCTTAATTGAGCAGGTTATTCGAGTAAGTAACGATATCGATTAAAAATGTATCGAGTTTCGATTATTGAGGTGATTGATTTGTTTTTGTGAGTTTGTTTAGAGTGAAATGTTGAGTTTTTTTTGCATTAACTGGGGTTACAGAAACTGGAGCTATGACTGATGCATGGATGGGGCCCATGTATATTGCGTTTATGCTAATTTTGACTGTTTTCTGTCAGTACATGTCTAGTGTGTCTCATTTGAATATTTTCTTAATAATTTATTTATTTAACAGTTTATGTACACATTTCTATACAGACAAGAAGAAAGGAACAGAAAAATACAATAATATTACATAATTATTTCTGTAAAAACAATGTTTTTCACGATTCAGACAATTATGCACTTCAGCACTTTATTAAAATGGTTCACCACAGGAAGGCAGAAAAATAATGGAATAATTTTAAAATATTTTTAAATTATTTATACTATCTCAAAATTGTGTTTATTTTCCAAATTCAAAATCTGCCTGTTTCACATAAAATTGTCTCTAAAGTTCTGAAAGCAGTGTTACTCTATCAAAGACTTAGCCATAGCTGTATCTGCTAGATAGCACAAGACCCGTTAATAATATGGATTACAGATAACTTCAATCTAATAAGAACTCAAGTGTAAACTGTACTGTTAACAAAATGGTCGAATCAAGAGGCTCTTCGAGAGACAGTACTAAAATATGTCAGGTTCGGGGCAGTCAATCAGTACCACTATCACTTTACTGCCTGAACAATCTTATCACCACGGCATCACCTCCCCTCAACTCCCCTTTGAAAACCGGCTCTTGGACACTTTACAAATATGTTCCCACAGCTGGGACACAGGCCTCCTCTCGGTGAATTAGCAATACAACTCTATATGTTCATGTAAGTGCATTGAATGACTATTTCATGAAATCATGACATTTGGCACTTTCATGAACTTAGAGAGTTGTATTGCTGATTCTAATGTTTATAATTCTGTAAACCCATATTTGTTACGGCCGCAAATAATATTTAGATCAACATACATCCTGACACTGACCTGCAAGTTCCAAAAAACGTAAGAAAATTTGAATTTCGCGGTTTACCCTAGCGCATCCCCCTTAAATGGCAAATCTCTACCCCCAAAACCTAACTGAAAGGGGTTGGGAGAGGCCTAAAAATAATTATAAAATGATGTTCCTACAAATAAATATCTAGAGTATTTAATAAATTCTCGTAAAACTTGTGACACAAGAGAAGAAAACGAGAATTATCTTGATCAAAACAAACATCCTCTAAATTAGCAACTTATGTAGATGAAAGATAAAAATAAAAGTAAAGAAAATGTATTGAATTAGACTTTGTAATATTATTGAAACGGTGCCGCTGTCGTTAGTAATGAAGACTGTTATTTATGAGAAATTATTAACATACTAAATGCTCGAATTACCCTTTAAATGTGAAGTGACAAAACAAAAACAACATGTTTGTTACAACTTTGAAGACATAACTGTTAAAAGATCAGAGAGGTTTTGCCTCCTTAAATTTCGTTTAAAATAACTTCAATCTAGCCTTAAATACAGCTAAGACACGTTTCTGGTTTTCTACTTTTCACAAAACCACATGAGTATTTTAAACCAACCCCCATGTGTTTAAGACACCTAACTGAAGGATTAATGAGTAGCAAACTCATATTTAACCCTAAAACAATCGTGAAAACCCTTGAAAAATAAGAAAAAAAAACATTTAAAAGCAGTCGAGTCGTGAGAATTACTTTCCTTTATCAATGATTGCTCTGATGGAAGTATAAAAAGACTTGTAATAATTTTTCTAATAAATAAACTTCAATTAAGAGCTTAATTATTAAGAGATTCAATTAATTGTATTAGATGAAAGGCTTGTTAGAAGTTATTAATTAATAATTGTCGGTCAGATATTACGATCTAATGAATCGTATCATCGTCTGATGTTGTAAAAGAATTAAAGAGGTCTAACAAATTGTAATAAATTGGGTTAATTAATTGACTCAGCCTATCGCAGTCCACTGCTGGACATAGGCCTCACCCAGGCTGCGCCACAACATCCTGTCCTCCGCCTTCCTCATCAAGCCACCTTTTAAGGTCGTTGGTCCATCTAGCTGAGGAGCGTCTCACACTACGCTAAATTGTGTAATCTTTATATTTAAATTAAAAAAAATCTAAAAATTAAATTTAAAAAAAAAGAATGATCAAGTAATGTATTGAAAGAGAACAGAAAGAATAAAATAGGTATTGTTTAAACTAAAATAAATACCTATAGAATTAAACTAATCTGTCAAGCAATTTACACTAGGTTCAATTATGGCCTCACATTTCAAATATCAATCAAAGTGATAAGTATCTTACTAAAACCCACAAAAAATGTAATTACGATTTGCGACCTCACTGCCGATCGCCTTGATTGAGACTTCAAGACATTTGGAAACGCCATTACGTTGCGTACCGCCATTGACACTTCAGGCTATCAGCGACAAAAATCAACATTAATTTAAAAAAGCAAGATAATCATTTGCTCCATACAACAATAATCTACACGAGAAAATTATTAACGATAAAAGCGGTCAAGTGCGAGTTGCACTCGCACACGAAGGGTTACGTACAATATCATATATACTATACATATTGTAACAATCAATTTTTTTTAAGACCTGGGCCAAATATTTTTTGATATTCGGATACCTAAAGAGAATTTATATTTATTTATATTAAGAATATGAATTAAAAATCTCGACTAATTAAAAAGTTATGCAAGAACGCGTTTTCTGGTCCAAAGCAAAATATAAAAAAAATACTTTAGTAAAAAAAAAGCGAGCAAAATCGTAGAAAAAAACACGACTCTTGTATTATTATGATACCTATCAATTATTTATAATGGGTCCCTTTTAATTATTTACTTTATTTAATTTTGATTATCTATTTGTTGTTAGAGCGGTTGGCGGTCATTTAGCAGTACACACTATGTTAAAAATGTGTCAATTAAATACAATTATGTCCAATTTAAAAGATACAGTCCTGTGACAAACAGAAGGACGGACAGCGGAGCCTTAGTAATAGGTCCCGTTGGTAACCTTTGGGTATGGAACCCTAAAAAAAAAACAATTGGAACTGTCAAAAACTCACCCTCTCATAAGGTGAGACGACTTTATAAAGCCGGTGGTACACCGCGCCACGTTAAGGCGGGCGCACACCAAGCCCAGCGGATAATTAAAGAGGCCAGTGGATGATAAATAACCGAGTGTCCGCTTTTTACCGCAGATGTCATTATCTCAGCCGACTCTATCAGCCGTCACTCGATTACGCAGATGTGTGTGGAGTGGTTAAATCCCCCGGGCTTTATTTTTTGTTGAATTCTTTTTTTTTACTACTGTACTACGTTTGTTTTTTTTTTCTTTGTTTCTTACTAACGATTAGTATTATAATAAATAAAAATCCATATGTAGTATTAAACTATTGATTAATAAAATTATTGTTTAGTTTTTTTTATGACAATGTATTTAATTTACAATTTGAAATAAAAATGTTAAGTTATTTGTTTACATTTCGCGAGAAGAGACTGCGAAGGTACTTTTACACATATTTTACATTTTATCAAATTAACAACAGCCTTTCCGTTCAAACATCATAGACATAGAAGTAAAACAGACCAATCTAATACTTTGTCCAACAAAATTGTGAAAAATCTAATACTTTGTCCAACATTAACTTCAGGGAATAACAGCTCTATAGAGATAATCATTCTACAGCCACAGCGTAGCGCATGAATAATCGAAAGGTCCAAGTTGATGAGAGCGCGTGAGAGCTTTTTTGTCTCAACCGGTGCACACCCTGCGAGGAAAAAACTCAGGACAAATAATTATTATTGAGCGTAAAAAAAATGTCCCTTAATTGTAACCGTTGTAAGCTCGTTAATTTTTAACGCGAATGACGTTTGTGGTCACCGTTTGTTTTTTTTTGTTTAATTTTTCTGTCAGACTTTTAGTATGTTTACTTTGATATTTATTCGTATTTATATTTAATTGCAATATTTATAATGTATTTTTAATTTTTAAGTAATATGGCATTTGCTTTAATGGCCATATATGGTGTAATCAAAATGTGATAAAGTTTAATAGTTCGTTTAAAACGCAGTTAATGCACTAGTCAATTATAATATTAATTTCAAAAGCACAATTTCCTCAACACTCGATGCAATACACCTCAGAGATAAATATAGTAATCAGCATCCAGTGTAAAAACAATAAATTACTTACCAAAAACGAATTTAATCAACACGTACAGACAATCAGAAATGACTCAAATATATTAAAAAATACTATGTTTGGTGAAACCACTCTTACACACTTAATCAAGGTACAAGGGAAGTCTTCGTGGACTCAGTACTATTTTTTTTTATTGTAAATTTTTGCTAAAAGTAAAAAAGTTTTTTCTGTAAAATATAGATTTATTTAACGTGCAAATGTACCGAACGATTATAAATTCATTACTTTTGTTCGCAGATGTTTGTAGCTGGTAGCAATTTCAACTGGTGAGTTATACTGGTGAGGTATTTTTTGTATTTTTTATAAGTAATGATGTTTTAATTACTGTATTCTTAGTACACGTCATTAGTTGGAACGATTAACACTAGTCAGTTAGACATGAACTTAAGACAACTGTTACAAATTGAACTACAAAATTATAGTTAATCCTTATTCGGTATTTATAATTGATAGACAAGTTTCACGGTTTTTTTTAATGTTAATACGGTCAATATTTTTTATGACCTAACATATTTATAATTTATAGACAGAGCGTTTTATTTTTAGGTAATTTCATGCTAAACTTTTTATTTTACATTTCCGAGAGGCAGTAAATAATAATATTAATGCATTTTAATTTATTGGCTACTTTTGCACGTTGTGAATAAAAGGCCTTCAGTTTAATAAATTAATAAAGAATACTTCTCATATTACTACCTGCTTAATGCAAAGTGAACTTTTATTTTACTAGATAATTTATAAGTCTTGTTACTTTCTCACATTTGATGGTCCTAGGACATGCTAGATTAGCAATAAATACTTCACGTGGCTATTTTACAAGAATATTAATTTTCGTAATATTTTTATTAACATTTAACAAGAGTGACCTTCAATTAGTCAATTTTCTTTTTAATTTCGTTAGTCACGCAAAGATATTTTTAGTAAAGTGTTTATAGATATAATGGTTTATCTTGTTAACGCAAGCCTATCAGGTTAAATTTATTAAAGACTGTTAATTTATTGCTAAGAACTTGTTAGTAACAGAACCATTTATTACGAAGCCATTACAATTAGGGAATAGGCAGGTGTTTCAGCACTTTATGAGATAATCTACTTTTTTTCTCATTTTAAATGTTATTTTGTAAAAACCAAACTTACATTATAAAATATATCTTCGTTAATTTCTAGTAGAAAGAATAAAAAATTTCAGACAAAAAACAAGAATTCAAAAATAAAATATAGAAAACCGTAGTGGTCGTGTTTTAGCATGGCAATAGCGGTTATTATCCTTTACATATCTACGTAGAAACACATATCTATGTATGAGTTTTATTTGAACATGATGAAGGTCACGATACATTTGATTCAGGACGTTGACAGATTTCATTTCAGTTTTTGAAATAAAAAATGCTAGAAAATTTAGGTGGGTCAATGACCGCTATTGCTACGCTAAAACGCGACGACTATAGTAGTAATGTGCAGACATAAAAATAATTCCCATCTTTGTTGTAAAAAGTCATCTATTATGGCAGAGTAATGGATGAGTTATCACTTGAACAAGCTCACCCCATGGAGTTTGTATCAATTATAAACTACTTTGTAAACATGGTAATTTTATTAATTAGCTCCCATTGATGGTTGGCACTTAGTACCTACGTAGTTAGGAGACACCTGCTCGGATCCCTGCGGGCATAGCGTAATATATTTGAAGTTTTATTTCGTTTTGAAAGCTTCATTATGGTGTGGCTATAAATTGTTAGAAGAGCCAAAAAGGTTAAGGGATTTTTTTTCTGATTACAAAAATAAATATGAAAATATTTATTATGAACCGAGCATGTTAGGGTTAGGAGTCGCTTTTTCTTTTCCAGGGTCTGACATATTTATTTTAATCAATGATATAGTTGATTTTGTTCTTTTAACAGCGAGGTAATAATGTTGGAAATACCACAATATTTTCTTTAATAAAAATATAATAAACAATATTTTATTAAAATAATAATACTGACAAATAGAACAAATAGGGTGACAATGATGATTTGTAGGTGTATTGGGCACTAAACAAATATTTTGTTCACAAATAAATGAAACGTTTTGAAATCACGCAAAGATCTAACATCAGAACTATTACAAATTTTACTGATCTTAAACAGCTATGTACTTATATTAAAGAAATCATAATATTCGCGAACACATAACTGTCATTTGACAACTTTAAACATGTATTTATTGACAATAAAATCGAGTTTAGCTTATAGTAATACGAATTTAATTTCATATCGTAAATATTGCTCGGTAAGTCAGTATATCCTATATATCCTATATTTTCGTAATATTATGAAAATATAAAAATTAAGGAACGTTCTAGTGAATGAAAAAAAAATGTTATATTTGAACTCACTCTACCATGAAAAAAAAACATACGAAAGTATATATAGTACTTATAAGAAAAAAATTGTCTGTTTATATGTTCCGGCTAATCTCCAAAATGCCTGGACCGATTTTGACATGACTTTCACTGGCAGATAGCTGATGTTATAAGGAGTAACTTAAGCTTTGTTTATTTTAGAAAAATAATTAGGATCCACGCGAACGAAGCCGCGGAGAGCAGCTAGTATAATAATAAAATAAAAAAACACTTTGTTCATGTGTTATATATGTGTGTGAAATCAAACATTAAATTCTCCTTATTCCACAAACAAAAATAGCGTAACTTGTACTCTGTTATTATAAATCACTGTTTACATTCTCAAACTATAAAAGAAAGTTGAAGCGAACCTGTTTAAGTCCACAAAAAGTATTAAAAGGTTGGTTTAATTTGGTAAACACAACGATAAAGCATCGAGTGCGTGACTTAAGCGCCCTCTTACAATGTAAGGTGGACTTAGTGCAAGCACAGAAGTAAAAATACGTATGGGTGCAAAGTTTAGAGAAATTCATTATACTGTGTTGGTTTTGCGAAAACAATGAGCGAATAAAGGGTTAAATGTACTACAGTTGGAGCTTATTTAAGGTTGAATGTACTGTGAATGTTGTTGCATTTGCTTTTGTTAGGAAAGTTACATTGATAGGTTGGGAATTGGAAATTATTTTCATTTAAAACTTGTTGAAAATTGAATGATTTCAAAATATTCATTTGTTATTTTGATTATGGGCGAAAATCTGTTGATCACACAAAAATATAATGCCAGAAATTACTATTAAGCTTTTACAGCCTCGCGGCTCTTCTTGGTTCAGATAGGGTCATCTATGCCCGAGAAAATCTGTTGATCACACAAAATATAATGCCAGAAAGTACAATTAACCTTTCACAGCCTCGGAGGCTCTTCTTGGTTCAGCTGGGCACATCTATGCCCGAATTATCTTGAAGGAGAACTCTTCTCCAAGCTAAATAACTTTTGATAAAGAAGCTATAATGATAATCTAAACTTAATATTATAAACGCGAAAGTTTGTAAGTATGGATGGATGGATGGATATTTGTTACTCTTTCACGTAAAAACGGCTGAATGGATTTGGATGAAATTTGGCAAACAGATAGTTTATAAGCAGGATTAACACATAGGATACTTTTTATCCCGATATTCCCACGGGATCGAGACTTACGCGGGTGAAACCGCGGGGCGCAGCTAGTAAATAATATTTATATTGCTAGTAGAATTCTTTCAAAAAACAACATCTTCTCATCATCAACGGTTACAGAAAAAGCATCCTGTTCCTACTACATATATTGATTACACTCTTAAAGGAAATGGATTCAACAAAAACGGGAATTACCGAGTACAAATCTAAACAAATTGTATTGCATCCGTTCTGTATGGGAATGACCGCGGCTAGTCAATGGCACTTTGTAGTGTTGCGTGCTTTATGGTCTAAGAACTTGAGATCAAAATCATTTGAAGATTATTAAGCTAAATTATAACCATAAGTTACTATTACAAATTAATAAATTAATAATTATTAATAATAAAATAAATAAATATTATTAATAATTAATATTTTTTTTTATTAAAAGTTTTGTTTACTTTTATCGGGGGCTTACCCTACACTCATAAATGGCAGGAAATTAGATGAAAAGTGAATTGTCATTCGATTTTTTTACATGACTGTGCGAGCTATCAGTAAACTGTCACCTGGACCTGCATTGCTATTCTGTAACCATCTCACAGTGGAAACTTGGGTGAAGTGAGCGTGGGGTGAGCTGTCACTGTCATCGATACCTACTGATGCGAAGGCAGTGTCAGTTCACTCCAAGCTCACTTCACCTTAGTTTTCACAGTAAGATTTTTACAGAATCGCACAACTGCACTGCAAATGATCATACCTAATGTCTATATCCTTATAATATTCTATCCTGTATTTGTGTCGCCTTGTAGAGTGCTTTTCATCAAATAGTTCCTATGCCGTAATGTTGGCTCCATTGTTCTAGTACCAATACGAATACGCTAAAGAGCTACCCAATAGGTCCAATGTTTAAGCCAACATTACGGCAATGGAAGTATTTAATGAAACGCACTATAATTAATGAAAATATAAGAGATAACTTTATTCTAAGAAATATATTACCTCTTTTCCAAGACAAGGGAAGTCGAGTGACATTTGTCAGACATGCTGGGACTATGACATGGGCTTTAAAGGAACAGTAATCAATATAAAACTGCCCGATAATAAGTAGATTTGTGTACTTAAAGTAGATATTAAATAAATAAATAATATTGCCATAAATAAGAAATTGGGTCACCTCTCTTGCTTTTATTTTTTACCCGACTGCCCAAGAAGGAGGGTAATGTTTTTCGAGAGTTTGTTTTAATAGTTAAAATTAACTAAACCGTTCCTAAAATACAACTTCCATTCTTATCTAAAGGCTAAACGTAAACTCAGTTTCCAATAATCGCATTTAATGAACTCAATCTAAACAGTCAGACATGTATATTACAAATGTTTGGACAAGTCCAGCCGTTGCGGACGTGTAAACAAACATACGGACATATTCGATCAACATGTCGCCTTCCATTATCTGTCTTCTTGCTTTCATTTGTTTGCCGGTTTTATTCAGATGTTTTAACTTTTAGAAGAAATGTATGTTGGTTGGTCTAGGTATGTTGGTTGTACTATTTCTGTTAAACAAAAGTTGTACTTATAACATTGTTGCAGCAACATTTCGTGTTGTTCGAAACATGTTTCACACACAAACTGGATGAAATGTTGCCAACAAAAAGACACTTCCCGCAAACCAAAACAGATGTTGATACAATGTTGTACAACTGTTGTTTACCATTGAGTGGTAATATTGCGTAACATATATGTACATACAATGACAGTCTATGGTAATGCATCTCACTTTGACAGTTCAGCTACGTTAATTGCGTTATTTACGTTATAGAGCAGCAGAGTTTTTCATACCTAAAAAGCAATGGACTAGGAATTTCCTTCAAAACTCTCCGATTGTGATCGAAAGTGTGATGCAAAAGTTGCAATATGACTTGGATTCGAATACCTACAACTAAGAAAAATTATAAGGTTTAAGTGCTTATAGATCGAGAATAACATGATTTCATGAACTGAGGGCACAGCTAGTAAATAACGTTATAAAAGATACTTTCGATATTGAAATTCACACATAACCTCACATAGATAGCCAAGGTAAGTCTGAACATTATAATAGACTTCTCGATATTGAAAATCAAATATAACTTCTCATATCCAAGTCTCTTCAAATCCCATACAATTTACAATAGAAAAATGTCAATAGAAATCCGATATAACTAGCATGTCATGTGTAGTAGTACATGTACTGGCATAGTGTTATTATAATCCAGTAACAAATGGTCGAGCCACGCTTACGTACCCACAGCCACGCATGTGGGGTTAAGGCGAAGCTTACAATAATGAATCATGGCCGGTCTGAACATAGGCTCTTTCGCGCATGTTCTCTCACTCAAACTAGACATGACAGGTTCTTAAAAAAAAAAATGCGCACCCTTCTACACAAAGTTCGAACCGGCCATGATTTATCAGCCGTATTGTAAACGAGACAAAATGTAGTGTATATGTGTACGAAATTATTTGCGAATAGATTGGTGATCAATGATTATGAGTCCGAGAACAATGGTATCCTGGTCATGGGTTCGACCCCAGACAGGCACATTACTTTGTGTTATTTATTTCATCACCACTGATCTCAAAACGGTGAAGGAAAGTATCGTGAGCAAACCGGAAGGTGATATCGACTAACCCGCACTGGTCCCGCGTTCCCGGTTCTCTCTCACAGAGCCGAGATCTGGTTTCATTCCCTCTCACAGAGCCTGTGTCCCAGCAGTGGGAACGTTATTAGCTGATAATGTATCAAGCCGATGTCCCACAATAGGGCAAAGACAAGGGGCTTTTGTCCTATGGTGGGACAGTAACTGACAGCCTAATATTGTTTGTCAATTATTGTGATGATAATGATTTGGATTGTTGGTGAAAAAAAAAGTAGCTAATAAATACTGCTGAAATGTGAAATAAAGGTTTATTCATTAGGTATTAGAACCGCTAATTAGTCTTTTTAGAGTATATCTAGAACTCTAGATTGATTATTATAAAAGAAAGAAAGAATAACGTTTATTTGGACACAGTTCATGAAACACAAAATACAAATAACAAAATGAAGAATAAAAAATAATGTTTATACAACAATGTGTCTGAGTGTGTGTGTGTGTGATAGTGTGTATATTGTGTGTGTGTGTAGTTATTATAATAATATTATCTGACAGCGAATCTTAAATTAATGCATAACAGTAGAACAAAAAATCTTTTTACATCTTCATTTAAAGCTTCGCACGTATCCAGAAACAAAACTACTAAATAACTCTCAACCACTTTTGTTTATTTATTTAACATTATATATTCCTCAACCTCTGCATTTGGTGCACACCATCCCCTTAATCAGGTAGGAGACCGAGTTCGGTATGCGCAGGCGCAACCGCTAGAACCATTTCTTAGAAACGAGATAAAAACCGCCGGCGACACTCAATTTATTGTGTTTTTTAAACTATTTACATACTTTTTGTACTAAACTTATGTATAATCATTTGTAAAATAACTTAGGGCCAATATTTTATTGGATTATTCTGTGAGATTTGACGTCGTTTTAAATGTTATGTAATATTAGGTATTTGTTGCTGTCAAATGATATTGTAATCCTGGTTTGGATTGTCTGTTTTTTGTTGGTTTAGTCTTTGATTAATTGAATGTAACGTGTGTGTATTGAATATCTGTAGTGTACACGAGGAAGTACCTATGAGAATTATCATTAATAATACCTACAAACAGTAAGACATTTGTGACCCCAGAGGTTCCGAAATATGTATGGAAACAAGTTTTTTTTTAGATAATCATTTTATTATTAACTGTTACTACAAAATAAGCTTCATACATATCATACAACATTGAATTCATAAAATCAATGAAGATCAAGTTTCTTGCAAATAAGATCTCAGTTCGGTATGTTACCGAAGGCCATTTAAAATGTTACTTTTTGAGCTATTTCGAAAAAGCTTTCAGTTTGTCCCCATGACACGGTTTATGAACGATTTCACTAATTGTTACCACGTTTACAGAGTTCCAGATAGAGTAATCGGGGTCACAAACTGCTGCAAACATTATAGAAATTCACAGTAATAAAACAACTTAACAACATCATCAACAAAATTATCTTCATGACACACGGTGGCAGTAGGTACTTAGGTAATGGTGCGTGACTCGATCGAGATAGGAACCTGGGACCTTTGACATGGAGGCCGCATGCTACTCAACAAACTGTTGACTGTTTTTCCTTATCGCTTTGGCCTTATATTTTTATTAAATATTAATAAAATGTTCATTGAATTACATTGCAGTCATATTTCTTGATATATTACGCAGATGGTTGAAATGAGTACTGCTATTTATACTGGCTTTTCTTTTTAGCACAGAATTTATCCTAACTATTATACGAAAGTGAGTTTGTTTGTTACGTTTTCACGCTAAAACGGCTGAACGGATTTGGATGAAATTTCCTGGGTTAGGACAAGGGATATTTTTTATTCCGTTATTCCCACGGGATCGAGACTTATGCAGGTGAAAGCGCCGGGCGCAGCTGCTTTCTGAATATTCTTCAACTTTTACTAGAGTCTAATACGTTTGAAGAACTAGAAAATTGATTCTTCTTTTTATTTAACTATCTGTGACATTACTAATCTTCCAAGTCTTCTTTTTCTCTCGTACTCTAAGCTATAGATTTCACTCATGATGTAGGTATGTCGTAGAAGCATGATTTACTAGCCCAGTTAGCAACAATGATGACGGAGATAGTCACTGATAGCCTAAGATGCCAACGTATATTTATTTTAAAAGTACCTAAATAGTGTCTTGCCGAGCACTTTTTAAAATGCATCCCAATATCTGCCCAACCTTTTCCCCACTAAGCTGACCGGATGTAGCTGAATATCAGTATTTTTCATGGAGCGAATATCTATCTGACCTCCACAACCCACTATCTGGGTTGGACTGGTTGTCAGACTTTTGGGCTTCTAACTACCCGTAACGACTGACAATGAATCGTGAATGACCGGAACCAACTGCTTAACGAGCTTTCCGAGGCACGGAGGAGTCTCGGCATGTAAAGATGGTCACCCATCCACCGATCGACCCGTGCGGCTGTTATTACTTAGCCACGAGCATCCCAAAAAGACTTTCCGAAAAAAGAAAACATCATTTTTATCTCTTACCAAATAACTATCTAAAATCACATCGGCTTTTATCATTTATTCAACAGAAGAAAGTGTTAAAATCCAAAACAATTCTGCCTCTATTGTTATCGAACCACACTCTACGGTTTGCGGTCAAACTGTTCACGCTCAGTTAGAACTAGAAATAAAAGAATCCAGTCTAACCGCAGACCTAACTTGCGCACGCGTCGCGTAATTTGTATTGTGCGGTTTTCTGTTAGGCTTGAGCGCAGGAGTAATGGAGATCAAATGTTTTCGATTTGTTTGAACTTTGTAGTTTTTGATCAAATGGTGTTGGATTATTTTGTATGTGCAGTACTATAAGTTTGGAATGAATAAATAATCAATAATACAGTTACGCAAATGAGGTTTTTGGGAGTGCCCGTGAGCACACTCACGGAATACTTTACTACTTATTGTATGTACGTCCTTACTTAGATAATCTTATAGCCTTAGTGTGTTGCCTCTTTACTCGCATTATTTAGGAGTTTTTTATTCTTTATGACAAACTTTAACACGCCTTAGCCGCGATCTGTCTACCTGCTGAACTTCCTCTGCTTTCTAGACCTCATCTTTTTTACTTCTTTAGTCAGTTTGTCCTCTTTCATGTCAATTACTGAAACATCTGTGGCGGAATCTACATCGTCACATGCGAACTAGGTATCACAGACCTGACGTCACACAATTCCTGCATCACGCAAGTATAGTTCACCGCGCGATCTACTTATATATAACTTTCTGACATCAATCTTTGGGCAGTGGCCCGCCAGACTCGACACCCGCTTGGTCGGAGGATCTTCCCTTTTCTATAGAGGATGAGTGAACTTTAGTTGTATTCCTTCTTGGGTGGCCACGTCGAGATCATTATTATAAATAGGTAAGAATCTTAATTATCCACGTTCACTGGGAGATTAAAGTTCTTCGATTATAAGTTATATCTATCTCAGACCAAAGTCGGGAGTTCAAATCCTGACCTGTTAAACTACTGAGATGAACCTACTTCTATTACTGGGGTTAATTAGAGTATGACTAAGACCGACGTGGGTGTTAAAGATAGTAACGTAGATGCTAAAATACTTAAGTACTGTAGGAAGTCAAATGAATCTGCCTAGCCTTTTCCCAACTAGGTTTGTTGGGGTCGGCTTCCAGAGTAACCGGATGCAGCTGTATACCAGTATTTTACATGGAGCGACTGCGTCTGATCTACACAACCCAGTAACTGGGTAATATGATACGCCATGGTAAGACTGGGTGCTTCTGACGATCCGTAACGACTGTCAATGATCCACGAATGACAGCCATGCGCATGTAAAGATGGTCACAGATCCACGGATCAACCCCGGCAACCATATGTAGCTTATCCTGATGGATCGACCCGTGCGGCTGTTATTACTAAGCCACAAGCTCCTCAAGTTCATGTAGAAAATGCTGTATAAGCTGCTAAGTCAACAGTTACTATAGAAAATGTATAATGAAGCAACAGACAAGAATATGACGACTTTGTATGGAAGACAATGATTTGTCGAAAATGTTGGGCAATCAAATAGAATTTCATACATAGCTTAGCAAAGATGGGGCACCATAAAACGCACCAGCCATTAAAAATCTAAACACAACTCATTATAAGGTACTACACACACTACATTTAAGTCGCGTCAATCTGCATCGAATCGCTACGCCTCTCATGTAATTCGGACATCACTAAGACAATGAAATATTATACTTATCACCACTTTACCGCCTGTCGTCTGAGAATGCGAACCGATTTTGGATTCAAAACATCGATCTTTTTCGGTTCTCGATTCATAAATCGAGTGCGTTCATTGTGGATGCCGAACGTGTATTGTAATGAAATAATTGTAATGTGTGGCTTGTAGCGGGGATAATTTGCGAGACGTGGATGGTTTTTCGCATAGCGAAATTTTTGTTGCATAGGTTTTTCGGGTTTCACATACCATTTTCTGATCTCCTTAAAAAGGTAGATTAGGTTAAAGTGCTATCGACAAACAAAAGTCTGATAACCCACTTGTGTTATTTTTTATACCAGCCCCAAGTCCTTCAATCGCATGTTACAAGCAGCCTCTTCGACCGGCTTAAAGCCTGTGAAATGCATCAATTTTTGAAAGAAGTCTATGATACAGAATGATTAGCTTCGGCTAGGTTGTAAACATGTAATGAACATAACATCACGTCTGTATTTTTCCCGACGGGTGAGACAGAGGTGGCATAGTACATCCACATTTCTCCAGTTATACTATATATATATATCTCCTTGAAGCATATAATTCATGATTCTAACAACTGACAATTTGCTCAAGCCTCCTGCCAAGGAGCTGTTCCACTTAGTACCCTAAATGTCACTATCAAAAAGTAAAAGCTTATAAATCTTATCCTACCATCCATCTTATCTGTATGTTCAAGGAGTATACCTCAAGTTATTCAGGGGACACCTCTGGACATCGTTTGAATGTAATCAGTTTTCCGTTAAGTCGTAAATTTTCTCCTTCGAGCACCACTTCATACATTGAATTAGTAATTTATTTGATTACATCAACGTCTAGGTGAAAAGCTAGTGCATGTTTGGCCTAGATTTTACTAGATTTAGGACAATAAATTGGATGTATAGTTTCTAAACCATTTGAGTTCGGAATGGATGATTCTTGTTGTTCTTCTATTGTATCTTTCTGAATATTCACTAGCTAAGTTCATTCCAGATTAACCAATTCTTTATCCCTCAAACACATTAGCTCTAAGATTTGCTCTTCAAACCACGATCTTATAGAAAAAAGAATTTCCCAAATCACAGCATTTTACAAATTGTTGATTGCTGCATACGTTTCTATCTCTTTATTTTTAGTACGAAAGTTTTTTGTTAAAAACGAATATTTTGTCTTTCAATACCCCGTTCGGTCTCCTCAACACTTCTGTTTAATTCGTCATGCTGTCCATTTTAGCTTTGTTTCCACTAATTAAGATTACAGTCACAACACTCGGCATATTTTTCTGTATTGTTAGTCAAATATGTATTTTGAAATATCGTATTTGTTACGACTGTCAATATTTTTGTGGATCCAAGTCGAACATGTGAGATACGAGCGCTTATTTTGACCATTTTTCTTCAAGTTTGGGACTGTTAACTTCAAAGTCAAAGATTTTCTTGTTTTGTTTATTTGCTCCTTCTTCTTGCTTAACATGATTAGTTATATTCTTAATTTTTTCAAATAATTTCTTAACATTATTTTCTTAATCAGTCTTCGTATCGCCTTTTACATCAGTACGCGTTCCATCGTAGGAATATTTAACATAACACATAGCTTCATATTTCTGACTGACCGACTCCTTGATAATTCAAAAGTGCCTGTAAATGGTTTAATTGAAATAAATGCTTTGAGTTTGATAAATGACAACGCCTTTATTTTGTTTTCTTTCGCTATATTTGATTATAATAAAATAATCAACTGGAAACGGCTTTTCAAGAAGAGGTTTTTATAAACTTTAGTTTATATTGAAAAGACCAATTATCCAGGCAAAGTGGTAGAATAATATCTTCAAATCAACAAAACATAAATACCATCTATTTCGCAACCAACCTGTCCTTCAAAGCGAAGACAAAATTATACAAACCGAGCGGAAAGTGGTTTATTTGGGGAACAAATAAATAACTGATATAAATGTTTTATCGCAGCCATATAGACGAGAATCAATAAAAATCACGCACTCGGAATTGGCCGCGATCCATCATCGTATTGTTAAAGAAAATGAGTATTTTGGAACTGTATTTTTAGCTCAATAAGTAATTTTACGAATTTAGATAAGTAGTTCACGAAGTACCAGCAAGAATAAACTCAATTGTGATGTCAACATGAAATAAATACAGTATTTTATAGTATCTTTCAATCTTACCCATGATAGCCACTAGTTTCACATTAATGATTGACTTCCTCCCAAACCATACCGGATAAAAGGAGCGATCAAAAACAAATATACCGAAATGATACTATTTTATTCACAACAGCTATCAAAAGACCATCAAAGTTGTCTAAAAATTTTATCCGCCATAAAAATGTCAAAGAAATAACGTGTCAGATCGAATCCTGTTACACATGTCGCGCTCATTCCTAAAGTTTGCTTTAAACGGATTAAAATTCGTTCCCCATTTAGAAAAAAAAGAAGTAAAATTTATAGTTCCTAAAAAACGGGCCATAAAGAAAGCAATAAAGCGGCTAGTTCCACTGCCTATAAATCCAGAAAATGACTACCAATCAATGTGTAAAAATAAATTTATAATGTAAATAAATAAATTTCACCTACAATTTTTATTGTCCAGCTTTATATTCGGAGCTGCTCGTTTTATTCCTCACTTCCTTCACCGTGGCGTGAATACGCTAACCAAACATTACCAAACATGTCTTTACAGCCGCTCCATACTTAATTTCAACTTTATTGTTTCCTAATTCAAGTCTGCATCTATTTTCGGGACCGCATAGATTAATTTTGTAGACAGAGGCGTCAAGTCATTAAGTAGTCGACGGCGATGTGCAATAAAAAATAGAAAACATAAATAAAGTTTTACTGTGAATGAACATAGTACCAAAATACTCTAAAATAGCATATAGCTATATATTATGGTGTCTGGTTGAGCTTATTGAAATGCTGAGTGCAAATGTAGCGAATGTCGACGCAAAAGTGACACAAGCAACGGTTCTGTGACATGTGCCAAAGCTGAGCCTACAGAATATTTGTGGCTTTGGACATCTGCAAAATAGGGATGGTAAAGTAAAATAATAAAAAGTATCGCGGTTAGAACAGTTGTAAATGTTTTGCAGCTGCAAATATATTTTTCTTTAGTAACATCGATAGACGCAATTATACGAGTTGTAGATGTAGATCTAGATGACGATGATTCTGATATAACGCGGTCATAAAATCGCGTTTATATTGCTATGATACATGACAAGTAAAATAACGATAAACTTGAAAGCATACTTGATCCTACATTTATCATAAGTAAAGAGTTGAGGTTAATAAAATTGTTTCACACACTGACAGATCACAAGTTGCAAAAATCATAAACTTGATGTTTAGTATCTTGCTAAATGTATTTTTATTGGCGTAGCATTATTTCAATAAGATTTTAATCCGAATAACAGTTTGATGACTCACTTAATTCCGTATATACAAAAAGAATAACTAAGTGTTTGTAGCATCATCCTTTTTTGTTAGTCTGTCTCCGTCATGACGGTCACGGGCGATTAAATCGATGTGGATTGAGAAACAATTTTGTATACTTTTAAGGACATACTTATTTCCGTATTTGTTTACAATTGAGCAAAAAAAAAACACTTTTTAGAAGGTTCTTTAATTTGTTTAGTTCTTCAAGTATTTGTTACTGTTTGTTTGTGTCTTCATAATTTTCAGATTGATTTCTCATTTTACCTTATTTTCCTATATTCTGCTTGTCGATTTTCTTTACTATATCATTAACGTCATCTTCAGTACTAACACCTCTTGCCTTCATAATATTATCGTGTTTACTATTTATAATATGTTTGCCCTTGCATTATAATCTTAAATAGAAATATACATATTATTTATTTAAATCTAACGGAGTTAAAGACATAAATATATGACATCTCTACCCAGATCATTCCTTATATTACCGAGAGAGTCAAATTAAGTAGTAATCTTTGTATTTAAATGCTTTTATTTAAATATTACATTTACAATACAATACAGCGTATTTATGAATATAATAAATTATAAACATGTATACGTGCCTATTCACTAGCTGAAGTGAAAAGTTTGTTTTACACTAGCAGATATAATATCTGATAAGAATACTTAGGATTGCTTAGTGAATGCCAAAATCAACATACATTTTATCAATACTTTTGACAATTGCAACACTTCTATTTTCGTAGCTCATAGTTAAACTAAAGGTTTAAACATGGCTATGAATATATCTTTGAGTATATTGTTTAGGTGGCATGACACAAGGCTATAACTGCTGAGAAAACAGAACCATGGCCTGAAGAATTAGCTATTAATCCAGTGCTGTTTCTAGCCCATAGAGTTATGCTTGACATGGCACAAGCAAAGAGAGTTCTATGCCCAGCAGTGGGTGACATCAGACAGTGGATGATGATAATTGATGTGTAAATCCTTTAATTATCGAGTATGTTTTAAGCATAGCCAAGCATATCTCCAGCGACAGCACAGTCCCTATAATGCCGGACGTGCACGTACTGAGTGAGTTGACACCGCTTCGAAGGGCCATATACGCGCGGCGTGGTGTTGAAACTCATTATAATTTATGGTTGTCCCTGCGCAGTATACCGCGAATGCTAACTCTGCTGATGAAAGGATTAGCCGCTGGGTTAAGGTTCTAGGGATTGGCTTTGACGTATACTGTGACCATGGATGGGCGGGACTGGATTGTTTCGAAAATTTGGGACGTGGCGTGAACGGATTCTTAGTTTCGTGTACAGTGGAATTTATTTGTTGATTAAGCTCTCTCAATTCCAGTTAGGATGTTTCTTTTTAGTTTGGATTCCTTCTTCTACTATTAATTATGTTTTTCCTATGTCTCCTGTTAACATGTTAATGTCATTAAGCCTCAATTACCTCTCTAAGTTCTTCTGAAGTTGGTAATTTTTTGCCTTTTGATATTTTTGTCAGCAACTAGGATAGCCTTTCTTTATCTTTCCCCAGTTATCTTACTATACGACTCCTCATCAGCATTAGAACTGTTTCTGTCCATTTATATAATAAGGTTGGTAATCCTGTATTTACCACCATCAAAAATTAACAAGAGAAACTTCGCACCCATGATAAATATAATCATGCTTCCATTTAATTTACCGTAATCCAGTAGTTAGTTGTCAAGCAGTTTATTGCTATAATAAATGGCTCGGTCTTAACAGAGCTAGTATATTCTAATAGAAAAGCTGAGAGTCGCCCATAAAATCTTGAGATGATCTAGGATCTCGACTATAGTTGTGGTACACGAGAAATGAATTAAGATATCTATTAAAGTTGGTGTTAAATAATTTTGCTTCGATTTATGAGGACGTTTAAGATCGAAATTTAATTGCTCTGTAGTTAAGGTTGTGATTATTAATGTACACTACAACTATCTTCTTAATGTTCCTCGGGAATCATCGCATTTTCGAATACAAACGAATATTGATTTCCATGTCCATCAATTATTAGATTTATCGTGTACTAGCTGCGCCCCGCGGTTTCACCCGCGTAAGTTTCGATCCCGTGGGAATATTGGGATAAAAGTATCTTATGTCCTATTCCAGGTCATGGTCTACCCCTGTGCCAAATTTCATCCAAATCCGTTCAGCAGTTTTTATCTGTTTTAAGACAAAGCTACGTATTAAAAAATATAATCTGTTTCAAATCTTTTTGATGAAAGTGTAAACAAAACTGTTCTGGTCTTACAGTTATTGTTTGAATAACATTGTTAAATTGTAATTGAAAAATCGTCGACGATAAATAGAGGTTTTCAAAATATCCTCAATAATTTGTCAAATCAAAAACATCGTTAAGGCGATTTAAAATTAAAATTTCGGTTTTAAGTATTCAAATAATAACTCAATTTGTAAGTGGCTCTACAAATTGCCACAGGTGTGCCTTCCGAGCCATTTGTTTACATTTCAATTAAATTGTTTACGATCAGAGTATAGTCTATTTTGCCTTTACAAAATTTCGAATGCACCTAGCGTAGAAACTGCCCTGTTAAACAAAAAAGATACTGTTCCGCCATGATAATGAGACATCATTGCGACAAAAGCGTCAGACAGCCCATAAGTCCGTCACCATTTTTTACGACGCTACAAATCGCAAGTGAGTAGACAGACTAAACGCTCTCTAATACGACGATTCGCGTTCAAAACACATTCGAGCAAGCTGAGGCCATATCAAATGATGAGTGGTCCTATTGTGTACTGACTTATAGGCAATGTCGGAGCAATGAGTCCGTGAGCAGGGGGCCTAATTGCCCCTTATAACAAAGTTTGGAGTGGCTTGGCGCGCTTATTTGGTCACCTTATTTGTTGCTGAATATTAATTAATAGTTTTATTAGATTGTGTTTAGTGAAAATCAAGGTCTTTGTAAGGTTACGCGTGTTTTGTTTGTGTTCATTGTTTTTGTACTGTGAATTGTTTTTCTATGTGCATGTAGGAGGATAAGTGATGATTATAATTCGTAGATTCACTTTCTTCAGTATTGTTTTGAGATAAAGATTTTGTTTTAAGAATATTTATGGCTGAATAGGGAAAATAGCTTGGCTGTCACAGGGCAGTCATGTCGAACATAATGTCACAAACAGGTGATGTAAATGTGACCATCTGCACTTAATATACTTACTATTATATTTAAAGGGGTAAAATTGTTTTGTAAGTTTGTATGTAGGGGGTAATCTCCGGAACTAATGATCCGATTCCGAAAATTCTTTCACTAATTGGAAGCTACAGTATTGCAGAGTGTCATAGGATATATGATTAATAACTTCACGCAGACAAAGTCACGGGCAGATGCTAGTAACTAATGAAAATCTTAGAACAGTCGAAAAGTTCTAAATATTTTGGCAACTTTCACTTTTTAATGTTAACAGTTTTAAGAATCAAGGATCCATGTTTATAAATTCCTATCTAAAGACAAAATAATCTTTAAAAAAATCGCAACAATGTACCTCTACAACTTCACAAACGCATTTTTGCATACAACCGTCCGATTACCATTGATATATTACATCTACCATATTTTATTGCACATGGTGATCATCATGCTAATGCCGCCATTTGTGATATAGTCTGATGTCATCATCAGACTTAGTATAAGAAAATATCTCTATTGTACTCTTTATAAAGATTTTTTGATGCATTGCTAGCTGGTTATGGCTTGTAGTGCACTATTGTGTAACGTTGATAAGACGTTGTGCAAATGTGGTTGTGCAAAATGTAACATGGCTTGTGGTGAATAGGTATCTAGTTCGCCTTTTTGGGGAAGATTTATGCCCAGCAGTGGAGTGCCTGGCTAACTATTGTGTGGAAAAGTGTTGAGAGCATATTCAGCATACTCAGACTTGCAATTTATCGGCCTGTAATTGTCCCACTGTGGGGCAAAGGCTTGTTCTTATACAGGAAACGAACATTGATTTTCTTTAACATCAATCAAAGATCTAAGATTTACTTTTAGGCTGAGATCTATAAACGCTAATTGGCACGTGCTTTGGCTTAAACATGTTCCCGTCGTTTTCTTACATTTGTGAATTGAGAGCTGTGTGATAGTGACTCTCGGCCACAGGTGGCGTTTCCACTTAACCGGAGACGAGCGGAGCTGAGCGGATCTGAGCGGAGACCTGCAGGAATCGATGAATCACACAATGGCTGAAATCCGCACCGCGTCTCTCGTCTCATCTGTAATTTGACTTTTCGTGCAAGTCTTCTCTCAGCTCCGCTTCAATGGAAACGCACCCAGAGTCAATCCATGACATTTTGTGATAAATTAATCACATCTCAGGCAATTGCTGGACATAGAGATCCTCCAAATTGCATCACTCTTTCCTCCGACTTCCTAAAGCTACCTACAAAACCATTATTCCAAGTCAAATTAAAAGATATAATTACTGATTTACACAAGTACTTAGCAGGTTCTGAACCCAAACCTGTCATTCAGGGATACCTGCACTTTAATTGAACCTTTTAACTTGATTGACAGTATTAATTGTCAGTTGAAGTCAGATTTAAGAGACGTTCGTTATCAAGACTAAGTTTGTTTGTATTTATTTTTAAAGTATTGGCATGACGTTTTGATTTGTAGTGTTACAAATTGGGTTAATTTTGTTGAAAAAGCTACAAAATAGGTTTGCTGAAAAAGTAGGTCATATACATCAGGACGGACTGTAGGCGGACTTATCGTAGGATAAATCCGGAGTCACACGTGTTAGGGCGGCATAAATCGAACAGATTACGTGTGACTCCGGATTTTTAATTTGTCTGTCTGTGGTGTCTTGTTTATACCTTTTCAGTCGTAGTTGGGTTTTATTTTTTATTACTTTATTTTTTTAAATTATTTTGGAGTTATAATATATATATATTTGAAATGTGCTCATTAAGCCCTTTTATTTGATACCCAACATAGTACGTTAATCGTACTATGTTGGGTATCAAATTTTTTTTTAAGTTCCTGACTTTATTTCCTCTAAAGGGCGCCATTTTTAATTTAATGTGACTTCACATAGCCTATAACCAGCGGACAATCAAGACGCTTCTAACGATATCTTATTTGTTAAATTGTGATGAGTGGTTTAGAAGATACAAGGGAACAGATGAACTTACATACATACATACATACCGGTCAAAATCATAACCCTCATATTTTAACGCCGTAGTCGGGTAAAAAAAAATTGCAATGCAGATCCGTAGCTTTTAGTAATGCTTTTATTTGATTAAACAATTCTACGCAAGTATGAAAGTTCGATAAAATAAATGACGACAGAAGTATAAGTACTATATTCATATCTTTTAATGAAATAATATCACGCATTAATACGATTCAGAAAGATACCATCAAATTGTACACTAATTACGACACAACTGTATATTTTTTTATAATTACAGTTACTTAATTTAACTTAAACACGAACAAAAATTGAGTCATCAGATTAATTGAAATAGTAACTAACCATTGTCAACAATTCATATTAATTGTGTTTTACAAATACGAATTAAAAAGTTATATCTCCATTTTTGTTCAACAACTTGTGCTCTCACCCCATCCGTGACTAATAGAGCTGCCCTATTCCTAGATCGTGTAATTTATCGATATCGATTAACTGGTTTTGTCGCTCTGATTTCTATAGCATTAATTTCATGCTTTATTACTATTTAGATTCTTAATAGGTGGTTGCGATATAGTAACAGCTAATTAAGAGTTTAACATAGCATAAACATAAACTTCTGAGCATTAATCTCAATGAGTAATCTAGAAACTACACAATCAAATAGCAATAACTTGACCTGTCTTATCTGTAAGTTAACTGTGCGAAATAAAACGAATCTAAATTAGTGTTAGAAGTCAGGAGATAATAGACGAGGCCGTATTCCTTATTTAAAAACAAATATACGTTTATTTGACGGAAATATTCGTCTGATTAAGGTTCTAGAATGATCGCAATGCAGCTAAAAACACCATCGATCCAGTCCGGTTGCGTTTCTGAGAAGGTCTCGAACAATTCCGCCGCTAAAAACAATTAAATCGTAATTAAGGGCCGTATTAAGAGACGCGGCATGCGTCCGCGCATTGCCGCACTCATTTTGAGGATAGCGATGTGAAAGTATCGATGGAATTAATATCGATTGTTTTTAACGATATTTTTTGGATTATGTAAATAAGGTCTTTATTTTTGTATCTTCATTCTTGGATTTTTTTCAATTTATTATAATTTATGGATAGATTTAAATCTACCTACTAATTTGAGAGAAATATATAAAGCTTAGTATAAAAAATCGTCCATCTATGTTCACAAAAATGAGCCATTTCTTATTATTACTGTACTACCAATTATGTTACATAAGGACGTTGCATTATACTTGTTAGAAAGTTCAACAATACAAGGACTTCTTATAATCGCGCAGGCGTCACCACTATTACTTTCTCTTGCCAATTTTAATTTCTCGCGAAAGTTATGATTGATATAAAAACTTCGAAATCACTTGACACTTTACAAAGCACAAAATAAGAATAAAATCCGCCATTAATCCGACGCATACGAAATTCAAAATTCACGATTCGATTTTTGAATGGCCGATAAAAGTCGACACTCGAAACGCCCGCCAATTTTGCATGCATAAACATCGTAAATCTCATTGAATGAAAATGAGTATCGATATATCGATATCGGGTTTTACGATCGATTCATTACTCGAGTATAACTCGTGGCCTTATTGAGGACAATGCTCGAGTCACGTCCCTAACAATCACATCTTCATTAATTACGGAAGGAATTTTTCTGATGGTAACCTATGTGATAGTGTGCAGGTGATACGCTGAAGCGATCGATCATTCAATTGTTTTTATGGATTATTCGGTTTAGGACAGATTCTGATTTTGTTTTCAAAGTTTAATTCAATTAATTTCCCTACTTTACTCCCTATTAAAGACAATGACATGCAGATTTGGTGTAATTTATGTGAACTGTACTAAAAAAAACATTATAATTAATCGATGTTTTTTGAGTAAGAACAAAACTTTCTTCTTTTTTACATTTCCAGTAATAAAAAAAGTTTGTTAATACTCGCTACAACAAACACCACACCCAATTTCCCCGTAAGTGATAATGACGACTCTGAACTCGTACAGCTCTCTCAATTTGTCGCACGACTTTTTGTCACCACGACTTGTCGAGATTCAGTCGCAATTAAGGCCGTTTTCCCATATCTATGTAATTTTTAGGGTAATTAAAGCTTTTGAAAGGGCAAGCAAGGTAATAAAGACTTCATTACTAAATAATTATTATATTAAAAAGTTGTAGGTACCTGCTTTGTAAAGCAGATAAAATAAAAAGATGACAGATTTGGCTCAAACGACATTTCTTGTCAAGTGCCTTTATGACAAAGTAAATATTGCACATCAGTATAATTATAGTTAATTTGTGTTATTAAAATATGAATATACTAGCTTTGAAGATTTCCGGAACTGTCCAGATGAAAATCATCATTTTTTGTATTCAACTTTCACCTAAATACACATACATTATACTCAGTTGACTGACCCATCATCATCATCTGCCTAGCCTTTTCCCAACTATGATGGGGTCGGCTTCCAGTCTAACCGGATGCAGCTGAATACCAGTATTTTACTTGGAGCGACTGCCTATCTGACCTCCACAACCCAGTAACTGGGTAATACCCCTTGGTTAGACTAGTTGTCAGACTTTCGTGCTTCTGACGACTCGTAACGACTGTCAAAGATCCACAAATTACAGCCGGGACCAACGGCTTAAAGTGCTTTCCGAGGCACGGAGGAGTCTCGATATGTGAAAATGGTCACCCATCCACGGACCAACCCCGGCAAGCGTAGCTTAACCTGATGGATCGGCCCGAGCGGCTGTTATTACTTAGCCACGAGCTCCTCACACACAGTTGACTGACCCATATATCTGAATTTTGAACGAACTTATGATAGCTACTAATAAATGCTATACCTACTGCTAGCATATAGCAGTAGGTATAGCATTTATTAGTAGCTATAGCATACGACACAAAAGAAAGATACTCGTAGAAAGAAAACGACAACAAAATTTACATTAAAGGAAAATAATCTGACAAAACGAAGTGACATTCCCATTGCAAATATTATACGTAGTAGGTATACCTGTCGAAAATAGAGAAAACCAATTTTCCCAGATGTGAGACGTAGCTAGATCGATTTTTCACCCCCGTAAACCCCTATATTGCAACTTTCATCGAAATGGTTAGAGCCGTTTTCGAGAACGTGATTATAAATATGTATACTATTATAATATTATATACAAATATTATAATAAATATAAATATTGCTCATTTAATTGTATAGGATTTAGCAAGCAGATTACAGTTAAGTACTTAAGAAGATAGTTTAGACACCATTCATTTGATCGAATTTTCACCAGAGCATAAGGCGAGTAACGACGAGTTTGTCAATCATCTAACATAGTACTCTACTCACTGATATAAATGAACCCACTTGTTTGCTACATCAACTATCTCGAAGTCAAACGAGACATCAATTGCAAAAACAATGTAGGTCGGGACAACGATGCATGAAATATTGCCGAGATAGATCCAAAGACAACCGGACTTGTGTCAGATGCATCTACAATTTATTTCTTAAGATACTATTGAATATGTGATGTGATAACTAATAAAGATCTGAATAAACAACTAACTTTGTTGAAAAGAGTGCAGTTAAAAGAAAAGGATGTTGGAATTGCAAATGGATTAAAACAAATTACAAAATAATTTCCCACAAATAATGAAACTTGAAAAATACATTATTGATTATGACATTACTCAAGCAGAAAACAAAAAAAATGTTAGTACTAATGCAGCTGTAGATGCTACAAAGTCAATCAATCTGCCTAGCCTTTTCCCAACTATGTTGGGGTCGACTTCCAGTCTAACCGAATGCAGCTGAATACCAGTATTTTACATGGAACGACTGCCTATCTGACCTCCACAATCCAGTAACTGGGTAATATGATACTCCTTGGTAAGACTGGTTGTCTGTTGACTTTCGGGCTTGACGACCCGTAACTACTGTCAAAGATCTACGAATGACAGCCGGAACCAACGGCTTATCGTGCTTTCCGAGGCACGGAGGAGTCTCGATAGGTAAAGATGGTCACCCATCCATGGACTAACCCCGGCGCTTATCCTGATGTATCGACCCGTGTGGCTGTTATTACTTAGCCACGAGCTCCTCATAGTAGATGCTACAAAGTAATTGATGCTATAAGCGAATTTACTAACGTACCTGAACGAGAACTGCGTGTTCTAGAAGGACTTGAGGATGAATAAACATACTCGTAGTTAGTTGAATAGGCTACAAGTCTGGATGAGGTTGCTCGTGAATGTAATAGCACTCACGACTAAAGAATTCTTTGTAGGTATGGGGTGAGAACTCTTAAATGTTGTTGTGGCAAAAATAGCGGATAGAAAATATATATATATATACACGCGACGATATATCAAGCTAAATATAAGCTGACCTCTCACTGTACGGATAGCCTATACAATGCGAGGTCATAATATACTGGAAAATATTGCTTGATGTGTTGTCGTATATGTAAACTATATGAACTCACCTCATCGTCTTTCTCCAGTCGCTTATCTGTACTTAGTTTATCAGTTACTGTTCATATTAGATGTATAGGCTGCAGATGTGAAGATGAAGGGTTTGAAAGTGACAGAAATTAAATAAATAAATAGTTAGCAAATAAAACAATATAATCATTATTACATAGCGTACAAAAATAAAATTGCGATTGATAAAAAATATGTTCTTTAATGGAATCAAAAGCCAACATTCGATTTATGATAGGTCACAGTTCTATAAATAAGTCTTTAGCACGTGTCAAATCAATCATTATTAATGAATAGAGTACCTTTAACGTTTTTGTTTTTTCTCCTGTAGGATTATTAATGATTCAGATTCAGATTCAGATTCTTTATTTGTCTAACGTTATGACTAACACTTTAGCACAGACAATTGTAGTCAATAATATTCCTAGTGACATTAATACTAAGTGTTAAAGTGTTACAGTAAAGTATCGCTCTAAGACACTTTAAAATAACAGGTTGACTCAAATGGCCACTTTAGAGTTTAGAGGTTTCTAGTTTACGCCTTTGGGTGCAAATAGCTCAGTATTCAAGAAAATAGCAATTTTAACATAACCAGAGGCAAAGTTAATGAAATGGAACATAATGTATCTATGATAAGAATTAATGTATGTTTACGTGTCAATCGTGCTATTTCCCATGCAAATTATAAACTTAGTTAACATGAAACTATGTAAGCTCAGTAATGAGCCAGGTTTGTGGTACCAGTAGCTACACAACTGTTACTGGTAGCATAACTATCTAGTGAGTAAGTAGCTATTTAGTTACGAGTTTCGAAAATTCACTAAAGAGCTTGGTTAATAAGTTTAAAAGTTAAGTTAAAAATGCTAAAACAGAATAATTGCTCATGCAAAATTGATTTACGCATCTGTAAGTTAAATACGCCAATGTTAATGACCCAAGAACTGTAAAGGAATAGCTTTTTATGCATCTCCTGCAGACAAACAGACAGAAGCTAGAGTATTTAACTCAGCAGCAATAAACAAACCAGCCTAATGAGTGCCAAACTAACGCCAACAATAATACAATATTGCTATAAAATAGTCTAAACACGTACATTCGTTACAAACAACTTAATACAAACTGGGTAATTCGTCTCGCTCGCTCGTAAAATGAAGACATAATAGAGGCAATTGAAGTAACAACACACAGACACGCAATCTTAACACGATCCCATTTACACTTTTTGTTTAACCGTACAAAACATTCTAATTTAGCAATTCCAATGCGGCTACCGAATTTGAAGGCGGAAATATAATTAACAGTAATTATCTCTTTGTTTCAGAAGCTGAAAACGGAAGTATGGGAGACGATTTGGACAGAACACGACATTTTGTAATCAACGATGCACAAAATTATAATTTATAAGTACATAATGACGTTAGTGATGACGATGGACGGGATAAGGTTGGAGTTGACCTGACAGAAGATTTTGTAAACAGTGACAAATACAAACTTGTGGTTGTGATTGGACTTCAAGACAGTGATGGAGTATTGACTGTTAGTGGTGAAGGACATGTCGAAGTGCTAGGACTGTAAATAATGCCTGATCGGGAGTCGGTGGGAGGTCCTGGGAGTGCAGGCAGTGGTTTCCTACCACTACAGTTCCCCTCGGCGTTTGCGGCCTTCCATGCTTCGACTCCACCCGGCACTCCTACTACAGCTATGCATCACGCAACACATTATCATCATCATGCCCAGTAAGTACAAAATAATATTACTCTTTCTTTATGTCCAACTTTATTATAGTAAAGAATAAGTTGAAGCCAGTGTTGAAAGTTCTCACATTAATGAAATTACTAGAACAAATATGTACTACTTATAAAATCACATAAATTAAAACTGAGTCTACTGAATTAATCGAAGTAATAAAGATATTATTGATGATCATTCATTTATGAAGATAGACATCGCAATGTTTTATTAATGCGACCTGGTGTTTATCCTTACAGTAACTGGAGCATTAGCCAATCCGTCTTTATTACATTTACTAATATTTAGTATTTAGTACAGTCATTGCACAGCACACTTAGTCCTTTCAACATTTTAGTACCCCGCTTATCATAATCTAGCCTCTGAACGCGGAGCGCTTTCGTATCAGACGAATCCATCTACATATGTAATTTTATTATGATTCGCTTGCGAGGCAAGTGTCCTTTAATATTACGATCGCTTCACGTTACCCGCTTGCTCCTAAACGTCAAGCACGTTTATTGACCAACTCCATAAAATAGAGTGGTTCATTAAACATTTTACATGCTGCGAAACCTTTTATTGCATAATTGCATGTGTTACCTTTTTAACTTAACTGTAATTCAAAACATCGACTTTGTTGTATTAATTAAAACTGTTACTGCATTATCAGTAATAAAATTCTTATTTGTTTCTTATGCACCTTTATGCATATGCTGTTCGGTTCCATTAGTAATATTGCCTTATTCCAACTTCACTAAGTTTTTTACGTCTTGCGATGGAATTTATATCGGGAGTAGCAGGTAGAGAACTTTTAGATTAGATTAGAGCCGGCGTATTAACTGTAGTTTACGGCCGGTCGACCATAAAACCCCGTCCAGGTGAGACAACGTGTTACTTAATGATAATTTATTGCAAAACATCGGACACCGTGAGCCGGTCAGATTTGACGACAACATTAATCTTCTGTAACTGGGCGATATAAAAATGGAGTCGTAAACACCAAAAAAGGTTGGATCGGCACCTGAACCGATGCGGTGACGAGTGATGAGCAGGAAGTCGTCAAAGAAATTGAGACATTTACAATGTTAGGACGGACGTTAATAAAAGCAGGACGGTGCGTTTCAACAAATGAGTTACTTGCGGTGCTCAAAGGGTGCGTGATGTATGGCGGCGGCCGGGCCGAGCCGGCCGACTGAAATGATTAATGCTTTAGTACCGAGCCTCAAGGCACGCCTCGGCTTAACCCTCACACTGCGCCACGATTTAAAATGTTAATTTACCAAGCACTTGGAATTTTACTGATGTATGTGACTACACTATGCTTTTACCCCAGTGGCAATATTTTATACTCTCTTGTTGCGAGTCGGAGTATCAATAACACGTGATGTTTGTGAACAAACCCAACACACGCAGTGTTGGGTTCTGAGGATGATCCTTAAATCTTCACACGGGAACACGCTGAGATGAAGCCGGTCTCAATATTTAAAGGCTCGTGCAATAAACTCGTTATTTCCTACGTCTTATTTATATCGGTTGTGCAACTCGTTATGGTGAATGTAAAATCGGGTATGAAATTGGTTGTATAAAGACGTCCGCTTTCTCGGAAGTCCAGTAATCCTTTATCCACGGTCCGTGGCGAAGGATTTCGTCGCCGGATGGGTGTACCCATTAACGACCGTTTCTCGGTGCCTCATTTAACCCGTTGCTGCGATAATTGCCACCACGTGTTTATTTCCAAGCGTTCTAATTATAGCACGCACAATGGGTTGGACACGATCGGTTATTTTGGCTCCGTTCGCTCCGTCAAAGTCAATTTTGTCCAGCCACAAAAGAGGTGTTGCGAGTCGCCTGTCGTTTGATTCATTAACTGGAACCCTTTGAACTGATGTATAGGTATCGCGCCACTTTAACTATTAATTCTGTTCCAACCTTTTTAGCTCCGGCTTGGTGCGCGCTGCGTGTCGTATTAGTTTGTCGTTTTGCATCATTGGCGTTGTTGCCACCATTCCCACCTGCTGTTCTTTTTGTTGTTACATTTATCATGTGGCCATTCACTGCTTCGGAGTTCGTATCTAATTATACATTGGGGACATTATTTATCGCCGAGTTATCTAATCTTTATCTACCGTGTCTTATACAATCTGGTTTGAGAATGTGCCATATTGAGAAGAATGGCCTCTCCTGTGAATAGCTAGATTCCGTTAGCGTCCACTTACGTCGAAATTGTGTTGGTAACTCGGGTCGCACATGTGTCGCCACAAAAGCTTACGGCCACAATAAAAGCGCCATTCAGCCGCCCGCATCCCACTCCGTCCTCATTGTGAACGTCCTGGCTTCACAAATCATCAAAGAAAAAACCATTATTATTGACGTAGAGACAAAGGCGTTATCGAGTCGTGATTGGGCGTCGTGTGTGGTTCACTATTGTTTCAGGGTGTAACACGAAATCGTACGCCAATTAGATGCAATAATTCTATCATTTATATCAACACTTATAAAAAGTGTAAGTTTTATCGTGACATATGATATTTATTTAAACGTTCCGAGATTTCGTGACATCGATAGCTTTTTTTCTAAGATGTAAACATACACATTGGTGTTCGGAATCAATCTGATATGTTTGAACGCAGTTACGTCGTCAACTATTTCGATCCTTGTCTTATTTGTGACATGTGACAAGGACAGAATGTTTAAGATGAGCTTAGATTTTATGGTCATAGTTTAATGTCAAGTTTATCTTACTGACTCAAGTATTGTGTGCTTATACTAAAAAGACATTATGAGACAATTTATTATGAGTGTAGTCAACCACAAAAATGGTCGGATTCATTATAGAAGAAATTCACGTAATATGTAGGCGCAATCAAATTATAATATGTAAGAAATATAGACAAAGAAGTTACAGTGTCACGTTCTACCAAAAAAAAAATCGCATGCGTTTAAATATCTTATTCCTGCAAACTTAAACCCAACAGCAATATCAATATCATGCCATCCATTCGTGTTTCACAAGCTAAAGCAACGATTGTTTGAAGAAATGTAAAAACCACCAAAAGTCAATACAGAATGATTTAGTTGTGTTGGACAGAAGTTTATTCTACAAGAGTTGAAATAAATATAAACGTCGTGAAACTAATTATTGATTTTTTAAAAGAAATTTTCGTAAATGAAAAAGAGATTTATCGCGACGTAGTAACGAAGCTTGGACCTGAAATGGATTCGAGTCTTTGTTGGTCCAAGTCTTGTGAATGAGTGGAGTCGGTTTAAAAGATGATTCGTTTATTTATGGTCTTTAAACTTGGTACATTACTGGTACTAGTCTCTGGTTACTGTTAATTTTCTTGACTGTTATGACACTATTGGAACTCTGGTCACTCAGTGTCAGTTAGTAGATCTATTGTCTTTTGTACTGAAATACATCAGTTCCATGTATGACTGATAGCCCTCTAGGTAAACACGCTAAATAGAAGTATGAATTTTGGTTTGAAAGATTCTTGACAAATGTATTTATTGGATGGAGAAGCTCTATGAAAGGATATTTCGAAACCCTCCTGGATCAACGGGGTCATAAAGTTTGTATATATATACTCAATCAATTTATATAGCCTTTTTCCAACTATGTTAGTGGTCGGCTTCCACTCTAACCGGATTCAGCTGAATACCAGTACATATATTACATGGAGCGACTGCCTATCTGAACTCCACAACCCAGTTACTGCGTTACACGATACCTCTTGTTAAGAGACTGGTTGTCAGACTTTTGGGCTTCTCATTACCTACTACAGAGATCTATTACGTATATGAATCATGCTGCTGAGGCGATGGCCATTACAGTTTTCGTCCCAACGGAAGCGAAAAAAATAGCACCTACAACCAAATAACTTGCTAAAAGCCTCCCGTGTAACAACACTTATCTATTGTGAACCTTTTTTTGTCCAAAAAGGTCCAAGACTTGTCCCTTAATTGACCAGAAATGTTCTCGAATCGGTCAATCTCTATAAAGAAGTTCCGGTCATAAATTGTCCCTCCACATCCCGTTTGACTGTCGTTATTGTCCTGACCACGCCCCGGGTATAAATAGTCTGGCCACGGAATAATCCTGGGAATAGGAGTGTTCCGGAAGGTTTAATAGCTTCTGTACCCAGATGTGGCTACTCTTAATTTATACACTCAGGTTAGTTGCGAAATCACTCTACTTTTTGGAAGGTTAATCTCTCCGGATTTCAAAGAATTTTCACATTAAACTGTCTTGACGTAGATTTGATCCGTTTGATCCATTATCTCAATTTTCTCATGATAAAGAACTGCTGTCGAGTTTTTCGTCTTGAATTAACACTAACTGACGTGCGTAATGTGTCCGGCATCTTGAAATTATAAATTGACGCAAGAAATTAGAAAGAGACCTTGATAATTCTATCTCATGTTTTGAAGTCTATTAGAAGGAGGAGCTCGTGACTCAGTAATAACAGTCGCACCAGGTCGATTCATCAGGTTAAGCTACGCTTTCCGAGGTTGGTCGGTGGATGGGTGTCCATCTTTACTTACCGAGACTCCTCCGTGCCTCGGAAAGCACGTTAAGCCATTGGTCCCGGCTGTCATTCGTGGATCTTTGACAGTCGTTAGGGGTCGTCAGAAGCCCGAAAGTCTGACAACCAGTCTTACCAAGGGGTATCGTATTACTCAGTGACTGGGTTGTGGAGTTCAGACAGGTAGTCGGTCCATGTAAAATACTGGTATTCAGCTGCATCCGGTTAGACTGGAAGCCGACCCCAACATAGTAGGGAAAAGGCTAGACAGATTTTGTTTTGAAGTCTATTTCCAAAATGGTCACTTTGAAGCCACCCAATAATCCCATGCAAACGTTTGCTCTATTCAAATGCCAAACGAATTCGGGTTAATCACTTATAACTCAACACTAGTCGCATCCATCTGACCTCCCACTTTGGTCTAAAAATACTCGCTGCTAATAACTATTTACACTTATTGTAGGCAAATTTTGTCTGTCACACTTCGTAATACGTGCTACCGTATGAATATTTCATTACCTTTTAATAGACTATGCGTTATCCTGTTTAAAAATGGTTAAATAATTAATTATGTAAGCAAGGTCTGTGGGTGTGGAGTTGGGAACGATGAGTTGTGGACTGTCGCTATACATTCATTAATATCATAAAATTATTAGTGAAGTTAATCTCTATGAAGTCACTTTGAAAAATAACCTCCTCAATCTCCAAAAGTTTATAAGAAATCTGGCCAAGCTTAGCGAAATTGGGCGTCAATGGAAACTCATTTTTTAATTCCCAATAATCGCCATCTGGGCCATAAAAACGGTAATAACGAAGGAGAAGAAAAAGAGTGGGGTCATGCAACGTCGCGTGTGTACAGTAGCCGAACACAATCGTGCGCAGGCGCAGCTCTGCTCATTAAAATCTTAAGGTGCGCGCGCAGACGTCTGGTGGGACAGATATGGAAATGTAAAGGGTGCTGGGTGGGTAAATAGGGACGGTGATCGGGAAATTGGAGACTTAATAACTTTAGAATTGTGATGGGATAATTATGTGGTGATGACAATGTGGTTGTAACTTCTGAATGAAATATTGGAGAATTTGTGTTTTGCTTTGGTGATTATGGCTAGACGTAAAATATCTTTAGGTGTATTTAAACCCTTCCTGTAGTAACATAAACAACACATCACAACTTGGACGAAGGGTTAGGCAGAGGTGTCTATAAAGAAAGAGAGATAGATAGAAAGAAAGAAAGAAAAGTCCCACGTTTTGCCAGTTATGTTTTAAGTCTCATGTAATAGGGGGCGAGTCTATTGCCATCAACCGGGCATAAATCCAGACTCCGGGCTGCTACTGAGAAATTCCTAATGGAAAATCCCAATAACACGTTGCCCGACCTGGGAATCGAACCCAAGACCTCAGCGGCTCAGCAGTAGCGGTTGCGACCACTAGACCAACGAAGCAGTCCTTCCTTGTAGTCTTTTGTATTTATCTAATTACAGCTGTAATAGGGATTGCACGGCCTATAAATACCAAACTGAACTTCGACAAACGGTACAACGACAAGATTTTATTTCGACATTGTGGAACTTCGACACGTCTTTATTTATACAATACTTTAAATATTCCTAGAAATATCCCCTTATATCCATAGCTACAACAAATACAAACCATAAATCATACGACCAATAACTATAGATGTACACACGAACCAATAAACGTTCATTTTGCGTTTAATAAGTTGTTTTGTTATTTCATTATGTTGCGATTTTTAATGCGTCACGGCGACTGAGTCGACACAATCGCGCGTAAATCGGTCGCGCGGTTTATTGTCGCGCGTCGATTACCGTCTTAATGGCTCCATGTTGGACCTTGGGATGGTGTGAGGGGGTCTTTAAATAGTTTGGTACCAATTTGAGGCAGGCAAGGTGGCCTCGGTTACAATGAGCCTTTAAAGTCAGCATTTGGTACTTACATTACATTATGCATGCAACTGAGGTACTGCAGCTTTTAAATTCCTATAGAAAATAATGTTTAAAAGAACATATTTGCGTGCTTTTACTGGCAAAAGTCTCGCCCCCTTAATGTGGTCCTAGTGCTCGTGCTGGCCAGTAGAAAAATGACCATTACATGGAACATCCACCTGGCTTCCAGTAGCACTACGTATATAGTAGTACCTATTAAGTAGATGCAGTATTCTCTCTCCTTCTCTCATAATCCATCCAAAGGGTGTCCTTAAAAGATCGCTTTTAGCGATAAGACCGCCCAAGTACCACCACATTTCTACATTTATAATTATCTACATAATAAAGAGTTTTCTATTCTATTCTTCCTCTGCCTAACCTTTGGGTCACTGACCACTCGGCCCGAGTCAACTCGACCCGAATAATAATACCAGAGTTTTTACTCCTAATTACGGTATTTGGGGAATACCCCAAGTGTATACCCCTTCATTTTATTTTCGCTTTTTCCTTTTTCCCCAACACTTCCTATAAGCTACGGCTGAGACTTTCACTAATGCTCGCTGACACTTTCAAACCCTTTAAAGCCCTGTTACATACTTTTCTCTTACTAAGATTAAGAGCCTTGAAAGACACTACTGTAGATAGCTTACAAACCAACCAGGAAAGCGAGAGTATGCGTATGCGCGATTCTCTAAGGGAACTGTTTAAAGATATTAACATCATGACGGTACCTTGTCAATATATCTACGAAAACATCATGTACGTAAGGAAAAATCTAAGTCTTTTTAGTAAAAGAGGTGAAAAACACAATTATAGGACTAGGAATAGGGACCAATTAGTTCAACCGGGCTTCAGACTGGCTAAAGTAGACTCATCCTTCATGGGGTACTGTTTAAAATGTTACAATAAAATACCTCCCCACATACTCCAACTGAATGAAACAAAATTTAAATCTTGTATAAAACGCACACTATGCCGCCAAGCATATTATAAATTGGGGGATTACATCACTGACAAAAATGCTTGGCTCAGCGCTGGTCCAGCTCCACAGGGCGCAACAACTAATTGATTAGCATACGAAAATATTGTTGGAGCTGCTGAAGATTGTAAAAACTATCTTTACATTGTATAAATTCAATCTCCTAGTATTGTATAACTGCATAGCACATGTGTGTGAGCACTATGTACTTATCTAAGTACCTTAAAGCTACCATTTACTAGGTACGTCTTTCATTGACTTGAATGTGCCCTGGCGGCTGAAAGCATGTCATGCTCACTTTAATGTCTCGCTGGTGGTGGCGTGTGTGTTGGATCATTAAGTTCCCTTCAAAATGGTTGAGCTGAATGGTGCTGATCCATGCGTCATGTTCGTGAACGGGCGCCATCAGTAGGGACTGGTCATCTCTTAGCTGCCACGGCTTATTTTGATTTATTTTAATTTTTGAATTGTTTTGTATCGTTTTATCTTTTATTTACGGACTCTTTTAACCTGCACGTTTTTCTACATTGTACTCACATGTATGATTCCAACATGAATGATGTAAACAACATATTGTAACAATATTCTGATTTAAAAGAGTGTCCGTGGAGTTTCTTGCCCGTTCTTCTCCATAGGAACCTACTACGCTTTGGAATGGGCAACTAGCTTCATATTTTCTGACTGACCGACCCTTTGACAATTCAAAAGTGCCTGTAATTGGTTTATTTGAAATAAATGCTTTGAGTTTGAGTTTGAGTTTGAGTTTGAGAGGAAAGATGTAGTAGATTAGATTTAGTATTTTTGGTGAGTTACCAAAAATACTCAATTATAAATGAAATGAGATTAATAATTAGAACAAAACTAATTCAAATTATTTAGTTCATCACAAGATAGGTCAGTTTAAATTAAGTCTTCCATACATTTAGAATAACTAAACCGATAAATGTTTGTTTATCTTAGAGAAATATTCTAAAAGCGTAATACAACATGCGTAGTGAAACACAATACTATATCAAAGCGCGTTCGTTCGGAAACGTGGCACCTGCGATTGTGTTTACTGAAATAACAATGCACTGTGGCCGGGCGTGGGCCAAGGCATTAGCGAGAGCGGCCGTAATATTTTGCTATCATAATCATTTAATCATTTGTTTATCGGTACTGAACTTCTCTTAAGTACACATACTTAATATCTTTCAATAAGCGTGTTTTTTTCAACGCTGGATTTCAGTTTATTATTATTATCATGCTTTTGAATGAATGAATGTACTGTATGACTGAAAATTGATATACTCGTACGATTTAATCCGAGTTTAAATTAGATTTTTTGGTATTATAATATTATGATCATTTCTTCCTCAATAAAAATCATGAACGATGATTATTTTGTTCAAGATGGCATCTAATTATTAATACGTGAAGCAAAAACTTTGTACTCTTTTTTACGATAATTACGCGGAAGGACGTGAAGTACAACATAATCGTTCGTTTATTTTTATTAATTTGTGGCGGCGGCATCTACATCGCAACTTGCGAACTACGCATTAAAGACCTGTTGTCACACAAAATCCTGCATCGCGCAATTAGAGTTTACCGCGTGATCAACATATGTTTAAACAAGAACACGACGTCAATCGTTGGGCAGTTGCCCCCAGACACAACACCCGTCTGGTCGGGGGATCCTCCCTTTTCTATAGAGGATGAGTGAACTTAACACCCAGTTCCTGATACCCTTAAAAATTATTCAAATAAAACTCGCTCTTGTTTGTAACTTGCGCCTCGGTAAAATAAATACTAACTTCAGGAAGGGTTCAATTTGTACGGAAGGAATTTAGATAATAAAACGTCAACTAGGATAAGGGTGCAGACTCACAAAAAACTTTTAAGTAAAGATCGTATTAGATTGTTAAAATCGTATGGCCATTTGGCCATAGAAATAAAAAACTGTGTAAAAAACGGCTTATGCAATAGATTATTTCGCCCATGTCTGTAGGAATACGTACAAGAAATGTCATTGATATTTTTGGAAGAAAAATTTAATATATTAACAAAAAATACACATAGGTAGCTGCATAATACGATTTCACCCATACATAGAACTACAAAATGATTTTATTTAAATGCATTTGGAAGCTACAAATGTCAAAAAGGTTAATAAAAATAAAACCTGTTGATTACGATGGCACTTTAGCTCGGCGACAGTCATGTCTATATTTTTTATCGCAAAAATAAAAACAAAATACCTACCTACAGTTACATTTTTGGGTAACAATCATAAAAATGTTATGCCTTACTTTTGAATTTTAATTTTTGGGCGCTAGCGAGAACCTTCTAATTTGGTTGAAGTACGTAATTAAGATTTTTATAACATGCTACTTGCTGTTTTAAGAATCATATAGGAACATTTTGAATTTCACATTGAAACAATAAAATTGAAATCCAATCAGCTAACAAATATTTACAATCAACTCAACTCAGCCTGTCGCAGTCAACTGCTGGACTCAGCCTTTCCCTAGCTGCGCTACAACACGCGGCCCTCCGCCTTCGGCACCTTGGACATTTACTTGCTATGATGATTTGTCATAGTTAAGACATCGACAACTTTAGTAAATTTAAGAGAGGTATAATAATAATCACATAAAAACGAAGTAGCAGAGAAGAGATTTCGGTAACCATATTTTATTTTTAATGTCTACAAATGAGCCACGATAGTCACTGCTCTTATAATTTGTACCATACACCAAAACATCTTTCCGACGCAGTCCGTTTATTTGCGAATTGGGAGTGAATTTCGATAAAACATTATCGTAAAATTCCGTTTTACAATTTCATTACGACATTGCAAGTGGTGTGTTGGCAACAGATAATAAATTTTATAATATAACTGTCAAACGTGGGCTTTGAACTCAATAGAGTGGCTAATGGCAAATGAAGCCTTATTCGTGATCTATTTTAGATATTATAGCTTGAAGATAAATTGGATATTGTGGGGCTCATGGTTGCTTTTATATGCGAACCTGCACGTAAGATTTTCATCGAACTCTGCGTACAAATATAGAGGGTACTCATAATAAAAGATTCGTAAAACTAGAGATAGTTGAGTTAGTAGTGGAGCTCGTGGCTAGTTATAACAGCTGCACGGGTCGATCCATCAGGTTAAGCTGCACTTGCCGGGGTTGGTCCGTGGATGGGTGACCATCTTTGCATACCAAGACTCCTCCGTGCCTCGGAAAGCACGTTAACCATTTGGTCCCGGCTGTCGTTCGTGGATCCTTGACATTCGTTACGAGTCGTCCGAAGCTCGAAAGTCTGACAACCAGTCTTACCAAGGGGTATCGTATTACCCAGTTACGGGTTGTGGAGGTCAGATAGGCAGTCGCTCCATGTAAAATACTGGTATCCAGCTGCATCCGGTTAGACCGGAAGCCGACCCCAATTTAGTTGGGAAAAGTCTAGGCAAAATGATTGAAAAGAAGAGATAATTGAATTCTACACTACAGTAGGCGGATGAATAGCTGCATCCATGAGCTTTTTTCCACGAGAAAAGTTTGCTGATTATGGTACTATTCATCATCATTCTTCTGCCCTTATCCCAATTTATTTGGGGTCGGCGCAACATGTCCCTTTCTTCCATACTTCTCTATTAGCCGTCATCTCGATAGTCACCCCCTTTCTAGCCATATCATCTTTCACACAGTCCATCCATCGTTTCTTTGGTCTTCCCCTACTCTTATAGCCATCGACATTCATACCCAAAACTTTCCTCACAACATTTTCCTCATTCCTTCGCATCACGTGCCCATACCATGACAACCGATTTCCGCACAATTTTTCAATCACCGGTGCCACTTTCAGAATTCCTCTTATGTACTCATTTCTCATTCTATCCATTCGTGTAACACCACACATCCCTCTTAACATTCTCATCTCAGCTGCATGCAATTGCCTTTCATTCATCCCTTTTGTGGCCCAACATTCTGATCCATACAAGACAGCAGGTCTAACTATTGTCTTATTATATCTTCCCCTTAAGTTTCAGGGGAATGCGGGAGTCGCAGATTGTTCCCGTGACCTGCCACCATTTCATCCATCCAGTGTTAATTCTGTGCTTAACCGCCCGATCTACTTCACCGTCGCTTTGCACGAGTGAACCGAGATACCGAAAGTCGGAGCAGACTGGGAGAAGTGCGCCATCAAGCGTTATGGCTCCAGAACTGGAGAGACCACCGAAATCGCAGAACATATGCTCAGTTTTGGTTCTGCTGATTTTCAAGCCAACATTCTCCAGCTTCTGTTGCCATTTCTCCAATCTGCTCTGGATCTCAGGTTCATCTTCACCGACAAGAACAATGTCATCGGCAAACAGCATGCACCAGGGTGCCTCTTCCTGTATGTCCGACGTCAGAGCGTCCATAATCAACAGGAAGAGGTAAGGACTTAAAGCCGACCCTTGGTGCAAGCCTACAGCCACACTGAACTCGTCGGTATTGCCAACAGCCGACCGGACGTAGGTACGAGATTGACTGTACATAGCACGAATTAACTCTACATACTTCCCGGGCAAACCTTTCTCTTTCAAGGCCCACCACAACACATCCCTAGGTACCCTATCATACGCTTTTTCCGATAAGATTATGGTACTATTCTTCCATGGAATTTGTTCGGCAGACAACTTTCCATGCATCTTATTTAACCCACTCAACAAAATATCGTCAATGAATACGAAACAGAAATACAAACTCAGCATCTGACTTCATTTATTAATGTAACCACTACTTTACAAGGCACTACCACAGAAAATATAGCAGCAACAGCAATCTAATCAGCAAGCAGACGTTATAAACGACAAGGACCATTCTAGTTCATTCCGAAGGTTTATACACCCTGTATATGTTCCTGCAGGGGTCAAGACCCTTAGGCGTGTCAGTTGCTCGTAAAGTGAGTATCTCAATAAAAATGTACCCTAGTGCGGCAACCGACGTCTTTTACGACTCGTTCCCGGTTTTATATCATGTATAAGTGAGGATATGTATATGTTTATAATTATGTGGAAGGCGATCAGTTTGCGATTATTGTCCTTGTTTGGGAGGTGATTTTGTGTATTTAGAATTGTGTAGGTATGTAAAATCTTCAAGAAATTTAAAACCTTATATACGGACGCATGAATTCTTCCCCATGTGTCTTTAATTCTTTCTTTTCTCTCTCAACTCTCAACACAAGTTTAACGCCCTAAGTATTATTATCATATTCATCACATTGCTAGATGGGTAGGTTTCTAGTCAACTTCAACAAAATTCCCCAAACTAACAAACGAAGAACGAACTTCTTGAACACCATGGCCAGTCATTTAAGATATTCTCCAACCCACAAAGTGATCTACAGTTATAAACCAAGAATTCGCATTACTCTAACTAGACGTCATTCGCTATCTAGAAAGTAGAAGCACTACTTGAAAGCTAAATTTACCGTACAGAGAGCCCCTTGTCGACTGAGGTCAATGAAGGCATTGACAGCACAAGGGCAGAAACGGAGTAGATCGATATTACAATTGAGGCAGTTCAATTGGTTCGCTTAGTTTTAGTTGGTTTTGAAGATGAAGATGAAATCATTTGTTATGAACACTGATGGCAAGGAAGAGTTTGATTGGAAAGATTTTGGTCCTTCGAGTCAAGATAATGAATCAAGTGATGATGAAAGGGAAGAAGTATACTTACAGTTTCACTAAATGGCATCGCTGAAAGATATCGAAGAAAAGAAGATTGATGCTTATAAAAATACATATTATAAAATTCACACAAAATGGAATCACTGTTATTAAGAAACATGAATAGAAAAATATTGATTGAAATGAAAAAGCTAAAGAAATATTAAAATGGAGACACAACAAAGAATCTAATTGAATACAATCAAGTACATTACGCACTTGGTACTCGTTATCAAATTCATAACAGATAATAAACACGGAACTAAAGAACTTGCAAGGTAAATAACTCCAAGATTGATGATATAATTGATATAGAACTATGTGCGCGGCGTGTCGAAACCAAGCGAGACGAAACAACCTATCAAGCCCTAGGATCAAATAGGGTTACCAACTTACCACTAAAATCGTAAGCAAATCCTGAGGGCTACCCTAGTCCATAAATCACGTGAACATAGTCCGATGACCCGCCGGGCGGAAGCGTACACCGCGCGGCGGCGCTGGCGCGGGCAATAAAATAATGATGATTTATTTGTAAACACGCACGATGTGTGCGCGTCAACGCGCGATCGTAATATTGTGCATACGTGAAGGTTGTGCTGGATTTTGGTTGGCTATTGTGCGGTTGATTGATGAATTGTATTCCTTTATGAGATATTTTGTGGTATTTTTGGACTAAAACAGGGAGCGTAGAGCTAGCGTTTCTTTATTTACAGATAATAGTGGTTATGGTGATGAATTAAAGTTACAACAAGCGGCTGTCTTAAAAAAATGTTAGAGGTTTATTTTTGTACAGGTGATTTAATTTGCTGAAGTTATTTTTAAATTACACTATTATACCAATACTATGAAAGTCCTAGTGCAGCATGCTGAAAAATTTGACTACACCACACTAAGCCTATAAACTACTATAATCTAAAACTTCTATTAAAATAGAATTCCCAATGTTACTTTTATAATTTATTCTACTAAAATCAACACATAGAACCGTTGTCGTTCCACAATCGCCTGCTCCTGTACCGTGCGCCCGTGCACCGAGCAATTGTTTACAATAGCTGATCTTGTTTATTTTCGCTGCATATGGATTAAAAAGCTTCCAAAAGTCCATTCCGGTCGTTTATCACCTTTTTTATTTACATATTGTTCACTAATACGCTACTGTTTATGTACCTGGGCGAGTATTACGTTTTAGGACCGATTTTATAGGTATGTTCTGGTAGAATACAAACAATAACATGGATAAACTATGAATATTTTTTGTACTTTTGAGAGAAATATGGCTATTTTTTTATATAAAATTAAGTTAAACCCCAATCTACCCTTTAATATTGGATAAAATATTTCAAAGTACTTCAAGAAACCACACTAAAATCAAGCCACTAGTGTGCGGAGGTCAGATAGGCAGTCACTTCATGTAAAATACTGGTACCTATTCAGCTACATCCAGTTAGACTGGTAGTTGACCCCAGTATATTTGGGAAAAGGCTAGGCAGATGATAATGATGACGATAACTTCAAGAAACCACATACAAAATCTGCACAAAGTCTGGCTATTTTCGACATATTCACAAAGTCATCATTTTGTAACGCTAACAAAAAAGAATCAACAGACAAATGACAGTTAATGACAGGTCAAAATGTACTCAATAAATCACAAGCCATTTAAACATGACCCAACAATAACACTTGACATATAATTTACAATCCCAGCATTATAAAAACAAGCAAAAACAATAAAGGATGAGATTGTAAAACTGTATTTAATATAGTCGTAAATTAACAGACCACAATTTCGACACATGCCCAAAATGAAGCCGTAAAACTATTATTTTTAGTGTTACCCGACCCATCATCATCTTTATTGACATTTCAATTTGTTGACCTGTTTATAATATAAAGTATGGTAATAATATTGTGCAACATGCATCCTAATAAATGGCCCATAAAGATTTCTAGTTAGTTCAGATTTATTATCTTGTTATTTGGTTAAAATTATGAAGGGTGATAGCGACAACCATTTTCACTTCCTAATGCAATTAAGGAACAAGAAAAATTGTATATTACACGTTTCGTTTCAAGAATTAATTATCTATTCCATAAAGCATGATAATCAGGAAGTAAATATTAATGTATATGATTTAATTATTATGTCCAAGAACTCCCAAGAGTTTGACCTTTGAGTTTACTTTAAACCCTAGCCTAGCACGATTTTGTAATTCACGAACCCACTTTCCTAATCTAGCAAGAAGAAAAGAGTGAGAGAGAAGAAAGTATTACATCCAAATTCTTGGTAGACCAAAATTTGCAAATTTCAATGTGTGGAAGGCTGTAATGAGAGTTTCCCATGGACCTACAACATATTCTAAACAGGTCAAGCCACAGTAAAAAAGGGCCCAAGCTAATGAAGATTCTAAACATGTGTAAGGTTCTAAGAATGGCGCTAGGTTCCGCCACCTGGTATGATAGACATGAACTATGGAGGTAATGTGGACACATTCACTATCAAAGAATTTAAAGAGAAAATAGATATAGAAGCTTTCACTTTGATCCTTGAAATTCTAGTTGGAAATTAGAAATCAGAAATCTGTAAAATGCATCTTACTATAATACATCATCCAGCATAGCCAATATGAGTTTTAGAAAGGGAGGAATGAGTCAACTATCATTCATCTATAGTCAAAACCAGACTTGAGAAAATTAAATGTCTTCACTGAAATCAAAATCGTCATTCGCACTTCAAGCCCTTCGCAATCTACAAGCTAATTGACCCAAGCTAACATTTCCATATAACACATAACTTTTACTGTCTCATTCGTATCATTAACAATTTCAGCATCATCACCATTACACACTTCCGTAGGTGCTAGAGTAATAGCTTTGATAAGAGCAGTAAAAAGTTTACGGTGCCAAATTGAGATGTCATTCAAACCTATTGCTTCACTTGTTTTGATTGTCTTTTACGATTCGGTTGGATAATGCTTTACGATGGTAAGAGGTTATTATAGGTCAAAGGTTTATTGTTCAGGCCCTTGTCTGTTTATTAGTGGTAATAATTGGGTGGTTAGATAGAGAATCTTGAATGAAATGTGTTTATGTGTAAAAATGAAGATGATTTCGAATTTATCGTTTCGTTTCGAAAATTCCTCGGCTGACTACGGAACTTCTCCAATTTATAGTTGACCTTTTAAAGTTAGGTTACTTCTTTCAAACCCTGAAGAATTCTCTAACAATGCTCCAAAGAATTTTATTAGTTGAAGCTTTTGCCTCTTCTTAGCATATTCTATTACGCGGATATAATAGATAGTATTAGGTCCCCCACCTATGAAATCAGCGTTTTGTATGGGGAAAGAAGTTGCATTTTTCATGCTAACATTTTCTTAATTTATATAACAACCATGAACACTAATGTTTTAAAACTTTTATGCACTAATGTTTAAAAAACTAAGATAACGTATGCCGCTTAGATTATGCGACAAAAATAAGTTTTGACTAAGTTAAAAAATAAAAATGGCTATTTCTGCTAACAAAATGAGGAGTCATTTTTAAGTAATAAGGTTTTTTTACTATTGGTAGTTGTCTATGATGGTCATTATTCGATATAATACCGAGCAATTGATGAATATTTTAAATCATAGAAGTGACGAGGTTCTCTATTTATGAGTAAAAAACGCCAATTTCATAGTTGGTGACCCAATATTTTGATCAAAAACCCATGATCTCACTTTAACTCCGCTCTTTAGGAATTAATTAATTAATTAATTCTCTCTTTGTCCATCTCCCAATACCGAATCCTTACGTTTTTTAATTTGTTTTGTCTAAGTAATATATCATTTATTTTTCCGTCTCTAGAAACATTGTTGTTATCACTATCTACAATATTGTTTGGCTGGAATTATTTGTCGATGGTTTATAACGTTATAAATTCAATTGACATATGAACTTCGATCGCTTTCAAATATATGGAACGAGATAACTTGGAATTATATTAGGAAATGATGCTTCGATATTATTGTTCATTACGCAATTTAGACAGTAATTTAACACGTCGTAACCTTATTTTATAGATAATTAATGTCTGATGTTTTACTAAACAATTGCATTGGTACACGATTCATTTGATCAAAATATTATTGTGTTTAATTAAAGTAATTGATTTCCATATTTACAAATATGTCAGGATTGGCTATATCAGCATTATCAAAATTTCCAGCTTTAAACTCATTGCTGGGTATACGCCTCCTTTCTTTAACATCATCTATTTACAAGACATATGTATCACTAAGTATCTTCTCATGGCTCTCAGAAACATTATAAGGAAGCTACACAGTGCTATTCTTAGTCCAAGACCACATGCCTAAGCTCTAAGTGAATCTATTCATAGCTTAAACTGAATGAGTTGATCTGCGAGATGGACAAACCACAATAAATGTTATGTCCAATTAGACACATATCAATTATGACCACACATACTCGTTGTGAAGGCCACAGGCTCTAATTGACTCCTTAGGGTCACCAATTTGTACCATGACACTTAATAATGAATTGTTAATTAGTTGTGTACACATTTGAGGATTTTTAAAAGTGATTGTGTGGTTAGAATCTTAGTAATTGTGGAATCTGCTCGTTACTGTTGAGTCAGGATGATTGTTCCATTTTTTGATTAATTACTGACTCAGCTTAAGTACTCCTTTGTAATGATAACTCCACAATCAAGATATCTTCTAATGAAGAGTGTTTTCAGCCCTTACTGGTATTAGCACCTTTATATCTTAGATGTCAGACTTTTCAGGAGATTCAGGCCCTTCTTCTTCTTTTTCTCATGGATTTTAATTCTAAACTGACATAATGTCATATAAATCAATGTCGTTCTAGAATACGGACTTTCGTGACTGCGACAAGTGTCCATCCTTTTTTGGTGTTGGTTTCCCGTAAGTTAAACTTCAGAACTCCTCGGTTTTGAGTGAAGTAACTGATCATGATCATCCACTATAGGTAAACAAACCACCATTTCCTACGTAGACCCGAAACAAATCTCATTGATGATAATTAAGAAAACATAATTAATTATTGTCATCAGAATACGTCACAGTCACATTCAACCAAAGTATACCGCAATACCAACACGCATTACCATATCCTGTGAATTATTGTCGTATGGTAACCCTGAGCGTGTTACAATTCTGCGCGTGTGTGGCGGCCATGTTTGATTTCAAAGAGCGGGAACGCACCGTGAGACGCAGGCGCATCGTACAGTCAACCAGAGAAATAAGATGCATTTACACGAGCAATAATTATTGCCGCATATTGCTCGACGCCAAGATTGTAGCAGTTTATAAAGTTAGTCCATATCGCTCCACCAATTGCTTGAATGCCGGTGAGTGGTATTCCCGTTTGAGCACCTATGCATTGAGTATCCCCATTTGAAACACCTTTGGTACTCAATGCATGCTCAAAAACTAGGTGCTCAAACGGGAATACTTCGCCGGTGATGGCTGCAAAAAAAATTGCGCGTGTATCTTTGGCAATACCCTGCCAATATTTTTTTTTATTGTGACTGTATCATCTTTGATGCATTATTATGACATACTTCAGAACTAATGAAATAATTATTTTTTAAACAATAGATAATATTACTTACTCCTCAAAGAATAATTTAAAAGACTCTACAAGACATAAGATTTAGCACAATCACCTCACTGTTTATTTGCGCAAGTTAGCTGCCCGCGAAGGCTGCCTGTATACTTCTCCCTTTGTTCGACTGTACCTTACTGCGTTGGATTTAAAATGCAACGCATGTGCTATGATTGATGAAGATATCATTGATATGATATCTAGGATCCACAAGTGACGGTGTGGTGACGTCCGGCGCTCCTTGGGAAGTCGGTACCGCTATGGACGGTACTGATGATTGCTTTCAACACGTCAAGCTATTGCACAATGGTCCACTTAAAGAGCTATGTGCGGAAACCAATTCCAATAACGTAATATAACATACAATATCAAGGAGAATACAGTGACTATGATGCTAAAGTGATTTAAATAAATAAATTATTATTAATTTATTTATTTTCGCTATGTATTTTCTTGTGTACAATAAAGTATTACAAAAATAAATAAATTAATCAATTGATGTCTATATAAGCAAAATTAAATCATTTTACGATTTCTCGGTAAATTATACCCGTTGGCGCTCAATATTGACACAGTATAAATAACAGTAACAGTACTATGTCTTCATAGAAAACGAAACGACGCACTTAGAAATCTCAGTGTCAGTACGCAAAAGTATAGAGTGCGCGGCAGTTACGCACGGACGCGGAAGATTTAAATATCTACCGAGCGGCCGTAGGTAATTATTTCAAGTACCTGCCGAGATATAATACTGTTTCCGTAATAAACTGTGATATTGATTAACCACCAATTTGATAGCGTTTTAACTGAAGCGTTAATGTGTTATTAGTTATTACTCATTAACTGCAAAGACAATATTTGTCCTCATTGATAGTAACAAAATCCACGAGGAAAATGGATTTTCCTTACGAGGTATAAATTACGCCTCGAATGGAATCAGATAATGCCATAAACAGTAGGAAATTAAGAATACTTAGTGGAAAACATTAATTAACTTTATGTGACTACCTTGTTCTTGAAATTGCTTTTCTTAAAGACTAGATTTAATAGAATGCAGTAAAGAATATTGCCACTTAGTTTTTGACTTAGGTTTTGATAATTAGATATCTACCTAAGTTTTAAACTAATAACTATTGATTCGATTAACTATTCCAGCGAAGTTTTTAACTGAGTTTTCAGAAACGCTATGTGTCTGGTTGAACCACAAGCACAATCGACTGGTTGTAAGTCCCTCATGTAGTACTACAAAACCTTTCAATCTGCCTAGCCTTTTCCCAACTATATTGGGGTCGGCTTCCAGTCTAACCGGATGCAGCTGAATACCAGTGTTTTACATGGAGCGACTGCCTATCTGACCTTCATAACCCAGTAACTGAGTAATACGAAACCCCTTGCTAATACTGGTTGTCAGATTTTCGGGCTTCTGACGACCCGTAACGACTGTCAAAGATCCACGAATGACAGCCGGGACCAACAGCTTAACGTGCTTTCCGAGGCATGGAGGAGTCTCGATATGTAAAGATAGCCACCCATCCACGGACCAACCCCGGCAAGCGTAGCTTAACCTGACGGATCTACCCGTGCGGCTTTTATTACTTAGCCACGAGCTCCTCAACTACAAAACCTTTATAAGCATAAATCTATATCTACATAATATTATGTATATCTATTGTAAATTAAAGTCGCTTTTTGTGTCTGTATGGCCAAGTTGTTCTTTTAAACCACGCAACAGATTTTGATTAGAGTTTTGACCGTCGCCGCCGTTTAGAGAATTTATTCCGGATGGTTTATGTGTATAATACGTTAATATTAAAGTTACATTTAACTAAGAAGTCTTGATGTATTGTCAAGTCGGAAAAATCGTGCGAAGCAGAAGTGGGTCGCTAGTAAATTATAAATGTTATCCTAAAAGTTTTTCAACACACACCAAACACAATCTTTACTTACCCTATCAATAATAAAAAAGCTGCAAAAGCACACGAAATAGACATTCATTCACAGCAAGAAAGTTTAACACAAAAGGGAATCTTCAGTCGTATCCGTTGTTAACAAAGCAAGAACAATTGGCTAGGAAATAACAATGTTCTAAACAATTGTCCGGCTGTGACGACACAATATAGCGACTGTCTATTAGGAGGTAGGCAGAACAGGTCGTAACAAGTGTGCAACATTGTTACCTGTACGATTGTCTGTAGGGGCGCCAGGATTTCTAGATATTTTGAATTATAATATAAATATCAGTGGTTTTTTCATGATGTAAAAAGATCAGGTGCTAGTTAAATATTTTGTACTCTTTTTAAATTCATCAATGGCTCCCAATTAACATGTTAATCTTTAACAATTAAGTTTTATTATTAATGTCTTCTTACATCAGCAAAATCAGAATAACAGAGCAGAGACAGCCAAGTTTATTACCATACCTATCAATTTTTTTAAATAAAATATTCTAGTTTTTTGAACATACCGAATTTTCCATGGAATTATACGAGGCTTTAAATAAAAACTAAATATATTCCACAATTAAAAATACATCATAAAAATAAATAGCAAAAGTCCCTAGTATCTTCACAATTAAGCGTGTCCCGATATACAGCGTGTTGCAACATGGTGCCTCCTGCATTATTCAGGGGCCGCGATTGACATGTCACCGTGAGCGGTGTAGAGATCGGGCCGATTGAAGCGCTCGCGCAGACTTCGTATCGACTCTGGAAAATGTATTTTGCTTTGCAGTTATTGAAAATGGAAAATTTTATGAGTATGGTTGTTATTTGTTTTGTAAATGTCTTTACTTGTGCATCGTGCGGTATTTGAGCTTTCTGTGGCCATAAAAGCCATTTTAATATTGAATTTGTAATCGTATTTTTATAAAAGAAATAATTGTTAATCGCTTATTTCATAACAAAATAGTGCATTTATACAAAAAAAAACTGTATGTGTTACAAGGATATAAAGTTTAAGCTTACAAACTCAAATCCCGACAAACTTGACATTGTACTTACTACTTGTTGTGACTATTTTAACGAATTAATTAGATGTTAGACGTAGGTTTTGATAAATATTTATTAGCAAATATATTGCGTTAAAAGTTCTAAGTGTTTAATGTTTGAACGTATCGCCAGAGTTTGCACTGGGATTTGTGACATAGCGTTTTATGTTTGGTTATCAAAATACCTGCCATCGTTGATTTAATATTCCCAAATAAGTAGATAAAACAAGATAAAATTATCATGTGATTTGATTTACGACATGGTAACACAAGAAATAAAAAAAAACCACTGAAAATTGTTTATATAAAATAAGGTTAGTTAACAATTGATTTAAAAATATATATGTATACAATTATAACCAAAAAGTTGAAGAAAACTTTCTCAAAAGAACTTTATAAAATAACCTAAATCGTTTCTTTTTAATTTGATAAATATCTTCATTCAACGCATTTTAAATAGCCAAAATTAACAAAAAAACCCAGGTGGCGAGGTTAGTGTGACAATAAAATACGACTTAAACAAAACTCCTACCGCGAGCCCCCGCGGTGACCACTTTAAACCTTCTTGGAAGGATAGTCCCTCACACTATACAGAAGTGACTCATTTAAGACTTTACTTGTTTAAATTAGATACAAAAGGTGTCTAAGATGTTATTTAGCGGTGAATTATTAGAATAATGTGGTATTCAGGTAGTCCTTTTGACATCTTTGCAAAAAAGGAGAAAAATAAAAAGTTCGTTTCTACAAACAAGTTGAGAGAGTGACGTTGTTACTCTAGAGTTGATATTATTAAAAAAGAAGTTTCGGTTAAAATCCTTAGCTTTTCACTCACCTGTGGAAAGTGTTTTTATAATACTAACGTAGCTTTAAAATATCTCCAAAATAATTCGACCATTATTCCAAATCTTTAAAAAAATATGAAACGTCAACAAAATCCCAATTTATTCGCGGCAAATAAATCAGCCTGTATATAAAACGGTTGTTCGAAACTTCGTCGGTTTAATTCTAAAAGTCTTACCGAAAAAAGGGTCCTTTATTTGGCCCAGTTCTTATTTTGGACCTTAATAAATCTGTCCATTGAACACTTAAATATCCGAGAATTAAAGTTTCCGTATTATTTGCTCATGAAACTCTTGATAAAGTGATATATTCGTTGACGAAAGGCTGCATAAAGAAACGGCTCGTTACTTTGGTATGAAATTTTATGTTTCTGAAATCCTTTTTTATGGTGTATTGTTGAGTGAGTTATTCGTTATTTTTGGGGTAATGATAAATAATAAGGAAATAATTATAACTGGAAAGTTTTATTTATTTAACTATTTATGCACACATATATAGAAAGCAACGTTTTGACGTTCAAAAGTGCCTTTTAATGTGCTTATTTGAAATAAATTATTTGACTTTGACTTTGAACAGAAAAACACGTAGGTACTTACAAAGGTGATGCATATTTCTTAAGATGTCTCTTCTTGCATACCGGCGACAGGAAAGCCCTGGAAGACCTGGTTTTTTATATTAATAAAAACCATTATCATCATAGCATCACGCCTTGTTTCCCCGAAGGGTTGGGCAGAGATGTCCCTCTAGTAAACCCACATTTCGCCAGTTATATTTAAGTCCTATGTAATAGGTAGCGAGCTTTTTGCTATCAACCGGGCACAAATCCGGACCAAAAACCATCAAAAATATGAGTGTAAGTAAATAGTGTGTAAATAAACAAATATTTCGATTGTTTTTTTTTAAGCGGCCAGACTTATCTCGCTTTCAACTTAACAATATCTTTTGTTTCTGTCATCGTAAAAGGTCACCGTTAAATCAAAACACAAAATCTTGACAAGCGTTCATTAATTTAAATACAAAAAAATATTGATGGACAATACTCATAATATTGACACTAGAAAAATAACCTTAAACAATTCCCCGTTGATAGCCAATTTTTCACATCATGCGACCACAGCATACATCAGTAACAGTATTATCTTCATAGAAAACGGCCGAAACGACGCACTTTGAAATCTCAGTGTATATCAGTACGCAACAGTATCTCGTTTATCTAAGGAGCGGCAGTATGTAATTATTTCAAGGTCACTGCCGAGACATAATACTGCTATTTTATTATACTGTGATGCAACTCTTCCCTTGCGCTTCCAAGCGTGAAGATAAAGCCTTCTACTGACGGTCGTATCTCACTATCGACGATAATTAATTACAGTTTTGCAAAGGAACTTACTATAACGTATCACTGACTTTATTTGCCCGGATTTTCATTTTTTACAGTAATGATGGCTATGGAAATATTTGAAAGTTTATGAAGATTTTTAACCGACTTCCAAAAAACTAGGAAGATGTTTGATACCAAAGAACTCCGTCAATTATAAACCGATTAGAAAAAATCTTTTTTTTTTTTTTTACTTCCAGATTTGTCCCATTTTTATTAAATCCAGTTCTGATGGTGAGATCCATGAGGAACTGAGGGAACTCATCAAATATTATAGTGTAGTAGTGATCCTTTGACTTCGTTCTTACTTACTAACTTAAGTACCAAATAATATCTTAAATAATGCCGTGTTACATAAAAATAGGTAAACTTCTATAAAACAACATTACAAGTTCTGACAACTTTATATTTCAACCCTTTTTCCAAGGAATTCCTTTGTACATATTTTCCGTAATGAACCAAATACCACATTCTTCAGAAAATACCATAACCATATACTAACATGTGTTACAAATAACGGGGACAATTTACCATAGATACCTACGCGAGGGTTGTGTAGCAGGCAGTGAGCACTAATTGGTCATTCGGCGAAAAAACTAAATAAACCGTAAAAAGTACATCGCCCCGTAAGAAACGAGTGTAATTGCCAACTGGTTTTCATGAAACATTCATGATGTCATGATTGAGTCGCTCACATTGAGGGGGCAATTACACTCTTAAAATGCTCCACTGACAGACTTCAGCTGCGGTGATTACTTGAAATAAGTAAAAAAATAACGCTAAGTACGGACAACCGTTGATTATTGCGTAAAGTTATTCTTTCTGGCATTAAAAGTTACTGTCGATGTCTAATAAGGCTTTTTTGAAGTAGAAATATGTGAGGTATTCGAATAGTTGCGTAATGATCGTTGTAAGAACTCATATTTCTTCTTCGCTTGCAAAGAAATGATTTGAAAAAATATAAAAATTATGTTACTTTAACATAATTTTTATATTTTTTATTCATTTATTTTTATTCGTAACTCCTGTGTTATGATTAATTTTATGATTTTAAGAATTGAAATCTAAGCTAAGAAAAACCACTTTAAAAAATGTAAATAAAACGTCAAATCAAAAAGCCCGTCTGCGCGAAATCTGTAAAACTTGTTTCACATCCAGCAACAGTTTCAAAACTTTCTTCCTATTCAGAGGACAATCTGTGCATATCTCCGTCTTTGTCACACGTACACACGAGAACAGACAGATCGCGTGGGCGAAAAGGACAGAGTACATGAAGACGTCACGCGGGGCGAAGGCGCGCGAGTGTTCTTGCACTTGTTTTATTTATTTTGTTAGCCGCCAGCTTTTTTTTTCTTCGTTTTCTCGAGCTACGTCTTTGTTCGGGTTTGGTCGGGGCGCGCAATCGGCCGTGGCCGGTAAGTTGGATAATTTCTTTATCCTACTCAGCCCACCCGACAATTTTCTGGGGCCGCATTATTATGAGGTTGATTTGTTTAATAATTTTATTACTGGGCGCATTGCGCATGCGCGCGAGCTATTGTGTTCTTATTTTTGTTTAGCTTTGCGCTTTTAGTGGTCGCTTTACTTTTGTTTTTCGTTGTAAACGTGGGAATGGATTGTTTTCTCATTGTTTATCTGATTTATCCATTGTTTTTTTGTTTATAGCAAATGTCTATTTTATTAAGCGGTCGACAAATTTTGTTTAATATACTAAATCGTTAAGCAATATTCATAAGATATTTTTAGTCATGTCTTAGACGTTATAATTCATTTTATTTCATTAGATATTCAATATCAGTTATAGCTATAGGTTCAATTTTCTTGATTGTTGATTGAATTACTTTAGTTTGTGTGAATATAAATTAGAAACCAATACCATACGACCCTCAATCGGCTTATACGACTTGAAAAATTAGCACATACGAGTCGCCACAGTATCCAGCTGTTTGTAAATCGTTTTTTGCTCAAAAACGTCCAGACATATTACGTCACGGATGCCGGTGGATTGCGAGCGATCGTCCTCTTTTTATTGCCTACGGAACCCCACTGTCAGGCCTTGGGTTCGCACCGAGATGTCCCCGCCGATACTCCGAATACTTGAATAGGGATCGTGAAAAAAGTTTCAAATGTGTCATTGTATTCAACCTTTTTGGCAAAGCATTCAAATATTGTCATTGGCAAGAGATGCTGTAATTAAAAGACACCCTGTGTCGAAGAAAATAATCTTTTCATAATATGCACTTCGCCTTATAAGGGAATGCAATTTAGATGTAAAAACTTGTCAGAAGTCGGTTTGGGGCTGGCATTTGAATCAGGTCGACATTTTAATAAGTTGGACTTATGAGAAAAATTCATACAAGCTTATTACAAGACGGAGTTATGGCTGCAGTCCGCTACTTTGAGAAGTAATAAAATGTTATTATTACAAGGAAAACGGAGGAAAATATAATGGATTGTTACTTTTAATACCCGTGTATTTAATAAGTCCTTGAAAAATATCCTTAGGTTTCCAAGGACGCATCACTTGGCTTTTTTTAGTGACTGTATCTCAAGATTATTTTTTCTTTTTCTCAGGCTGGCAGCGGCGGCGGCGGCGGCAGCTGGTGCGACCAGCGAACTTAGCTACCTTGCTGCCCTCCATCCAGCATACCGACCGGTTCCCTACGACCATCCCTTGTATGGGGCTAATACATTAAGAGGTAAGTCATCATAAGTACCCCATAGATAGACTGTTCGAAGAAGCACAAGCCAAAAGAGCCTAGATAGGTACCTTTGTCGTATAAAGGCAACTTGCAATGAGACTTGCAGTATGTATTCCTAGTATTTCTGTTTATGGTTTTTATTACCACTCGGTCACTAAAATAGTAGCTTTGCTATTGGGCTGTGGTAGGATTGGTAACATTTTTGCGGATTTAGTGCAGTATTTTTCCTTTGCGATTACTGACTCTGGACGTAAACACGGCTATACATCAAGCTAAACATTTCCAGTATAATCTGGTCTCTGACCTGGCATTGTATAGGATTTCCGTACAATGCGAGGTCAGCTTATACTGGAAATGTACATCTTGATGTGTAGCCGTGTGTACCTGTACCTACCTATTCTTATTTATCACTCTTTACATTATCATTTTAAACTAATCAGTTAATCTTTTAAGTATTTTTACACCGTCATCGTAATAAATTCTGATGACTATCCTAGATTTCAAATAGTCTGATTACCTAGTGTATCTTTAAAGATGGCTTCTAAGAGATGACATGTGATTTAAATTTCAGCGAATTCAAAGGTCGTCGTGACTGATGAATAGTCGGAATTTATATTCAAATCGATTTTCTAGCTGTTTAATTAAAAATTCTCTTGACTGTGTTGATGAGAAAAGTTTTAACTGGACATTTGTATGATTTTGCGAATTGACTTCACATTTTTTTTTACATTTCAAAGTCTTCAAATAAAACGTGACACTAAAAAAACAAAATGCCACATTTTGTAACTCAAAAAATATTTTTTATTTGTTAAAGTTTTCTGAACTAAAATACGAAGTAACCTTCAATGCTTAACCGTAGCAATAAAAATACCCGCACCGGCACCGAACCTATAAACCGCCATAAGCAGGACAATGAAAAACAATCCGATAAGTTGCAATTAAACCTGAGACACGATATCAACTGCAGTGCACTGTGTAGGGCTGCCATGCCACTGAAGAGATTGTAAAATTATTGTCTTTGGAAAATTCCTATACTCCATTTGAAATAAGATTAGACATTTAAATAAGCATTTAAATAAGCCTTTTTTACAGTCCGTTCAACCGATTTTGACTTCTATTGCGTTGGTGGCATGACAAATGGCAGCTGCAGTAGACAGTTGGTATTGTGTAACTTTTTTTGCTTTTAATGCCATCCTTATGCCTACGGTATAGAAGTCAAAATCGGGTGAACGGACTGTAAAAAGGTTTGTTTAAATGTCTAATCTTATTTCAAATGGAGTATAGCTTTGATGGGTTTTATCGACATATCGGTTGGTGTGAATATCGTTTCTTGTATAGAGTTAATAGCAAGAAATGGTGTCTCCCAAGACAAGACAAAACATCTTTACAAATCAAAAAATGTAGCCAAAATGTGGACTGTATTTTATCCTGACATATTATACAACAAAGTCCTTCGCCGCGTCTGTCTGTGTGTCTGTTCGCGATAAACTCAATAAATACTACCCTGATTTTCATGCTGTTTTCACCAATGGATAGAGTGGTTCTCGAGGAAGATTTTAGTATATAGTAACCGACATCCACGCGGGCGAAGCCGCGGGCATCAGGTAGTCATACAATAAAATTACGATTCTCTGACTTATCTGGTTTATTTAATTTTGACAAGGAACATGTAAAAAGTAAAAACCATAAATAATTATAGAAGAAGGTCGCAACTCCACAAATGTAAAGACTTTTTTGTCGTGACTTGGGAAAAGTGACATTTAAGTTTTGACAATCTCGACTTTTGCGCAAGTGCCATCCCTAAGACGTGTGAACGAGGTAACGCTACACCACACTCGTAATGATAAATCTGCAACACTAGTCAGTTATTGCAAATTATATGCATGCCCAGGCACTGACATCGCCGTGTCGTGTTCAGATGCATCCGCCGCATAGACCTGTAACCTGCAACGTTTCCGATTCGAATTTGCAGCGATTTTATTGACTATAATTTTATTATTGTGGAAGCTTTGTATGTATTCATAATGATCATGTTGTTATAAATTGTCTAGCGAATCATTAATAATAATTTATTGCAAAAATATTTACTAAAAAATGGTCCATCGAGACGAAATCTGTCAGTTTTCCATGTCAAATCATCATCATCATTAACATCATTGGTAGCCATGTTCCACCTACTGCTGAGTACAGGCTTCCTCCCCTTTGTGCCATGTTTACAAACATGTCAAATGTTTCTCTCTCATTTTTGCCTCTGTCACAATTATGGCTATTCGGAAATATTACCTCATTTCAAAATAAATTATTTAATAAGCAACCAGTCTCTAAATCTGCACTAAATACAAACTTCACTGCATTAAATTTCCCTACTTTCGAATCTCAATAAGCATGGTATACCATTGCATATCTCACAGAAACCAATGCGCAACGCCACGGCGCAACACTATCGCCACAATTTATCTCCTCCCAGAGGTGTTAATTAGACTTTGAACTCACGACTGTTACCATTCGTATCTTCACGAAAAACAAACAAAAACTACTTTTATTCTAAAGTTCTTAAAGTTTAGAATTCTTTGGCGACGCTCAGATGACAGATACGTAAAAGTGGCTATTAAAGGACAGACCGTGGTAAGTCACGGGTTAAAATTGGCATGCATTGGAGTAACGAAGGGTTGGTTTTCCGACCTCGCAATTAAGACGTTTCAGATTACGTGTGTGACTATATACGGAGCATTAGACGGTGAACAGATTGTCTGATAGGTGCCTTAGAAAAGATCCGAAAGATGCACACAATATGAAAATAAATATTCGATTCAATAAGTAAAACTAAAAAAGAAATTGGTCCTTCAAAACAACGTCTAACATTCTTCTTAAATCTATGGTTCTTATTGTAATTTCTGTCTACCAACAGAAAAAAAATAATTAAATACCGAACGCACGTGACGACAAACCAAAAAAAACCTGTTTCCAAATTCGAACGCGCCCAATTGATTGGTACAATAAAATAATGTCATTACAATTTTCTACGCCATTTTCAACAGCTCCATTAAAATAACATAATTATTGGTAATTCAATGTCACGGGTAGTTTCCCTCCATTCAAAGTTTTTATGGGCGTACAAAATCGATGTAAACGCCCTTTTGTGATAGGATTTGAAAGAACAAATAGGCCTAATGGGCAAGTCTATTATTCTGGTTTATCTGCCTTCACTAATGCTTACCTCAAGACCGTAGCAGATGGGTTGAAGTCGGATATTGATGTTAACTCTGAGGTCTAAGTAATGAGAGACAACCTTTTGATACTTTTAGTATTACTAGTCCAGTTGTAGTGCCTTAGAGTTTAAAAATCGAAGCTAAGAACTGGCTTGTCACATGTAATTTCCAATTTTACTTGAATTTATGGTGACTCAGAAGATAGAACTCGAAGGTTACGACTTGGCAAATCTCGTGCATTTTCTGGGTTGCTTTAGGTCTCTTGTGTAAATTATTTCATCACCGCTGCTCTCAAAACGGTGAAGGAAAACATTGTGACGAAACAGGCATGTCCTAGAACCGAAAATTCGAAGACATGTGACATCTACCAACCCGCACTGGGCCCGAGTGGTGGATTACGGCCCACTCCCTCTCACAGAGAGGAGGCTTGTGTCCCAGCAGTGGAAAATTTATAGGCTGATTATGTTATATTTTAGTGGCCGTTCCATCCTTGAATGTCCTACAAAGGAAATATCTCCAAGAATATAACCATCCTTTTAAAACTTGGTTCTAATCCGCCACTCGTTTCCCTCTTGGTCCTCCAATCCGCGTGCTATACCCTCCAGTCTGCCCTCAGCCCTACACCGCACATTAGCGATTCGACGTGGACAATATTTAGATTCCTCCTACGTGCGTTTTATTTCAAGGCTTTCCTGAATACGCTTTATATTGTTACGCTTGTTTCTTATTTAGGGCCAGTGGAACGAGCCGGAATTAAAGAGAACTTGCCTTATTATTAATCCTGTAATATGTATTTTAATAGTACCGATCTGCCCACGCTAAGTTAGTGGATACAGCTCCAAATGAGACACGCCGGATTATTACTGGTTACTTACAACCGACCCCGTTTCGAATGCTGTAGTATCCACTGACTTCGCGTCCAGGAATTCGCAGGACTATAGCCAGCCGCATCGAGAGGGCGAAGACCCACGTCACCCAATGCACAACTTTAACCCACAGAGGCTTTAAAGCCGCCTATTTTTTCGTGCACGAGTCCAGCCAATGGCAACTCCTCCGCAGAAAGATGTGATCTTTGGCATGAATTTACCACAAAGGCTTAAAAACGGCCAAAAATGTATTGGGTGCGTGAGTCCAGCCGATGGCAACCCCTCCACAGAAAGTGTAATTTTTTGGCAAGAATTGCTTAGACTTATTGAACTATCAGAGGTCATCCCATCCGACCATAATTATGATTTTCATTTGTAGTTTTAGCCGTCTGAAGTGAACCAGCCGGCTGATATATGAATACAAAAATAAACAGACGTAAAGTCGTTAAAACCGTCTGTCACCAGGCGGTCTCTCATGACTCGTGATTACAACACGTCTGAAACTTAACCCTTCTCTGCCGCGTCATTTTAGACCCAACCCGAAACTGTTTATGTTAAAAAAATCGCGAGTGGTGTCTGTTTTCTTAAGCAGCTCGGATCGACTTACACGAAGTAAATGCATCTTTAAATAACGCTCAATTAACGACCATTTTTTATTATAACTCTTTTTTGGATGGCGTTATTCGGGAAGGTGTCAGCACTAATCGTAAAAAAGTGGTGTCAATTTGGCTTGCATTTTTTTTCCATCGGCTGATATGAATAAATACATAATGACATAATGAGCTGCCCTTATGTATCTCACTATTAACGAAAATAGAAAAAAACGACTGAAAAAAAAAGAAAATTGGCGATGTTGGGCGGCCCGACAGGATTCCATGTTTTTAATAATAAACTAGTAATATTAGCATTTAGATAGCCTTTCCTTACCCCCTCTCGAGTTAATATCTATGTGATAGCATTAAACAGTCAATAAAAACAGAAATAAAGACAAAAATGGCGTACGATTGATGATAATAATATTAATCGAAAAAATAAAAGATTAAATGCCGCAAACTACCAATGAAGCCTTAAATAAGTTGCTTTTTACAATAATTTACTTAATTTTTCATTGGTAGAAACTCCAGGCGGTCTGCAAACTCGCCAAGAACGTCAATCAGAAGCCACAAAGTACTGATGATCGAATAAATTAATGCAAGAATTCCTTGTTCCTTAATTTTATGCGAGAATCGAATAGCTTTGTGCTAATGACTTTATTGTTAACAACATTTTTTATTCAGAAAGCATTTTTAGTTTTTGAAGAATGATCTATTTATAAGGTAGTACCTACTAATTAATGTTTATAGTTTTACTTGGTTAACTTTTCGGCACATGTTTGCAATCTTATTTAATTAAACCCTGAATTGTATTTTTATGCAATAAGTAACATCTGCTTCGAAACTTATATTGTATATTTTTCGTTGTGCTTGTGTTTGGCGTTGATATTGAAGGTTAATAGAATATTGTCACGACATTGTGAAAATTAAAAACGTACTCCTTTCTTAGCGCGATTACCCAAAACCTAGCAGTGGTAATACCAACCACGATAATAAAGTACTTATTGGGTCATCTTTTTTTAAAGAACCAATTATCTTTTCAAACAGATTAAATAGATTAATTAAACAGAGTTTTTTGAGGAAAAATGATGCTAGTATGTAATTTATTTGTAATCTGTTTTTCCTATTTGTATAATGTATTTGAAATTTATTTGAAATGTAACACGATTGCATATCCGACATGGGTAGACTGTTGAGCCTTTTAAGTTATATAATAAGAACTGATGTACACAGTTGTGCAATAAATATATATTTATCTTTAAAGAAATATTAATCAAAGAAATTAGATTTACCTATCATTAATTTTCATGGGAGTTTTCATAATCTTTGCCTAACATTGACAGTAATTGAACCTTTTCCTCAACTAAACATTTAATTTAACGCAAACTTTATATGCACCACATGCAAAAAATTAAACCAAAAAAATCACAGCCTCACGTCACCTCATGCATAACACCATCCCACCAGGTTAACAGGAACTGCGGTGTATCAAACGGCTCGGGTTTCGTCTACTGCACTGGACGGACCCAGTTCCACAGACCCATTGGAGATGACCTTCACTGCTAGACGTGTTGTAACAGTGATAAAGGTTGCCCAGAACACGGCGAGACTTCAGTTCAAGTAAATAGACATTAGGTATTCGGTAGACATATACCTAACATCACGCCTGTAATCCCTGAAAGGTAAGGCAGAGCAGTAGGTACCTATTAGATGATTATTATGAGAGGGTATTAGGCAAAAATTTCGGAGACAGATAGATGCTTATCTACTTGATTGAAAGAAAAAAGTCCATGTGGGATACACTTACATAGAAAAGGCAATATTTTTGGATGATATTGAGACCATACTATTATATTAGAATAACCAATAAATACCTGGGCAGGCCTTGTGCTCAGTCCTTCCCCGTAGTTAAACTATTTTGTCCAACTTATTTGTCCACAAGGTTTGACCATGGATTTTTCCCCGTGTTCAAACTATAGTTGGACCATTAAAAGATGATTTTTGAATCCGAGGGTCGAAACTAAAGGAGAACAAAGTAGGAAAAGACAAGGAACTTCTCATAATTATGGAACAAGAAGATTACGCAAACTAAAAAAATATTAAATTTAAATTATCCATCGTTACGTGTAGCATTGTAGATCATGTTTTACAAGATTGGTCTTTTTGCTCCTAGCCCGGTCCTTGCGTACTTGCCCTGTAACCTGTCCATACCATGAAATTATTTATGAGAATATTTTCATTACGCCAATAATTATGCATAGTGACAAGATGTAACACCTAAAGTTATTGCCCGACGTGACTATGAATACCATCGATCACATCAGAATATCAGATCTACTACAATAGATACCAATAGGTGTAAGATCAAAAAGTGGTTAAAGAAACAGTATATAACAGCCTAGCCTTTCCCCAACTATTTTGGGGTCGGCTTCCAGTCTAATCATATGCAACTAAATACCAGTATTTTACATGGCGCGACTGCCTATCGGACCTCCACAATCCAGTAACTGGGTAATACGATACCCCTTGGTAAGACTGGTGGTCAGACTTTCGGGCTTCTGACGACTCGTAACGACTGTCAGAGATCCACGAATGACAGCCGGAACCTTTCCGAGGTACGGAGGAGTCTCGGTATGTAAAGATTGTCACCCATCCACGGACCAACCCCGGCAAGTGTAGCTTAACCTCATGGATCGAACCGTGCGGCTGTTATTACTTAGCCACGAGCTCCTAAAAAGAAACAGTAATTAATGCCAAATTAAATTATCTCAACTAATTAACATAGTGAAATTTAACTCATTAATAATGTTTAATTGAGATTAAACAGAATACAAATGAGATGAGTCTAAAAATTACCCGGAATGATGGAGTCTAATTGTTACTTAAAGAGTCTCGATAGAGCAATAACACATAATTTAAACATAAACAGGCGAAGATGTAATCAGTACCGTTGTTTATTAATATGAAAGTGTTTATGCAAATATGTCTGACCTCACAGCCTGCTAGTGTCACAGAATAATCAGTTGCGAAATAAGCTATTAATGTCTAGGTAAATTATATTATTAATAACAACATCATCAATCATAGCCACACAAAATCCACTAAAAAGACCTAGATGCACTCGATTGGGTTTAATAAAACAAAATACCAACGCACCATCATCAGTGGACTGCAAAATTTCGCAACCAAAGTGACAAGCCGAAACTTAATAACTTACTCAGAAATGCACCAGCAAATTGGGAGCCGAGTCGTCCGACCGGCTCCGTAACCCTACACTGCCTTACCGAACTCTCCGACACATATAAATTGTATTTTTATTCAAATCGAGCCTACGTGCCGCGATAAAGCCCCCTTAAAACAAATAACCGCTCATTCAGCCGTGGAAAACCACACGAAAGTCAACTTTAACACAAACAAACAACATTCAAGATGGTCCAGCATCCACCAACTATCAAGATACAGGCGACAAAAAGCTTTACAGTTGCAGTAACAGAGTTGTAGTTTCAGAAATAAGTAGTTTTGCTACACTACTTTTAGTTGAATACAATGATGCTATAAGAAACTACGCGCCTCGTGTAAACAATGTAAAATATATCCTGATAGTAAATACACAAGAATCAGAGTCGAACAATGTATGCCCATCAGATAAGTCGACGAATGATGATGTAAACGAAGATCGTGTTCCCGAGACATATATAGAGAACAATTTAAAGGTTCATTGGGACACTTTTTCACTCAATTTGTACCCTTTTCATTCTTGTTGTTCAGATAATGTTGACCGGCTTGGTATTTATGAAATATTTGAAATCGCGACGGAAAAGATTTGGTGTTATTGTGCAGTAATAAAATCTGTATAGGGATCACTCAAGGGTAACGAGACAGACGAGCGATTGGCTTCTCGTGTTTGCCTTTTTAATAAAGTTGTTCGCACCGATACCCTTCATTATTCAGCAGTTTTTTCTGTCCAAAATGTTAATCACCACATTTACTTGTACCGTGTTTTTGCTGTGAGGAATTTTATGAAACATTTTAATAAAGCTGCTAATGGTACAGCTGCCAATCACCATCAGGTTGATATTACACTCCGAGAATCATATATAAGAAAAATAAATGTTAAAATTAATGACAATAATAAAATGAGCGAATTATTCCTGGAAGTTTGATTCGCAAATATTTCGATATCGTTAAATTTTTGCCTGATTATGGAACTGTAATAAAAGCGACTATCGTAAATGTCACAGTGATCGAAAAAAATATTATAACTACTATATGAGTAGTGGTTAAAATCGATACCTGTGTATGTCTTCATCGTCCGATAATCGTAAATTAAGGTCCGACACTGGTTTAACTGAGCGTAAAAACTGTGAGCGAGAGATTGAGAGTTCATGTTACTCCGAAAATGTAAAACGAAAAAGAGTTCAGAGCTTCGATTGTGTAAGAGAGACAGAAATACGGTTGATGTCAAAGAACTAAAGAATACAGAGCTAGATATTTGTAGATACAGCCAGGATGTCTCAGTGAGGAAGTAATTTAAATCAGATTAATGACAGCATACAGTTCACGATGAACTTGGAGGCTTTAATCAATCTAGAGGAACATTGATCGCTTTTTTTACTCTTCAATACATTTTTGCGGCAGATTCCAATTTACAAAATGTCACGAACAGAGTTGACAGGTTCAATCTTGTTTTTTTTAATTGCCTTTGTCAAACAGTGTCCCGAACCTTAATCTTTGTCAACGAGAAGGCGATGGGCTAACCGGAACGGGTTTTAGAGTGGGACGGGACGACTGCGCCCGCGCATGACAAGTGACCGGATTAATGCATTTTAAACGAAGAAGGCTTAATTTTGATCTCGGATCCCTTAATTGAATGAGTCTTGGTTTTTTTTTGGAAAAGGATTTTTAGAAGTCACTTTCGAATTACTTATGTATGAGTTAAGTAGCTTCATGTATACTAAAGAGTGGCTTCTTATCGGCTTTGACTAATATCGGTACAAGGTGTAAGCTTTTAGGGCTTGACAAGTCCAAAAATGACTTGAAGGATTTGACCGGTTAGTTCTACCCAGATTCCTGGAATACCCAGTCCCTAAACAGCAACATTTTGAAAATTAACGGTCTTAGTGCATGTTATATCTGTAATGACGTTTAAATCTTCAATACTAAAGATGTTAACAACAATGTTTCCACTGCACTAAAGATCTCCAATCTGCATATTGCCAATAAAAGGAGAATTTATTTCGACTCTATTTAGAGTTTATAGCTTTCGATGCCTGCATACAAATGTATAAAACCTGCATACAGGATCTTCAAAGATGTTTTTAACCGACAAGGATTATTCGATATCTCATAGTGACAAAGTAATTGATATAGATATAAGTCGATGAGCACCAGTAATATAAATTACAATTTGTAATCTATTTATCACTCGGTTTCTTAGGGTTCCGTAGTGGATGGTAAAACCTTTAGCCTGAAACACATCATCGTCACTCTTCGGCCCAAATCTCATGTATTTGAGGTCTAGCGTCATCTCAGTATTCATCCCCTTCTTAGCATCATCATCATCTTTCACAAAATTCTTCCATCATTTCTTCCCTTAACCTGAAACTATCTTCATACGAAATCGTGTTTAATAGTTGTTTTAATAAAAAAAAACTTTCATAGTAATAATGGAAAATGGTGTTAGAAATATTTTGAACCCAAAGTTCTTTAGCTATCATCCCATCCAACATATACATATAGTAATAGATTCATGATAAATTATGGTAATAAATTGATTCCTAGTAATTATTGACTGACTGGCATTAAATTCGCTACTATATCATTTAATGACGGGATTTGATTAGTACCTACTGTGCAATCTTCTAAGCAATGGCTTCCTTAATTACATATTCAATATAACCTACCACCAAATTGATGTCTACATATTGATACCCGTTATTGAACTAAAGTTTTTTTACAAGTTTGTATTAATGATTTAATTTTCGTCACAATACATAAGACTTTGAGAGATTTAAAAGCATCCCAATGCCTCTTTAATTGCAGTAAATTTTTATGATTTTTATCATAAATTCAACAAACCTAGTCGGTATCATCTTCGTTTTCTATAAATTCCTCTTCTATATAAAGACTTTCAACAATCATATCAACAGAACCCAGAATTCCTTCAAACTCAATCTTGCCCATATTTTTATCCGTACCCAAGCCACCAACTGCTCGTGGCTTGTACTCAGCTAAATGATTGACGATCTCACATCCACCTCGATATCCATTCCCGCTGAGTGTAGAACTATCGCCAACATTTTAATAAATAACCCTTTTGCCTGCACTAATAGCGATAATTCCTTCACTACAAGCATCCAATATAAATAGAGCGATTTATTTGTATGCATTGTCAGTTGTTTTAACTTTATAAGAAAGAATTAATGTATTGATATTAATTTTGTTAAACGTGTTGACCTTTTTGTTATTAATTTTATGGTCATAAGTCTTTATTACGTGTTTTTTGAACGGCGAAATTTCTCGATTAAGGTGTTGCCTGGTAATTTCTTTATTAAGTTGTGGTCAAAAATTCGTGGTAGGTCGCTGTTTAATAAGATTTTTATTGAGATTGTTTTTGTAAGCAATGCCTTTTCTGACCATTATTTCAGAAACATGAATCATTGAATATGTTTCAACATCTTAACATTCTCCAACCAAGGAATTTCTATTCCTCTTCCCATCTCTTTCTTTATCTACCCTCTCATTCTAACGGCATATTTTCTCTCTCCCAAATCACCATTATTAGACAAAGTATCAGTTCCATCTATCAATTTCATCGGAACTATCCCGAGAAGCCGAAGGTGTATCGATCGACAGTCCTCTATAATTTTTTTCCGATTGGGAACCAGTTCAATCGATGATCGATGAAAAAAAGCCGTGGGTCGGTTTCGATTGATCCGGTCTCTATCGAGATTGAGACATCTCGGAACGAGTTCCGCCCGCCTGCGCAGGCGCCGCCCTAAGTGATAAGAGATTATCGGGAGATCGTAAATTACTTAATTTCACAGCGCGGCTGGACTTATCTTTTCCGAAATTGGGAAGATTTTTACTCTTTTATTGGCAGATGTTTGTTAGAATTTTATTTACCTGAGTATTTCAAGAGTATTTATGATACTTTAAGGCCACAACACAAATCACTTAACGTACGTCACGTATGTTTAGCACTAAATTATTCGGTCTCTGCCAACTCAAACAATAAATTAGGCTTGATAGACTAGATTTGTAGACCATTTTCTATTTCGTTAAGTACCTAGTACTTCTTGACAGGCCTACACTGTCCTCCCATACCTATTAACACTGTAATTTGAAAACATTGTAGAAGCCATTTATTTTTAAAAGAGTAACCGTGGAGTTTCTTACCGGCTCTTCTCCATATGAAACGACCAATCGGAACCGTGCACCATGCTGATGCTTAATAAGTGCCCATGTAGGTTTATGTGAAATAAAATAGTTTATTTGATTTAACAGTAATGGAAAAGAAAGGAAGAATAACGTTTATTTGGACACAGTTCGTGAAACACAAAATACAAATAACAAAATATAAAAAAAGAAAAATAATATTTTTACAACAATAGTATGTGCGTCACGGCTGCGATTTTAAATACGTTTAGAGCTAAATGTGGTGCGAGCAGGCCTTGAAGCATCTTATTTTAACAACTCAACATATTGGACTGTCTTGTCCGACGTTGTTACCGGGCCATTTACAGCAAGAGATCTAAACAGTAGATCATGATATATAAGTAACTCATTATCCGCTTTCAGCTCCCGCTGTCGCTTACTCTTATTACTTATCCCAGCGACCCCACCCACGCTAGCCATACTATGGTTACCAAAATACTAAGCGGAGTTTTTAATCATGTCTCGATAAGAATAATTGCTCGGCGCTTTGGTCTATTGCCTTATGTCCAAGTAATTGGCGAGGCTGATTGCTAAAATGTTTTCATTATGATTTATCGGCTTTGATGAAGAATAATTCATTTATTGGAGTTGGTCTCGGGTAATTTTGTCAAGTTTTTGGAAACGCCTGGGGCATGTCCCAGAAGGACATTATACCGACCTTATTGGTGATATTTTTCAGAAAAAAAAAGTCAGGTGCGTAGTACTCGCATTCGGCGTGCGTATATGACCAAGGAGTGTACGTAAGCGGCGTTTTGGAGTTTCTGCCTACCCCCATGGGAAAAAGTATGAGTTTATGTAGGTAATAGGTATGGTGAAGTTTTTGAAAAATTGTTCCTTTTTACCCTACTGCCCCTGAAGGGTAATCAATAACTGAAATATGGTGTAACTTTTGTTTGTGCTTGCAATACCCTACAAAAAACAAAGTTCAATGCTTGTTTTTCTCTTTTCAGTTACATGTTTTTGCAGTCGGGTTTTTTGTTTATAATCATTTGTTTTTTCTTTGTACCAGAAAGAGTGGGTACTTATTTGACCAACTGTAAAATATCTCAATTTATTTATTTTGGATTGAAAAGTTTATGGTTATGTACATAATAAATTATTATAACTCCCAATTAGTAACATATAATTATTAAATATTCATTAAACCTAACAATCGTTGTTTTATGAATCCTGTTTAGTTTAATTTTAACTAAGCGTATAAAACAAGTCATAAATTTTAATAACATAATATATAATTAACAACATCGTGATGCTGTCATTTGCTTATTTTAATAATTTATTAATAACAACCCGTGTGAATTAGATTCAGGTCAATAAACTTTATAGTTAGATGATATAATTTCCAATTGCATTAGTTAAATATGAAAAGATTTGAAGGCAATTTTATAGATAGCAACGATTGACTGATGACTGAATCACTGTCTCGTTGGTATATAGTAGTCGTAACTGCTACTGCTGAGCCCCTGAGGTCCTGGGTTCGATTCCCGGGTATGACACAGAGTTATTGGGCTTTTCCATCTGGAATTTCTTAGTGGCAGTCCGGAGTCTGGATTTGTGCCCGGTTGATGGCAATAGGCTCGCCCCCTATTACATGGGACTTAAACATAACTGGCGGACTAAAAGTCCCACTCTCACTAGATCTCTAAATCCCAATGTCATTCCTTCAGCTAAAAAATATTCAACATGAAAGTTCTCCAAGAAAACATTGATGAAATAACGGACAGATCTGGCCATAATATTAAAAATTATGCACTCCCCAGTAATCACGACTAATCCCGAGGCAGTAATCAATTTTAATTTAATAAACTACAATACAAAATAATCTATAACTACAATACTGTCAAATTATTGATTAATTAACTAATAAAACTGTCTGTATGGAAAATTAATAGCCGAAATCTTCTAATGCCGTGTCACCACGGCACCGTAGGAAGCATAAATCATTCTGCAGTGTTTCAAAATCCATTCGGTTCAGTTCCAAGAAAGTTAATTAACAAGTTAACACATGTTTTTGTATGGAAACGCGAATTTTTACCATGTGGTGAGTGTGGTGACAGTGCCGGTGAAATTTGAGATTCTGGGTGTATTGTTGGACATCTGCGTTTGAAGTTTTGTGGCGGTCTTTTTTTGTTTTTGATGTTTCTACTTGCAAATTTTTGGGTAATGGTGATAATTCAAATAATATGACTACTAAGCTACTGAGCTTACAGAGTTAAAATAATAATAATATTATAATAAAAAGGGGGGAAACAATCAAAGTGCATTAAAAAAATCGTTCGCATCGCTGACAATAATAAAAGTGCCCAAAAGGCTGGAAGCATTGCCACATTCTATGGCAAAAAAAAAAAACGATTTTTTTTAAATTAAAAGTGAACTAGTTAGTTCTTTAATAAGATTAATTAATGTGTTGTACACACGGCTACACATCAAGCTATACATATCCAGTTTTTGCTGATCTCGCATTGTATAGGATTTCTGTACAATGCGAGGTCAGCTTATACTGGAAATGTATAGCTTGATGTGTAGCCGTGTGTACTCGTGTATATTAGGGATAAGGAAGGGACTAATTAATGAAGACTTGTGCAATCGTCTTTGATTTCTTTATGCTCATAAGAAAACAATAATTCACTCACATGAGAATATTAAAAGTCAATATAGTATTACAAAAACTAGACATTGTATTTGTATTTTGTGTTTCACGAACTGTGTCCAAATAAACGTTATACATTTAAACAATCGCATAATCAGCCTATACTGCTCCCACTGCTGGGACACAGGCCTATTTTCAGTGAGAGGGAGTGGGCCGCAATCCACCACGCGGGCCCAGCGCGGGTTGGTAAATGTCACATCATGTCTTCGAATTATTTGTACAATAATTATTTTTGAAAACTAAACTTATTTTAATTAACCACAGTTCACAATGTTGAACTTACTCAGACATAAACCATACGCACTTAACTTTCCCATAAAAAAGGACCAAAAATATTAACGAATCGGGATTCAAACGCATATCCTTTTCTCTCATTAGCAAAGAGCGAATAAATCGCCCGGTGACATTTTGTGGCTTATTTATGGGCTCGAACCAGTACCCAAAATCTGATTTATTTATTCATACAACCGAATCAAAACGGGATATAGTCATAGCTTTTATTTAAACAATTTTATTTACTTACGTCTTAATTCTAAATTGCGGCGTTTTTGAATATTTTGTTTTTGTTTATTGCTCAATTTTGTGAAACAAGATTCTTATATAATATTGTTGTTTTCAAATTTAAAGATTTTTATTTATTACATGGGAAACAAAACCTTCTAATCTTCTTCTTTGAATTGAAATTACGTATCCATTGAACGACCTAAAAAAATTACGTTCCTTTTAAACCTTTAAAAGTATCTATTAGAGTTAAACTTTTTGCGTTGCCTTTACAAGTCTGTTACAAAGCTTTAATTAATAAAATCATTGCTGCGCACGAGTTGTAATTCATATTAACTGATTAACTTGTTAAAGATAATTATGACAGCCTGAGCACGATGCTTATCTCACCAAGATTTTACAACAAAGTGAAATAAAACATCGTGCATTCAGTAAATGCAATGAAATCTAAAAATATAATAATTACTCCATTCTATTCCTGTGAACAGTAATTAAAGTGTTCGACCCTTAGAAGTAATTAAGTGAAACATAAGTGAAACAAAACCGGAAGTGTACACATATGTGCACAGCTTGACGGTTTTTAGTTTCTTTTTCTCCATCTCTTTCTAACAAGTCTAAATAACCAGTATAATATGACCGCACGACGTAACCTTGTAAGGAGGTAACAAGTATCACCAAATGTTGGTTGGTTCTTCACACAGTAATTTTGTGTCAATATTGTGACGCCCAATTATGGTTTTGAACTTAATTAGTGAGGTTGTTAAGTTGGAGCTCAATTATCGGAATGTTTTGTAAAAAAGAAGTTCTGTTAGGATCATTACGTGCTAACTTCTGAGACAAGATGATTATTCTTAATTAATTTAGTGTTAAAAACACACATACCTACATAAAAACAAGAATCAAGAGTTGATGGATGAAGCAACACTCATATTCGTAGCGGAGGACCAATTTAGAAAAGTTTTTAAGCCTAATTTTAGTTTAATTTCACCTGTTAAAAGTTAGGATAGATTAAAGATGATGGTAGTTTTTTTAAGTGTTAAACCTAGGGCAACGAAAAATCTTCAAAACAGGCTAAGTATTAATAGTCTGAGTAAAAAAAGTCGAAACCGATCTTTTTTAAAAACCTTTTTCAAGCTTAACTAACTACACATAACTAATTTAAAATTGACTCAAACCCAGTAGTGCTTCAAATCACAGTTCTAAACCACTTCCAAGAAAATTATAATAAAAATAAGAAAATAAACGAGAAACGTTTATGAATAAATCATCAGCGATCATCTCGCGAAACACAATCAAAAAGGACCATTAGACGGAGATAGAGAGATTGACGTTGATCAAGAGTGAGGGAGAGAGGTGTTACTAGTTCCTCAAAGCTGTAATTATGCTGTTAAGAATATAATTTCATGTTGTTAAAGCGATGTATGCGTCACATTATAGAGTTTTATTTTGCTTTACGTTTATTAAGACGTTTTCATAGTCGGTTGCACAGCGTTTATAACTTGCAATGAGGTGGAAAATCTTTATGATGAAATAAATGATTGATATTTTATTGACAGTAGTAGCTGTAAGTACCTAACTAAAAACATACTTGCATTTGAAATAATGGTTACTATTGTAAAGTGAATATAGCTTGAAAATTGAGGCGGGAAAATTCGGAAATTCGTGAAAAAAAATAGCAGAGCAGTTATTATCCAACCTACATCACACGCAAATGAAATTACACGCATAGTTATTTTACTTTTGTTATAATTATTAAAAGGTTCACAAGCCTTATAGACAGTAATTTGTAATTTCCGTTGCTTTTATTATAAGAACCTCATTATCGAAGGCTCTAAGATAAACACGCATCGATACATCTCATCGCGCTTATCAAATAATTCCTCTAATCACATAGATTAACCCTATTCTTTTTACATCCACTTTATGCATCTTTTTTTAACAATTTAAGATCTTTCAATCAACCCGAAGTCCATCAAAAATTAAATGAAGGGTGTATCTTTATCATATCTTTTTTAAATTCCGTGAACTGGCATCAATCCTTGCGCCGACTACCTGTGATCGCACTCCTGCACCACCTTTGATCACAGTATAAAAACATCGTTAGTAAACACCGTTTGTTTTTTGCAGTGTCCTAACTAATGATCGTACTAATCGTTTTATGACATTGATGATTTAATGAGAGCAGTTTTTTCCTGTGAATTTTAACGCGGACTGGGCGGTACCGGTTTTGTCTAGGAGTGTAGGAAATTGGGTGCCAAATGGATTTGTTCGGCTCCGTTGTCTTACCGTTTTTTATTGCTGTAATTATGTATGTGGAGAAGTGTGTCAGCGAGGTTTAAAGTGTATGTAAAAAACCTCATACATTTCTAATCACACTATCTTTCGAATCCGAACCAAAAACCTATAATTAAACACAGAAATATGATTTCCTTTATTTTTTATTGAACCGTGAATATTCAAAATGGTGAAGTCGTAAAAAATACCTATGCCGCCATTACAAATTCACGTCGTAACGCCTTCATCTCGCCGCACATTCGAATAACAACCAAACTCATAATTTACAACGAGTCTCATTAGTATACGCTGTTACAAAGTCACTACGCGCTCGTCCAAAGACGCCGCCCAACAAAGCCATTGACATTCATATATTAACGCTAAACGTGACCACGAAACCACTAGATATCGAACATCGAAATATACTAATTTTACGCCCAATCGACTCGGATAAAAATTAATACATCAATATCAAATGGATTCTGATCGAGACCTATCGATTTTGATACAAAAACGAGTTCGCTCGAACGCACCGCTCATTCGATATTCGTCTGTACGAAAAAAGAACTTAAAGACAGTTTTTGAATGAAGTTTTTGCGCGCGGTTACCACAATGTCGTTAGGGTGACCATAGCCGGGTAATGGAATTCGTGGCCGGGTCGATTGGCCTCAAATTCGATCGATGATAATTTTTTCTTTCGTTTTAAGGACACGAATGTCGTTTTCCGCCGGTTCTCATGACGATGAAGACATAAAAATTTGGGAAGTTGAGCGGCGCGTCAAACGGAGACCACATACGTTATATTCGTGGGATTTGGGTATTATTTTCTTGTTGGGTCGTTCTTACGTTTGCAAAATTGTTGGCCGCTGACGCCTTTCGCATCAACCTATTATTTTTGGGTAAAACGCCCGCCTTGGAGCCGGCAAAGCGTGATCAACAAATCAAGTGGTTTGGGTGTTGCTTTTTTTTGTTTGGAACCCGCCGCGTGTTTGTTTTCTTACGTTCGAGATGTGATTATTATGGAAATTTGTTACTAAACGCCGCCTCCTCGATGAAGGATAGATTTTAATAAGGATGAATAATATTTTTGTGAGTGCAGCGCTTAATCGATTTATGTTGAATATTTTAACAAGCTGAGAACCGACAATGCGGTCACCCTACGGATTTTTAATAAAGAAATATATAATGATTGCAAACCGACATTTTAATTGTTTTATAATTAATTTATCACAACATAACTCTACTTTTTACTGAACCCAACCAGTACAAGGCAATGAGGTGCCTGACAAGCCCCAACATCTCTCTATGGAACAGAATTCACTCGCAAAAAGTAGTTTATCACCAACACTTTACATTGAATGCTTGTCTATGCAAATACAGCAACAGCTCCATGTTCCAGGCACACCACATTATGTAGGGTGCCCAATTAGTGACGACATATTAGGACATTCCCAATTTAGTCAGGTTGAAATCTGTTCCCGCGAAATAGCTCGTAAAAGACATCCGGTACTACATTAATCACATACGGTGCTAAGCGACCACTTTAAATTCAAAATGGTGTCCACTCGGTGACAACTCAATCTCGCCTTATTACGGACAAGGTGACTAAGGCCAAGCTAATTTGTGGCCTTAGCGGTCTATGAAGACGTTATGGCTTATGTTTATTGAAATTAGATAGCTTTGGCTTTTAACGTTTAGATTGAATATTTAAATTTTGGAGAATTTGGTCTTTTTGTACGGGTATGGTTAAATAAATTAGTGTCATTTGGTTTGAAAATGAATATAAAATGCTTAAGCAATGTCTTATTTAACTTAAGTATGACTGCTTTATTGAGTAATAGATTACTTAAGTAGGTATCAATTTCTAAGTTATTTTTATCGTTGTTTCAGGTTTAGAGTACTTAAGTGCAGCCAGGAGTTTACACCCAGAGCTGCATGCTGGTAGCACGTTAGCCAGCCAGGACTTTCAACTTAGTTTAGAAGGTAAGATACCTTCCTTTATACTAACAATACTTTTCAATTCCTTCCCTTCTTAGATTTACTGTCCTGCATTACTTACTAGCTTTTTAAGAAAAACATTGATGGACTTTTTATACCTGGACGGTGGAGCTCGTGGCTAAGTAATAACAGCCACACGGGTCGATCCAGCAGGTTAAGCTACGCTTGCCGGGGTTGGTCCGTGGACGGATGGCCATCTTTACATACCGAGACTTCTCCATGCTTCGGAAAGCACGTTAAGCCGTTGGTCCCGGCTGTCATTCGTGGATCTTTGACAGTCGTTACGGATCGTCAGAAACTCGAAAGCCTGACAACCAGTCTTACCTAGGGGTATCGTATTATCCGGTTAGACTGGAAGCTGACCCCAACATAGTTGGGAAACGGCTAGTCAGATGAATTGTTTCATTTAACATGTTTAGATACACATACCAATTCATCAATTACTTTAAATCTTACTTCTGTGAAATCCGTTCTTCAAGGTAAAAAAACCGTTTTTCTAAATTGAAAATATCACTATTGATCCCATAAGTATCACTCAAAAGACCTTGCCTGCTAATCGAATCTCATCCTTAAATACAATTCCTAAGGACGCTTCTGCAATAATAGCTTCGGCATTGATAGAAGTCTTATTCGTATCTTCCTTATGACCGATTGCTTCATTTAATGTGCGAACTTTATTAGCTTCATTATTTAAGTCCGTTTCATAGAACAATAGGTGCGTAAAAGTTTATGTAGATATTGAAGGTTTCAAGACTATGGTGCCTCAACAAAATAAACAGAGATATTTAATAGTGCAAACTATGTCCTGGAGTTCTTTGCAACGCAGCCTATAGGTAATCAAATAAACATAGCACAATGAGCCTACAATGTTGGGACAGAGGCCTCTCTTCGAGAGAGAGTAGGCTATGATCTACCACGCGTGCCCAATGCGGGTTTGTAGATGTCATAAATGTCTTTGAATTTTAGGTTCTAAGACATGCCGGTTTCCTCACGATGTTTTCTTTCACCGCTTTGAGCAGTGATGATGAAAATTTTACAGAAGCATCAAAAGTCTAGTTCGAAAGTAAGTCGTAAGTTGGGGCCGTGACCATTGGGCCAAACCTGCTCTCAAAAAAAAAAACATGTGCGTCAGGTTTTGGGGACTGCCCCGCATAACCTCAACGTAATTCAAACGGTAGGCGGTAGATGGCGCTAAAAACATTTCTTCAGGCGTGACGGCCACGATGACACGAGTGCCATTAATTTTGTTCACCCAAAAAGTGCTCAACGCGCCAAAAGAAGTTTTCACTTCAAAAAACATAACTACCGCACAACTTCAGTTAGATGTACACGCTACAATTACCTTACCTACACTTCTCAGTGTCCCGGAAGTAATTTAGTCAACTTAATGATGATATTAGCTGTCTATCAATCATCTCTGTGATCTGTATCAAAATTACTATTCATAAGCCAATTTCCTTTAATAGTTGATTGACTTTTAAATAGCTTTTTCTAAACACCACTTACTAGTACCTAGCAATAAATTTTCATAACCTATTAAATAACACTCATGAAAATTTCCCCTTTGCGCCTCGGAAAACACGTTAACCCATTGGTCATCATTCATAGATCTTTGACAGTCATTACAGTCGGAAACCGGAAAGTCCGACGGTCAGTTTTCAGACCAAGGAGTATCAGCTGCATCCGGTTAACCCCAGCATATTTGCGAAAAGGCTCAACAGATGATGATGATGACTTATGTATTTTTTTCTTATCTTCAGGATCAAGAATAGCCTCACCAACTCGGTTAAGGCTATCAGGAGGAGCTATTGGGGCATCTGCCAACCGAAAAAGGGCTGTTTCCTGGAGCCCATATTCAGCGGAGTCTTTGGACCTGGCGGCCGTTATAAGGGCGTCCCCTGCAAGTCTGGCTGTCAGAGCACCCTCGGCCGCATCCACAGGCAGCTATGGACACCTTAGTGCCGGTGAGTTTGAAGATCATTGGCACTGTCTTGGTACTTATTTTGTAGTTATTTTTTTTAATTTTTGTTCCTGTGTTCTGTTCTGTAACATAAGTTGAGATGTATAATTTCTTTTCATACCTTATTAACACTCCACTTCCAATTTCACTCTCATATTCAAGATGTTCAACCATTTTTGTGGTAATGTTTGGTGCAATTAGGAAGAAGCCTTTGTCTAACAATGGACTGTTAAAAACCGTTGCTAATAGTATAGTTGCTAGTAGTTATCAATATGCTGATTTAGAGAGCTTTGAATCTCTTAATACTATATTTTTCACTTGAACATATTTATTTAATTTACTTAATTTTTGAATTCCTAATATTAACAATGTCTTATATCTTTATTTTCAGGCGCCATTTCCCCGGCACTTTCCCTCTCTCACGCATCTCTTGCGCAGCAGTTGTTGGCGCGAGGGGGGGTAGTGGGTGGTAGTGGGGTGTTAGCAGGAGGGGTTCTGATGGACCCGGCCCACCAGCAGGCTGCGGCAGCGGCAGCACACCATGCGGCTCACGCGCACCTTGTAGCGGGGATTCATAGGTAAGAGGCAATAGCTAAAAATAAATACAACTAGTAGTTCTGTGAACAGTAAACCTCGCTGGCACATACTTTTTACAACGATGAACCTTTAGTTAGTCCCGCCAAAATAACCACACTGTTAATCACATAGGGCCTGTGCGGATCTCAAGAATTTATTTGTGAATCAAGGTATCAAAGTAGGTAGTACCAACTCTCTAAGTCCGTCAACGTAGATACGGGTACGTTCGAAAGTAAGTAGTTCGAAACTTTGGAGTGACCCTACACCCGATTTATTAACTTAATAGAGCAAGAGACTTCCCATATAGGACTCGTAACTGAAGAATTCTGACATATTTCAGAGTGAACCTTAAACGAGTCTTGTGAGCGAAGCGTTCACTTGTGAAATATGTCCGGTCCGTGTTGTCCGAAAGGACCTTTAAAGCACAGCTCCTCGTGCTTAGAATTTTTATGTATTATTAAATTATTATTTTACTCCGACGCCGCCGGTAGCAATTTACCTACTCACAATCATGACCGCACTCTTTGACATTTCAAGTCCTCGTCAACATTATGAGCATTTGGTCCTTCGAGCCGATTCTTATCTTTTCGTGGTTTAATACCATTCTTTAAGCTTTTCAGAGTTCAAAAGCTTTTTACTATGATAGGAATTCTCAGATATATGACTAAGCTAGAAAATTACTACATGATGTCAATGTATCGGAATTTATCGGACCCCGATTTGGTTGATTAATGATCAAAGTTTACCGGCTCTGACATAGTTCATCGAGGCTGTTGTTATCTTAGACTATAATATGTGGGTACTGCTACTTTGCGGTTATTAAGTTTATGCGGATATGGTTGAAAATACTAGACATTTGTAACTATAAAAATGTATGCTAGTAAGTAAGTACTATGTTTACTAATATTGTCGGTCATCATAGTTGATTGTGGCTTAGTCAGTGATTTATCTTTATCTCGTTGATTTAATCTTTGCGGTAGATCTATATCTATATCGTGCTTTATTCACCTCATCTATATATAGATCTATTTTGGGACTTACCTTGTTTGAATGGATCAGAAACATCTTATAGGAAATACTTGGGTTGGTAAGTTTTAGGTATTCCTCATCTATTAAAGCGTGTATTGGTAACATAACGGAAATTAAAGACAACACTTACTCAATAATCTCTCTCTCTCTCTGTCTCACTCAATACTGTCTCTTTCTCTGTCTCTCTCTCTTTCTCACTCAATACTCTCTCTCTTTCCCACTCAATACTCTCTCTTTTTCTCCCTCAATACTCTCTCTATCTTTCTCACTCTGTAGTAAAATTGTTCTACGTTTTGTCACCAGATCTCACATATCATCCCCAACACAACTCCTGATGGGTCCAGTGGACGTACGGCCTGGGTTGACCCTGGACGGCACGCCACCCCAGCACCTGCAGCAACCACCACAGCAACCTGAGATCACCAGTGTTATGGAAGCTGACAGGTACCAACTTTTTACTCTTATTTAGAAAAAAATCAAGTAAAAATTGGCAATATTAAGTGTTGAAGTGGGTCCCAGAGAAGAAGTGCCTTAAATATTTTAACTCAAAGAATTTTAAACATTCGATTATTTTCAAAAGTGCGTTTAGAAAGTTTTGAAAAGTTGTTTGACTGTGTCGAGCTGACACCAAAGCAAAAAAAGAGCATTTTGTATTTTTAGGACACCATTCGAAAGGATCAACCATAAGGATCAAATCTCTTTAATTAACATAGTATCTTAAATTTAAGGAACATCATGCAATATTATATTAATTTATTATGCGAAGACTAAGAAAGTTTTCCCATACATTCTTGAGGAATCTTATTTATTTTTATCTACATCCATGCTTTAAATCCTCTATAAAAGTTCGTGAAACAGTTAGCTTAAATTGCCAACATTAAAACAACCAGTGTAACCATAATATCATCCAAACGGGTGTTATAATGTTGTACTAAATTTCATAATGCAACTCATTTAAAAAAAAGAACATTGTCATGCAGGCGCGTTTCACGAACAAAGCACCGTAATTTAAAAGAAAATAACTATAATTAAACAATGATCTTTCTATCCCCAGTGCATCAGGGATGACTCAACGGAAGTCCCCACAGAGCCTGATGGGTCACCGAGACAACCATCACAGTAACAAGCCGTTATCAGCAGCAGCAGAGAGCACGGTGCATGATGGTATCGATTCTAAAGATGAACCTGGAGATTTTATTGAGACGAACTGTCATTGGGTATGTTTCTCCATCTTTAATATTATCTTATGAATAATAAGGAAAACTTACACCCGGTTTCTGAATTGAGAATTTGGGGTAAAACTAATTGTCAGCAAGCAAGCCGGGACCAACGGCTTAACGTGCTTTCCGAGGCACGGAGGAGTCTCGTTAAGTAAAGACGGTCACATCCACGGACCAACCCCGGCCAGCGTAGCTTAACCTGATGGATCGACCGGTGCGGCTATTGTTACTTAGCCACGAGCTCCTTCGATTAGTTTATTCTTTATCCTCTATACAAACGTTTGCGTTTACTATAATTTATTCTATAACAAATTTTATAATTTTATATTTTTTATATATCTTTTTGCTAACCTGACAATTTCTGTCCCTAGGTGGATTGCAAGCTCGAATTCCCAACACAAGATGACCTGGTGAAGCATATAAACACGGACCACATCCACGCCAGTAAAAAGGCCTTTGTCTGCCGTTGGGTGGGATGTTCAAGAGATGAAAAGCCGTTCAAGGCTCAGTACATGCTGGTCGTGCATATGAGAAGACATACGGGGGAGAAGCCCCATAAATGCACGGTAAGTACGAGTTTCTTTTGAATGTTATACTGATTGGAACGATGTTAAAGAAAATTTTGTTCGTTTGAGCGAGAAAGACCATAATCTACTAGCATTAAATTATGGCTATCAGCGAAGAGCATGAAACAGGAGCAACATTATTATAACAAATAAATGATTAAAAAGCTGATATTGTGACGTAACCTGTGTTAATTTTCCAAAACGTTTTCTCCACAGTTTGAAGGCTGCTGCAAAGCCTACTCCCGGTTGGAGAACCTGAAGACCCACCTTCGAAGTCACACGGGTGAGAAACCATACACCTGCGAATACCCTGGATGCGCGAAGGCGTTCTCGAATGCTAGTGACAGAGCCAAACATCAGAACAGGACACATAGCAATGAGGTATGTTCTTATTTGATGAAACAAAGAAAATCTTTTATTTCGGACCTTATAATCCATTATAGTATAGGTTCACTCGTAAACTCTGTTGATCATCAGTCTACTGCTGCAGAAGTACCTCTCCTAAGTTTTCACAGAATGGACCACCACTTCGGGAATGTAGAGTCAACAGAAGAGTTTGAATAGTACCCAGATAAAAAATAACAAATTTTGATTACTTAGCTCACGAACAATATTGGTTTAATCATTGTAGCTAGCCCACAATACTTGCCTCTCTTCCTAACTGTATTTAATTTACATTGTGTTTTAAATACACAGAATTTAAGGATTTTTTACTTTTCCAGAAACCTTACGTTTGCAAAGCACCAGGGTGTACCAAGAGATATACGGACCCCTCTTCATTACGAAAACATGTGAAGACCGTCCATGGAGCTGAGTTCTACGCCAGTAAAAAGCATAAAGGTAAATACAATATTATTATCTTCCTTTTACTCGACTTCAAAAAGAAAGAGCTTATGTATTCGTTGGTTCTTATTTTGATTTTCTCGGTGAAGATTTTTTACCTTTTATTGTAATTTTAAGCAATTTCTCACCTACCTTCCATTCTCCAGGTTGCAGCCGTGGCGACGACTCAGCAGAATCAGGTGGTGGTGGTGCGGGATCCTCTCCGCGGTCAGAGGAAGGAGGAGTTCCCCTCGGGGTGCGCGGACACACGTCATCAGCGTCCGTCAAGAGCGAGAGCCCCGCGTCACCCATACCGCATGGATTACATACTCCTGCTCATCAGGTATTTTGAAAATCTATTTTATTCCAAAGTTTTCTATAGTTAGTCGCCAATTTTCAATGATCTTGTACTGACCATGTATCACAATAGAAGAGACCGTTATCTCGCGACATTATGGCGTTCTTCAAAAGACGTAAGCAAGATGCTTATAATAATTAAGCATCCATTCATTTAACCTAGCCCAAAGATTTTAGGTGTATGAGGAACAGGGGTGTATGAGGAACAGGCAGGATCCGCTGACCAGACGGGTGTTATGTCTGGCGGGCAACTGCCCAATGATTGATGTCGGAATCTTGTATATATGTCCATCGCGCGGTAAACTCTAATTGCGCGATGCAGGATTTGTGTGACGTCAGGTCTTTGATGCGTTGTTCGCATGTGGCGATGTAGATCGCACAAGATTATTAACCTAAAGCCATATGTTCAGTGTGGACTATTCCTCTTAAGATCTGTACCGTAAATGTGCAAAAGCAAGGCTTCTTTAGGCAATTAGAAACACAATACAAATTCTCAAACGTTGTTCTGTTGAAAAATTCGGCTTATAAAAGGATTTGATTACCATTAAAATAGTTGTCTTGTCTCATCCATCAGCTATCAGCTCAGTGTGGTGGGGAGCTGGACTTCGGAGGCTCTGGTCTCGGAGGCTTCGGAGACGAGAACGGAGCACCTTACTTCAGATTAGATGGAGAGGTAAGTCCTGATAGAACATTTTTGTAAGTGATCAATAAAATCTGCAGCCTGAAAACGTCTACTGCTTAACATGAGTTGCATTGTGATAACGTGATCAAAAAAGCCAGTGTCTATAAAACACGTAATCCTAATATTACCTAAAACTAATAAGTTTGGATAGTAGTGGTGTGCCAGGCAATAGTCTGACTGGGACGCTGTTCCACGGAAAAGCGGTCCCAGTCACGGTCAACTTATCATAATAGTGGTCCTATTAGATGTCTAAAAGTTCGAAAATGCTTAATTAATATTGCTTCCCGCTGCACTTATGAATTAATTCGTTATTTTCATTCTCAGGTGGAACAAGAAGTAGTAGGTGAAGTTGGACAACTCCCGTTGATGCTGCGAGCAATGGTGGCCATTGGAGAGCCGCGTGCGCATCATCATGCGCCGAGATTCGGAAACAAGATGGCTGTTGCAAGGCTCATGCCTCCTCCTCATCCAGATATTGGACCTGGTTAGTACTTTTGATACTTTGTAAAGGTAAATTAAAAAACATATTTTTATTTATAACCTATACTGTCCCACAGTTGGGCAAAGGTCTCCAAGAACACCTCCACATCTCTCTTTCAATTAAAATAAGAGATGATAAAAGACCATAATATTGGTGATATTCTTCAGAAAGATCGGAAGCGTGCTGTATGAACGTAAACAAGGCAAAAAGAGTATGTAAGGGTCGTAGCAGGTGGGGTTCTGCAGTTTCTGCCTACCCTCATGGGAAGAAGGCGTGGATGTATGTATGAAAAGTTTATCGACAAGCTACGCTTGTTGTTGATGTTAGTCTCATGTTGCATTCGAATCATTGCATTTTGGGAAGCAGATTTGGAGCGAGCTGGAGGTCTTACAACTCATCCTGTATGGAATTTGATTTATCTAAGTATCTATTATTTTTTCAGACTTTACAGGCGATGACGCATATACCTATTGATGGGTTGATCTCTGTACCTATTGAATATTTTTAAGACATGGAATTTTGTTACCAGGTGGTGTCCAAGGAAGAACGGAGCTTGGAAGTACCAGTGTAGCAGTTGAATTGAAGACAGGAGTTCCTAACACCAGGCGAGATTCTGGCATCTCGTCCGGAAGCAGCCTTTATAGTGCAAGGTAACGTATTATCTTTTTTATTATAATTACATCATGAATTTTGAACTTCGAATAAGTAAGTATAATGAAGCTGAATGAAATTCCAGTATATTATGTTAGATAAAGAATTTAATTTTCACTGTTAGTCCTATGTTGATAAAGCAGAATAAAAGTGCTTTTAAGATTTATGTACATATCAAGTTAAAACTAAAGGAATGAGTACTGTCTGCTGTCTTAAATACAGTTTAAAACTTGCTTCAAAAACAGTGAAGGAAAACATCGTGAGGAAACGGCCATGCCTGTTCTGATCTTTTGTTCTTGTCTATTTATTGTGTGTACATAAATGGTTAAATAAATAAATAAAATGCCTGTGAGATATTTTTCGACGGCTTGTGAAGCCAAATAGTTAGAGGCCCATGGGCGGCATATAAACCACACCAAAGTGCCTAGACAAGTGACAATCGCTTCGAAAGCGTTTCGTATTTCTACAACGAATTTCAACAGAATTGACATAAGCTTTACGATACCTTATGTCAGTTCTATACATTTTTGCCTTTTCCATCATCGTTATCGCTGATAGAATGTAACTTTGTCTAGAGACTCTGGTCAGTAATCCATCAGCTTTCTTTTTCCATGACTAACCATAACCATACTTTGTCTTTCAGGTCATCCGACATATCCCGCAAGAGCAGTCAGGCCTCAGTAGTGTCGGGCGCAGTCGCGACCACCACAGGCGTGGCCGGGCCGCCGCGACTTGTGGCACAGCATACCACCGTGTACGACCAGCTGTCGCCTGATAGCAGTAGGAGGTACGACATCATAGCTCTATTATCTTTAAGTTAAATATTAAAACCACCTGCAGCCTTTCTTGTTTCCAGTTGAAACTGAGATCACGTGAAGTTAAGGAATCAGCCGTTACTCTGCGAAAATCCATGGCATTCCATAACTTTGAACTTAAAAGACCTCTGTATGAAGACCTCTGACAAAAAATTGTTAGGAACAAGAGAGTCCAAAATTCAAATACTTACTTAATTCAAATACTTACTTAATAGGGAATATGCATGTATTTTTTTAATATTTTTATTCGATAGTTTACATCGTCAAATAATAGTTAAAAAAAATTCGCCTTTTCAAGTATTTGAATTACCCACAGGTTTTTGGGACTTTTTAAAAATTAATTTCTCGCTCAAAAAGAAATTTTATTCAAAAATATTGATAAAGGCATAATTCTGAAGTAACATAGTTTATAGAAAAAAATATTTGACCCATATTTGAATCACATGCATATTCCCTATTCTGCCTTGGGGTTTTCCAAAGAGCAATGGAGCGCAGCATTCTGGGTGTAAACCGAACTGACAGAATACGAAACACCACGTTGCGCTCCAAAACGGGGATCCTAGACGTAGGCAAAAAGGCTGCCAAGCTAAAATGGGATTGGGCGGGTCATGTCAGCCGCATGCATAGCGACCGCTGGGCAACAGTCGCCACACGGTGGGTGCCTGAGGATGGACGGCGCCGCCGAGGCCGGCCCGGGAAGAGATGGAGGGACGATCTAGACGCGTACCGCAAGGGTTGGATCGAGGTGGCCCTAGAAAAGGATGTTTGGAAGGATTTGGGGGAGGCTTTTGCTCAGCAGTGGGCAGTATAGGCGAACATAAAAAAAATAAAAAAAAAACAAAGGTGAAGAAAAAGTAACAATAAAATGTTTGGAATTTGGTTGGAAGTACGGGAACGAAACAAAAACTAGCTATGTACTTACTTTAATATCCACATGAAGTTTTGTCTTATTAATCTACTTCCCAAAACATGAAAGTCTAATAATGTTCCTTTCGTTTCAGATCTAGTCAAGTGTCGTGTGTGGGTTATGCGCCAGCGCCATCATCAGCACTCGCCGCTGTGCAGGCCGTCAGAACATCTCAAGGCAATCAGGTACGAGTATGTGTACAATGTATATTTATTTGTATATCTGTATATCCTGGAAATCCATTGTTGTGAAAATTTTGCTGAACAATGGAGGTGAACCTAAAGATGAAGCTCAATTGGGTAGAAATACTAAGCTATACCAGTAGTAAGACCATCCGAAAAGTCACACTACAACATAACATAATGCCTAACATAACCCAAAGGGATAGACAGACGCATCTACTTACCCTTCGGGGACACTCACATTTCGCCAGTTCCAAATACACATTTCTTTGCTTGATAAACTGAGCGTTTATGAACTGACATCTCTTTTTTAGGCTGTACTTCTCCGAGGAGTGACCTGTTCAGAAGTCAGGGCTGAGGAGTTGGCACTGGAGCTGGACCCCAACGTGCAAGTGAAGGAGGAGGCCAGGAGACTGTCAGAACAGTCCAACTTGAGCGACCAGGCGCAATACCAGCAGTACCCTTGTGGGACTGATGATGTGGTGAGTTCTTTTTTTATCAAACTTATTTTCCGACATTATGCTGGAACTTTATATATACCAATTAGTAAAGTTGATAGTGGACATTTTGTTCCTCCAGCCAAACTGATGTGTCGCAATACTATCACTGAATGCAGCCCAATACTTTGTCCTAGCAGCAGAATTACTTGACAATTTGACGGATACCTAGCGGGAGATAGTAGCAAACACCCTGGTCATACATTCCAAAATTATAATTGCGAGTTGAAAGAGGATGGTTGAATGTGTTCCACTTTGTTTTATAGATTTCATTTAGTGGAACTAAGACCACGATAGAAGCGTCAGAGTGATAAAGATCATAAACTAAATGTACTTTTTCTTCCAGGGCGACGCTCCATTCCCGTTCAAGACAGAAGATGACCAGGACACGGTGACGTACAAGGAGTCTCGCTCCAACTCTACTAACACCGTGGTCATCACCACGGCGCAGGTCCACCACCCCAACCAGGAGGTCAATCTGGAACAGGTGAGCAATCATAAACCATTATTGATTTTTCGACCCATTCAATTAATAAACATGGTTCTTCAGATAATTACGTAGCAATTACATCAAATTATCTTTCTTAGATAACTAAGAAAGATAATTTTTGTTTTTTTGTTTAGTTCGTTCTTTTGTTCATTAAAAGATTATGGCTATAATGTTATCTTTGCATTTCAGGTTGCCGAGGGCGAAATGGTGGAGAACAAGCTGGTAATACCAGATGAAATGATGCAATATCTTAACCAATCAATATTGGCAACGGAATCGGTAACACCAGCTAAAACTGAATCCACCAACCAACCTGAGCCGGAAACCCCTAAAGACAAGGAAAGTGCTACCAAAGACAATACATCTAGTGACGTCCCCAACACGAACAATTCCAGTGAAAAAATCAGTGACGTAGCCACCAGTGACGATTCTCTACTTAAAAACTTAGGTGCCATAGGAAGTGATCTCAACATAAGTGATATTCCAGTCGATTTAAGATCTTTAGACGTTAGTATGTCGGGTAACAGCGGCTCTTTACTCAATTCTAAGTCGCCCGACGATAAGGCTACTCCTTTACAAGAGCAAGTCATACCAGAAGTTGCTACAGAGAAATGTGACAAGGACTACACGAAACCGCCCTCAAGCAACGTTTCTACGAATCCTTTGCAATCGTTGCAGACTATGACGGCGAACCAAGCAGAGCAGACGAATAGGATGCGAGCTAACCCATTACCTCAGAAACAGAACACGATAAGTCCTAAAACTGTAGTCATGAGTCATAATGTTTTAAGTCCTCAGAACTTACCGCATAGCATGCTGAGTCCCCAGAGCCTTCCTCATAGTGCTATGAGTCCTCAAAGTGTGATGAGTCCCCATAACGTTCCACATAGCGTAATGAGTCCTCCAAGTGTGTATAACGTCATGAGTCCACAAAGTGTGATGAGCGTCATGTCACCTCAACACAACGCAATGAGCCCACAAAGCATGCAAAGCTTGATGAGTCCACAAATGCCGAATCAAATGATGATGAGTCCAAGACACAACAACATTGGCAGCCCTATGTCCCAGAACATGGCTAGTCCTATGGTTAACATGGCCAGTCCAATGGGCCAAAATATAGCCAGTCCGCATAGCCATGGCATGCCAAGTCCGATGCATCCAGGGTTACAAAGTCCAATGGGGCAAGGTATGACTAGTCCCATGGTACAAAACATGACGAACATGTCAATGAATCAGCAAGTTCAGAACCAAAATCAAATGATGAACATAAACCAGGGTCATATGAACCAAGGTCCTCAAATGGGAGTCAATCCGAATTACATGAACAACAGAAACTGTAACGCTAAGGTTCCGAATAGAAATAACATGAACCAATATCATAATCAGAATTATAACCAAGCTCCACCATATCCTGTACAAAATCAAAATGTTATGAGAAGTCAAAACATGCAACAGTATCAGATGATGCAACAATACAACCAAAACCAGATGGCGATGAATCAGATGAGCAACCAGAACATGGTCTACACCAACCAGATGAATTACCAACCAGTAAGTTACGTGAACCAAAGCAACCAGATGCATCCGCTGCAAATGTCGAGATCATCGGTGATGAGTGTAGACAACAGTGGGAACATGAGTCGAGGGACGATGAACAACTATTGTGAGCAGCAGAACCAATGTCCTCCGATCCAGAATCCTCAGTACAGCCAGAACATGCAGTATCCTCAACCACCGCCATATAATTCGGTTGTGAACGCTGCGAATGTGATGGGACCACCTCCTCCGAAGAACAATCATCAGTACAATCAGACGATGCTGAATAACAACCAGTATTACAACCACCAGAGGCCTTACAATCAGTGGGACTACCCAGGAAACCAGTTCAATAAGCACAACATGCAGAAATCTGTGCAGAATTCTCTCAATATGTCCACTGGGAGTCAAAAACCAATGAATGGAGCGAGGATACCGGTGAATCCGAATCAGAATCAGATAAAAAGTGAACAGCAAACAGACTGCAGTATGAACAGTTTGCGAAGTCAAAATAACCCAACGAGTGAAGTTCAAGTCTGGGATATCTCCCAGTCCCAAATAGAAGCAAATAATGGAAGAAATAATAAAAAGAATCAAAACGCGAATACTATGAGACAAGAGACATATCAAAGAACGTTAGAGTATGTTGAAAGTTGTGAAAATTGGAAGAGTTCAGAAATGGTGTCGAGTAGTACCCATCCCCTGCAGGGCGGAGACAACATGGTTGTGAACGACCTGCAAACCTCCCTATCTTCGTTTTATGAAGAGAACCAATACCTCCAGATGATACAATAGTCCAATTTCGATATAATTTTAATTATAAATCAAACAATATATTCTACAGCTTTAGTGATTTGAACTTTAGTCAATGCAGAGCCGTTTCGCGAGACAAGAACAATTTTAATTAAAGGTTTTTATAATGTAATAATGTTAGCTAATGTAGACACGTAATTTTAAGATCTGTTAAATGGTGCACAAGAAACTAAAGGTTGTAAAAGAACTTTTCTCATACCGAGACTGATTAATTTTATTATAAATTTTAAGGTCTGAATCGTTTTTGGCAAGTTATTTACAGTATGAAAAGTAAACCCAGTGATGTTTTTCAAGTCTGGGACTAACCTTTATTTTAAAAGTCAATTTGTTAAAGACGATGTTTGTTCTAAAAGTCTATAACATTTGGATTTTCTAACGAAAATGGTAGCAGATATTTTTAAATTAAAAAGTACATTAGTTCTAAAATAGTTTTGTTTAAAAAAGACATGTTTTGTATGCAAGATTGTACATATCTGTTAGATAACGTCTTCCAACTAGATTAAGTACTAATTTTAATTATAATGCATTTAAATATAATTGATTATGTATAGGTTTGTGGTTAGTGCCTTCAAAATGTACATAAATGATACATTGTACATAACATTACAAGGATTTCAGTGCCTTATGAGGATTTATCTCTAGACTATTGTTAATATTAACCCGTAAAAATCATATACTTTGAGATCTGTAGTAAATAGTATGGTTGGCTTGGTGTATGACGCTATTTAGGAAGTCATTTTCTTAATTATAAAACACTTTCTTGTTTTAAGATTTACCGGTTCATACAAATTTATTAGACCTAGGAACAAAAAGACATTTCCTTTGTTAGTTTCCGCGATTTCGTCCGCGAGGAATTTTTATTTACCCCAACCCACCGCGTCGCATCGCATCGCGCGCCCGCGCTGTTACATTCTTTTCACTTAGTGTTTTTTTTGAATTTTTTGCTCGTCTCCTAAGGGTCGTAGCGTGATGTTAAATAGCACATAACCTTCCTCATCCTATCCTATCAAAGGCAAAAATAAATTTTGAAATTCGACTGGAAGTTCCAGAGCGCGTTCAAACACACAAAAACTGCTTTATTATATTAGTAAAGATTTGCTAGCTAGCTCTTTTAATGACAATAGGTATAGGTTGTCCACTCTGAAATGATACGCCCCGAAATGAGGTGGTAGTGAGGCGCGTCATTTTAGAGTGTACACACGGCTACACATCAAGCAATACATTTCCAGTATAAGCTGACCTCGCATTGTGCGGAAATCTTATACAATGCGAGATCAGCATAAACTGGAAATGTATAGCTTGATGTACACGTCAAGCTATACATTTCATGGCTACAGCCATATGTACAAACTATACTACTAAAGTCATACCCCAGGTCAAGCCTTTAAAGATCTCTGTACACTTAGTGATCTTTGAGATTATTAGATAGACCTAAAAAATAAAAATTGTACAAAATAGACGCCTTTTCTAGAATTTTTACAGAGTTGTTGAATTTTAACTTTTAGTAACACTTAGTTAATGTAATTAGTTTTTTATTATAATTTACTTAAAGCAATATGGATCTTTGTTTTGATAACATCGAATCTCTTACTTTATATTATGAGATTACTAGTTTGTAAGTACTTGTTAATTTTTATTTAAAACCAACGCACAAGATGGTTGTAAGAGACCTGTGTATGTCTAATAAATTATTTGTTTTTAATGTTTGTACGTGAACAAACTGGACATCTGTGACGATATTTTAATGAAACTATTAAATAAAATTTTCTTATTATGAAAGTAAATAGTGATTTTATTTTCTTCACTTATATGATGATCAACCTCGATCCAACCCTTGCGGTACGCGTCTAGGACCTAGGCGTGGACCGCAAAGGCCTCCCCAAATCCATCCAGGCATTTTTGACCGAGACGGGGTCCGAAAAGGATGCCTCGAAGTGGGCCAGAGACGTCTAATTTAAAAAAAGTGTCCTTTTCGTCTATGCCAAGAAAGGATATGAAATTTTCTTAAGTCTGTAATTCACAAGAGCGGCACGGGCGCTAGCTAAATATCATAAATATGGTCACAGTATTATATCTCTGCAGTAGATAAAACTTCCGCGTCCGTGCGTAACTGCCGCGCACTAAATACTGTTGCGTACAGTACTGATGTACACTGAGATTTCAAAGCGTGTCATTTCGGCCGTTTTCTATGAAGATTTAATACTGTTACTTATGTATACTGTGATATAGTGAACGTGTTTTCCAATTTATTTTTCCTAAATACCTAAATTTGTGATTTTGAAAATAGATTCTGTAGAGAAATTAATGTAGGCATAGCGATAATAGTGTGCAAAAAGTACTGGGTAAATATTGCCACCCCGAGGAAGTAGCCGACTGATGTCCATCCAAATAGAATAGAATAGAGGAAACTGTGAAACTGAGTGCATTAACTGAATGATGTCTAAACCAAATAATTTGGCACAGTTGACTAAATGAAAGCCGAGAACACAAGATTTAATATCACTAAAATTATTCAGTCAACAACACATGAAAAGCTTTTAACATGTCACAAATATCCCACTTCAAAAGTTCAAAGTTCAAGCGAAATCGTCTCATCTACACTAATATTATAAAGAGGAAAACTTTGTTTGTTTGGTTGTAATGAATAGGCTCAAAAACTACTGGACCGATTTTAAAAATTCTTTCACCATTCGTAAGCTACATTATCCACGAGTAACATAGGCTATATTTTATTTTGGAAAAAAATAGGGTTCCGTAAGATATTTGGGTTTTTCGGACACAAGGTGTAAAAAATCAACCAGAAAAGTTACTTATTTTGCGTACGCTGCCTAAACTATAAAAGACAGAACCATAAAATGTTCTAATTAATTGTAGATCTTATAAATATCTACAAAAAAGTCCGCGACACACTATACCTATCTATGTCGAGTGAGGCACAACAACCGTTTTTTTATTTAAAAATCTTGATTTTTTTTTGGACTACATTTAAACGCGTTTATTTTACTCATGCTATTAATCCTTATCAAAATAAATTATTTCATCACTAATTACAGTTTATGTAGATAATATTTGGTCTTTGAATGATTAAAATTGGACGTTTGGTTTTGAAGTTATGGCGAAATTAAAATATTACGATTTCTGCTGCACGGCCCGTTGTGAAGTGGGCGTCACCAAGGCGGGGGTGCGCGTGCGGGAGGGGAGTTTAGATCTATGAGTAAGGTACCCGCGTGGCTCCCTACGCAGCGGTCGTGCGCGAAGTCTAATAATTTTCGTGCGATTTTTTTTAGATTTCGTTCTTAAAACTACACCTACGCAAAAGTTCTTCTCAGAGCTAAACAACAGTTCTTTCAGGGCTAACCAACAGTTCTTTTCAGGGCTAACCAACAGTTCTTTTCAGGGCTAAACAACAGTTCTTTTCAGAGCTAGAATATTACACGCTATTAACATTTTCTTAAACATTTGAAAATGCCTAAGAGAGTCAGGTCTCAACTTTCTAAACATAGTTCTCAAGCACGGGCAGCAAGAATACGTCGTATGGGAGAATCTTCACCTGAACGTTCACCACGCCATAAATGCGAAAGTGATTTTGTTTATTAGTTTGTTACGCTTTCACGCTAAAACGGCTGAACAGATTTAGATGAATTTTGGCACATGGGTAGACCATGACCTGGAATAAGACATAGGATTTTTTATCCCGATATTCCTACGGGATCGAGACTTACGCGGGTGAAACCGTGGGGCGCAGCTAGTGGCAAATAAAACAAAAGTGAATGGGTTGAAAACTGAATTAAGACACCTGTCCTACCTGTGAAAGAACAAAAAGACAAAGAAAAAAAAGAAAAATATTACTTAAGAAAAAGAATCAGAGAAGAAAATGTGGTGTAAATTAGTACTTGGAATCTCGACAGGGAGTGGACTGGATGACTCATGACGAGTTCCTTCACACTTGCGGCTATTTTTCTGGGTTTTAGACTATGAAATTGTACTTATACACCTATTATGCCTAGTACGCATAATTATGACCATTTTTTTTTTTTTTTATTAGTTTTACCAACAATTGATTACACTGATACAACCAAACAAAACATTCAAAAATAAAAATAATAACAGTGTATCAGTTACTTATAGGTAAACACCACATGCATAAAACAATGAATCGGTGAATAAGCTAACTTACTTAGTAATAAGCGCTAACACAGAAAATAATTGGTAAACTAGGTAAAATTGAATACTCTTTGACATTATAACATTAGTAAAATTATAAAAATTAAGTAACTAATCAAAAAATTAAAAAATTAATAATGGTTAAATTATTAACATAAAATGAATTCATAATAAATGCAAATAGGATTCATTAAAAATAAAAATTGAAAATAAAAATAAAAATTGATAGATTGCTTGAATTAAATTGACAGATTGCTTGAATTAAATTGACAACATAATATTATGTAAAAATAAAAGATATACTTAATGGATAAATGTATAACAGTTTAAAACAGTTATAAGTTATAACAGTGATTTTGCCCCAAACACGGGGCGAAACATGCGTTTTTTTCATTTGATTATCTCCAAACATTTTATGTTAGTTTTAAAGAATACTAATGAGACTAGGTACTAAATGTTTTTTGTTTTTTTTTAATATCTTGTTTTTCTAAGGTTTTATTCAAGATTTCCGTAATGTATCTAGTTAGAGAGATCCAATATTATTCACACAATATTTTGGTTACACACACACACATACATAATCAGCCTATAATGTTCCCACTGCTGGGACACAGGCCTCCTCTCCATGAGAGGGAGTGGGCCGTAATCCACCACGCGGGCCCAGTGCGGGTTGGTAGATGTCACGTCTTCGAATTTTTGGTTCTAAGACATGCCGGTTTCCTCACGATGTTTTCCTTCACCGTTTTGAGAGCAGTGGAAATGAAATTATTTACACAAAGTAAAGCGCCTGTCGGGGTTCGAACCTACGACCTACAACTCGTAAGTCGCGGCCGTTACCACTGGGCCACCACTGCTCTCTGCTATTTTGGTTAAGTATCAATAATTAATTGTTACTCGATTTTCCAAAGAATAAAATAGATTCTAGTTGGAGAAAAACTTATTAAAATTGCCCGTGAGGCGACTGAGTTTCGGAGAAGATTCTAAAATGACAAATTTAAGAATTACGACAACTCAAAAAACCAGCAAAACCAACTCAAACCTTACCAATACATTTACACAAACCCATTTTATTGATAAGTCTGCTGGCAACCTAATCCAAAATAATATGGTTTATTTTAATACCCGCCCGATGACGTAACCACGTGGAATGTGAACTAGTACGGGGTTATTTTTACCATTCTATTCTAGACTTTCCAAATGACGGTCGTGTTCTAGCGAATGTCTATTGTTTTTACTAAGATTTGGTTTAGGATTTTTTGGGTGATTTATTGGTAGTAACGTTAAAATCTTTGACGACTTGGTCTAGGTCTTTGGAACTGTTAGACGGAGCCATTTCCATCAATTTGGCATATGATAATTTATTGAAATACTAGCTGCGCCCCGCGGTTTCACCCGCGTAAGTCTCGATCTCATGGGAATATCGGGATAAAAAGTATCCTATGTGTTAATCCAGGTTATAGACTATCTGTTTGCCAAATTTCATTCAAATCCATTTAGCCGTTTTTGCGTGATTGAGTAACAAACATCCAAACACACAAACATTCACATTTATAATATTAGTAGGATTAAAAAATCTGGGAGATTCATAATTATATCACGCCTGTAATCCCCGAAGGGTTAGGCAGAGACCTACGTACCTATAATACACCCACATTTTCCCAAGCTATGTTTAAGACCCATGTAATGGGGGCCGAGAGATTCATTATTATTGTACTCATAAGAGGATTAGAATAACGTCTATCAGATCAAAGTATTGGATCAAATTGAAGACAAAGTGATGGTGTAACGTCACCGTCTTACGATTTTTCTTGGTTTTATGTCTGCGTTACCCCAGCAAAATACGGTCGAAAATAGTAATTTAAATCTTAAAGATGCACATCTTGCACAGCTTTTGTTACGCACATTTATTTATTTATTTATTTATATATACTTTATTGTACACCAGAAAATACATTGCGAAAATAAATAAATTTAACACTATAAAACATACAATGGGCGGCCTTATCGCTTTCTGTGATCTCTTCCAGGCAACCTTAGAATGGACAGTGATTGCGTGGACATAAAAAATGGGGTTGTCATTGGTGCAAAATAATAAGTAGGTACTTAAACTTACCAAAAGATACAATATACTATAATAGATATATATATATCTACACTAATATTATAAAGAGGAAAACTTTGTTTGTTTGGTTGTAATGAATAGGCTCAAAAACTACTGGACCGATTTTAAAAATTCTTTCACCATTCGTAAGCTACATTATCCACGAGTAACATAGGCTATATTTTATTTTGGAAAAAAATAGGGTTCCGTAAGATATTTGGGTTTTTCGGACACAAGGTGTAAAAAATCAACCAGAAAAGTTACTTATTTTGCGTACGCTGCCTAAACTATAAAAGACAGAACCATAAAATGTTCTAATTAATTGTAGATCTTATAAATATCTACAAAAAAGTCCGCGACACACTATACCTATCTATGTCGAGTGAGGCACAACAACCGTTTTTTTATTTAAAAATCTTGATTTTTTTTTGGACTACATTTAAACGCGTTTATTTTACTCATGCTATTAATCCTTATCAAAATAAATTATTTCATCACTAATTACAGTTTATGTAGATAATATTTGGTCTTTGAATGATTAAAATTGGACGTTTGGTTTTGAAGTTATGGCGAAATTAAAATATTACGATTTCTGCTGCACGGCCCGTTGTGAAGTGGGCGTCACCAAGGCGGGGGTGCGCGTGCGGGAGGGGAGTTTAGATCTATGAGTAAGGTACCCGCGTGGCTCCCTACGCAGCGGTCGTGCGCGAAGTCTAATAATTTTCGTGCGATTTTTTTTAGATTTCGTTCTTAAAACTACACCTACGCAAAAGTTCTTCTCAGAGCTAAACAACAGTTCTTTCAGGGCTAACCAACAGTTCTTTTCAGGGCTAACCAACAGTTCTTTTCAGGGCTAAACAACAGTTCTTTTCAGAGCTAGAATATTACACGCTATTAACATTTTCTTAAACATTTGAAAATGCCTAAGAGAGTCAGGTCTCAACTTTCTAAACATAGTTCTCAAGCACGGGCAGCAAGAATACGTCGTATGGGAGAATCTTCACCTGAACGTTCACCACGCCATAAATGCGAAAGTGATTTTGTTTATTAGTTTGTTACGCTTTCACGCTAAAACGGCTGAACAGATTTAGATGAATTTTGGCACATGGGTAGACCATGACCTGGAATAAGACATAGGATTTTTTATCCCGATATTCCTACGGGATCGAGACTTACGCGGGTGAAACCGTGGGGCGCAGCTAGTATATATATATATTTGCACATTTTTGCACTTATAGTTTTTAAGTTTTAAGCCGAGATATAGGATTTTCTATAGAGCTGCTTTGTTCTTTAAGAGTCGATGTTAAATCGACTAGTGATGTCATTAATTTAATCAGTTATATATTTCGATACTCCTTAAGTTTCTCAACCGAATGTTGTAAATTGGGCAACAACAGGCAACTCAGACCTTCGCTATACGATTTTCATTAATAAAGTTCTCTGATCGTATCCACTACTAGAACTCTAAATTGTGCCACGATACTCAGGTCTGTGACGTATTTATTTAATGAAAAAACGAGCATACAAAACAGCGTCCCACACAGCTCCTAGTCCACTTTGATTATGACGTACTTTCAGTGATTCTGACGTACTGGCCTGAAATATGTAAAGCTCTAGTCAAAGGAAAGAATAAAAACTAAATGCTATTTACTATGTTGTCCGCGAATTTCTAATTAGAAATATTCAATTAAACTTTAGTTCGAATTATAGGCAGAGCTATTATCAGTTCATCTTATATCGAGTGATCACTCATCAAGCACACAATACATACATGTAATACTACCTCTGGTCTGCATGTTTTCCTTTGTTGAACCAGAATGCATTTTCTTAAAGAACTTAACTATACTTAACAGTTTTCTTGTCACTGACACTCTCTGTCACTTGCGACTGCTGTACACTTTAGGCGAGATGGGGGTGTAGTACAGGCCGCTCATTCGTCAACGCTCACAGCACCCCGCCGCTCATTCGTCAACGCTGCCGCCTCGACGCGAATTCCTAAAGCGCGGCACAGCAGCGGTTGCGGTCAAACTATAATGCTCCTTCTAATCATATGCCCAAACTCTGTCACCGGCGCTTCTGACACTGTAATGAGAGTTATTTCGGACACATTGTATTCGCCAAAACACAATAGTTCTGAATTATTTATAAACAATTTAAAAATACTTAGTAATTCGTCACCCTACCACAATACCCAACGCTGAGCAAAGGACCGGATAAGTACAGGTTACAATCAAAAACTCTGGGCGTATGCGTCATTATTACACGTTTGGCGTCCGAATCAGTGCTTTCATTATGATATCACCAGCAGGGAGGTATACAGGTGAACAAGATGTCATCTAATTTTTTCAACTTAAACTTCGTCATCGGTCGAAAGACATCCACTGCTGGACAAAGGCCTTCCACAAACGTCGGAAGAGTGGGAATTCTTGGGTTAAATTAAAGGCTCAGGGGGCCTACCACCACCGCTTACAGCAGTATTATTTTAATCTTACTTCGTGGAGGGAAGACATGGAGCTATACGTCCCGTAGAGCTTATTCTCTTTCCTACACTGGAGTAATATTAGAATAATACTGCTGTAAGCGGTGGTGGTAGGCTCCCTGAGCATTCAGACCCACTTCCAACTTTGCTGTTTGGTTAAGCCGATATCTGACTCTTCACTTTTTGTTCATTTTTTACTTTTCACTCAAAATGGAACGTCTGAACACAAAATGAATCAAAAGTGAAAAATGAATTTATTAGTAAAGCGATCCAACGTATCTGTCACTCGCCTAGCGAATGATCGAAAAAAGAAATGAAAAGAGCAGATGAAAGTTCATTCCTAATAATTCTGTCGGTGCTGTGCGCGTGGAATGATAATTATAAAAAATGAACGTTCACTCGAATGAATCTTTTCATCACGGAATCAGTAGATAATGCTTGTCAATCAGAAAAAAAAAAATTGTTGACTATCCATCATCATCAGCATACAGCAGTCCACAGCTGGACACATGCCTCTCCTATTTCACGCCATTGAGCTCGATTTTCAGCAACTCTCATCCAGCTTCTACCACCCTTCGAAGCTTGCTTGTTGACGATAGATTCTTCATTATTTTTGAACTACTTGTGTACTAAATAGCAACCACAGTGTAGGTCACTCTCAGGGTTGGATTGAGGCTGCGGGCAAGTCCGAAAGGGATACCGGGGCTCTTGGCAACAGGCAACTGAAGGAACACGGGTGTGTTTTAGTCAGTAAAAGTCTGACACGCCCGTCCGCTCCGCCCAGAGCGGGAGAAGTGATTTGAAGATATCCCAAAAAAAAAAAAACAAAGGGTTGGTTGGAGAGTCGATCTTCACAAGGTGGCTGCGTGGTCATAGACGGATAAGAAAGACCGCGGATCTATCTACCTAATTAGCGGACAATTAGCCAGGCTAATGGCCACCCAGGGTTGCGGAATAGTCCGAAAGGGATACCGGGACCCTGGCAACAGGCAACTGAAGGAACACGGGTGGGTTTTAGTCAGTAAGAGTCCGACACGCCTTTCCGCTCCGCCCAGAGCGGGAGAAGTCATTTGATGATTTCCCACCCAAAAAAAAAAAAACAAAAAAAAATATATATATATATATATATAGGCTGATGTAATAATGTCTGACGCCTAGCTGGTCAGTGGAGTCTGACCAGACCTATTTTAAACCGACTTCAAAAAAGGAGGTATTCGTCTCTGTATTTTTTTTTGTGTATATTCATCTTGTGGACCGATTCTGGAAAATTCTTTTTAATTTGGTAAAAGAAGCTTGCGCGGTGGTCCCCTGTTATTTGGGTAGTTTTTGAGTTAGCTTCGATAATATGTATTTAATCCACTTTGTGTATCTCGATGATGTTAAATACTTCCTGTCACTATTGTTTACCATAGCAAGTAGTAGAATATGAATCAAATAAACAGTAAAAAATATTTTTACAAAATAAAACACAAACGACTTCCAAAAAAAAAAAAAACTAATTAAGTCAAAAATAACGTTAGATTCATAAGTCGGTGGCAAACAACTAAAACATAGATCCAAAGACACGGACTCCCGAAATTGAAGTTATGTTTCACTTTGTAGTATTTTTTTCTGGAAGTCGGGTACCTAATTTTTTTGTAAAAAAAAAATATTTTTCACCCAACACGTTTCATTTACTAAAGTCGGTAAATAGTAATAAATTAAATCTAAACGGGATGTTCTAGTTGCCTATGAAGCTGTTTAAAATTGGCAATGATAGATGTTTACCAGTATTTAGAGTAACTGCTCTCTTTTCTCGCTTTTTCGAGAGAAATCTAACAACAGAATGAATTGAAATTGTGTATTTAGTTTCATTCTCATAACGACAGTTCATACCAATCTTAGTAACTAATTCTGACTACATAATCAGTTACTAAGATTAGTATGAACAGTCGTAGTGTGAACCTAAGTTATTAAAACTATGTATAGGTACGATAGAAATCTGACAGATTTTTTTTCCTGTAAAATCTGTATCTGTTTGTCGTAACCGCGAATCGGCAAACGTAAGGTAGGACGCACTCAGGCTAGGTGGAGCGACGATCTTCGCTGGGAGGCTGGTAGCAGCTGGAAGAGACTTGCCGAGAATCTACCTGAATGCAGTGCACTTGGAGAGGCCTATGTCCAGCAGTGGACTGCTGTAGGTGGCTGTAGGCTGATGCTTTAGCATATATATCAGGTAAGTACCTACTATCGTTTCTTTCTCACTTTTACACAAGAGACTTCTCACTCTAGCTAGAGAATAGCGAGATGTGCCGAGTCTATGAGACAACACCTGTGCGTAACCTTTGCTTATATTTAGCTGGACAGAAATACTCCACCAATTAATAGGCAGACAGAACGAACAACAGACATACGGCCAGCGATAATATTATAAACCATTAGTGAATTCACTTTCTGTTTCACAGTTTTGAAGATGAGTTTGTATTTATGTCGCAGTAAATCATCTGGATAAAGCCCTGATATAGTTATAACCCTAGGGATATAGCTATATACCGTAATATTGTAACCTAGTACCGTAATATAGTAGAAAGCCATTCAAAACTGTCGATGTGTCCTAATTTTGTTACTGTGACCGATTACGACGTAGCGCTCACCATCCGCTCGCTTCGCTCGCTGGGGTCGCGCATAATTGGTCGCGATTCTAACCAAACCTAACCTTTAGGGTGGGAGTGCTCTAATAGTTATATTACTAGATCGTGGTCGTATTATAGTTATATTCCTAGTAAGACAGTTACGAACCGCTTTCTTATGATTATATTACGGTATATCCCTAGGGATATAAGTATATCACGGCTATAACCATCTTACTGCGACATAATAATATACACATCACCTGCCTAGCCTTTTCCCAACTTTGTTGGGGTCGGCTTCCAGTCTTAACTGGATGCAGCTGATTACCAGTATTTAACATGGAGGGACTGCCTATTTGACCTCAACAACCCAGTTACTGGGTGACTTGCATATATACTCTCTTTAATATTTACCTAAACAAATTATTGTCGCTGTCCTAATAATAATAAATGCGTGTTTTGAGTGCCAGTGGTCCAGTGACTAGGCCAACGAGCTAGCTAGTAAGGCTAATAAAGCTAAACAAGACTCTTAGTAGTGGTTGCATCAAGTGAGATTGCTGAGAAGGTTCCTGAGTTTGATCTCTGAGTCGGGTAAAATGTGTTTCTGTCAGGAAAGTCTCAGCCGGACTTTGGAACTACGCCTGGTATATGGCATTACAATAGGCTCGCTACTTATATTTTTGAACAATATTCGAGAAAAAACAACACAGTTTTATTGAAAATCATCAAGAACAGACACTTTTATAAACATTGAGACAATCAAATCGATCAGGAACGGAAACTAAATGACGTGAACCGCTAAAATATTCGCAAGAAGTTTAAAACATGAGAATAATAATCTATTTATATTCTACGCATTACACTAGAAGCTGCAAGCGACGATAATATCTAATGAACGTTATATACAAGAATTAAATGATAGAGCAGCCGCCCCGCTTGGCACTACATATTAACTACAAGAAATTATCGTACACGCACTGCCGAAATCTGCAAAATGGCGCTTACGTAAAAACTTAAATTCATAAACTCTTACGCAATCATAGCCAATGAGGAGACGGAAATATAAAAGCTAAAAAATAAAATATTTTCACCAATTACTTGGTTTTTGAGATTTCACTTTATTTATTACAATATGATAGGTATTTACGATTTTTCACTCAATTGATAAATTATAATATTAATAATGCACTTCCTGGGCGCGCAGGAGTTGACGTCGAGCGCGTGATTTCGCTAATTTATGGTTATCATGTTAAGTAACAGATGGAACCGAAAATATCTTCAGTCTTGTTCACGACGCTGAAAGAATTATCCATTTTGTAAAACTAAAACATGTTGCTGTGGTTTATATTGAACTGACATAATATGATTAACTGTTGTATTTGCTATTTTGCCCTATATTTTTGAAAAACGAACTCCAGAAACATAATTTTAGTTCCAATAGTTACTAGGTAATCTTCAATAAAAATAATTATGTTAAGTAAAATGGAAATCTTTTTCAAATTAACCACTAAATTATATTTATTTTATTATGCCACAACAGTTATGTCATCTCGTAATTCATTATCCCCAAAACTATAAAGAAATTCGTTCATAACTCCTAACTAACCCAGGAAGAGCCCATCCACAAATAAAAAAACGTCACGTCTGTTTTTATTATAACTTTACTGTTTCTACAAACACTTGCACTTGATTTGTAAAATCTGACTTACCACGAGATTAACCGACTAACACAGCAAGAGGTACTAGGATGCCCACAACGACGGCAGCAAGTGAGGCGATCTTGTACTTATGCTTCCGAGCGTTCACATTCATGTACGCTTCGAACCTATAGAATCCATTGACGTCGTAATTCAGTCTCTGGTATTCCCGCAGCTGGCTGACGAAGCCCGGATTGGGGTTTATAAATCTCCTCCTTTGCCTCACATACACGAATGCCTGCTCAAACGTTAACTTGTACTTCTCCATGATGTAGGCAATGACCAGGGTGGCTGATCGTGAAACTCCGAAATGACAGTGAACGAGCACGTTGCCTTTTTGTAGTCCTTCGTCGATGAAAGCATTTGCCATGGGGAAGTAAGGCAGGAGATGGGTTTGAGGAGTGTCGTAGGCCCTAATGAAGAGAGTGCTGATATCTGTATCTCGAAAGGTGTTTTTTGGGAGGCGATGTGCCTCAACTGTGAGGACATGGGTGATGTTAAGCCGTCTAAGCACATTTTTATCTGCGGCTGCTCTTGCATTGCTAAGGTAGAGGCCAGGGATAATCTGGCTGTAACAGGCTTGAGTGCAGAGGTCGATTTTGTGGTAGATCGCTTTTCTTGACCAGTTCTTGATACCAGTGATAGCGACGACGGGGTTAGGAATGCTTAGGAAAGCGACTATAAAGGCACTTCTCAACATTACCAAAATCAGGCCTCTAACACTTATCATAGTAGGTATTCTCGTTAGTTTCACATTGTTTGATGCATTTTTTTTTGCGTTTTTTATAATTTTATAAAAGTTTATTCATCGAATTTAGGATGACATTTAAGAAGAGTGATTTGACAGCGGATTTTTTTTCTGTCAGTTTTGGTATTGAGTCGCGGCCAGCCAGCGTATCGTTTTAAATCTTCATAGTGTAAATAATTTCGAATGGTTATTGATCCGAGATATTTTTAGTAAAAAGTTGTTTGTAATTTATATACGAAGCCCAGATTATCTTGTTGCCTTCTTTCCGTTCTTTTCTCTTGAAATAGTTTTTATTTTATATTTGTTTTTTTGTGTGGCGAAATGAGCAATATCGGCCCCAACTTACCGAGTTGTAGCTCATGGGTCCAAACCCAGCCAAGCGCATGACTTTGTGTAAATTATTTCATCACCACTGGTCTCAAAACAGTGAAGGAAAACATCGTGACGAAACCGGCATGTCCTAGAACCAAAAATTCGAAGACAAGTGACATCCACCCGTACTAAGCCCGCGTTTAAGATTACGGCGCACTCCCTCTCACAGAGAGGAGGCCTGTGTTTCACCAGTGGGTTATAGGCCGATTATGTTGTTTGGCGAAATGTGGGTGTGCTAAGGGTACACTTGTCCTCTCCCTAACCCTTCGGGGATTACAGGCGTGATGTTATGTATATTCTATAAATAACCAAACCCTCAAGAAATTTCAACAATCCTGGCAACAGTACTCAAAATTAAACCTACAAAATACGACTCAATAAAACTCAAGTCCTCCACCACAAAATCCCTTTGACTCAACAGTTGTATTTAGCGTCAGTATGCATGTATACCTGTCGTTCTCATTCTAGTTAAAATAACGTGTGAATGTGACCCACTTAGTAAGTAGGACGAGAACGCGACATTGAGTAAATCATCGATACACTGTTTGCGACGACATTTTCTTGTGGTGTGCTGTAAGTGTAGAATTATTATCTCAACTTTGCGACCGGGTAAAGATGAGAGACTCATCACCTTAAGGGGTAAAGAGAGAGACTCTCCTATCCACTGACTACTATAGGCTAAGTAAAGAGAGAGACTCTCCTATCCACTGACTACTATAGACTGGGTAAGGAGAGAGACTCACGTATCCATATCCCAGTTTATTTGGGGTTAGCGACGCTATCTTCTCTTGGGATTTTCTGATCAGTCTTCTGAGTCATCAAAATCAGGGTAGGAAAAACTAAAACTAAATCTTAAGAATTTAACTGACTCATTGACAGGTAAACTGTTCGCGTCCTATCTAAAAGCGATCGCCGCGCAAATACACACTTTCTGTTCGGTGAACCTGAACGCATGGTCGCGCCGACAGAGGGCGCTTTCCGGTTTTCCAAACAAAAACGGACATATGCACGCGCCGATCGCGTATTCGCGCAAAGTTCGCTCTTAAACAGGAAACGACCTAATCGAGCTTAGATAAAACATTCCATAATATAGATTGGTTGGTAAGCAAAGTCTAGTCTGGCTGGCTCAGTTCGTAGATGGAACCAAACTTTGTACCTTCTGCTACAGAGATCTGAAGATAGTTATATTTATTGTCTCCACATGTGAACTTAGGTGGTAGGTTTTACAAAATATGACCATTGTGGACCCTGTTGAGCACAGCAAAAGTAGGAGAGAGGATGAAGCTCGGAGTCATCATCTGCATCATCTGCCTCCCCTTATCCCAACCAAGTTGAGGTCGGCTTCGAGTCTAACCGGATGCAGCTGAATACCTGTATTTTACATGGAGCAACTGCCTACCTGACCTCCACAACCCAGTTACTGGGTAATACGATACCCCTTGATAAGACTGGTTGTCAGACTTTCGGGCTTCTGAAACCGTAACGACTGTCAAAGTTCCACAAATGACAGCCGGGACCAACGGCCTAACATGCTTTCCGAAGCACGGAGGAGTCTCGGTATGTAAAGATGGTCACCCATCCACGGACCAACCCCGGCCCTGATGGATCGACCCGTGCGGCTGTTATTACTTAGCCACTAGCTCCTCAGGAAGAAGCTCAGAGTATGACTCCAAATATCCTTGGAATAATAAAACATGTAATTGAAAAAGACATTTTAACTACGAGTTAAAAGATTACACCAACAATAATGATAACACTCATTAAATATTTGGAGCACCACCAAGAACATAATTGACACGCTGTTTCTTTCAAACTAGCCATTAGGTCTGATATATCTTATACTATTTGCGGCTTGTATGAGGGGCTAGTGGCTTAATAACAGCTGTGTGAATCAATCGTGCAGTGAGGTTAAGCTGCGCTTTCTGTCGTCAGTCAATAGATGGGCGGCATGGAGGGATCCGTTCGAGAGTCTTTCGTGTCTTTGAAAGCACGTTATTCCGACAGTGGTAGACAAGTTTAGAATATACAAAAGGCGTAGATTTGTTTCTTAAAAAAGCAGCTGTGATTGAAAAATACCAAGCTCATTCGTTAAGATACGGCAAAAATTACATGGCAGCACGTGCTTTGGCCTTACACTTGGGGATTGGTTTATTCCGTACAAGTATTAGTTAACAATCAGCAGTATCTATGTATCTCTTAGCTAAAAGTTATGACTTCAGAGGTACAAAAAATAGCACATATAAATGTCAAGTTATTTAGTAGGATGGACAGTAGCAGTATCTTCCTCTCCACAAATAACAAGTCGAATAACCAGTCCATTTACACAGCTCAATGATTATTGAGGATCGTTCATAGCAGCCATATATGAAAACACCCTGTATTCAGCGACGGAATTTTCATAAATTTTGATATTTCAAAGGTGATAAATTTGCCAGTGTGCTTGACAATGTATGCGTGACTAATTCTTAAAGCACCGGACTCTGGCAATGGGCCGGAAAACATTCAACTGAAGAAGAAGATATATTTACCCCTATTTATAGACGCGAAGTGTCCACTGCTATTATATTCTTGTGCTAAACTGAGAAAGAAATATTTGAGAGAGTGAACGGATGAAATGTTTGAGAGAGTCACGCTAGCGGATGTGAGTCAATGGAGGAAAGTGGGTTATTTTATTATGGCTCTGGAAGTCAATGGTCAATGGAAGCTAACACGTCTATTGAGAAAAGTTTTATTCTGAATTTATTTTTATTTTATTGAACTAATTTAAAGTAAAACAAAAACTCATATTCACAAAGCATTTATTTCTAAACCAAATGTTCAAAAGTAGTTGTAAAGGTCTTTTGCAGGGCGAGAACACGTGAGAAAACCTGGATTATTATTTACAATACGCAGTAAGAAATCAATGCTCATTCCTACAAGGTATTTTTTTATTTAGTTTCCGTGCATTTTAAATTATATAAAATACTAGCTGTGTTGCACGGTTTCACCTGCATAAGTCTTGATCCCGTGGGAATATCGGGATGAAAAGTAACCTGTGTAGACCACCATCCAGGTCCTGGTCTACCCATGTACCTCATCCAAATCCGTTGAGCCGTTTTAAGTCGATTAACGCACGGCACCGCGCACCGCTGCGGTAGGCGGTGAAGCGGATCTCATGTCGCATTGGGCTCTAATAAATCCGTTGATGCCTAACATACGTACACCGCCCGACCACGCGGTCAAGCCGGTAGAGTCCGGGCTGGTGCGCGGTGCCGTGTGTTAATCGCCTTACGTGAAAGCGTAACAAACAAATATCCAAAAAATCTAAATCTTTTTCTCTTTATAATATTAAGTTTAGATCAGATCGGGCGCTGTCAGTAGAGACTGGTCATCTCTCATCTGCCAGGGCTTATTTTTAATCTTATATTTTGAATTGTTTTTGATTATTTTTCATTTGACATTGTTCTCACAATATAGAAGCACCAAGAATACTGTACCCAGGATTTTGTAATATTTGTATCCATTTTTAAAAGAGTGTCCTTCGAGTTTCTTGCCCGTTCTTCTCCATAGAGATCTACGATTTAGAATGGGCAACTAGCTTTAAATTTTTGACTAACTGACCGATTCTTTGACAATTCAAAAGTGCCTGTAAATAGTTTAATTGAAATAAATGCTTTGAGTTGAGTTTGATCTATATGGTCAAGAGTTTTCTTTTATCAAAATCAAAATAGCCATGACGGAGCTGAATCTTTCTTATATCATGGGATATAAGATCATGATTAGGGAAATATAATCGAACAGAATGCAGGCCCACAAACGTAATCCTAAACATATTTTAAGAGTAGACGTGTTACATCTCACGTAGGCACGTGCCCAGGTGTTACATCCGACTTGTGGTATGCAGAATATTTACTGTGAGTAGTGATCTAATAGATTATAGTGCGTAGCATTCCATCGTATCTGATGATGGTGTTGTGGACTGACTGATTGTCATAAGATTTCTTCGGTGTCGGCGCCAGATTCATTAACTGGAAGATGATTTATTAACCAAATGTAGACACCTATTTGTGAGATTGTGGTTCCTGTGTTAAAATGAAACTTGGGTGAATGAAACTAGGTGTAGAAATAACTTAGTCAAACTGGTATTCAGTTTGACTGAGTTATACACCTAGGCCTTTACTCCATTATCGTCGTTCTGCCATTATCCCATTATAAAGGGTCAACGCAGTATGTATATCAAAATCTGTTCCGTTTCGTAGTTTAGAAGAACAACTTAGTCACACGCTTTTGCCGAAAGTAGGTACCTACTTTCTATTTTATAAATGACATAATAATTATTTTAATATAAGTAGTTATAATGACATTATGATGTTAGAGGATATTTGCCAAGTGACACACTGAGCTTAGAGATATTCTGGAGGAAATGAGCTCAGAATAAAAAGGCTAAACAGATAGATAGATAGATAGATAATATGACACAGATATTGGGTATTTATTTTAATTTCTCATTAATCACAACAAAACACACAAACTCATGTATGTCACAACATTTTATTTATGATTGTATGAGCTTTCATATAATACTTATCCTATTTAACTTCCCTGTGTTTATTATTCATGCACTCGTGGGTTGCAGCTGAAAATCAAATGATACACTTTGTGTTCTCATCTGACATTATGCATTTTGGCATTTTATTCATTGTTTTTCTATTTTTATAGTTTTAAGGTGTATTTTTAATTTTTCTTTCTTTCTTTCCTTTTCTTTCCTTTTCTTTCCTTTTCTTTCCTTTTCTTTCCTTTTCTTTCCTTTTCTTTCCTTTTCTTTCCTTTTCTTTCCTTTTCTTTCCTTTTCTTTCCTTTTCTTTCCTTTTCTTCTTCCATACATCTTTTAGCCGCCTTTTCAGACAGGTTTTTTTACTCCAAGTCAGTAATATGTCTAGGTATTACCTAACATTACGCGTAAGATCTTCCAAAAGAAAACATCAAATAGGCCGACTACAGCTGGGATTAATCACGGAGACAGAAACATCTCTACAATAATAACGTTAAATACATAGTGACGTCTCATTTCAAGATAACAACGAGATTCTAAAAACATAAAAACTTTTTACAAAAAAAAAAACAACCGACTTCCAAAAAAAACACTAAAAAAGTGAAAAATAACTTTATTTTCGGAAGTCGGTGTCTTTGCTTTTCAATTTTCGTTTTTGGCCACCGACTTCCGAAAATAAAGTTATTTTTCACTTTTTTAGTGTTTTTTTTGGAAGTCGGTTGTTTTTTTTTTTGTAAAAAGTTTTTGTTTTTCACTTTTAGTTGTGGTAACTACCCCACACAAATTCGTATACCGTTATCTGCTATGTGACTATGTAACATGTCATCAACATACGCACAGTGGGAAAATACGTAATTATTGAAGCTAACTCAAAAACTACGCAAGCAAAACTAATAAAATTTATATGGGACCACCTCTGAAGCATGACCTACCAAACAAAAAAAGAATCATCAAAATCGATTCATAATTGGCGGAGTAATCGGGTAACATACACACAAAAAAAAAAAAAAAAAAAAAAACATACAGACGAATTGAGAACCTCCTCCTTTTTGAAGAAGTCGGTTAATAAAAACTACTGTATAGCTTCTATCTAGCTCGTGAGGATCTCGTGGCTAAGTAATAACAGCCGCTCGGGTCGATCCATCAGGTTAAGCTACGCTTGCCGGGGTTGGTCCGTGGATGGGTGACCATTTTCACATATAGAGACTCCTTCGTGCCTCGGAAAGCACGTTAAGCCGTTGGTCCCGGCTGTTATTTGTGGATCTTTGGCAGTCGTTACGAGTCGTCAGAAGCACGAAAGTCTGACAACCAGTCTAACCAAAGGGTATCGTATTACCCAGTTACTGGGTTGTGGAGGTCAGATAGGCAGTCGCTCCATGTAAAATACTGGTATTCAGCTGCATCCGGTTACACTGGAAGCCGACCCCAACATAGTTGGGAAAAGGCTAGGCAGAAGAAGCTTCTATGTAGATATTATTTTTTGTTAAGCTTGTATTTCCCGGTACATATACCGAGGTGCGTAGTGTACATACATTTTACCAGATTTATTTGGAAAACCTATAGAGGTACGAGGAACAGTAAGTAAAGTTTAATCATCCTCTATAGAAAAGGGAGGATCCTCCGACCGGGTGTCGTGTCTGGTGGGCAACTGCCCAATGATTGATGTCGGGAAGATATATATTATTTTGATCATGAGGTAAACTCTGCTTGTGCGATGCAGGATTTCGTGTGACGTCAGTGTGATGCATAGTTCGCGCGATATAGATACCGCCACAAACCTAATACCACTTTCCACGGGGATCAAATTCAGGACTTCACGCCCAACAGTCCCGCTAACGATCACACATTGATTGTGAATAAAAAATAATAATATATACCTTGCTTTTGGGGTACTGGGTTAGTAAGGGAAATAATAAGATTTAAGGAAAGTTTTATTTTAAAAATCATCTTACACAGAATCGAGCAATCAGTTTAGCTCGTTATACAACTGTGAAGAAAAACATCGTGAGGAACTCGGCATGCCCGAGAAATTGAGATTTCTTGACGGCATGTGAAGCCAAGTCAGTGGTCCTTGGGCGGCTTTAAATCTCTGACACCAGGTTAGTCACTAAACGGACAATCAGAAGAAGTTATAAAATACCTTTGTATTAATCTCTGAGATATCCAAAATAACCGTCACCCTAGCACATAGGTATTGGCTACAAAACGTATTTTTATTCTGCTACATTTCGCCAATCATAAATCACATAATTTTTTTCTGGGCCTAGATTTCCATGACATTAAAATGTCTTCGAGATGATCATGATATCATAAGTTTCACCATCTTTTAGACTTTTAGGTAATTGTACCTACGTATTTTAGATGAAACCTACGTATTTTTTAATTCTCAAAAAGTGTTTATTAAATCAGTAACAAGACATTAAAGACAAATTATATACCTACTAACCCATCGCTTACCAATATACGTTATGATTTCTTGGGAGACTTTTACTCTTGATGTCATACTGAATGTCATCATCATCTCATCTGACAAGCTCCAATGTTGGACATAAGCTGCGCTGCTTCTGCGCTTTCCGCATCTAGCTGATTTTGATCCATCTTATGTAGGGCCTAACCTTGCTGCGCCTTTCGGAACGCAGTCGCTATACTTTTCAGCCCCATCGGGCATACGTTCTGCGAGCAACGGGTCCCGCTCAATTCATTCGTTTATTCAGTGATGGACCTTAACCCGTTAGGTCTAGAAGCATAAATTTTGCGCAAGTGTTCCATATTTATAAATTGAAAGTGAGCACTTAGGAAATATTTTTTTAAATTCATTCATAAAGGGGTTAAATAGTTGAGGAAAGTATACAATAGGCAATTTGCTAATGGGAAATTCCATGAGGCATACGGTTTGGTAACAATAAAAACTGCGAATACAATATATATAAAAATAGTCGCTTTGTCCATATTGATAGGGGCTTGTGGATACGTAAAAAAAAGCCGCACGGGTCGATCGATAAGGTTAAGCTGCGCTTACCGCGGTTGGTCCGTGGATGGATGACCATCTTTACATACCAAGACCCCTCCATGCCTCCACAACCTAGTTACCCAGTAACTGGGTTGTGGAAGTCAGGTAGGCAGTCGCTCCATGTAAAATACTGATATTCAGCTGCATCCGGTTAGACTGGAAGCCGACCCCAACATAGTTGGGAAAAGGCTGGGCAGATGAGGATAGTCGCTTTATCCATCATGGCTGCCGATCCAACCAATTAAAAGAACTCTGTCGATGTTATTGCTCCGTATTGCGCAACATTCGACAAAGTCATGTCGTAGCTAATTCTGCGTGTCGAACTAACGGAGCGACGACATTTCATTGTGGCCGATAATAAATTTTGTCACAGAATTCTTGCCAATCGTCGGGTTTCTAAAATCTTGTATTATTTTACGTTATTATTGCTAGTTCGTTCTGGGTGTATATTATTATGCTCTATACATTTATAAAAGTCGCTTTTCGATTCTGTCTGTGTGACCGCGTTATTCTTCTAAACTACGCAACGGATTTTGATGCGGTTTCCACCATAATTTACAGATTTTAATCCGGAAGGTTTTTGTGTATTACATTAATTAACTTACCAAAAAATCTCGATATTTTGTCAAGTTGTAAAATTCATGCGAAGCAGGGGCGGGTGTCTAATTATTAATATTGGTAGATGACAGTTTAAAATGTGTTTTGTTGTTTGGCGATGACATAAAAACTTGTTGTTTTTGAATCACGTGATTTTAAGAAATTCTTTGTGAAGTTGGGCGGAAAAGTGCAGTGTTTTATCCCACTTTTGTAATATCCTTTCCATTACAAAAGTGGGATAAAACACTGCACTAGAAATAAAGAAGAAAGAAAATAAATTTATTTGACCCAGGCAATAATATTGTTTAAAGTGTAAATTGAGCAGTAAAGTATACCTCCAGTTCGCTTCTTATATTATAAGACCCATCAAATAAGTGGCGAGCCTACTACTTACCATTAATTGGACAAAAATTTCGACGTCAAGTTGCGACAAATTTTTCTTAATAAAGGAAAACCAATGCCAGACCTGGGGATAGAACCCAAGCTCACCAGTCGCGCTGCCATAACAATCAACGATATAAACAGATAGTTCTATCGAGATAATTCTTGACACAGTGCAAAAAGCAGCTGCACTTCATAGCCTACAAAATGAGATTACAACTCCCATCGTAGTATAAAAATCCTCCTGGACCGAATCCCAAGGCATGTATTGTGTATGATTAGTTTCAGGTGTACATGTAACTATTAATACACAATAATAAATGGACAATTGATGCCCAATGTGTGTGAACTTGAGCTAATTATTTCGCGAAGGTTACTCTCGCTGGTCCGTGGGTGATGTGCCAAAGGTTGGGCGCTCCAGTGTCGTGTATCATACGATGTGTATTGTATTAGTGTATTGTATGAGTGCTTTTGATTTATCTGTATTATGGATTTGGGAGGAGTGTGTGAATCACTTTGATGGATATACGTCGTTATAGTGAGGAAATTAGGCTACACTATTTAATAAAATAATAACTGGCGGTTTTCTTGAGTAGAAAACTTTTAAGCTCTTTTATGCACGATAGCTGTAGCAAAGTTCTATTCTGGTTTTTAACATAAATAATTATGCTGCTTCACGAGGTTTTTACGACTTGACAAAACATTAAAAAGTTTATTAGTATGTAAGCCATAATTTTATGAAAATGTTATTTTGACTTTTTTTATTTCACTTTTTTTAATTTTTCACTATTTAAATTTTTCACTTTTTAATTTTAATTTTTACCATAATTGTTTATCTATTAATCTTTTATATGTAAATTTTAACCTTGTTAGCTTAGTTGTACTTTATTTCTTTGCATGCTGTGGTCTCCTGTAAGTGAGGGAGTACACTTACGTAATACCTATGGTACATAACATAATATTTGTCATGTCCTGTGTACATCTTTTGTTGGAGATCCTAATAAATAAATAAATATAATGGAATTATATTATAATAAATGGAATTTGGTGTGGACAAATGTGCGGTCATGCATGTAAAGCGAGGGGAGATTGTGGAATCCGTGGGCACCCAACTCTCGGATTCCATATACCTAAGAGCCCTCTCCGCATCCGAAACCTATAAGTATTTGGGTATGTCGGAAGCGTTAGGCATCAATGTTACTGACATGAAGCAATCGTTGAAGGAGCGCTTCTTTGGCCGCCTGAAGAAAGTATTTAATAGTCTTTTATCAGGCGGGAACAAGGTGCGCGCCTTCAACGGTTGGGTCATGCCGGTTTTGATGTACTCCTTCGGCATACTCAAATGGACTCAGACCGAACTTGACGCCCTGGATAGGAGGGTCCGTACGCTGCTGACTGCATACCGAATGCATCACCCACGGTCATCGGTAATGAGACTGTATATCCCGCGAAAGTGTGGAGGTCGAGGCTTTTTAAACGCTAAGACCCTCCACAATCGGGAGATATGCAGTCTCAGGGAATATTTCCTAGAAGCCGACGTGGGAATGCATCGAGATGTGGTCGCGGTGGACAAGGGCCTCACCCCGCTCTCCTTGGCGAAAGAGAACTGGCGCAAGCCTGTAGTGCTTCACACTAACGATCGCAAGGAGGTATGGCAGAGTAAGGAGCTTCACGGACGCTTTTTCCGGGCCCTGCATGGACCCGATGTAGATTTACTAGCGTCCGTAGCCTGGCTGCGTTTCGGTGACCTGTTTGGGGAAACCGAAGGTTTTGTCTGTGCAATTATGGACGAAGTTATCATGACGAACAATTACCGGAGATTTATTGTGAAGGACGGCACGGTTGACATCTGTCGGGCATGCCACCGACCGGGAGAATCAATCCGTCACATTATCTCCGGATGTTCTCATCTAGCTAACGGAGAGTACTTGCATAGACACAACCTTGTAGCCAGGATTATCCATCAGCAACTTGCTCTGAAATACAGCCTAGTGGAATCGGAAGTGCCGTACTACAGGTACGTGCCCGACCCAGTTCTCGAAAATGGAAATATCACATTGTACTGGGATCGATCCATCATCACTGACAAGACTATTGTTGCCAATAAGCCTGATATAGTGGTGGTGGATCGAACAGAGCGGCGCGTAATGATCATTGACATAACAGTCCCGCATGACGGGAACCTCGTGAAGGCCGAGAAAGATAAACAAATCAAGTATCTTGACTTGGCTCACGAGGTTGTCGACATGTGGGATGTGGACTCTGCGATCATTGTGCCGATAGTCGTATCAGCCAATGGCTTAATTGCCAAGAGCCTCGACCAACACCTAAGGAGGCTCTCGTTGGGCAGCTGGATTAAGGGCTTGATTCAGAGAGCTGTACTCCTGGACACGGCTCGCATCGTTAGGAGGTTCCTCTCTCTGGAGCCCTGACCGCCGGTAGCTTGGACCCTGTTCCCGATACCGGTGGGCTACTATTTTTTATATTTTTAAATGTTTTATATAATTTTTTATTCTAATATTTAAAAATATAATTTATAAGTATGAAAAATGAAATAAAGAAAATAAATAAATAAACATCGATATTTCTTAGTTATACGTAACTTTAATAATATTAACGTAATACATATATACACATAAACCTTCCGGAATAAATTTTCTAAACGATGGTGAAAACCTTGTCATAATCTGTTGCGTGGTTTAGAAGAACTTTTTCCTTCGTTTCGTTTAGAAGAACTTTTGTCAGTAATTGCTAATGTATCTAACTCTTGGGTGGGTGTGCAGTGCTATTATATTTGCTGAGTATAATTATGAGCTTTGTTCGAGCATTCATTTTTCTACAATTTCTTTATTCTGTATTGACCCAGTTTGAATTGATGGCTCCTAAATCCTACTAAGCTCTATCTTGCAGGTTTAGAGGCTCATCTATGAACCAATCCATATTAATTATTATCGTTTATATTGCCACGATTAGAACCAGAATTTAATTTTTAATTGTCTTACTTTAGTTTTTAATTTTCAATTCTGTTTCACTTTTGTTTTAATAATTTGTAATAGTGTTTTATTGTGTACTTGTCTGTTCATGGAATATAGTCAGGTGGGTAAACCTGGTGATCTGTAATACAGGTTTTACCTACAACAGACACCAGTCTCTATTAAGTGTTACCTTGACTATGTACTGTGTTTGTGGTTATGAGAGAACAATAAATATTATTATAATCTATATAAATTATAAAAATAAAATGTTCAACTATTTGACCATTTTATTTTTATAATCATTATCATTTTGTTTTGATAGTGTTTAAGCGCTTAATTTTTTACCATTGTAGTTCCCATTGCTCTGCATTTGTCATCTATTTAAAATTGGCAAACTTAAGTAAGATCTCATAAATTAGACAGCAAACAACAAAACCAAGGTTTTTGCAGTAAACTGCAAATAACAGGTGAACTATTGTAAATCATTTTATGTTCAGTGAAGGATTCTGGCACATTCTGACTTTGCAGAGTAGGAGACAGATTAGATCTCTTTGAATTCTTTTGACAGCAGGTGCATCTGTTGTTAATTACTCATCTTATAATTAGAAATTATATCTAGATAGATAGGCAGCTTGGAAAACATGAACAGATAAGAGGATAGGACAAGGATAAGAGTTGCATAAATCACTAATATCGTTCAGGCTCCATAGCACTCGAATCCTGTTTCAACAATAAAGTACTTTAGTACGAATATGAGGCTTTTGGTTGCTCTGTATTTTATTTAAGTTTTTTTTTTGTAATTTGCGTTTTATTAGTGCAGAATAAACCACTTTTCTTTCTTTCTACTTCACCATAGATTGACGAGAAAAGTTTCTTTAGTTCACCATTTACTTGCAACGAAAGTTAAGGCGACCATTTTGTCTAGACTCTCGCACAAGAGAAAAGCAACCGAACCACACCTGATATCAATCCAGGCCAAATGATTTAGGTTAATAGCATCCATTGCATTCGCATCTTTATACCTTCGCCGTATCGAAACGCACTATTTATAAAGTTCGCCGAGATTTATACTAAAGCCTAGGTGTTATAAGTGTTGTGTACACAATGCTGGGTATTTTGGGATCGGCGGAGCGCGAGGAGGGCCCGTTCGCAGCAGTTCAGTGGTGGCAGGCGCCGCTCGCGTGCGCTCCGTAGTCTCGGTCGCGACGATCATATACACACTAGTGAGCAGTGATATAGTGACAACAACTGTGTAAGTGATGAGTGATGTAACTAATTAATGCTTCGGGTGTCGCTCAGTGCTTCTGTGTCGCAGCAGCAGGATATAGTGAAGTTCTTAACTCGGCTAACATCGCAGGCCTGTGCTAACACACTAACGCATGCAGGGTGGCTAGGGGTGCGCCGCGTGGGCGGGTGTGGGCAGGGAAATTTGATAAGGCGAGCTGTTGGTGGAGCGGCTCGCCACTTTTGTATGCAGCGGGCAAGCGCGCGACGCGCCTCTATTTTTGACCGGCGTCGGGCGGTATATTTCGGCTACTGCGGGCCGAGCGCGCGCGCCGGCGCACGCCTCTTCGCCACCGCCAATCCCTCTCAAATTATGTGAGACTGTATGCTTTGCAGAACCAGAAAACAGCTTTGCATGTAGCTTTAAACACACCGATGTAAGCTAAGCTAAAATAAATAGGTGTCAAAATGAAAATCTAAAAATAACAATTATAAATACGCATGTGACAGAATTGTTACGTATTTGCGAAAAGATTAATGATGGACACGAGATATCTTCCCACGTTCAATTCTGTAGAGTAATAAAAACGATTAACACTTACCACGTTTATTTTAATTTGTATTTCTGTGTAAAATTTTATGGATACAGGCGAAAAATGGCCGCTAAAATGTGTAAGAAAATTATAAGTATGTGAAGTATTGCACCACAATTGTGCAATAAATAAAATGCTTAACATATAATAATAATGCCGAGGTCACACATCATAAGGTCACGCCGCTAATTGTCAACGTCACACGTGACATGTTTTCAGATGCTGTGACATTAGTTCCAGACTTTGACAGATTTGACCTCGATTTTAAATGGATCTGTGTAAAGTTCAGAAGAATTCTTAGTATTTTTTTTTTTTACATTAGTAACATTACAACAGATATGGAAAAGATCACGTTAGGAAAATAAATGTAGAAAGAATAACCTACGGACATAAAACTAAAAACACAGCTTAAACTTGTTGCTACGAGATTTCGTAGCACGTTCGTAGAGGGTCTACAGTTGCTACGCTCAGAACAAATGAGTTTGAAACTAGTAGGTATCATTTCGTAAACTGAAGTATATAAATCATTCTTTTTATCTATAAACTTATTTTACCCACACGTCATTTATAAAATGATGATTGTACCCTATGGGGTTAGGCAGAAACTACAAAACGCCACCTACTAGGAAAAAACAAAAAAAATCCGCTGTTAAAATGATTTTTACTGACGTAGTAAAGACTTTACGTCAAGTCCAATGCAATAATGAATGTAAGATGAAATATTGTTCATCACCGTAGCATCGCTTATTGAACACTTATTAAAAAAAAACAATCGATTTTAAATAAAAACTGCATTTTATTTTGCATTTTATAAAACTAGAAAGGTACTCGTATATGTTTATACAAAAATGTTCATCTATACTACTTAAAAAAGAGGCATTTGTGAGTTTGTATGTAGTGGGTTTTCTTGGGAACTCTTGATCCCATTCCGAAAATTATTTTACTAATGCGAAGCTGCAGTACTTCCGAGTGTCTTAGGACATACTATTTTATGTTAAAACAAGAAATTCCACGCAGGCGACGTCGCGGGGAAAGCTAGTAAACAACAACAACACACTTTAAAATATCCAGCAGCTACGAAAGAAATCACTCAGCCTCATAATAATGTAAACAACCAGAGAAATCCTACAGAACATTCTAGAAGCAGAGAAATATCCATTGGTACTTTTCGATGCTTAAAACTAGCATGCTGTCATGTAGTACCAATAAGCATGCTTGTTACAAGCAGAGTCATCACACATACTCATCATCATCATCACTGGCAGCCCTGAGGGTCTACCACCACCGCTTACAGCAAAATTATTTTAATCTTACTTCAGTGGGTGAAAGAAATGGAGCTATACGTCCTGTAGAGCCTCATCTCTTTCCTACACTGTAGTATGATTAAAATAATACTGCTGGAAGCGGTGGTGGTAGGCCCCCTGTTCCACTCACTGTTGTAGTATAGACCTCCTCCCCTTTGTGGCATGCTTCCCTGGTCAGTGCGACTCTCATCCAAGCCTTCCCCGCGATCTTCTGTAGGTTATCCACCCGCCTGGCCGTCAGTTCACCAAGGCTCCTTCTACCGTCTCTCGGCAACCATTCCGTTAAGGCACACAAATGCTACAGGGTAGCAATTTCTCACAACTAGCATGTTTTTATGCTCGTAATGAGCATGTGTCAATATCTTAAAACATAATAGGATCCCCCCCCCTAGGCTCGCCCCCTGTTACCTAAACATAACTGGCGAAATGGGTGTGGGTGTACTATAAGTACACCTCTGCCTAATCCTTCGCGTGATATTATTTTATAGGACCAATATAAAGTATACATTTTAACAGCTAAACAAGAAGCTTTAGTTTCACATAGCAGTGGTGCTAACTACCCTCGAATCTCCCCACTTCACCAAAAAGTTCAGAAGTCTTGATTTCACCTAAACAATACAGCATCTATACCACGACGTATTAATGCCACCATTTTTCCAGTGTTAGTGAGAGACGGAGCTATACAAGGCCGTTAGCACCAGCCTTTTTTCGCAGTGGAATAATGATGGCATTAATACTTCATAGTCAGAGGTTCATCAGTTCATACCCAGAGGCACATATTTACTTTGTCTTCTTTCAACAGCGTATCCATTCATTCCTACCTTCAGAAAACTCATCAACATACTATAGCTTCTGGGGAACTTGTTGCGCCACTTCTTCTCCCCAGCTAAAGCACTAGGAAGTGGTGAAGGGCGAGCGTTTTGGGTGATTGTTTTTTGTAATTTTGACGTTCAAAAAGTGCTGATTCTCAGCCTAGTTTGAATAAATGACTTTTGACTTGATTTTGGTACGCAAAAGTAGAATCGAAATACACTACACTCTCCCATGTCTGTTATGATGTTACAACTAATAAAAGCCCATATTTTATTCTGGGGACGCTACACAAACAAAACAAAGCGAAACACTGACAGATTGACAGACAGGCTGACAGCGTTGTACGGAACCTTTGAGCCCGAATGTAGGCCGACATATTGTCGTCTTCGTCGCCTCGTGTGTAATATTATAAGTATAGTTTATTATGGACTAGCGACACGCTTCTTCGCACAGTTTTTACGACTTGACATAAAATCGAGATTTATTTATTAATATTACTATACGCATTCGGAATAATTTCCCTTAATGATGGTGAAAATCGCCCAAAAAATCCAGAGAGAAGATCTTAGCGGTCACCCAGACAGACAAGAAAAGCGTGTTTTACTATATTTATGTATAAATATTAGGCTTGGTTCTTTATCAGTAGCTCTAAGAACTTCAAAAGTAAGAGACGTTTTCGTATCATGTTTTTGGTGAGCTTGTAAATGTGTATCTTGACCATCAAAGTCCGATACAACGAATGAACCTAATAATCGCGTTGCTACTTAGTAACCGTTTCTATAAAATTCTTGCGATTTACTACCATCCTATGCCAATTAGTGGCTTCAAGGTGGATTAGTGACGACCATCATCATCTGCCTAGTCTTTTCCCAACTATATTGGGGTCGGCTTGCAGTCTAACCGGATGCAGCTGAATTAGCTGGATTAGTGAGGACCATGAATGGTCAATAAACTTTTCATAACCACCATGTGTGGTGATCTATAGTTAGTGACCACATATTGTTAATTTCTACAGATAATTATAAAGTTTCTAATCACAATCTAATGTTTTTGTGACTCCCAGAGGTCACCACATCTGTCTTCCTTATAGCTATCATCATATTTCGATCGTCAGAAACTATGTAAATACCCGTAAAACAGAAAAAATTATAAAGAATCCAAGAAGACTCAAGTGCGTCTGTTTGTTTGTATGTCAGTCTGTCTGTTTGTTTTGGCCAATCTCTAAAAACAACTTTGTAGATTTCGCTACAATTTTCAAGTGAACGTTCTGGACTCTCATTACTCCATAATTATATAAACACCTTATAAATAGATATGAAATAAATATCTTATTTCATACGCCACTAAAACCGCTCAGTTTAGTACGGAATGAATCATCTAACAAATGGTTGTTTAATATTGGCGATGGGTCAGGCAGCTGTCAATATTTGCGCTGCAACTATCAGTAACTATATATACAACGTGTTTTGTTTGAATTCCCGTAACTGTAGCGTATTCATGAGACCATGTCAAAGGGGTGAGCCTATTGCCAACCGGGCACAAATCCAGACTCCTGACAGCTGCTGAGAAATTCCGGATGGAAAAACCCAAAAACCCTGCCCGACCCGGGAATCGAACACAGTACCTCATGCTCAGCAGTAGCGCTTGCGACCACTAGATCAACGAGTCAGTTGAAGCAGTACTTTATTATTGTTATTATTATCTACCTTTTGGGTCAGACTCCTGGCCGAAAACCTTTCTTCCTCTTTCCCCCTCTTTCTGCCTTTCTTTTCTTTTTCCTTTTTTTTCTTTCGTTTCCTTATCAACTGGAAAATCTTTAAACAAAGATTCGAGTTCGTCCCGCCATCTCCTCCTGGTAAAAAACAATGTGTGGTAGTTTTAGTTGAACCGTGATTTCGTTGTTCTACATCCTATAGTTAGGTTGAAGATCCATCAAAACCTTCTTGCTTTTTTTTTGTTTTCGAGGTTGGGTAATCATCAAATGACTTCTCCCGCTCTGGGCTGAGCGGAAGGGCGTGTCAGAATTTTATTGACTAAAACCCACCCGTGTTCCTTCAGTTGCCTGTTGCCAAGGTCCCGGTATCCCTTTCGGACTTTCCCGCAACCCTGGCAGAAAACCTTCTTGCTTGGGAATGTAAAACGTTTGTTCATTTACCAGAAAACTCGCGATGACAAGACAGCAGCTAATTAGATTCTCTTATCTAGAATTCTGGGTTGGTGGCTAGTCTTTACACATTTATTATGTACCTAAAAATCCCGTTACTCTAAAGATCAAATTCAATTCAGTTCCTAATACTATATAATAATATACTCATTTTTCATCGCCATTAAAATAAATGATCTTTTAGACAAGAAGTCGTCCAAATTAGCGTCTAATTTGGCTTTGCTTAGTTCAGTTTCGTATAATGCCTTAATGTATTAAATCTAGATGCATTTTCTTTAGAAGACTTTGGAAAAAATCCAACACTGACTATATTTTCTGTATGAATCAATTCTCCAATGTTGCAAAGAACGTCCCAATCGACCCATAGTATGTACTTTGAAATTGAAGTCGGTTCATAAAAAATCTATGTGGGCAATATTAGCAAGAAATCTTTTTTGCAAAATCTAGAAAGTTCATTTCAGATGACGGCATTGGAGAAGTATTTGCAGTAGATCTCAATCAGTCTAGAACTCAATTAAGAACACGTCAGCTCTAAGGGCACTTGCACACGAGCCACTAATTACCGCCACCAGTGGTCAGCGATAGCCACTTCTCAACACTTTTTTTACATTAGCGAGTGGCCTCTACCAGCTGCACCTGTGCAGCAAGGTCAAATAAAATACATTTACGGTACTTGTCTGTTAGTATCGCAGTTTTAGAAAGAGACAGAGGTATAAAAGAGAGGGATGAAGCTCTACAAAGCCGATTTTTTTATGAAACTTGATGTGCCATTTCCGTTACACTTACAATGATAGCGGGTTGTCTTCATGGACACTCATTATTCAGTCAATACGCGCTCATAATATTTACAAAAATATCGAGAGCTCATTTTAAGAAGAAATTTTGTGAAACAACCGTCCTGCAAAAAGTGTCCAAACTGTCTGAAAAATGGCTGTCGCGGACAACTATTGGTGGTCGAGAGTGTCCCGTGTACAGGGAGCTTAAGGTGCAGTGCACTGCTCACATGAAGTAGATCGTTGGCCTGCCCCAGTAACACGTGGCGCCACCTGTTGGATCAACTTCCGGCGCGAATTAGATTCATTAAATGCCGATGACCGACAACTCTTTGACTTTCTAGTTCCCTGGTACAAATTGGGACAGAAATTCTTTGAAATATCTGAATAGCTACATGCATACTGTTTAAAGTAAGGTTTATCAATTGGAATCATAACTAATATTATAAAGGCGAAAGTGAGTTTGTTTGTTTGTTACGCTTTCACGCTGAAACGGCTGAACGGATTCCGATGTGGCGCATGGGTAGACCATGATCTAGAATAGGACATTGGACGGCTTAACGTGCTTTACGAGGCAAGGAGGAGTCTCGGTTACCTACGTAAAGAGGTCACCAATCCACGGACCAACCCTGGCAATGGAACGACCCGTGCCGTGCGGCTGTTATTACTTAGCCACGAGCTTTTCAGATCAGCCACTAAACTAAACATAATCTTCGAATTGGTAGTATTACCAACCACGAGATAATGTCACAAGACGTTAATATAAAATCGAATGACTAATCCCTCGTTTGGATCATGCTGGGTGGCTGGTTGCTTGCCAATCAGATAGCAAGCATCAGATAAGATGTGAAGTTTTTACTATTTAATAAGCTGGATTTGCCAAATGTCAAAATGAAATGGTTAATGGTCAACCAGCTTCTGTCCACGACATCGTGTGCGAGGATTTCAGTATTGGGTCCCGAGAGAACTGTAGAATGTGTGAGTAATCAACAATAATGAGATACAAAACATTTATCGGGATAAAAAAGTATCCTAAATACAGGTAATTATACTATCTGTGTGCCAAATTATATGCATATCCGTTCAGCCGTTTTGTCGTTATTACACGGGACTTAAACATAATTATCTGGCGAAATGTGCGGGTGTTCTATAGGTACATATCTGCCTAACCCTTCGGGGATTACAGGCGTGATGTTATGTTATGTTATATTCAAATTGGGTCTTTAGTTTAAATCCCAATACAATCGTCGTAATAAAAAAAAATCCCAAAACAAATTGATCAAATCAGGGTTAAACTGCCATCATTTTTGTCTTTTCACAAAAATACATAACATAAATAACGTATGTATAATAATAAATCTGTACGAAGGATAGTTCCAGAATGAGGATGTTTATTTTCAAAGTTATTTACGAACAAAATATTACTAGCGAAACCGAACTCAATATTACTGAGAACGAAGGAGATGAAACCAAAGATTTAAATCGTTAGATTCGCCCTTCTGCGTCAAGTTTTTGTTAACAGAGACATTTGAATCGTATCTGTGGGTCCATGCGGGCCAATGTTGACACTTTTGCGTGACCTAAGTACCTACTGTGAGGGCAAATCTGAAGATTTAAATCTTTGGATGAAGCTATATTTTCGCTCGTAATGTCTTTAGACGAGGCAATAACTAAACGGAATGATGTTAACGTGCTCTTAAAACATCACAAACGTCTGTTTTGTGGTGTTATTTCGACTGCTTATGGACCACCTTAATAATTTGGGAAACTGAGTGAACTAACTATATATTGTCAAAGATAAATGTGTTAAAAATAGATTTGACTGGCTGATAATACAGGTGGAATAATAGATTATGCTTGCATGATACTGGAAGAATATCAATTCGATTTCTCATACTAGAATCCAAAGCAAAAGCAAGAATCACAATAATTGATAGTTTAATCGACGGAAACAGGCGAAGCGTTAGCGCCAGCACAGAATGAAATAAAACCTACTTGTGAAAAAACAAAACTATTGTTTTTGGTTTTAAATATGGTACATAATGTTGGTTCTCTATACGTGAGAACATTCTAATTCTTAACTGCCAATTTTTTAAATCCACCTTACAATACACGTGCTGACAGCTAGACTCTCAACCAGTGCCAATAGCATCCGTTAACAGCTGCATCAACCCGATCACATTACAACAACTCAGCTATCAAAGCTTGATGAGCACCATCCAAGCCAATACATTCCTAGCCATCGTCTGCAGCTCCTATATCACAGTAGACATTAATCGCTGTAGTCACCGACTGATAACAAGTTTGTGCAGCCCAATCGTTTACATCTATCGCGTAATTAAAATGTCTCTTTATTGGCTACAGGCTACCTTTGATTGACAAATACGCCTGTAGTTCTATAGTTTGTGACAGTTTGCCAATTGACATTAAAGAAGGTTAAAAGTAGTTAAATTGAGTTAAGGTATGCTCACCCAGTTACCCAGACACAGGTGACCCGGAAAAGAATAGCCAATTCTCTATCTTCGCGCTGGTAATGCCAAAGGTGAATTAAATACCTAGTATGACGGAAAGTGAAAATGTATAAAGATTCTCAAGCACTGTAGCTGACACTGGTCAATACAGATTGCCCTGACACATATAATTTACTGCGAATTTCACCAAACTTTTATACCGGGTATAAGTCTTATCCTGCGAATAAATGTTGAATTTTTGACAGTTTTTCCATACAAAAACTGTCAGACCACAATTTTATTCCACGGATAAAAGATATCTGACTTCGATAAAATCAGCCCTAAATGTCATAATTGTGTGAAGTAATAGCTAGTTTTGATTGTTCTTCGCTTTGTGTGAAAATGGCCTCCAAGAGTAAAAAGAAAATAATGGCCAGGCTTTCATCCCGACTACTGAGATGAGAATGCTAAGACGGATATTTGGTGTCATAAATGAGTTCATAAGAGGAAGTCTAAAAGTGGCACCGGTGACTGAAAAGATGTGTGGAAATCGGTTGTCATGTTATGGGCATGTGATGTGGAAAATGGCTGAGGAAAATGTCGTGAGGAAAGTTTTGATTATGAATGTGGATGGCTTTAAGAGAAGGGCAAGAAAAAATAAACTATAGATGGACTTGTATGAAAGATGATACGGCTAGCAAGGGGGAGACTACTGAGATGACGACTAATACCTATAGAAGTATGGAAGAAAAAGACAGTTGCGCTGACTTAAAATAAATTGGGATGAGGGCAGGAAAATGATGATGATTCTTTCAGTCCTATAGGACTAATGACAGTGAGAGAAACCAATAATGTTATCGATGACAGTGTTCTTCGACACTCTCAAGCTTCTACCTAACCTAACCCAAAATTGTTTTCGTCGAAACGATCTTGCAACAAAACAAGAGTTTCGTAGAAGAAACGTCGAAGTAAGCCAGTAACATCGATGATGCATTCGTTTCGCGAAGCAACTATTTGTGTTCAACGAATGTAGAGACAAAGTAAACAGTAGACTTATTCATACATTATAGAAGGACATACACATATAGTGACCTTATTGGTGATGTTCTCTAGAAAGGTCAGGTGTGTAGTACTTGCAACCGGTGTGCGTGTATGACCAGAAGTATAAACGAAGCAATAGGAGTATGTAAGGAACGCAGCAGGTGGTGTTCTGTAGTTGCTGGGTTATATTACACACACGCACAGCCAGTTTGAGGGAAAGTTCGGCCTTGTAGAGTTGTAGTCCCTCTCAGCCGCACCTGTGTGACCAATGTGTGACAGTACCTAAAAATTCGTGAGGCTCTTTCCTTAAAATGCAGAGGTCCTCATATGGCCTGACCAACATTATGTCTTTAATAAAAGAGCCGCCGAGTTCGTTTCCGTCTTTCTTCTTAGAGTAGTCGGTTAGGTTAGGTGTTTTTTTAACCAATTTACAGAAATAAATAAATCATTTATCATACTCATTCATCTTTTTACTCTATGCCCCATAATTATCATAACATTTTCATCAGATCGCATTCCCTTTTACCCTTGAACAAGAAATCAAGAATGTGCAGAACGCTTTCAAGGCGTACGCTCCGAGAACATTAACCTATTATCATTTCATATTCCAAACCAGTTGCATCAAATGAACCATTAAATTATGTAGGATTAACAATATTATCTAATTCCCAAAATATATTGTCAATTTCTAAGAGACTGGAAACAACCTTGGACCAAATGACATAACCCAAATCCATGAAAATAAGTTCTCAGTAATAATTTTGAAAATGTTTTTGTTTATGCATCAAGAATCGTTCATGTCAGAATGTCTGACACAGTTCCAAGCTGCCTGCAACTCGTAAAGTTGTTCGTTTAAACATTTTATCAGACAAACCGAATAAATGTCTTCTAATTAAATATAAAATAGATTTTATTGTGGGCCATCATTGATTTTATAACATCGTTCGTTTTAGATTCGTATCGTTTTAGTGTTTGTCGTATCAAATGTAATTGGTGGAGGTCGTTTTCTTATTATTTCAATAAGATTTTCATGTATTTGATTTCTTCTTAGCATGTTGATGGCAATCTAAATGAACTCGGCCCAGAATTCGGCTACATTTTTGGTGCCATCACTAGCGTCCCTCAGTTCCTGTAATGTGCAGATGTCAAGACACGGAGGGCACGATTTTTAATGCCCCATCGTTTCTGGAACAGCACCACATTTACACTCCAGGGTGGAGTCGAGATGAAAGCCAAGCCAGCTGGCCACATATTCCTGAACTTAGGCTTATAGCCGCGCACTTTAAATGAAATTATACGACACAAAACAAAAAATGAAATGATCACACTCCTCACTTCAAATAAATTATTAACTGCAATTATTATGAATGAACTCCAAATGGATTACGCCTCTACAGCTTGCAATCAATACCTCTTTGCTAAGTTTTTCAATGTGAGCCTAAATCCATAAACATCGCAACTAATAAAATCAATATATTCTATAAGTTACGTTTTAATCCTACATCAACACCTATATTCAAAATGAATGTATACAATATCGATCGTAATAATTTACAATGTACATCATCATTTCTGGCAGTAGATCGGAAGCTGCATTAAGGGGTTTAAAGGTGGCTTTGTATCTCAAAGAGCTCATTGACCTGTTGTCTAACGATGCTACGTTTGGCTACTATCATAAACTATCTAACTAAGATATTCTATACCGCTCTATATTTCACAAACCATGATGATATCCTACACAGACTTACTAGCTTTTGCCTGGGATTTCGTCGCCGTGATATTTCTGGATTTAACATAAAATATATCCTATGACACTCGAAAGAGCTATAGCTTCCAATTAGTGAAAGAATTTTCGGAATCGGTCAGTAGTTCCGAAGATTACACCCTACATACAAGCTTAGAAATTTTACTTCTTTGTAATATGAAGTATAGATTGAAACTTTTAATCGACACTTCATTCAGACATCGTCTAAGCAGAAATTTTGGGCTACTATCAACTAGGTTAACGTTGCCATCTGCAACTGCTGCTTTGGGATCTATAATGTGTGCTCTCTGGTCACTAAAACTATTGTCATTATTGTAAATTTTGCTCGGAAACATTAGCTTCTTACGATTTTACAACTATGTTTCCTTGAAAGCTTCTACTTACCCTTTTCCATTCTACTTATGGTCTAGTCAGCTGTCACAACATCACTCATTGTATAGTACCTATTCATTCACTGGATGCTCATATTCTTCAACTTCAGAGCTGCATTCTTACGACCACAGCAATCATCTTTCTCTCTGTATTGAAAGTCAATTTCTTGACCATCTTTTACGTCGCAACCTTCACTTTTAATAAGACACACAAAATTTTTTACGGACAACATTTCCTGTCATCTATTTTCAGCTTAGATCAACTTTGATTTCAACTGATGTTAAAACAAATCCAATAAGCCTTTCTTATGGCCCACAAGAATAACTTTCATGGTCTATTAAACTACCAGAGAAATGAAGCTTTTCCACGGATTATTGCACACGTGTTTTGTAACGTTTTATGTTTCCGTAATACATTGCTCTAATGGACTGTTAACTTTGCTTTTATTTCGATGAATAGTGTTCGTACAAAAAATTTAATGATGTTTAATTAAATCAAAATAGTCTTGAAGCTGAACCTAGTTGCCTGGGACACAGTTGAGAAGAAAATGGCATTTGGATTCGTAGATTATACCTATATATATTCAGGCTACGTATTATTTTTTTTTAGCTGCAAAATTTTAATAGTTGTACGTTGTTCATATAGCGATAAGAAGTTCATACAGTAATTGATTGATATTCTCTTCCGTAGCAGCCACCGATGGGTGCCAAAGTATTGGTCACTTGGGCCGCATTGAACGAAACGGTAAACAATTACTGTTAGAATAGTACCTACCTATAAATAGAATAGATTTTTTTTTATCGAAGATACACAATATAAGGCAGCATTTTACTGGCAGACATCGGTACCTGGCCGGCTATAATAGTAAAAGAAACAGCACTCACAAAGCATTTTCAAGAACAAACCTGCAATCAAACTGATTAAATTACTCTCAATATTCCTTGAAACTACGAAAAAGAATAACCGAAACAAACCTACGCGAACATTGTTCTAACCAGAAAATTCTCTGCAAAACTGTTACTTGTAAAAGCAGTCCTAACCTTCGACGAGTGAGACAAAAATATCGCGCGGGTGAACCGACCGAACTATTCATAGACGAATTCATAGCAACAGAAGGCCTTAGCATAAATATTTTTCACACAAGATTATCACCTGTCCTTTTCGCACTCAAGCGGAAATATATCTAGTGTCTCCCTCTCGATGGCCGCAAGCCAACACCCCGTCAAAGTAGTTTCGAAATATGAAATCTAATTATGAAAAATGATTTAAATATATATATTGCAGTCGCCAAAATGACTGTTAGCTTGGGGTCATTGTTAGATGAAAACGAAAAGGTGATTCAATTACAAAATCGTGAATGTATGTAGATGCATGTGCCTAGATTTATATATATTTATCTATTCGCAGACTGGCGAATGAATGGAAAACAGATCTTTTTAGTTGTTTGTCGTATTTCGCAAGTTGGATTAGGACTGAAATATGTTATAAAAGATCTCAGACCAAATAAAAAACCAAGCCAGAGCGCTGTCAACAGGGACGTGAGGCCGGTTTCGTAAACATTGTGGTGTAGTTTGATTGTAAATGTGTGCGTATGAGCGTGTACGCGCAGGGCGAAGGTGTAGTTTTGGCATGCTTCACTGTATTCTTCACAGCGCTGTCTTGGTTTTTTATTTGGTCTGAGTAACAGATTTATTTTACGTTGTTTCTGGGCCTATTTTCACTCCTGAACCCCTCGTTTGTGGTCAAATATTACCATTGGAATTTGAACTTTCTTGCATTGTTATCCTTCTCCGATGAATATGGCTTTCCTCTCATTCTAGTGTCCAGCTTTATCTGCAAATCAAGAATTATAGTTTTTTTATAAGACTTGAAATATAAAATAATACTGTTGGGTTTATGCAAGAAATCATTGTGATTCTACATCAACAAGATTATAATAATGTTTTTCTGCAAACACAAATTCCAATCCCCCTCAATATTAGTACGTTTGTAAGTCAGTAATCCATTGATAAATTAAAATTGCACTAGCGCCCACTTCAATATCAAAACATTGCAATTTGCAATTTATTTTCTTCTTACTTTTTGCTATATTTTCTTTTATTTTCTTGTTAGCATTGACTGACTCGTCGGTCTTTGCTCTTGAGTCATATAGAAGTGACCTAATCTCAGTCACATTGTACTTTTAACATCAGGCATTAGTTACAGCTACCCAATATTACAAAATATACTTGGTACGAGTACACTAAGTAGGTACCTACGTATTCTAAAGATGATGTTTGAAAAGCAAAAATGTTCCTACGTTGTAATCATTTATATTATATACTTATATCTTCATCATTTGTATATAATGCTATGTTGTAAATTCCGTAATGTGCTAAGTTTTGTAATGTTATTTAGTATGTTCCGATGATGTAAATAAATTCACACAAATGTTAATTCCGTAATTCACCGATATAAGAAGCCTGTTTTTAAAATCAAACTCAAACTCAAAGCATTTATTTCAATTAAACCATTTACAGGCACTTTTGAATTGTCAAAGAATCGGTAGTTAGTCAAAAAGTTGAAGCTAGTTGCCCATTCCAAATCGTAGATCTCTATGGAGAAGAACGGGCAAGAATTGGAGTTTCTTACATTGGACACTCTTTTAAAAATGGATATAGATATTACAAAATCCTGGGTACAGTATTCTTGGTGCTTCTATATGTGAGAACAAATCAAATGAAAAATAATCAAAAACAATTCAAAATATAAGATTAAAAATAAGCCCTGGCAGATGAGAGATGACCAGTCTCAACTGACAGCGCCCGTTCACGAACATGACACGTGGATCAGCACCATCCAGCTCAACCATTTTGTAGGGAACCGACTGATCCAACAAAATAAAGTTTCATACTTTCAATGAGCCTTTAATCTGCTGCTGGTAAAATCTGTGTTTGTATAAATTAATTAAATTCAAATGCAGGAATATTTCCATAGAAACAATATTCCGTATCTAAAATGATCTTGATTTATCAAAAGCCGCAATTCGTCGAATACTATTTTCGATGTTGCGTTATTCTCGATTAGATACGTGAATTCGTAGAGATTTCCGAATGTATCAATAACAGATGTTAGACGTAATGAATTAAGTGAGGCCATCGTTTTGGGCTATGATCGTAGTAACTAGTTATAATACATAGGGATGATAAACAAAAGTTTCCTGCCCAAAGGTATTACTAATACTTCCTAAAACTGAACATATTTTATATGAACAGTCTTCCTCGTATTTGCTTTAACACTTTTAACAACAATTCCCAGTAAAAAACTATCTATCACTTAAACAAATAGACATTGACGTTTTATGATGTGCAAATTACGAGGTTAAAATATACAAACAATCATACAAGGTTGATCATACAACATCTATAAAAGGAAAGAATATATCATAACATTCAGATATTGTTATTGTGCGTATTTTCATATAGGAACGCGATATAAGCATTGCGATGATGATTGAAATCGCAACACAAAATCATTTTCCAACAAACCATTCTTCAATGAAACTCATATATCACTTTACACTCTACGATTTATCGTACACTTAATCGATCGTTGCGATCATAAGTCTGTTGTACACACGATCACTAAATGATTCTTACGATTTGAGTGATACATCAAACAGCCAATGACAATACACAGATAACCGATTTTGATGTATCACTAGATCACTAGATGATCCTCACTACGCATCATATAGTGATCTCGTGTACAATACGCACGCAAATAATAATTATGAATTGTCAGTTTGTGACATTTTACGATGATTCATAAGATTTTCCTATTAAGATTCTACCAAAGTGGCCGTTTTAAGCCCCCAGGTGTTCCACACATTTTGACCGTGTATGGCACTTTTGTATGGAACGCTGGTGGATCTAGAATCATGAACTGAATTTGTAGTATCAGTTTCCGCGTTGATGGCCTTAACACCCTGTATATCTTCGTGATCTAGCTATCTAATTGCGACAACAACATACAAACAGGCATATAACAAAACAAAGGATTCTGTCAGTAGTAAAACGCTCATCATCAGTCGTGTGTTGTCATGGCGTTGCTAAATTACTCACAATGTCACAGTTTATTTTAAAATTTCTAAACATTTTGGCACAAGTGCAACGGATAAGCCGTTGGAGAAATTAGCGTCAACCTCGACGCATAGGTAGTTTTAATCTGAGACAGCATTCAAAATATTTTGTTCGTTAATTAATTGGACGGTGTTTGAATCTTATTCAGATCATTATGTGTTTGTTTTTGTTATTATTTTAATTGGCTTTGTTTACCATTAAATTTTTAGATTCAATATATATAATTTAATTCCATATATTGACCATGCAAATGCAATATGATGATTCAGTATACAATTTTTTCACACACCAACTGTATATGCCTAAATTGTATCAATCGATTGCCGATTGCAGCATGTAAACTTTGTACCACGGAACTATACGTACCGTGGGTATCGGTTATGACATAATTATGACCCCAATCCAAGCTCGTCTGTAGTAACTGTTACTAGGTTCAGACGAGCTTAGAAATAGCACTAGCGAGTGCTATTCTTCAAAAATCTCCGTGAATTCATAAGTGAAGTGAGCTTGAAGTGAACTGTCAGTAGGGCATCAGGCAGAATGACCAATCACTTCTCCTAAGTTTTCACGGTGATATTTTAACAAAATAGATCTATGATAATCTTCGATTAGGGTTGCAAGCAAATCCCACTAATCATTAACAATTTAAAATTGAAATATAATGAATCACATACAATAAATATCTCTACGACTAATCGTACCGCGTGATTAAATTCTTCACTCTCAAAAAATCGATTCTCAATCTCATTCAGGTCGTGGGTTGTGAGAAAATGATTGCCCTTCGGAATCGTAAGAATCACGTGGGTGTAATGCATTGTACGTACTGTAGCACAAGCTATATGGTATTGGTACGGGAAAAATATTTTTATTATGTGCGTAATAAATTTTTAAACTTATGGCATATAATAGATGCAAAAGAATTTACTTCTTAGCACATACAACATTGTTTATAGCCCCCTTGTACCAGAAATCACTAAATACGTTTACCGGTGAACAGATTAAAACATCATTATATTGATGTCATCTTCACAGGATTGACAGAAACAGAACGATGCGCGGTGTATTTAGCGCTAAATGTATTTGGTGATTTGTACTTGCAAGTTTGGTGCGTACACCCATCGTTTTGTCTGACTGTACATACTTTATTGTCTATTTCTGACACCCAGTGTTGCTGTTCTATTATTAGTGCATTGATGTGTCTGCAATGGTACTCTTTTAGATTTGATGGCAGGTATTCGTGTCGTAATGTTTCGGTTAAAAATTGAGAAGATTGATGGGTTTCGGTTGTAGTATTTTGGGTTATAGCGTTCTGCGGGTAATTTTTTGTTAATAGATCCTATAAGGTGCTCACTGATTACAATAGATACTTGTTAATTGAAGTTTTGTTCCTTCCTTGATAATAAACCTTTAAGTGTTTTCTTTGAATGTTCATTTATATTAGGTAAAACTTTTGTTTCGTGCAGCTAGAGAACATTTCTCCTTAAAAGTAAAGTTTAAGTTTTTGTAAAGTTAAGTTATATTAAGTATCTTTATTATTTTTGTAGTGTGTGAACTTTCCAATTACACTTTTCGGTGTATTTAAAAAAATCTTGGCCTATACTTTATGTTTTTATATTATGTTGGCTTCTCTGCTATTTTCCTCATATTGTTTAACAAACAGCTGATGATATTAACGAACATTTGGACAACAGTCCGCCTACATGCCTACTCGTCGCTAATTATACTCGTCACCCACTATTTAGCTAATTGGATGACAGCCTGTATCATTAGTAATAGTACAGAAAATATCTTCACAATCAGTTTTATTCTGAGAATTGTTTTTAATGTAAGAAATCAACGTATTTTTGGACGAGTTGTGTTGCTAGCTGAGCATTTCATCATTATCTACAATATGATGTAAATTATATTAAAACTAGCTGCGCCCCGCGGTAAGGCGTAATTCTCGACCCCGCGGGAATATCGGGATAAAAAGTATCCTATGTCCTATTCCAGGTCATGGTCTACCCCTGTGCCTTTCATCCAAATCCGTTAAGCCGTTTTAGCGTGAAAGCGTAACAAACAAACTCACTTTTGCATTACAGACATAATCCCCAATAAATTGTAAAATACAAGCATCAACGTTATTCCCTTAATTTTTTCACTTTATAAAAACACTTTTTACAGGTGACTGTTAAAAGTGCTTTCATTTTCATAAATGTTATGCTAATCCGGTTAAAATCAGGTCAAAATAATGTGGTGAATATTCGTAGTTATTTTACAAAGTGACCATCAAATCAAACAGACGAGAATAAATTATTCAGGTCGGGACAAATTGTTATACAAAACAATCACTGTCATAGAAAATGATAAAACTTTAAAAAACGAGAGAGTCTGACTCTTCAATCACAACAAAAACCTTTAGAAGTACTCAAACAATAGTATTATAATATAATTTATTAAAATGCTTGTCATAGATGAGACATAAGATTCATAAACATATTATGTATGTAGATATGAAGGTAAATCTTTGATTCATTATATTATGAGTAATCAAGACTCGTGACAAATTGTAGCTCAGTATTTATGTTTAACATCTGTCCTAATCCATAATCGAAACAAAGTACAAATTAGGGTGGTCTTAAATTGCTAGCCAAGTCCCAAAGCATTATATAATCATCTATGACTAAAGTCATCACCTGCCTTTTTTTTGTGAGTGGGAAATCATCCACTGACTTCTCTGCCGCTCTGGGCGGAGCGGAAGGGCGTGTTAGACTTTTACTGACTAAAACCCACCCGTGTTCCTTCAGTTGCTTCATGCCAAGGTCCTGGTATCCCTTTCGGACTTTCCCGCAACCCTGACAGGCATCGGTCCTAGCGAATCCCGCAAATTGTGCTGACATCTCTTTGAGCCGCACGTGGAACACGATGTGCCAACGACCCGGGCCTGGTCCTTCTCGGACGGCGAGCTACCCATTCCTCACCGCCCGAAAGCCCGCGCCTATGGTGGCCGGAAATCCGCCTGGGATTCCCGACGCCATGGGTGTCTCCAGCGGCGGTGGTTAGGGGCGTGAGGGCGCAGGGCGTGAGGGGCATCACCTGCCTAGCCTTCTTTTCCCAATTAAGATGGGGTCGGCTTACAGTTCAACCAGTTGCAGCGGTTGCAGCTAGATAAAAGTATTTTACATGGAGCGACTGAATATCTGACTCGAACCAAAAGACAGGCAATTTTTAATAAACAAAGGGTGGGTCAGTCAGAAAGATGAAGCTAGTTCCCATTCCAAAGCATAGTAGGTTCCTATGGAAAAGAACGGGCAAGAAACTCCATAGACTCCACTACCCTCAGAACCTAGTTACTAGGTAGCAAGATACATCTTGGTAAGACTGGTTGTCAGACTTTCGGACTTTTGACCCGTAACGAATGACAACCGGGACCAAAATTTCCGCGGTGATGACTAAAAATGATCCACAGTTAGTACGGTACCTAGTTCAGTCAAATTGTAAATTTAAAAATATAACTATTTATAACATTATTTAACAAATCGTATTCTAATTCCAGCACAGCACAAAATATTTAAATTTAATATTTCATTTCAATATTTAGATTTTAACCCAAAAAGTTAGCATCGTTACGACGTAGACAGTATAGATGTTTCAAAATTTTCCAAAGAACCGTTAAAATCAAAATCGTCTAAAAGTTCAAAGTCTAAATTCCCGTTAAAAGTATCACCATCACATTATATCAACGTAACCATCTGATCATCTTATTCAACCGAAGTGTATGAGTCAGCGATCCGGCTGAATGTCGGCATCACGCTGCGGGCCTGCGCAAGCGCACCTTGTTTGCCAAATCACGCGAACTGAGTAATTGATCATTTGTTTATGTATCGGTAGTTGTACCAACATTTGTAGAACCAGTCTATCAGTATGTTGGCCAAACATTTTAAGAACTTGGACCAATCAATTGGGAAATATAGAAAAATAAACCGAATTCAGAAGACGTGATGCTGTGTCTGAATTACTCGTATTATGTCTCATGTTGTTTGGTTAGTAAACATTTAAAATTTTCAAACGGCAACATTTTTATGAACGTATTTAGTAGCAAGTAGGATAGTTTGAAAAAAAATGTAAAGTTAAATGATTTTAAACAGAGTTCGTGATGCAAGTAAATATAGTGAAATGTACAAAAATGTTGCTGCTGATTTGAATACTAAAATTGATGCAAAATTCAAGTAAAACCAGAAGTTATTAAAGCAATTAAACATAGCAATCAACACCAGACTATACGTATGACAGGAATGAGAAACCCATCCGGTTTCATAATACCATACCTGAAATTAATCGAATACAAATACCTTGGCTGATCTTTGCTGTCTGCATACCCAGTTAGCAAAACCGCCCACCAGCAGATACCGTCATAGCTCAAAAGAAATCTTCTAACAGGATGCTTTGTCCCGTTATCCAAAATATCTGAAAAGTGGGTAGTAGAGATTATTTGTTTTCTCATTCCCCAACTATGTTTGAAATAGATTTCCTGTGATCTTTACAATCTACAATCCATTCATGCCTTGTGGCGATAATAATGGAGCAATTAATGATACAATAATAAGTTGGTGCTACTTGGAATCTTTGATCTTTGTAAATTCTATTGTGTTTTCATAGCTGATGTAAAATATTGGTTCTGTGAAAAATTGCTTTATGTTATGTGTTCTTTCAAACTGTCTTAGCTGTCAGGATTGAAGTCGCTCTCGGTAACTTACGAACACGATTATGTAGCGTTAAATCAGATTTCTACGTGAGAGTCATCTTTTCTTGTGGACGGTATGTTATAAATCATGTACTAAGCATATCACAGTCCACTGCTGAAGGTGAAATTATATTGGTAAATTCTCGGAAATAATTGACTACAAAAACAGCTGCCCAAAGTTGAAAGGAAAAATACTTAAGTGAAATATAGCTAAAGTGTGCTGCGATTTATAGATCAAGTAATTTCATTTCACTGAAATTACTCATAACCACTACGTATGATTATATTACGTTTGATCAGGATAGATTGCTTCTCAGCCTTGATATCAATCTAAAAGCAAATATTATAGAAGTCGTTGAACTCATAATTTTGGCTACAAAAGCCACTGAAGTTAGGACAGCGTATTCTTGATAAATTGATCGTAAAAAGTGCTCATGCAATTGAATATTTATACAAAAATGTTGAAGGTAATTTGGATGAACTAATAAAACACTTTGGAGAATTCGAAAGAAATGTCTAAAGAAGGAATAATAAAAAACAATGAAACATTTTAAATTGCTAATCTGGCAGTAAAACATACAGAATCACCTGTTTACGAAACAGCACCATTTGTAACTGTTAACTAAGACAAATGTGTTATTACATTTTAAACTCTAGAGCTTTCAAGAGGAGTTAATATACTCGAGGCTGATGTTATTAACACGATTGCTCAGATCTTAATCTCAATTAAAAATAAACGTGTGGAGAGCTGTAATGAAATCACTCTCCATCATTGTCCCCAGGCGCATTTAGTTCATCAATCACAAGGTTTAAATTATTGCATATTTACATGTTGACACAATTCACCTGCTGATTTATTGGTCACCTGACTTCTCCAGTTGCCAAGGAGAGTACATCCACGAATACTGAAGAAAAATTTACGACTGAAACTGATTTATGAACTAATAAAACCAGAGCCACTTGTTTGTCAGATTCACGGGCTGCGAAACAAACATATATTATTACAATATTTTATATTTGTATGATGTTTAATAAAACGTGTCCAAGTTTTCACGTTACAATAAATAAGGATTTAGGTATGAATTGTGAGTTGGAAACAGCTGAAGTCAAGGAGATTTATTTTGTAACTTGTTTTTTAGAAACGCCTTTATAACATGGTAATATATTTATTTATATCCTTTTAGGGAAAACCATATCATTTTTGCAGTAACAACTTCATGGCTCTGGATCAGCCATATGACTATGAACTATAATCTGTACAACTCAATGGAGATTTTAAGGGCATTTGGAAAACGATTACAAAAAGTTGCTATCTCCTGTGTAAATTAAATCTAATAATTTGAAAAGGCAAGCTCGATAAAGTTAACTGGTCTGTCTTAGATAAAATTCTATATTTAAGATTATTAACTAACACTAATGGAACCCAAACTATACCAAAAAAACCAAACTAAGGACACGAAAGAGAAGGGAAAATACCTACAGTTAAAACCGGAATGCCTAAGGAATTACTCGAAGATTAGTCTAATACTACTTAGGACTAAACCGCCCACGACAATAAAATAAATTAGCACTGGCCCAAACCCTATCCCAATATTTGCCACAATACTGCCATTAGATCAGCATCTATCTTCAGCGGAAAACACCTCTGCACCGGAGACGTCACGTATGACGAGTCAGTTATCCAATCCATGGCGGTGCCTGCATCCACCCACGCGAATTCCGTCCGCCCGCCTCGGCCAGCCGCCAAAATTTTCATAGTTTAGTTACGATTTCGAAAACGACCCGACGCGTCCCGCCGCCGGCGACAAAACCGCCCGATTTCTCTGACGAATCCAGTTTCTTATAACCTTCGTCAAGTTCTCGAACGTCTTGTTTAGCGAATTTTGTACTTTAATTGTGAATGTGTTTTGACTTGAGTGTTTCGTGACACTATTGGATTATTGGCTGTTCCTATTTCTCTGGTATGTTACTTTTACTTACATTTTTATCACCTGTCAAAAGATACTACAGATGCAATACTAATTTCTCCATTTAAGACCTAAGCTTTGATGTTGAAATTAAATTTTGTAAAAATGGGTCCAACATGAGCCCTTGTGGCTCTCCAAAACCAATCAATATCTACAGAATTTAATACAGCAATAAATCCCAGAACGACAAAAGTGTATTTCGAGCACTCTCGGCACTTGAACATGGGAAATGCATCATAGAATGTTCAAATGAAACGAACGGGTATTAGGTAATCAGAGGAAGTTACAGTTGCAAGTTATAAAATTTCTTCGGGGAGCGTTCGCCGCGTTGCGAAGCTTCGGAGGCCTTCAACGGTACAGAAATAGACCGAGACACTCTTTCGTTTCGTTCACACTCGTGAATATTTGAATACTGGACACCCACTCGGTTACACTTCACCTTGCCAGTGTTGATGGCGCTGACCGCTCTGCGGGTGACTCACTCGTGAATCGGACGGCTCTGGAGTGGCCAACATTGCTTCAGTTACTGATGATACTTGATGTATGGTTTTCAGGCTCGATAATATTAATGATCGTGCCAGGTGTCGCGGTGCAGTTAAAGGCATAAGTAATGATTTTAGTACGAATCTAAATACCAGGCAATGATATAAATAATAATTTCAGTGTGTTCCAATATTTCACACTAGGAATTCATATTTTGATATTATAAAGCTCCTCTCAAAAAACTGTTTAAAAAAAGAATCAGTTACTGCATTATTTCTTTACCCATAACTAAACACTGATTACACTAGAATGTGATGTTCAAAAGCTCACTAATTATGTCTAGTCATTGATTGACATGATGAAAAACACATAAACTAAACACAATGTTTCTAGAAATCCTACATTCTTATTTTCAATTCTTTGATTTCACGATTTTGTTCCGAAATTCAATAGAATTTGTATGAAAAACTCAAAAAAAACTGGACTAATAGACTGACAAGAAAAATAGTTCTCGTTTTCTGAATAAAAAGCTAACTTTTCAATACTTAGCGTGGGATTAAAATTACCTACATTTTTTTCTTCCGATTTTGTAAAAAGCTGCGCAATCTGTTATGCTGTCTGTTCTCATGTTTTCTGTTTTGATTGATTGATCAAAATATATCAACAAACGATCAATTGTATGACGTTTGACAGTCGATTTGAAGTGGCTATCCACGGTTCTTGAAAGCCCGTTCAATATTTTCGCAAATCTCATATCAACCTCTGTGACTGGTTGTTTCTCAGGATTTTATCATTTTGGTCAACAAATCATGACACCTATCACTTAGATTTAACAACATTATTACTGAACTAAGCTTGACCAAGCTTTACAAAATTAGCTTTTAGTCACCCCTGCATTATCAAAAGTATAATGAAATCAGAAGAATTAGTTTTGGGATCAGAAGTTAAAATCGATACAGCTGACCTGCATTTTGTAAACAAATATCTCGATCCTCATTTTTTTTTATTGGGATTCTGGGTTGGGAAATACAATAATATAAACAAATCATCGAAATCAAATCGTCGAAATAATTATGTCAATCGTGTTTTGTGTTTTTGTGTGTATGTCGCAGATGGATTGTTGAACCCGCTGTTTTACAAAGCCGATAGTTGTTTTACAAAACAGCTCTGTTATGTAAAATAGCTGATCGACGTGTAGCGGTTTTTACCCGACTACGGCGAAGAAAAAAGGAGGGTTATGATTTTGACCGGTATGTATGTATGTATGTATGTATGTATGTATGTATGTATGTATGTATGTATGTATGTTCATCTGTTCCCTCCTATCTTCCAAACCACTTATCACAATTTGACAAATGAGGTATCGTTAGAAGCGTCGTGATTGTCCGCTGGTTATAGGCTATGTGAAGTCACATTAAATTAAAAATGGCGCCCTCTAGAGGACATAAAGTGAGGAACTAAAAAACAAAAATGGTTTAAGCGTACCATGTTGGGTATCAAATGAAAGGGCTTAATGAGCACATTTCAAAAATATATATATTATAACCCCAAAAGAATTTAAAAAAAAATCAAGTAATAAAAACTAAAACCCAACTACGACTTAAAAGGTATAAACAAGACACCACAGACAGACAACTTAAAATTCCGGAGTCACACGTAATCTGGTCGATTAATGCCCTAACACGTGTGACTCCGGAATTTTAATTTGTCTGTCTGTGGTGTCTTGTTTATACCTTTTAAGTCGTAGTTGGGTTTTAGTTTTTATTACTTGATTTTTTCATAATTACTACTGTAGGTACAACATGTAGAACTGCAAAATCGTTTTGCATAAATCAATGCAATGGGTCACCGATTACCTGCCAGGGTTGCGGGAAAGTCCGAAAGGGATACCGGGACCTTGGCAACAGGCAACTGAATGAACACGGGCGGGTTTTAGTCAGTAAAAGTCTGACCCGCCCTTCCGCTCCGCCCAGAGCGGGAGAAGTCATTTGATGATTCACAAGGGTTACCGATTAGAGGTTATGTAAAACAGCGTGAAATGAAACATCTGATAGATTCTGTGTAGATTTTAGTTCAAAATTTTGACCCTCGTGGCTCTGTGTGCCATAACATCAATAATGGCTAGTTGATTCGAAAATCTATCTACGACATGTATTTCTGAATTTGAAAACGTAAAACTTAGCTTACATTTAACGACAAGCTTACTAATTAATTTTACACCTAAAGGTAGGTATTTTAGCGTAATAAAGCAATTATGAGTTCGATTATATTTTACATCATTTTTCATCACTAACCTGCCTTTCCTTCTTTTCAGGTTGAAGCCCATCATCAGAGCGGCAGTGTTGGTCCAGCCGCGAGCGTAATGTCCCCAAGCTAACAATGGGGGTGACCGACGATTTAGCCCCTAGCTTCACACAGAAGCCCCAGCTGCGACAGGAAGACGATGGCAACAAACTCGTCTTCGAATGCCAGCTGGTCGCATCGCCTAAGCCGGAGATTTGCTGGTTTAGGAGCGATGAACTGCTCAAAGAAGATACTAGGACCAAGTTCAAGTGAGTACTTTGTGATCTTCTATTCTTTTCTGTTTTCCTTTATGGATAGGTAATAGTGCCAATGTCGACAATTTTGTAAATGGCAGAAGTGAAATAGATATTATGTGCTCTCTTACTTTAGTCCACCTCTTCTTCAACGCTACAAGATCTAACGAAAATGCCTAGATTATTAATTTCTGCATTCTCTACATTTATTGCATTGTTGTAGTTGAGTTGCTAGGCTTAAGCTTAACTATGGAAAAATGACAGCCTGTTGGTTAGAATAAATAATTATATCGAAATGAATCCTAAAAAAATGTGATTCAAAATTAAAGAACAACGATTATTAGACAATGACGAAAGCCAATTTAGGTATTTACATTCAATAAATGTTGCGTTGCAAGTAAATATCCACATGAAAACACAAACAGCCAAGGTGAATATTGAAATTGTTACAACATTCGGCAGGAAGAATGAATTAACTAAATAACTCAATGGGTACTTAGTTATACAAAGCTAAATACCTAAAAATTATTTTTAAGTTAATGTTAACAAAGAAAGTCACGTTTATATTTGACGGGACTGACGGGACGGGACTGTTAACGCCAATGCAAGAAGCAGAAGGTCTAGGCAAGTGGCAATTGCTTTGAAAGTGTTTCATATTTCTACAAAGACTTTCGACAGCGACTACAATTATTGGAGTCACATATGCTACCGAAAAGATAAGCTTTTCGGTAGCATATGTGACTCCAATAATTGTAGTCGCTTTATAAAAGAGAATATTGGCAAAGTAGGTATATACGACATTAAAGGTTTACTAATATCAAATATAATTATAATTATATTAGATACCTACGTGACAAGTCCCAGGTACTCCCCAATTTGAAGAACTAATTCTTAGTCATTCGCATAAATTCTATAACCCGTCATGGGTCAGGGTAGGCTGAGTCACATGTCTGCGAAAAGTTTGTTTATAATTACTTATCTTATTCTATTTTTATTTAGAGGAGCATGTTGTTTATTTATATTAAACATGATCTGAACATGAGTTTAACTATGTCTGTAAGTCCAACGGGTAAGATGTTTACTAGGGATGAATTGGCTCTGAATTAAAATATCTTTACTATGGTAGCAATATCCTTGCATCCTACTCACTACTGTTAAAACAACACAGCATAGTAGGCTCTAGTACAAACAAAAGCTTAATTGTAGGAGTGAAATGAATCAATGTCCTTCTGCCCTTGAAGTCAGCGCAGTTGTCTTTTTGTTCCATATTACATCATTCTCTATTCGCCGAGGTGTATTGACATTTATCACTTTGCCCGACCTCCGACTCCGCTCCGACTTAGCTGTGGGTTTTTCCATAAGGAATTCCGTAGTAACAGCCCGGAGTTTGGAAGTTGGTGGTGTGATACCCCCGTGCCTCGGAAAGCACGTTAAGCCGTTGGTGCTGCGCCTGATCTCTCTCTGGTCGTGTCGGATTGCCGTCCCATCGGATTATGAGGGAAGAGAGTGCACCTGTGTCTGCGCACACACTTGTCTTGTGCACTATAATATCTCCCGCGCCGAAGGCTAGTCTCGGTCAGACTATTATCATTGACATATTCCTCAAAATGTATTTCGCTCTACTCGTACCCCGTGTCCTATTTAAAAACCGATCGACGCGGATTTAATTATGTTTGTTCGGTCAATCTTAAAGCGGCCGGCGCTTTCCGGTTTTCGAAACAAAAAGTTACATATTATGAACGCGACGTTCGCATATTCGCGCGACGAGGAAAGTAGGAGTAAAATGAGTAGGTTGTCTAAATATGCTCTATATTCTGCATCTCTTTTCTCTTATTTTCTTTACCACGGTTAATGATTGAATACATCTGGCCCCCGGTTTCTGAAGGCAAGTACCATAGATTAGGTTTCAGTAAATCTGCTGACAAATCTCGTGTTACCTGGGGTATAAAACGGCCACATTAGCAATTCCTCTTAAAGCAATTCATTTCCTGAATTTCCAGCTGTCATTAGCAATTCCTCTAAGGAGACTTTTACGTTTCATACAACGTTGGGCCCAAAATCCAAAGTTGGCCAGCGAAAAAGCCCTTGTTTCCTAAGTTGGCCAGCGAAAATTATGAATTATTGTCAGTTTGTGATATTTTATGATGATTCACAATGTTTTCCTATTATGATTCTGCCAAAGTGACTGTTTTAAGCCCCCAGTAGCAAACAACCAATTTTACAACCGATTAAATTGATCAGACTCTCAGAAACCGCAAGATAATCATAGACACAATATCCAAAAATCCAAACTCGTTGTCAAAGTCCACATGTCCATAGTATACAAGGTGCAACATATCCAAAACATATTAGGTCAACGTTCGATGTCATTAGCTTCACTGTTTGTTTCACGCATCCCTTTGATGTGACCAAGACGATCGCAAGCCGACACACTTGGCACCCACCGGGAACGCGGGCTATTAATATTTTGATGAGGAATCGTAATATCTTGAAGATGATGGTATTTGGTATACCTCATATTATTTATCATTGAGGAGTTTAAGGAGGAGCTCGTGGCTAAGTAATAACAGCCGCACGGTTGATCCATCAGGTTAAGCTACGCTTACCGGGGTTGGTCCGTGGATGGGTGACCATCTTTACATACCGAGACTCCTCCGTGCCTCGGAAAGCACGTTAAGCCGTTGGTCCCGGCTGTCATTTGTGGATCTTTGACAGTCGTTACGGGTTGTCAGAAGCTCGAAAGTCTGACAACCAGTCTAACCAAGGGGTATCGTATTACCCAGTAACTGGGTTGTGGAGGGCAGTCGCTCCATGTAAAATACTGGTATTCAGCTGCATCCGGCTAGACTGGAAGCCGACCCCAACATAGTTGGGAAAAGGCTAGGCCAATGAATGATAATTTATCATTGTATTGGTATTTTTTGTGGCTTGAGGTGATAAAGTAATATGAACAAATATGAGATAAGATAAGATAAGATAAGATTTCTTTATTTGTTTAAACATTGTATACATACAAGAGCATGCAAGATATTACATCGTTTGAGTCCAATCATGTTTAGCCGTAGTATCGGCGTACAAATATTTCCATAACATTGAATAGAATTTGCAGAATAATCGAAAAGTACCTAGACGCACTTCCAAAATTTTTGATTTACAAACTTTTTAAATGAAAATTATTTTTATGTTCAAATGTCAAAATTGAAGATACGTCAAAATCTTCGTCAAAGTTACTGAATGTATGTCAAAATTATAAGATTTACGTCAAGTTTGCAAAATTAATGTCAAAATTACAAGATCAATGTCAAAAATTACAAGAGTTATGTCAAAAAAAAAAAAAAAACAATTCATTTAAAGATTTCATATTAGTGTCAGTCAACAAACACTTTTTCGGCTAGAAATTCGGAGACACTATAATATGCCTTTTGCGAAAGAAACCTTTTTAATTGACGTTTGAATGCATTACTATTTAGCTCCTTCCAATGCTTAGGCAATATGTTAAATATAGTAGGCGCCATGCAGACGATACTTTTGCGCATGAGTGACGTTTTTGCGGGATAGACGCGAAGAATGGTCATATCCCGTCTGTTACGCGGTACAGCGTCCTGTAGACGTGGAAACAGATTGGGGTTTGTTTTAACAAACATTGCGGCTTCGAGGATATACAGACAAGGAAGAGTTAATATCTTGTACCTTTTAAAATATGGTTTACAAGTATCTACGGTTTTTAGCCCAAACATAGATCGAATGCATCTCTTTTGGGCCTTGAATGCCGTGTTAGCGTCGGTAGAATTTCCCCAAAATATGATGCCGTATCTTAGGTGAGACGCAGCTAAACCATGGTAGGCCGCAATCAAGGTATCTACATTAACAACTGCAGCTAGAGAGTGCAATGCAAATGCAGAACTACAAATTTTTTTGCAAAGGTGCTCGATTTGTGATTTCCAGTCAAGTCTTTTGTCAATTCTTAGTCCAAGAAATTTTGTAGTATTTACGATTTCAATAATTTTATTATCTATATTTATGTCCATATTTTCGATAGTTAAGCGTTGGCTAAAATGTATGATTTTAGTTTTATCTAAATTAATCTTTAAATTATTATTGTTCAACCATTTTATTATAGATGTCAAGGTATTGTGAATGTCAAGTTTATATTTGATCATGTCATTGTTATTACTCGAAATTGTTATGCCACGAGTAATGACTGAAATAAGGTTGTAGGTACCAGTAGTCGCAATAGGCTCGCCCCATAGAGATATAATATTACATAGAGTGCGCGTATTGCACAAATCGCTTAGTAAACATCGTAGACAAGTGAGCTATAGATTAGTGTTGGGTAGGACATAGAAGAGGCACTTATTGCACACACACAAATGTCCCATACAAAATGATTGAATGTCCCAACACGTCACAATAACATTTTGTACCGCTTCACTGTGACATACAAATGAATTAATCTCGAACTGACAAGTGAGTGAGTGTGATGAGGAACGTCGTATTGTTCAAACCCCTGTCTACTGTTCATAGTTTGTTGCGCGCACTCTATACTATAATTATATCTCTATGGCTCGCCCCTAATTACATGAGATTTAAAAAGCATAACTGGGCGAAAAGTGGGTTTTACAGTGTGATGTTATGTTATGTTATTTGTGAAACAAGGTGCCGTCATGCATGTAGACTACATAATCGGATTAGTTACAAGCGTTTTAGTTTGCGCGCTTAGCATCAGCTAGTTCTAGCTAATTTAACTCTACCGTAACTTGTGGTTTTAGTACGTGACATATACGCTTCATTAAGTTTTATTATAAAAAGATGGAATTAATAATGTAAGATGTTAAGAGTGTCCATGGAGTTTCTTGCACGTTCTTCTCCATAGGAACATAATACGCTTTGGAGTGGGCAACTAGAATAACTCCTTAGACAATTCAAAATTGCTTGTAAATGGTGGCGTTTCCTCTCAAGTCTGGGCACTGCCATTGTGGGCAGCCATTTCGGTAACACAGCCTTAAACATAAAAAATTGATACATGGCTTTCAAATCAGCTTACCCTAAAAAGCTGGGTCTTCCTCAAGACTTACGAACAATACTTATTATACTAAACATAAATCTAGATAATGTTAGTCAAAAATATAGTTAGTATGTAATTTATTCCTTTTAATACTATTGCATATCTGACAGGCTAGACCTTTTAGCCCAAAAAAAATATGTTTAAAATAAGAACGAATGTACACACATATGCAATAATTTCGATCCTTCTTCTATTTCTATCAAAAGCCAACGATCATTTATTCCTAACTATATCGTAAATATTAACGTCTGCATGTTTGTTGATCATCCCAAAGGATCAACGGATGACGATAAAATTTCACCAAAGGAAACTAACTACACATTTAATTCCATTTAAAAGGAATTTTCCCAGAACTGTTCTAGATAAAGAATTAACTCTATTTTAACTAAGACATAGCGTAGAAATAACAGCTGTTCGAAGTTTTGTTTGAAAGTATGTCAGTGCTGTTAAACACGAAACACTGACAATGTGAAGACGTTGATAAGTTCTTGCTGCGGAAAAGAATCTTAGGAAAATGTAATAGAATAACAATTTCATTATTCAATATTATTATTAGCAAATAAAACAAATATATCTCTCAACCTCATAGCTAATGACTCGGACCTATTCTGTTGTTCTCAGAGTGAGTTCACAAAGAATGCTTTATTGGCAATAAGTTACAAAATTTAAGAGTTAGACAAGTACACTATCGCAATAGGTTACCCTGTAATGATAGATGTAAGTTGGAATTAAAATAAAATTAATAAATATACATGATCAGAATGAACATTTTTCGCCAAGTAGTGATGAAGTAAAAAAGTAGGAGGCTATGAGTGAGGATACTCAGCAGTCGGTGGAACAAGGCTGCCAATGATGCTGATGAGTTATGAAGTAAAAAAAATATTAAGGCGCAATTTTCAGAATAATTGGGAGAAGGCATTTCTTAAATTATCGTGTTTACTAAAGTGATCAAATTCAGCGAAGTAAATCCATAATTTAATAACGTTATGAATCGGAAAACTAAGCGTTATCTTTCTTCACGTTACACTGAGATAATGCAAAACTATGAGAAGCTTCTAGTTGTTCCTGATTCTGTTATAGAATCAGGAACAACTATACTACATACAAACAATCTACAAAAAATGAGCTCAAAGAAACGTCAAATTTTAAGGCCACACTTCAAAGCTGACCACATAAAACCTCTCATCATATTGCATATTTTTATTGCTTCCAAAATATTATCTTCCCTCTTAATCGGTAAACGGTATGAGTTTTGAGACGTTTCCAAGTGTATGAAGATAATTACTAGAACATTGAAGAAACGGAGTGATTGTCGTATGAAATCTTTGTTTTACTGCGCAGTGTCAGGCATATGTTAGTAATTTGGAATTATTACTTGCTTGAAAAGCGGAGATGATAGACCGTGAACTAGATACACATTGCTAAAAGTGATGCTGATGACTCATCTCTATTTACTTGTCATATAATTTACCATGTACGAGTATGAGTAGTCAGAAGCCTGAACTCTGACAACCAGTATCACCCAGGGGTATCGTGTTACCCAGTGTGGGTTGTTGAAGTCAGATAGGCAGTTACTCCACGTAAAATAATGGTATTCAGCTGCATTCAGTTACACTGGAAGCCCCCCAACATAGTTAGGAAAAAGCTTGATTTTAGATGAAGTAATAGTATAGAATAAACATTAACTGGTGGTACATAAGTTCATTTTTATAGGAAGAGAAGTTCAAATGGCAGTTATAGGGCATTTATAAATGCAGTCAATGATAAAACAGAAATGAATCTAGACAGATGTAGGAATTAATGATTGATAGTAAACAAAAGTCTTAGTCACTAATATTAGAATCTTATAAGTGTTATTTGATAAAAGAATCTAGTGTTAGCTGGGAAAACGCTTGTCAGATGATGATGATGAATTTCACAAAATAATCACCTATTAATATGAATGGAGAGGGCGAGGAAGGTCAAAAAAAAGATGGATGGATTGTGTGAGGAATGATAATATACGAAAGAGAAGGGAGTGAATGATAGCGTAACGTTGACAGATGAGAAGGATAGAAGAAAACGTGTTGCGTCGATCCCAAATAATATAGGACAAGGGCAGGAAGATGATGAATCAGCTGTTAATATTTAAACAAATGAATAATTATTTATAGAATGACAAAGTGCAATCCACCGTTGACATTAAAAAAATACGCAATCTGGAATCATGAGGTAGTGCATCAACGGTTAAGGTTAAATGTTACAACCAAAGATTTTTGAAAGTACGTTTTTAGTTCCATTCTTGAAGAAAAAGATGATTTAACCAAAACAGTTGAAAATAAAACCATCTTAACTAAAATAAGACATAATGCTAGCTTCTTGACCATTAATAAAAATTAAAATTAAACTACTGGCACTGAAAACATTCTCAGTAATAAATCCCTTTCCTTAGTAGGCAAAGGAAACTGCAATAAGTCAGGCCTGTTTACAAATACCTCTCGCGACCCACTTCTGTAATCCAGTCCAATCTCGGAACCATACATCGCGTCGTGGGTTATTTTAATGCAACCCAAAGCTACCGGCTACATTATTGTTACTGCTAACCAGCTTTACTGCACTTTCATTTGGGATAATGAAGATATAAGGGAAAATGGGAATTATAAGTTCGAAATGATATGCATGAAGTATTCATTTCTACTAAATATGAGGTCTTGATCACCATGATACACAATAATGGAATGAATAGATTTTTTTACCAAAACCTTGAAATATGTAATGAATGCGAATTATGATTGCGGTATGATTATTTTAATTCTTCACACACAGATACGTGGAAGAATTTACAGTGATAGATAGCAAAGAGAAAAATGAAAAGTTAAATGGTTTTTGAACAGGAATTGATTTGGGTATAAGTGGAAAATTACCACTCATACGTAGTAAGTATCTAATATGCCAAAGAATACTAAATTGACAACACGAGCTGCTGATTTACCTTGAATTCCTAAATTAAATAAAGATAACATAATTTAAATACGAGGATATAAGCTTATTTACGTAAAATGCTTTTAATCGGAGGAAACGCTTCATTTTACTACTACAGCGGTCTGGAAAAATATGGAAGCGGTATTAAAATTCCATTAATTATTGCAATACTTATGTCGATGGCGTTATTTGCATCCCAAATCACAAATCTTTTAGTTCAAAGTATTTTGACTCAAACAATCCAGATATTTCAACCACAATACCAGTACTAGCGAATTAAGGAACATAAATATTCTATTCTGAAATGGATACGGCTGACACTTGTATTATTAATTATGTTTCTATAATGTTTAAGATAATATTATTTTTGATACAAAAATCGAGCTTTATAGCAATCCAAATATTATTAAGATAATAAAATTAAATCCTCATGCGTTTGATATCCTTAGTACATTGAAATTGCAAGATGATCTTACGAATGTTTCACTAATAAAACTATTGAATAAACATATTATCTCGTCCACATTCTATTTATTTGTATTATCATTATCTAAAACCAACACTTGCACAATACATGTTAAAAGACTGCAACATTCAAATCAAAATCTTCCTCTTCTAAACCGCCTTCTTCCATTGTTCCAGGATCCAAAGCATCGCCAATAACAAGTTCCTGGTGGTGCTTGAGTTAGATGACGTCATCGAGACCGACGCGGGGCTGTACAAAGTTAAGGCTAAGAATAAGATGGGCGAGGTGGCCGCTTCCATCAACCTTAACTTCAGCCGTGAGTATATTGCTACTAGTCATTGTACTAAAATTCGCATTATTATGTCTTATAGGATGTCATGATTATCCGAATATGGGTGAATCGAGTGTTAGCACTTCTACTCTCTTTTGCTTTATCGACTACAGTAATCGCTAATCAAGTGTAATAAAGCAGTATTAGAAACGTAAAACAACATTTTCCCTACTTTCCAGTATTTCTTGCTGTGACCCAAAACCTAATATTACACGAAATACTTTCTAAGAAAACCCTCTATAAGGGTGTATTAAAAATAAAGTACGTTTCATATTTTTTTTACAACTGTCACAACAATTTAGCAGGATGAATGAAATGAAATTATATTTGGTTTATGACCACAATACCCGTGGGCTGTTTACCTACGACTTTTCAGTCGACAGCAAACATGTCGAAATATTGGAACCAAACAAACCAACATCATGTCAAACAATGACACAAACATTTGTGACAATATACCCGTAACTCAATACTGGGCCAATAAAAATACCTTCGAAAATAACGGTATTAGTCATAGTCAGAAATAAATGTCTACGCAAAAATGTACTGTTGAACGTTAACCCACGCTCCCGGGTGTTGAGCCAAACCAGCGCTTGCGCATCACGTTGGCAACACAAATGTCAGGCGAAACTGTAGGTACTGACGACAATCGACTGACAAAAGTTTGGATTTGTAAACATGTAGCTACTGGAACGAATTATTGTATTAAAGAATAGTTTTGATGACAGCTGATCATGTTTTCTGGTCAAACATTAATGTTTGATAATATGCGGTCATATTACAGGGTTGCCATAGAAGTAATGTATCAAGACTTATAGTCACAATCAAGAAAAAATGCATTCCTCACATTGCTCATGTTATAGTTCTCAAAAATAAAGTTATAAATCTATTAAAAAAAAGACGAAAAAGTATACATAATACGTGTAGCCCTATAAAACTTTTTCGAATGTTTTTAAAATTTGTTAAATTCAAAAGTATTCCATCTAAAATAAACAATTGATGCTATAAGAATGCATAAAATAATAGCAACAATATTTCTGCATTGAAATTCAATATTGGATCTCCAAGAATTTCATCAAGTCATGCTGTTTTCTATGAACAAATAAATACAAATGAAACTATAAATCTAAAACTAAATAGTATCAACATCAATACAGATATATTTTAAGAATTATCACATCACTGAGAAATTATTTCAATGTTTATGTCTGGAAGATGTTTTGGGAATGGTAAACAGTAGCTGAAATATCTGCTGAAAATCGAGTCTTGAGCAATAAACTTTGTTGCACTGTAATTTTACGATTGGAGTCATCTATCGAATGCAACCAATTTATAAATGAATGTCTTTCATCATGTTGTATTTTGTGTGGATCTATTAAAATATGATTTTTACTTAACTTTTCAGCCGCTGACGAAGAAAAACAGAAGTGAGTATCCTTTATGAACGTTTTGATGCTTTTATATTCTACTTCCTATTGAGTAGGTCTTTATTCACTACCTTATCATAGTCGCGGTCAACTTCTCAATAAATTTTCTGATGTAGCTGTTTGTTGATTGTCACACTGTCATTATTTTTGTCGACTATGTGATTTCTAATAAGTTCATCGGCTCAGTTACTGAGTATTACAACTTCGTGGTTCAGAATCTCTTTTCCCAATAGAAACGGATTCTTTCACATCATTCTCTCATGTTTTACTCGTCGTTTTCAGACAAGTGGACGGTAAAGCGCCAACATTCGCGCGCAAACCCGCCATCCGGCAAGAAGACGATGGCAAGCGGCTAATATTCGAGTGCCGCATAGAGGCCGAACCCCTGCCCCAGGTGTCCTGGTTCCACGGTGGCGCGGAAGTCAAACCTGGATCCAGGCATAAGGTTAGTTTCAGATGGAACCCTTATTTTAGCCCTAATTGAAATAAGTCTTGCTGTCGCAGGCAGAAACGTCGAAGCATCATCAAATGTTAAGGTTGTTACTGTAAAAGTTACAGAAATATGTCAAATCAACAGTATTTCAGAATTAGATACACTTGTTTTCTTCTATGAACATAATATATTGACATTTTGGCACAAACAAATTGAAATATCCATCATTGCACTGGTCATAATTCTTAATACATCATAATATTTGTATTTTGGTGAAGTGGTACAGAAGTGTATTTTAGAAATGATGAATCATTTTGAAAATGCATTACATAACTGCTACACAAAACTGTTGAGGCAACAATTCATACAGATGTAAAAGTAAAAGAAAATCTGGACTTATTTCAATTATAGGTACCTGAATGTGATTCCACTAGTTTATTGCACTAAGTCGATGGTCAGAAAACCACAGATGAAGACGTAGAAAAGATACAAAATACCGCAGATGACATTGTAAAGAAAGTAAAAATAAAACCAGCTATTAAAGATGTCCTAGTTTTAAATAGTACTCAGAAATGGCCTTGACCCGGTTTTAGTTGGCTGGTGACGATACCAGGTGTCAACTGTCTAGCTCGATGACCTTTCATCTTAAACATTTATTAATAACATCTATTTGACAAGTTTATGCAATGGAATATAGGGCATTAGAAAAATATTTCGATTGATGGAAATGTTGATGAAGATGCAGCACATAATTATATTCAACGAAATTGTTAATGAAGTTATGTCAGTTATGTTTATGATTTGTTTTGGCAAGTCCAATGCTGAACTTTTGATCAACATTTATAATTTCAACATATTTTTTTTGTATTCAATACTATTTCAACTTTACTTTTATTATCAACAAATAATTTACAATAATCCTCATTTTTAATTCAACAGCTTACAGTAAGCAAGGAGGCAAAATCCTATTATGCATCACTGGAGATCAACAACGTAACAGTGGAAGACGCTGGCAAGTACAGGGTTACGGCCAAGAACGAACTCGGCGAGAGCAATGCCACTATCAGCTTGAACTTCGATAGTAAGTACACTCAAGTTCATCCCAATCCATGTTAAAAAAATACAACATAAATTCGCGACAAATTGGCTTCAAATAAAATAGACAAAGAAAATAATAAATACTATATTGGCGGAGAAATAAACGAAATTGCAGCGATGTATACCTAAAATTATGCTTAATATTGTTTAACCAAAGCTATTTTATTGTGTGTACCTAATCCTTTACATGTATTAGTTGTAATTTGTCTGATTATAAACGTAGATATTGCAGCAAAGCTTGTATAATCATCAACTAATTCCTTCAGAATTTCAGTTACTCTACATAATACACTAGAAAATGTCGTTGTACCTAATTGGTTATTATGTATTACAGATTAAGATGTTTTCTTAATTATCTAATTCGATCTATAAAAACTCTTAATACACACTGACACAAAAACACACTATACACTCACATATCTATTACTATGACACTCTACACCATACACTATTGCACCTTTAATCAAATTGATATTATTAATTACTATTTTATTACTTATTCTTATATCTATATCACCATCATGTTTCTTATCTCACTACTATTGCAACTGTGCTTTAATTAACACTAATACACCCGCGCCATATTTTTGTAGTTAGTAATAATAATGTTGCAGACTCTTCGCTTTAGCAATTGCACAATTAACACAATAACTCAAGCAACTGTCATGCGTACTGTTTGTCAGAATGAGAGTAGAATGGAAAATATTATACACGTATAATCCAAATTTTATTTATGTATTCTATTCGATTATAATTTATCATTTATCTATTTTCTTATACATCCCTCGATTAACTCTGAATGAGCCTGCGTTGCGTATTTTAATACACTAGAAAAGAAAACATCTTAAATCTGATAACAAACGTGTAAAGGCAGCTGCAAATCTTCGTCAAAACAAAAATTGGTGAACAATCTAATAATGTGTGCATTGATGAATAGGCGACGAAGCGCCCGTGCCTGAGGACTTTATCAAACCGACATTTACGGAGAGACCGGTCATCAGGCAATCGGATGATGGTACCAAAATCTCATTCGAATGTCGATGTGTTGGCAAACCGAAACCAACCGTCACATGGTAAGAAACTACACAACACATACTTAATGTGATTCAAAACATAAAATCGGTTTTAACGCTAGCACTCAATGATACAGGTACCATGGAAAAAAGATGGTTAAAGAAAGTAGTAGATATAAAATTACGTTAGAAGAGGACCAAACATTATATCATATGGCGCGACTCGAAATCTTAGGCGTTGAGAATTCGGACAAAGGAGAATACCGGGCTGTAGCGAAAAACAAACATGGTGAAGGCGTAGCAAAAATTAATCTAAACTTCGAAGGCGGCGATAAACCAAAGTAAGACGATACACACAAAATTGATACATTTATATTATGCGTAAGAGTTAGGGCTGGTATTTAAATATTTTATCTTTTAAACAGAATACCCGACGGTAAAGCACCGAGATTCCCTAAAAAGCCAACCATTAGACAGGAAGGCGAAGTACTTATTATGGAATGCATATTAGAAGCATACCCAGTTCCAGACATCACGTGGTTCCACGGAGATAAAGAAATTAGGGATGGTGCAAAAATGAAGATGTCCAGGAAAGCCACCGGAAAAGATACATTTAATTTGACGTTAGAAATTTTAGGCCCCACGCGGGAAGACGGGGGCAATTATAGGTGTAACGCCTTCAACTTGTTTGGCGAGAGCAATGCCAATATTGCTCTCAATTTCCAAGGTAAAACAGGATAATCATGCATTCATTTATTATTTTAGAATGTACGCATACAGTAGCAATAGCATGTAAAGCTTTAAGCTTTCGAGCAGCATGAAAATTATGGTCGGTGCTCTGTGTTATAATAAAATAATCATATTTCTCAGGTGGGGATGACGAAAATGGTTTCGCACCATCATTCGTGGAGAAACCCCGAATCATTCCCAACGAGGATGGCACACTCATCACGATGCGTTGTGTCTGCAAAGCGAAGCCGGCGGCCGAAGTCACGTGGTACAGAGGCACGACCGTCATCAAGGCTAGTAGTAAAATCGAAATCAGATCATCCGAAATGGGTGAAGACGTATATGAGTTATTGTTGCTTTTGACAAACCCGACGGCAGCGGATGGTGGCTCTTACCGCTGTCACGTCAAAAATGAATTTGGCGAAAGCAACGCTAATCTCAACTTGAACATTGAGGCTGAACCAGAACCGGAAGGTGAAGGCCCGACATTCGTTGAAAAGCCAACGATTACGTCAAAGGACAATGGCAAATTAGTAATAATGGGATGCAAGGTCAAAGCTAGCCCGAGACCGACGATCGTGTGGTACCACGAGGGTAAAGAAATCAGGGACTCGTCGAAAATAAAGACCAGGGTCGAGGTCAATGAAGACGTATACACAATCATATTGGAACTCATCGATCCTGGTATTGAAGACTCCGGATTGTATAAATGCAACATTAAAAATGAACTTGGAGAGCTCAATGCGAATCTTACGCTCAATATTGAAAGTAAGTAAACGATGAATTTTGCTATAATTTTGATAACTCTCTAGATGAATTTATGACTTATACGAATAAATCTTCTAACTAAAGCAAATAATGATGTCCTATATTTACAAATATTTTCTCTTCACAGTCATTCCAGTTATCAAAGAGAAACCAAAGATCATTAAGATAATTAAGAAGAAGACTGTTATTGTTGAATGTAAAGTATTAAGTAAATTTGCGCCTGCATGCACATGGTTCAAGGAGAGTACCGCCGTCAAAGAGGGCTCTAGGCATACTGTGCTTATTGAGCCTAGTAGAGAGGTAAGAAACGCTACAATATTTGCAGTAATAACAGCTACATTTATAATTAAAAACTCTTTTTAATTCTAGTCACAGAAATGGTTGGTTCATTCAGACAAAACTTTATTTTTGTAATTTAAAAAATAATAAAGAAATACCTAAACCAACATGACTTTAACAGTCTTATTACTTTACAGGGCGAATTTACAGTGAAACTGGAAATCTCAAACGTTTCACAAATAGACAAAGGGTCGTACAAGCTGGTCGCTAAGAACGAGAAGGGAGAGGCGACGTCACAGCTGGTCGAGATCACAGACATACCCGAGGAGAAGGGTGACAAACCAACCATCATCAGGCATCTGAGGAGCTTGGTAAGTTTTAATTAATCGACATCTAACAAAAAAAGTTATTAATTCAAAAACATAAATATGAAACCTGGATGTAGCCAAAAAAAACGACACATATCATTCTTTATTATGATTGATTTGAAGACCATTGTAGTCATCCATCTCAATGTGCCTTCTTATAGACTCCAATAGACTCTTAATAATGAAAACGTTATATTCAATATTACTTTAAAATGTTTACAGGCCCGTAAAGAAAACGAGGAAGCCGAATTTGTGGCAACCCTCAAGACCTCAGACCAGTCGTGCAGATGCACATGGTACAAGAACTCGACGGTCATCAGGGAATCCTCAGAAGTCAACACAACGTTCGATGGCACCAACGCCAGACTCATCATCAGGAAGGTGTCAACCAAATACGTCGCCAACTACAGAGTGGTGATCAAGAACGAATTCGGCGAAGACGAGTCAAGTGCTGACTTGACTATCGTCGAGGAAAAGGTACCTATAAGAACTATTGAATTTTTAGACAATAGACTTTTTTCAAAAGTATTGGTGTCAACTTTTAGACTATTTAAATGCTTATCATCACAAAGTAAAAGATATCGAGCTAAAATGCGAGTGTGGAGCCACATAAAAAATTAATGATATTCCATCTCCTGTCCTGCATGGTCTTTATGTAATTCCACCTGATCTTTGAGATAACTGTCCGAAGCCGAGTTCTGATTGAAACTTATTTTTTTTATCGACATGACGAAGAAAAATATCAGACTTTCACAAATCATTCCACTATCTAATAAAACACCTGGAAACCGCCAGCAACAAAATTATATTAATATACTCGCATAAAAATTCCAGAAAAAGAAAAAGGAGGAGGAAGAAGAAGAGGAGACGACCGTTATCGAGGAGTCTGAGGAAGAGATGTCGATCGTGGAGGAGAAGTCTGTGATCGAAGAAAACCACGTCGAAGAGAAAAAGAAGGTAGGATTACGTTCTAGAAGATATTTTAACTTGAAAGTTTTCAAAACCACTCGTGTTAGCAATCAATTGCGGTTCAATAATCTCATCAATAATATAAATTAAAATGCCTAAATAGGTATCCTAATATTCAATAAGGTTGTTGAACCGCAGTTAATGTTATTAAAAATGACAGAATTTTGCTATCTAACCTGGAAAACTGTATGGGTTGCAAAGTTAAAAATAAATGTATAGCAATAAATAGTATAATAAATAGAGATCGCGGAAAGCGATAAGGCCGCCCATTGTATATTTTGTAGTGTTTGTTTTTTTTCCTTTCGTTATATATTTTTGTGGTGTACAATAAAGTATATATAAATAAATATAAATAAATAAATAAACTGAAATGTATGTGTATTTTCTAAAAGGAGGAAGAAAAGAAATCCTCAATGAGAAAGATGTCAAAGAAAGAAGAAGTTAAAGTTGAAGAAAAGAAAGAAGAGGTCACAATTGAGGCAAAGAAAACTGAATCTAAGGCCGAACCCAAGAAGGTTGAATCAAAGTCTCAGGAAACCAAAACGGCTGAAACTAAGATTCAAGAAACCAAAAAGGCTGAAATCGAAGCTGAGGAAACTAAAAAGATATTCGAGAAGAGACTTTCAAAATCCGAAGAAGAGAAGAAAGCTCTTCTGGAAAAACTCGAAAAGAAGAAACCTGAACCTGAACCGGAAAAGAAAATTGAAGGCATTCCAAAACTTAGGTCCGTCAAGCCTAAGGAAGAACCAGTTGAGGAAAAGAAAGAAGAAACTAAAAAGAAATCAGAAGGGAAAAAGGTTGTCAAAAAGAAGGTCGTTGCTAAGAAAGAGGAGGTAAGTGTGGTTGTGTTTGTTTATTAAGCAATGTAAAAAGCTTATTTGACTAGTAAAAATGTATATACCCTACTTGTCTAAAGTAGAAAATGTTCTAAGAAAACTTGTAAAACGTGCTAAAAAAAATATAATAGATACAATGTTGACTTTAGATCATAATTTCATTTAATTATTTCAACCATATGGAAGTAGTAAAACAATCTATTATTTGTTACATTGAACGTGTGGCAATTAAACATTTTTTATTAAAAAAGAAGCGGTCTTCTATCTGGTGAAATTGTTACATTGATAAGATTTAAGCAACCGTAAAAATATAACGCATTGTAGCTGCGATGTTTCCATTTGGTTGGACATATTCAAAATTATTGTCATTATAAAACAATCTGAATATATATAAATAAAAGTGTTAATATAGCGTCCTTAGATTGTGATAACTCCTTTTCTCTGTCGTGTGTGTTGTGATAACTAGATGTGCTAAACTTTCTTTGGATATAGGACATTATCGACTTCGTCGACGATTACGAGAGGCCTGTTTTGGAGAAATATGAAAAGATTACACCGACGCCGCTCGATAAAAAACCTAAAGAGGAACTCACACCGAAGGTAAACACATTACACTATACACTCACACATACTCATTTTTATTATGAAAATGCATTTAGTCGGCAATCCTTATGAATTTAAAAGTAATAGGAGTGAATATATTTAGGGTAAACGCGCATCCATTGCTGATAGCGTTAAAAGTGAACAAGACAGTGAAGAAGAACCTTCAGTGGCAGCGCCAGTGCCGGAGAAAAAGTCTAAAGTTGAAACTACAAAGGTATAATTATACTCATTTTAAGTTTAGATTCTTGCAAATACATAAATAACTGTATTATTTTTGGTCCTCATACGTAAACATAAAAATCAAAATATTAAAAATACACTAATCAAATATTTGGGGCTGTAATCTAGGTTGAAGAAGAAAAGACTGAACCAAGGAGATCTAGTATCAAAAAGGGTATACCTAAGCCAGAGGAGCCCGTTGATGAGTTATCGAAAGTTAAACTCGGAAAGGGTCCAATCAAACAAGAGGAAACCAAACTTGAGGAACCACAGGTTGCTAAGTCCAAAAAACCGGTTAAAAAGGTAATATCACAAAATAAAACACACATTAATAACTTATGCACTTTAGAAAACAATAAAAAATAACTTAATATTTTTCTAAAGCCGGAACAAGCCGAATTTGTGGACGATTATGAAAGGCCTGAACTTGAAAAATACGACAAAATGACACCAACTCCCACCGATAGGACCAAAAAACAAAACGGGGTTGAGGAGGTATAAGACTTACATTATTTTGCAGATTAAAAATTGTTTTATTATTTTGCCTATTCATGATATTTTGCTATACTACCTACCTCTTTACAAGAATGGATAGAAACTATAAAATAAAAATTCTTATAGGCTGGACCTGAGTTTGTCGATGATTACGAAAAACCTGAACTTGAGAAATACGAAAAGATTACACCTACACCTAAGGACAAACGTCGTCCTAGCGATACTCAGGTAAAAAATAAATTACTCGTCTTTTTAAATCAATGAGTCTTAGAACAAAAAAAATTGGAAAATTAATAAATATCAATATTTTTGATAGGATGATGTAGACATGATGAAGGGTAAAATCAAACCAAAAGAGAAAGAAGCCGAACCTGAAGTGCCTGCACTGCGCAAACGGCCTGTCCCTAAGGACAAGGTAAAAGACTTATTCAAATAAAAATCATTTAACAAAACCGTTTACGAAGCGTAGGACCAAAAATAATAAAGCACTTTCATATAGGAGGAGGAGAAAAAGCCTGAGGAGAAGCCAAAGGCTAAACCAAAGAAAAAGGACGAACCACAAGCTAAAAAGCGTCCATCTCTTAAAGAAAAAGAGGTATACACACTAATAACACAAACACTTAACAGTTTGGTAGCTCGAAATAACGAGTTTGGAAATCGCGAACAATCTTTAAAACATAACATAACACTAAATTTCAAACAACGCAACGTTATTATAAAACATCACGCTATAATCCTCTATCGCGGCGAAAATGTTTTCAGCAGTTTTTCCGTTCCTTCTTGAAATTAAAACAACAGTTAACAGTAAGTAAGCTTTGGCATGCATGACAAAAACTGTAAAGCTTTGCTTCTCTATGTTTAATTAAAATTTTATGATTCTAAGATATTTACAGCGTTCCTGTATAGAAGATTCAATGGTAAATTATCGTCTTCAATAAAATTTGTATTAGGTCAATTGGGAAATTCACTCAAAATTACAAAAACCACTGAACACAGAATTAGACAGCGTCTATCTTATTTTCTACTCTATTCTGTGCTTCTATTACTAATGATTAATATTTTCTTCTACACAACACTTATACATATTCAACAATTTAAAGGTCGCTGTTGAAGAGTTTGTCGACGATTACGAGAGGCCAGTTCTCGAGAAATACGAGAAATTCACGCCTACACCAATTGAGAAAAAGAAAAAGGTACACTTTTTCACAAATCTAGCTTCGCTTGTACACACTTGCTGTTATTACAATAGATAATAAAAATTTACTGATAATATAAAATCATCCATATAGGAAGACAAAAAACCAGAGCCTGAGGAGGAAGTACCCTCAGCTACGGCTACAGCTAGACGCAGATCTGTTAAAGACAAAGACAAGCCAGAGGTAGGAAATAATCCAACAAATAAATCAATATTGATTAAATCAGATTAAGTACAGATAACTAAAACGAAACATTTCTTTAGCCCATGGATGTTGACGAAAGCGTCAGCTTATCCAAGCCGAAAACACCGGCAAAACCAGGCCAGGAACCTGTTGACGTTTCACTCACACACAAAACACCAGCTGATATTAAACCTACGGTTCGTACATTTACATTTAAACACATTACTTTCATCAGAAATTGTATGAGTTAAACTCAAATGCTAATCACTGTCAATACTATCTAGGAGGGTGAAGCTGAAGCTAAACTCAGTGTTAAGAAACCAGAAATAGTTGATGAAAAGACTATTAAGAGACCTACACCTAAAGGCAAAGAGGAACCGAAGGTACGGCTTAGAGGACTTTAAATTAAATTATACATGACACTAAAACATTACACCAAAATTGCGTCTACACTATAACTTTTATTTATTTAATTTCTAAATAAACAAAAAGTCACAATAAACTATTATTTTATCTATTCTATCTATCTATCTAGGCTAAAAATCTTCAAATTCTAAATAATTCGCAGACTGCATACGACCGAATCAACACTAATATACCACCATTATCTGCCGATAATGGTGCACCTACAGTTTTAAAAAGAATATTAATTCTTGACAAGGTACAGGAGTAGATTGCAACAGAAATAGAAAACAAAAGCACTTTTTTGATTAAAAACACGGATTTGGATTTAAAATTATGATGCACACAACACAATATCACAGCACACATTTTATTTTTCTATTAACACTTAGATAAACATTGGAAATGTTTATATAATACGAGCTGATTTTATCACTACCAAGCTATAGACCATTCATTTCTGGCTGAAAACAAATTGCCATTTTGAGGGAAGTGATATGATCGGTCTCAAGAAACACAATTTTATTTTTCACTAACTTGACTTTGTGATGTATAATACAAATGTGTTTGCGGGCTAGGGAGAGGACACTGAGGAGGCTGTCAGCCTAACCAAGCCTCGCACTAAGACAAGCACAACTGCTCCTGAAGAGGCACAACTCACACAAAAGACACCTGCTAAGAAAAAGTTAACGGTACAGTCACTTATAGTACTTTTTTTAATTATCTCAGTTATTCCTCAAACAATATTTTCTATCCAAACTTGAAATTAAATTGAAGCAAAGCCAGTCTTAATATCAAATTTAAAACTATTTTGTTTTCAAAACTGGTGAAATTAACATAAATTTTAAAATGCAATAATATACATATCCATAGGAGGGTACTGAAGCAGCACAGTTGAAAGTCAAAAAGCCAGCTGTTCTTAAAAAGGATAAAGAAGACGAGGATCAGGTAGAGAGGAAAACGCTTAAGTGCTGCAATGTAGATAGACTACTGAAACTGTTTTGTAGACACTGAAGTAGATCTAGACAATCATGCTGAGATAGTTAGAAAAACAACCACTAATGTTTTGTAGTTAGTCTAATGCAATGGATTATTCTCTCGATCTATTCACGTGACACTACAACTTCTAGTAGACAATGAATGTAGTGTTACGTTCTTCATATAACAAAACAACCATCTACATTGTAAATAAAACTATTCAAGCTAAATAAATGAATTTACTTCAGCTCACTTACAGCTTAATGATTTAAGTGAGATCGATTAAGAGGAAGTCCACTGTTTAGCATGCTTGTTATTCCACGGTTTTCTACAAAGTACACACTAATGCAATAGTAGCACCTCAAACTGCGCTTTCAATGTAGACCATCCATTAAATCCTTGATTAATTCCCTAGGACCCAATCATAGTAAAAGGTGGTAAATTTGAAAAACCCCAGCTCAAGAAAACTGTTAAGAAGACAACAGAAAAGCCTAAAAAAGCTGAATACAGTGAAAACGAGAATGATGCATTTGCCTATGATGACGACGGGGTAAAATTTGTTTCAAACGTTGTACTAAGTGACGTCCACTTTCTATACCTTTATCTGTCTATCTGCAATCTATTACACTTCTTGTCTTGTCCAGTTTCAAGCACAACCTTGTTACGTCCACCACTAATCACAACTGCACATAATCTGTTGGCACAACCTCACTACACCCTGTTCTAGATTCCGAAGAGTTTGATGGGTTCTACGTCGTTGTTCCAGGTTTGGTTGCAAGTCGCATGCTGCTTGTACTACGCTTTACATGTATTTAGTTTCTTTTTCAGGTTTATGTTATCTATACGTTTGCTGCTTCGGAGATATCTTCGGACGAGGCAATAATGTTGTCTTTGCCTTGTACGAGATGCGGTTTATCAAGTTTTATCATGCACTAGTTAATCACTATACATAGTTATTCTAATTTCACATTGCACATGACAAAAAATATAGTAATGCATGCAGCAAACGTATTAAATGTTTCTTCTATATGTTACATGTTTTAAATGTTGTATGTTTTATTATTTGGGATAGTAATTGTGTAAAAAATATATCATTCTAGCTTCGAGGGAGTAGCATCAAGTTTAAGAGGATTTTTTTTTACAAAATATATCAGCAAGAATCTAATACAAATTCTAAATGATTACAGATTGAACTCGACTTTGTCGATGATTACGAAAGACCAGTACTTGAGAAGTACGAAAAGATCACACCAACGCCCACTGTACGGGAGAAGAAAGAAAAGGAAGCAACTAAGGTAAGAAAAGTTATTGAAATAATTACTATTCAACTAAAACAACAAAATATTGAAAAGGTAAACAACTAAAAGACCTCAAGATACAATATAATAAGAAAGGTTGATTAAAAGAATATTTAAATAAAACAGGTGACAATGACCGCCCAACAGGCGCAGCATCTTGAAGTGAAGGTATAAAAGAAAATGTGATGAGTGTGAACCCTGTTGTTTTTCCCACTACAGTCATACATACATCACATACTATAATAAAAACTCTTTATAAAAGAATTAGTTATGATTGTGATCACAACTAATTCATAATAATTAGTTCTTACGGTAACATATTCAAATGACATTTTGTTATACGAATAAATGTTATAATTACCTTTATTTTCTATGGTTCCTATATCGTTTTCCAATGTTAAAACCCTACAACACACTGACACGGTGGCATTAGTTATCAAATTGTGCTTTAACCCTTTTCTTAAACAAATGTTAACAAATCCATTGAATTACTGTGACCCCGTTTTGTACCCATTTTTCGTTACCCCCATTTATGTAAATACCGTTTTAAAAATCCTCTGTTTTTCATGTGTCCCTTTTTTATCATCTGTACCTGTATATAAATTGTCGTTTATTGAATAGTTTTCCAAAGTTCTGTCTGTGCTAATATGAAATGTTGTTCTTGTTTCATTTAGACCGAAAGCCGAAGGACATCGTTCCAAAGCGAGGTTTGTGTTATTAGAATTTAGCTGCTTAAAGCTGCTTTATTATAGGCAAGGCTACTAGTACAGATACAGTCAAATAAAATTCTGCTTTAAATGCTAGAATTGCAAAAATATTTTAAAACCAACAATTCTGATTTACTTTTTTATGCTGTAGGTCAAGGAAGAAACGAAATCTGAGAGCCGTAGGAGCTCTATCATGGAAAACAAAGCTGTTAAGGTAATATTAATATAAAAACTTACATTCAATGAACGAAACTATATCATAAACATGCTAACTTACCTGACATTTGAATACGAGACTGATTTTATTTGACAACTTCCAAGGTTTTAAGAAAAAGGAATGGTGCATGTATTCAATTAATATTATTTTTTCGTCATAGCTAACAAAGGAAACTGCGGAAAGCAGAAAGTCTTCCATTTCGCAAGTGGCTGAACAACAAGAAATTACTTCTGCAACTGCTTTGAAAAAGACTGCCCAAAAGGTAAGTACTTTTAATAGATTTAAATTATTAAAGATATGAATTGTAAGAAGACCACTAGGATCTTGACCTTTGTTCAATAACCAAAAAACCTTAAAGTTGTTAACCAATGAAAATACTGAACATATTCGGTAACACTAAAAATACAATTTACAGAATAATACGAACATAAAATAATTAGTGATCTTCTTAAAATTCATATCATAATCGTAGTTAGGCCAAACCCTAGCAGTCGAGCAATTCCCAAAGTATAAGTTTAGTTTTATTTTTGAGTTTGAAACTGAAGTAGACACCATAGACCCCGAGTGTCTTAGAGATCTAAATTTTAAGGCTGAATTTCCAATGCTTTTAGAAGGACAAAGGCATTAGTTAAGCAAACACCCTAAGCTTCAGTAGTTAGTTGATGTGAATGGAGTTGACTTTAGATTTACTGCAGATAACGGTCATTCGAAAAAAGTTTTGAATTGACCACAATTTTGTATCCAGAATTCAACAAGTAATCAGTTGAATCCAAAAACCATCATCATTTGCAATAGAGATTGGCTTTGAAGCAGCGATACCCAGGAAATGTTGTCAAAGCAACCCCTATTCACGCTTATTCATATATCCTATTAACTTGTTATTTTAGAGTACATTAAAAGCGGCAGAAGCACCTCAATTGGAGCAAATTAAACTAAAGGTAAGTTTCATGTCGTAAACCATGCATGTCCATAGGAAAAAATTATAAGTTCAAAAACTATGGAAACATAAATGTCATTGTCTTTTATTTTGTATATACAAATTCTATTTTAAAACTTCAAACAATCAACAGACGGTTGTTTGATTACTGTGTGTCAGTAAATAACTTGGACGATAACATAATTGTATAAATTGATGTTGTAACTACATTACGGAGGGACGTCGACATGAACACGTGCAAGATACTGAACGATTTATTTTTGTAAATAGGATGAGAAAAAGGTAGAAGATACGGTAACTACAGATAAGCCTTCAGATAAAACATATCCGTGGCGACCTACGAAAATAGACACACAGGTATATACACATACACTCACACACATACACACACCCATACATTTTATAGAAAAAAGTACTTATTTAATTATAAATCGTGTAATAGGAACCTACTGAAAAAGTGGAACTGAAACGTAAGGAAAGCTTAGACCGGCCCACTGAAACAACAGTTCCGAAACGTCGTGAAAACGATACTGAGGTATATAATTTGAGCATCATATAAAACTTAAAGTAATTTTCTTAAGACAATAAACACTAATTAGAAGGTTGTCACTCAGGAAACTGAAGATGTTGAAGAAATTGAGGAAAAGACTGAGATAAAACGTAAAGTTTCTATCGATAAGCCGAAAGAACCTCAACCTAGACGACGACCCAGCAAACCTGATGAGGTAGACTTCATTTAAAATATTCATTTTGTATCTTTAATACAAAACATACCGATGACATAATATACAAAATTTTATAAAGTATAGTTAGTATTTAACGAAATAGGTTTTTAACGACCCTTTATTACGTGGATGACAGGATAAAGAAAAGAAAATGGAAACTGTTGAAAAGACTGAAATTAAAAGAAAAACGTCAATTGACAGACCTACTGAACCTACGTATCCTTGGAGAAAGCCAAGTAACGCTGATGATGAGGTAGATACATTTTCTCAAATACTATTCCATATATATATTTTTAAATATAATAAAATAGGTACTTAAAATAGCTCTTTTACTAACCAAAAAAGGTTAAACAGGATAAAGAAAATATTGAAATAACAGAAACCAAAACTAAGAGAAAAGTCTCAATTGATCGGCCAACTGAACCCACGTTCCCGTGGCGTAAGCCTAGTGAAGAAGATGAGGTATTCCATCTTTCTCAGAAAAATAATAATCTCGTATCCCTAATAAAACAAAGTCTAATAATGTCCTTTTTGACCAGGATCAGGTAGAAATACAAAAAACAGAGGTTACAAGAAAGGTTTCCATCGATAGACCAACTGAGCCAACATATCCTTGGCGTCGTCCAAGCCATGTTGATGAGGTAGATAGAATTATAAATGTTGTTAGCACATTTTCTTTCTCTCTCTCTCTTTCACATCTCTTTCTCTGTCACATTTTCAATAGGTAGTTTCTAGTACTTATATTGCCTATCGTTCTAAACAGGACGAGAAACACCCAATGGTAATAGACGATGAGCCATTCGTACCCAGACGAAGGGTGTCTGTTGATAGACCAACTGAACCTACGTATCCTTGGCGCACACCTAGTCTTGATGTAGAGGTAGATAAACATAATAATTAATTATAATTATATTGATGATACTTATTTCCTTAAAAATATTTTTATTACAAATACGTATGACTGTGCTAAACAGGATATCATTGTACCTGAAACTCCTGAAGAAACGAAAAAGCCAGTAGAGCAACCTATAGAATCTACTTATCCATGGCGCAAGACAAATAATGTTGATGAGGTATATTTTTCGTCTATCAACATAAATACATAGATGAAAATATTGATTTGTCATAATCATTGTCTTATACAATACCTTATTTTTCAAACAGGATAAGAAAGTGGTTAAAGAGTCAGAAAAGCCTAAAGACCATTTATTGACGGATAAACCAAAGGAACCTGAGTATCCTTGGCGTAGACCGAGCAAAACTGAGGTATAAACAATGTTTTCAATACGTAATAAGGAAGAGAATAAGAATCTCTTAAAATAAAATAAAATAAATAAATACCAAACCGTACTGACAATAATTTACTCATTTATTAGGAACCCGCAACTAAAATACCAGAGCCGGAACCGACCAAAGACGCTCCAAAGTCTAAGGTAGTTTTCACAAATAAATATTTGAAATACACATTACACAAAGTTGCAAATATAACTTAACTTTCAATTACTTTACATTACTAGGAACCTGACGATACACAGAAAACACAAACAGACAAACAATTGAAACCTACACAAACGCCTTTCTTCATGAGGAAGAAGGCTAGCTTAGAGGTAGGTATTCACTACATTAGGGTAGGGAAAAATCTGAGTAAAAAAACGCGACGAAACGTTAGGCGAATAAAAATCCGATTCGAAGTAGCAAGTGTTCCAACAATGCCAGATCTAGGTGCGATAAACCCACGTTGCCACGTTCAGGAGAACAACACGCGCAAAACGTCGCCACGTTTTTGGCTCAGATTTGCCTCTAACCTGATACACAACAACATTACATCACATACTGTACACTGCAGACACACAAGATATCATAGACTCTAAAATATGGTGATAGTTTTTTAAATAGTTTCAGTTTTTGAAGCAATTTAATGGATTTTAAATTATTTCCTAGGAACCTCCTCCCTTCTTAAAGAAACGGGCAGATTCTATTATTGAACCTACGAAGGAGAATGTAATAGACACAAAGGTATACGAATAAAATAATTTTGTTATTATTGTCAATTGATAGAGAGCTAATTATTTATGATAAAAATTTCTTAGGAACCTGGAACACCAAAAAGAAAACCTTCTGAACCCACTATTGAAACCATAAAGGATAAACCAAAGGTACTTTAAATTAATGATTTATATGTATTTGCCACTGTCAGAATTTGAGCATTATCAATAATTATAAACTTTGCAATTATTTCTTAGGAACTTGAACCTAAAAAGAAGTTATCTGAACCCAATGTGGAACCAATCAAGAATGGTACACAGAAAACCAAGGTAGCCTATCTTTTCAGTGTTGTCTTATTTATGTTCAAATCTAGGATCACAATATAGTAATTTTTAAAACTATTATAGACACCTGAGGTACCTAAGAATATACTGTCAGAACCTATTGAGGAACCCATGAAGAATGTATTACAAAAAGCAAAGGTATCATAATAATTGTTTAGAAAATTAATTATTTTCTTACACTGGTAAATAAGGTTAAAAATCTAACGAATTAATTCCTCTTTAGGAAATTGAAATTCATAAAGTATCTATTGAAGATAAAAAGAAACCTAGAGAAGAAGCTTCTCAAATACCTAAAGTATTAAAATATTAAATTGCTGTAGTTTAATTTCCATGTGCTTAAGAAATTATATAAATTAAAGAATATTATTTTGTTAGGAGGACGAAACTAAAGTAGAGAAACCATTAAACATACCCACAATAACAGAAACACTTTACCCATGGAGAAAACCACAGTTAGAGGTAACCCACAAACATACCGCCACTCACACTTACTCACACACCTACACACTACAAAGAAAACTGCACAAAATTCTCACACAATAAAACGTATTTAGAATCAAAATATGCAACTCACATTCTGCAGTCGGTAAAATGTTGAATATATCATCAGGTACCGACACTCATGACCCCGGAACCGGAAAATAAGGATGAACCGCCGTTGGTTCCCTTCTCTTGGCAGGTCATTCCTGAAATACCACAGGTAGACAATATTTAAACATTAATAAATCAATTATTAGGAAAGATAAAAATAAAGCATAGGTAGTAACTGAACATTTTACTGATCAGGCCGAACAAACACCAGAGCTAGAAGACAAATATAAACCAACGTTACTCGAAACACCAGATACGACCGCTCCCTGGCGAAGGGCTAAATCCCCTCAGGTACACAAAGTCATCAACACACATTCATCGCTTAAACAGACACGCACACACATTCATAAAAACGCACAGGATTTTGCATACTCTGATTGGCCACATGAGTTCGAAATTAGATGACAGATTTTAGTAACAACCAAAATTTTTCGATGAATGAAGAGTTGAAAATGCGATTGTTACGAAATTCGTCATCAAAACGCTTGCAAAATTCGTACACATCGTACGGTCGCCATTAATAAAATTTACTGTATAGGCTGAAACGACTGAAGGCAAAGATGAAAGTATACCAGCCACATTTGAATTACCACAGCCCGCTTATAGCAGCAGACCTCAATCGCCTGAAGAGGTATACATAAGCACCCACAGTGTTACTGCACAGGATATTTGCACAATGCACAATTATATTGATTACAGGAGTGGTAGAGCACTTGCACATTTGCACAAGCACCTAGATAGATTCTTCGAGGATTGCACATCTGTCTTTCAATAGACTCTATCAGTAGACATGCACTGTATAGTAGTTCTTTTGTACTTGTAGTCGATATAGAAACTCTATTTCTATCTAGATTTAATATTACTAGAGGTATTATTTTGTAAATTTGTAAAATAGATGCACATTTTGTTCTAGTATTTAGGTTAACATTTTGTAAAGCAATGTTTGCGAGTATTAATAAAACACTTTTACTACTTTTAATGTCTGTATGCATGTTATAGTTTTCTCACACTTCCTGCTTCCGCTTTTGCTTAATTCCGTCACAATTTCAAATGTATAAAATTGTGTAATTTAAAGGTTTTCAGTGAAATGGTAAGTATGGCCGTAAGTATACAAATTTTAAATTAAAAATAATTATACCAATCCCTTTTCTTTTGTCAAAAATTCTTATAAGCTACACAACACTATTTATAACGAAAAAATAATATATTCACAACTAACTTAACTTCTATAGACACGTCTTCCTGTAAAATAGGTAATAGATAGAAATTGTTTCGCCAACACAAATAAAGACAATTTACACATCGATGTTAAACAAACATTCGACTTACAGAAAGTGGCAGTTAAAGAAGAAAAGATTGAAGAAGAAGCAAAGAAGGCCAAGGTCACTTCAGTCAAGAAGAAGGCTGAAGATCTGCCAGAAATTGCTGATTACGACAGGCCTGAACTAGAGAAATTCGAAAAACCAGAATTCACGCAAACAACTAAGGACAAACCAGACAAGGTACTACTAAATGCCATAGCAAAAAAAGAAACGAACGTACAGTACGCAGCTGCTGATGAGGCAAATGAAATTTTGACACAGATACAACATACGACGAAGCCAAACTTTTTCTAAAACCCCGCGTGCCGTATCAACAGCCGGGTGCTGTACACTGTAATAACCCTGAGCATTATACGATACTAACTGAAATATATGGTTATGAACAGCCGATACCAAAGGTACCGGAAATCAATGCACCCGAAGAGAAACCAGCAGCACCCAAGATCGAAGTCATCCGTGAGAGGTCTCCGAAACCAGAAGCACCAAGGAAACCTTCACTCGGACCGGGTGCACCCGTCGGAAGACGTGGTTCCCTCATTCCTCCTCCAGAGGAAATGGGAAGACGTCCTTCCCTTATCATCAGCGACGAGGTATGTAGTCACATAATTTATCTTAGAGATAAGATTTTTATATATTCATTTTGTAATGTTTTTTGTACTTGGATACCAATTGTCTCCATTTCAGTGAAGGTATGACTTGTTTTGTACAATTGTGCCGTCTTAGTCCTAGACACGTTACAATATACCTAAGAAGCGCTGGCATCAGAATCACTCTTTGAGAACACAAGCTTCACGGGTGAAAGCACTCTGCGTTTGAGTCACAGAAACAGCATTTGCACTTTTAAACATGCATGGTTTTCTGGTATTTAAAATTACATTCTTTTCATTGCTGAGTAAAAATATTTGAAGTTCATAAAATTAACTGAAGTTATTTGACGAAAAACCAGATTGCCAACTTTTGATGAGCGTCATGAATTTTCCTCACATTTTTGCTGCATTTGTTTCAACATCTGCAATTTTCTAGCATGATTTCTAACCAATCGCGTGCAATCAACGAGTGATTTACACGGATGTGAGCGCATTACCACAAAGTAATTTTAGCCCCTAGTAGTATAGACCCTATTCTCTCAAGCCGAACCCATAACACGAATGCATAGACCCTTCAAAAAGACATTTTCATAATCGTCTGAGTAAGATGATGCTTTGTATTACCAGAACGCTTTAGCAGAGGAATTAGAGAATGACTTGGTTTACAGTGGAGTTGAGCTTAGACCCTTAATTCCTTGCTTTAAGATTAAACAGAGTTTAGCAATGTCACAGCAGATTCTTTTGAAAACACTGATATTGAATCGTGTATGTAGCGATATTAAGACCGTGCAAAACGTAATCCACAGGAGAATAGAAAACTAAGACCCGGTGAGGTGATCGAAGAGAAGAAGGTAAAAGATAAAACGCTAAGAGTTCTAAATGAATGTTATTATTGCCGTGACAAATTCTTAACTATATCTGTATACGGTATTATTAATGCATTTGCATCCGACGCGGTTTAAAACACTGTTTCACACGTAATACTGGATAATCACATGAACCTTGATAAAGCACTCAGTTACAGGACATGGAATATATTGGTAAATGTGGTTATCCAGCTGTCTAAGAAACGTTTTGTCGTCGGAGCACAAAGCTAAATTGCACAACTTTGTGAAGTACGCACACACAGATAAACTGCACAGCTTGTCAGCACGTTACGCACACGAAATAATGGTCAGAGATTGGTCGTGTCGAGACGAAATCTTTTACAGGAATGGTGTGCCTAAGGAGGCTTGTCTTACACATCACGATAATGAACCGGACACTAACATGAACGATTAACACGAAGGTGACGCAAACAGTAACGTAATAACTTTTGCACACGCTCGCTAGGAAATTGCACCAATAATGAACTAAAGTTAGGTTAGGCAGATAGCCCAGGTTCGGCAGCGGAGATTTAGGTAGGGTTAATATTACTTATGGGATTATCAATGTTTTTCAACAACAGGTCACGAAATTACGTCCCGGCGAAGTTTTAGACGAGAAAAAGGTGAGACCGATTGGATCTGGTCAGTTTTAGGTGGACGCTGCTCGCTTTTGCAAAGCATTTTTTTTGTCTTTTTTATTTTTTCTTCTATTGTTGCACACATGACTACACAGACGACTTTTACTCATAAGTAGACATAAGTTTTATTTACAGGGAAGATATTGTGATAATTAGTTTTTTACCACAATAGTTTTACAATGACATTAATTCATATCCCCCATCCCCCACAAATACACGCTCGACAATAATACAAGTCGAAGCGAATCATTGGTTTTTGAACAAGAAAATAAAAAAAAGATACAAAAACACAATCTTCCTTTCATTACTCTCATTACATTGTATCCCCTTTTCAAAAAGCTGCGTCTTCAATAGCTTATAAAAGAGCTAGTTTTAGACCCTTTAGTAAACTTTAGTCGCAATCTTTACAATGTCCGAACTCTTTTACATATCTTTTTCTTTTTAGACGTTCTTTTTAGAATTAGATCTAGTGACCGCTTTGCCGACCAGCGGGTTTACGATGTGACAGAGCATCGCTGGGTTTGATCTTTTTTGTTGATGAGGGAAATGAGAAAACAGCACTCGTTCTAAATCTATTTTAAAAAGTAATTTGAGCAGTGACGTGATGGGTAAAAATGCATTAGAATATACTCAACACAGGCCTCTGCTCAGAAGCCAATCACCAAAAAGCTCTGTTTTACTGTCTCAGCTTTTAGCATTTGTATACAAAAAAACAATGTTTTCGTTCCGCGACAAAGGTATTCAAAATACCGAAAAAGATTTGTTTCCCTCATCAACCAAGCTTGTTAGTTTTACTTTTAGAATGGCTTTATTCAGTTTCCAACAACTAATTTTACTTTTTAGTTTTCTACTAATCATTTTCTAAGTGCACTATACATATTACTATCACTTTTACGAGCTACAAGTGTTTTAAAACAGTACTTTACTGACTCGCATTAACCACGCGAAACATGTAAATGCTTCGAAACATTTTTCTCGACTAAGTGGGAAAAACTAATTATAATAAGCAATAATTTATAACTATTATTAATTATGCACATACAAATTCACACTACACATTAACACGTTCACATTTGACACAACTACATCTGACACTCATACAAAAATACACAAAAATATTAACTCTTAAGCACTCAATATCTATTTGTACAGAATTTTATATAAGAGCACACTTTTAACAGAGAATGACATGTTTTACTAAAACTTATACTTTTTTTTCAAAAAAGAAACGCGCCAGGCCGGGAGAGTTCATCTCCGAAGAGGTATATAATGTGTGGAAAACTATCTGTTTAGATTATTTACATGTTATAGAAAAAAAATAGACTCGTGGCTAACATAGAACATTCCAAAGTGATTAATTTTACAGTGAATAATTTCATATTCGTCGTAAATAAAAACTCTATGATCAAAAAAACGTGGCATAGAAGAAACATTATCATTATTTTATGTTATATTCCGATTCCGAAAACCGTATTTATGTTTTGTAATTAAAATAGAACCAGTGCTACTAATACCTTGTCATTCTAACATTATTATTAAACATTTTAATTTGTAGTAAAAACATAATTATGACGACACTTAAAATCTATGCATGAATCCAATTAAAATCCAACTTTAAATTGAAAACACTTTAAATATCGTAGGGGATAAATAATTGGCATTCATAATAGTCGCACGACTATAGACTATTTTATTTATCGCTGTCGATAAAACTGTGCTTGGTAACTCCTAATCCTAATAAAATGTGTTTGCGACACCGCACGCACAAGTAAATAACAAATAAATTAATAACTTTATTCAAATCAACGTAACAAAAAAAGCTAAAATTAATAGCGTGAAGCAAGTTTATTTTTATGCGTTATTGTGAAAAAGCATGGAAATATTTAATGTTTACCTTCAGCATCCAATAACTGTTATAATTTTATGTATCACAATGTACAAAGGTAATATCTATGATGACCTTATAGTACTACCTAAATAATTTCTGACAGTTGAATAGTTTACCTCAATAAATTCAATCATAGATGTTACGTGTAATAATCACAAAGATGCCACAACATGTCAAAAACATTTTAGATTCGTTGAAAACATCGCAAAACACTGTATCTAATTATACAAACAAATTCTAATCATACGTATAAAATATTATAGGAACGGAAGCTAAACAAAGATTCTATAATTACTACCTAATGAATTTCGTTTGGAGCCAACATTTATGTATCTATGACGCAAATAAGGCGATAACAATGTCAACTTGGTGACTCATAAGGTAGTAGACAGGAATGCATTAACTCCTGCCTGACACGTTTACAACGTCTAAGTTCCAATCTAAAGCTATGCAGGTGGGCTGGGTATGTTAGACCGCGATATGTGAAATTTTCTACCAATTGTTCTAAGATTAGACAGTAACTCTATCATCGCAATAAACAATTTCAAGAAGATGATTATCGAAGAACCAATCTTGATAATGAATATATTTCGGAAGTGACAATAAACTCGATTGAATTTAATAAAATAAATCAAGCCTAAAACATTATAGAAGTAAATGAAGCTTCAAAATATACATAAACTAGAGTAATTAATAAAGAAAACGCACCTGTTACTAGTGAGAACGTGAAGGAAGATGGCGCGGGCGCGGTTAATGAAGCAAAGTGAGCACAATGCGTCGTGCGCCAGGAGAACGCTTGTCTCTGTTATGATTGATCGATATTAGTATAAATATGAATATAGCAATCAGGCCAAGAGCGAAGCCACTGTTCTTGAAACGTTCTCACCCTTAACTGCCTCAACTTGCCAGCACGACTGAGTTATGTTCGTCGCATATTGTTAAAAAGATATACGTCTCGATATATTGATTGGTGCGACTAATGTTGACACCTAAAATAGAATGCAAAAGATTGATTGCCTTAATTGAACCGTAAATTATAATGATGGCAATGTAATGACAATATGCATTAAAGCATTTAAAATAAACATAAGATATAGTTGTTGAGCTAGCGAGGACAAAAAATAAGACAAAGCTTGGCTAGGTGGCGTTGTGCAGTCAGAAATTATATTCAAAAGCAAGTTTTATAATTACAAACAAGTATAGGACAAAAATAAGATGAACGAATAAAAATATGATAAAAACAATCTAGAGAAAAAAATGCTACAGATAGCCGAACAACATTGTATGCGATATCAAAAATAATTAACATGGATATAAATAAAAACAGGGACTGTCCACAAATAGACATAAAGCGAATCTTTGATTGACATAATGGTCGAATAGGAAATAACCAAAATGCGCGTGGGCAGGCCACGGGCGACTGAATAGTGGGCTGGGACAGAACAACTCCATCAGCAGAATTTGGCAAAGGTGATGATGCCAATATATTCGGCAGCTAGTTCCTCAAATTAATCATGACATAGACAAGTGTAAAACTGTCTCTCTAGAAATTTCTAGTCATAGAGCTCGTGTTCATATCAAAACATAATTTATTTATTTATTTATTTATAGGAGAACCAACAGCTATAAATAATGGATAACAATTTTATAAGAAACACAGAGCCAATTACAGGTTCTCACGGAAAGGATTAAAGGATTAGGATTAGGATTAGGATTTAAGGGATTCTATCCTCATAAGCTAATATTAACATGATTGTTTACTTTTAAATGTAACCATAGGAACATAACCGGTTTTATAATGCAAAAAAAAGCTCGCGTAAAAAAGGCAAACACAGCACGGGATAACAGAATCAAAATATCAACAGGTAATCAAACGCCGTTCAAAATTTGTCGGCTCGACAACAATGCAGGCGCTCTCGACACGAACTCAATCGCCAACTATGACAATCATGTGAATAGAATGCATTAATACCAGGGTGCCAATCAATCTTTCGATCTCCTTACGCAACCCCTCAATCTCATATTATTTATTAATCTAGACAAACACGCGCACCCACTTTGTCTCCTCGAGACAACTGCTGTTTGGCTGTGACATCCAACTGATTGTTTTAATATTAGCCGACGTCATAGCCAAGGCAAGAGTTCGAATCATCTGCAGTAGGTCAACCAAAACCCATTGACCTTAATTACAGGTGTCAATTTGAAAAAAATGAGAATCATTAATCATTGAACCGAAACCGAGAGCTTCCTCGGTTCAAAGCCAAACATCGATCGGTGAGAACATGGCGCATCACTGTCGGCGATAACTTCACGCATATACATATTAGCAGCAACGTTCAAGAACATGCTGCACGGATGGCTCACCTTAATCTGATAATTAATTGTATCAGTCTGCTGATTTGTGCTGAGCACAAATAGACGCCCACTCGCCCCCGCGCCCCTCCATTGCCCGTCGACCATGTCTACACGACCCCTTCTTCAGTCTTTTGACATTCGCGCCCATTTTTGCATGGAACGACTAACGAACTGACCCAAATCGAAATTTCACTAAACGACTCCAAAATAAAACAACAAAAAATATAAAAAACAAGACGTAACACCTACGTAACACTTAGGAACTAAATATAATATAATAGCATTTAATTAGAACCTTTTTTTTAATAAATATGGATGATCCGCAAGAGAGGAGAGAACTTTTGAAACTTAAGATTTTGAAAATAGTTTTAAGTGTTTAAGATAATTATGTGTAGGCGTAAGATAAAACTGTGATATAGTGTGATGCGGTTATAAACTTTTAATTTTTTTATACTTAGTATTATATACGACATATTCGACTATTTTGTGGCATCAAAGTGATTATATGTGATTAACAATGGCAGCGGTGGCTAAAAAATCGATTACTACCTTTCCGAAGCCCGCACCTGCGGGTGACCCGGTAAGTATGAATCTGCTTTTGTTCTATGTATTACATGCCCCGGGAAAATTAAAGGTCATTAAAAAGTTTCGCTACCTAGGTAAACTTTTCTTAATAGAGAGTTCTTAGCCCATTGTCCAGGTTTTATATTATATGTACGATACAATGTGCTTTATTTCTCGAGTCAAGACGAAATCCTTAGATTTAGATTTAGCTTTCATAAACTTGATTCACTATTTCAAAATCTAAAGTTAACTGTCCTTCAGAAAATTCATCGGTTTAAGATTATTTTCAGACAATTCTGAATTTTGAAGCTCCACTAATGTAGTCATAAATCAGTTATTACGATACACCTGTTAATTATTTCATTTAAATCAAATGCATTCCAAGAAATTCATAATTTAACGCCTACTTACGTTAATTTTAGCTAAGCAAACACTGTTGCATAAGCAATATATTATCTTTCAGCTAGATAAATGATTAATACTATACAATAACTTTTGCATAGTTAGTTAGTAGGAATAATTTTATCTAACATGTATTGAATGATTCAGTTCATTGCCTCAAATCTAAGGTTACGCACTTTCATCCTTTTGTCTTTCGACGTTTTGTCCCTAATCCACAACTACCTCGTCTATGGGTAAATTATTTTTGTGTTTTCCCACTAGGATTTTTTTCAGTAGCAGCACCGAGTCTGGCTGTAGGCTCAACCATACTTTTTATGGCTTTAACTGACCTGTCAAATGGACCCATAAATGTACCTTACCTAGGGATTGTAGACGTGATAGTATGCAATGCGCAAGACCTAAATTGTTTTCTTATCACAGAACTTATTAATCACATCAGTCTTACGATGACGTAGATGATGAGTTTGGCACACACATATCAGGAAGATCAACACGATTATAATAACAATAAATCTTGTTGAAAACCTATACCAATAACTCAATCAAATTCTATTGAGGACAAGATATATGTTCTGCTTTTACTGTTCTTGTACAGGAAAGCGTGGAGATATGTAAGAGTACACTTGTGCTACATTTGTCAGGAAGTCCAGTGTTGTCAGGTCATTTGGCTAACGCTCATAACGAAGAACAACTGTCATAACATTCTAATGTATCATCTATTTTACCATTCAGTTACCAACCGAGCAATTTTTCAGTCTATATCAGACAAGAACATCTTTTTCGTAACATTTTAATGACCTTTGATTTCTCATTTGTTCCACCATCAGGACATAAGTTATTTTGAGAATCTTCAAATTCATTTTCTGTACCGCGAGATTTATCATTGCTCTTACCATCAGTCAATAGATTAATAATTTTAGGAGTATCTCCAAGTTTATTAACGAAATAAATCGATGTATGGTGAAACAGGTGATGAATATAAATGTCCTAAATACTCTTTCAATGTTACTACTTATGAATACGAAGAAGTTTAACTTATCATTGTTTATAATGCTCCCTTTTATGTTAACTTTTTTCGGAGATATGTATAGTAAATGGACCATGTATTTACCAAACAGTCATCGAGTTACTATTTGACTTGAGTACGAATAATAATTTATGAAATCTCTACTTTTTACATTATTATTTTCTTCAAGAATCCAAGTTCCATTTGCTCTACAATATTTATTTGTTGATTTAAAAGTGATTAACCCACTCATAAAAACTTACAAGTTATAAATGACTCACATGATTCCGATGTTATAGCGACGAAAGTCCGGCGATGCAAGAAGACCGTCGGTACAGGACCTTGAAGACCTCATCAACAAACCGTCGGTGCCTCTCAAGCCTCTTGGCAGTGGAGGACCTCCGGTCATCGTTGATGTACAAGAAAGTTATTCTGCGGTTGAAGGTGGGAATGTCGAAATTATTTAGGATGAATGAAATTTTTCAGAATGAGTTTAAAAACTGTTCTACGTATATGCACGACTCCTCAAGTTATACATTTCTAATACAAATAAGTTGATATCGAATTGTTTATGACTTTCCGTACATTAACAGGTCAGCTTATACGGAAATGTACATACAATATGGCTTGATGTAGTACGTGTATCGTAAAGACAGCTTTCATGGGTATGCAGTACGGATTCATTCTATTTCAGTTATTTGTCATAGCATTCCAACATTAAGGTGACATTTTTATGTCTTTGCGACATTGTTCTCGGCTGCTTTTACCTGCCAACCTAACCTAACCTAACACCGTATTTTATTAATTATCTAGATCAAACTGGCTACCTCACGGTCCAAGTGGAGGGTAACCCAGCGCCCACATTCAAGTTCTACAAGGGTGTGGGAGAGATCATCGAAGGAGGTCGTTTCAAGTTCAATACCGATGGTGAAACTGGTCTCATCACCCTCTGCATGAGGAAAGTCAAGCCCAATGATGAGGGCAAATACAAGGTTGTGGTTAGCAACATCCATGGAGAAGATTCGGCTGAGATGCAGCTATACGTATCTGGTAAGTCAGGAAAAGATACAACTGCTTTTTTTTTTTTAAACACAAAATTTGAAAGAGCAAGATGATAGATTGTTCGATTGTATGCTTTAATTAGTGGCGAAATTAATTCGTAACATTGTAAACAATATATTACTCGTTATCGTTCGTGTTATTATTAAAAACAAAGAGCATACGAGTCTCCTCGTGATATCAAAACTGTTATCATTGGCATCTGCAGTCACATAAATAACAATCATGTTCACACAGACTCCAGCGGCATGGACTTCCGTGCCATGCTCAAGAAGAGGAAGTACGCCAAATGGGGCGAAAAGAAAGACGACCCTGACTGGGGAGACCTCAAAGAGACAGAAAAGCCAATTCCACCCTTGAAGAAAGTGGAAAGGGTAAGGTGTTTCATTTTTTCAAAAACAAAACAGTTATTGATGATTTTTACACACCAATCAACAATGATTGGATTAAAGAAGATGGTGATATAAACGCTATAAAAATGATATAAATAAACCTGAATATAAAAATAATGACGCAAGGCAACGCAGATCAGAATTAGATCTTTAGACCGTTCTAAGAATAGAAATGCCACAGATATCTATTAACGCTTGAATCAAGATCAAAATAAGCACTAATGTTTACTGCATTGTCTTGCAGTCTATTTAAAACTATTTATAAATGAGTAGACGGCTCCATCAGGCTAATAATACATCGAAATAATGAGTTCAAGAAACTGCCAAAGATTGTTTTAATATTTTTCATAATCTTGTGAATAACAAATTATAGATATTGTATATTCTACGCTATGAAACCAATGCTTTCAGGTAGAATATCGAGTAGCATGCAACATGATAATAAATATAGAGTTTTAGTCAGCTTCCATTAGCACTTTATTAACTTAAGTTATGGAACATCTTGATGCAATTTAGATCCTGATCTATGATTTACAGAGAACCTTTAAAAGTATCCAAAAAAAATTTTGGAATGACCAATTCCAAACTTTTTTTTTAACCTGTAGCTTCCATACTTCATAACTAATTATATTCGTCGGTTGCATCAAGAATTCTCACCAGAGCTTCATATGAAAAATGTTGTATAACTCTATTTCGAGTTATTTAATAATTTTAACTAAGCAGATTTGTTTAGTATGTTAATGTTCTAATACTTTTAATGATCTTTTATCACTATGCATCATGACATTTAATTCTTAGGGCTTAGAAACTGGATATTTCGAGGACGACGGCTTCATAGTGGTCGTTTCTGAAGGTGTGGAGATGGGTAGATTCCCAGCTGAGAGGAGATCATCCTTGAACTGGAACTGGGTCAAGGTCATCAGTATTTTAAAATATAGCATCATCGTTCATTCCATCTTACATTTCCCGTTTCTCTATATTACGAAATACTAACAGAAAGTTAATTTATCAATGTTGATTTCCTAAAAGGGAGTCATTAATTTTGTTTCGGAATTCCAAATAAATTAAATTATAAAAGTATGGGCATAAAAATACCCAGTGAACGGAACAGCTCATTTAATAATGTTGGTTTTCTTACCATCGAATCCAATCGATGTTTGCTTTAAATAAATAAGTTCTGAGCATGTATTAAAAAGGTCATATTAATATTAATCATTAAAAAAAAAACAAATAGAAATGTCAAAATTATGTCAATGTTACATTATGAATTGTTTACATTAATGAAACCTACTGGAAATATTGAATAAGTTGAAATAATGGCTGGATGGTATTTTAACAAGTTATTTCCCTGGTTTACTGACCGTAACGGATCAAGAAATGTAAGCAAAGCAGAACTATAACATATAAAATACTTAACGAAAAGCACTAAACTATACTTAACTCATGGTTCCATCATGTTTCATCTATGGCTTCCTAAAAATATAGCTTGATTTCAATTTCAAGTTAATTCTCAATTCTGCTGCTCTGTTGTAACATAACTATTAAAATTCTAGGGTATCTATGACATAAGGAGACGAATGTCTCTGCCTGAAATAATACCTGATTGGCCCGAATTGATGGAGGCTGTCAAAATAAAGGTTCGATAAAAAGGAAAGATAAAAAAAAGTTAAAATGAAAAGGTATTTTTTGATCATTTGAAATCTGGTACAGTAACAATCATGTTATTGATAAACAAGGAAACTTTAAAAGCTGTAGAAATATTTGGATTTCAAATGGACGGAAAAGAACTTCTAAATAATGATTGAAATTAAAACCACGAATGATAAAATAACTAAACTAAAAATACCTCTGAAGTTACTGACTTCAACAACCAAAGAAAAACGGACTATTATTTATCAGAAGCTAAGGCACCATCTCCACAGACGAGAGAATGGCGACGTTAATCACGATGACGTTTTATCAGCAGTTCCAAAAAAAATTTAAGGAAATCAAGATCTTTATTATGTTAACCTTAGAAGAGATGAAAAGAAAAATATCTAAATAAGTTGAAGTTAGTAGTTACAGAGCGATATAAATAAACAAATGCATTAAATTGAATTTTAAATTAACAAAGGGTTTTTGTATCACCACTTCATGTTTCTATAACTTGAACATGACTTTCAGGCAATGTAAGTGGAATGAATTTGATGACTATTGTTACTTTTGAATTGGTGTCCACTATGTTCAATTGCAGGTCTATATTGACGTCGGATTGAAGAGCTTCTATCACGTCATTATTATCAAAATAATTTTATTCCTCATTATTTACTTCATTAATTTCAGCTGATGCATCCGGTGTTTCGCAGATGTTGGAATTTTTTGAATTATGTTGATTATAATGTTTGAGGTATATGGCGATATTGTAATCAGCGTTTTCATTTTTGAATGTATCTATAGTACATTTGATATAGGATAAATTACTTCATTTTTTTAGAGTCCTTGTACATCCCTTATCGCAAAGTTACATAGTAAGATAAATCACTAAGAATAAATGGATATTTTGTAGAGATCCCATAATAGAAGACCGTCACTGGCTGAACTGATCCCGGATTGGCCGGTGCTACACTCGTTCAAAAGAGACGAGGTTTGACAGCAACGTCAATAGACACAATGCATCTTGAAGTGTAATATCACAAAATGCAAATTATTTGTCGCACAGCAATGTGTCCCACAGTTATCTGTATGATCTTATAATCTGGTTGAATTATTACAGAAAATCTTGCATTAATGTCTGCTATACACTATTGAACATAATTAAAACTAAAACTTGGATAGAAATGACTATTCGATTAATTTCTTCGTTTCTTAAAACAGCAACCAGATTTAACATGCTCTGTCTTCTTACAAGCTCGTATCTTGTGAATGATGTATATAGAAACTGTTATTACTTATCAATCTTCTTTATGATTATCTACCTGTTGTAATAAATATTTCGGCTTTAAGAATAAACTTAGCAGATGTTCGTGCAGGAATGTTTCAATGATTTTTTCAGATTATTTGATCAACAGCGACGTGGTCACCGACTAGTCAGTCCAGCACATCTTTGGTACTCTATTCTTCTATTCTCTTCTTAAACAATTCTTCTGTGCACATCTTCGTCGATATTTTACTAGCAGCACAGCGCACCGGTTCAATATTCTATGCACAGTGACTTCAATGTTCCAGTATAAATAAAATCCTTTCAAAAATGATGAATACTGAATATTCGTTTCTATTATGTTGGTTAAATGGTTTAATCTTTCTTCAAAAATTCATCATTTTTGTTCGGTCAAATGTATAATATATAAATTAAGATAAACGTTTAAATAAAATCACGCCCACTTTTGCACATTTTATTAAAAGAAAACTATAGAAATTCCAATTTCTGTACAATAGCATGGAGTTCACATGATTGTGTGGGTGGCGGTGATGAAAGAATGGCTGACGATTCTAACGCCTCGGATACTACATACGAGTTCAGTTGTTTTCGTTGATTTTTTTGCACTTGAGTTACTGTTCGCTCGAGACGTTGACAGCGGTGAGGAGTGAGGCAGGTTTCTTGATGGTCAGCACTCAAAGCTTTTGTATGAAGAGCACATTTTTGTGTTATGCACTGTCCCGTCTCATGTCGGAACAGGTATATTTATGTCCAACGGACGTTGTTTTCAGAAACAAGAGTCGTTCTTGAAGCCCCTCGTAGATCAATTCGCGAAAGAAGGCAAGGATAAGAAGGTTACATTTGAAGCCATCTTTACTAAACCAAATGCAAAGGCTAAATGGTTGTTCCGGAAGGATGTAAGTAAAGTGAAATTGTTTCAAATGCAGTAAAATTCTAATGCTTCGTTTTGACTTCTGCTATATTACATCCACTAAAATATTTACAGGAACTATTCCCCGGGTCTAAGTATAAGATGACAAACGAAGGAGACTCCTACAAACTGATCATCACGGCCCCAAAGGTCGAAGACACGGGTAAAATTACCATTGAGGTCGGCGGCATTACTTGCACCGCTTTCTTGCAAGTAGATGAACCGGACCCTACCTACACGTTCACGAAACCACTGAAGAAGACCACTAGTGGTTACACAAAACACGAATGCGTCTTGGAATGTACCGTCTCCAACAGTCTCGCCATCGTTTCCTGGTGGAAAGGAGAAGAGAGAGTGGAAGATGGCGAAATATTCTCGATCTCTAAGGACTTGTCAGGTGTCTGCAGGCTAGTTATCAAGAGCTGTAAGTTTGAGGATGCTGGCAAATACACTTGTAAGCTTGAGAAGCAGACTGACAAGACTGAGACTGAGGTCAAAATTGTGGGTGAGTAGGCCATTATCAGTTTTATAATTTCCAACGTAACATGTAATTTAAATTGATAATGATCATTCATCATCGACATGTTTTTTTTAATTTCAGAATACCCATACAAGTTCACAAAGGTTCTCAAATCGCAACAGGCGATTGAGAAAGATACCATCACACTTCTTTGTGAGCTGGATGATGCTGGTGGTGACGTGAAATGGTAAGAAATTTTACTTGAATCAGCTATCTTGTGTAGGAACAAACAAAAGGCATTTTTACCCGACTACGGCGAAGAAAAAAGGAGGGTTATGATTTTGACCGGTATGTATGTATGTATGTATGTATGTATGTATGTATGTATGTATGTTCATCTGTTCCCTCCTATCTTCCAAACCACTTATCACAATTTGACAAATGAGGTATCGTTAGAAGCGTCGTGATTGTCCGCTGGTTATAGGCTATGTGAAGTCACATTAAAATGATCATCAGAAAAAAAATCAAGTAATAAAAACTAAAACCCAACTACGACTTAAAAGGTATAAACAAGACACCACAGACAGACAAATTAAAAATCCGGAGTCACACGTAATCTGTTCGATTTATGCCCTAACACGTGTGACTCCGGATTTTTAATTTGTCTGTCTGTGGTGTCTTGTTTATACCTTTTAAGTCGTAGTTGGGTTTTAGTTTTTATTACTTGATTTTTTAGCATTTTGTTTGGAATTTTTGTGTGTTTTAATCATTGTTAAAATTGAATTTCCAAAACAAGCAAATTTCTTCTTATTTATTATTATTTGTCTTATAAGCTGGAAAGAGTAAGTTTAATTTTGAGACATTTACATAAATTTGCCCGATTTTCTAATTCCTCTGAATAACCAAGTAAACTGTTGTAATTTTTCTAATTTTTCACTCTATTTCTTCAACAGGTTCAAGAACAACGAACCACTGAAGGTAGATAAGCGCATCACAATCGTGAAGGAGGGTCGCAAGCGCAAGGTGGTGATCAAGGATGCCAAGGTCACTGACGCTGGCAACTTCAAGTGCGTCAGTAACGCCGATGAGACGGCTTGCGAATTGATTGTCAATTGTAAGTTCTTTACTAAAATCATCAAGTGTTCGATCTGGAAGGGGGTGAGGTCTTTGCCCTGCAGTGGGATGATACAGGCTAGCAGTAACAGTAACAGTATTAGATTTGGAAGCAATAGATATCTTTCGTCATATTTAGGAAATGCAACAGTCATTTTGACCACAATCAAAAATCTTCTGGCTACGAATCTAGTAGTTTCTCTCATAGTCACATCTGTTCTATTATTATGCGTATGGCCTGTTTCTCTGCCTTCAAAAGAGGATAGGAGAGCATATTTGGCAAATAGTTAAATACGCAAATTCTGTTCTACTATTGTAGTTAATAAAATTGGCCCTTTACAAGATTATCATTTTAAAGACAATCCTAGATACCAAACAAATTGATTCGTAAGGCGTCGCCAATCAATTAATTACCTTAATAGAGTATTATTGTGACACATATAAATGTCTCATCCATGAATGGGCTTGTTTCTAATAGTCCATTGTCTGAAACAACTAGACCTAAACTTTACCTAGCAATTCATTCAGTGTCTAAATATTCTAAAAATAGTTCTTCATCGGAACAGTCGTTTACTTCGTCGCGATGTAGGCAGCCATATATGTTGGGTTTTTTGAGATATATAAAATGGTGTTTTGCCTTTCAGACTCGAATCGCTTCAACAAGAAGTTGAAGGACACAGAAGCAATTGAGAGGGACAAGGTTGTCCTAGAAGTAGAATTGCAGGACCAGACTGCTGAAGCAGTTTGGTCTTTCAATGGACAGCCTATTGTGCCTAATGAAAGGTGAGTCTTATAATACTTTACACTACTTCAAATATAACACTTTCTGCCCAAAGTAAATACTAAATAGCGACCAGCTTGGTTGATTTCTGTATTTTCAGGAAGTGTTATATTCATGCTTGTTTTCAGTCTACTGATTTTTCTGATATAATCTAGTTCTTTTAGGTGAAAATTCTGTGATTTTGTTTCAAATATTCATCAAGGAATCAATAAAATTGCTTTGGGAATTCCCTAATCTGTTTTTTTTAACTGAATACTTTACATTCGAATTCCTTCAGGATTGAAATCAAGAACTTGGGCGGTGGTAAACACCAGCTGATCTTCAACAAGTTGGAGATGGAAGATGATGGTGAGATTCTCTGCGAGTCTGGCAAGTTGACCTCATCTTGTAAGCTGACCGTCAAGAAGGGCGAATCCAAGCCCTCTATTGAATGTCCGGACGAGTTCTGCGGACCACACGACAGGCCTTTCGTCATTGAGGTGCCTTATAAAAGTAAGTTTCTAAAAATAGGTGACCTGTTGAGACATTTTATCTAGATATTGGGACATGTTCACTGTCATAACATTCATGGTTGTTTCCAGTTTCCGGCACCCGTCAAACGCCAATCGAAGCTAAGCTATGGAAGGACGGTAAAGCACTGCCTGCCAAAGAAATCGAGGCAGTGGTTGAGCAAGAAAAGGTCCTCTTTAAGGTCAAGAAACCAAGCAGAGATGGATCTGGCAAATACACGATCAAGCTATCCAACGCCCAAGGCGAAGACTCGAAGGATGTCAGCATTGTCATGCAGAGTGCCCCGACTCCGCCCCAGGATGTGGCAGTCGCTGAAGTGTTCCAGACCTCATGTGTGGTTGCATGGAAGACTCCACAGGACGATGGTGGTTCACCGATCATCAAATATGTTATTGAGAGACAGGTAAAGCAAAGTTTCTAAAAATAAAACTAGTAGACTTTTGTTTGTAAATGCGGTACTAAATAAGTTATCCTTCTCTTCCAGGACATGTCCCTCAAAGCAGGATGGGATAACGTGGCGGAAGTGCCAATTGGCCAGCCCTTGAAGTACAAGGTCGAAGATCTGATTCCGAAGAAAACTTACAAGTTCAGGATTCGTGCTGTCAACAAGATTGGTTCCAGTGAACCTGGTCTTTTCGGCAAGCCTGTGCTGGCTAAAGACCCATGGGGTAAAAAACCAAATTATATGTTTAACTTTCTGACAGTTGACGTTTTTTTATCTGCTGCTAAATTCTCGATTGCCATTAAAATTCATCTTAATTTAATTTTCTTGTCTTCTAGACGAACCATCAAAACCCAAGAACGTGGAACTTACCGACTGGAACAAGGATCACGCAGACCTCAAATGGCAGAAGCCTGACAACGATGGCGGTGCACCAATTACTGGCTACGTCATCGAGTACAAGGTAACTACCAGCTACTATTATTGCTAAAAAGTTCAAAATTTTACCCAAATCTTTCAAGAAAGTTTTTGGCTGGAAACATGACATTTTATTGTCACAGAAACACGTGCATATGACTGATGAAGTTAGCTCGAATAGTTACATAAAAAGCACAACATATAAATAATTTATTCAAGAACAATGGTATTAAGAACGAAAAAAAGTAGTCGTAATAATGAAATTTTTGTTTTTGGGTTGGAAATTATCAAATAACTTCTCTTCTCACTCTGGGCGGATCGGGAGGGCGTGAGACTCTCACTGACTAAAACCCACCTGAGTTCCTTCAGTTGCCTGTGTGTTGCCAGAGGCCACGGTATCCCGCGACACGACTGGTTTAACTATTTTCTATGAAATACCCTCCGTAGCTAGCGACACGTCGGTTTCGCGGTGTTGCGGTTGGCTACGGAATGGTTCCTTTAGTGTTCTATCTGTTTATATGTGTTAGTGTTATATCTGTGCTATATCCGTCTATGTGCTATTTCTATAACACCATTTACAGGAAAAGTTCGGCAAGGACTGGGTAACCGGCAAGGAGGTACCTGGTGACTGCTTGGCAGCCATTCAAGACGGCCTCAAGGAGGGTTGCACCTATGAGTTCAGGGTCCGTGCCATCAACAAGGCTGGACCTGGAGAGCCTAGTGACGCTACTAAGCCTATTGTCGCTAAGTGCAGATTCGGTAAGTGGATTATAATAATAAATGAATTATTTATTCATATTATAAACTGAATTGCAAAATGTGGAACCCTGACTCCGGTGCAGCGCTAGGTTAGATAGAAAACTTACCTGTATTTTAGTAGTCGATGACTTCGTCTAGTAAGGTAACTATTTAGCAAGTTTTATTGTAGTGAATCCGCAGTGGTAGCCCGCGAAATTCAAATTTTCTTTAATTTTTTGCTATCTTGTATCTTGATCAAAATATGATTCGCGATCGCGACCATAACAAATACAAGACCATCGAGATATAAGTACTAACGTTAGTACTTATATCTCGATGTAGGTACAAGACATAATCTATTCAGTCAGAAATATATTCATTAGAATCATTAAACCTCCAACTGTCATTAACGAGACACAATAGAATTTTAATTGTTAACGGCCATTAGAAGGCCAATCGACGGTTGAGCGGATAAAACATGTCTCCAAGTTAGATTTGTTCCATTGAATGAATTTTTCATGAAGTCATGAAATTTGAATTTGAAATTAACGTGCTTTCCGAGGCATGGAGGGGTCTTGGTATGTAAAAATGGTCACCCATCCACGGACCAACCGCGGCAAGCGTAGGTTAACCTGATCGATCAAGCCGTACATCTGTTATTACTTAGCCTTGCCTTCCTAAGCATGTAGCCCATTAAGCCAAGCCACTAACTATTGTAATATTGAATTACAGTCAAACCTTACATCGTTGGCGAGGGTCTCCAGAGCATTATCATCAAGAAGGGCCAGGTTATCACCTTCGACATCAAGTACGGTGGTGAGCCCGAACCCACGGTCCAATGGATGAAGGGCGAAGAGGTAAATATCATTATTATCTTTAATTATTATTTGTTCCATTGTTATTCAAAGATGAAAGGAAATATCCAGTCTGAAAGTATTTTGTATAATTAATATTTTGAATTTCATGAAGTATAATATTTTATAAGACAATGAATATTTTTTTTATGCTATGGATAATAATGTCGCAATCATAATCCATCGCAGTACTAGTTAGTCAACCAAGAGAATGAGCCCAGGTTCGCACAGGCGTTATTTTACCGCGACGATTTTTTTTCGCCCACTGGATTTTCAACTTTCGGTATTGAGCCGAGCATTGAGAATCCAACAGAGCCCAGCGCGTCAAGAAAATACACTGTTGGATATTCAACTCTCAGCGATACGGAGAGCGTTGAAAATTCAGTGGGCGATAAAATAAAGTCCGTGCGAACCTGGGCTAAGACGACTGAGTGGAATGTATTCCACCTCACCTCAGTTCCCACAAGCATCGTACATTGAAATGTCCCTGTATTTTTCGTATGACGTCACCACTGACAGTTGTCGTATCAACTTGGTCGGCCAGTACCTAAGTTAACATTTAGGATGATAATTTTACCTAAGCGGACCATTCTGAAGAAAACATGAAGAATTGAACAACGTCAAGACACATTTCAAGATTCCATTTCATCAAATCTGTATTGGAGAATACTATTTTTTAATCAAAATTTTTATTTTTCCCTCCAAAAAAGAAACGCGGCAAGCCGTACACGGAGAAGGTTAGATGGTTGGATCTAGATGTTGTATCGCATTTATATGTTCTAAACATAAGCTCATACACTTTTCTCTATTTTATTCTACAATATGTGCTAACACAACTATACAATATACTTGATACAGATTGTACTATGTGTGGTGATAAGTTGAACGAAAAAAAGGCGGGATATCAACGTCTTCTATTTTCAAAACTTTTTTTTTTCTTTCAACTTATAGCACAACGCAAAAGCAACATTTTACATTGTTCTTGGACAACAAACACACAATGTAATTGGCTTTAAAAAAATATGCTTTCGATGTTGTAACTAAACGTTACTATGTTTTAACTAGAAATTATTTTGATTGGTTCAAAAGCACAAAACTTATGTAGATGCACCTATATAAGTTTTAATCAAAAACCAACAAGGACAAACGATTTTTTCACCAATCTCACGAACACTTTTTCTCTTTTTCTTACTGTGGTAACACTCGGCAATACGACGATTTCGTCGCATGCTGGCAACACATAACATTCTAACACTATCAACTGGTCGCAATGTTGCACCGTTGCACGTGTTATTAAAGAATATTTTTATTGGATTGCGTCTGATATCACCAATATCCATCATATTTTAATACATCACCACATTCACCATCATTGCTTTTGACAAACAGACAGTTCAGAATCACCACTGCGACATTATTTTACTGTGACAACGCGTTTACGAATGAGCGGCGGGACCACGGGACATCGCCACGCCGCCGCCGCCCGCCGCCGCGCCGGCCGTGAGCGTTGAAGCCCCCTGGTCTCGCCGCTCACATACCTAAGGCGTGGTATAGCGGTATCGGTTAAACTCTACACCCTAATTAAATTTTTCAGGCAAATAAACAAACTATGTTAAGAGACTATCTAGCCCGATCGTGTGAAACGTAGATAAGTATTTTTATAAAGCAGCGACGTCGAGCATGGCACCCATGGTCAAATGGTATTTATGAACGCCAACATGCTACTTATTGAAGAAAAAAACTCTTCAAGAAGACCCCATGCCAGCAGTTGTTTTCAAGCCTTTATCCACAAGTTTTGAGGAGTTTGCGGACTGATGCGTGGAGCCGGGACTCCTCAATAGAGTAGTATTGCAACTATAGACTTATAGAATGGACTGAGCGTAAGGCTGCCATCAGACGGACTGCATCGCAGCAACCGCGCGCAGTCGATATATTCAACTGCATAGAGTCTTGACTTAGTCTTCAACTTTACGCGGTTGGCTACAGTCGTGTAGTGTCGACGCACGCTGTCCATCGCTTAGATCCATTGCATTATCGGGCAGCCTTTGTCTCACAAAATGGACCACTCTCTAGTAAGAGACAAAGTGACTGTGCGGCCTATAATAGGTACCTGGAGTACTACTATAGAGACAACTACTGGCCGCACATTCGCTTTCTCTCTCATACCTTTCGGTCTGTATTCACAGCACAACAGAATACGGAACGCTCAGTCCATTCTATTGCAAAACCAACAAATTTCTAACCCACCGTTTCGAATAGGCAAACTTGTCTTTCACAAAGCTACATCTCAACTATCTCACCCCATAAAACATTTTGGTATGCACCACCACCACCACCACACTAACACCATCAAAATTATTGCAACATAGTCAGACGCGATCCCTGTCTTATTTCAATACTCATACAACCTTGCTATCACAGGAGATCTTCGATGATGGTGACCGTATCACCATTGACAAGTACGAGAGGAACACCGTGCTGACAGTCAGGAGGACCACCAGACCTGACAGTGGAAAGTACAAGCTTGTGCTGACCAACTCTTCGGGTACCTGCGAGAGCATTGGCGATGTGGTTGTCTTGGGTAAGTCAGAACTTCTCTATCTGCCCTCAAAACTTAGTTTTCCAATTCCAAAGTTAGTACCGAGTACGAATTTTACGATTTTTTTATCGCGAGGCCCAGAATTTCACTCCTAGGTTACGCCTTGTGCAACTAGTGTCATTGTATAAATGAAGTTTTTAATAGGTCCCAGATTTGGTCGCGCGGTCCTAATACGAGTAACCTACTTGAAGTACTCATGAAACTAATCGTGTTTCAGACAAACCAAATCGCCCGAATGGCCCGATCGAAGTTGTGGACATCCGCGCCGAGAAGGCAACCGTCAAATGGCAGAAGCCAGACGACTGGAAAGGATCCGATATCACCGGATACACTCTCGAGAAAATGGATATGGTAAGGAACTACCTATTATAAAATTGTTTTTAAAAGTAAAATAAAATAGAGGCCTACATTATTTGTGCCTAAAATAAATTATAATATTTGCTCTATTTTCCCACAGGATACTGGAAACTGGGTGCCATGTGGCGAAACTGGCCCAGAGCCTACAGAGTTCCAAGTCAAGGGTCTTACCCCGAACCACAAGTACAAGTTCAGAGTACGCGCCGTCAACAAGGAAGGCGAGTCCGAGCCATTGGAGACTGATGGCTTCATTGTTGCCAAGAATCCTTACGGTAAGAAATAAATAACTTTCTACATCAGTAAAATCTTTAATAATTTTTAGAATCGTATAAAAAATCACTTGTTTATCTATATAATAAAAAAGCATTTGCAAGGCAAAACGGAACGTTACTACAAACGTCATTCGAAACCCGCCATTTTTAAATTTTGACAGTAATTTGTTTTTGTTTACAATTAACGAGACCGGATTTGTTTATTTCATTTACTTTCGTGCAAGAATCTAAGAAAACCTAAGTTTTCCAAATAAAACCTTCCTGCAATCGAGCCTTAATGCAATCGGGGATTGAGTTTATCAAAAACAGTCCTTTCTTTCGCCCAGAATGTTTAATATTACCTTGATATTCTCCTTTAGACCCACCAAAGGCGCCTGGAAAGCCCACTATCACCGACTACGACAACATGTCGGTGACTTTGCAATGGGAACCACCGTCAGACAACGGTGGAAGACCAATCCTTGGATATGTTGTGGAGATGAAAGACAAGTTCTCTCCAGACTGGATTGAGGTAAGTTTTCATTAAGAACCAAGAATCTTTTTATAAATATTAAAGATGAGCTTAATTTATCAAGGGGTATCGTATTACCCAGTTATTGGGTAGTGGAGGACAGATAGGCCGGCGCTCCATGTAAAATACTGGTATTCAGCTGCATCCGGTTAGACTGGAAGCCAACCCCAACTTAGTTGGGAAAAAGGCTAGGCAGATGATGAAAGATGAGCGTAACTTAAAGAATATTAAACAATACATTCTTATTCTAAATCAAGACTCAAGTTTGAGTTCACATCGCAAGTCTGTTGCAGTGTTAATTCTTCTTAAAAGTCTTGACCAGTTTTATAAAAATACATAAGCAACTGTTTTCTGCTTGTCTTTACTTGTACTTCAAGCAGTCAAACTTTTCAAATTATTTTGGCAAGACTTTAATCTATTGTATTTTTTTTGAAGTACCTATCCTATTCTATCAATACATAACTTATCCTATGTATCCGCAGGTTGTAAAAACAAATGACACCAAGACCGAGTACAAGGTTGAGGGTCTGAAAGAAAAGATGGTGTACCAGTTCCGTGTGAAAGCACACAACAAGGCTGGAGTTGGTGAAGCGTCACAGCCCACCGACAACCATCTCTGCAAGCATAAGAACCGTAAGTTTGAACTATATTGCATTGTAGAATGCAAGATATGCACATGCATAGTTTGTGTAGCTTGCGGTGCTTCTAAGGTCCAGCTGTTACCTCTTTTATATCCTGTACAACTTAAAAAATTCAAGTATAAATATGGTATTATATTTTAGATGGTTTTGCTATCACCACAAATATAAGTAGATGTGGTATACAGATTTGTGATTGCATTTTGTTGTTATATTAGCTGGCAGGACTCAATGCTGTCCATTAGCTTGATTTTATTTCAATGGTTTCAAACTGTTTGATTTGTTGCTTAAAAGTAGGAACATAACATAATCCACTTTTCCATCTAAATATCACAGAATATTAACATTTCTTGTATTACTTCAACAGTGAAGCCACGCATTGAGCGCAGCACATTCAAGTCAGTGATCATCAAGGCAGGCCGCACACACAAGTGGTCTGTGGATGTCATTGGTGAACCTCCACCAGAGACGACTTGGTGAGTTTTGTAGATAAATACTTACTTATATCTATCTAAAGTAAATAAATGATTTTCTACTAAACATTTCCTATGAAAAATCTTACTAAATACCACTTCCCTCCAGGTCGTGGCGCGATAACATCAAGCTAGTCAACACGGAACGCATCAAGATCGAGAACAAGGAGTACCACACTGACTTCACGATCGTGAACGCGGTGCGACGTGATACTGGCAAATATAAGCTACGTGCTGAGAACTGCAATGGATTCGATGAAGAGACCGTTGAGCTGACTGTGCTGAGCAAGCCTAGCGCGCCTAAGGGTAAGTAGTAACCTCTACATTTAAAAAGAGTCACCATATGTTGTGGCCCAGTGCTGGACATAGACCTCGATGGATGACGCCAGGGAAAAAAAAACGATGTAGTCTGTCAGTCAGATACTTAATAAAAAATGTATTAGACACGTATTTTTTCCTCTATCATAATTAAAGTTGGGAGTGAGTGCTCGCTACGTCACTACTAAGTATAAAATCTACATAGGCGTGACGTCTTTTGATAATGTGAAAAAAGAAAAAAAAGACGTGCCCCAAATGTTTTTATAAATTACCTTTTAAATAAAATTTTTTAGTCATCATCCCTATTATCCGTCAATTAGTTCGATACTCGGCCACTATTAGCATAATCAGCCTTTAATGGTCCCTAGTGCTGGGACACAGGCTGCTCTTCCTGTGGGGAGGGGGCCACTCTAAATCAATTTAAATCTCATATCTAGGTTGTGATTGGTTGGCAAAAATATCACCAACCAACCAAGGGCGATATTTGACAGTACTTCTATAAATACCGGTTTCTGATCGCTTTTTTTAAACCGGTGGTAGTCCGCAACAGTTGACGATTTCCGAGCTCCTCTGCAACCAACCTTAAAATAATTGAGAAAAGGCTAGGCAGAAAAAAAACAACTCATATAAAATGAGACAAGAGACTCTTAATTGCTACCATCAAAATACTAATAAATGAAAATCTTTCCAGGGCCGTTGGAAGTAACAGACATCCACGCAGAAGGCTGCAAGGTGAAGTGGGAGAAACCAGAAGACGATGGCGGCGTTCCAGTCAAGGAGTACGAACTCGAGAAGATGGATGTCGCCACTGGCAAGTGGGTCAGGGTTGGCAGGTCAGTACCAAGAACATTTTTATGTGCTTAATCTAGATTTTTGTCCCCGAGCAAAATGTCTTAGGGGCTCCCCATAAATAAACACACAACTTGCTCGCATGATGTTTGCAGTTGTTAGGGTTATAAGATGTTCGACAATGTATTGTGCACAATTTTGAAAGTCCTTGTATACGACGCATGTAATATGTGTAAGTTCAGGCACCTACATCATAAATACATCATATAAATGACCGATATGCAACTGCACGAAATTATATTCTATTTATCCACACGTAAAACTTACTTTAGTGCAGTTTACTTGTTTACCCGCGTTATCGCTAGTAGTAAACGCAAGCAGTATCACAGATTAGTACAGAAGGTTCAGTCCGCAAAATCATTTATATAAAAAGCAACTCTTGCTACGACACAATAAAGTGAAATTCAGAGGGCCCATCCAAGTGACAATCGTTTCGAAAGCATTTCGTATTTCTACATACCTAAAATGCGGAGTGCTTCTGTATTATTCTGTGATAGAATCACTAAACGCATCGTGCATAGGCAATGTCTTAACGGTTCTTTTTTTCAAATCTTCAGAGTTGCCGGCGACAAGAAGCCTCTGGAGATGGAGGTGACAGGTCTGGAACCTGGCCACCAGTACAAGTTCAGGGTGACAGCCGTCAACGACGAGGGTGACTCCGAGCCGCTGGAGGCTGAACGTGCTATCCTCGCTAAGAATCCATTCGGTAAGAGAAACTCCTTGGACTTACCCTTCAGGAACCGGGGTTATGGACACACAACAAAATAAAAAAAAACGCAAAGATAGAAAAGCACGGTACTGCTCAGTTCTTTAGAAATTTAATGAATTTTTGTCAAAAACAATAGACAAAATGACAGATTGTGATTGTTTATCTGTCATTTTGTCTATTCTTCCATCGATATAACCCGTTTCTACTGTGGTCATGCTATGCGTGCTGTAGTATAAGAGTCATACTTCCTCCACTAACCTATTCTTAACACCATTCTCTCCCCAACAGAGGTATCAGACAAACCCGGCAACGTCGAGGTCGCTGACCACGACAACCAGAGCGCCGACATCAAGTGGGACCCGCCGAAGAACGACGGAGGGGCCCCTGTGCTCAAGTATATCATACAGAAGAAGCCCAAGGGTGGAGATTGGGAGAATGCTGCTGAGGTAAATTTTATGAATCATCATTTGATGCTGTTAGGAGTTTTGTAGACCGAAAACTATCCATTCAACAAAAAAAAACATGCGGGGCAGTCTTTAGGGACAGAAGTGAAAACTAAGCAACAAAGCGTAACCTCAACGTAGTTCAAACGGTAGACGGTAGATGGCGCTAAAACAAACAAATCACTTCAAGCGTGACGATGACGCGAGTTCCATGATTTTTGTACACCCAAAAATTGCTCAACGCGCGTAAAGAAGCTTTCACTTAAAAAAAAATATTATCCTTTTAAATTGTAGGGGAAATTGGTATGTCCCTTTTTTTTCCGATCACATCGATCTGAACACGGTGTTCCATTCTTATTTTCTCGTGAGTTGTGTGATTTTGAATTTGTTCTGATACGAGATAAGTGTTGGAAAATATTCATCTGGTCAGTGCAGTATCAGAATCGACCACAGAAGATGGACGTTACGAGTCGTCAGAAGCACGAAAGTCTGACAACCAGTCTAACCAAGGGGTATCGTATTACCCAGTTACTGGGTTGTGGAGGTCAGATAGGCAGTCGCTCCATGTAAAATACTGGTATTCAGCTGCATCCGGTTAGACTGGAAGCCGACCCCAACATAGTTGGGAAAAGGCTAGGCAGATTGATTGATTTATTTTATTTCCAACAAAAATATGAGAGTATAGAGGGAATATTCGTATTTATTCTGGTTGTCGCGTGTTCTGTGCGGACAGTCGGCCATACAGAACAGAGAGTCCAATACTACTGTGCCAGGCAAGAATGTAGAGCAACCGCTCTCGTATCGATCTGTCTCGGTAAATATTCTAGCCGAGACTTCCCGCCGTGAATGTGCAGCAGGCCTAAGACACAATCGTATAAGTAATTTTTGCCTTATCCCTTCAGCAATAGGATGAATGATAAATCAGATACTTACAACAATTCTTTATTCTACAGGTACCTGGAACCCAGACCTCAGCCAAGATCGACGGTCTACCAGAAGGCAGCGAGTTCCAGTTCCGAGTGGTCGCTGTTAACAAGGCTGGACCGTCCGACCCGTCGGACCCAACTAAGATGACCACAATCAGACACAAGGCCCGTAAGTATCATTAAATTATAATAATAATAAGATGTCCTAGCCTAGCTCTGCAATCATGGTACCGTAATCGTTACGGTCAATGGTCTAATAGCGGAGAGCCTCGACCAACGCCTAACGAAGCTCTCGTTGCGGGGCTGGGTAAAGGGCTTGATTCAGAAAGCAGTACTCCTGGACACGGCACGCATAGTGAGGAGGTTTCTCTCTCTAGAGCCCTGACCACCGGCAGCTTGGACCCTGATCCTGATGCCGATGTGTTTTTTTTATAATCGACTAAAATTTAATCTAGAATCATGTGCTGAATTCATGGTTACAGTTTCCGCGTCGATGTCCCTGTCATCCTGTATAATTATGTGCTTTTTAGGATGAGTTCACACCGAGACGCAAAGCGACGCGCACTTTTTTATGATCAGATACAATATCGAATTTCTTTACTACATAATAAGGTACACGCGCTGCGCATCTCAGCGTACTTTGACGCGTGTCAACACTCGCACTGAAATTATACCTTTTCGTGAAGGAAATAAGTTCGATATGTCATGATTTCATTTATTTATGATTTTTGTGTGTGCCAGGAGGCAACACAGTGTCGGATGGCCGAATGTCATGATTTACAAAATAATAAGTTTAGTTGATTTTAAATAAGTAATAAATATAAAATTTTAAGTATGGGATTTGACTCAAATGATTTTTGTATCAGTGAATTGATAAAGTTTAAAAGTATTTCATTTGACGGTAACCGAAAAGTACTGGTTTTTTCTAACGGAATGAAATGGAAACATGATGTTTGGAGTGTCGTCTAGTTTCTAAGTTAGTTCTCATCGAGCCTCAGAACAGAAAGGTTGTCTAAGTTGGATAATGCTAAAAACTGCTATTGATATATCTATCAAGTTGTAAGTTTGTGTGTGATTTGATTAAACAGATTTATTCTTACTGAAAAGGAGTTTCTTTACAGATAATTGTAAAAAGTGCGCTCGAAAAAGTCACACCTCTATACCAAATCACCTATCTCTTTGACAGTGAAACCCCGCATCGACCGCACAAATCTGAAGTCTCTAGCAGTGCGCGCGGGCAAGCCGATCTTCTTCGACGTCAACGTCAAGGGTGAACCCGCGCCTAAGGTGCAATGGTTCAGGAAGTGGAAGGGCGAGGAGAAGGAGGTATGTCAGATTACTTTATGTTATAGACTTTTCTCTTGAAGTTTCCAAAACTTAATGTGTATAAAGATTGTAGTGGTCCCATTACACGGTAAACGTCTTTTCTCTTAGATGGGTATTATACTATCATGCCCATGATCATAGATCTATGCTCAAAGATATAATGAAATTGTAAACTAGACATATAACATAACATAGCATAATCAGCCTATAATGTTCCCACTGCTGGGACACAGGCCTCCTCTCTATGACAGGGAGTGGGCCGTAATCCACCACGCGGGCCCAGTGCGGGTTGGTAGATGTCACATGTCTTCGAATTTTTGGTTCTAAGACATGCCGGTTTCCTCACGATGTTTTCCTTCACCGTTTTGAGAGCAGTGGTGATGAAATTATTTACACAAATTAAAGCGCCTGTCAGGGTTCGAACCTACGACCTACAACTCGTAAGTCGCGGCCGTTACCACTGAGCCACCACTGCTCTGAAACTAGACATAATAAGGGTATATTCCCCTACATTATCATATTACACTGTAATATTATATCATTTACCTATCTACGAAGCTCACAAATTACCAAAAATATGTTCCTGTTATAATTTAATTATAATATCTTTGATCATAGATCTATGATCATTGCATTGAAATGCAGAATGCAGAACAGAACGTCACTACTAGATTTACGAGTATCAATAAAAAAATCGAGTTCTGTTTCTCATCCTTGATCTACTTACTATTATTTCGGCAAAAAATTCAGCTGTTCCATACATTTGTGTTCACTTAAATCGACAAAACGTATTGAACACCTGTTTTTTTTTCGCGATTTAGAAAAAGTTATTCAAAATGATGAGCATCCCTTTTCGGGTTTAGCATAAACAAAAACTAATGTATATATTTATGTATATATCAGTCATGTATGTATATTACGTCATATATGTATGTACGTATATCAGTCTTAGTTCCAAATGTTTTATATTAACTCGCATTTCAATCTCTAGGTAACAGAAAACGTGATCAACGTAGACTACAACACAAAACTGGACGTGAAAGAATCAGAACGTCCAATGACGGGTACCTACCGTATCCTAGCAACCAACGAGCACGGTAAAGACGAGGCTGAGGTTGAGATCACCGTGTTGTCCGCTCCGGGCAAACCTGGTGGTCCACTGAAGGTCGCAGATGTTACGAAGAATGGATGCAAGCTGTCCTGGAAGAAGCCTGAGGATGATGGCGGTAAGTTACGATGATGAGTGTTGTAATTACAGCATTGACGTTAACGTTGCGTTTACGTTGCTACAATTTTACATTCGTTACGCTAGAATAACGTATACAGAATTTGGACGAAATTACGTCGTGTAGGCGATTTTTAGCGGTGTGCTAGTGCAGCCTTTTCGCTGCTTATTAGTCGTCGAACCCACGCTAGATCAACGCCAGCTGCTAAATATCGTAGGCCGTTTTTTGCGTGAAAGCGTAACAAACAAATTCACTTTTGCATTTATAATATTATAGTTAGGTCTTCAGCCATCAAAATCAAAATGTTTATTCCATTCATTCTTCGTTTTCAGGTAAACCAATAACCGGCTACGTAGTAGAGAAGCTCAACAAGGCAACCGGTCGCTGGGTGCCAGTCGGCAAGACTGATGACACGGAGATGGACATCAAGGGCCTGCAAGAAGGCGAGGAGTACGAGTTCAGGGTCAGGGCGGTCAATGAAGAGGGAGAGTCGGAGCCGCTGAAGACTGACCACTCCATTGTTGCTAAGAATCCTTATGGTGAGTTCAATGACCTCAATGAAGGCCAAATCTTGTAGTGTCCTTGACCATTACCGTAGAAAATGGGGGAGCTGTGTGTAAAACTAAAGTGGAGCTTGTGGCTAAGTCATAACAGCCGCACGCGTCGATCGATCAGGTTAAGCTACGCTTGCCGTGGATGCGTGACCATCTTTACATACCGAGACTTCTCCGTGCCTCGGAAAGCACGTTAAGCCGTTGTCATTTGTGGATCTTTAACAGTCGGATCGTGAGAAGCCCGAAAGTTTGAAAACCAGTCTTACCAAGGGATATCGTGTTACCCAGTAACTAGGTTGTAGAGGTCAGATAGGCAGTCGCTCCATGTAAAATTCTGGTATTCAGCTGCATCCGGTTAGACTGGAAGCCGAACCCAACATAAAAAAAAAAACATTTTAAGGGTCCTAGGCTTATTTCAATGTTTTTTCAACTCTTTAGTTATGTTTTATTCAATGCATTGTAGTTATATAAGTACTTCTAAAAACTGTCTATTTCTTTTGCGATAGCTTCAAAAACAACGATAACATTTTCCGGTTCAGCTGAACAATATTTCACTCTTTAATGCAAACCATTTGAATGAATAAATCAAGCCTCCCTTTTCGTCTACATCCAGACATCCCCGGCAAACCATCAGTCCCCACAATCGAGGACTGGGATGTGGACCGCGTGGACCTCAAGTGGGAGGCGCCCAAGAACAACGGCGGAGCGCCCATCACCGGGTACATCATCGAGAAGAAGGAGAAGTACGGATCTTGGACCGAGGCGCTTGTTACTACGGTAAGATAACGCTGAAACAATCTGTCAATGTAAGGTCTAGAATAATCATCATCATCATCAGCCTATAGCAGTCCACTGCTGGATATAGGCCTCTCCAATTGCACGCCAGTCGGCTCGATTCTCGACAACTCGTCTGTCATAAATCTAAAGAGTTCCAATTTATTGGTCCATCATGGCTGACCTCTTTGCATCTGTACTCTGTGTCTTATGTAATTATTAATACTTACATTTTAACCTTCAGACGCCAGAATGCAAGGCCCGTGTGCCGGACCTGAAGGAAGGCAACGTGTACCAGTTCCGTGTGAAGGCCGTCAACAAGGCCGGACCCGGAGAACCGGGAGATGCCACGCAACCGCATACGGCGAAGGCGCGGTTCTGTAAGTTTAGTCTCATTATTTATATTAATGAAAGGAATAGTTCATAGATGATAAGGGTCAGTTCACACCGAGAAGCGACGCGACGCGCACTTTTTTAGATCCGATACAAAATCGAATTTATTTACTACACAATAAGGTACACGCGCTGCGCAGCTCAGCGTGCTTTGACACGTGTCAACACTCGGACTGAAATTATACCTTTTCGTGAAGAAAATAAGTTCGATAATTGTTAAAAAGTGCGCGCAGAGTCGCGTCGTTTCACGTCGCGGTCTGAACTGACCCTTAGACATGCAACTTACAACTAATTTAACAAAACCATGTTTTGATAATAATATAACCCACAACGCTGCCGACAGGTAACATAAATTAATGTTTAAAAAAATTGAATCTCTCTAAAAACGTGAATCTCTCTAATACCGAAATCCCACGATCCGCAATTTTGCGGACGGACACCGACGAGCCCGGACGACGGACCATGGAAAGGTGTACGTGCGGGGTATCGCAGACATCGGGAGCTCCTCGGTGCGCGGTGCGTGGCGGTCTGTGGTCGTCTGCTGTGCGTGTCCGTCTGCAATATTGCCGATCGTGGGATTCCACCATTACATGTTCCTACAACTCCCAGACCAGCAGTTTTTCAATTATTATTACTAACAAAATTTCCCTTCTACAGTGAAACCGCACATCAACCGCGACAAGATGCACGCTATCCGCGTGCGCGCTGGCACTACTATCAAATTGGATGTCGACATCAAGGGTGAACCTCCACCAACTAAGACCTGGACCTTCGGCAAGAAGGTAAGGATTTGATCTATAGCCTCATTACATAAAGCTGAAGTAATAAACACTTTTGTGACAAAAACAAAATTTTAGAAGTGAAGTGAGTCACTTTTAAAATAAGTCAAAAAAGAGAGAAAAATCTGGTAATTCCAACAAAATATGCACACAAATTCTGTTGGAAACTGTTGGTTACACAATTAAAAAGATAAAATACACTAAAAGAAAACTGAGCCTCGAATGGTCGATCGTCTGATTTTGAAAAATCTTTTGATTAATATAAGTACTTAAAACCGCTGCCGAATAAAAAATGGATTGAGTACCTACTTTTACGAAATACGAATACAAGGAAAAATAATCAGCCTCAAATTGTATTTGCGCTAAAATTACGATTACTAAATATAAAATAGGTGCGTACACGCATTCATATTTTTCATACGCGAATCTTTATCCTAAGCTGAGCATTACTTCCCAGAAAATGTACAAAAACATTGTTTCTTTACCCAGGTCTTGGAGACCACCCCTGGCCTGAAGATCGAGAACGAAGACTACAACACCAAGATGCAGATCTTTGACTCGACGTGGCAGAACTCGGGCGTTTACACGCTCAAGGCAGAAAACGACTCGGGCGTCGATGAGGCTACCGTTGAAGTTACTGTGCTGGGTACGTATTTTAGATAGAAGATGGCTACTGCCTCGTTGTCACAAGTGCTAGTGCTGAACATGAGGTCCCGGGTTCAATTCCCAGGTCGGGCAAAGTTTTATTGAGTTTTTCCATCTGGAATTGCTCAGTAGCAGCCTGGAGTCTGGATTTGTGCCCGGTTGATGGCAATAGGCTCGCCCCCTATTACATGGGACTTAAACATAACTGGCAAAATGTGGGTGTACTATATATACACCTCAGCCTAACCCTTCGTAGAATAGAAAGAAAGAAAGAAGAAAGAAAATACATTTATTTAGCACAAACAGGGCACACAACACATTGTAACTACATGTAAACGAATAAAAAAATAAAAATAAAAGAAACAATTTCAAAGTGTAGGTACCTAGAGCAAAAAAAAAAAAAAACAAGTGTGCCTCGCGGCTGCGCTAAATAGGCCCAGTTCAGCAAAAATGCCAGACAGCTAGAATACAGGTGTGATGTAATGTTATAGCTACTGCTGACAGAGGGGCTATTTAGGAATCTTCCGAAATGGTAAAGTGAGGAGGAGTGCGTTCAACGGCTCTCCACCTTCCCTCGGTGTTCAGTTCATCCGTTTAGTGTGACAAAAAAGAAAATTTGGAATATAAACATACATTTATTTACAGAGCAGTAATTTTACATACAGCTCTGAAGATTTTTTATAACACTTGGATATGTTTGGTCATTTGAAACCGTACCATTGGTAGTATCATCGCCTGAAATTTGAGCCAATATGGCCTGTTTCACCATCTCCAGATAAGTTCCGACTAAACTATCTAACGGATCATTTCATGCATATTCTGTTTAATTTTTATCTGGTAGGTAGTGCCTATATAAGCACGCTAAGCCGTTGGTCCCGGCTGTCATTTGTAGATCTTTGACAGTTGTTAAGGGTCGTCAGTACCCTGAAAGTCTGACAACCAGTCTTACCAAGGGGTATCGTGTTACCCAGTAACTGGGTTGTGGAGGTCAGATAGGCAGTCGCTCCATGTAAAATACAGGTATTCAGCTGCATCCGGTTAGACTGGAAGCCGACCCCAATATTTTGGGAAAAGGCTCGGCAGATGATGAGGAAGTGCCTATACGGAGTTCCAAATATTTTAAATTGACATTTTTTTATTTTACCATCACCATCTTTCCACAGACAAACCCGGCAAGCCCGAAGGCCCATTGGAAGTATCAGACATCCACGCAGACCACGTGAAGCTGAAGTGGAACAAGCCCAAGCACACCGGAGGGCTGCCGCTCAGTGCCTACGTGGTGGAGAAGATGGACACGCTCACCGGGAAGTGGGTGCCTGCGGGTACTGTGGACCCGGACACCACTGAGGCTACTGTTACTGGTTAGTTTATTGTAGTACAATATACATAGCTATAGACTTCAGTAAAAACAAAACTAAATAAGTAAACTTTGTTTGAAATCAAAGGTTTTATAATATTTTTAGAAAGAGGTGAGTTGTCTTTACATATTAAAGTGACGTCATAGAAATCAAATAGTTAATTAACTTGGAACCGCGACTACACAATACTCATGGTAACTAAACGCAAAGCGTAGCAGTGATAGCCTAGTGGTGTGACCGTCGGACTGCCAAGTCATAGGCCTCAAGTTCGAATCCAAGGCCCCCCCGTCTCACTTTTCGGATTCATATGCGTATCGTATAACTATCACTTTCTTTTTCTTTCAACTTCAACCCACAAGATTTAGGGATACCCAACCGTTTTACTATCTTTACCGAATTTTAACATTGAATCTCCATTTCTCCACCCACAGGCCTAGAAGCGGGTCACACCTACCAGTTCCGTGTGAAAGCCCTGAACGAGGAAGGAGAATCAGAACCCCTGGACACAGACCATGGCATCCTCGCCAAGAACCCGTACGACGTGCCCGCGCCACCCGGCTTGCCCGATATTGTGGACTGGGACGAGAAATCGGCTAAGCTTAAATGGGAGCCGCCAATTAGGGACAATGGAGCACCCATTACTGGATATATTATTGAAGTCATGGACAGAGATAGGGGCGAGTTTGTTAAGGTATGTGTAATTTTTTAATAACCTTTACTTCAGATAAAAATGCATTATATTACAAATCGTTTTTTGAGTTCTGTGGCCCTAGACAAAGTGACATTCTATGGGCGATAACGATGATGGTAAAGGCAAAAATGTATAGGACTGACATAAGCTATCGAAAAGCTTATGTCAATCCTGTTGAAAGTCGTGGTAGAAATACGAAACGCTTTCGAAGCGATTGTCTCTTGTCTAGGCCCTCTGGTTTAGATGAGTTAGCGGGACAAAAATAGTGGAAATGTTTTCGTATTTTCGGCGTTGTTTCTAACGTAAAGCGCAAGAATTGTTTTTCATTTTTCTACTAAATTCAAACAAAATGGGTAGCATTTTACGGTAAAATTTTGAAAAGCATCTCAATTTTAAGTTTTACGCTGATTCATTTTATATTAGATTAAATTGTATTGCATCGACATCAATACTCAATAAGTATGTTTTAAACTTAAGTGTTGTTGATGCATTCGGTTGGTGAAATTTTTGCGTTACCAAGGAATAAACGGCACTCATAATAGTGTAAATAACACATAATCTTCCTCCCCCAGGCCGCCGAAATCCAAGGCAACATCTGCCAGGGCACCGTGCCCAAGCTGGAGGAAGGAAACCAGTACCAGTTCCGCATTCGTGCGCTGAACAAGGCTGGACAGTCTGAACCTTCGGAGAACACCAACTGGCATACTGCTAAGCCTCGATTCTGTGAGTACTCTCATCATTTTCGTTGTCGTTGTGAATTTATTGTAGACTAGCTGACCCGACAGACGTTGTCCTGTCAACAATTACGCATTCTGTCAATTCTTATGTCAAACGTCATAAGGTTACATAAATAGATTAGAAATAATAATTTAAACAAAAATAAATTTATATGGTGGTTAATTATTCTTAAATTTTCTAATTTTCCGCGCAATTTTCTTAATTTTTTCTTGCATAAGAACCTTCTCCTGACAATAACAAACACAACAGAAAAAGAATTAGCGAAATCAGTCTAGCCGTTCACGCGTGATGGTGGGACCAAGGGAAATAGGGATTCATTTTTATAAATATAGATATAGATGGGGGTGCAAAGACTTTTGGAAAAGGTGGAATGAATAAATAACGGATTGCAAAGCGTTTTCCATTCATGGCATTACTGCTCATGACAAGCCCTAGTTTTGTAAAGAGAGATTCGCATTTCGTCAGTCTCCTGAACATAGAAGGGATACTACGCTAAGCATAATGCATTGTCTGAATTTATAGTCATGGCCAGGGGCCTACCACCACCGCTTACAGCAGGATTATTTTAATCTTACTTCATTAATACAAAGAGATGGAGCTATACGTCCTGTAGAGCTCCATCTCTTTCCTACACTGAAGTAATATTAAAATAATTCTGCTGTAAGCGGTGGTGGTAGGCCCCTAGTGTTCTGAAAAAAATGAGAACTACTAATAATCCTTCTCATTCCTTGAATTAAAGTAGACTGCATGTTGTTGGAGAAGCTTGTGTCCATTTAATTCGACTAGTTGCGCCCCTTTTTTTTTTTTTGAGGGTGGGAAATCATCCAATGACTTCTCCCGCTCTGGGCGGAGCGGAAGGGCGTGTCAGACTTTTACTGACTAAAACCCACCCGTGTTCCTTCAGTTGCCTGTTGCCAAGGTCCCGGTATCCCTTTCGGACTAACCCGCAACCCTGGCAGGCACTAGTTGCGCCCCGCGGTTTCCCCCGCGTAAGTCTCGATCCCGTGGGGATATCGGGATAAAAGTATCCTATATCCTATTCCAGGTCATGGTTTACCCATGTGCCAAATTTCATCTAAATCCGTTCAGCCGTTTTAGCGTGAAAGCGCAACAAACAAACAAACTCACTTTCGGTTTAGGACTAGTTAGGATTGTCATGTATTTGAAGCTGAAGTTTCGAACAATTCTGATTCAATTTCTTTCCCAACAGTGAAACCAAGAATCGACCGCACAAACCTGAACCCGCTCATCGTAAAGGCTGGACTACCAATTTCCCTAGACGTCAAAGTCTTCGGTGAACCCCCTGCCAAGGTCACTTGGTACTTCAAGGGTGAGGAGCTGACGAACAGGGAGAACCTTGAGATCGTCAATGTGGACTATAATACCAAGTTCTTGATGACCAAGAGTAAGAGGGCGCAGTCCGGAAAGTATGTTATCAAGGCCAGGAATGAGGTCGGAGAAGATGAGGCTGAAGTTGAGATTACAATTCTTGGTGAGTACTGAATATTTCTTATTATTTAACAGTTTTTCTTTGTATAAGCACTCAAACGCCTGGCAACACTGTTTGCCCCAAAATTGTACGTATATATATACTAGCTTCCGCCCGCGGCTTCGCCCGCGTTGTCGATAAAAAGTAGCCTATGTCCTTCCCCGGGATGCCATCAATCTCCTTGCCAAATTTTATCGAAATCTGTTCTGTCGTTTAGGCGTGAAAAGGTAACATACAGACAGACAGACAGACTGACAGAGTTAGTTTAGAATTTATAATATTAGTATGGATAATTTAAAATAATACGCTTGGGCGTTTGAGTGCCTAAATAAAAAACAAAAATTTATTGGCTCAAAATTAACTATTTTGAGCCAATAAATTTTTGTTTTTAACTTAACTTAACAAAAAACATAATATTACCAAAACTGTACCTTCTATAACATTTCAAGTTGATAGAGTTTTGACTATAGTGAGTTCTGATAATATTTTTTTAAATTTGTATTCACAATTTTTAACAAAATCCCTGTCCATTATATTACTGTAACTACATTACGTACAGTTGTTATAGATATCGAGCTTGCAGTTATCGACTTTGAATATCGATATTAAGGATATCGATCTTTGTCAAATGATCGTCGAATTAAACAACAGCTGCAGAATCAGTCTTTTAGAGTTAGTTAAAAAATATAAATAGGTACAGTCAGTCTAAATCTCTTCTATTAATTTCAGGCAAGCCCTCAAAGCCACAAGGACCTCTGGAAGTGGCTGACGTCACAAAGAACGGCTGCACGCTCACCTGGAAGAAACCAGAAGACGATGGCGGATCACCCATCGAGTACTACGAGATTGAGAAACTCGATCCGCTTACTGGTAAGAACAATTCAGATACTACTCGTGTTGGCAGGAGTTAAAAGCTCCTGCTGGGATCAAAAGATTAGCCAGTCAACAATATGGTACGGGTTTTAATTGCAATGGTGCGCCAGACAGGCTCCTAACAAGTATTCTATGAATTTGAGGCTCTATCAAAGCCAAGCAGCAGTAACAGCTAACAATTATCTGGCATAAAAAGTAATTTAAAAAATACGTAGACGGAAATTGCAAAGGACGTAAATACTGGAAAGAAACAGATCCTTAAAAAACTTTATCAGAACTTTCTGACGATTCAAAAGCATGTCACATCTACAAAATCACAGTTACAAATTGAAAGTGCAAGTATATGATAGTATGTGATAAGTACTGACATCGTGAAATACATAAATGGCTCATGGCTCTTGTGGTAAACGAACTCCTAGTGCAAGAGCCAGGGCTACTCAGATGTTTGTGCCTCTGAAGTGAAAATAAATAAACATGCAAATTCTGACTAGAATTAACCTCACAAGTCTGTTACTTTATTGTACAGTCGATCAAACCAAACATTCCTTGAAATAAGACAACAAACTTTATTAGATTTTCTTTTCTTTACTAATTCTCAATCTTTTTCTTCAGGAACTTGGATCCCATGCGGCACTGCGAAGGACTGCAAGGCGAACGTGACCGGCCTGTCTGAAGGCAAGCCGTACAAGTTCAGGGTCAAGGCCGTCAACAAGGAGGGAGAGTCCGAGGAGTTGGAGACTGAGAAGCCTATCATCGCTAAGAATCCCTTCGGTGAGTTTTATTTGGATATTTTCGTTTATGTGGAAAGAGTATGCAGACTTTTTTTTTTTGTTGGTGGGAAATCATCAAATTACTTCTCCCGCTCTGGGCGGAGCGGAAGGGCGTGTCAGACTTTTACTGACTAAAACCCACCCGTGTTCCTTCAGTTGCCTGTTGCCAAGGGTCCCGGTATACCTTTCGGACTTTCCCGCAATCCTGGCTGAAAGTATGCAGCCTGCATTTGAATAAGGAATGTTCCTTGCCAACACAAAATTCATATGTGATTTTTCCAAACTTTCAAGCTTACAGCGTGGGTAACAAATAACAATAAAATACAAGTATCGCTAATGTAGCAAAATAAATTTCAAAGTCAATCTACTTTGCAAGACACTCTCTAATCATTTGTAATCAACACTATACTAGAATATGGGATAGTGTTGCAATTAGATTAAAATTAGGGATACAAAGTTACCAGTACTAGAAAATTGCTGTCAACTTTTTGCCGAGAGCCACTTCTTATAAAATCAAAAGAATGCTTAAAAGTGATCCAATATCATAATAAAAATGTTTCCTACGCGTTAATGTCATAATGACAACCAAACGAAATATTTACGTTCGTAGCGGTGTCTTCATTGTCCAATATTTACCCTAACCCTTTATTCGCAGACGAGCCCGGCAAGCCCGGTCGTCCCGAGCCCCGCAACTGGGACAAAGACTTCGTGGAATTGGAATGGTCCGCGCCCAAGAGCGATGGCGGAGCGCCCATCACTGGATACATTGTGCAGAAGAGGGAGAAGGGCGGAAGGTGAGTTTGAAGGGTTCATTTTTTTATATGGAACTAGCTTCCGCCCGCGGCTTCGCCCGCGTGGTATGTCGATGAAAAGTACCCTATGTCCTTCCCAAGGATGCCATCTATCTCCTTGCCAAATTTTATCGAAATCCGTTCAGTGGCTTAGGCGTGAAAAGGTAACATACAGACAGACAGACAGAGTTACTTTCGAATTTATAATATTAGTATGGATGTGTTACAGTTGACAAAGTAACCTTTCAAACCTTGTAGTTATCGATCGAAGACGAATATTTGTATCTTATAAGATTTCTTCTTGAAGTTACTGTTTGAAGGCGAAAGGTTCTGTTACACGCGAAAAAAAAAACATCCCTGGTCGTTCGACTCCTAGGACCTGTTTTCACCAAAGTGGAGAAGAATTGAATGTTCGAGAAATCTTTCCTCTTCGCTTTTGAAATCGGGCCTTACCCCGCGCCCTTTTTAAAAGCGATCATGACACGTGGTCGCGTCAACAGAGGGCGCTTTTAAAAAGGACACGGCCTTATAGTTGCGTGTCATAATTCTAACTTAACAATTTCCATATTACCACAAAACCGTGTTTATCAGTTGTTTAGCCTAAACACCTTTTAAACATGACATTTCTGTATGGAGTTTGACGTAAAACTGACATTTAACACGCGTTGAACAAGTGTCTAAGTTTTTGTGGTAAGGCCTTTAGGGTCAGAAACTTTAATGACCTTTGGTGACTGTTTGCCGTCTGCCACAGGCATGAAACTTAGACTACGTATTTAGGCCAAAAACCAGTCTGGATCTGAACAATATAGAAAGGCGTTTACAAAATCCAGTACTTATTTATTCTTGTTTTGTTCCCACCAGATCATGGTCCGACTGCCTCAAGACGTCCGGCGACCGTCCGACCGGCCGCGTGACGGACGTGGAGCCGGGCCGCGAGTACGAGTTCCGTGTCATGGCCGTCAACAAGGCCGGCCCCGGAGAGCCGTCCGATCCTAGCAAGAGTGTTATTACTAAGCCGAGATTCTGTAAGTATACCTTCTTTGAGCATCCGTCAAGATTCGACAATAGGGAATATGCATGTGATTCAAATATGGGTCAAATATTTTTTTTTATAAACTATATTACTTCAGAATTATGCCTCCATCAATATTTTTGAATAAAATTTCTTCTTGAGCGAGAAATTAATCTTTAAAAAGTCCCAAAAAACTGTGGGTAATTCAAATACTTGAAAAGGCTAAGAGTGGATGTGACGTAACAATCTGGGATAACAATCAAAATGTCAATGTCAAGTCAATCAACAAGTGTCAAGTCAATGTCAAACGCTCATAGAAAAAGGAATGTTTGACGTTGACTTGACAGTTGCTTGTCTGTTTTCACGGACTGTGACGTCACCACACCAAGCGCGCCAAATGGAGGGCGTTTAAATAGCCCGGATCGGTTGGATATTTTTTTAAAATAATTTAAGTACTTTAAATTGCTTTTTTGCCGTCGAATTATTTTTAACTATTATTTGACGATGTAAACTATCGAATAAAAATATTAAAAAAATACATGCATATTCCCGATAGCTGGCCAAATCGATCGATGTTTTGTTTTAAAATAACGATTGATAAGCGCCAGGCAATTCTTGTTTATATTAACCTTTTACCTCCTTCATATCAAAGCTGATTTATGTACGTTTCATAATTTCTGCCAGTAGAGTCGATAGGGAATATTAATAGATAACTGCGTACATTTCAAATTGAAATATGGAAGCTAAATATCACGCGACTCTCTAATGCGGGCCATACACGTTCAAGTAATTTGATCAAACATGCTGGTTCAAACAGTTTCATGAAATAGAAATACGAAAATTCATATTGTTCATTCAGGCCAATAAAGTCGTAAGAGGAATATTTAGTATATTCCTCTTACGTCTTTATTGACCTGGGTGTGCGATATGTCTTCATGCCATTTGACAACTCATTTTGATCAAATTTTCCCACGCACATTCATGGCATTTTTGATGTTTGATCAAATTACTTGAACGTCTATGGCCCGCATAAGTTTCGTAAATATGTATGTTACTCCTGGGGATATATAGAAACATGGCAGCCTTGTTTAGCATTGTTTGCAAGTAACAACAGTTTTACATTGCTAAGAGAAATCCTTACAAAAACTTCCCTTCCCCACAGTGGCACCAAAGATCGACCGCAAGGACCTACAAAAGAAGAAGATCAAGGTCGGATCCAACCTCAAAATGGAAGCCGACGTTATCGGCGAACCTGAACCCACAATCACCTGGACCTTCAAGGGCGAAGTCCTTAAGGCCCAGGAGAGGCTGAAGATTGAAAATAAAGACTACCACACCTCCTTCTTAATGGAGAGGATGACCAGGACTGATGCTGGAAAGTACGTGGTAACTGCCAAGAATGACTCTGGTACTGATACCGTGGAGATTGAAGTTGAGGTTGTCAGCAAGCCTTCGAAGCCGAAGGGACCTCTGAAGGTTGGTAGATTTTTTATAAAACTTTTATACGCGGTCGCATACCGTCGTTGTACGTAGATTTAGGGGTATGAGGAACAGGGTGCAAAGTTCACTCATCCACCATAGAAAAGGGAGGATTCTCCGACTAGACGGGTGTTGTGTCTGGTGGGCAACTGCCCAACGATTGATGTTGGATTCTGTCCATCGCGCGGTAAACTCTAATTGCGCGATGCAGGATTTATGTGACGTCAGATCTTTGATGCGTAGTTCGAATGTGGCGATGTAGATACCGCCACAATTTGACAACATCAAAAAAAAAAGTATACGTAGATTAAGTAGTTTTTCTGTCCCTTTCGCCCCTCTAGCCGTCACAACGCGTGGCACCACAGCTCGCTGCTCACACATTTGTTACGCACACGTACGATCACCTTACGAGATCGTTGATCACTTTTGAATCGTCGATTTTTGAGTGATCATTTGTAATAAAGGCCCTAAAAACATTTGGTTGCGATGGACATTTGGTTGAACTTTGCTACGTACGACATTCAGTTTATGTTCCCAAAAATTGATAATTATCATAATTAAAATATAAAGGTTTGGTGACTTCTTGTCACCATAGCCTATCTTGCCCATCTTAGTTTATATCAGGGGGTCTACCACCACCGTTTACAGCAGTATTATTTTAATATTACTTCAGTGTAGGAAAGAGATGAAGCTCTACAGGACGTATAGCTCCATGTCTTTCCCCCACGGCCCCCAGGTAGTAATAGATTATGGCCACTTACCAATTCCAATTTAACCCTCAGGTATCAGACGTAACGGCCAACGGCTGCAAACTTAAATGGGAGCCGCCAGAAGATGACGGCGGCGAGCCGGTCGAGAACTACGTCGTGGAGCGTATGGACACCGAGTCAGGGCGATGGGTGCCTGTCTGCACCACCAAGACTCCTGAAGCTGATGTGACAGGGTTGAATGAGGGCAAGGACTACCTGTTCAGGGTCAAGGCTGTTAATCCTGAGGGTGAAAGCGAGGCGTTGGTTACTGATACAGCTACAACTGCTAAGAATCCTTATGGTGAGCTTGTTTTTTTTTTCATTTATTTAACCATTTATGCACACACATATAAATACAGACAAGAAGGAAGGAACAGAAAAATACGTACAAAGGCCATGTTTATTTCTAAAGAAATCTCTTCCAGCATACCTGCGATAGGAAAGTAAATAAAAGAGATGTAGACAACGTGTGTAAAGTGTGTTTTTATTGTTTTTCTTGACAAAAATAAATTCAACGCCTATCGTTGAATTACTTTTTATCGTAATTTTTATACCCATAAACCTTCCGTAATAAATTCTCTAAACGATCGTAAAAATCTGATGCGTGGTTTAGAAGAAGAAAAACACGAAAAGTAACTTTAATTTATAATGTGTCTGGGATCTGAGTCTATCAGAAATCGAGCGTAAAAATTGGGAAGCTTAACTCAAATAAACGTACTAATATTTCAGTTATTCTTCCATTTACAATCTTTGACAATGAACTAAAGATGTTTTTAATTCGAAATCGCTCAAAAACTTTTATAAATCATCATCCTAATGATAATTCAATCTCCCAGGCGAACCCGACGCCCCCAGCAAGCCCGAGTTCAAGGACTGGAGCGCCGACCACGCCGACCTCAAGTGGGACGCGCCCAAGGACGACGGCGGAGCGCCCATCACCGGGTACATCGTGGAGAGGAAGGACCGGGACACCGGCAAGTGGGTCAAGGCTGCTGAGGTACATACCCTTGAAAAATGAATCCTATACTATAAAACTAGCAATATTTGTAATCACATTCTCGAAAACCGCTCTAACAATTTCGATAAAAGTTGCAATGTAGGGGTTTACGTTACGGGGTCGAAAAATTCATCTAGCTAGGTCTCATATCTGGGAAAACTAGTTTTCTCTATTTTCACCAGAGCATAGATCGTTTGCCCAGGCATTGTTTTAGAAACGGAGTTAGATATAAAGCTGTCTAAAATTTATAGTAGTTTTTTTATTTGACGACCGACATTAAGTTAATGGAATTACTGTATAAGTCGAAATCAAACTAAGCTTTTTACATACCACGTAATAGTTGAGGACATTTTTGAAATTTGGAATCGTTCCTATGGTTCATTAGAAAACCAGCGTCAGACAGTAGTACCTGTCTGGCATTAATGCTGAAATGAACCTTTTTGGCGCAGCCGTGAGGCGCACACTATTGTTTTCAATTTTTTTATTTTGTTATTTGTATTTTGTGTCTCACGAACTGTGTCCAAATAAACGTTATTCTTTCTTTCTTTCTTTCCTATGCTACTTTTCATTATGATGATTTAACGATCTTACGACTTAAAAAAAACAAAATCTGCATTTGTATTCTGTAATATTTATGGTGTACAAAATAAAGAGTATTTATTCTATTCTAATGCAAACTGACAGTAGAAAAAAAATTCCAATAATAATTTCAGATTATGTAATTATATTTAGTTATGACAATTTAGCCTTGATCGATCCGCTCAACTGTCGATTGGCCGTCTAATGGCCGATAACAATTAAAATTCTATTGTGTCTCGTTAATGACAGTTGGAGGTTTATTGTAAGTTCCACTATCTAATAGATACACGATATCTAACCACCTACTTTTCTCCAGGTGCCCGGAAACAAGACTGAGGCCCGTGTACCAGACCTGATCGAAGGCAAGACATACCAGTTCAGGGTAAAGGCTGTCAACAAGGCTGGACCCGGTAAGGCGTCCGCGCCTTCCGAGAACCTGCTGGCTAAGGACAGATTTGGTAAGTACCTGTGTTGTCCCACAGCTGGGCATCGCTTTCTTACTTTTGAAAGTACATAATCATACAGTAGAGAAAAATCAATAGAAAAAGTGGCTTTAAGGGCGCACCCAATCACAAATTGCTTAGCATGATCCTCTGTTATGCCGAAATACCGCAGCATTAATGTTGAAATAAATATATGTTAAAGTTGAGGATTGATGCTAGGTCTTATGTGAGGCGAAAACACGATTACATAAAATTTTCTCTATAGAAAAAAATTCCAAAGTTACCTCTGCACAGAATTATAAACCGCTGGTATTTAAAAAATACTTCAAATTAGATCATGAAACTTTGCATGATAACTGAACTAACTATAAAGCAGGTCTTTTTTTTTATTACCATTATTTTCACCGTAAAAAGAAATTACCTAAACTTTTCGACGCTTTAGAGCCGCTAGCGCCCCACTCCGTCTCGTTCTCACTCAGGTCGCGAGTAGTATGGTGCGAGCGCGATAAAATCTGAGGTAGGGTGCGCCATTTAATATTGATAAAACATCAGTACATCAATCGAAACGAACATCATTTGAAACGACTAAAATTCAAGTAAGGTTCGTACCCTAAACTCACATTTTTCTATCCACAGCGCCGCCTAAGATCGACCGCACGAACATGCGTGACGTAACACTGAAGGCGGGACAGAACATCAGGCTGGACGTCAAGGTTAGCGGTGAACCGCCGCCAACCAAGACCTGGTGAGTTTACCTTCATTCATCACAACTCAACTTCACCCACTGCTGGGCATAGGCCTCTCTTTCCTTGTACCAATCCCTACGCTCCTGACAGCCTCATCCAGGTTGTACCCAGGATGGCAACAATCTCGCCGCCAGACGACCGATCTTCATCTCCTTCCAGTCCTCGGTCGGCACTCGGTCACAGCCTTTCTCCACCTGTCATCACAGCGCCTTGCCAGGAGTCCTGCCCATCTCCATTTGAGTTCCATAATTCGTTTACCGATATTGAAAACCTTCATTACTAAGGGGCGACGTCCATTAATCACGTGATATTTTTACCAATGTTTTAACCCCCCCATCCTCCTGGTGATACGTGGTGAGGTTTTAGACTAACCCTGACTAACCTTGGGTAGGTACAAAGTATCTTAAACATTTTCAGAATATTTCATCTTTATATACAGGTAAGTATACTCGTACTGGTTGCCTAGCCACGGTGAATCAAGGTCACGTGCCAGTTTTAGGGTTACAAATCGAAAATTAAATACACGTGATATCTCACTACACCCCCCCCCCCCCTCCCTGTTGTGATATTTCGTGATTTTTTCTAGCCCCCTATTACATCAGACTTAAACATAACTGGCGAAATGTACCTATAGGTACACCCTATTACATCAGACTTAAACATAATTGGCGAAACGTACCTATAGGTACACCCTATTACATCAGACTTAAACATAATTGGCGAAACGTACCTATAGGTACACCTCTGCCCAAGCCTTTTTGTGTGTGTTGAGCTTTAGCCCGACGGATATAATCACATATTCTATCCTCTCAACACAGGTTCCACAACAAAGAACGTCTATCAACGCGCGACGACTTGTCAGTCGACGTTGAAGATTACAGGACCAAGCTGTCCGTCGTCATAGCGTCCCGCAAGCACAGCGGCACCTATGTGCTGAAGGCCGAGAACAGCAGCGGGAAGGACGAGGCCACCATACAGATCAACGTGCTGGATGTGCCTGCCAAACCTGAGGGGCCGCTGAAGGTGAGTTAAAATTTACCATCATTGAAAATTAAAAAATACTGGGAGACTATTATAATAGGGATGTTGACTGGGTAAAAAAATTGTCATTCATATAATAAAAATATATTAGACACGTATTTTTTGCTTTATCATATTAATAAAAAATGATTTATACAGCGTGTAACAACAATCCTGTCCGATCCGAAACGGGCACACAGGTACTGCAAAAATATTACCAGAAAAAAAAAAATTAAAGAAATATTGCCATTTGAAATTCACATTTTTAGTATCTACATTATAAGTTAGCAAATTTTTCTGCAGAGGGCATATTTTATTACATGTAGACACCCGCTAGACGACAGCCGCCCGCGCCCCATGTAGCAACCCGGTAAAATTACCTATTTCAAAAAAATGCGGCGATTTTTTTTAATTTTTATTGTCAACGTTTAAATTTTTGTTTTTATTGAGCTTTTGGATACCGGGTGTAAATATGTCTTGACATCATAACATGATAAACCTATGATTTTTGGGGCAAGAGTTTTCCATGCTAATCAAGACATACGTGTCCCTTGGATATGTAAAAATTGACACTAAGAACACTACCTACTTATTCAAAACCGCTTTCATCTCATCCCCAGATCTCAGACGTCCACAAGGAAGGCTGCACACTGAAATGGAACGCGCCCCTCGACGACGGCGGCGCGCCCATCGACCACTACCTGGTGGAGAAGCTCGACACCGAGACCGGCCGCTGGATGCCGGCGCTCAAGACCAAGGACCCCAAGGCCGAGATTGAGAATCTCGTGCCGGGACACGAGTACAAGTTTAGAGTGTCTGCTGTCAACAATGAAGGAGTTTCTGAGCCTTTGGAGGCGGATCACTCGATCATCGCGAAGAATCCGTTCGGTGAGTTGTACTAATGTTTTATTTTTCTTGGAAAAGGTTTCCTGTATCGCCTCTCTAAACTTGTGGTCATGAAAGATTTAACCCTTCGTGTGCCGGAACGTAGATCCACGCGAGACACAATGGCTTTTCAATTGTGTCTGTAATTACGGCATAGAAAACGTTACCCCACCAAAATAATGTCATTCAAAGTTTCTTTTAAAAATTCAGTCATTTAAATCTTATAGAAAGAAAGAAAGAAGACGCATGTTTCCCCCAACCTTTTCTTATTTTTTTCTTTGTGTTTGTTTTCTTTTTTTTTGCGTCATGTTTACCGCAAGTAAACGTATTTTCTTTCTTCTTTCTTTCTTTCTTCTAATTACCTACAGTTATATTCCTCTCTTTCTATCGCGTAACTAATATATCTTCTGGCTACGTTACGCTCACTGAATTGGCCCGACAATATCAGCCCGCCGCGTACTTGTAATACTTAAAATACTTAAAATGCGGAGTGCGGCTTCTGTACTATTCTGTGAAAAACATGGAACTCTTTTCTGAAAGCCGATAGTGAATCTAAATCTACTTTCAACTTATGTCATTCTTACATCTATGATTCTAGATAGTTAATTGATTCAGACGTGACTTTTATCTATGATTCTAATGATTCATTTCCCTCCCCAGACGAGCCCGGTAAAGCCGGCACACCAGAAGTGCTGGACTGGGATAAGGACCACGTGGACCTCAAGTGGGAGAAGCCGCTCAAAGATGGTGGTGCGCCCATTACTGGGTACATCATTGAGAAGAGGGAGAAGGGATCGCCCAAGTGGGTGAAGGCTTGCGAGGTGGGTCTACTTAACTTGGTTATTATTGGCTGTACATATAAGTTCTGGATCATAATTTCTGATCACACTTTATCGACTAATTACTATATTAAAAAAAAAAAAATTATACATGCAGGGTGTTAGGGTTAACACTGTTATCCTTGAAACCAGTAGTTTGGTGTCATTTATAGAACGTAAAATCAATGGAAAATTTTTATTCTTTTTTTTTAAACTACATTTTACCACAAAAGACGTAAGTTCGTTGCCCTATGCGCTAGGGCAACGAACTTGCGTCTCAACACGGGCGGGGGGTGCGTGACCTGACCGGCCGCGAGCGCGACCCTTCCCTCAGTTAGTCAGCTGTTTTGCTAGCGAGCACGGTGTCGAATAGAAAGTTTTTAAAATCTTTTAATGAAAATAACGTTTTTTATTTTGTTGTTACTCGGTCATTTGTTTTTATATTTAAGTCAACTACCCATGGTTTGTGTGACAACAGTGTTTACCCTGACAACCTGTATATTGCTAGCTATGTGTCCCACATGGTGGTGGGGTCAGCTTTCCTGGTCTTTCTGGGTAATATGATAATAGTAGACTGGTTGTCAGACTTTCGGGCTCCTGACGACCCGTAACGACTGTCAAAGATCCACGAATGACAGCCGGGACCAACGGCTTAACGTGCTGTCCGAGGCACGGAGGTGTCTCGGAAAGCACGTTAACTCACGCCCGCACGTTTTACTCTAATGTCAATAATATGTTTCAGGTCGGACCCAACGACAACGAAAAGGCTACAGTCCCGAACTTAGACGAGGGCACGGAATACGAATTCCGTGTTAAGGCCGTCAACGAGGCTGGACCTGGAGAACCTTCGGATGCCAGCAAGTCTGTCATCTGCAAACCTAGGAGACGTAAGTTTCAAACCCCCTCTACCAATATCAAGACTGGTTTATACAAGTACCGGCTTTTACAACGAGTTTTTGTCAGAAGATATTGAGCGAGTGGCGGATTCCACATCCTCTCATTTGTGTTTATCAATCTGAAAAAATGCGCAAATATTCGTGAATGTAGCTTTCCGAATACGTAATTTCGTCACTGCCAAACAAATATCTACCTTGTATCACTTGAAATAAAGTTGATAATAAATAAACTTCCATCAGCTCGAGAGCGCGCCGTAAGCGGAAAGAAGCGCGCGTCTCAGGTTATCTATTCTCAACTTCATTTTTAGGCACGCAACGTTGATATTTGTTTAACAGTGACAACCGCGCCGCGCTGCGCCTTACCAGGTGTGCGCCGGCCCTCCCTCTGAATGGGGTGGCTGCGTAAAGAATTATAACAACTAAATTTTATATGTCGAGTGTATCATCGTTATCAAAGCCTTCCAAAAATGAGAAGTTTTCATTAGCTACTATCCTGTTTTATACACGCAAACGATAATAACTATGTATTTTTCTCCAGTGGCTCCCAAGATCGACCGTCGCAACTTACGCACCATCAAGGTGCACGAAGGAGAACCCATCTCCCTGGACGTCAAGGTTTCCGGAGAACCCGCGCCTGATGTCACGTGGACGCTCAACGGCAAGTCCGTCATCAGCGGCAATGGATTGAAATGTAAGTAAACGTAATAATCACTACATAATAATAAAACAAAGGCCTCCGCCGCGACTGTCTGTTTGTCTATCTGATCGCGATAAACACAAAAACTACTGCACCGATTTTCGTGCTGTTTTCACCAATGGATAGAGTGGTTCTCGAGGAAGGTTTAGTATATCATAACCGACTTACACGGGGGCGAATAGTAATAAATCTAGCTTTCGTCACGTAGGGAAATTAAAATGAATACTTCCCGCCCTAAAGAACCCGTCTTTCTTATAAGTAGAGATCGGTTAATCGGATGCATATTATTTACCTAAAATTGAGGTGTTGGCTATTTTGGAATGCACTTTTGTATCGAAAAAATCCCGGGATTCCGGGATGGAATTTAGATTTCTGATTATACAGGGTGAAATTGAATTCACGGGCCTCTTAAGGGGTCATTGTACTCATCATTATGAACAGCTTTCACTACGGGACCAAACTTGAGATAGCAAAAAAAAAACATCTGTTCCCTTCATTTACGTTAGCATAGCACGTCAAAATGTAGAGAACAGCTGAATGTATTGCTGATTCTAATGATTATAATTCTGTAAAGCCATATTTGTCACGGTCGCGAATCGTGTTAATCAACATACAACCTGACACTGCAAATCGCAAAAACCGTGACAAAATTTGAATTTCGCGCGCTACCTTAGCGCGTAAGAATGTTTGTCAAGTCTTTCTGAGCGACTTATTATCTCAGTTTTATTGTTTTTTTATTAGTTCACAGATTAAATATAATTTTCATTGTATTTCAGTGATAAACGTTCCTTACCTGAGCAAGTACCAGCACGCGAGCCCGCGTCGCAAGGACTCTGGCACGTACAAGATACAAGCCGTCAACAAGTACGGACAGGACACCGCCGAGCTCGAGATTATTGTCACATGTAAGTATTATTACAATCTTCCGAAGATTTATGGTGATTAACTGGCAAAGTTAGAGGACAATAGCAGAAAGTAGGAGTAGCAGTGGCGAAAGGACCATAAAACACGATTCCTTCAGGCTTCCCTTTGGAGGTTCGCATCAGCAAGTCTACCGCTATTGAACAATGGCATAGTCAATAGCGTCTACTATTGCCAAAAAATATAGTTACATGGTATTTAATTCACCATAACATTCAAACAACAAAAACGCATATTTCTAGCTTTGAATTAGCAAACAACAAAATATGTCCTAAAATAACCCGGTGCCAAAAAGTCAGAATCGGGAACTAAAAATTCATTCAATAGCGATTCCGTCATGCACCGCTTGGTTAAGACGACAGCAAGCCGGTGTACACCGGGTTGCGATAGAGACAGATATAGAAAAAATGTGTCAGCGAGAACGAGATGGAGGAATATTGCACATTTTATTTCGTTTTCACCTATTCAAGTGTATTTTCTTAGATTCTGAAAAATTCCTTTACTAAGTACAATTCCTTCTGGTCTATACGAAAATTAAATCGATGTTTTCCTCCCTGCAGCTAAACCCGACAAACCCGAGGGCCCGCTAGAAGTGTCAGACATCCACAAAGACGGATGCACGCTCAAATGGAAGAGGCCCAAGGACGACGGCGGTGAACCGATCGACGCGTATCTTGTTGAGAAGTACGACCCCGAGACCGGCTCGTGGGTGCCCGTGGGCAAGACTCACGGCAATGTACCGGAGATGGAGGTAACTTATTATTTTTCACCTCACAACCTCGGAAAGAGTCTGTTTGTAATTCGAAATCTGAGTGTTAAAGTGCATTTTATCCGCTAGCGTGGAGTGTTTTTAAAATTCGAACCTTTCTATTCAATACTTTTCTATACCGGTCCACTAATACTATGCATGAATACTTATTTCATGTCAGTGTACCAACATCATTTTTAGAATAATCGCACTGGCCAGCACGAAAAAATTTGCTCAAAGCGCCTAAAGAAGTTTTCACTTCAAAAAAACTTTATATAATTTTTTTCTGTATATTCAATTCCCTTTCCATCATTTTGGTTTGTTTAGCAGTGGTAGAGTTTAGTGCAAGCGGTACATAATGCCGAATTGAGCTTTCTTCCGGAAAAATTGCGCGAAAAGTACATAAAAGCGTACAATATTTGTTCAATGCATGGAGACACCTAGCATTTTCCTCGCTGAAGTGAGGTGTAAAGTTGTGTGTTTTGCTCGGCAGCAAAGTTATTCTGCGTCTCGTACCTTTGAAACCCTCGCAACGCTCAGGATTCAATACAAGTACTCGCGCCAAAAAACTACTTTGCAGCCTTGCATAACAAATAACTATTGTAGGATTATATAGTCTACTCATAAAAAGTCGCCTGCCATGCGCAGCGAGACGAAATCTTGTTAACACATCACGTCACATCAAAATATGGAACCTAACGATACCGTTAAACGTTAACGTAACGCGATTCACATTATTATAATACAGTTTTTGAATCACTAGAGCTCACTCTATCTCTATCGAACCCATTTTAAACGCTTTGAAGATACCGATATCGACAGTCATTAAAACCTCTATGTTCTTTATTCACAGGTCGATGGCCTTATCCCTGGTCACGAGTACAAGTTCCGCGTGAAGGCACTGAACAAAGAAGGCGAGTCGGAGCCGCTGGAGACATTCGGCTCTATCGTCGCCAAGGATCCGTTCAGTAAGTATTTTCTATATTTCTCCTTATCCTGACATTTTTGCAGCCCTTATACTTGAATGCCTGTTTCTGGACCCCTTTTGACCAGTTTGGTTCTCGCAGTTTAGATTAAGGTTACCATTATCACAAATGACAGCCGATCGATATTTTTTTTCTACTTGAACGTTGGATAATCAGGACTAGAAAATTTTCGCAGTTCAGATTAAGTTGTGGTAAATGATTTTATTTCTGTTGCCTTTTACACGTCAATCATATTTTAAAAACTAGATGAGGTCGGCGTTTTCTAACCGAGTACTCTGAGTAGTTTACCATTGTCACTACTGATAGTTACAGGTTTTGAACTGTAACTCAATTAATTATATACTTAAGAAAAAGCTCCTTTGGATAAATGGGACCAGAAACCTGCTATCTATAATTATGAAAGTGTATGTCGATTTACTCATCAAGTTTTTAATCACATATTAATTTTGAGTACATTTATCTAATAATTATTTCCATCCCCCCAGCGACCCCAGACGCGCCTGGAACGCCTGTCCCCGACGACTGGTCGGCCAGCCACGTGGACCTCAAGTGGGAGCCTCCCCTGGCGGACGGCGGCTCGCCCATCATCGGGTACATCATCGAGAAGAAGGACAAGTACAGCCCGCTGTGGGAGAAGGCCGTCGAGACTCATACGCCGACCCCTTCAGGCACTGTCAATGGGTAAGTTTGTCCACTGTTGGAGTAAACATCAAAGGCTTCTAGCTAAGAAAGGTTTTTTTTTGGGACGTAGGATGGCTTAGGGCGGGTTGTATCACGTCCACTTTACGCACGGGTAAACGTCAAAAATGGCGGTAACTATCGTCAAATCAAAAACAAGCGTTCTTTCACGAAATAATGGAATAACTTAGACACAACGCTTTGTATTTAACAAACGTTACATTTGACGTACGTATGTTACGTTAACCAACCGTTTGAAACAACCGGCCTTTAATATACATAGTAATGTAGAGTAATCAATCAAGCTCAATCCTAAATATTTATTTAGTTAATACTAAGGGTCAGAACAGACCGCGACGTGATGCTGCGCACACTTTTTAACAATTATCGAACTTATTGTCTTCACGATAAGGTATAATTTCAGTCCGAGGGTTAACACGTGTCAAAGCACGCTGAGATGCGCAGCGCGTGTACCTTATTGTGTAGTGAATAAATTGGATATTGGTTCGGAAATTAAATAAGTACTTTTATTTACACCCATGCTATAAATCCTCTATAAAAGTTTCTGAAACAGTTAGCTTATTGCCAACATTAAAACAACCAGTGTCATTGTAACCATAATACGTAATAACGTTCAGCTGCCGATTATTTATCTGTATACTCCTGATCTCATATGTTTTTTTTATTTTTTATTGTATTTAGATCTATTTTGGTTAAAATTGCTGATCTTTTTGTATGCACGTGTTTCTGTGACAAATAAACCTATTTTTCTTTCTTTCTTTTCTTTCTAATATCATCCAAACGGGTGTTATAATGTTGTACTGAATTTCATAATGCAACTCATTAAAAAAAAATTAAATAAATTCACGAGCGTTTCACTAACAATGCACCGTAATTTAAAAACAAAACATACATTCGAATTCGAAAAATTCGAATTCACGTCGTACCGTGCCATTTTTGTTCGATATTGGTATTGCAAAGAAACTTTTATAGAAGATTCATATTTAATTAAATTAAATAATCTTTATTATCAAAAAGCCTAATACAATTTGTCCATCTCAATCATACATAAAAACGCCATTAAATGAAGTACGATGTGCATTATTTGAGACAGAGTGAACGTCTGTGTCTGTGCTAGTATAAACTGTGTTACAGACACAGGCGCCTTCCTCTTACAGTTCATCGACAATTTTCTGCACTTAGTAGGAGCTTTGGTAAGCAATAATATCATGGGTGTAGATAAAGTCTTGTATGCAACTGTAAATAATTAGGTATTAAAACACTCATGTGATACTAAAATACCCCTTATTATATATCAGTTGTATAAATAACTATTAATATTCTTCCAGCTTAATCGAAGGCAACGAGTACCAGTTCCGCGTGATCGCCATCAACAAAGCTGGCCAGTCGAAACCCTCGGAAGCAAGCAAGAACTTCGTGGCCAAGCCGCGGTTCTTAGCGCCGAAGATCGACCGGCGCCACCTCAGAGACGTCACCATCTCCGCCGGCTCCACGCTGAAGCTGGAGGCGGCCATCACTGGCGAGCCGGCGCCCGCGGTGGAGTGGAGGTGAGCCGGCGTGAAGGGTTCATGCTGTTTTATATAATATGACTAGCTGACCCGACAGACGTTGTCCTGTCTTAATTTTTCTAATTTTCCGCGCAATTTTCTTAATTTTTTCTTTCATAAGAACCTTCTCCTGACAATAACAAACACAACAGAAAAAGAATTAGCGAAATCAGTCTAGCCGTTCACGCGTGATGGCGGGACCAAGGGAAATAGGGATTCATTTCTATATATAGATAGTACCGGTAATGGGACACATAGATATGCGTCGATCCAAACTTATTTGGACTGATAAGTAAATAGGACATTCATACAGGGTGTAAGAGACAGCCCTCCGCAGACTGATGGGCTGAATTCAGCATATCACGAAGACGACCGGTACATGAAATTATTTCAGGAACGTTATGGGAAGCCAATAAGAATGATTTGTATTATTACCTCACGCGCAATATATCGTTACCGCTGCAAAACCGACGTTCCCGCACTCCCCGTGGTGCGGGGGGCGCGGTCGAGTATTTTAACATCTATTGTTAGTTTTATTTTTATTTTAGCTGTTTTATTTACATAAATGGAGTGCTGCGTACAGAGAAGGTAATTTTACATTGAAATAAAGGAATAGTAAATGAACAAAGAAAAAAAAAATGAAAACTTTTCTGAGAAAATTTCCGGTGGATATGATTTAAAATTAAGGAGCTGAATGCGATGTTAATTTGCGGAGGGCTGTCCCTTACACCCTGTATATTAACTTTTTGTTATTGTTTTCTTGTTTATGATGGCGTTAGCTACTGCATATCATTTTCAGAAAGGCGAAACTTCGCACGACCTAAAGCTTAGATTTCCTGTTAAATACTAAACCAAGTTTTTCCCTCCAGATACCAGAACATGCCTCTTCGTCCATCGAAGGCAGTAATGATCGACAGTCCCGAATACTTCACGAAACTCGTGATCCGTCCCGTTCGTCGGGATGACTCGGGAGAGTACACTGTGTCTGCTGTCAACTCGAGCGGCAAAGATACTGTGACCATCAATGTGACGGTCACTGATAAGCCGCTGAAACCTGAAGGACCACTACAGGTGAGAAATCTATTTGTATTTAGAACTAGCTGCGCCCCGCGGTTTGGCTCGCGTAAATCTCGATCCCGTGGGAATATCGGGATAAAAAGTATCCTATGTGTTAATCCAGGTTATAAACTATCTGGTTGCCAAATTTCATCCAAATCCATTCAGTCGTTTTTACGTGAAAGGGTAACAAACATCCATCCATCCATCCATACTTACAAACTTTCGCGTTTATAATATTAGTTAGATAGATTAGTAGTTAGAATTAGGACTTCAGTACCAATTTTACCAATGAAGCTGAATGCGATAAGCACATCTAAACTCCGTTCCAGATCTGTCAGTGTCAATATTCTATAGCAATAAAGACCCTGTCAACTCTTGAACGTGATTTAGATGTTTTGATCGCGTTCAATTTCAATGGTGAAATTAGTCCTTAGAGGTTCTGAGAAACCGCGTAGTATTGGAAGCTCTCAGGTGAATCGAATCAGAAAATGACATGACCAGTGGGACTATGGGCGCCGGCATAGGTGTCGAAATCAATGTGCAGCAAATATTGTTTTATTTTTGCAATTGTTGTATTCTACAGTCTCCAGACAAAAAAGTTTCACGAGTCTAAAAGATCAGGAAACTGAGAAAAATAAAGATAAGTATTCATTAAATAACTCTGGTTTTCGATATGAGATGGCGCTAGGCGTTGTGGTAATCGAGTTTTTGATAATAATTGTCGCTGAGATGAGATTGCGACTTGAATTTGAACGTTTTTAGATACGGGAGGCAATCACCGCCGCCCATAGCAGGGTTTTTGCTGATGCATTGCCACCCTTTCCCCAAATAAACGCTGCTTTATTAAGTTTTGCTGGCTCACATGCAATCGAACCGCTATGTCAGATTTTATACCTTCAGTCTTGTTGTTATATAGTAGGTATTGTTCCAATGTAGTTTACATAGTGTAGTAAGTACATACCTGATTATTCAACCACCGGGCAAGTCTCGCTTGCAGGGGTAAGGTTAGCATTGACATAATATGCCTTTGAACCCGCCTTACGAAATATACCACAGTTTATGCATCTCATCATAATATCCATTTAATCGAATCGTAGAGCAAAACCGAAGAATCCTTTTTATATAGCAATGGTAATCAAGCTTTGAAGATAATTATCAGTTCGTAACTCAGTTCGTAAATAATAGCAATGGTCGTTAGAAATAGAACACAATAATCGCACAGTACACAACGAATATGTAAACACAACGTGACGCCAAGATCGGATGGATCGGTAGGGATGGTGAATGGCGATCTGAGATCGATAAATGATACTCGATTTTTTCTCGAACCTAAAACACTAAAATCGAAATCATTTGATTGCCTCGTTGGTCTAGTGGTCCCAAGCGCTGTAGCGCTGTGCCGGGGAATCGCACCCAGGACCTCATGCTCAGCTACACCTGAGCATTAGGTCCTGGGTGCGATTCCCTGTTCAGGCAAAGTGTTATTGGGTTTGTTCATCTGGAATATCTCAGTAGCAAGTGGAGTCCGGATTTGCGCCCGGTTGATGGCAATAGGCTCGCCCCCTACTGCACGAGACTTACAACACAACTAGCAAAATGAGGGTGTATAGGTACACCTCTCCCTTCAGGCATTAGAAGCGTGATGTTATGTTATGTTATTATTAATCAAACACAGTTATAAAAATATTTTTGAATTGATATATTTTTCAAAAATATTTTTTTTGTGAATCGATTTCATGCTTTGACTCTAATCGATTAATTGGGGATTTGATGAAAAAGATTCCTACATTGTGCGTTTGGTCCCGCCACTAATGTCAGATGCATTGTCAAAGAAATAACAGTCCTTTATACACCAAATGTCAATAAAAACCTAACCTGTAGGCGTGCAAACTTAGATTATAAAATGTAAATAAATCAAATTAATCAAAAACAAAACATGCATTATAATATATTATTCCATGTCATTTATTCTCTTGATCGAAAATAACTCGTTCTTATTTTATTTTTCCCCATACTGTTATCTTATTATGGTTACCGGATGATTATGGATACAATGGAACGTCAAAATCGGAAAGTACTTATAGAGTGCTTTTCATCAATAAAGTTCCTATGCCGTAATGTTGGCACTTTAACAACGGACCTATTAGGTGGCGCCGTAACGTACAAAATTCGTCATACAACAGGGGAACCAACACTACGGCATAGGATGAAACACACTCTAAAAGAATAGCGGAAGCAATTAAACTACTGTTTTTGCAGATATTTTAACCTTGGCTTTATTCGGTATAATTTATCCATGATAAATTAGATCTTAATTTTTAAATCATAGTGTATACACTGTAATCCTGCACAAGTTCCTGAATTCGAGTGCAGGAACTGGTCATGTCCTTTAATATTGTTATAAAAATAAATCTTGGGATAAGGCTATGATGACCTAGTACTATCGGGGGCCAAGGATATCGGCCCCCACTAACGAGTTGTAGGTCGAGGGCTCGCATCCGGCCGGTGGCGGTTTACTTTGTGTAAATAATTTCATCACAACCAAACATTTTGAGAACACAGACATGTCCTAGAAATTCGAAGACATGTGGCATCTACCAACAAGAAAGAAGAAAGAATCTAATCTGACCTCCCCAATAAATGCACCTAAAAAAAGATTTTCAACCAAATCAATATTTTTCTTTACACCTCCCATCTTGTCCGCCAGATCTCGGACGTCCACAAAGAGGGCGCTACCCTCAAGTGGAAGCGGCCGAAGGACGATGGCGGCACTCCCATCGAGTACTACCAGGTCGACAAGCTGGACACCGACACCGGCTGCTGGGTGCCTTGTGCGCGCTCCGACGAGCCTAGTGAGTACAGAACACTACAGTACTACCAGGTCGACAAGCTGGACACCGACACCGGCTGCTGGGTGCCTTGTGCGCGCTCCGACGAGCCTAGTGAGTACAGAACACTACAGTACTACCAGGTCGACAAGCTGGACACCGACACCGGCTGCTGGGTGCCTTGTGCGCGCTCCGACGAGCCTAGTGAGTACAGAACACTACAGTACTACCAGGTCGACAAGCTGGACACCGACACCGGCTGCTGGGTGCCTTGTGCGCGCTCCGACGAGCCTAGTGAGTACAGAACACTACAGTACTACCAGGTCGACAAGCTGGACACCGACACCGGCTGCTGGGTGCCTTGTGCGCGCTCCGACGAGCCTAGTGAGTACAGAACACTACAGTACTACCAGGTCGACAAGCTGGACACCGACACCGGCTGCTGGGTGCCTTGTGCGCGCTCCGACGAGCCTAGTGAGTACAGAACACTACAGTACTACCAGGTCGACAAGCTGGACACCGACACCGGCTGCTGGGTGCCTTGTGCGCGCTCCGACGAGCCTAGTGAGTACAGAACACTACAGTACTACCAGGTCGACAAGCTGGACACCGACACCGGCTGCTGGGTGCCTTGTGCGCGCTCCGACGAGCCTAGTGAGTACAGAACACTACAGTACTACCAGGTCGACAAGCTGGACACCGACACCGGCTGCTGGGTGCCTTGTGCGCGCTCCGACGAGCCTAGTGAGTACAGAACACTACAGTACTACCAGGTCGACAAGCTGGACACCGACACCGGCTGCTGGGTGCCTTGTGCGCGCTCCGACGAGCCTAGTGAGTACAGAACACTACAGTACTACCAGGTCGACAAGCTGGACACCGACACCGGCTGCTGGGTGCCTTGTGCGCGCTCCGACGAGCCTAGTGAGTACAGAACACTACAGTACTACCAGGTCGACAAGCTGGACACCGACACGAGTACAGAACACTACAGACGAGATACTTTCACAAGGTTATGTGATCACCATCAACATCACACCAGCTATCTACTTACCATAATATTAAACATGTATGTAACCCTTTACAGAATGCGACGTGACTGGTCTAACTCCTGGCAAGGAGTACAAGTTCCGTGTCTCCGCTGTGAACTCGGAGGGCGAGTCGGAACCGCTCGTCGGTGAAGAGTCCATTGTTGCTAAGAATCCGTTCGATGAACCTGGTGAGTGTGGAATCTGAGAATAAGAAAGAAAGAAAAGAAAAAGAAAGGAATAGGAGTATTGGGCATGGGCATTCAAAAAGCACCTAAGGTCTATTTAAATCCTTGTTTCCAATTGATGTTATTATCACTTAAACAAATATCAACTTTATGACAGTCTAAATAAAGTTGATTTTAGACTGACTATTACTGTCGAAAAAATCATAAATAATATGAAGTTGTAGCGCAAACTGAACTTTAGGTGTAGTCATTACAGTTGTTTTTCCTAAAAACTCGTGTTTGTTTACATGCTTGGCAAATAAATTGCGAACGCAGTATAGAACCAAAATTTCGAAAACATGTGACATCTACTAATCCGCACAGGGCTCGCGTGGTAGATTACTGCCCACTCACTCTCACAGAGAGGAGGCCTGTGTCCCAGCAGTGGGAACATTATACGCTGATTATGCTTATGCTTATTCAAAAAGCACATTATTACATTTTAAATACATATCAATATAGCAAAACTGGTTGGCCACTTATTTCTCCAACTTCTACTTGTTCAACAAAACTTACTTTCTTTCCCGTCCCAGGTGCCCCCGGCACCCCATCAGTCACGGACTGGGACAAGGACCACGTGGACCTCAAGTGGACCCCGCCGCGAGAGGACGGGGGCGCGCCCATCGAGGGGTACATCGTGGAGAAGAAGGACAAGTTCGGCAACTGGGAGAAGGCGCTCGAAGTGCCCGCGGATAAGACCACGGCTACTGTGCCTGATCTGATTGAGGGACAGACTTATGAGTTCAGGTTGGTGGATTTTAGATGTAAATCGTAACGGTGGAATGTGTTGCCCATTCTTCTCCATACGAAAACCACCTTTTGGAAGGGGCAACTAGAATCAGTTCTATTTCTTTATATTTATATAAATTATTAGACTTTGACTTTAAATCAGACTCAATACTTGTTTGTGTTTTACAATGCGTTCCACAATGTTCATGCTGGTACAGTACGACACATGTAACATACATTTGAAAATTTGCATTCATTCATTTCAATTTTACGAATGTATCCATTATATAAAACTTTACAAGTTATTGCGTTTGCATAAAGATCATTTTCACCTAAAGTAGTAATAAAGATTGGAGATTTTGAAAGCACACTCAGTTCGGAATGTGATCGGTTTTACGAATTTTGCCGACATAGACAAGTCGACAAGACTACGTAAGGATAAAATATTTTAGGTTATTTCAAATCCAAGTTCACATTCGTATAGCACCGATTTTTTTGTAAATATGAAATGTCCACCTCTGTTTCAACAGGATGCTTCGAAATAAAATTCAAATGCAGGGTGATATTTGTGATTGATTTAAATACCTGGAGAACGAGGAGGTTTTTCAAAATGCTTAACTGCGATTATTGCAGTTTTTGTTAGAAAACAATGCTCTTGTTTTCTTATTTTGCCTGGAGTTCTATTTCAAAGACTGACCTTTATCGAATTGCAGTGTAATACAACGAATAGACAATAATCATATATTTTTTTTACTTCCCTAGGGTCCGCGCCGTAAACAAGGCCGGCCCAGGTGAGCCAAGTGACAGCACACACCCGATCGTCGCCAAGCCAAGGAACCTTGCGCCCAAGATCGACAGGGCCAACCTTATCGATATCAAGATCAAGGTCGGACAGAAGTTCGGGTTCGATGTCAAGGTTAGTATTGGGAAATTTTTGACTAAGGCGTCGTCCTTTTTGGCGAAGATCGCAAAATGACACGATACGTTCTCGTCGTGCGATGAGTTCAAACATACAGATTTCATCAGAGTGTCCTATTTGAACCTCGCAAGTAATCGTGCGAGCCCATGAAATGCTTAATAACGATCGTACGATGCGTTTGATCGTGCGATCTTCGCCAAATAGGACGACGCCTTAGGACACCTGTCAGGTCATCGCACGACCACTTTGATCGTGAGATGAAAAACGCATCGCGCCCTCGTACGATCGCTCCCAATTAGGACACCGCCTAAGGGTCAGTTCATACCGAGACGCGACGCGATGCGAATTTTTTTATGATCCGATACAATATCGAATTTATTTACTACACAATAAGGTACACGCGCTGCGCATCTCGACGTACACGTGTCAACGCTCGCACTGAAATTATACCTTGTCGTGAAGAAAATAAGTTCGATAATTGTTAAAAAGTGCGCGCAGCGTAACGTTAAAAAGAAAAGTAAAGACAAACGTGTTGTATTGAGAACGTACTCCTTTTTTGATGTTGGTTAAAGATAGTATGTAGTATCCTCTTGGTTTCTTGTAACAATCAATGGCTGTTATAAAGGTTTCTTCTGTAATCACCACTTTTGTAAAAAATATTGATAATTGAAATTATGATCTTAGTAATGCGCAGGAGTTATATTACTCAGGTAGCACTTTTCTAACTATGGTAATAAAAATAAACCTAGTCACACTATGAAATCTTACCAAGATAAAACTGACTAATTTAAGCTTTGAAAGAAACACCGCTCTGTCTTGATTATTAATTTCTTACATATTTAATTATTTTATTTCTTACTAAGTTTCTCATTTATTTAAAATCTTTGTCCACGCTACCACGGAAAGAAACACGCCGGTAAGACTTCAAACATTACACTACCACCCCAAAATCCTACAATTCTAACCCCCACCATTTTCCACAGGTATCCGGAGAACCAATGCCCGAAACAAAATGGTTCCTCGCGAAGAAGGAGGTCAAATCTGGCGGCGATACTAAAGTGCAGCATTCAGACTATAACACTAAGATTAACTGCAAGTCTGCAAGACGTGGAGATAGTGGACGATATACTATTACTGCGGAGAATGTTAACGGCAAGGATGTGGCTGAGGTTCAGGTTATTGTGCTGGACGTGCCCAGCCCACCTGGAGGACCGCTCAAGGTTAGTATCTTCTGTTTTACTGCTGTACCACGCCTTAGGCATGCGCGGCGAGGCGGGGAGCGGGGCGCCGTGAGCGTTGACGAATGAGCTGCTGCCCGTGAGTCGCGCAATAGCCGCTGTACAGCGATCGAGGTCAAACTATAGGTTAATTGTCAAAGCTGTAATTGTAAGTTAGGCTAGATAAACTTTTAACTTAGTTATATACAATATACGGTTTTAAAAGTACACAAAATGAAGTAGAAATTTCAAAAAACCAATACAGATTTAAGCGAAGTGATTTTAAATTGAACTTTATGATGGAGTTCCAAAATGAATACTGTGTCGCATCGTAATATCACATAATATGCAGAAACGAAATTCTTTAGTGTAGTCACGCGAATCAACGCGATGAAACTACTAAAACAATCGTATAACAACTATTGCTCGATCATTATATTGAAACCTAAAACTATAACCCTCTCTCTTCCGCAGGTGTCCGACGTGCACGCCAACGGCGCCAAGTTATCGTGGAACCCGCCCGCAGACGACGGCGGCCAGCCCATCGACAAGTACGTGGTGGAGCGCATGGACGAGGCCACGGGGCGCTGGGTCACGGCCGGCGAGACCGACGGGCCCAGCACCAGCCTGGCCGTGGACGGGCTGACGCCTGGACACAAGTACAAGTTCAGAGTGCGCGCTGTTAACAGGTGTGTATGGGTTATAATAATTTTACTTAATAAAAATTGAGGTTCTAATGTCAACTTGGTAAAACAACTTATCTCTGTCATAGTTAATGGCCAAGGAAGGCATGGTATAAAAAAATATTTACACAGTTTATTTTGTCAGACGCAAAATATATAAAATTAAAATGTCACCAATTCACCATGTTGTTAATATTTGGAGAGTTGTTCAAAACTGAATACTAAAACGAGATCTCCTTAATAAAACAAGCTTGAATGATTATGTGTAATAAATATTTCAGTTCCCATTATTCATAAGCACTTTATCTTCTTGCCAACAGACAAGGCAAATCCGAGCCCCTCACCACCCCACACTCGACCGAAGCGAAGAATCCGTTCGACGTCGCCGGCAAGCCTGGCACACCCAAAATCAAGGACTTCGACAGAGACTTCGTCGAACTGGAGTGGACCAGGCCTCAGACCGATGGCGGAGCGCCCATCAGCGGCTACGTCATCGAGAAGAAGGACAGATTCGCCCCAGATTGGGAAGAATGCGCTCAGATCGAGGGAGACGTCACTACTGGCAAAGTCCCAGACCTCATCGAAGGAAATACTTATGAGTTCCGTGTTCGCGCCGTCAACAAAGCCGGCAAAGGTGAACCCAGCGATGGAACAGCACCACATCTTGCAAGACCTAAGAATCTACCACCTAAGATTGATAGGAACTTCATGTTTGATATCAAGGTTAAAGTTGGACAGAACTTCGACTTGGACGTACCAGTCGTCGGTGAACCTACTCCTACCAAGGAATGGTTTAACGGTGACAATCTTGTCATGAATTCTGACAGGATTAAAATTGTCAGTGACACACACAGCACTAAAATTCGCGTTATTGACGCTAAGAGGGCTGACAGTGGAGTCTACACTCTTAAGGCTAGGAACATCAATGGTACGGACTCAGCTACAGTTAAGATTACCGTCATGGATGTACCAACACCGCCTGAAGGTCCTCTCCGCGCCGATGACATCACCAAGTCAGGCTGCACACTCCGATGGAAGCCACCAAAGGACGATGGTGGTGCCGAAATCACGCACTACGTCGTTGAAAAAATGGACCAAGAAAACATGCGCTGGATCCCAGCCGGTGAAGTCTCAGCTTGCAGCATTAGAATCGACCATCTTATCGAAGGACACGACTACAACTTCAGGGTTCGCGCCGTTAACAAACACGGCGAATCACAGCCTCTGGTCGGCCACGAACCAATCACAGCCAAGGACCCCTACGGTACTCCAGACAAACCTGGAACTCCTGTCGTCAAAGACTGGGACAAGGACCATATGGATCTCGAATGGGTTCCGCCGAAAAAAGATGGCGGATCACCTATTACCGGCTACGTTATCGAAGCTAAAAAGAAATACGGACCTTGGGAAGTTGCCGCAACTGTACCTGGAAACACGACAACTGCCACAGTACCAAACCTTCAAGAGGGTGAGGAGTACGAGTTCAGGGTCATTGCTGTCAACAAGGCAGGAAATGGAGAACCCAGTGATGGATCAGCACCACAAGTGGCTAAAGCCAGGTTCTGCGCACCACACTTCGACAAAATGCTGTTGGCAGACAAGACTGTCAAGGCTGGCCAGAGGATCCAATACGAGATCCCGATAGAAGCTTCGCCTAAGCCAACAGTAGAATGGCAGATCAACGGAAAAGTTGTCCATCCATCGGACAGAATTGACATACAGATTCTACATAACAGGGTCATATTAGACATTCCATTCTCCGTCCGAGCTGACGGAGGCGTTTACAAGTTGACCTTGAAGAACGACCTTGGAGTATGCTCTGCTGCTGCTCAAGTAACTGTCCTCGACAGACCTTCAAGACCTGAGAAACCTTTGGTTGTCTCTGACGTCACTAAGGATTCCTGCTCCTTGTCATGGAAGATACCTTTGGATGATGGTGGATCACCGATCCTCCACTACGTTATTGAGAAAATGGATCTGTCTCGTGGTACCTGGTCTGATGCTGGTATGAGCACCTTCCTATCACACCAAGTAACCAGATTAATCCACATGAAGGAATATCTGTTCAGAGTAAGTGCAGTGAACGCCATTGGTCAATCTGAACCTTTGGAGTTAGACCGTGCTATTGTAGCCAAGAACGAATTTGATGAGCCAACTGCACCTGGCAAACCCAAAGCTACTGACTGGAGCAAGTCCCACTGTGATCTTGAATGGGAGAAGCCTAAATCCGACGGTGGATCACCAATCACCGGCTACATCATTCAGAAGAAGGAGAAGGGCAGTCCCTACTGGGTAAATGCTGTCCATGTTCCTCCTAGTAAGACCAAGGCTACGGTTCCAGACCTTTCTGAAGGACAAGACTATGAATTCCGCGTCATTGCTGTCAACCAGGCCGGCCAATCAGAGCCCAGCGAGCCTTCTGACATTGTCACAGCTAAAGACAGATTTGTCGCTCCTAAGATTCTTACACCGCTTAGAGAGATCCGCATCAAGGCTGGACTTATTTACCATATGGATGTCGACTTCATTGGAGAGCCTACTCCTGAGGTTACATGGACTTGTGATGGTAAACCTGTGGTTGCTAACGAGAGGACAACCGTCACCATTGTTGGTCACCATACTATCGTTCATACAGTCAACTGCAAGCGATCAGACGCTGGTAAATACACCCTGAAATTGAAGAACGATTCTGGCACAGATGAAGGCAGCTTCGAGGTTATTGTGCTCGATGTACCCGGAGCACCTCAACCACCATTCGTATACGAAGAAATCACAGCGCAATCTGTCACGTTGTCATGGAAACCACCTAAGGACAACGGAGGCAGTGAACTTACTGCTTACGTCATCGAGAAGCGTGATCTCACACACGGAGGTGGATGGGTACCAGCTGTTACTTATATCAACCCGAAATTCAACCATGCTACTGTACCTCGCTTAGCAGAAGGCACGCAGTATGAATTCAGAGTATTCGCAGAGAACCTTCAAGGACGCTCTGAACCACTTGTCACTGATAAGCCAATCGTTGCCAAGAACCAGTACACTGTGCCCGGCAAGCCTGGCAAACCAGAACTTGTCGCCGCCGACAAAGACCATATCACCATTAGATGGTCTTCACCCATCTCCAATGGAGGATCCAACATTATTGGTTACGATGTCGAGAGGAGAGATAAGGCTACTGGCCGCTGGATCAAAATGAACAAGGAACCAGTCAGAAACAACGAATACAACGATGATAGAGTTCAAGAAGGTCATCAATATGAATACAGAGTTTCGGCAGTCAACGCTGCCGGACCTGGCCAACCTTCAGACGAATCCAACGTCTTCATTGCCAAGCCTATGAAGGAGAGCCCGAAATTGAGCTTAGACCACCTGATAGGCAAGAAGATCAAGGTCCGTGCAGGCGAACCTATCAATATCAACATTCCAATCAGTGGAGCGCCAACACCGACCATCTCCTGGACCAAGGGATCCGTTCCTATTGTACACTCACACAGGGTTACTGCTGAAACTAAGGCAGACGAAACGAAACTCTACATTGAGAAGTCCGTTCGCGACGATGCTGGTAAATACACTATTACAGCATCCAACGCACATGGCAAAGATTCTGCAGATATCGAAGTTATTGTGGTTGACAAACCAGGAGTGCCGAAAGGACCTCTTGTATCTCTCCCAGTTACACACGACGCTGTCAGCCTATCTTGGCATCCACCTACCGATGACGGTGGCAGTGAAATAACTGGCTACGTTGTTGAAGTTTCTGAGTTTGGAGTCAATGACTGGCGCACAGTCGCCGGTTTTTGTCCTAAATGCTCTTTCACTGTTAAGAACTTGATAGAAGGCAAGAAATACGTTTTCAGAGTACGCGCTGAGAACTTGTACGGTGTCTCTGACCCGTTGGAGAGCAAGCCAATTCTTGCCAAGTCGCCATTCGACCCGCCGGGTGCACCCGAAACACCAAGGATTACAGGATACAGCTCCAACAGCTGTGCCCTCGAATGGGACCCACCCAAAGACTGCGGTGGAAAACCAATCACCGGCTATTACGTCGAAAAGAGAGAACGTGGAGGCGATTGGGTCAAAGTTCACAACTACCCAACACCTAACACATGCTACACAGTCTCTGACTTACGTGAAGGAAATCGTTACGAATTCCGTGTCATCGCCGTCAATGAGGCCGGACCCGGTAAACCAAGCAAGCCTACCGAACCGATCACGGCGGAGACTCAGCGTCTTAAACCAAGCCCGCCAGAAGCGCCTAAACCGGACAGAGTCACCAAAGACTCCGTTACATTATCCTGGAGGCCGCCAAAGAGCGATGGTGGAGCCAAGATCAAGGGCTACATCGTCCAACAAAAGGGCAAGGGAGACAAGGACTGGAAAGACGTTAACGACGTTCCTATTCCAAGCTTGGTACACACTGTACCGAACCTTAAAGAAGGAGCCGAATACCAGTTCAGGGTCATCGCTGTCAACGATATGGGCCGATCAGACCCAAGCAAACCTACATCTGAAATCATCATCGCCGAACAAGCGAACAAACCATGCATGGACCTTGGAGGAGTCAGGGATATCACTGTACGTGCTGGAGAAGACTTCTCCATCCACGTTCCATACACTGGCTTCCCGCAACCGACTGCCCAATGGTTCGCTGACGACAACCTGCTTGATGTCGAAGGTGACTCCAGAATATTCCAGAAGATCACACCAGAATCTGCCTCCCTTGTTGTCAAGAACGCGAAGAGGTCAGATGGTGGTCAATACCGTCTGCAATTACGCAACCCATCTGGTTACGACACTGCTACCATCAACGTACGTGTCCTCGACAGGCCTGGCAAACCAGAGAACCTGCGGGCTGATGAATTTGAAGGCGAAGCACTTACCTTATACTGGAACCCACCGAAAGACAACGGCGGCGGCGAGATCACCAACTATGTTGTTGAGAAACGCGAAGGCAGAACCGCTAACTGGACCAAAGTATCCGGTTATGTTACTACTCCGTTCTTACGCGTGAAGAACTTGACTGTCGGCAAAGATTATGATTTCAGAGTTATGGCTGAGAACCAATACGGTCAATCCGACCCAGCTCAGACCACTGAACCAATCAAGGCTAGACATCCGTTCGACCCACCAGGCGCGCCCGGAGCACCACGCTCTGTGGAGACCACAGAATCTTCCATCACAATCACCTGGACAAAGCCCCGTCACGATGGCGGATCACCAATCACTGGCTACATCGTCGAAAAGCGTCTTATCACTGAAGACAAATGGACCAAAGCATCTCATGCACACATTCCTGACACTACCTACAAAGTTACCGGTTTAATTGAGAACCATGAATACGAGTTCCGTGTCTCCGCAGTGAATGCTGCTGGACAAGGACCGTACTCTGCCAGCTCTGATGCTATCAGGGCTGCCGCGCCTCCCAACTCACCGAAGATCACCAGTGACCTTAGCCTTAGGGATATCACCGTTATTGCGGGAGAGGAGATCAAGATTACTGTGCCGTTTACTGGCAATCCAAGGCCAAAGGTGAAATATCATTTTGTAATCTGTGAAATCATTTATCATTTAATTTAAATTTAGAATTCTAAAACAACGTTTCCTTACTCAGGTATCGTGGGTAATAAACAACGAGGAAGTGTCCCCGGACAAACGCATCCGTTTCGTCACTTCCGACGTGGACACCGTGTTCCATTGCGTTCCCGCCAAGAGGTCCGACACAGGATCCTACACCATTCAGCTGGTCAACAGCGAAGGATCTGACAGTGCTACATGCAGGGTAAGTTATTTTTTTTTTTTTGGTTTCTACCTTATGAAATTTCTATTTTGCTAATATAACAGGAGTATCGGAAATACATAATGAGAAACAAAATCAAAAATACATACTGACATAATAATATAGTCGAACTGAAAAACAAGAGATCAATCTCAATAGAAAGAGATAAACAAAATACATTTACTAAACTTCTTTTTTTTCCACCCAGGTGCTCGTCGTAGACAAGCCCTCACCGCCACTGGGACCTCTGGACGCATACGACATTACTCCGGACACATGCACGTTGTCATGGAAACCACCGCTAGACGATGGTGGTTCACCCATCACCAACTACGTGGTGGAGAAGATGGACCAAAGTGGAGTACGTATATTTTGTTTTTACATTACATCATTAAAAAAACTAAAGAATAGAAAGTATTAACACTGGGCTTGCACAGGAAATACTGCTCTAATATTAATGATTAAAAATGCGCAAGCGCAGATTAAACGACAGACGGAGGGCTAACTTGACCCTAGCCTTGGTATTCACTGAAGCCTTCCTTTATAACCATTAATTTCTACTCCCCAGGTATGGTCAAAGATATCCTCATTCGTGCGCAACTGTCACTACAACGTGATGGGTCTGGAACCGAACCGCAAGTACTGGTTCCGCGTCCGCGCCGAGAACCTCTACGGAGTGTCCGAGCCGCTTTCTATGGAAGATCCTATTACTGCTAAGGTATGTGTTTTATACTTTCTAAGTTTATCTAGAATCTAGGACATCACTGATATCGGTGAAGGAAAACATCGTGAGGAAACCAGCTGGACCTTCTATTGGTCTGAAATCGCCAATCCGCTTTGAGCAAGCGTATGCCTTCTCTGTGTGAGAAGAGTCCTTTATATTAATAACTTACTATAAATAACTTACTCCGATTCTGGAGGTTTCCCTGAGCATGAAATCCGAAGTATTGGCCGAAGTCACGGGGAATTCCTACTCCTTATCACCTACAGACAACACGATTTGAAAGTTGTCCTAACACCCCGATGTGTTTTGCCCGTCAGAAAAAGTTAACCGGTAAAAATCTTTGTTAATTATCTAATTAGTTCATTGGTTGCGCGCGCGCTCCGGCTTAGAGGCTTAAGTTCTGATTTTGGTCACGCCCTATGATAACTTGTAGCTTTGTACTTATAATACTCACCTTCATATTTCTCCACAGTTCCCCTTCACTATCCCCGACGCCCCCGGAGTCCCGCGCGTGCTGGACTGGGACGGCTCGGCCGCGTCGCTGGTGTGGGACCGGCCGCGCTCGGACGGCGGCGCGCGCATCCAGGGCTACAAGCTGGAGTTCAGAGACGTGCAGGATGGCGTCTGGAACAGTGCTGATTACCTCGTTAAGGACTGTAATTACCAGGTGAGTTTTGATAAGAAGTATTTCATTGGTGGAACCCTTTAGTACCGGTTTTTACTACAGTGAGACGAGACGTGTAAAGCTGAACGGATGAATGCAAAAATTAAGCAAATCTACTGATACGAAAGAAAGTAAATCACCCGCCTCTGTACATTTGTGTGCTTAAAGTATTAAATAAATAAATACATTGATTTAGGAGTTAAGAATAATTACCTGAAGAATAATTTCCAGCACGCGTAGCATGACGGCCATAGAAACAGGTTTTGTCGATGGAAGAATAGACAAAATGACAGATTGTGATTGTTTATCTGTCAGTTTGTTTATTCTTCCGTCGATCCATTTCTACAGCGATCATGCTACTCATGCTGAAGAATAATTTCCGTTTCTGACATTATTGAATGGAAACGGGTGGCTTTATTTTTGCTAGTAAATCGTAGTTTCTAGTAGTTGTCTTAGTTTGATATTTATATATTTATTGTGAGTATTGTTGACTTGATACAATTAAACTTTTTAACTGATGTTATTGGCAACGATGGTAGTCCTGGAACAGTATTGTTTTTTATTTCCAACCCAATCTTCAACAAAATGTTAATTCTCAATGATTACCAGGTTCTAACATATTATACCATCTTCCCAGGCATACAATCTCGAACCTGGTCACGAATACGAGTTCCGTGTCCGAGCGAAGAACGCAGCCGGCTGGAGCAAGTACTCGTCCAGCTCGCAAGCCTTCAAGGTCAAGGGCAAGGCGCACGCGCCCGCGCCGCCGCGTGCTCCGCGCGTGCTGCGCGTGGGCAGGAACTATGTGGACCTGTCCTGGGACCCGCCGGCTCATGATGGAGGTAAGACTGAAGGAAAACTCAAAACTGCGACGATACGTAACGTAGATCGCTCTCAGGCTGGGTAGAACGACGATGCAATCAGAGTGACTACTGAATTAGATAACCCAGCGTCGTCTAGGCGGGTTAAATGAATCACTTATGTGTCTTTTACCCCCAAATACTCAAAAGACAAACTTCAAGATGTTCATAACGAGCCCGCCGCGTACTTGTAACTTCATACCTAAAATGCGGAGTGCGCCTTCTGTACTATTCTGTGGCTAAATTAGTGATAGCATGACAATAAACTACATATGAAGTTGCCTTTGAGTTTTAGGGGTATGAGGAACAGGGTGTAAAGTTCACTCATCCTTTAGAAAAGAGCCTCCTACGACCAGACGGGTGTTGTGTCTGGCGGGCACCTGCCCGACGATTGATGTCGGAATCTTGTATATATGCCCATCGAGCGGTAAACTCTAATTGCGCGATGCAGGATATTTAAGAGACGTCAGGTCTTTGATGCGTAGTTCGCATGTGACGATGTAGATTCCGCTACGGAGTGATCGGCCGTTATTGTAACAATATAATATGGTCTATTCTCTCATGCTTCTACTAAACTCCATATTTATTACCCAGGTGCCCGCGTAACTGGTTACATAATCGAGCGTCGCGACGTCGGCAGCTCGGTCTGGATAAAGTGCAACGACTACAACGTACAAGACACCACGTTCACAGCGATGAACCTCAATGAGAAGGCGGACTACGAGTTCCGTATTGTAGCCGTCAACTCGGCCGGTAAGTTGACTCTGGATTTAGCATAATCAGCTTGTAATGTTCCCACTCGTGGGACACAGGCCTCTCAGTGGGCCGTAATCCACAACGCGGGCCCAGTGCGGGTTGGTAGACATTACATGTCGTCGAATATTCGGTTCTAGCACATGCCGGTTTCCTCACGATGTTTTCCTTCACCGTTTTGAGAGCAGTGGTGATGAAATAATTTACACAAAGTAAAGCGCAGGGTTTGAACCTACGACCTACAACTCGTAAGTCGCGGCCGTTACCACTGGGCCACCACTGCTCACTGTTGGATTTAGGATTGTCCTAAAAGTAGGTTATCTATCTCATACCTGCAACTAACCCAGCATATGCTGGTGGTAGATTTCTTCTGAGGTGTTTGTGTTGACTATCAGCAAGCTAAGCACAGGATATGTTGGTGGATGTGTTGCTTGTTCAGGTTCTGCCTACCCTCATGGGAAATAGGCATAAGTTGGTGAAAGATTTTTGCAACAAATTACTCAAATTCTGGTAACCATATCCATGAGTAAATACCATAAGGTTTTAAGTAACTAAGCTATTTACAAACATTGCATGGTCACATTTGAGCATGATGCACAGGAAAATTATCTTTTTGAAATTTCTAAAAAGTATTTTATACATATTTTTGCCAACCAAAAATGGTTTTCGCAAAGTTCGGAATCTCACTCTTAAAAATAACATTTACCTACATAATTTTTTCAACCCTACAGGCAAATCTGAACCTTCAAGCTGCACCACACCAGTCCGCACGGGCGAGGAGTTGGGCGGCACGAAGCCAGAATGGCTGAAACAGTTGCCGGCCACCGTCTGCGCGCCACTCGGCAGACCCTTCACCCTGGAGTGCATCGCCTCCGGCAACCCGGTGCCCACCGGCAGGTGGCTGAAGAACGGCAGGGAGATTGTGCTTGGCACCAGGTAAATACCCAACCAGCGACTCGCTCCAGCTTCCCACGGTTTTTATGACTTGAAAATACATCGAGATTTCTTAGTTATATATAACTTTAAAATAGTTGTATGTTATTTAGTTGTATTAAACACATAAATTCCGGAATAAATCCTCTAAACGGTGATGAAAACCTCATCAAAATCTGTTGCGTGGTTTAGAAGAACAACGCGGATATACGGACAAAAATAACTTTAATTCTATATGAACAACTGGCTGGAGCGCGCGCGCAACCAATTAACTAATTAGCTATTGAACAAAGTTGTATAATAAAGGCCATCATAGAACTAAAACGTGAGAAATAAAACGTGAGAGTTTTTCTAGCCGACTGTTAATTCGTTTCAAAATCCGAAAATGCAGTTAGCTATTAGTCAAAAAGTTATACCATATAACGCTCCGTTTTATCTTTAAGGTCGAAACCCTACCGCTCAACTGTCGATTGGCCTTCTAATGGCCGATAACAATTAAAACTCTATTGTGTCTCGTTAATGATAGTTGGAGGTTTATCTGAATCAATTCTACAAGAATGAATTTCATATTTATACAATTTTAAATTTTCACACTCCCCTCAAAAAACCTCTCACTATATTAGATTATTTTTCATACTGCGCACAGTGTATATCCAACTGGTTGCTTAAAATACATTGTACACATACTAAACTTAACACATACAATTCTTTTCTCCCAGATTCATAGCAGAATCCCGCGAGGGAACTCTCCGCCTGAGCATCACGGCGTCCATCGAAGCGGACGAGGGTGACTACACGTGTGAGGCAGTCAACAATATCGGCTTCATCTACTGCACTGGACATCTTAAGATTGGAAGTAAGTGTGCACTTATAACTCAATCAATCTGCCTAGCCTTTTCCCAACTATGTTGGGGTTGGCTTCCAGTCTAACCGGATGCAGCTGAATACCAGTATTTTACATGGAGCGACTGCCTATCTGACCTCCATAACCCAGTAACAGAGTAATATACCCGTTGGTAAGACTGGTTGTCAGACTTTCGGGCTTCTGACGACCCGTAACGACTGTCAAAGATCCTGTACTTATAACTACGATGGTTAAAAAAGACACGTAAATATAAGTCTAGGATATGAAAACAGAATGAAACTTTTGGAAATCTTGCTTTAACCGTACTGTAATCTTCGATCAATAATCAATTTTTTTTTTTACTGTAAATCTTTGATATCACCTGCAGTTCTTATAATGTGTTTTACCTATGAACTCGCTTTCATAAAAAAACTGCACTTTGTACAATTTATTCATTTTGTATCAATGTTCGCCAGAGGCAAAAAATTAAATATCTGCGATACATAATGTGAAGTGGGGTGACTTTTATTTAACTTACATAAATTATCGCTGAATAGATATTTCACAAATATTGGAGGTTTTATGTGGACACATTTCGATATATTAATGATCCGTTGGCCATGTATAGAGACACAAACTAACAACATTTTCTCCCCCAGACCCACCACGCATCGTCCGCATGCCAGGCGATTTACATCTCCCTGAACATGACAACACAAAGATCAAAATCCTGTATACCGGAGACCAGCCAGCCGACGTGGTCCTCACCAGGGACGGACACAAGCTGTCTGAGTCGCAGCACTTCAAATACACCGTGTTTGATGATTATATCCTTATCTTTATCAAGGATATCTCCAAGGATGATATGGGTCAGTTGTCACTGTCTTCTCGAAAGTCAAATATTGTGGCCTCAAGGCGAGGTTGACAAAATATAAAGTAATTTTTGCTAGCACTTAATACTGTTTACTGATGGAGCTATCAGGTTTTTTTTTTAATCTATAACTTTTGACTTTTTGACAGGCGAGTCTGTGATAAATGCAAGATCTTGTGAAATTATAAAAATCTAGCTATAACAGAGATCCTGTCATGTTGGCAATCTATGCATAACATCGCTGCACAAATGAATCAATATTTCGTGCTACGAATAAGTCGATTTAAACATGAAAAATAAATTTTGTCAAAGTATTACCTATTTATTTGTATTTTCAGTTTGACATCATGATGGCTTTACTTACTTACTCTTCTCTCCCACAGGCATCTACAAACTCTCCATTACCAACAAATCGGGCGAGACCTCCGACACGTTCACCGTCACAGTCACCGGCCTCCCAGGTCCTCCACAAGGACCTCTGGAAACCTCCGACATCTCCCGTCACTCCTGCACCCTGGCCTGGAAGCCTCCCACATACGATGGAGGACTACCAGTCACTCACTACGTCATTGAGAGGAATGATATTTCTGGAACAGCGTGGATAACTATTGCCTCTTCTGTGAGGGATACCAGGTTTACTGTGCAAGGACTGACGGAAGGACAGGAATATAACTTTAGGATACATGCTGCTAATGATAATGGTGTTGGACCAGCACTTGAAGGTGTCAGTCCTATTAAGGTGAGTTTTAAATCTTAAATTACATGTCATTAATCTATCCAATATCAACTCAGCCTCTCGCAGTCCACTGCTGGACATAGGCAGGACCCAGGCAGCGCCACAACACCCTGTCCTCCGCCTTCCGCGTCCAGTTTGTCCCAGCCATGTTTATAAGCTCGTGGCCCCGCCGTCGCTGGCGTGTCCCACACTACGGATGCCGATACGCGGTCTCCACTCCAGGACTCGTCTGCTCCACCGGCCATCGGTCCTTCGACAAACATGGCCAGCCCACTGCCACTTTATGCCATTTGATTCTAAATTAAACTTTTTGTCATATTCTACAGGCCAAGGCACCATACGACCCACCATCAGCTCCTGGCATTCCCAAGATCTTGGAGATCGGAGGAGACTTCGTTCACCTGGAATGGGACAAACCAGAGAGTGACGGTGGATCTAGGATACAAGGTAACACAATTTCACATTGATAAATAATTTATCAGCACATTTTTAATATACAAGGTGGAGACGACAATACGACAACAAATTTAAACTCCGTATAACTATGACGTTCTCGGTCTACATATAAAAAAAATAATCAAATATATCCAATAGTTTAGTTACGATAGCTAGTCAAAGATCGGCAAACCCCATAGTCGGCCCATCACTACTATTTAGTTTGTTTGAAAAAATGACTTTTTAATTTCGATATTAGGATTTATTTGATAGTTCCAAAATACTCTTATGCATTAGTATTGCCAGTGTTTTCATTTATTGTTGTATTGTTCTCTCCACATTGTATATTAGGGGTGAAAGTCCAAACTATAGTTAAAAGAGATTTAAAGAAACTTGAGCTCTCATTCAAGGAAAATGAAGAAAGAACATTCGTCTATTCGCATGAGTAACAAAAACCACTTTAAGAGTCAGTTCAGACCACGACATGAAGCGACGCGATGCTGCGCGCACTTTTTTACAATTATCGAATTTATTTTCTTCACGAATAGGTATAATTTGAGTTCGAGTGTTGACACGTGTCAAAATACGCTGAGATGTGCAGCATGTGTACCTTATTGTGTAGTCAATAAATTCGATATTATATCGGATCGTAAAAAAGTGCGCGTCGCGTCGCGTCACGTCTCGGTGTGAACTGACCCTAAAACTATATCGTTGGCTTTTTAAAAGCCTGGTTCAATTAGTCGATTACGAACTTTTCTGTTCTAAAACACCACGCTGCATTATTGCATAGATCAATAATGTTGCTGATGCATATCACATACTGCAAGGGAATGTTATGTAGAGAAATGTTTCTTTAAATATTCCCTGCTGCGAAAAAAACCATAGACATACTTTGCCTGACAATGGCCTAGTTAAACTTTCTAATATTCCTCTATTATTATCTACCAGGCTACTGGATCGACAAGCGTGAGGTCGGCAACACGACCTGGCAGCGTGTAAACCCTACACTCTGCCTGCCTAACCAATGGAACTGCTCCAACCTGATCGAGGGTCGCCAGTACGAGTTCCGAGTGACCGCACAGAATGAGGCCGGTATCTCGCCGCCCAGCACTGCCAGCCAAGGGGTTAAGGTCGTTGATCCTAAAGGTTAGTATCTTAAAAAGCATCGATTATAAAATCGGTAGTGAGTCCCGCTACCTGTACGTTGGTGACTGGCCAATATTGTAACCATGGCCATTATTGTTAGCTACTCTGATTATTCGTGCCAATACGAGACAGAAAAAATAACACTTATGAAAACATTTTACATTAAAACAAAATACATGCGGGGCGGTCTTTGGGAACTGCCGATAGAATTTCTTCAAGCATGACGATGACGCGAGTTCCATGATTTTTGTTCACCCAAAAAGTGCTCAACGCGCATAAAGAAGTTTTCACTTATAATTCATTCATTTCTTCAAGCGTGACGATGACGCGAGTTCCATGATTTTTTTCACCCAAAAAGTGCTGAACGCGCCTAAAGAAGTATTCAATTAACATTCATTAATTTCTTCAAGGGTGTCGATGACGCGAGTTCCATGATTTTTGTTCACCCAAAAAGTGCTCAACGCGCCTAAAGAATTTTTCACTTCAAAAAACTTTAAACAAGACAATCCCGTTTTGTTTCACAATCCGAGCATTCTCTGCTGAAACCTAATTTAAAAAATGACATGACAACTGTACTGTGAATTTGTTGGTACAGTAAAATATAGCTAACGGCTTTCATTTCCAAGTCACTTCAATGTCATTTAAAGTTATTTCGAATCTAGTAGAGTAGATATAATCTACGAGGCATGTATCGCTATTTACAAAAGTAAAAGCTAAATTAACTATCATCATCATCATTTCAGCCGAAAGACGTCCACTGCTGGACATGCTTCCCCAAGCACCGCCACTTCGAAATAAACTATAATATTTTGTACCGTCCCACAGCCGCCACACCGCCGGAGATCGTTAAGCCGCTGAAGAACGCGAACTGCATTCAGTACCACAACGCTAAGTTCCAGTGCACCATCACTGGCCAACCCAAGCCTGTCATCACGTGGTACAAGGGTAAGTAAATTATGTATCTATTTATTTAAACTTTTCGCACTAAAATAAAGGTACAAAGGCGGACTTAATGCCTGAGGCATTCTCTACCAGTCAACCAAGGGTGGTGAAGAGATTAGATGGCAGGTGCTCTAATTGAGAGGAACAAAGAGAAAAAAAAATGTATATATTATATATCGTATTGCATTATAGATACTCGTATAACAGGAATTGAATAAAATATAAATTACATTGTATTCAAATTGAGAAATTATCAACGTCGAGCTAGTGTAAAGAAGAAAAGAAAGAAAAATAGGTTTATTTGACACAGAAACACGTGCATACAAAAAGACGTCAATTACGATCGATCTATAGTCGATTTACGTCTTTAAAATGTGAAATTTTACTGTTTTTCTTCAGGTGCCCGCGAGATAACCAACGGCCCCCGCCACCGCATCTGGAGCGAAGGCGACAACCACTTCCTGACTGTCATGGACGTGTTCGGGGAAGACGCTGACGAGTACGTGTGCCGCGCTGTCAACAGGGCTGGAGTCAAGAGTACCAGGGCCGAGCTGTTGATTATGAGTGAGTGTGCATTAGTGTAGGAATATGTGACTATCATCTCTTAGGTGCAGCGCAGACGAAAGACTATCCGTGACGCACTTTTTAGTCTGTGAAAATGAATGAACCTAAAATAAGATAAGTCTTTATTTGCCTGAAATAATTTAAAAAAATGCCTAAGCAATTGTATGCAGTAACGCATACGACGTGCAAAAACTCCGGCGCACATAAAATCCATGGCATTCGCGCCGCGCCGAAATAAATAGAACATTTGCTTCAACGCGCGCTAACGCAGACGGCGAACACTTTTAGTATGCAATCTGCATTTTACGGTTGAATGATCGAAGATGACAGAATGATCGAAGATGTTACGCAAATCGAGGATTTGGACGCAGACTCAACGCACACGACGCGTGTGCGTTGAGTCTGCGTAAAATCCGCGACGGACTCTTTGCTTGCCATGCAGACATTTTGTGCGCCACAGACTCGATCGCGCAAAAAGTGTGTCGTCTGCGCTGCATATTAGTAAGAGGCCACCCAAATGGCCCGGTTAAAAAAGGATATAATTGATGTAAAAAAAACTTTTTCGTATCCAATTCCTGCGTGACATCTTCTGACGAATCTTGTTCGATATCATAACTGTTTCTTTTAAAACGGTCTGCAAAAAGAGTATCCTTTATTTTTTCCACAACTTAAAATGGCAGCTTATCTCCGTTTTGCTATCACGACAAAATTACAGACCCGCAAAGAAATGCGCCAATGCGAAGAAATGCGGATTTTCATGAGGATTCATACCACCAGTTGGCGCCACTTTGACAAGTGGTATTTCATTTCGACAATGAATATAATTATATGATGACGTTTATCATTCGTTCATCATTCAGTCTTGACTAAAGGACATAATTATAGGCGCTTTGTTAGGTGCCTGGACCGGACGTCTCAGTTCTGCCACCTAGTGAACGCCGTTACAAAAAATTCTCTTTGATTTGTAAATGTAGCTTAGAAGCGTTACTCTATCTTTCTAGGCGTTCCCTTTAATCTTAAATACTATGAGCCACTGTAAAATTAATGCACAAATTCTAAACACACTTTTTCTCTCAACAGCCGCACCAAAACTGAACGTACCACCTCGCTTCCGTGTCACCGCATACTTCGACAAGGGCGAGAACGTAGTCATCAAGATTCCGTTCACCGGCCACCCGGTGCCCAAGATCACGTGGGTCCGTGAGGGAGAGACCATCGAGTCTGGCCTCCACTACCACGTCGAGAGGAAAGGTAAGAGACACTTGAACGACTTACCCCGGTTTCTGAAACTTACCCCCGTATTCAGAAATATTGGGAATAATAGAGAACCTCGTCACTTCTATGATTTAAAATATTTTTCAATTGCTTGGTATTATATCGAATAATGATAACTACCAATAGTAAAAAATCCTTATTACTTATAGTTTTTTTAACATAAAAAATACCTTAAAAATGACTCCTCATTTTGTTAGCAGAAATTACCATTATTTTTTTTTAATCAATCAATCAATCAATCAAGTTTATTCGCATAATATGGGTTTACAAAGGTGTTATACAGGTACGGTTTCACCATATTCAGCTTATGTTAGCATGCAAATTATAATATAGTGTCATAATATTTAAACAATTAGATCATATCTTTAAAAATATAAATTTTTACTTATCCCGAACTTATTTTTGTCGCTTTATCTAATGATCGTATACGTTATCTTAGTTTTTAAACAGTAGTGCATAAAAGTTTTAAAATAGTAGTGTTCATGTTTGTTATAAAAATTAAGAAAACGTTAGTATGAAAAATGCAACTTCTTTAAAATTCCCCATACAAAACACCAATTTCATAGGTCCTAATATTTACCCTCGAAATCTAAAAGACTTCGCCAGTTCCTGAAAAACTAACCGCCTCCCCGGTATCTGAAAGACGTTACCCAACCCCGGTATTCTGATAGATTTACCCCGGGTTTCTCATCATCAGCTGCCTAGCCTTTTCCCAACTATGTTGGAAGTCGGTTTCCATATTCTAACCGGATGCAGCTGAATATCAGTGTTTTACATGGAACGACTGCCTATCTGACCTCCACAAACCAGTTACTAGGTAACACGATAACCCTTGATAAGACTGGTTGTCAGACTTTCGGGCTTCTGTCGCCTCGTAGCGACTGTCAAAGATCTACAAATGACATTTACCCCTGATTTTTACAACATCATATTTAGTTAAGAAAGACATTTTGTTATAATCGCCATACTTGACATGCAGATGAATCGCACTATATTGATGGAAGAACTGGTGTCTTTTTCTCTAATTAAAATATTTGACAGTTTTAACATTGTTTTATTATTTTTCAGAACGTCACGCGATCTTAACGATCCGCGATGCCAGCAAACTTGACTCCGGACCATACAGGATCACTGCTGAGAACGAGCTGGGACAGGATTCCGCTACCATCAACGTTGAAATTAGTGGTCAGTAATACCTTTATATTGTTTTATTTTGATAAATATCCATAAATTATGAAATTAAAATTACATTTTCAATCAATCAAACCAATTAACTCAGCCTATCGCAGTCCACTGCTGGAAATAGGCCTCTCCCAGGCTGCACCACAACACCCTGTCATCCGCCTTTACATTACATACATAATCAGCCTATAATGTTCTAACTGCTGGGACACAGGTCGCCGCTCTATAAAAAAGAGTGGGCCGTAATCCACCTCGCGGGCCCAGTGTGGGTTGGTGGATGTCACATGTCTTCGAATTTTTGGTTCTAAGACATGCCGGTTTCCTCACGATGTTTTCCTTCACCGTTTTGAGAGCAGTGGTGATGAAATTATTTACACAAAGTAAAGCACCTGTCAGGGTTCGAACCTACGATCTACAACTCGTAAGTCGCGGCCGTTACCACTGGGCCACCACTGCTCTCGAATTATATTATTAGTTACATTTTACTTATCTGCATTTCATCAACAGACCGCCCAGACCCGCCACGCTTCCCAGCAGTCGACAACATCGGAGTGGACTCGCTCGCCCTCAGCTGGAAGGCTCCAGTATGGGACGGCGGCTCCGACATTACCAACTACCTGGTCGAGAAGAGGGAACACCCTATGTCTAGCTGGATTAGGGTTGGAAATACCAGGTATGTTATATTAAATGATAAATGATTTATTTCTGTAAGTAGGTTTGCACAAACACTTTTACACGTCAATCACATTTTTAAAACTAGATGAGGTCGGCGTTTCCTATCTGACTTCTCTGAGAAGAAAGGCCAAAACAAACTCAGAGGTCACAGTCTCTTTTAAAGTCCAGACATAATCTTGGTCAGATTATGAGAAGACCATGTAGATTGGTGTCTGAAATGGTATTTTGATGAAAGAACCACACAGATTGAGTGGACCTGTCCAGTCAGTGCACGCATTTGTCAGTAATCGTGCAGCTCAACTCCGAATTTAAGGAGCTCAACGATTTGACGAACAATACCAAAGAAAGGACATTTGGTTAGGCCGCATAAATTACTCAAACTGCCAGACTATGATTAATTAAAATTAAGAAAAAATAAATAATAAAAAAGAAAAGAAAGATCCACATAATCTTCACATTCACAATAATTAATAAATTAATATAATACTTTACAAAGTAAATTAGAAATATGTATTGCACAATCGTGAAGGACGCCGTAGTCCTGGCATTAAGGTAAAAAGAAAATGGATAGGCGATTAAACTGTTCTCAGTTTACAGCAAATCTAATGTACAAAGTAATTACCTGATATTATGGCAAGTAGATTTATGCCACACGCTTTTTAGCTCAAAATACTGTGAATAAATTCACCTGTTTCAGTGTAAGAACATGATGCAGATTATTATTATTAATTCATTTATTTCAGATAATATTATCCATACACAATACATTAAATCATATAAAAATTAAAATCAATATTTTACATATATAATAATAATTTTACATTTATAATTTTAGATTATAAATTGTATCATAAAATAGAGGAGAAATAAATATTGTTCACAATTTAAATAAATATGTCGAATGAATAAGAATAAATTCTATATCGTAATTAATTCTGGCCACCAAATTGACTGCTGGTGACTTTTCTTCAAGATTAACACACGCGAAGTTCGCTAGGGCATTGTCAGATTTCTACTATTGACTTTAAGAGACAGGTTATCGGTAATCAAAATCTATAAAATATTTGACTTTCAAAAAAATCATGTGTGAACGTCAAAATGTTAAAGTACTTAAAAAGCAATTTATTCTTCCCCAGATTCACAACAATGGCCATCACAGGCCTGGTACCAGGCAAGCAGTACGAGTTCAGAGTGTACGCGGAGAACATCTACGGAAGGTCGGAGCCTAGCGAGACCACCTCGCTGGTGCAGACCAAGGCCATCATCAAGAAGGAGTTCCAGAAGAAGGAATATCCTGGTGAGAAGAGTTGGACGTTTATTTATTGTGAAATGATCTTCAGTCAAAGAAAAATCGTCAAGATTTTTGGACCGAACGATTTTGGACAGGTTCTTCTTCAGCCTGTATCTATTAATTTCTTGATTTGATCAAGGAAACTAAAAACTGCGGCATTGAATCATGTTATGGCCACTCATAAACCGCAAGATTTGGCCAGTTTAGTATTCCTAATGTACGAATTATGCGTCTGCGCAAAATTTTGGAAAATCTTACGATTTATTTAGTAGCCTCATGATTAATCGATTTGATTAAATAGGCCCTATTTAATCAAATCGATGAATCGGCTTTTTTTTAATCAAAATTCGTCACCCATACCTTTATGTGAAGGTTGTGTCGGCAGATAATTCCTCCGCCATAATAAGGCAATTTGTGAGAAGACATACATACCCTGTTTCCACGTTCGGGTCTCTAGTGAGGGTTGGTCTTCTCACAAATTCTTCTTTAGTTTAAGTTAATATAATAGTGTTTTAAGTGCCTGTTACTAACAATTTATGGATCTCTTAGTTGTCCGAATTAAAATGATTTTATTTTATTTATTTATGTTCGCCTATTATTTACATATAAGTAATAAAAACCTCCATTTCCAGTTGACGAATCCGGCAAACGTATCCGCACGAACGCAGACCACGGCCCTATCAAGGACTACGACAGTTACGTGTTCGACATCTACAGCAAATTCGTACCCCAGCCTGTTGATATCAACACGTGCTCCGTGTACGACAAATATGACATTCTCGAGGAGATTGGTAAGTGAGCTAGATCAGTGTTGAAGAATGGTGTACATTTGATTAGCATGGGTAGAATAAATAATGAGTAGAAATCCTTTTGAAGAAATTGTAGAAGGTTTTTGACTGGTAAGAGCGTTATCACATTGACGATTTGCCAAGTCAATCGCTCTCGTTACGAAACCGCGGCTAACTTGGTGCGCACACGCAGCGAGCGTGTTAAACACTCGACTTGCAAATCGCCAGTGTCATATGATCCTTATTGTTGAGGAAAAGATGTCTGGTGGGATTCAATTTTGCATGTGAAACGTAGATTATATTAAAGTCTGGTACATGGAAGCCTGATGAAAAATTTAATCAGTAAGATTTAATTTTGATTATACTTGGTTAAAGGAACTTGAGATAAGGCTTCCAGAAACCAGAAGACCAATTTCTCGTACTAAAAAAAACGTTCACATTCAAGTCGCAATCTGTCAAAAATGTTGGTAAATTGATTGTATTTTTGACAGATTGCGAATGAGATGCGAATGCAAACGTTCAATACGGGAATTGCCCCTCTGAGATTTGTGCCATTGCAGATAGATACCTGTAATATTTTACGTTTTTTTTTTCTAAATGACTATATTTTTAGGACATTTAATTAATTCTACCTGAATTTCAGACTGATAAATTGCATGAGTGTGCTCGAAATATAGCTGGCTCTTGTTTCATATGCCTGATTTTCACCATATTTTAACATCCTCTAACATTTTTTTTATCTCAATAATTATTCTGGACTGATGTTAAATATTTATGTTAAAATATGGCGAAGATTAGGCATAGTAGATTGTAGAAAATCTTAAGCGGTTTTCATCTTTTATGAATAGACAGAAACATGTTTCTTTGTATTCCCAACTACACATACATTTTGCACACAATTACACAATAATTTTCTATTTATTTTTCTCAAGTATTTTACTTTTACAATACTGATTTTGCTTGACACTAAACACAAATATATTTTTAAATAAGAATATTTCGATCATAAATTAATAATGTTTTAAGTACTACAGAGTACAATAAAGAAAATCGAATAAAGAAAAAAAATAGACATTGAAAAAATATAGCATGATAGTAAACTTAGTTTAAAATTAAAAATAAATAAAGACTAAACACACTCACGAAGTTGCTTGTGAAATCACATGGGATTTTATAGAGTTTTATAATATTAACCGTAGAAATACTAACCGTGCCTTAGAAATTCAACCTTTTTCTATTCCTTAGTAAATAAAGTGGATTTTTAAACTTAATCGCCACTGCAAAGTGGGGTTTGTTTTCAACGCTAATCATCAAAGTAAGAAACTTTTAAAACTAAATCACGATTTAGTTATCAGTGGCGAAAGGACTATGTCAACTTAGAATATGTTCCCTTTTCAAACATAGCAATATGTGAAACGATTGGCAGGACCCAGCCGTTAATATGACATATTAGCTTTGTAGAGCGCCATCTCTGTCACCCATGAATAGGTTACAAGCGCCCCTGTCTCAAGCTCGATGTGTCTTATTTACGCCCGAGTACTGCATTTAGCGATCTTTTGAATAATTTTCAGTCTTCGCCACTGGTATTCCTAATATTCTAGATAAACCCTTAATCCCCATTCCAAAGTGGCGATATTCCCAAAGCAAAAGTGGTGATAGTACAAAAGTGGTGATAATTCACAGGTGACTTCGTGAGCGCCGCCTCTCGAAGATCGAGCGCCCGAGGTCTGTGTGTGAATGGATCGATGTAGTGCATCTCTTTCTCTGCATCTCTCTGTCTCACACGCATACTTATTTTATTTTAAAAACAAATATATATTTTCCTATTTTTTCCTTAGGAAAATGTCGCATGAAAAAATAGTAGGGTGATTGGAAAATTATAAAAAAATCTAGAAATTATTTCGATTGTAGGATGTAATATTTCCAGTAACCCTAATTTTAAATACTTGAAATTATTTATTTATTTATATAAAATATTTATTACAGTAAATCTATATTTCTTTATTATCTTTGGTAGATCGAATGCACGGTTTTCGCTTCTATAAGATATTCTTATATATTTATTTTATTATTATTACACAAAACAAATTATTTTATGCGAAATTACACCAAGTAGAAATTGGCGTATAATATTGGCACAGAAACGTAGATTTCGTAGAACGACTACTTCAAACGTATGTCTGATTTTTAAAGTATTTTATTTCTTTAGGACTCATGTTTTAATTCAGCATCAATTTATCCGTAAAATTGTTATAAAAACAAAATGAATTCCTTCATTTATTCAATGCTACTTATCAAATTATCATGAAGAAGAAATAATCATCTGAAATATCAGACAGACGTACAAACACAAAATTTAAAATTAAAACCCAAACGAGTCGTGATAAGTGTTTTATTGTCGTCCGGAATGCAGCACAGATTATAAAGAAATTGCATTGGATTCATAGTTAGTAGTATGATGCAATGCATTTTCTGCTACCCAGCTTTTCATAAAACCCAGCATTCCAAAGTCCAAAAACACACTTAACACGACTCCAACACGCTCAGCACGATCAATAGAAACGGGTTTTGTCGACAGAAGAATAGACAAAATGACAGATAAAAAATCGTAAATCATAATCTGTCATATTGTTTCTATTCTTCTGTCGATAGAACCCATAGAAAACCCGTTTCTATGGTTGTCATGCAACGCGTGCTGTAGTATAAAACTACCATCTACCCACGAACAGAGGCATGAGGTTGCATATACTGTTGTAGGTACAGGCGCGTTCGGTGTCGTGCACCGCTGCCGCGAGAGGGCCACCGGCAACTATTTCGCGGCCAAGTTCATACCCGTCGCAGGCGCAATGGAGAAGGAACTCATTAAGAAGGAAATTGATATCATGAATCAACTGCATCATCGCAAATTGATTAATCTGCATGATGCCTTTGAAGATGATGACGAGATGGTGCTTATTTTCGAGTTGTGAGTATTACCTTTTTTATGTTTACTGTCCATTAACTTAAACGACTAAGAACTAAGTCGAAGTACTTTGTTACAAAGAAATAGGAAACTTGTAATGGATGAGAGAGCAACCTGCACGCGTAGCATGACTACCGTAGAAACGGGTTCGTCGACAAAACCCGAAAGAATAGACAAAATGACAGATAAACAATCACAATCTATCATTTTGTCTATTCTCCGGTCGACAAAACCCGTTTCTACGGTGGTCATGCTACGCGTGCTGCACGAAGTTTCTTCTTCCTACTAAAACTGCTTTAATATTTCATTACCTCTACGCAGTCTACGCGAACCGGCGAACGCAGGTTTCCAACATCTTAAAAATACTTTATTTTCCAAGTCTAAAATTTAATGATTTCCCCCCAAAATTGATGCTAACAAATTCACTCCGCCAGTTCTCAAAAATATGGCCACAATTTGATTACGATTGCTAACCGCATCTTCTCCTCCAGCTTATCCGGAGGCGAGCTGTTTGAGCGCATCACCGAACCAGGCTACAACATGTCTGAAGCCGAGGCGGCTCACTACATGCGACAGATATGCGAGGGAGTGCGACACATGCACGAACAGAACATCATCCACCTGGACCTCAAGCCCGAGAACGTCATGTGCCAGACCAGGACCGGCACTGATGTTAAGGTATTTATAATTTTTTGAGAACAAGTGATTACCAGAGGTAGCTCGTGGCTAAGTAATAACAGCCGAACGGGTCGATCCATCAGGTTAACGCTTGCCGGGGTCGGTCCGGGGATAGGCGACCATCTTTACATATCGAAACTCCTCCGTGCCTCGAAAAGCACGTTAAGCCGTTGGTCCCGGCTGTCATTTTGTGGATCTTTGACAGTTGTTACGGGTCGTAACCCCGAAAGTCTGACAACCAGTCTTGCCAAGGGGCATCGTATTACCCAGTTACTAGGTTGTGGAGGTCAGATAGGCAGTCGCTCCATCCGTACTGGTATCCGTTTAGACTGGAAGCTGACCCCAACATAGATGGGAAAAGACTAGGCAGATTTTTGGGGGTGGTGTACATTGTTGTATTGGTTCCCACCTGTAAAAACAAATGTTCGTGGTAATAGTATAAATAGAGTATAGAGTAGTGGTGGCCCAGTGGTAACGTCCCTGACTTACGAGTCGTAGGTCGTGGGTTCCAGACCCAGCCAGGCGCTTTAATTTGTGCAAATAATTTCATCACCACTGCTCTCAAAACGGTGAAGGGAAACATCGTGAGGAAACCGGCATGTCCTAGAACCAGAATGTCGAAGACATGTGACATCTACCAACCCGCACTGGGCCCGAGTGGTGGATTATAATAGCCCACTCCCTCTCGAAAAGAGGAGACCTGTGTGCCAAAACATTATAGGCTGATTATGTTATGTAATAGTATAAATCAATAAATAAAATCGCACGTTAAATTCTTGATTGGCTATTAATATTTTTGTATTCAAATCATAAGCAACAAGATTAATTGATCATAATTTTAGAAACTGGAGGTTACTTCTTAGAAAAATAAACTCCCACGTACTTTTGGTCCTGGTCAAATGGGTATATTTTCTGCTGGATATTAGTTTATCCTAAGTCAGTAGGTAGGTACTAAGTTACTTCGTGATTCTAACCGCCCACTCTCCACAGATCATCGACTTCGGTCTGGCCACAAAGCTGGACCCGAACGAGGTGGTCAAGATATCGACCGGCACGGCCGAGTTCGCGGCGCCTGAGATCGTGGAGCGGGAGCCGGTTGGCTTCTACACGGACATGTGGGCCGTGGGAGTGCTGTCTTATGTACTGTGAGTATATGTAGTTTTTACTGATATTAGACTTTGACTTTGTATATATCTGCAATTCCATTTTTAGACAAACCTTTTCAAGTAATTTCAAGTGGTACAAAACTTTTTCAACAGTGCCCCTGAACATAAACATTAGCAAACTTTTGTATAAGTATATTTACTAAATTAATTGTGATTCCAACACAAATGAACGAGAAAATCGTGAGGAAACGGCATGCCAGAGAGATATTTCTCGACGGCATGTGAAGCCAAGTCAGAGGCCCATGGGCGGCTTTAAAACTCTGACACCAGGTTAGTCACTAACCACGAGAAAAGAAGAAGACTTATAAAGCTAGACTTTTCCAAAATCAAATTTAAATAGGCTCAGTATCTTTCACTCCATAAAAATGAATCTTGACCAAAAACACAATTTTTTTTTTCTTCAACAGTCTCTCCGGCCTATCGCCATTCGCCGGAAACAACGACATAGAAACATTAAAGAATGTTAAGGCTTGCGACTGGGAGTTCGACGAGGAAGCGTTCCAGCACGTGTCTGATGACGCCAAGGACTTCATCAGGAGGCTTCTCGTCAAGAACAAGGAGTAAGTACACGTTCATGATGATTGATGACCAACCAGTCTTACATTTAGGGTGAGTTCACACCGAGACGCCACGCGACGCGCACTTTTTTATGATTCGATACAATATCGAATTTATTGACTATACAATAAGGTACACGCGCTGCGCATCTCTGCGTACTCTGACACGTGTTAACTGACACGTGTTGCTCGTATTGAAATTATACCCTTTCGTGAACAAAATAAGTTTGATAATTGTTAAAAATTGCGCTTAGCGTCGGGTCGCTTCACGTCGTGGTCTGAGCTGATCCTTAAAAAGACTTCAGTTTCCAAGTCTAAAATGTAATTATTCCCCCCAATTGATGCTAAGAAATTCACTATGAACCTAAATCCAATATTATTTGTTATTATTATTTAAGAGGTTCTGTCGCGATCTCGCTTGCTAGCGAATGAAGGACGAGTTTTTCGATAGGATGAGCGTTCTCAAAAGATTTGACAGTAAATATTATGTTGTTTCGTGCCCCACAGGAAGCGCATGACGGCGCACGAGTGCCTGCTGCACGCGTGGCTGGCGGGCGACGCGGCCGCGCAGCGCACCGCGCACATCGACGTCAGGCGATACGAGGCCATGCGCGACCGGCTGCGGCGACAGTACGAGGTGCGCAGTACTATAGATGGACAAGTTCACTACTTGCTAGACAACTCTCTGTAAAAGAGATATTGGTCATTTCATTGAACAAAATAAATGGAGCTTCTCAAATCATCATGTTCTGGTGCAACTAGATTGCATTCGATATTGATAGCTTCAAAACATAATCGATGGTCAATGAAAGTAATCCGACTGACTTATTGGACCACTCTAGATCGATATAAAATCTAAACGTTCAAATCTAGTGGCACCTTTACAACGCTACAATTTCGCCTCGATGTTTCTTCACGATTTCTTCAATTTGTTATTCCTTATTATAAAAAAAAAACTTCTAAAAGGATAGACAAAACGGAGGTCTTCGCGGCTTTGTTCTCTCTTTGGGTAACCCACTACATGTTTTAACGAGATAGGAAATAGTACTTAATATAAAACTAAATCCTCATTTTTTCCAACAGAACTGGTCTTCATTCAAACTGCCCATCGGCAGGCTGAGCGAATACAGCTCACTACGCAAGCTGCTCATCGAGAAGTGGAAGATATACGACGGACAGTTCGGTAAGCACAATAATTAAATTACGATTACTAAAAATTATGCAGTTTTCACTGACAGATAATGGATTAAATACGCTAAGATTTTCAAAAACTACTAGTAAAACAATTTTATTATTTTTGCAAGTAATTCATACATGGTTCGATTTTGAAAGTCCATGCCTTCGTAGTCAAATCCGTGACTAAGAGCAATAGAGAATTTGTCCAATCCAAAATCTTTTAGAAAAAAGGTAAAGTTCCTTTTTTTTCCATTCTCAAAAATAAACCACTCCGTTTTATTGGACTGAATGTTAGTGTTGCTGATATAGTTTGACTGGGGACGCTCTTACGCGTCTTAAGAATGCGCGGCGAGTGGCGGGCGGCGTTGACCAATGAGCGGCCTGAAGCGACGAGGCGGGGGGAGCAGCCCCTCGCCTCGCCGCGTACATACCTCAGGCGCAGATCAGCGGTCCTGTTCAAACTATAGTACTAAACCCTGCAAACGAAACACGTAAAAATCCACGAAACTGTGTTTAGACACCATACAATATCTATTATTTTCCCACACAGACCGTCGTCAAGCCGCACCACGTTTCGTGATCAGACCACAATCCGCCTTCTGCTACGAAGGCCAGTCCGTCAAGCTGTACTGTCGCATCATCGCGTGCGCCACGCCCACCGTGACCTGGTCGAGGAACAACCACGAGTTGAGACAGTCTGTCAAGTTTATGAAGAGGTAAGTACTAATAAAACGATCTACTGTCATGCCTAAATCGTTATGTTGCTGAAAAAATTATAAATATTAAAACTAGCTAGTATCTAGTGCTAGTAAAAGCAGGCCAAGGCAAGTGAAAGTCACGACAAGACTAATTGGAACTCTTCTCTCCATTTTTTTGTCCTTTAAACGTGGCGGTTGCTTCACTTTTCACTATTAGACCAAAACTGGCAATATCCTGCGCTGTTATATGATTTTGAAAATACTGTTTTCAGTGTATTAAAATAATTATTAGTTATCTAATTATAGGAATAGCTTGTAGTAATAAAAAATCAGAGACAAACGTACTCCTTCGGAATATAGCTTTTTTTTTGTTTGACTTTCACATTTAGCCGAAAATGTATGGACGGTGAATGATCTCCTTTGTAAAGGACGACCAAAACGACCTGGCCGCTATTTTAAAATACTATTTGTTTTAGGTATGCCGGAGACGACTACTACTTCATAATCAACCGCGCCAAGCTGGAAGACCGCGGCGAGTACATCATCAGGGCTGAGAACCACTACGGATTCAGGGAAGAGGTCGTCTTCCTGAATGTGCAACGTAAGTGTTTTATTGTTATTTATTTATTTACCAGCCACAGGTCGATCCATCAGGTTAAGCTACGCTTGCCGTGGTTGGTCCGTGGATGGGCTGTTGGTCCCGGCTGTTATTTGTGGATCTTTGACAGTCGTTACGGGTCGTCAGAAAGCCCGAAAGTCTGACAACCAGGCTTGCCAAGGGCTATCATATTACCCGGTTACTGGGTTGTGGAGGTCAGATAGGCAGTCACTCCATGTAAAATACTGGTATTCACCTGCATCCAGTTAGACTGGAAGCCGACCCCAACATAGTTGGGATAAGGCTAGGCAGATGATGATGTATTTTCAAGTCAGATATTTGTATCTTGGGCTAATAATATTGAAAGGGGGCAGATTCTATTAAAGACTCCATATTCCAATATTTGTGTGGCGGCATCTACATCGCCACATGCGATATACGGATCAAAGACCTGACGTCACATAAATCCTGCATCGCGCAATTAGAGTTTACCGCGCGATGGCGCTTGGATATACCTATACAAGATTCCGACATCAATCGTCGGGCAGTTGCCCCCCAGACACAACACCCGTCTGGTCGGAGGATCCTCTCTTTTCCATAGAGGATGAGAGAACTTTACACCCTGTTCCTCATACCCCTAAATCTCTAAATGCAGATTTATAAATGGAAGAAATTCATACTATTTGCTTCTACAATTGTCTCAAGATTTTTGTACATACAATTAACATCCCGTTAATTTATTAAACTTATCGACGTTAAATATTGACAGTAACAATTTGATAAATGCCGCTATGAAAGTCTCTGAGTAGCAGTTTTTGAGATAGCCCTTGCAAAATTAGTTGTGATTTAATACAACATTGTTACTATGAAGCAGATGTTTTGTTGAAACTTTCATGGACTTGTATACTATTTTAATATAACCTTCAGGTATTCATGCCAAAATTACCTATTTCAATTAACAAGTATTTTTAGCTAAATAACATTTTCAAATTAGATGCACTCCCAACCAATTAAACCAACATACCATTAATTCGCACTTTAATTGTTTGTCAGACAAATAGTGTCACAGAAGTACGTTCCAATCTATTATTACATACACCTTTAGCCGGCGATACGCGACTAAATTAACCACTGTCTTTCTGACTACCGTAGTGTACTGATTGATTTAATATTTAGTGCGTTGGGTGGCCCGATTAAGTTGAAATACAGTGTATTTGATATACTTTTAAGTGTTCAATAAAGCTTCAGCATTTTTGGCGTGTAAGTGCAATAAAATGGATTTTGTAGTTAGGGGTTTCTAAAGAAATACTTGTGTGAGCAGTACGGAAAATTATTGAGAATATTATAATTATTACTTACAATATTTTTAGATTCAATAATTATTCTAATGTGTCTCTGAAATTATGAGATTTTCGGGTCCTAGGAATTCCAGATTTTAGGAATTTCGGATTTTTAAATCGTTTGTCACACCTTGTGTATTGTTCCATTTAGCATACACGCGAGATGAATTTTCAAAGAAACGTTAGGTTTGCAAATAACAAAAAATGATAAATTGAATGACTTTGCGAATCTTGCACTTGTCAATCGATTGTATGTTCATCTTAACCGTCATTTACGCTTTTTTCAGAGACCTCTTTGTTATTTCATATTTTAAACTTTCGCACATGTTTAGGTATGATATTACAGTCAATTAAACCCTTATTTCTTCCTCCAGCGGTCCCGAAGGTCCAGCGCCAGCACCTCGCCGAAGCCCCGCGCCGCCGCGAGGCCCTCCCCTACACGTTCTGGCAGGAGACGTCCGAGACGGCGCCCGTGTTCACGTTCCAGCTGCGGCCGCGCGTCATGCAGGCGCGCGACACCTGCAAGCTGCTGTGCTGCCTCAGCGGCAAGCCCACGCCCACTGTCAAGTGGTCAGTATACACCTGTCAAATATGTACTAACATCTTCTAGGAACCGATAGCAAGAAGATCTAGAATATAGGAACCATCTAGGAGAAGAGTCTACTTGCTAGACAATATACAGCTTGTAACAGGAATCTAGAAAGAGTCAACATGCTGATCGGCTGCCTTATTACCACAAAACCGTGTTTATCGGTTGTTTAGCCTAAACAGCTGTTAAACATGACATTTCAATATGGAGTTTGACATAAAATTGACGTTAAATATGCGTTGAACAAGTGTCTAGTCAAGTATTTGTGGTAAGGCCCCTGGGATTTCTGAAGAATAGTCAAAATTAGAGTCGACATATTTTCAACTATAAATGTTTCAGTTCTCAACGTAATTCAATTTAGACACGAGGTTCACTTTATTCTTCAACTGTAATCAAGCAAACAAAAATCGTGGTTACATAAAAATTAATCGATCAATGTCAGGGTCAAATTGTGTCAAATAAAAGTAGAGACTTTCATTTCTAGATCTTTTGAATCAAAGTGAATCGTGTACCGTATAATATTGCCCTTTGGTCAGTATTGGGTGCCCATGCTAATAACAGGCAATTCATTTGGCCTTTTGCATTTTAAGAGATCTTGAAGTTTTTTTTTTTTTTGTTTTTTTTTTTTTTTTTTTTTTTTAAAAAAACGTTGCCCCACACTAAGAATTTCTTCCTGTATCGTGGGTGCGTTTACAAACATAGAAACTCACATACACTAACACCCAGACCCGGAACAACTACTTGCAGATCATACAAATATTTGTTCCGTGCGGGGATCGAACCCGCGACACGTTGCGCAGCAGTCCATCGCTGAGCCACTGCGCCAACCGTGTCGTCAAATTCAATGTTTGTTTGTTTGTTTTTCAGTTGAATGCTAATAGTCTATCAAAGAATATCCAAATGCTATTTCAAAATAGTTTAATTGCGACAAGGCCTTTTTTGAGTAGTGGCCTAGTGTTATCAGCCGCGACTTACGAGTTATAAGTAGGTTCGAACAGACAGACGCTTTACTTTGTGTAAATCATTTCATCACCACTGCTCTCAAAACGGTGAAGGAAAACATCGTGAGTGTCCGGCATGTCGTAGAACCAAAAATTCAGAGACATGTGACATCTACCAACCCGCACTGGGCCCGCGTGGTAGATTACAACCCACTCCCTCTCGAGCAGAGGAGACCTGTGTCCCGGGAACCTGATAGGCTGATAATGCTTATGCTGTCTTGCCTTATCAATTTTTATATAAAATACTTTCTCAATCTTAATACACACTCGGATCCCTTCTACAACACCAAAATTCAAGTGCAATTTCTTATACATAACCATAAATACATACAAAACTAATCATCTACCCGCAGGTACAAAGACAAGAGAGAGTTATCTAAGTATGACTACGCGATGACTCATTCGGACGGCGTCGTGACTCTCGAGATCATCGACTGCCGGCCCGAGGACAGCGGGAAATACACCTGCATCGCTACCAACGTGCACGGCACTGATGAGACCAACTGTGTCGTTATTGTTGAGGGTAAGCAGACAGCGTAGATAAGCGATAAGGCCGCCCATTGTATGTTTTGTACTGTTAATTTTTTTTTTTTTTACGTATCTTCTGGTATAAAAGATTTGTTCAAATTAGGCTAAGTATTCAACACTTTTTCAACGTCAAAAGTAACAATACAAAGTTACAATATACAACTAAAAAGTAAAGTTACAATATACAACTAAAAAGTAAAGTTACAATAAACAACTAAAAAGTAAAGTTACAATAAACAACTAAAAAGTAAAGTTACAATATACAACTGCAGAACGTCCATCCTTCACTAATTCATAGTGTTACATTATACATTGTGTTTTTTTTAAATCATATCTCTAATGTATTTTTACGTAAATAATCGTGATTTTGTCGAACGAAAGAAAAATAAAACATAATAGCCAGTTGATTCTATGACATGTCTCTTTATTACCCTAGAGTAATGGGAAATAAAAAAAACACAGTGTATAATAAGATAGGTGTATTAGTAAGTTGATGATGATCAAAAGTTCAAAATATTCAGTATATTATGAAGAAGAGATTCTTAAGGACATCTTCTCGACTCCAAAACTTGTGTAAAACGAAAAATGTTTAAGATTGAATACAAGACCACTGCATTTTTCGGACCTTCTGCCAGTGTGATTTAAATACAGAATCTGAATTAGTTTATCTGAATTTCCCTTAGGTATTTTCTCTTCAAGAACAAATCTTGTAAATTAAATAAATGAATTGTTTCACAACAGGCGAGGTAACATCACCGGAGCAAGCGCAGATGATCCACAACTTCCTGCACTCCGGAGACCGCCGCTACATAGAGAAGCCTCTCAAACCTGCACCGCCACCGATTATCACCAAGACTAAGGTTAGTTGACAATTATATATAAAATACATTAATAAACTTTGTATAAAACTGTATCATATTTTAACTTTACCTATTTGATGATATATTGGGTGGCAGTCGTAGGTTGGAACCCAGACAAGCGATTTACTTTGTGAAAGTTATTACATCACCACTGCTCTCAAAATGGTAAAGCAAAATATCGTGAGGAAATCGGCATGTCCAAGAACCCAAAAATCAACCAACCCGCACTGGGCCCGGGTGGTGGATTATGGCCCACTCCATCTCACAGAGAGGAGGCCTGTGTCCCAGCAGTGGGAACATTATAGGCTGATTATGCTATCCACACACAGCTCTGCCTACCCATTTTTGGTAATATATATATTACCAAAAATGGGTATACTGGGTGTAGTTTGAAATCTATGGCATTATTTTACGCGTTTAAACTACTTGTGAATTTGAACAACTTTTGCTTTGGGACGCCAACACAAAAATTGCTAAAAAAATACCTAAATTTTTCATGAGTACTTTCATTTCCAACGAAAGTGTATTATAAATTATTATAAATTGTATGATATTGTATGATAAAATTCCGGATCGGACCACAGTTGGACATACATTTTTGCCTAAAAGGAAGAGGTAATGATTGCAGTCAACACTGAAAAGTTGCAAGTTGTTGAAAAACCAAAAAAGTTATTAAGAAAAGTGTATAGTTATACTAATATACCAGCATCGCTTTGCTTATATACCTACATTATTTACATTTTAATATGTAAAACGACAGCCGCATAGTCTAAGCAAGCTATATTTAAAAATACATTACTCACGCTTTAAAAAAAAAACATCTATTAATGAATTTACATTACTGCTTTAGCGTCGACGTCCCCAAAATATAACCTCTGAAGACCATGAACAAGAAAAGGTAAACAAGGAAAAAATACATGAAACCATTGGAATGGATCATCAAGCTCATGGCGAAGTTGTCATTATCAAATTCAATGTCATAGCAAACTTCGATTTCACGACAAAGTTGTTATATTATCAATCAGTTTCAGAGCACTTTCAATCGATTCGTTTACTGGTATTGTTTATCAAAGATTCGGTCACTTAGCCGGAAATTTAATCGGTCCAAAGAGTTGATTTGTTTAACACTTTGCAGGACACGAAATGCATAAAGAATCTATCAGAATACCAGCGCTGCGGTATTTATTTATTTAAATATCGCAGCATTATGCTGAGGTAGGGGCCTTTTTGGCCTCGCGCAGATAGCCTAAGTATTTTTGTTAGTTTTAATTTTTCTTTTAATTTAATTTAGTACCTACTTACTTTATATTACTGATTGTTTTTTCTGTGCGTGTCCCAAATAAAATATTTTTCTTTCTTTCTTTCATAAAAATAAAACTTCTATTGCGTCTCATTCAGTGTCATTCAACCAATTAAAGAAGAATGGGTTGAATCTCCATGGTTACTCTTTACTACATATGATAATAAAAACCTCTGCCTACCCTTCAGGGAATATAGGCCTGATGTAATGTTATGTATATTTTATGTAAAAAGATATGCATGTTAAAAGATTCTTGTTACTTATAGTAGAATATATAAAATAATCTGTGGTTATCTAGACGTTACCTGACACTAACAGCGCATTTCATGCGAGCATGACGCATATCAGCATCATATTGATCAGATAAATTGAAGATAATCCAATTTGCTCAAACATTTTGAACAACGATCCTACACATGTGCCACCATGTGTGACATTTCAGTGAGCATGACAAATCAACTGCCATGCAACATTAAACTTTATATAGGCTAATAAGTGCTTTAAAAATCTCTAACGAAGCTGAAAGCTGAAAGTCAGAAAAGAGCCTATGAAGACTAATAAAAGATGGGTTGGTGACAATAAGCAAGAACGAGGAAAATTTCTACCCTAATGCAGGCTGCATAGGGCAGAAAATAGCTACAAATGATGAGAATTTTTAGCGGGGTACAACTATTTTCTTAATGCCACTCGGCAAACTTCGGGTTTTGCCGTCGGATTTATATCAGTTGCCCTTTGCTCTTGGTGCAGACCGGATGCTCTCGATCGACTTCCGAGTCGATTGACAGCGTCCGGTCCGACGACTGACGAAACACGAAGTTTAAAGCCTAGCTTTAAGCCGAGGGACTTTAAGAAAATAGTTTTACTGAACATCCGTCGCATTCTGTGTGGTCAGGTTTTAGAGACAGCCATACAACGGATACAAGAGGAAAAAGAACTTTATTCTTCAAGAGAGCAGTACAAATTTAATTAGCACAAGCCTCCACACTAGGATTCCCTGTATCGTCCCTCGTCTCCTTCGTCTTACAGCTTTAAAAGAAACAGGACAAATTGGATTGTTAATTCATCACATGGTTTAAAAAAAAAATATTTCGCTACTCACAGCTGCGCCACATCTATCTCAACTCATCAAACCCAAAACTAGACTTCTATAATAATCCCCCTTTTTTTCTACCCTAGGTGACGATCGACCCGCCTACCAAGTCTGGGCTCAGACCAAAGTATTCACCACAGACCTCCGTAGAAGCGAGCAAGAAGAAATATGGAGGACTCTCGCGACTGGACTCGGACACATCGTCCAGGTCCAGGAGTGCTACTAAGGAACTGATATGTAAGTACACTTAAATAATAACAGTAGAATACTAGGATATACCAACATTATCCTAACTAATATTATAAACGCGAAAGTTTGTAAGTATGGATGGATGGATGTTTATTACTCTTTCACGTAAAAACTACTGAATTGATTTGGATGAAATTTGGCAAATATATAGTTTATAACCTGGATTAACACATAGGATACTTTTTATTCCGATATTTCCACGGGATCGAGACCTACGCGGGTAAAACCGCGGGGCGCAGCTAGTGGTAAATAAAGATAAACAAAATAATGGCGAAAATAACGTGCGCAAGAGTGGATATCGCATTTCTTTTTAAATAAATAAATTCATTCATTCATTCCTTCAGTACAATAAAAAAGGTTCTATATGAAGATATTTTAGAGGTATTTTCAGTCAATTCAGATGTCGATATCAGTTTTACGAGTATATTAAGTTGTCAACTAACGAAATTTCTTAAAAAATACTTGTCTCGACGCTTATTTCCCATCTTCCACAAGTGTGAAACTGATTTTATAAAATTAAATTCAGTCGAAACCATGTTGCGATACAAAATGTGCCCTAGGCCAGACGAACTTTAGAATCTCGATCGAAATTCAACCTGCCTTTTTCCCTGATCATGACATAATTGTGTTCCTCCCGCAGTGCCAGCCTCCGACTCCACGATGTGCGGCCCGTCGTTCGCCCGCTCGCTGCCCGACGCACTCACCGCGCGGGACGGCGCGCCGCTGCTGCTGTCTGCTGCCGTGCGCGGCGACCCCGACCCGCGCGTGCAGTGGTACAAGGATGCCAAGCCGCTGCACTCCTCTGAGGTGCGTTGTGTTGGCGATATCGGTTTTGTTTGGGTGGCGGGTATTGTAACAGGATCCTGCTCTGCTCGTACTTTTGTAATTCTTTATGTAATTGAGAGACCTTTAAAAAGAAAGAAAAAAAAATCTTACTAAGAAGTTTTACTAATTTGTAGTTATTGTTTAATGTTTGATGAAAGTTAATGTATTTCATTTCTGAAATTAAATCTTATCCTCTAAACCATTGAAAAAGCTTTAGAGGATATTTAATTTCTGAAATTACTGATTGAAAAAATATGTAAAATTTACTAGTAATAATTTCAATATCTTTAAAATTACACATGATGCTGAAAGTAAAAACTGTATTACGCTGAAGCTAAAGGTGTATATATCTTACAGACGCCACGTATTATGTAATTATTTCGTAATTTCATTTGTATGCAGCCATTTCTTCAAATCCCGCTTATCATTGTAATCAAAACTTGTATTTTCCTCTACAGGTCGTAGACCTCAAGTACAAGAACGGTGTCGCATCACTAGCCATCAACGAAGTATTCCCTGAAGACGAGGGGGTGTACTCTCTAAAGGCGATCAACAGCCAGGGCGAGACTGAGACCAAGTGCAAAGTCACTGTCAAAGGTAAAGCTAAAGTTGTCGCTTTTTTAGCATAGCAATAGCGGTCATTGACCACCTACATCTAGGAGAACATTTTTGTAAAAAAAAAAAACTGTAATAAAGTCCGTGAATCAATATCGATCGAGATCTTCAACATGTTCCAATAACGACAAACCATAAAAATGGAAAGGAAACGGCTGCGTACGTATTCCATAGTGTCTGAAAGATTAGCGCCAAGAAAGCAGAGGGACTAAAACAGCCACATTAGCAATTCCTCTGAAATCTATTCACATCCTCAATTTCCAGCTGTCATTAGCAATTCCTCTAATTTGTCACAAAAGCAATTCTTTATTTGTGGACCATTTTACGAATCGCCATAGAAAACTGACAAACAGATGAATTATTTCGAAATATGAATTGCCCGCTGATCATATTATGAATTGACAGTTTTTGACGTTTTACGATGATTCATAATATTTTCCTATTATGATTCTGCCAAAGTGGCCGTTTTAAGCTCCCAGTAGTGGCTCTGGGAGTCAGACGTTCACTTTGTGCAAAGTCAAAGTCAAATAATTTATTTCAAGTAGGCCATTAAAAGGCACTTTTCAACGCCAAAATTAATAATAAAAAGTATTGATTCTAGGCGCCCCTTCCAAAAGGTAGTTTCGAATAGAGAAATGTTATTATGAAACTCTATGGAGTTTAGGTTAGGTTAGTTTACTAGTTTTACAATTAATATAATATTATACGTAAAGACGATTATTGTGTGTGTGATTAAGAATAAAACTACTATATTCAATAGGTACATTTTGCATCATCAGCATTAGTGATGCTGATGATACCTACTCTAAAAGTGGCGAAGAAATTTTCGTCAAAATATTATATACTGCTACTAGATTACTTATAACAAACTTTCTCACATCCACATTTAGTACCGATCACTAACTTTTACCGATCGCGCCTAGTACTTTACTTTCTCACACCGATCGTAATAAAAGGTCAGCTTAGTCAGACTGGATTCAAGTCTAGGCCGGTAACTTAGTTGGTTATCTTGTTCTTTCGAGCAGTGGTAAATCATTATTAATAAATAAATTATTGTTGTATGTAGTTTTTTAGTTTACTGTCAGGGATTCTTCAGAGTGTAAAATAAACCCGAGGGTGAGGGTGTTGTTAGGAATAATACTGAGAGTCTACATAATTGTTTTTTTTTTTGGAAAAAAGAAAAAAAAATATCGACGATTTCGATTTTTTTTTCAATGGGTTATTTTACCGGGTTAATATATGAGGCGTGGGCGGCCGGTGTTTAACGGTTATCTTGTTCTTTCGAGCAGTGGTAAATCATTATTAATAAATAAATTATTATTGTGTGTAGATTTTAAGTTTACTGTCAGGGATTCTTCAGAGTGTAAAATAAACCCGAGGGTGAGGGTGTTGTTAGGAATAATACTGAGAGTCTACATAATTGTTTTTTTTTTTGGAAAAAAGAAAAAAAAATATCGACGATTTCGATTTTTTTTTCAATGGGTTATTTTACCGGGTTAATATATGAGGCGTGGGCGGCCGGTGTTTAACGGGTATCTTGTTCTTTCGAGCAGTGGTAAATCATTATTAATAAATAAATTATTGTTGTATGTAGTTTTTAAGTTTACTGTCAGGGATTCTACAGAGTGTAAAATAAACCCTGTCCGATCCGTGAGGGTGTTGTTAGGAATAATACTGAGAGTCTATATAATTGGTTTTTTTTTTTGGAAAAAGAAAAAAAAATATTGACGATTTCGATTTTTTTTTCAATGGGTTATTTTACCGGGTTAATACATGGGGCGTGTGCGGCCGGTGTTTAGCGGGTATCTACAAGTCATAACTTATGACCTCTGTAGAAAATTTGCTAATTTATAATGAAATTAGTGTAATTTTGGTACTAAAAACTTGAATTTTAAATAGTAATAAATTTTTTTTTTTAATTACTTATTTGTAATGTTATTGCGGTACCTAGGCGCCCCCTTTTCGATCGAACAGGGTTTTTGTAACATGCTGTATATATCTCATAGTTTAAACTTGAAATTTATATGTGTTAATTTAATATTTGCTGTGTATTTTTTTTCTTATGTGGGTGTTCTGTAGGGACACCTCTGTCTAACCCCTCGGGGATTACAGGCGTGATGTTATGTGATGTGTTAATATTTTTATTTGTTTTATCAGCAATGGAAAGCACGACAACTGCAGTGAAGTTGGGCGACAAGCCTCCTAGAATAGTGGACCACGCGATATCGCAGACTGTCACTGACGGAGACGCTGTCACGCTGTCCTGCAGGTAAGACAGTTTAACTGAAAACTTAGAACAAATAACGTCAATCACCGTCGTTTTTTTTGCGGATTCTAATAATTCACTTTCATTTATTTAACATTTCAACATTTATTTACTTATATTATGTTCATCTCTTCCTTATCACTATCGGTCCAGTATAACATACCAACATTTAACCTATAATACACTTAGGCTGCCTATATTCATAAACTATAGAATCAAAAAAATAAAAATGTAAATAGCAATTCTTATACAACTCTGGCAACCCCATTCTGATAAATATCTTAAAATTGAATAACATTTCTACCAACCTCATAAGCTCCGGTTATTTTATCTGGCAGACAGTCATACAAATTATTTTCCATTTAAAATGACTTAAAACAACAAGAAGAAAATATTTTATTAATGCTAATTCAGATACTGAAACAGACTCTCATAGAACTATTGTTATCACTGAGGCCCAATATCAATCTGCCTAGCCTTTTCCCAACTATGTTAGGGGCCGGCTCCCAGTCCAATAAGAATTATACATGGAGCGACTGCCTATCTGACCTCCACAACTCAGTTACTGGGTTACTGGGTAAGGCTGGTTGTTAGACTTTTGGGCTTCTGATTTAAATAATCATTATTTCATCACAGAATCACAAACGCCGAACGTTTCGACGTGATCTGGCTGCACAACAACAAGGAGATCAAGCCGTCAAAGGACTTCCAGTACTCCAGCGAGGCTAACATCCACAAGCTATCCATCGCTGAGATATTCCCTGAAGATGCTGGTTAGTACAACTATTATGTTTTCAGCTTAGGACTAATTTTTCAATAGTCAGATATCTTTTATCTGAAAAAAAAATATAGCAGATTGACATAATTATTTGTTTTCCATACAAAAAAATTTCATATCGCAATATTTATTGAGATCAGACTATTGAAAAATTATCCCATAAAGGCTGATATGTCACATAAGTTGCTACTTTAATTGAAATCGCTACTTTACTAATGCAAAATTAAATCGGCCATTGTCTTGTCAGTATTCCTGCTCGATATATTTAAAAGTAACTCAGCGCCATCTATGTTGCACACTGTAAAGGACGTTCTATACAAAAATAGGGAACGGAATATAAAGGAACACGTCTTTTTAAGGTGTATTCTAAGAAGTACTTAGTACGAAAGCTAGATGGCGCTGTATGTCTACTTAGTATAGAGTTTGGCAAGTAGATGGCGCTGTTTGTCGTTCATAAAGTAATAATTCATTGTTTGAATTTTCTTCAACTTTTTTATTTCCTTGTTACTATAAATAAGACGGTTATCGAATAACAATTCACATCCAATTTTCTTCCCCAGGCGTATACACATGCGAGGCATTCAACGACGCCGGCGAGTCCTTCTCGTCGTGCAGCCTGGTGGTGCGCGTGCCGGGCGAGCCCAGCGCCGTGCCGCTGTTCAGCGCCTTCCCGAGCTCCGCCACCGTCAGCGACGCCGAGCCGGCCGTGTTCAGCACTGAACTGGATAAGGTAACAATTTCACTTTAGGATTATTCCTAAATTTCACTTTAGGATTATTCCTAAATTTCACTTTAGGAATAAGCCAAGCTTCGCGAAAAGTGAAATATTAATGTTTCCACAGCTATGGTCATGAAAATCTCTACATTATGCTTAAAGTCGCATCAAATCCATTCCACTTTATTGCACGTCTTTATTTTGAACTGTTTAAGAAAGTAAGGATAACGTTTAATTGGACACAGTTCGTGAAACACAAAATACAGATAACAAAATAAAAACATGAAAAATAATGTTTTACAACAATAGTGTGCGCCTCACGGCTGCGCCGAAAAGGTTCATTTCAGCATTAATGCTAGACAGATACTGTCTGACGCTGGTTTACAGATTGATGTCCTGATTTGAATTTGAGTAGCCCAATAAAAATTGGTGTTGATTGGTATAATGTAAAACTTTACTAACATACGGTTAATTGATAGTAAAGACAAAGAACTCCTTTGGCTCGATAAACTCCTCAAGAATGAGGTCTCAGGATATAAACAAAAACAACATGGCGTGTTCAATAATTGTCTTTATCTATTTATTCACTTAATACAGAAAAAAATCGAAGATCGAAGACCAGCCACTAAATCATGGTACATTTTTTAGATAATCTAGAACACCATTGTTTAAAATGGTTAAGCTAAATGCACACACTGAGCAAGAATGTCGATACGCTTCAGTAGGTCAATTACGTGCTGATACACAAGTAAATGAACAGCAGCATCTTTCTCAGAACTAATGACATCATTCCCAATAATCATTATTTTGTATTGCTTAGATGTTTTCGACGAATAGGTACTCGATTATTTTGGAACCTTTATAAATTGTATATTTCAAAAAAGTATTCTAATCAAGCTTTTATTCCACAGCCACCACTCCAGCTTCAGTGGTTGAAGGACGGCAAGCCTATCGACGAGACCTCCGCAAGATACAAGTTCATGATGGAAGGAACCTCCAGGTACCGGCTGGAGATCGTCAAGTGCAACCCGGACGACGCCGGACAGTACCAGGCGCGCGCCGTGGGCTCCAAGGGTGACGCCCTTGCAGCGTTCTACCTTAACGTCATCGACCACTAAACTATATGGACTGACTGGGAACCGCAGGGGGCATAGAACACTACCCTGCGGAACACCCACACAAAATCTTACACTATCTATTCTAACTGGATGCTAAACGATATATTGAGTATGAGTAACGATTTTTTTATACAATTCGGAGTCTAAGTGTGAAGCAGTTTTTATATTATAATGAATTATTTATTAATAAACAAGTTACGTTAAGTGTTACACCCTGTCGAATGCCTATGAGAAGACGCCTGGACGATCGAATCCTCGTACGCTCTCTAGTCACTGTTAACTTTTAAATGTTATTATTTATTTGTCAACTATTATCCGTTGTTATTTTTTTGTTTATTTATCGTCCTCACCTAACAGATATGCAGCTTATTTAAAAAAGCTTGAGTTTAATAAATGTTGGCATAGATTGTAGGCTAGCGACCTGGGCCAGGCCGCCGCCACCACGGCCTGACCTTCGCCTCTCGCTGACCAAAATCTGTATAATTATTTTTATATAAATTTAACTGTATTATTTAATTGTACATAATTTAATTTATATCATGTGACCGCGTAATTTATGAATAAATATGTATACTTAAAAATAAAATTTGTATTTTATTTTGGGTGTCATCTTCGTACTCGTTTTCAGGGGAATTCGAACTCTCTTTGGATCTTGCCTAAAGTTATCAGAGCTCGAGTTGTTTGAATACAACTTAGTAAACTATAAGAATCTCTGTGACCACACCTCCCATTTGTTATCTAATGCATAGAAGCAAAGGATGTCCTTCGAGGTCAGTATGGTAATAGTGACGGATGACCAGTTATCTCGAATCGTAGTAATTTTCTACTACGAGTACTGCGACGTACAAAACCCTAGCTTCTTGATTGTACTTTAAATTAAAAGAAATATAAAAGAGAAAGTTTGTAGGTATGTTTGGTTGTTTGTAACACAATCACGCAAAAACGGCTGAACGGATTTCGATATTAACTTTTTATCCCAGTAAACGGAACGCGTAACTTCATTGCGTGTGTTTGTAGAAATAAAATTAAGTAGTTCCGGTAATGTTTAGTTAACGCATTTTTCCATTGAATCGTGATTTGACTTTGGCAACTTTGCATATCCTAGATATGATAGAAACAGCTAAAACATTGTATACAAATAATAATACTAGCCTATTATTTTCCCACTGCAAAGGTCTCTTCTCATACTGAGAAGGCACGAACATTGATCACCACGCTTGCACAAGACGGGTTGGTTCGATTTCAGACTCCTTATCTGCGAATAAATTTTGAATTTTTGTCAGTTTTTCCATACAAAAACTGTCAGACGACAATTTTATTCCACGGATAAAAGATATCTGACTGATGAAATCAGCCCTTAACCATGTTCATGACATCAGTTCATGACATTTCTGCATAGAGTTTGACATAAAACTGACACTAAACACGCGTTGAGCAAGTGTCCAAGTTTTTGTGTTATGGTCCTCTAAATTATCTTGGCCAATAGTTACATCGGTGAAGGAAAAAATCATGAGGAAACCTAAACTCGCGACAATCTAAGAAGTCCATTTTGACAGCTATAAAAATCCTTTGTGCAGCGATGAAAAAAAAATAGTTTCTTATAAACTGATTCTCGAGACATATCGATTAAACATACGAAGGGCTGAGACTGCACTCGGTATAAAAGTTTGGTGAAATTCGCCCTTAGAGAGTTTGTAATCGACGACTTATCTACATTGATTAAAACTGATTCTCAAGGCATAACGTTTTATTACAAGTACGAGAACGAAACGTCAAAACGGACTTATTAGATTGTCGCGAGTGTAATAATACTTATATAAAATGTAAGATATCACAAATCACGGGTAGGTTATTGACAGAATTTTCAAGATTACAGCACAAGAACTGCTTATTTTCTAAACGGCAGAAAACGCTACATATCCAACCAACTACACAACTTTATAACACATTAAAAAATAGTCATTCCAATCTCGGAGGTTCAGACGTGACTTAGCACAAAGTTAACGCATATTCAAAACAATCTCATTTTAAAATATGAAATCCTCGGAACGAGTTATAAGTTAGTTTTTTATTTTTGTTGGAATCAGATCGAGGGAGTGACGATGCAGTACTATGGTTTATGTGAATCTTTATGTAAGGCTGTATTGTTTCTCGTTTTCTTGGAGCTTTGATTATTACTTACTTACTAGCTGCGCCCCGCGGTTTCACCCGCGTAAGTCTCGATCCCGTGAGAATATCGGGATAAAAAGTAGCCTATGTATTCATCCAGGTTATAAACTATCTGTTTGCCAAATTTCTTCCAAATCCATTCAGCCGTTTTTGCGTGATTGAGTCACAAACATCCAAACACACAAACTTTCACATTTATAATATTAGTAGGATAAGTTGTTGTAGAGGAGCTCGTGGCTAAGTAATAACAGCCGCTCGGGCCGATTCATCAGGTTAAGCTACGCTTGCCGGGGTTGGTCCGTGGATGGGTGACCATTTTCACATATCGAGACTCCTCCGTGCCTCGGAAAGCACGTTAAGCCGTTGGTCCCGGCTGTCATTTGTGGATCTTTGACAGTCGTTACGAGTCGTCAGAAGCACGAAAGTCTGACAACTAGTCTAACCAAGGGGTATCGTATTACCCAGTTACTGGGCTGTGGAGGTCAGATAGGCAGTCGCTCCATGTAAAATACTGGTATTCATCTGCATCCGGTTAGACTGGAAGCCGACCCCAACATAGTTGGGAAAAGGCTAGGCAGATGATGAGTAGGATAAGTTGGCAGTGTAGTACCAACTGGGATAGGTAGTCTGACAACACAGTCCAACTAGGTAGCATGGTTGAAAACTTAGATAAAGCAGAAATCGTGATCAATTTCAATGTTTGAGTTAGTTAAATAAAAAAATGTTTGAGTAGTCCACTATCATAGTATTGATTATATCTCTTAGGACTATTGGACGCAGAGAGAATTCGTTTAAGTACCTACTTCAGTACGCAAGTAGTCATATTTTAGGTCTTTATCTCCAGAAAGAGCTTTCCTAAGAGAACGTTTGCAATAGCAAAACTCTTTCCATAGGTGTAAGTATAGATTATCTTCATTGGGCGCCAAGAAAATTCGCAAACTTCGGTACCTATTTAGTTCATTTTAACTCCGCACTGACTAACAATTGGCAAAAGTACCTAGGTATTTAAAAGAGATGGATGGTGGATTTAAAAGAGTGTCCATGGAGTTTCATGCCTTGCTGGGGCTCTGTCTCGCATAGGGTCGCAGCATTAAGCTGAGCGATGGCCGTTTTGCGTGAATGTGTCGTATATTTTCCCCCAATTTGTTATTTTTCGTGTATTTGTATTTTTCTTAGCGTCATGTTTGCCGCAAATAAACGTATTTTCTTCTTCTTTATGCCCTTTCTTCTCCATTGGAACCTACTTTGGAATTGGAATGGAATATACCTACGTATATGTGGCTATTTGTTAATTTGTTCTATAGATAGATACCTACATAAGAATTGAAATACAACAATCATAAAATTTACTGAGAAACTCTCTTACTCTACACGGAACAGCAATAAAACAATAATAATAACTTATTAGAACGAAAATACTAAAGAATTTCAATACTGCCATTTGCATGCAAAACATCTAAGATAGAAAACACCTCGTCATTATAAACAACTTCATTCGCAAAGATATTTCAAACCGTTTCAATATTTAAATGGTAGCAATAAACATTTTAGTATCCAAAAGTTGAAATGAAAAACATCCAAATATTACATAAAAAAATAACGCAGCAATTAGAGATTGGTTACACCGAACTGGTTAACTAGACCGAGTATCACATCGTCTCAAGAAAAACTATAATAGTAAAGCGCCACTAAAATTAATAGTCGATAAAACGGTAGCATACGCTCCAGGATCCAGCCATTAACCCGTGTTCAACACCATTAGGAAACGAAAATTAAAGAACGAACAAAAAAACAGTGATGGCCGCCGAAAAACGAACAAAACGTATCATATCTCTATACCATATTTCAATATTTATCACTGGATCGTTCGTTTTCGAACAAAATTCGAAAAGGGTATGCTTTTGTGAATGTTTTTTTGCTCTCAACTGTTATTATAAATGACTGCGCGAGCGCTTTTTGAAATCTGTACGTTTCTGAATATCTTACGTGCTTGTTCTCTTGTATCATTGTGGATTGGATCAGTGAGGAATTGGAATGCCAGATATTCTGGATTGGAATTATTTAAATTATAAAAATTGCTTGCGGGAACAATCAAGCAGTTTTTGATGAGTCAGGTGATGTCATAGCCAGGTGTAGGGTTACCGTGAGCTTTTGACAATCATCGTTTTCAGTAATGAAGATGACTAACTTAACTAGTAATTGACTGGAATGCAAGATAGAGCGTTTAAAGGTGATTGTTAAAATCATCTATGTAGGTGGGGCTAATTCTTAGTAGGTATTAGAAGAAATTATGTAAGCATACTGAGAAAAGAATTGGCATATTTTAGGAAACTGCTCTATCTTATTATAAAAGAACTTTGCTACTAAATATGTAATATAATATCTAATATTAATACTTAATAACAGTCTCACGGGTTAATCCATCAGGTTAAGCTACGCTTGCCGGGGTTGTTCCGTGGATGGTTGACCATCTTCACATACCGAGACTCACGAAAGCACGTTAGTCCCGGCTGTCATTCGTGGATCTTTGACAGTCGTTACGGGTCGTCAAGCTAAAAAGTCTGACATGTCTTACCAAGGGGTATCGTATTACCCAGTTACTGGGTTATGGAGGTCAGATAGGCAGTCACTCCATGTAAAATATTGGTACTCAGCTGCATCCGGTTAAACTGGTTAGTAGTAGTTAGTATTTAGTATAACATCCGGTTATACTAAATACTACTAGCGTTGGTTTCCCAGGAAGCGGTGAACGGTCACTCAGAAGATACATAATGATATGTATTGTCTTAGATGCAGAGCGCTGTTCAACACCATAATATCAAACTGGGGAAAATTAGGTACAGATTTGACAACCGTTATATTATGACCGAACCGGTTTTCTAGACAACCATAAGCTTTACAGTAGACATCGATCAATTAAGTAAATTAGCGAAGCAGGAGTCATCACACTAGACTCTGCAAAATCAACACAATTAACAGAAAACCCTAACTCCTTCACTGCAGCAACTTTCTTAACAAAAATTATTTATGAACACAGTATACAGGTAATTAATATAATGGCCACGACATATTTTATTACTTACTTCGTCCGGTAATCGAACCCGGTGCAACGCAACAAAAAGTCCCGGCCGCCGTGGTATCCTCTTTGCGAGTTTTAACTCATTTTTGTAAGTTCAAATCATTTCTTGCTTTTAGGGTTCCTTGAACTTAATTGTCGAGTAAAAATTATAAATCAAAATAATAATTCATATTTATAATTATATGAATTATTATTTTGATTTATAATTTTTAAATTTTGTTTCGATAGTTTTTCATTCTGTAAACGATATAATTATTTCATTTTGAAAGGACGAATGATTAAAACTAATGGTTAGGTTAGCTTATTACAAATTAAAGTCATATTATAAATTAAATTAAAGTTAGCTTATTATAAATTAAAGTCGCTTTTCGTGTTTGTCTGTTCTGCTCGCGTTGTTCTTCTAAACCCCGCAACAGATTTAGATGAGGTTTTCACCATCGTCTAGAAAATTTATTCCGGAAGGTTTATGTGTAAAATACTTTAATATAAAAGTTACATTTAACTAAGAAATCTCGATGTTTTGTCAACTCGTCAAAACCGTGCGAAGCACAAAACCTTGTTTATCAGTTGTTTAGCCTAAACACCTCTTAAACATGTCATGTGTATGGAGTTTGACATAAAACTGACATTAGGTAAACACGCGTTGAACAAGTGTCTAAGTATTTGTGGTAAGGCCCTTATTTTTCTTTATTATTTTGTGCGTGGGAAATTATCCAATGACTTCTCCCGCTCTGGGCAGAGCGGAAGGGCGTGTCAGACTTTTACTGACTAAAACCCACCCGCGTTCCTTCAGTTGCCTTTTGCCAAGGTTCCGGTATCCCTTTCGGACTAACCCGCAACCCTGGCAGGAGGTGTGGTAAGGCCCTAAGAATTTCATTTTAAATAATGCTCTTACTACTGTTATCTACTGCAAACCCCGCCAAGATGCATGTCCCAACGCTTATAACAAATCTTTAATAACACCCATACACACCATGCATTCCTCAATCCGCTACAGTAGCTACTCATTATAGTCTCTAAAACCAGGGTGATCAGCAGTAGTTATAGTTACTGAAGCAGTCAGTAGGCAGTAACAAAATAGTGCGACGCTAATAGCTGGTAATGGTTATAAAAATCAATTATGTACGGGACCCGTGCGCTGGCCGCGGCGCGCGCTCGCCCGCGGTTTTCCATATCTTATTTGATTCTCGGACTGAGCATACAAAAGACGTGGAGACGAGTGGTGTCGTTATTTTTTTGAGTTTATTTGTTTATTAAAGTTTCTTTGTTATGGAATTGAGAGCGTTTGGGTAATATAGTTTAACGGCTTACAAAGGATTACAATCTTAATGTAAATAAGCCAAATAGTTTAAAATGCTCGGCGTTTCTTATTCAGCGCGTAAGCCTAGTATTTGCTTTTCTGAAATTAGAGCAGTCATCGGTGCATAAAGACTGTTTCTTAGTTTTCCAAATGGTGATTTCCCTTTTAAATTCATGCTTCCGTAATTAGGAAAACTGCTGAAAGTTTTTAGATTTCCTGATGTTTTTCATGAGCTCTAGCCTTCTTTAAACTAAAATGCTATAATTTAAAAACCCACCGCTGAGCAGGGGGTCTAAACTAGCCACATGAGCAATTCCTCTAAAAGCAGTTCATTTCCTGAATGCCAGCTGTCATTAGCAATTCCTTTAATTTGACACAAAAGCAATTCATAATTATGTGGACCATTTTACGAATCTCCATAGAAAACTGTCAAACAGATGAATTATTTCGTGATATGAATCGCACGCAGATCATATTATTATGAATTGTCAGTTTGTGACATTTTACGATGAATCATAATAATTTCCTATTATAATTCTGCCAAAGTGACTGTTTTAAGACCCCAGAGGTCTCTCTTTAATTATTCCAGTCTGTGCGCTCCTGGTGGCTCCCAATGCAAAAAAAAACATAATTAACAAAAATCTTTAGCTCAATAGTCGTCTCCACATCTTTCTATGTGGTTGCACTTACAATAGTTTATTACGTCGTCGGCGCGTCGTTTATTTGCCCGATCGGCTCGTACTGATTTAAAACGCATGTGTCTTCGGTTCGATTCCCCGGTCGTGTTCTTGCAACTTTACGAAGCGACTGTAGTGCGACTGTTGTTTCCGTTGTTTCGCCGTTGTTGTTTTTTTTTTGTGGTGATTTAGCTAATTTAGCCTACAACCATTTGGTTATGGTAGGTACAACTTAAAGCTAAAGTACCAATACGACTTTTTCAATTCATTATGTACTTTCTGAGTTTATTTTGGACATTACTGACCACTGTGAAGGAAAACATTGTGAGGAAACCTGGGGGCTAAGTCTACTAATTTACAAACGTTTGTAAATTAGTAGACTTGACCCCCTGGACTATAGTTAACTAGCTTTTGCGCGCGGCGTCTCCCGCGTGGTGGTCGAAAATTATATCCCACAGAAACGTAATACCGGAATAAAAAGTATCCTATGTCCTGACCCAGGTCATGGTCTACCTATGTGCTAAATTTCATCCAAATCCATTCAGCCGTTTTAGCGTGAAAGCGTTACAAACTCACTGTCGCATTTTTATTATTAGTTAGGAAGGATATAATAATAATAAACTATTTATTGCAGGCGACACACGCCCATAGAAATAAATACCTTAACCTAAACATACATATTCTATAAACAAATAAGGCTTAGACTATGTTAGTAGTTCTTCACTCTGCACTAGCTAGACTTTGTGCTGTCCAGTGGAACTTGTCCGCGAAAACGACGGAACACCACGTCCTGCGGCCAAAAGTCTTCTTCCATGACGAGGGGCAGATAACAGTCTGGCACACTCACGACGAATGCCTTGAAGTGTACGTTCCGGGTTAGGAAGGGTAGAAGTCTGACATCACCAACCCGTCTTGTCTTGAGCAAACGCGGTGAGCAATGCTCGTGCGCTGCAGGGCGACAGAGATAGGCCTGTATTGTAAGACTTAAGTAGTAGTAGTCCTAACTAAGTTTGATAAGTTAAATTCTTTCGAGGTTTGCTCTTCGAGTTGTTGCGCTATGAGGTCCTGGGTTCGATTCCCGGGTCGGGTAGTGTATTTTTTTTCTATCTGGAATTTCTCAATAGCAGCCCGGAGTCTGGATTTGTCTTATGTGTGGATCTCTGCCTTTTCGCCGAAAATTGTTTGCCAGATTTTCACTTGGCAACTAACGTTTCGCAGAATTTTATTTCGCCGAATAATCATTTGCCAACTTATCATATAATTTTGTTTTATTTCCCAACCTCACAGTTACCAACTGTACGTTTGGTCTGCTTTTCATAATGACACTTTTTAAAATGCCAACTTTCAAGTAGAGTTCAATTAAAATGAGTGAGTGTATTGAAGAGTGCTCAGTGAGTGATTGGTTTTTACTTTATCTTTAATGTGACCTAACCTAACTTAACTGTTTCCTCTTACAAAAGCGATTCGTTTCTAGCGTTTCGTTTTTTGTCATACTCTAACCTAACCTAACCTAACCTTAGATTGAAATGTTTGACAAATGATAAATGTCCCAAAAGTTTTGTGTCATTATAATAATCAGCTTAACAATAATTCTACCCATTATTGAAACGTTGTCATACAAAAATTTGCTAATCGTTAGTTGTCAAAGTGAAACATCGGCGAAACGTTGGTTGGCAAGTGATAATCTGCCAAACAATTTTCGGCGAAAAGGCAGGATACTCTTATGTGTACATGGGACTCAAACATAAGTGGCGGTATGTGGGTGTAGGCACTATAGGTACACCTCTGCCCATCTTTTCGGGTAATACAGGCGTGATGTGAAGGTTATGTTATGCATTGAACCCATTTGCTTCTATTATAACACTTTCAGTCAATTAGAAACGTAGGCTAGGTTGGTCAGACTGGTTCGAATATCATCTTTCTACAAACATGCAACGAAAAAAATGCGTCCATGATTTTGCAAAAGAGGGCAGTTCGCGCGATCTATAAAGTGAGTCCTCGTGAGTCCGTTAGAAATAAATTCAATACTCTGCCTTCTCTTTATAAAGGTTGCTGATGCTGATTCGTCGAAACAAAACAATTTTTTGTTTTTAGCAGTTGAATAGGCAGGTTTGCCAGCACTGTGATTTTGGCAATTTCATTGAATTAAGAAGTACCTAAATCTATTCTTGTACGAGAGTGTTCTGATGTGATGTAGAATACACAAACATTTGTAAGATTTTAGAAATTATAACCTTGCACTCCTTGTAGGTATGTACATACTTGTTCGTACAACCGGTAGCAAGGCAACCGATCGCTATCGTTACACAATGCAGACACAATCGAATTCGTTTCAAGATTCTTATTCACTGCTGGCCATCTAGCACTTACCACTTTATCTCATACCATTCAAATGAACCTTATCTTTAACTACATAAGTTCCAATATTCAATACAAGCATCCAACAAAAAAAATTGTACTCATTGCAACAATTTAACATCGACAAGTTTAATTTTGCAGCTCATTTTGCTCAATGTTCAAAGAAATTAAAGGAGATATTAGTTCGAAAACTGTATTTTATAAGTTTGTTTTATAGCAACATCGGTAGATAAAAGTTATTGATATATTTGGAATTTAAATTGCTGTAAATCATTTCTGGAAATCTAGAATTAGACTTTTGTGTCTGTTTTTAGTCCTAGATCTAAAAATAATTGCAGAACAAACTGTACCGAGTTTAACGTGAAATACTTAGGATTTTATGTTAAAATTTCTCCAGATCGTATTTCGGCCACGGCGGCCAATCTCAACGGAGACTAGCCTTCGGTGCGGGAGATATTATAATGCACAAGACAAGTGTGTGCGCAGACACAGGTGCACTCTCTCTTCCCTCACTCTCATAGTCCGATGAGACGGCAATCCGCCACGACCGGAGAGAGATCAGGCGCAGGACCAACAGCTTAACGTGCTTTCCGAGGCACGGGGGTATCACACCGCCAACTTCCAAACTCCGGGCTGTTACAAAGAAATTCCTAATGGAAAAAACACAATAAAACTTTGCCCGACCCGGGAATCGAACCCAGGACCCCACGCTCAGCAGTCGTACTATGCGGATATAAAATTAAGTTACCAATAACATTTATAAAACTTACTTTCTTTAAAAAAGTCTGAGAAGTTCGAACTTTGACCTTCAATATCTCCGTAACCAGAAGGTTCCCAAGTATGGTCCAGAACAAAAAAATGATCACAATGACGGGAATAACAACTGACTTTCGGATTCGTTAAGCGTCTTTTTAAATTATAATATTCCGGAAGCAATCAACTAGGTAATAAGTATGTGAAAATTACATTTTGAGTTCACATGCGAATTATTAACTTCGTGCAAATTTATAACACCATAAAGTACTCAAACACAATATTTATACGCAATTACAATCAAATGGTAGTAAAAACACAAAAACGATTAAATTATCTATAGAAACGCAAGTTAAACGCAAAAACATTTAAATTAATAACAATCGTAAAATGTCGACCGTTTAATCGTTGTTGCGCGCCTAGCCTTAGGTGTTATCCGAATCCTATATCATCTCGCGCACGCCCGCCGGATAAAAAACGATTTGAGTCGGACTCCGGCGCAAATTAACCGAAACGAACGAGCCGTGATCGCAATGAATCGATTTCAGTCGCAACCAGTCGCACTGAGTCGCACAGTTTGCTCTGACACATGTTCCACTGATTCGTTTTCAATCGCAACTTGTCGCATTTAGTCGTAGAAACTGGTAATAAGTCGCAGGGATGCAACAAGTTGTAGATTAGCTTCCATGTCAAAGTTTATAATTTACTAGCTGCGCCCCACGGTTTCGCCCGCGTAAGTCTCGATCCCGTGGGAATATAGGGATAAAAGTATCCTAAGTCCTATTCCAGGTCATGGTCTACCCATGTGCCAAATTTCATCGAAATACATTCAGCCGTTTTAGCGTGAAAGCGTCACAAACAAACAAACTCACTATCGCATTTATAATATTAGTTAGGATTAGGATTTCAAATAGGCACATAAAAGGCACTTTGGAACGTCAAAATACAGGCATTTTTTGCCTTGATTTTATTTCTATGATTCTAGTAGTATTTTTATGAATCTAGTCGCCCCTTCCAAAAGGTAGTTTCGTATGGAGAAGAATGTGCAAGGAAACTCCACTGTTACTTTTTTTAAATATTTGCTATAATTATTTTGTACACATTAATTTTAAATAAAGACGATGTACCTAGAATAAACTTATTATACCTATACATACCACAACACATAGGTAGACCGCATATCGCAAGAGATCGCATGAGATCGTTCCAGATCGCAGCGAATCGCACTCCTTTAAACGAAATATCACCACGGCTATTATCATAAATCGCTAATAACCGATCCCATGGTAAATGAACCAGTGAATGCTACGGAACTTTTCGTGTTTGTCTGCTTGTTTATGAACTAATTTATCTTATCATCATCTTAATCATTTCAGCCGAAAGACATCCACTGCTGGACATAGGCGATGAGGCAGATTTATAGTATAAAACAGAAAAAATCTTACTTCTTAGGCATATTATTTTAGGGGTGTAATAATAATAATTTTGAATAATGGGGTCGAGCCAATAAATTATTAATCAAGCAGATTTTCCAAGCAGTTTTTGTCACTACGTCTTACCCCTGTATTTTATTAAAAATAATTCCCCTCGTTTATCAACAAGTTCATAGTTATTACTGAAACCTATAATTATCTCAATCTTAACTAAAAAGCGCACATTAACAAATTAAACAATTAAAGACAAGCGACTCCGGCGCACATTGTAACACCACAGTAAGCCACCGATACCTCGGGGGTCTTTCTTCAAAAATTTTATAATCCGCGGACATTGACCCTTCGCCCTATTGTCTCTACCACAAAAGGGCGTTTCAAATAAGGCCCAGAATTAAAAAAAAGTTATAAAAGACCAATATTCCGTCATTGTGAGGCTGTCATTGATCATTTTTCAAAAAACCCACAAATTCTTGTCCCAAATTGAGTTTCGTTTGAAAAGGGTACAATATAAGGAGTTGTGTTGTTTTTACTTTTTTTAGGAAAGTTATGAACGAAACGTGGGATTCTTGAGAGTAAGATAAGATTGTCAGTCATATAGAGGTTTTGAGGAACTTCTAATTTACGAGTGGTTACTAAGTAATTTAGTGTTAGATTGTGGGATTGAAATTACCTGCTATGAGCCTGCAGGATTATGTTTCCAATTTTTAAATGGATTCGTAGGAAATTACTGTATCTCATGAAAAAAATAAATCTAGATAAAATGGAAGGGGGGTTCCCTTTTAATTACAAGCTTTTATTAGCTTGCTCTGGGGGCCAAGTCTACTAATTTACAAACGTGTCAGTGGTCTCGCAATGATGAGTTTTTGACATATTTTGTATGGCATATCTGTCAAAAACTGATAATTGTGAGGTCACTGACACGTTTTTAAATTAGTAGACTAGGCCCCCTGTTCGTATGTGTTTGCGCTTACTTCAATTGTCATCCATGTTTCAAGCACTTCCTGGCATCCGATTGAGCTGAAACTTGGCATATTTATATAACTACCGAGACATTTTTTTTTCAACTAGATTTAAATTATATTATTTATTGTTCTAGTGGCAATATAAATACCTACATAATCTGTGAAAACTTCAACTGTCTACTATTACGGTTCATGAGATAGGTACTATCAAAGAACTTCTAACCTTTGCAGTTTCAAAACAAAATCCCGTGAACATGACGACCACATCTGTTACCGCCCCGGTTCTATAATGGCCGAGCGCTGCAAGCAGAAATAGTCCTAACGGTGCATAGATATGAACTTCTTCGATGGTACAGCCCACTGACAGACGGACGGACGGACAGTCAGAGGAGGCTTAGTAATCCGTTCGGCACCCTTCTGGTACGGAATACTAAAAAATACATCGTCGGCGGTGTCAATTCTAATTTAATCTAATGTAACTAATATAATAAAAGTGAGTTTGTTTGTTTTTTACGCTTTCATGCTAAAACGGCTGAACGGATTTGGATGAAATTTGGCACATGCGTGTACCATGACCCGGAGAAGGATATAGGCTACTTTTCATCCTGGATCGCAGACAAAGTCGCGGGCAACTGATAAAAATGTTATCAAAACTATAGAATGGTTTGTTACTTTTTCTCTAGTACTTCTAAGCACAAACTGCTTAGGTACCTAAGCATATTACTTCATGCCGTGGTAAAAATATGTATTAAGGCTCTTACATACTGGCACGATTCGCCGCGCGACGCGAATTTTAACAAAACAATTTCTGAGAAAACTTCACGGCGAACAATGCGGCGGGGTCGCGTGGCGCGGCGAATCGCGCCAGTATGTAAGAGCTTTTAGCCATCAGGCAGCTACTTGGTAGCGACTGCATGCTCTGGGTGCACTGGATGTACATTTATACTCCATTTGAAATAAGATTAGACATTTAAATAAACCTTTTTTACAGTCCGTGCAACCGATTTTGACTTCTATTGCGTTGGTCGCATGACAAATGGCAGCTGCAGTAGGTAGTTGATATTGTGTAACCTTTTTTGCTTTTAATGCCTTCCTTATGCCTACAGTATAGAAGTCAAAATCGGTTGAACGGACTGTAAAAAGGTTTGTTCTTATTTCAAATGGAGTAAGTATCATGCAAGAGTCATGCTTTAAATGCTATGCAATGTAATAAAACTTCTCCACGACAATGAAGTAGTTTTTTCCAGTTTCTTATCTAGAATCTGATGACGAATGATTGACGCAAATAAAACAATTTTCGCGCTTCCAACTTACATTGTTGACCAATCGTTTGACTTTGGACCTACTCCGAGTTTAGATTAATTTAAACTGCTCCGTTGGTCTCGTGGTCGCAAGTGCGATTGCTGAATGGCCTCCCGGGTTCGATTCCCAGGTCGGGCAAAGTGTTATTCGGTTTCTCCATTAGGAATTTCTTACTAACATCCCGGAGTTTGGAAGTTGGCGGTGTGATACCCGTGCCTCGGAAAGCACGTTAGGCCGTTGGCTCTGATCTCTCTCCAGTCGTATCGGATTGCCGTCCCATCGGACTATGAGAGTGAGGGAAGAGAGAGTACACCTGGGTCTATGCACACACTTTTGCAGTTTTGCACTATAATATCTCCAGCGCCGAAGGCTAGTTGAGATTGGCCGCCATGGCCGAAATACGGTCTGAAGAACTATAATTTAAATGGAATATTTAAGATAAATAGTAGAAAATGAACTAGAAGGAACGGCTCACATTTTGTGCTCAACCGTACACGATGAAAAACTTAAGGCGATAAGACAAAGATACTGAATAAAATACAACATATGATAAAACACCGTTGATATTTACGATTCAAAAACTCGAATCGAAACTCTCCAATTCAACGTAGAATTCTAGCCTTTCGAAATAAATGTTCCATCTCATAGTTAATTAAACGTATGTTATTAACATACAGATTTAGAACTAAGACGAAAGCGATCTAAAAATAAGCGGGGCAATGACAAAGGCGTACGGACGGACGAGCACAACAATGTTCTTTAGATATAAGTAAAATGTATGTACGTCGGCGATCGCACTGCCTTCACCCATACATATGAATTTTATGAATCGGGCGCAAGGAAACTGTGGAGGCGGGGTTTGTGTTAGAGATTTTTGTAAAAAAAATAGGGGGTTTAATTTTTTATTTTTTTATTGACCTGTATACTTCTTCTTCTTCTATACAGACAAATAAGCTAGCAAAACTATAGATATTCTCGATAATTCAGACATTGCCTGAAAAAAAAGTATCTGAGGACAGATATGGTGATGTATGGGAGGGAAAGCGTTTAAAAAAACCGGCCAATTGCGAGTCGGACTCGCGCACGTAGGGTTCCGTACCATTATCTATAAAAACGGCAAAAAAATCACGTTTGTTGTATGGGAGCTCCCTTAAATATTTATTTTATTCTGTTTTTTAGTATTTGTTGTTATAGCGGCAACAGAAATACATCATCTGTGAAAATTTCAACTGTCTAACTATCACGGTTCATGAGATACAGCCTGGTGATAGACGGACAGACAGACAGACGGACGGACAACGGAGTCTTTGTTATGGTCCCGTTTTACCCTTTGGGTACGGAACCCTAAAAATCCTTGTATGCGTTGCAAATAATGACAGAAGATGAAATCTGACACAAAAAATTGTAATTATTGTATTTTGAATCAAAAATAAATTATCAGCAATGATGTGAACATAAATGTTTAAGTCTGGAGTAATAAGATACCCAGTAACTGGGTTATGGAGGTCAAATAGGCCAGTCTCTCTATGTAAAATACCGGTACTCAGCTGCATCTGGTAAGACTGGGAGTCAACCATAGTTATTATAGAACAAGGTTAGGCAGATGATGACGATGTTTACTCCGGTTCCTTTAGATAGCGTACGGAAAAGTATAAATAATGATGCAGACTAATTAATTATGTAGATAATTGTAACAGGGTATGTAATGAATCTATCATCTACCAACGCGTGTAGTTTATTTCAAGAATGACAGATGGCGTTACCTTTAAATTTAAAGATAGTGAGAGAGAATTATCTAATGAATATTAATTAAATGATGAAAACTAGGGCATTACCAAGGCAACGGCTGGACATGGAGGGCGCCCTAGAAGGACATAAATTAAGTGACCTTATTGGTGATGTTCTTCAGAAAGGTCAGGGGGCCTAAACCGGCCACATTATTCATTTCATGATTTATTTTTTATAAAAATAATAAATAAATCATGTCCTAAGAATCGTTCATCAGGAGGCGTTCTGTAGTTCCTGCCTACCTCCATGGGAAGAGTGTGTGAATTTATTTATGTACTAGCTGCGCCCCGCGGTTTCACCCGCGTAAGTCTCGATCCCGTAGGAATATCGAGATAAAAGTATCCTATAAACTATTTGTTTGCCAAATTCATTCAGGCGTATTTGCGTGATTGAGTAACAAACATCCAAACACAAAAACACACAAACTTTCACATTTATAATATTAGATAGATTATAGTAGGAAGTAGGATGAGGGCTATAAGGAAAGGCATGAATGTGACCAGCTAAAGTCAGAGACAAGTAGAGTTTACCAAGCGGTGGGTTATTTTCCTTCCTTTTCTTAATATTTAGTATAATATGAAGAAGATAAAGGAGAACAAAGAAGGAAGAGGAACAAATGAGAACAAAGGAGGAGGAAGGAGGAGGAGGAGGAGGAGGAGGAGGAGGGCTGGAGAAGATGAAGGTTAAAGTTTAGAAACGTGCCGCCTTGATAGGGGGTGGAGGGTTCTGGAGGCCCTCTAGGACCCCCAAATAAGCCCACAAGCTTTCTAGCGAGGCGGCTGACCTCTTAACCCAACCCAAGATGAACTTTTGGGACTAAACGACGACACGGTTGGCGCAGTGGCTGAGCGATGGACTGCTGCGCAACGTGTCGCGGGTTCGATCCCCGCACGGAACAAATATTTGTATGATCTGCAAGTAGTTGTTCCGGGTCTGGGTGTTAGTGTATGTGAGTTTCTATGTTTGTTAACGCACCCACGATACAGGAAGAAATTCTTAGTGTGGGGCAACGTTTTTTTTTTTTTTTTAAAAAGTGCGGGTTGGTAGATGTCACATGTCTTCGAATTTTTGGTTCCAAGACATGCCGGTTTTCTCACAAAAGGACTCGTTGATCTTAATCCAAAATATGAAATTTCTTGCACATGATCAAACCATTAGAACCATAACATTGTAAAATTTTCGCAAGCTCCGTCTACTCGTGGGATGCGCCCGCGCCGCGCGGCGGCGGGCCCGCGGCGACGTGCATCGATTTATGCCGATACTCGATAATTAAAAACAATCCGCCATATTCCTTTTTGTCTCTCCTTTTATTCCCGTTTTCGAGCATCCCTCATTTGATTGTGTTGCTTTTTTGCTTTTTTATAAGTTTGCCTCCTTAAATGGTTCTCTGTTTTTGTATTAAGCTGACTATCTTCTCGTTCGTCTCGGTTCGTATTGCATTGAGACGTTTTAATTTATATTTTTATAGTCGGCTGGTGTGGGACCGCTGCGTTTGCGCACGTTTCTTTATAATATTACATTGGTAATGAATTTGTACTTGTTTGGTTATTTGGTGCGTTTTATAAGATTTTATCAGGGGTTGAGATGGGAGCTTGTAAGAGTTCAACGAAATATAACAATGTGTTAAATCCGATGGAGCTGTAAACTAATGAATTCTTCGGAAAATGCAAATTAATATTTTGGCTTCTATTCATAATATCAACAAAAGGAACAATACTTCGGTAGAGAAGGAAAAATAAAAATTTGCAAAAACTCTTTAAAAAATTGAACTAAAATCAAGCTTTCTAAAATCCATAGAGCCATAAAAATATGATCATCTCTGACACAAACGTTGATACTGATTAGTGCTGCAATAATTCAATACACGTTTAGCAGATCATTATTAATAACCATCAATACAGAAATAATAAAAACTTATAACCTGTCAATCTACCCACACAAGTTTACAACATTCATGTATTATTATGAAGACTAGCTTCTACAATATTTATGGTCTCCGGCAGATCATAGACCATAATGCTATGTATCTTTGCAATCGCTAGATTTTAGTCGGGATGTGGTTTAATTTGAAAAGATGGATATCTTTCGAGTTGGGACTGGCTCTAATACATTATGTTGGCTCATTTTATTGGTTTTGTGAGGGAAGAGTCCACTATGGCTACGATTAAGCACTTTCATGAAGTTGGTGAAATGGCTCCTGAAACGTTTATCTAATAAAAACTTTTTACAAAAGAAAACAAACGACTACCAAAAAAAAAACACTAAAAAAGTGAAAAATAACTTTAATTTCGGAAGTCGGTGTCTGCTTTTCAATTTTCGTTTTTTGCCACCGACTTCCAAAATTATAGTTATTTTTCACTTTATTAGAGTTTTTTTTGAAGTCTGTTGTTTTTTTTGTAAAACCTTATATTTTTCACTTTTTAGTTGTGGTACCTACCGCACACAAATTCGAATACCACTAGGTACGTAAATAACAGTGAGAGGAACTTAAAAATGATCCTTATGGGCTAAGTGGGAAAAATACGTATTAATGAAGCTAACTCAAAAACTATGCTAGCAAAGTTAATAAAAGGAGAATGCCATATTTTGGTACCAACAAAGGAGCTAGAGTGTCACAACCAAATGTAGTTCATAAAATTACTCCTATTTTTTAAATCAGATATACGATTTTGTTTTGAAAACGATTCCCGGCTTTCGGACACCAAAAATAAAAGTCTTTTTTTACTTTTGTGGTACGTATTTTCCGCTTATGTCACTGACATTGCACTTCATTTCCGAATGTTGCTACTACGTTAAAAATATAGGTACCTACCTGTCAACGAACATTAAAATGAAGAAGATAATTGTACCAATTTGCCATTTTATATTAGGATACAATACAGGGTGTTAGGGTAAACACCGTTATCCTTGCAACCAGTGGTTTGGTTTCATTTATAGAACGTAAAATCAATGGAAAATAACAACTTTTTTTTTCTTTTTTTTAATTCTACATTTTACCACAAGAGACGCAAGGTCGTTGTCCTATGCGCTAGGGCAACGAACTTGCGTCTCAACACGGGCGGGGGGTGCGGGATGTGACCTGACCGGCCGCGAGCGCGACCCCTCCCTCAGTCAGTCAGCTGTTTCGCTAGAGAGCACGGAGTCGGATATAAACTTTTTAAAATCTTTTAATGAAAATGACGTTTTTTTTTTGTTTTGTTCGGTCATTTATTTTTATATTGAAGTCAACTACCCATGGTTTGAATGACAAGACTGTTTACCCTTACAGCCTGTATATTTTTATGTGTGTCAAAAAACATCTTGAGGTCACGCGTTACATCGTAATAATTTATTTTTACTTTTTTGGAATACATTTTGCTTAGAATGAAAAGAGGACCTATTCAAAAAAGTAAAATGTCATTTGTACTGTGACGTATAGCAATAATTATTCTGTGGCGCCGTCATGGATGACATTACTTTCAATATTGGTTTCATCTGAACTATTTGAATTATAATTTATAATACTTATTAACAAACGGGGGTTCAGGTGCTTTTTCATAACGTAGTCTTTGTGTGATAATCCTTAGCGATGCCCCCAACTAGAGGAAGACATCGGCCAGCAAGTCAGCGTAACCGATGTATCCTTAACTGTTCACTAGTATTGTTAGAACAATTTAGAATATATTACATAGAAAATATATCCATGGATATGATCGTGTTTTAACATCATAGATTGTACCGACGCGACGCCTGTAAGTATTACCTCACCTAGCAGAAGCATGTATATTATAGTTAGCTTCTAAAGTACCTACCTACTTCCGGGACTATTCATTCAATTTAAGGATTAAAAAACAGTTTTTATGCTTTCAGATCAATCCTGGTAGTTCCTATTCATAATGCTTCAAATGTTTCGCATTGATACAAGAAAAACTCCTTGAGATTACGAACTGATACCTGAACTAACACTTGGACACAATGTGGAGTGATGTGCTTTGGTTGTGGACAGTCCATGCTACGTGTTGCAACAGTTGCAAGGCGTTCCCGAGTGCCACCCAATTGTCCTACCTATTGTTTTATTTGTATATTTCTTTTCTCTGTCCTGGTAGCGGTCGAGGTTATATACGTTATGTAAATATGAATATAAATCTTAACTGTGTTTTTCATTTTTGATATAAGTGCCTTATTAGGTACTAACAACATTATCACCTTATTATTATTTACTAACATGTGAAGTTCGAGAAGTGGGTGTACTATATAGTAAATACAACTCTGCCTAACTCTTCTGGGAAAACAGGCCTGCTGTTATGTTAAGCTTTCAAGATATTAGGAATCAGTAAACACAGTACTAAATTGATTACTTATTCAGACTACCAGCTGCACATACTATGAGTACCTACCTACATGATTATTGATATCCATTATCATTATATATAAAAACTGACACCAAGAATTATTATTGACTATCAGTGATGTATTGTATAATCATCCATCAGGAAACAAGCGCCAAATCAAGAATAAAAAGCAACCGATATTAGGTACCGCCTCATTTGTCACCAACTTCACCATTTCGAGTCTGTCACTTTCTCGAACTTAACCTCAAAATATGAAGTAGGTAAATGGTTAATAAATACGAATTGCGGAAATCAATGTCAAAAATAGTTAACAATATAAGAAGAACATTGAATTCACCTCCAAATACACTAGGTTTGGTTGTGACACGCGGACTTTTCGCTTGGTACAGGGTGCCCTACAATCCAGGTCATTCTCCTTTATATGGAACTTTCTGAAGTATTCACTACCAAACAAAAAAATAATCATCAAAAAAAAAATACATACAGTCGAATTGAGAACGTTTTTCAAATCAAATCAAATCATTTATTCCTTTGCAAACATGGGTAAATTTGTACATAGGTGTTGTTATAAGGTAAGTTCTCCATGTTTTACCGTCACATGGGCATGCAAATCTTAAATTAGTATAATTTTAAAGTAACATTTTTTGGAGTGGGTTCAAAGATTACCATTTTGTAATGGATGGAAAATGTATGAAATTCAGATGACTTGAGAGCTTCTTTGATTATTAGGAGCTATGTTGAGTTAAATAAAACATAAGTAAAATCACGCCTGTAAACCCCGAAGAGTTAGGCAAGGTGTACCTATATGTACTTAGTAATACACCCACATTTCGCCAGAGGGCCTAGACAAGTGACAATCGTTTCGAAAGCGTTTCGTATTTCTACAACGACTTTCAACAGGATTGACATAAGCTTTTCGATAGCTTGTGTCAGTTCTATACATTTTTGCCTTTTCCATCATTGCCTTATCGCTGATAGAATGTTACTTTGTCTAGGGACTCTGATATGTTTAAGTCCCATGTAATAGGGGGCGAGCCTATTGCCATCAACCGGACACAAATCCAGACTCCGGGCTGCTGTTGATGCGAGATTTTGATATTTTGTATTGATTTATTAATACGTCTTTCGAAAAATGAAATTACATACAAAGCAGTTTTACTGACTGTACCTTATATCTTCGAACTTATTTTAGTATTCGTTTAAACAATGGTATCCGTTCGGAATAGAAAATAAAAATGAATTGAAACAAATACCAGTGGTATTAGTTTTTGGTATTAGAATGGAATGACACGTCCTAAGTGAGTGTTTCATCAGGATCACCCTTATTTTTTAACTTACTTTTTTATTACAGTAATAGATAATATGTAGAAGTTTTTTTTTATAGCCTATATTGTGTCCTACTGCTGGGCAAAGGCCTCCCCTTGTTTGTTCCAAATCTCTCTATTGTGTGCGATTTCTGGCCATGTTGACCCCGCACACATGATTAGATCGTCACAACACCTTCGCCGCGGTCTACCTCGACGGCGATGTCCTCCTTCAGGCGTCCAGTGAGTGACGATCCGTGCCCATCTCTCCGGGTGCATTTGGGTGAAATTACCAACACGCATTGCGCACGCGCGGCGTTTAGGTAATTTTTGTCCTTTCTCTGTATGCGTTCAGGCTTTTTACCTAAAGAGCATGTAGGAGAGAGGTATGGTCATATTGATGAAGGGTGTGGTCACGACCATCTAACTGAACAACTTTCACCATGAGACTAACATCGTAATCGCGAAAAAATAATCAGCCATTCCATACATTTGGGTCGATTAAGTATTGAAGTTTTGTATGGGACAGTAATTAATAATAAGCTTTATAGGACAACTAGCTGTACCCCGTGGTTTCACCCGCGTAAGTTTCGATCCCGTGGGAATATCGGGATAAAAAGTGGTATATCCTTGTGCCAAATTTCATCCAAATCCGTTTAACCGTTTTAGCGTGAAAGCGTAACAAACAAATAAACAAACATACTCACTTTCGCATTTATAATATTAGTTAGAATATAATTAGGATAACGGGCTTTCTTGTCTTTTCGTGTGGTAGTGACTAATTTGGTGATGACAGAGTTGTAAAGCCGCCCATGGGCCTCTGACTTGGCTTCACATGCCGTCGAAAAACATCTCTCAGGCATGCCGTTAACAGGCAGTAGCATAAAATTCAGAATTGATACAAAAAATCCGCCAATTCGGAATGTCAGTAAATTAGAAGCTCACTTTTTATGATGCTACCCTTTGACAGATAATGTCAAATGTCATCTATAGAGATGAGAAAGTAATGGCCTCATTTAGACTGTGCTAGATAACGAACTATTATTGTGCGAAGTTTATTTGAACCCCAAAAATCAATATTGACCCCTCAACAAAAGGAAATTTTGCACTTTTTTAAATTTCAACACAAAAACACGGAGCATAAAAACCCGTCCAGGTGCTGCGAAAGGGTTGAAAAGTATCGGCGTCTCTTTCTGCCTTCGTACAAATGTTTGCTCTCTCGCTCTATAACCCTTTGATGGAGGGTGCATTTTTTTGGGTCAAATCTCGTATTTTCTCATTGATTATATTTTTTTCGATATAATGAGATATTGTGTTTCGGGGTCTTTGTTAAAGTTTTAAAATTCGGAGCACGGTCTGATTTGAAATGATTTCGGTATTTTATGGTTTATAGGGCAAGCTGCGGTTTTATTACTTACTGGATCATTTTCGAGCTGTTGAACCGTATTAGGTTGGTTAGAATATAAAGTTATTTAGCATTGAGGAACAACTTACACTGTTTTATGTTATAAAATTAACGAACGTTTATGTTTAAAAAGTTGAGTAATGTCTAAAAGTGATATAAAGACGGGGCAAAAAGGGGTGGGGAGGGGGGGAAGGGGCGAAGAGAAGATTTTTCGACACCATAAATTTTAGTTTGTTATTAGTTTTAGAAAAGTAATTAGTGTATAATATTAATTAATTTAATTAGGTAAGTACCAATAAGTTGTAATGTATGTATTAACTGATTAAATGACGAACAGACAAAGAAATGAAGAAGGGGTAAATCTTTTCTGTAACTATATAAAGGGTGTATTAGACAGCTGTGGACCTAACTGAATAAATTTCTCCATGGAACCAACATCGTTATCGAGAAAAACTTATCAACTGTTCCATACAAAGCTTCAATACGTACTCGACCCAAATGTATAGGACGGTTGATAACTTTTTCTCGATTATGATGTATTTACTGATCTTATAAACAACTTATAAAGAGACCTCACTAAGAAGAAAAATGTCACTAGTTAAACTTGACGAGTGCAATGTGTGAATTATGTATCTAGGTAACTAGGTAGGTATTACTCATTCCTAGGACATTACCTACTCTTTCGTCATCATTCATTGATTTGCTGCAATCCTAGTTACAGTGCAATGACATACAACGATAAAGACACACATTAGATAGATAGATAAAATATTTATTCAGTGCAGTGCACACAAAAGCACGATAAAATTATAGCAAAATTAAAATAATTATTAATTAATTATTCATATAACAATTAAAATATTTTATTATTCAAATAACAATTAAAATATTTTATTATTCAAACGATAATTAAAATAATTAATTATTCAAATAATAATTAAAATAATGTATTATTATAATTTATTTATTAATTATTAATATGTTGTTATCATTACACCGTGTTTCTCCGAAGGGTTAGGCAGACCTATAGTTAACCCACATTGCACCAGTTATTTTTACGTCCTATGTAATAGGGGGTAATCAACCGGGCACAAATCCACACACTGGACAGCAACTGAGAAATTCCACATTGTAAAATCTTAAAGCACTTTGCCCGACCCGGGAATCGAACCCAGGAAGAACCCATGCTCAGCAGTAGCGCTTCCAACCACAAGACCAACAAGGCAGTCAGACAAGATAAACGACAACAATATTAAAGACTTTCCTTCTAAAACTAAATTAACAAAACCACCTACTTAGAAATAAAAATTAACAAGTCAAATGGGTACAATTTCGGCAACTAACGGGTCTTATTCGTATTCGTATGCCATGACATTTCGAAAAACCAGCGATTGTTCTACGACTAGGCTGAGTAATGCAACGCCCACGTCCAAATCTTAACAAACCGTGCGAGAAAAAAAATAATTAAATAGAATTGTAATTGTGTAATATGCTCGCCCCGCCATCTGTACATCTGTTATTGTCAACACACCTGAGAGCGATGTCGCTATACCCGTCCTTCTCACTCTCTATCAAAATCTTTAAGTCAGACAGGGACAGAATGAATGAATCGGTTCAGACGAAATGTGGAAGTGACAAAAAACTCTTGCTTCCTGTGTCTTTCGTATCATTTGAAAAAGGAATAATGCTAACGTAGTATATGTGACGGTGGCAGATAAATTTATTTAATTTGTTATGGTGTTTTTTGAATTAAATTACATTGGTGGGTGGTAATTTTTGGTAGGTATCTTATAGACTCATCATTACTTAAATATATTATTATGTAAATATGCATCTAACAAATAGATGATGCACCGTTATAACCTCGACTGCATTTCCATTTCCGTCGACCGCAACGGCTGCTGCGGTTTACGGTTGTGGTCGCCATCGGAAGAGCACATTAGGAGACATGATAAAATATACCGAATTAGTCAGTTTAAACCGTCAGGTTTTAACTGTCTAATTAGGTATATTTTGGCTGGAAGGTCACTACCAGCCTATCATAAATGGGCTATAAAAATTGAGTCATGCATGAATCGTTAACATATGATTTTGCAAGTTTGTAAATAATAAATGGAGAGCATCAAGCTTACATTAAAAAAGTCAAATCAATAATAATAAATCAAATTGGTTTAAAAAAAATGCATCTGAAGATTTTTCATATACTACAGTCACGGTGTATGAAGTTTTGACGTATTCCATACAATGTGGACTTTTTAACAATTCGAAAATAGAACGTTTTTAAACTTAACCCTTCCATATTTGACAAAAAAGAACTTTTTTATATTTAGAACGCGCCGCGCACCGAACAGGGATTTAGCTCTTTTGAATTTAGAAACAGTTCGAATATGGAAGGCGGTCGAAATATGGATTAGAATAACGGACTTCGGAAAGTATGGAAAAAAGGCTTGCCATATTTGGATGTTTTTAGAGGCCCTGTCTCGGACGGCATTTTAGAATTTGTGAAGACACACTTCAGACGTTATTTATTTTCCTACTATCTATCTACTTATATTGAATACGTTTTGGCCTTGAGTTTAAATTGAGGCATTGATCTGCAATTTATCATAACTTCGTACTTGGTAAGTACTTTACAGTTGTTCCAAGTACTTTGAGAGCATTGAACGCGTTTCAAACTTATAAATATAAAGTTCCAGCAAAATGAGAAGTTTTTTTAATATTTAATTATTGCACGTTAAAAATATACAGTTAAACTTTAACTTCCGGACCTTTCTTCGCATTTATTATGTAGCGAAATGAGAAAACCCTAAAAAAGGAACTTCTCACAAAAGTTATCATTACAACGGTTATCTAAGATCGTAAAAAATATCAGATGTCGTCACACAACCCTTTTGATGAAAAGAAACGCGACGAAAAAGGGGTAATTTTTACCTTAAAAAAGTTTATACAGTGTAATATTTTGACAAAACTGTAGAGTCACGTTACGGCCGGGTGTGGGTTAAAAAAAGTGATAAAAGGGTAAAAAAGACAGATTTCTTTCGGAACGAGATTTAGTTACAATGTGGATGAGGGAGTTTTGGGAGTGTTTATGATTGATTTTTGTAAGAAAATTATATTTTTTGGTGTGAGATATTCGATAACAAAATATTATTATCAACCTATAGCTTCAACCTACCAAATTTTGAAACTATGAAAGTAAAGTATTTATTTGCTTAAATGTTTTTTCGTATTCATATTACCTAATGTAAATAATTAAGTAGTTGTGTTGTATGATGTAAATATAAAATAAAAATAACCAAGAAATTGCTAGGTAATTTGCATAGATAGTATGTACAGTAAATAAGATGTAAATACAAATGGGTGATCCTTGTATAATTCCCTATTATACAAGGATCACTTATTATAATATAAGGCAGGTTGTACAAGGTAAGCATTTATTGTACTAGAATTTTCGCTCAAAGTGTTCAACTGTAGGTATCTACAGTACCTACTTATTTATACTACAACATGTAAAAAAAACCCTGCCGATCCGTGTTAAGTATCGTCTATTTATAATAATTATGGTAATTTTCAGGAAAATAGAACAAAAACATCGCCACATTTTTTTTCAATAGATAATTTTACCGGTTTACTACATGGAACCCGGGCGGCTGTCGTTTAGCGAGTGTCTACAAGTCATAACTTATGAAGTTATGAACCTTTTTTTTATTTTTTTGGTTGGGAAATCATCAAATGACTTCTCCTCCTTCTCCTCTCTGGGCGCAGCGGAAGGGCGTGTCAGACTCTTACTGACTAAAACCCACCCGTGTTCCTTCAGTTGCCTGTTGCCAGGGTCCCGGTATCCCTTTCGGACTATTCCGCAACCCTGGCAGGATGAAGTTCAGTCTCCTAAACACAGGCTACTCAGTAGCCTATATAGGAGTACAGCGCTTCACCCGCTTACCAGACTGTGTATTATTCTCATGTCCCAATGTATCTGTACTATAATCTGGTACTTGTAAACAATAAAAAAAAAAGTTATGACCCCTGTTGAAAATTTGCTAATTTTCAATGGATTTGGGATGATTTTGCTAAGTACCTACTAAAAGTGTGAATTTTAAATAGCAATAACTTTTTTACTTTCAATAATAAAAAGATTTTTTATTGCTTTTTGGTACTGTTATTGCAGTTTAAACATATGTGCTCGTTTCGGATCGGACAGGATTTTTTTTACCATATTTTAGGTATAGTTTTGAAAGATCAATAGGTATATTTATAGAAAAGTATTTTTTTCGGGAAAGGGAAATTACTTAATCTGTGAAAAAAAAACACAACTGCACACACGTTTTATTATCGGTAAAAATTTGAATTTGAAATCCGCTCCAAAATAAATACGTACTTCTCATCATCATCTGCCTAGACTTCTCAAAAATTTGTTGGGGTTGACTTCCAGTCCAACCAAATGCAGCTGAATACCTACCTATTTTACATGGAGTGACTGCTTATCCGACCTCCACAGCCAGTTATTGTGTAATATACGATACCCTTTGGTAAGAAAATAAATACTCTCATACTGACAAAAATATTCGACACATTTCTGACATAGCTATGTAACCTTCACCAATAAAACAAAACGCGGACAAAAATAAAATACATTCCGAAAAAAAAATGGCGAATCCCAAAATATTTCTAATTAAAGCTACGTTGTGGACATACAAAAATGCCTGGTCGTCGAGTCGTTATTAATTTTAACAAAATTTGAAACAAAACTGACATATCTCAGTTTGTAAACTATGTGGGGCGTTTTGCGCGCCCGAATTTTTGCTGTACATTTTTTAAGCGCGCAGTGTGAGCGAGATAGCGGACTTTTTCTTTCAAGTGAGCGGGATGGCGATAGGAGCGGCGAAAGTGAATGTGTTTAAAGTCATTTTTGTCATGTAGATGATGTGGTTGTCTATAAAATGGTGATCTTTGCATACAATAAAGTTTTGAGGGCCGTGGCTTTGCATTTAGTTCTTTGTTAGTTTTTTCAAGGTGTTACGCAAGCAATGTTAGTTTAATACTTTTGTCGTGACTCGTGCGTCATTCTTGCTAAACTTACTAGGAACCTATTTAATTCAAGCTTTGAATTTTAAGCTTTGCCAAGCATAAAAAAATATGTTCACATTGGTACTTATAAAAGTAAGTAAGTACCTAAAATTAGTTTATAAAATATCCCCCACCCTTTTTAAAAATCAGATAAATAGACTTATAAATATAAAGTTTAGTGAAAAAAAGGCCAAAAAAATTATTCTCTCCTAATAATTACGTTTTTAGAAATCGTAAAACTTTCAACTAAAGCCGGATTTATATTACTGCGTTGTGTCGTGGCATGACGCGTTATGACGCAGTGTTAGCCAATCAAAACTCGTTGTGATTGGCGTTGTCCTGAACAGATCCGTTTGACTGGTGTATCTCGCGTCACGACACAACACGACACAGTAATGTGTTGGTAGTATAAGTTAGGTTAAGTTCCCATTATAGTGAGCTCTTAATTATATTTTTTAGTAATAAAATATGAGTATGGTAGGATCTAACAAATAGTAAAAAACAGTAAAACTGCCTTAGTGTAATAACATTATTCTCCTCTATTGTATAGTAGGTAGACTGGTACCTAGTTGTTACCTAGCCTACCATGCAAGTGGCCGCGGAAGCTCCCTCAGGGCAGGAAGCTCTCCTATAGTAACTCAATTGGCTGAATCGATGATAAGGTGCCTTAGACCGAGCTGGGAGCTGGGATAGTAATAACGTATTGTTTATTTAAAATATGCATTAAAAGCTTGTCTTGCAATCAAGCTGTAAAAAAAAGATAAGTTAATTATAATTAATTAACTTAATGTTATTAAATTATAATGTATAAATTTTATATTATAATTATTAGATTATTTTCACACGACTGTATGGCCACGGTATATATATTTTATTAAAGGCCTGAAGCCTTTAATTAAATTGTTGCAGATTCTACATACTTACGTTTTGAGAACAAAAATGTATGTATGAGCTATGATGAGTATGAACAGCTATGGTTTTTGTTCCCATACGCCAATTATTTACGAACTTCCATAGAAACCTAATGGGAGTTCGTAATTTTTATATTAATTATTTAATTATTATCTATTTATTTTTTCCTATTAACCCCTTTAAAGAGATGAATTTTCAAAAATCTTTTCTTAGTGCCCACCTTTAGTATTATATAATGGAACTCTTGTGTAAAACATGCTTTTAGTATTCTGTCAGTGAATTCAAGATTTTTATTAAGTAGATTATAAGGCCTTTGCCCAGGAGTGGGACAGCGTAGGCTAGGAAAAAAAAGATATAACCTCTAAAAGACTAGCATTATAAATTAGGTTTTTTCACATGACACATCGACCTACTAACAAAACGAAACAGAATGCTTTTTCCATAAAAAATATCAATAGGATTCATAATAATGACGAGAAACAAAAATGCATCACACATGTTTAAACAGTTTGAAAAACACACATTTCACATCGATCCGGTCGGCGGCCGGACGCAGCGAATTTCCGAAACTGTTACGTTTTTGCGCTGGAGTGTAATTTTCGGAAAATTCGTGCGCGCGCGTCGCCCGCTTAGCCGAAACCGTAATTATGCCTATTTTGATCGACGACTTTTTCGACCATCTCCGCAATCAGTAATCGAAATTATTTTCGCAATATGAGCGACGATTTCAACTCCAAGATTCCGCGAATTCGTGTTTTTTTATTTTATAATTTCGATTCTGAAATTGGATTTGGATTGTGTTTTGCAAAAGTAGTTATTTGACTTGAGTTTGTGAATGTTTTTAGGACGCATTTTAAAAGTTTACAAGATCTATGTTATACCTGAAAATCAGTTTTATTAATAGTAAAATAAACGAAGTTGATTTCCTTAACATTTGGTGAACTAAAGTCTGTTTTTTATTCTCGTAGACTAATTTGACATTTCAAGTGATTGCTGTTTGTTTTTTTCAATTTGGAGTTTGACATTTGCACCTGTCAAATTAGTTGTGGGTAAAACAGACTTAAGTTTATTTATTTATTTTATATTTATAATAAGCAGCCTGCTCTACTCAAAACATTTTATAGTTTTCTGTTCTAATCAGCGTGGGAGAAGTATAATACTGTAGACGAAAATTATAAATCTTGCTGTACAATACACAGATGGTAATAAAAGCTTCAATGGAGGCTAAAATCTCTTCAAACGGGGCTAGGAGGGCCAGAAGTGGTTTCGATTGAAAAGGGATGTTAATACCACTTAAAACTGTGTTTAAATGTTGAAGCTGTAATTTAAAATATCGTAATGACTTTGAACTTTAGTAACCAGTTAGTCTTCTATCGGTACTTCTACTTATATTATCAAATAAAAAAAAAACATGAAAATGCATAGCATCCAGCACAGAGCATTCCATTTATAAATTATTAAAAACTATAATCAGTCAGAATCTCCTAAAATAGTAACCTAAAAAAAACAAAACAAATTATTAAATCAAAATTTCAAGAAAAGAATCTTATTGAAACCCTAAAATGCGAGCGGGGTAGTTGTGACCCACCTGCTACATTCGCGCTCCACAATACGCGAGGGCCCGACCCCTCGCCCCTGCGCATCCAACGCGCGAATATAACTACAAACTGACATTACAAAAAAACGGAAAGATGGCAAAGGTGTCTCAATTTTTGACAAAAAAGTTCAGCGAGGTTAAGACCCATGGGAAAGAGTTAGATACGGTCTTTAATCGCCCTTTTTTAATAGAAAGACGATATCTTCCGCGTTTTTTTTTATTTCTAACTGTTTAGCTAGGGTTCCGCTATTGTGAGCTTTTTAAAAAATCGCGAAGTTCAACCCCTTGACAACAGATGATCGCAAGACGCGTGAGATAGTTTTTTTTTTAATTTTTCGTACTTTGATTTATAACTGTTTGCAGTAATTTGAGAGTTTTATAGATATTGTGCTGTTGTAGGAGTTTTTTGTGTTGGTTTTATAACGGTTTTTGGTGAAATTTTGTTATATCATTAGGCTTTTTTTTGAAGAATCGTTAAGTCTAATTTATTGCTCTGTGAATAAGTTTTATAATACAAGATACCGGAAGTTTCGAATTATATCAATTTAGTAGAAGGTAGTACCTACCTATTGCGTATTGTTTAAAAAAAATATTAAGTCGATAATTAAATCTGTTGTTGAGGTAAGTACCAACTTTTAATATTTTACTAAACTGTTCATAAGTTTAAAATAATTAGTATTAAAAGTATGTATTCCTTACAACAAGTGCCTTCAATCCTTTAGCTCCTATTAATCTAGATATCACGACCAAACCAAAAAACAAGATATTCTTAAAATCAATCGTCCAAAAAACGTGCTTTTAAGTTTTTTTTATAACCTCTTCAGTGATTGCGTTTTTGCTTCACCAATCAGAAGCTATTGTCCGCGAATCACAATCGTGGCCAAGATGCCCCTTTTTGACCAATGCGAACAAAAAAAAACAGAAAAAAGGTCGCCGGGGTCATAAGTCACACGTTTGTGACTCATAAGGTCATTGTTTGGTCCTATTTTACCAAAAAGAGGTCAGTTATAGAATTCGATATGCTTGCGAATTTTTTCGGGTTGAATGGCGAAATCCGGGAATTTGTTTCTTTTTAAGGTAATTCGAGACGTGTGTGACCTCGGGTCAATTGGACCCGTAAATAATTTAATTGTATTGATTTTTAAGGGTTACTGAATGAATCAATTTTGGATACAATCGTTTCTTAAACTTTAAGAAAAGGTCAATTCAATTACTTTGTCAAATGATTAATAAACCACAAGAATACTTCTGAAAGGGTAATTTTGTGTTATTTCTTTGATTTTGAATCGTGAAACTTACTATAGTAAGTTACTGCTTACGTAGAGTAACTAAGTTATGCGTGTAGAACTTAAACAGGTTTCTGAACGTGTTAAGCAGCTGCTGTATCAATGCTAGCGATGTTAAAATCACTTCAGTAGTTGTTAGTAATTAATTAAAGGACATATTTCTGTGAGGCTGATCTTGATAATTTTTTTTTTTTTTTTTTTTTTTTTGATTAATAAGAACAAATCTTCAAACGTTCTTAGTAATGGATTACAATCTAGCCTAATAGGCTAATAAGCAATTTAACTCTAACTTAATATTTTACGAGATAGATTATGTTATAACTAAGAATAGTGTCAATTTGCACTTTTACACAATTTCGTAGCACTTTCTTAGAGTCTGATAATTGATGAAAACACTTTGTTCATGTGTTACATGTATAGCACAGCATTGTTACTATTTTTTATACACTACACTAACTCAAATGGTTTAGTTCTTTTTAGCCTACGCACTATGTCCGTGTTATCTAGCAGCTGGATTGCCTCGACATTCACATGTCGGTGAAGTCTGTGTTCGTGGGCCTCAGCAAATTTTTGGATGATTGTGGGGACAAGTTCCATTTTAAGATCTCGATGGAGGTTGTCATTTCTAATATACCATGGTGCATTTACAGCATCCCTGAGTACTTTATTCTGGAAGTTTTGTATTATTTTAGCGTTGCTTAGTTTAGTACAGCCCCAAAGTTGGATACCGTACGTCCAAATTGGCATAAGAATATGCTTGTATAATATCATTTTATTATGTATTGATAAACAGGATTTCCTTCCGAGTAACCAATACATACTTTTGTAACGTATGTCTAGTTCCTGTCTTTTCTTTTTGACGTGACATTTCCATCGCAGCTTGGCATCAAGAGTTATGCCAAGGTACTTGGCTGTATTAGCATATGGCACTTGCATACCGTTTATATAGATTGGGTGGTAATCGCAGTGTTTGTTAGTAAAGTCAATGTGTATTGATTTTGACTCATTCAGCTTGATTTTCCACTTTTGTGTCCAGTCATAAACTTTGTTCACAGCTATTTGAACTTTTTCTACTGCTTCTTTGTGGCTTGATCCAGTAGCCATAATAGCAGTGTCATCTGCAAAGGTCGCAATGGTGTTGTTCTCCAGCTCTGGGATATCACATGTGTATAGCAAGTACAGGATTGGGCCTAACACACTTCCTTGAGGTACCCCAGCTTTTATAGTTTTTAGCTCGGAATATGCATCCTCTTGCCTTATTCTAAACATTCTGTTACTAATATATGACTCTAGAATATCTGCAAATTCTGAAGGTAGCATGCGTCTGAGTTTAGATATCAGACCCTCATGCCATACTTTATCAAAAGCTTGCGCGACATCTAGGAATACGGTGGCGCAGACTTCCTTGTTTTCTAGTGTTTTTTCAATAATGTTAGTTATTCTGTGTACCTGGTCTATTGTAGAGTGTTGTTCCCTGAAGCCAAATTGATAATGATTTAAAAAAAAAAGTTGTAGGATGTATGTATGGCTCAAACCCGTGTAAGGAATGGCATAATTATGTTCAGTGATTTATATTTTATTAATGTCTTATTTTAATGAATCAAAATTCCAAAATTTCAAACACCCACATTTCGCCAGTTATGTTTGAGTCCTATGTAGTACGGGGCGAACTTATTACCATCAACCAGGCACAAACCCAGACTCCGGGGTGCTACTGAGAAATTTCAGGTGGAAAAACCCAATAACACTTTGCCCGACCTGGATATCGAACCCAGGACCGCTCAGCAGTAGCGTTGGAACCACTGGACCAACGAGGCAGTCAAAGCAGAGGCAGAGAAAATTTAGTGTAGGTAAGATAAAATTGTATTTGTCTGAGTCTACCTACTAATTTAAACAAAACGTCATATAGTTTTTGTTTTTAGTGTCATGATGTTGCAGGATAATTATCATTTGATAAACGAAAGCAACCGAGCTAATAATAATTTTGGTTACCTATTCAATGTTATTAATTAAAAATCACTATTGTATAATTTTTTTGCAATAATTCACAATTTTATAGACGCCATTTTAATTTAGGTACATTATTCTCCGGCACCTACTTAAATCAGTTCAAAATTAATAAAAATTAACCATTACTTTTATAGTTTATGCGCATAAATTAAAAAAAAAACTTTTAACCCGAAGACATTTGAACTCGATGATAAATCTTCCAAAAAAATCTAAGTTAATGCAGATTTACCTTGGAACTTCATTATATTTTGCGACCTTTTACCCTCCGTTTTAAATTCCCACGTTTCACCCCGATTCACCCCAATTCTAGGGTTATCTCTTTACGCAGAGTGAGCATCAAAGTAGATCACTTTAGAATTGTTATCATTATTTTTTTCTTCTTTGCAACTTTTTTTTTTGTAAAAAATCTAAAAAATTGACCCCATTTCCTGATGAGGTCTCGACATTGTGAACTAGGGTTAACCCTGTGTATTTGTGAAATTCGATCCGGTTACTTTTTTTTTTTGTATTTTTATTATTGATGGTAGTATTTAAGCAGGTAAACTAAGAATTTCTTGTGAGAAGATGACGAAGAGTGGTTCCGGTTTATGTTGAAAAAATCGTGGCGCCATTTTTTATGGTAACGTTTGAAATCTGAAAATTCGGTTGTAATAATTCGTTGCTTAGCAATGATCAGCCTATAATGTTCGCACTGCTGGGACACAGGCCTCCTCTCGGTGGGAGGGAGTGGGCCGTAATTCACCACGCAGGCCCAGGGTAGGTTGGTAGGTGTCCCATGTTTTCGAATTTTTGGTTCTAGGACATGCCGGTTTCCTTACGATGTTTTCCTTCACCATTTTGAGAGCAGTGGTGATGAAAATATGTTTTACACAAAGTAAAGTGCCTGCTTGGGAACGAACTACGACCTACAACAAGTGAGTCGCGGCCGTTACCACTGGCCACCACTGCCCAATGCCCATACCTACCTAAACATCTGGCGTTATATAATAGTAGACACGCGGCAGCCGAGCGGCAGCGTTTTTCGGAATATCGCATAAACTAGAGCAATTGTCAAACGACTATGACACCTAACAATTATTGAATACCTTATGAAATTATAGAAAAACTAGCTACGCAACGCGGTTTCACCCGCGTAGGTCTCGATCCCGTGGGAATATCGGGATAAAAAGTATCCTATGTCCTATTCCAGGTTATGGTCTACCCATGTGCCACATTTCATCTAAATCCGTTCAGCCGTTTTAGCGTGAAAGTGTAACAAACACATAAATAAACAAACTCACTTTCGCATTTATAATATTAGTTAGAATAGTTAGGATGACGACGTATTCGACATAATTATAGATAATTACTTTAACTATTTATGGAGCCTCAAAACGCCTCTATAAAAATAGTTGACAATTTCAAAAAATAAACAGAAGCAATTCTCGTTACCCGCTACGTTGAATTAATATTAAAATAGACGTCATTACAGTAAAGAATAACAAACAAAACAACATTCTATCATTAATAATACAATATCGAAGCAAAAACGAGTCGACGACGCTGTTTCATTGTAAAAAAGTTACATACAGAACTTGCATCTGCAAGACTAAAAATAATTTTCAACGTTTAATACAAAAATCGTAATAATTAACTTCGTTACACACCAATAAATTACAATACGAGAAAGAAATGCAACACGGACGCACACACGGACGTTGTGTCGGTTACACACACACGCACGTAAGCATAGGGCGGGGTGGTCGCGGTCCAATCGTGCGGATTTATCATTTCCTTAAATTATTGATAACGATTTTTTTCAGGGTCGATATGGTGATTATATCGACCCCGAAAAAAAGAGGTTTTGATGACTTTTAGTTTTTATGTTGCAGGAATGTCTCCAAGAATGATATTTAGGTCACGTGACCAGTAAAACCAAACTTATGTACTTACTCAATAAATATTTGTTTTCACTTGAAGATGAATTATTAATAACCTTCTTACGTTCATTTCTATCTTCTGTTATGTAAAGACTTACATTTTTTTTTTACTTCCTTTTGCTGTCCAGGGCAAAGACCTCCCTCCACTCGTTCTAGCTTTGGCGAGCCCGCGCGTCCTCCTAATAAATTAAATGCTTAATCATAATTAATTGCCGTCAAAAAAATTGGTCTTCGGACTAAACTTATTTAGAGAGCTTTATCACTAAGGAGACCCAAAGAACAACACAAATCAACAACCATCACTAATAAATAATTTCAAAACATCGACATACAATAACATCTCGTGTCCCATCCCTAGTTCGCCGCCATCGCCATCACAAATACATTGGTATGATTTATTGTCAACACGGACAACAAGTTGTGTGCGGAGTATCACTGACATACACACACAGGCCGCTGTGGACTGACCAGGGTTGGCAGGACTGACCATGGATTATTATGATTAAACAGTGTGGCCTGAACTCTTGAGTAGACCAGAGACTCTTGGAGATCTAGTGGCATAGACGATAGAATAACGTCCTACGTAACATTACTCGGGGCTTATAACGGTCAGTTAAGCAGAATCATAATGTGAAAATATTATGAATAATCGTAAAATCCACATAATATGAATTGCTTTTATATCAAATTAGAGGAATCGCTAATGACAGCTGGGATTCAGGAAATGAACTGCTTTTAGAGGAATTGCTAATGTGGCCGGTTTAGGCCCCCTGAATTCCCAGGAGGGTTGGGTTAGAGGTGCAACCACATTTCGCCATTTATATTTAAGTCCCATGTAGGTCTATGAGGCGAGCCTATTCCACACTTGAAGTGTGGTTTTCAAGTCTACCAGTCTCCGTTAGCGGCTACCCGCTCATACATAATACAAATATTTGGGTATCTAAATTTTCCTTACTCCGCTAGTCTAATATTATAAATGCGAAAGTGAGTTTGTTTGTTACCCTTTAACTTTAAAACGGTTGAACGGATTTGGATGAAATTTGGAAAAGAAAGAAAGAAAGAAAGAAAAATGCGTTTATTGGCATTGTCACACAAAAATACATGACCCGGAATAGGACATAGGGTACTTTCTATCCCGATATTCCCACGAGACTTACGCGGGTGAAACCGCGGGGCGCAGCTAGTTAAGTAAATAAATGTTAGTAAAATTTATGGGGAAATCGGGGAAATGCAAGATTTTCACAGAAAGAACGGTGGATGTGAAAGAACTGGCGATCGTTTTGTATCGATTTAAAAGTAATGAGTAAAGTTTTTGTACAGAATAATATGCTACTATTGGAAAATACAATAGACGTAGTAACCTATCCCCCCTCGACCCTTTGCGTCCAGCTCTCGGTGTGGTAACACGTCGCGTTCTGGTTTGCAATCGGTCAATCGTCATACTGAAGATGCCTCGTTGAAACACGTGTCGATTTCTTACAGAGTTTTTATGACTCTAGAAGAATAGTCAAGCGGAATAGGTTACTAAATATATCTGCGTCTATTGTATTATAGGGTTTCCGTACTGTCACGCCTGCATCAATGAACTATGCTACTATTGAATTAAATGCTTTAAGGAATCGGACCCGTGACTCCAAGTCCTAATGCCGACTTCCCCGGCGCCAGACCAACGCCACAGCGTCAATAATGCTCATATTTGTATGCTTGCTATACCTTTAACTTGGTAATCGTGCTTTAATTAACTTAATCCACACTTAACATAAGTATTTCTAGATACGAGCATACATTTTTAATGAACAATTACGAATTCAGTAAATGAGACATTCTTAAACAAATGATTTCATGATAAACTTTGTTTAGAAACATTTTTTGACAAAATTACTAGCATAAATATATTTTAAATCTTGAGGAATAGAATTTTTGTTAATACTCTTCAGGAGGGGCTCGTGGTTAAATAATGACAGCCGCAAAAGGGTCGATAGATGGTTAAGCTACACTTGCCGAGGTCGGTCCGTGGATGGGTGACCATCCATTACATAATCAAGTCCCCTCCGTGACTCGCACGTTAAGCCGTTGCGTTGGTCCCGGCTGTCATTTGTAGACCTTTGACAGTCGTTACGGGTTGTAATAAGAAGCCCGACAGTCTGATATCCAGTCTTGCCATGGGCTACATGTCGTATTACCCAGTAACTTGGTTGTGGAGGTCAGATAGGCAGTCTCTCCATGTAAAATACTGGTATTTAGCTGCATCCTGTTGGACTGGAAACCTAGGCAGATGATGACTATTCAGGAAAACCTCGCTAAATCCTAACTAATAAATGCGAAAGTGAGTTTGTTTGTTTTTGTTTCGCTTTCACGCTAAAACGGCTGAACGGATTTGGTTGAAATTTGGCACAGGGGTAAACCATGACCGGGAATAGGACATAGGATACTTTTAATCCCGTTATTCCCACGGGATCGAGACTTACGCGGTTGTAAACCGTGGGGCGCAGCTAGTAGAGCATAAAGTTGATCTGAAACTAATTAATTGACGCTCAAGCGCAAGAAAATATTGAACAACATTGCACAATAACGTACAACGTTCTGGGATGGTACAAAAAATGATCGGCTTGATCGGCATCGGTATGGTTGGCCTTTGCTTTAGACGGGCAATGTTGCCAAGTGTCACTCAACAAGTCAACACGCTAGGTACTGAGCAAAATGTTGCGCGTCAATTACTTATCAGCTTTATAAGGGTTTACATAGCATAGCAATGATAATCCATACTAATATTTTAAAAAGGAAAGTAACTCCGTCTGTCTAACCTTTTCAACGCCTAAACCACTGAACCGATAAAAGAAGAAAATAAGTAATATAATAATACGTTTATTTTCGGTAAACATCACTCTATAATAACGCGAACACGTAATGCTGCGAGCTGCCACCCTATGCAAGACGACCCAGAGCTGCTTTTCAGCGATCGACCGACCGAACGTTATAAAACTTGACTGATATACAGCCTACTGGGACCTGAAGAAGGACACAGGCTACTTTTCATCGTGTGAATTGCAGACGAAGTTCAGTCAATCGTAGGCCGATTGACTGAACTTCGTCTGCAATTCACAGTCTTCAGTTCTTCGTCTGCAGTTTAGTCAATCGGCCTAGCCTTTTCCCAACTATATTGGGGTCGGCTTCCAGTCTAACCGGATGCAGCTGAATAACAGTATTTTAAATGGAGCGACTGCCTCCACAACCCAGTAACTGGGTAATACGATATCCCTTGGCAAGACTGGTTGTCAGACTTTCGGGTTTCTGATGACCCGTAACGACTGTCAAACATCCACAAATGACAGCCGGGACCAACGGCTTAACGTGCTTTCCGAGACACGGAAGAGTCTCGGTATGTAAAGATGGTCACCCATCCATGGACTAACCCTGGCAAGCGTAACTTAACCCATTGGATCGACCCGTGGGGCTGTTATTACCCACGAGCTCCTCATAATCGAATTGCAGACGAAGTTGTAAGTATAGTTCGATTTCGATATCGAATATTATCAAGATACGATGGTGCTGATGTTCCGGATGTCAGTTTTCCCGTCATTATAATTATTATTCCTAGGTACAGCTGATGTTAGGTTGTAGGTTGTTCGCTAGACCTAGAAAGGTTACATATTACAATTAGCAAACAGTACCTACGTCAAATAAACAGTTAACAACGACGACGTTTTCTTTACATAACAACTCAAACTCAAAGCATTTATTTCAATTAAACCATTTACAGGCACTATTGAATTGTCAATTAGTCACGCCACAAGACGTTATTATATCACTTATTTAAGGACGGAGAAAAACAGTGCTCTTGTAAAAAAAACTATAATTAATAATAAATTACCTGCGTTTCGAGTTTAAATTTTTTTTTATTTTTATTTTGATATTTTTTTTTCATTGATTAACTGTGACTTCAATACCTATGTCATTATAGTTTATAATGTGGTAACACAGAATAATAAATTCATAAATTCAAGTTACTGAAGGAAACAAAAAAAAATGCGTTTATGTAGTAATGTCGGCGTAATTATGTCGTCGGAAATAAGCTACAAATACTAATGAATGCGACTTTTTACATTCTACAACGAGGATTACAAGGTCACTGAATTGGAAATGTTTTTTTCTCAAACATGCTTGGAAATTCGAGCATTATTTTGAAACAGGTTGTCAAAATAATGCTCGAGATAAATCGAAATTCTGGTACTACCAGAATTTCCCCGGCCGGCAATGTTTGTATGAAAATCTATCTACATATTATGGGGAAAAAAAAAAATCGTAATTAATGAAGGACCTACTCTAGGTCAGTCTAGGTACAGTCAAACATTCAAATTTTGACATTTTATTAGATCTAACGTGTTCACGGGATAAAACCTCATCTCATAGAGCTCTCTATGAGATGAGGTTTTAGCATTGTCAAAGTAGATACTTTTAGGATTCGGAACCCTATCACTAATCCTCCACTACCCGTTCGTCCGTCCGTCCGTCTGTCTGTCAACGGGCTGTATACCTCATGAACCGTAACAGGTAGACAGTTGAAATTTTCACAGCTTGTGTATGTCTATTGCACCTCTATAAAAAAATAATAAAAATTAAATAACGTAAAAAAATTAAAGAAACGTGCAAGAAACGTGTTTTTTTCCCGCGTTTTTTTGCGAAATATTGTACGGTGGTACGTTCGTGTGCGAGACCGACTCGCATTTGGCCGGTTTTTTTTTAATTTTACGGATGTATATTCCTTTTTCAGGCTGTCTTTACATCAAAACTCATCGAAATCCATTTCATTGTTTAGTCTAAAACCTAAAAAAACCCATACCAAAACAATTTTAAAATTTACTTTAATTTAATTTATTTATTTATTTCAGACATAATTCTAGTCCATAGTTACAACTCATACATTTAGATTACAAACTATTATAAACTCAAAACCGATAAAAACCCAAAATAAAATTGTGAGTAATTAAATTGATTGTGAGATTTATTTATTTTCCCAAAATAAAATTGTTAGTAATTAAATTGATTGTGAGATTTATTTATTTTCCCAAAATAAAATTGTGAGTAATTAAATTGATTGTGAGATTTATTTATTTGTGACAATGTAGGTAGGTACTTATCTACCTACCTTCACAGTTGTTAAATCAGTCCCGTCTTATCTCGGAAAGAAATGCTAACGCTTTGTTGATACTGTGCATAGTTCTTGTAAGCAAAAACCTACACACAGTACACAGGAAACTGACAAAAGATAAAATTATAATTATTTAAATAACAATAATCATAAAAGGATAATATGTAAGTTACATTCAAACAGAATGATGAAAAAAAATTTTTTTTGACCTTCATTTAGTTTTTTAAAAGATATTGGACACGTATTTTTTTCGTAATCAAAAGATTACGGCGATAAATTGAGTTAAAATGACAACATTAAAGGGGTTTATTTATAAACGTTGCTTAAAGTTTTAAAGTTAAGTGATATTCAAACGTCAAAAATGTATGGTTAAGTCGCTAATCATTAATTAACTAAGCAACGTTTATAAATAAACCCGTGAATTACCTTTGAAAATTTTAATTTAAGTACCTACCATAAAACCACCATTGCCAGAAAATTCGTAGTCCGTAGTTTTCGTAGCGAACGAAATACCCATACGAGAAATGTTCATATAAATAACAAAAAAAAATGTTTCTATAATCTATTTCAAACTCAAAGCATTTATTTCAATTAAACCAATTACAGGCATTTTTGAATTGTCAAGGGGTCGGTCAGTCGCAAAGATAAAGTATACGCCAATTTGTGGGTTCGTATGGAAAAGGTTAGCGGGCAACAAACTCCATGGACACTTTTTAATCTTTTCTAATAATGGATAAATTATTTTGAGCTATAAAAATATATATTATATATCAAACCATGCTCAAACCATGGGTAGTTGACTTAAATATAAAAATAAATGACCGAGTAACAACAAAAAAAAAACCTTATTTTCATTAAAAGATTTTAAAAAGTTTCTATCCGACACCGTGCTCAATATCGAAACAGCCAATTTACTGAGGGTCGCGCTCGCGGCCGTTCAGGTCACGTCCCGCGCCACCCACCTGTGTTGAGATGCAAGTTCGTGGCCCTAGCTCATAGGGTGAAAGGGTGAAATACTCTTGTAGCAAATGTAATTTAAAAAAAAGAAAAGTTGTAATTTTCCATTGATTTTACGTTTTTTAGATGACACCAAACTACTGGTTTCAAGGATAACGGTGTTTACCCTAACACTCTGTATATATTTTCAGCCAACCATGGCCCATAGTGTTAGTAACAAAAAGCTTAAAAACTATTAAAAAGTATGTTAGTAGGTACAGAAATAAAAGTGGAAAAGCAATGTCGATTTAGCAACCCGCACTTCTCACATGCAGATTGATGAATCGATTGAACACAGCCGCATCCAACTTATCTGCTATCATTTCCAGGATGATGTTGCTACTCCCCCGGCACAGCTTTCAAGACTGACACGGTTTTCTTCCGCATAATTACATAGAAATCATCAATATATGCTATAAGTGTTTTAGTTAACAAGCAAGGGAAACTTAGCATACAGCCAAACAAACTAAGTACATGAATCTGTCTATCAGCCGACCCCTACATAGTTGGGAAAACGCTAGGCAGATGTAGCCTTTTCCAACTATGTAGGGGTCGGCTTCCAGTCTAACTGGATGCAGCTGAATACCAGTATTTTACATGGAGTGACTGCCTTTCTGATCTCTACAACCCAGTTACTGGGAAAGACGATACCCCTTGGTAAGGCTTCTGACGACCCGTAACGACTGTCAAAGATCCACGAATGACAGCCGGGACCAACGGCTTAACGTGCTTTCCGAGGTACGAAGGGGGTCGTGGTATGTAAAGATGGTCACCCATGTACGGACCAACCATGGTAAGCGTAGCTTAACCTGATCGATCGACCCGTGGGGCTGTATTTACTTAGCCACAAGCCCCTCTGTAGATACCTACCTGCTTACTACGAAAATAGCGGACTACGAAAACTCTAGGTAGGTACTACTAAAATAAACATACTGCTCCAATTAATTTTACAAGAGACTATTATTATATTGTAGTTTCATGATTCACAACATTAAAATAAATCAATACGGCAGTGACGTTTGACAAACCTTTCTAGTAGCTACAAATTTCTAAAATAACTGTATCATCTTCATCCCACTGTTGAAAAAGGCCTCCCCCATGAGTTCCAGCTCTTTCAATCCAGGGACAATGTGGATCACATCATCATCATATTTTCAGCCAAAAGACGTCCACTGCTGGACCTGCCTCCCCCCAAGCACCGCCACTTCGTCCGTTTCTGTACTTCTCGCATCCAGCGCATTCCCGCGGCCTTCACTAGGTCATCGGTCCACCTTGTGGGCCTACCAACGCTACGTCTTCCGGTACGCGGTCACCACTCCCTAGACAAAATGACATCTTATCAGCGATAATCTATTCTGCGATGTGCCCTGCCCACTGCCACCACACACAAGTGGATCACTGGTCGTTTTTATTCTTCAGCTCGTCCCGCCATCTTCAACTGAGAAAATACCTACGGTTTAGAAATATTGAAACTGAAAAGTCTAATAAAATAATATAAAAAAGCTACAATAATAAATCAGTTAAACCACCGCCCAAAATCCACACAATTCGTCGCTGAAAAATCTAAAATTTGTACATCGGCCGTCCGTTTATCTTACGGCATCCAATCACAATAGATTCGGCTGCGCTCGCGCTGACGGACGCTCGAATGCGCGCCAAAATAACCGGTGACATTTTCACGCGCTGGGAATCGAACTATATACTAGTGTGATATGCGACGCAATTACGTTCTGTAGTTATTGTGGTTTTGTTATCTTGATTAGCTTTTAATGTATTTAATAGATTGTGTTTCGGTGGATTTAGAATACCTTCCCGGGAATGCATACTGTAGTGGTATTTAATTTTTTAATAGCCTGTTTTACAGTCTTTCTACAGATCGCACATAAACTATATGAAAAAAATAAAAGAAATTGTATGAAACTATTGACTAAATCAATGCATTATCCGGAGGCGGGGAAACTCGAAAGATCATTTTCACGATCATATACTATAAATTCGAAAAACCATTATCAATGAGCAGTCACTTTAGTAGGTGTACATATAAATGGAATCGAAGTTTAACATTCAAACAAAACACATTTTATGAATCTTGGATAAATCGTCAATTATAGATGGATTATGTAAACTGAAACTTTTTTCCAAAAAAAAAAAACAAACGACTTCCAAAAATTTGAAAATGAATTTGAAGTCGGCGGTGTCTTTGGATCTGTATTTTAGTTTTTTGCTACCGACTTCTGAAATTAAAGTTATTTTTCGCTTTGTCATACGTCCCGGTGTACTGACTGATGGCTACGTGCTCGATTGCCCGCCACTCAAGCTTCCTCTATCCTTTGTTTATTATTCTTTTTGACCGCATTAGTGCTGGTTTTGGCTGCGATCCATCTTAGACATCCATCTTCCCTTTATTGCTGTTTGATATCTTTAGTTGACATCCACAGATAGACTATTACACACTGGAAGTTTGAGCACCAATTTTTTGAGCACCTTTGCATTGAGTACCAAAGGTATTTCAAATCGTGCTTAAACGTCAAAGTTACAACTTTTTCAGATGTTTTTTTTTTAAAGAAAGCAAGTTTTATTTTTTTATCTTAATTTTAAATACATCGACCCTGAACCGTTGCATGCACCCATAAACACCATGTTTTGCGTGCATTACGTTATGCAGTATCGTAAACAGTGATTTTTCACGCCAATAATACAAGTAGTTTCCCAGCAATTATTTTTGTGCAATGTTAATTGATGTACAGAATGCGTAGTTGATGGCTTTGTGATGGGTCCTGTATGTTCAACGATATTTACGTCCGATTTAAAAAAAATGTTTTTTCATTTCTTATAGGAAGCTAGCGCGGTGGTTTGGTTCCGTATAAATTTTATTAAGTTTGTTTGGGAGTTTAGTTACGATAATACCTTTTTAACCCACTTTGTGTATCATTAAGATAATGCTGTGATAATTCTTCCTGATATTAATGTTTACATAGCAAGTAGTGGTATATGAATTGGTGTAGAGTAGGAAACACAACTAAAAAGTGAAAAGTAAAAACTTTTTACAAATAAAAAAACACTACAAAGTCAAAAATAACTTTAATTTCGGAAGTCGGTGTCTTTGAATTTTTCGTTTTTTGCCACCGACTTCCGAAATTAAAGTTATTTTTCACATTTAAGTGTTTTTTTTGGAAGCCAGTTGTTTTTTCACGATGTGGCTTCTCCATCTGACATCTACAAAACCCAATTCCAACGACCATCGCAAATGCAGACTACATAATTATATTGCTAATAGGTCAGTTTCCATTCCCAGCATCTAAATCTCACACATGTTTGTATATTTGTCTGTTTGTCAAAACAATATTGTGACGTGGGTAAGATGTATTGTTTCTATGAGTCACAGCAATTGAAATCATCGGGCAAGACTCCCAAATAAGGTACTTACACTGTTGCTATGCCGAGCTCCTTTAACTTAACGCAACGTAATATCACGTCCGTAATCCACATTTCGCCAGTTATGTTTATGTCCTCTGTAACAGAGGGCGAGCCTTTCGCTATCAACCGGGCATAAATCCAGACTCCAGGTTGCTACTGAGTCTATCTGATAGAAAAACCCAATATTATAACTTTGCCGACCTGGGTTCGAAACTAGGACTTTACACGCTGGGAATTTACAACATAATTGACGAAATGTGGGTGTAGCTACCACTGCCTAACCCTTTGGGGAGAACAGGCGTGATATTATGTTGTCTCTCTCGTAATTATTATTAGTTTTGCTACTACGCTTATCATTCTATGCAAGTTTTACTACTACGCTTATTATCTATGCAAGTTTTACTACTACGCTTATTATCTATGCAAGTTTTGCTACGACGCTTATTATTTTTAAGCAAGTTTCAATAAAAATCGAAGCAAGGTGGGTAAACCAGTAATATTCTGATTATTATTTAGAATAACTTTTCTATAATTATTTAAAAAAAAATATGGGATCATGAATTTTCTAGAATATTTTTTTATCGTTGAAATGAAGGTAGATTGAAGTTTCAACATGATCCGAATTAGAGCTGTAGCTACCTCTTAATATCTGACATAAAGATTTAAAATTAAATTAACTCTAAAAGTTAAGCAGTGGCCAGTGCCCTCGTACGCACATTATTATAATATCATTAAAGAACTTATATCCTCTTATGCTCCGACAAAAAAATTAACAAAAACTTCAAGTTAAGAAACTAAACGCTACCAACTTAGATGGCAAAGGTCTACAATTACGCAACTTGGAGCTTTGTCCTATCCATTGCGTTACCAAGTTACAAGTTACAGCCACTACAGAACAGATGTTATCGGAGCAAAAACAAAAAACGCAATGTAAGACAATGCTTCAGTGTTGCGCTGAGCGACACCGCGATATGTCGAAGGTCAACGCGCGTATTTTAAACGCGCTCCAGTTTCAAAAGACTTTACAAAAAATCATCCGCATTGTCGGGCATACAGTTAACCCTAAACTAAAGACCCTTTCTTAGTTTTTTGGCAGAAAAAAACGCCGAGCGGAGACGGCGGGCGCGGCGCGACTTATTCGTGGCCGGGCGGCTGCAGCGCACGGTCGCACCTCTAGCACTCTGACGTCACGTACGTTTCCAGGAGCGCGGGAAAACTCGCGCCGACAACCCGCACTAAGGTTTCCATCTTTAAAAATAATCCACCGAAACGCATTCGAAGAATCGATTATTTTCGATAACACAGTAACGCGCCGTGTTTATTATTATGATTCGTACAAATTAAACCGTGTATTGTTTTAAATATTTCGACATTGTCGGAATTCTATTGTGTGACTCTTAATTGTTTAATGTTTTGCTTAATCTAGGGCTTTGTCGAGATGAATCCGTTCGGGTTTACATTTTTGCCGTGATATAAACAATTGATAATTTCGCGGAGGAGTCGAGCGTGGTTTTTATGAATGTTTTTGCGTATCGGTCGGTGGTGGGGGAAGGGTGGGGCCTCAATTGACTCGTCCCTCTCCTAGCCAGTATTTTGATTTAGTTTCCGAGTCTTACGCAGATGTGGCAATTTTTTCAGTCGCGTGAGTAATTCGCGCGCGGCTGTTACATTTACCGTGTTTCGGACGATTATTTTTATTTAGTTTCGACTTCTCGCGAAGTTAGCATTGAAACTTTTTTATTTCAGGTGACTGTAAATAAAAGTTTTAGTAGAAAATACATAGATTTGTTATATAAACTGTGTTGTCAGACTGTGTGGTCAGTGTGTGTGTGACACTATGGATTTATGGTGATAAACAGGAGTGACATTGTGCATGACCACCGCGTTGTTTTGTCGAGTTAATTTCAAGTTTGGATGTCTTAAATTAAGGTAAGATTTTTATTTTGTTTTCTTTTTTTTTATTAATAATAATACTTAGCATTAGCAGAGACCCACTTTATTTCATAAAATGCGCTACAAAATAATACAGTGTAATAAGCGCACCAGCTTTGAAGGGTTAACTAAACACCTTCATGAATGGAAAACATTTTTACAAGTTTACTACAAAAGTGCGTGCTTTTAGAAAACTTTTGGTAGGTTATTTTTTTTTTTTTTTTTGCACATTTGTACTAAGCGAACTACTATTACTATTGTTAAATAATTAATAATGATTATCTTTAATTTAATAACACGACAGAGTAGGTAGCATTACCGTTCAAATTAATATGTGATCAATTGGAAACACAAATTGGCTAAACAATATCATTTTTTAATTATCTGTTTCCGATGTTGTTTATCTATAATCTTTAATAATTATTATTGTTTTAGATTATTATTATAAATTAAAGTCGCTTTTCATGTTTGTCTGTATGCCCGCGTTGTTCTTCTAAACCAAGCAACAGATTTTGCTAAGGTTTTCACCATTGTTTAGAGAATTTATTCCGGAAGGTTTATGTGTATAGTACGTTAATATTAAAGTTACATTTAACAGAGAAATCTCGATGTATTTTCAAGTAGAAAAAACGAGCGGGTCACTAGTTTTTAATAAAAATAAACGAGTCAGTTAGGTTTACCTACATTTTATAACTTGATAAAAGTATAAACAGCTATAATCGCATAACAAAACGTATAACTAAATTATTCAAAATTGCAAATCGACAAAGTATTTATTAACAAATAATTTTTCAAATTTAACAAATAAAAAAATCCAATAAGATTCCCGATTTCCAACAAAACCTCACATTAATTTCTCTTACAAACCAAACTATCTGCCTACCCCGCTCTCTCACAGCATGAAGATACAAAAGATCTCATATCTCAAGATACTGGAACGTGCATTTTTTCCCTTATCTCACCAATCGAGATCAGATACTGAGGAACATCAAGTATCAAAGTATCAAGGGTCATAGGTCGCTTGGTTAGAAGATCGATCTCAGACCGACGCTGTAGCAAGTACGATTCCCGTTTGATGCGATATATAATAGTTGATATAGTTGTGTTTGACCTGACAATTGAATTTTGTATGTTATGTTGGTTTGAAGAGGAGCTCGTGGCTAAGTAATAACAGCCGCACGGGTCGGGATAACCTACGCTTGCCGAGGTTGGTCGTGGATGGGTGACCATCTTTACATACCGATACTCCTCTGTGCCTCGGAAAGCACGGTAAGCCGTTGGTCCCGGCTGTCATTCGTGGATCTTTGACAGTCGTTACGGGTCGTCAGAAGCCCGAAAGTCTGACAACCAGTCTTACCAAAGAGTATCGTAGTACCTAGTTACTGGGTTGTAGAGGTCAGATAGGCAGTCGCTCCATGTAAATTACTGATATTCAGCTGCATCCGGTTAGACTGGAAGCCGACCCCAACATAGTTGGGACAAGACTATGCAGATTGATGTTAGTTTGAAGGGTATAAATTGGAGTTTAAAGATAATTTTGCTTTTGAGGCGGAACTTTGTTTAGATAATCGATTTCTAATTTAGTGACTGATAGATCGATAAATCTAATTTATTTGTTAGTAATCCATTTCTATATAATTTATCGGTAGTAGTGATTGGTTTAAAAAGCTTAAAGATTTCAATTTAACGATGATTGAAGTACAAAGTTTTAAAACAACTGTTAAATAATAAAAAATAATAAAAAAATGTAAAGTTCTCGCTAAATTACTTGAGACATAAACAAAGATGTCTGAAAGTTTACTGAAAAGAAAGTTTCAGAATTTTTTAAATGAACTTTCAAAATGGCCGCGCGGTCTTGTAAAGAAAAGTTTGTTCCACACGATTTTCAGTTGTTTTTTTTACTTTTCATTACTGTAATTATCTGAACTAATATTAATAACTGTTTATGACTATTTTCTTATTATTTTGGATAGTATTAGGTAGCTATAGGTTGCTAAAAATCTTCAGTTTTTCAACTTTTTACGTGTTATCGTGTTGTCACCTTTCAAACTTTTAATAGGTATGGCTTTTCTTAGTAACATATAACATAATAATTATAACATTACGCCTGTTTTCCCCAAAGGGTTAGGCAGAAGAGTATTTACAGTGAAAACCACCCCATATTCTTAGTACTATTGCAGTAATACTGTAATGTATATCCTACAACAGAGATTTAATGCTTTTATAGAACCTTTACGGTCAATCGAGATATTAAAACTCTATTTTTTTTCAAAAGATAAATCTGGTTTTTAGGGCTTTAGTATTACAAACATCACCCCTGTATTCCCTGAATGGCTAGGCAGAGATATACTTTAGTATAGTCGCATTTCGCCACTTATATTTCAGCCATGTAATAGGGGGCGAGTCTATTAGTAATACCTACGTTATAATAAAAAGAATATAGACATGGATCGTGAATTTTTGACAGTCGTGAGAAGTCAGAAGCCCGAAAGTCTGACAACTAGTCTTACCAAATCGGAATCGTATTATCTAGTAAGTAACTGGGTTGTGAAGTTCAGATAGGCAGACACTTCATGTAAAATACTGGTATTCAGCTGCATCCGGTTAGACTGGAAGCCAACCCCAACATAGTTCGGAAACAGATGATGGTGATGATGATAAACATCGTACACTTTTACTGAAGAATGCAATTAAAAAAAAAAATCTATATTCGAAAGGCTAGAACTGAAATGATAAAGTAATTATAATAATTGATTGATATTAATTAGTAGCAACAAGATACTATCAATAGGTATAATTATTTAAATAACAAGGTTGCAATTTATATCTGTCTTAGCATTGTTAATATTAAAAACTGACTGTTATAATAAAACATAGAAAAAAAACCGCAAGGTTGCCATAGATTAGATAATATTGCTAAAAATAATATATTTCTTTAAAATTACAGACAGCCTCATTGGTCTAGTGGTCGCAAGTGCTAGGTACTACTAAGCATGAGGTCCTGGGTCTGATTCCCAGGTCGGGCAAAGTGGGTTTTCCATCAGGAATTTCTCAGTAGTAGCTTTTTTTTTTTTTTTGCGTGGGAAATCATCAAATGACTTCTCCCGCTCTGGGCGGAGCGGAAGGGCGTGTCAGACTCTTACTGACTAAAACCCACCCGTGTTCCTTCAGTTGTCTGTTGCCAGGGTCCCGGTATCCTTTTCGGACTATTCCGCAACCCTGGCAGGCTCAGTAGTAGCTTGGAGACTGGATTTGTGCCCCGTTTGTTGGCAATAGGCTCGCTCCCTATTACATGGGACTTAGACATAACTAGCGAAATGTGGGTGCACCTCGGCCTAATTCTTATGGGAATACATCCGTGTTATAGTCTATTAGTCAGGTCGCGGGTCAGTGACAATAGCATCCTGAAAACAGTGGTGGAGAGCCCTTACTCCCCTTTTCTGAGGCACTATGTGGGGAGAATGGTCAGGTAGCATATTCCTTGCTTTATCGTTCTCTGCACATTTTGCCGCAATCATCAGTTTTTCTTGTCCATGTTTTTGTGTACTACTAACACTAGTGATAAGATATTTTACTAACAAATTGGACCATATTGTTGTCTGAACTTGATAAATAAATAAATAAAAAATAAATATAGTAACATAACTATGTAACCTCAACTTAGTATTATGTAAGGACAAAAATTACACAACATTAATATTATAAAGAGAAAAGATTTGTATTTTTGTTTGTAATTAATAAATTCAAAAAACCACGGGTTCGATATAAAAAATTGTTTCACCTGTAAAATGCTAAGTATATTATCACTGAGTTAACATCCATACTAATATTATAAATTCGAAAGTAACTCTGTCTGTCTGTCTCTCTCTATGATACCTTTTCACGACTAAATCACTGAACGGATTTCGATAAAATTTGGCAAGGAGATAGATGGCATCCCGGGGAAGGACATAGGCTACTTTTAACGACATACCAAGCGGGCGAAGCCGCAGGCGGAAGCTAGTAAACTATATGTAAACTTTATAAACTAGTACAGAAGGTTTATACAGGGTGTAAAAAGACCCATCATATAGCCGTCAACTACGCATTCTGTACATCAAATTAAGTAACATTGTACAAAAATAATTGCTGGGAAATGACTTTTATATTATATATGGTGTGAAAAATCGCTGTTTACGATAGTGCGCAACGTAACGCACGCAAAACATTGTGTTTATGGGTGCATACAACGGTTCAGGGTTTGTGGGGTATTTAAAATTAAGTTATAACTTTAAAAACTTCTTTAAAAATCGGCTGAAACAGTTGGAACTTTGTCCTTCAATATCTCCGTAACCAGACGGTTCCCAGGTATGGTCCAGAACAAAAAAAATGATCACAATGACGGGAATAACAACTGACTTTCGGTTTCTTTAAGCGTCTTTTTACACCCGTTACACGGATGCATTCTATTTAACCACTGGTAAACCCAATCATAGTTCGAGCTATCAACAAATCAAAATAGTTATATTTATAGTCGTTTATCAAATTAATTTAGTATGTCTGATAATTGACTGTCTAAAGACGTATAATATAAATCATAAACGGATAGAAACTAAACTGTATCTATACATATAAATAAAAGCTAGGAGGAGCTCGTGGCTAAGTAATAACAGCCGCACGGGTCGATCCTTCAGGTTAAGCTACGCTTGCCGGGGTTGGTCCATGGATGGGTTACATTAATTACAGTTATGCACTCCTTAATAACAACAAACGTCAAATTTATAGGGATCCGTGTGATAAGTATAACATGCTGAAAACCATTAGATAATTTCATCAGTTTAAAACTTTTGACCGAAAGCTTATTCATGCAAATAGAATCCAATCTGGATGCTAGAAGCTCATCATAGGTACAACAAAAGTAACTTACTTATTAGATATTTAAGTTTTGCCCAAGTACTACAAAACACAAACCCGCACTGGGCCCGCGTGGTGGATTATGGCCCACTCCCTCTCACCGAGAGGAGGCCTGTGTCCCAGCAGTGGGAACATTGTAGGCTGATCATACCCCCAACATAGTTGGGAAAAGGCTAGGCAGACAGATTTTTTTAGATATCTATCTATTCCACTAGGTAGGTAAATGCAACCCAAAATATCTAATACAGACAATAAGAATTTAATTCAACAGTCTGTATCGAACATTTTAAAGATTATCTTGGCAAGGAACAATGATTCTGTTTGGCAAGCACTTAATTTGTTGAAAGAAACATTGAAACCGACAGCGAGACTTATGCGATGAAAAATATCTAAATTACTTTTTGTTTTTCATGTAAATCAATGTGCCTAGCCTTTTCCCAACTATATTGGGGTCGGCTTCCAGTCTAACCGGATGCAGCTGAATACTAGTATTTTACATGGAGCGACTGCCTATCTGACCTCCACAACCCAGTAACTGGGTGATACGATACCCCTTGGTAAGACTGGTTGTTAGACTTTCGGGCTTCTGACGACCCGTAACGACTGTCAAAGATCAACGAATGATAGCCGGGACCAACGCTTTAACGTGCTTTCTGAGGCACGGAGGAGTCTCGATATGTAAGGATGGTCACCCATCCACGGACCAACCCCGGAAAGCGTAGCTTAACCAGACGGATCGACCCGTGCGGCTGTTATTACTTAGCCACGAGCTCCTCATCCTTCCTCCTCCTCCTTTTTTATGTAAGTATGTAGTTACAATGTTAAACCTTTGGGTATATCATTGTTAAGTTACTTTACAAGTTACTAGTTCCGCCAGCAGCTTCGCCCGTGTGGTATCTTTATACATTATAGCCTATGTTACTTAGTGATAATATACTGGTGAAATAATTTTTAAAATCGGTTCAGTAGTTTTTGAATATATGTATACAAAAAAAAATCCAAATCTTTTCTCTTTATAACTTTATACGCTTCCGCCCGCGGATTCTCCCGAGTGGGATGTCGATAAAAAGTAGCCTATGTCCTTCTTCAGGTCAAGGTCTATCCCCGTGCCAAATTTAATCCAAATCCGTTCAGCCGTTTTATCATGAAAGCGTAACAAACAAACTCTCTTTCGTTCTTCGATTAGATCATACGGAACCTTGTTACCGAGTCAAGTAACGCCTTATAAGTTTTTTATTAAAATTCCGCTGTTTTTGCGACAATTCTCGGAAACACGAATTCAGAATGAGGAAAATCCAAAAATGTATTCGTTCTGTTTGTTTTTATCATATTCTTGAGTTTATGGATTCCTAGTACTTACTTATTGAAAAAGTGTGAATTGGACATGTTTTGTAAAATACTAGTTTAATGAGGTTTTTTCCCTCACAAAATTATATAATAAATACGTTTCTTAGTTTGTTATTGCAAATATGTAGTAGTATAGTTTCTAATGTAGATTTTTAATCATCTCAAATGTCGTGATAAGGGCCTACCACCACCGCTTACAGCAGTATTATTTTAACCTTACTTCTTACTTTTGCTATACGTCCTAGAGCTGTCCCCCAGAACTCTTTGTAAACCAAGTGTTAAGGCGCTCCCATCACCGGGAGCATTCCCCTGTAATGTAACAAACTAACAATACAATGTTACACTGTACGGCTAGGGCTTTGCAAGTAGACTGCGCCGGCCGTCTAACTGCCAGCTAGTGTAGAAAGATAAGGATAGGTTCATCGATCTCCTGCCCTTATCCAAATTTATTTGGAGTAGACGCCACATGTTGCGCCCTTTCTTCCATACTTCTCTATTAGCCGTCGTCTCAGTAGTCACCCCCTTTCTAGCCATATCATCTTTCACACAGTCCATCCATCGTTTCTTTGGTCTTCCCCTACTCTTATAGCCGTCGAAATTCATACTCAAAACTTTCGTCGCGACATTTTCCTCATTGCTCCGCATTATTTGCCCATACCATGACAACCGTTTCCACACAATTTTTCAGTCACCGGTGCCCTTTCAGACTTCCTCTTATTTACTTAGGTTTATACATATGAATCAACTCAGCCTATCGCAGTCCACTGCTGGACATACGCCTCTCCCAGGCTGCGCCATAACAGTCCTCCGCCTTCCGCATCCAGTCTTTCCCAGCTAACTTTTTAAGTTCCTCGGTCCATCAAGCTAGGGGGCGTCCCACACTACGCTTGTCGATAGAGTCTGACCAACGAATGCTGTCCAAGAAAAAAGGTGGCAATTTTAAAAATCAAGATCTTGCTGTACACTGCTCACACGGAGTCGATACTATTTATTATTCAAGACATATTATGCGATACTTACATCAGTATTTCATATTTATATAATAATTAGACTTGTAATAATGTTATTTAGAAGTGAAGTAAAATATTTAACAGATAATAATTCGTGAACAGCTTTCGTTGGCCAAACTCTACGCGGTCTACACTCATAGCCATAATATAATGAACACACATCGGTAAACATATATAATGAAATAAATTCTTATAAGTAGTTATAGAAGTAACGCAGGTAAAGGTTTATGGCATTATAGGGGAATGCTCCCGGTGAGGGACCGTCTTAAAATTATATCAAGGCTCCAGGATTATCCAGCTGTTGAGGTTTTCAAAACTACTTCAGGGAAAATGTATTATGGTTATTTGATTATTATTCATAAAAGATTTTTCTCTCTGTTTAGCAGACAGCAATAAGTATTTTGTTAAATACTTGTTTATAAAGCCTTATTTTGTTAAAAAGCCACCTATTCAATAACTAACAAAAATATACCTTTTTATATTTGAAATAAGTACTAACAGCAATTATAAAATAAATAAGTAATAATATAATAAAATAACTTTTATTTACATTTGAGATTGATTTATTTTATTTCCATTTTAGACAGATTTATTTCCATAATACAACAATTGTTTTTTTTTCGAATTAAAGAATTAACAATAACTTTGAAAAGTCACTGATTGCATTGCCAAATTGTCAATTGAAGAAACTTTGTCGGGCCCGTTCATACAGAAATTGTAGTCATATATTATTCCATTTTCTCAGTAATTAAAACGTAAGCACAGAATATTATGTTGATGAAATACGCACAAGTTGCTTATATTAGTCATAATTATTTTAACCCTATATGTCTATATGAATTTATTATCCAGTACCCGCGTGATATATGGTTGACAAATCATAAATTATGAATTAAATTATTATTTTATGCAACACATCGCCAAACGTCAGTTGCTTTACAAATAATACCAGCCTCCAAAAACGTAGTATGAGAAAAATTCGTCCTCAATTTTTGAATAAGGTCGTTCGTTCCGTTCATTCGGTCAGTCATTCATTCTACCATCGGTCAGGATTTCGACCGGAAGTGGCCCTTATCAGGCGGCGGAGGTGACGTCACTAGCCACGAGCACAATCAATGTGAGCCGAACGTGATTGTTATATAAATAAAAGATATTTTTTTTCTTTAACTTCTGAGTAAAACAATGCGAAACGGGAAATGTTTGAATTTGCGTAAGATAAACAACTTGCAAATGTAAGAGGAAGTTATAATTATGTTAATGTAAGTCAACAAACAATTTAACACCTAGGATCATGAATTTCAGTTGCAAGTTTGCAACTATTAATAATACACTACCTACACTCGACGAAATGAGTAATTAATTAATATTTTTAGTGGGCAACACTCGTAAAGTTCTTTTAAAAACATCAATGGGCGGCCATAGACAGCGTACGATAACGTTCGAACTTCGAATACTATCACGCCGCTTACTGGAAACTCGTACGTGTGTCATATATTACCCTCCATTGTAATTCCAAGTGGCTTTCCAATAAAAAATACATTTCCTAATTTACTCGAGTCGACGTAAGTATTGTGTACGAACAATGGACCTGACTCATGTCACGTGATTCATTCAAATATCGAACGCTTAATCGATATCGATAAAAGCTAGTCGATTTTCAAAAAGTTCCGATGCCGTCCAACCGATTTGAAATGCGAATTTTGAAATTCGATTGTTTTGTCAATGATTGGCGTGAGTTTTTTTTTAAATTAGTGAAACAAATCTTCATTCTTAAGAAAAGAGCTTTACGATGGTATAAAAAAAAGAATAGGATTGCCTAGCCTTTTCCTAACTATGTTGGGGTCAGCTTCCAGTCTACAGCGGAATACCAGTATTTTACAAGAAGCGACTGCCTATCTGACCTCCACAACCCAGTTGGTAAGACTGGCTGTCACACTTTTGAGCTTCTGACGACTGCCAAAGACCTACGAATAACAACCGAGACCAAAAGTTCAGTTATATCCCATTTAAAATAGAGGTAGGAAACAAAATGATCAGTGATCAATATTGACTATTTGTACAAGTGTTAAACATAAAAGTTAGTTCAACAGTTTACTTAAAATATTAATTTTTAGTGTTGTGTCACCTGAAATTTATACCAGCTGTTATGACATTACCTATAATATTAGGAAGAATTCGGAAGATATTCAGAACTTGCAAGTAACTAACAACCATTCGTAGATTCCTGAAAGACTGCGCATGAGCGTACGGCTAGTCTTTCTTACTTACCATCCGTAGATATAGGAACGCTCTAATAAGACTGAGGTCCAAATAGCATATGCTTTGTGTAAAAGTCTGATATTCAGTTGAAGGGTTGGATAGACTGGAATTCGACCCAATATACCCAATTCGAATTCGACCTAATAATACGGTGGGTAAAATATATTTACACTCATTACAGATATTCGTAATTATTCTTATTACATTTAGGGCTAATTTCACCAAACTTTTATACCGAGTATAAGTCTTATCCTGCGGTCAGACGCTGTAGCTCAGTAGCTGTCAGACGCCATTTTTATTCCACGGATAAAAGATATCTGACTTTGGTAAAATCAGCCCTTACAGAAATAAGCTTTCGTGTTTAGATTAAAATAAAGAGAAAGTAATGAATTTCCGTGATCTTCATTTAAACTTAAAGTTAAAAGCTAAGCACTGTATTTCATTTATACAAGAATATAAAACAAATACGAATACCCAGGATTTGTGCGATGGCAATAGGCTGGCCCCCTATTACTTGGGAATTAAATACAACTGGCGAAATCTGGGTAGGTATACTTTAGGTACCTCTGTCTAACCCTTCGGGAAAAACAGGCGTGATGTTATGTTTATGTTACATTAACCAGTAACGCTATGTGAACACAAAACTTCGTCAGTTAAGCGTCAAAGTTCGTGCTGTACACACGGTTACACATCAAGCTATACATTTCCAGTTTATGCTGATCTCGCATTGTATAGGATTTCCGTACAATGCGAGGTCAGCTTATACTGGAAATGTATAGCTTGATGTGTAGCCGTGTGTACCTACCTATTCAAAACTCAGGAAAATTCAAACTGAATTCTACGTTTGAAATGAAAACTTAAAATGAAAACAAAATATCTAGGTCCTCCTAAACTGACAGGATGCTTTTTTAATATTTTAATTTTCTATGTATAACTCATAGATAAAATATTGGATAACCACATTTTAACTTATAAGCTGTTAACGAACCTAAGTTCAGAATACATGTTTGTTTAAAAGCTTTTTCTTTTCATAAATTATCTTGTGTTTCACAAAAAGCGTGATAAATGACGCTTTTTTCCAACAATACTATTCTTTTAATTACTTGATAACAACTTAATTTGCTAAGAAATGGCGTACTACGAACTTTGTTAGTCCAATTACGTTTTCATCGAAAAGCAAGAATACCAAGATCAATTTCTTATTAGAACTACATAATTGTCAAACAATCTGCCTAGCCTTTTCCCAACTATGTTGGGGTCGGCTTCCAGTCTAACCAGATGCAGCTGAATACCAGTATTTTACATGGAGCGACTGCCTATCTGACCTCCACAACCCAGTTATTGGGTAACACGATAAGCCTTGGTAAGACTGGTTGTCAGACTTTTGGGCTTCTGACTACCCGGAACAACTGTCAAAGATCTACGAATGACTACCGGGACCAACGGCTTAACGTGCTTTCCGAGGCATGGAGGCGTCTCGATATGTAATGGATGGTCACCCATCCACCGACCTCGGCAAGCGTAACTTAACTTTCGATCGACCTGTGCGCCTGTAAAACTACATAGTTAGTTAGTAATATTGCTTTGGCTGCCATTTATATCAGAAGTACTCAAGTTTTCCATCCTTAAGTAGTGTATCGACTGTCTGCCTGTCTGTCACGTCAAGTAACAACCATTTAAGGGGTATATTAACCGCTTATGGTTGCAAATAGGCAATTTATAAATTGATCACTTCTAATTCGATACAGAAATGGAAATTATTATACGTTTTTTATGTTTTTCTGGTTTTCTGTGCGGTAATAAGGTTCGATGGGGCTGTTTAATTTGAATTGAATGACTTGTTTGTTTAAAATTAGTAGTTATACTTTGTTCAGTTATGTATAACAAACTTCTACGTCTCTTGACAGATTGAGAACTTGGTATTTACAAGCTTTATATTAGCTTGCTCTGTTCGTATGTGTTTCCGGTTACTCCTTTTGTCATCAATTTTTCAAGCACTTCCTGGCATCCGATTGAGCTGGAACTTGGCATACTTATATAACTACCGAGACATTTTGAAAAAATGTACCATGGAGCCGGTCTGATGATGGAGCCGGAAGTTGGCCATAGGAACTCCTCAATCAAACAGGATAGCACCATCGTGTCTGGACTCATTGGCTATGTATTAACAAGCGCTTAGACACTAGGTGGTGTTAAGGGTCTGATGAGGGAGCCGGAAGGTGGCCATGGAAAAATCGTTTTTATTTCATTACAAGCTTGTTTTTAAAAAGATTTTTACTTATATTTTAATTTAAAGTGATGTGAAAATAAATGTAGTTGTTGAATGATGGTGCTTGATGATCGAGGTCACAACGGCGTTGTTGGTCTAGTGGTCGCAAGCGTACTGCTGAGCATGAAGTACTGGGTTCGATTCCCAGGTCGGGCAAAGTGTTATTGTGTTTATATTTATTAGGAATTTCTCTTCACTGTCTTAATTTCTCTGGATTTGTGCCCGTTTGATGGCAATAGGCTCGCCCCAAAACTCACTCAACTCACTCAAAAGTTACGCTCACGTGCAAAAATAAAATGTCACAAGTCTTGTTTGACGTATCACGAATGCCGAATTTTATGTAACTGCCAATAAAAATGCAAATGCAGTCTATAAATTAAAAACCGACACATAAACCTACATTCATTTGCGTTATCTACTGCGTTACAGATAAAAATGAAGGTAATTTATGAATTTTAATGTAAACACGTGTTCAATAAAATCAACACTAACAAATAAGACAAATATTATTATACTTTGTATCGAAATAATTCCATTTTGTCGTCGCATAATTATCATAATAAACGGACACATTGCAAAATCGTGCATTCTCCACATCCCTTTCTTACAGTATCGCCTTTCCGCTCTTCATATATGCAATTCCCGTAAACCAATTAGCGGACTATTTTCACCCTTCACCCCTTCAGATAAGATACAGTTTTCTTCAAGCAAATACTTTCAAGAACACAGCTGCGCTTTGATACTACAAGCAGACAACGACTGTATTTGTTGGCACATAAGCTTCTTTTTGTCTTGTGCAAAAGTAATCAATGAGGCACTCGCGATGAAATGCGAAATGGATTATTTTTTCAAAAATGGAATTAAGAAGAGACAATAACGTTCATTGTTTTTAAAGATGGCGGACGGGACGAGCTCAAATATGAGATTATTACTTGTGTGTTTCGCTTATGATAATTTTATATCCCACAAAGGCACAATAGCGAGTTTATTTTAATGCGAAATTATTATTGTAGTTGTGCATTACGAAAACGGAAATCCATCTTGTTATTCCGGTTGCTAACAAAAAAAGCTATAAAGTTTAAAGTGAGTCTTTCAAAAACAGGAAACGCGGTGTTGAACTTCTTTCTCCGCTCTAACTCAAATTAAAACGCGTTATTTATAAAATAACATTATTATTTTTGCTAACCCGCGCTACTGAACGAGTAGAACATTTTTTTTCAATCGGAATTTTTATTACTATTTTAGATACTTACCTACTTTGTTTTTATTGCACGATAGTTTTACCTATTGCGCCTACCAATTTCAGTTTGCTAACATTTAATGTTTGTAAAAAAATTACTTCCAATAAATTGATTTCGGAAACGATCTAACTGGTGGCTATTCAATAATACCTTGATATTTTCTAGCCCATCCAAATTATTAAAAAAAAAAAAAAAAAACAAACAGGTACAATAATTTAAATAGTTTCCAATTTAATCGTCTTTCAAAAACAATGCAACTCTAAAAAATAAATAATATAAAAAAAGAAAAACGTACAACAAAATAGTGATGTCAACACAAAAATCGACTAAAGTACTTACATCTGGCAGCTGCGATATAGATTAGTGACGTGTCTCATACTTCCAGAAAGCTGAATAGTGTAACGAGTAATTTAAATAGAGCGGTCCCTCAATTGGGGTTAATTCTCGTGTTTAAGGAATATGTGAACGTTTAATTATGAGGACGGAGGACGGCGACAAGCGATATGGCGCAACATATTTTGAATGCTTTGATGATCGATTCATTTAACACACTATTTGAAATGGAAAAGCTTTTCACGAAGAAAATTAGTGTTGCAGTTATTATTTGTTATTTCTATGTTCCAGTGGTATTCTATTGATTGATCCACAATAACGCAGTTGTAAAAAGCTTGTTTGTAAATCTTAACAAGATCAACAGCTTAGATTCTTTGAGAAACCGCACCCAAGAAACACAATAAAATCAATTTGCTCTCCACCAAATAGTTTCGGCCCGTTAAAAACTTTCAAATCAATCCGGAAACTTCAAATTCTAATAACATAAAGAGCACGTTTGCTATCTACTTACATCACAAGACTCGTTTCGACTTTTTACCGAGTCGTGATCCAACTTTTTGTGGAGAACACATATTCAGATGTGTAATGACCAATCTCCGGGCGTCGAACAAAAAAACGTAAGAGATCATTCGAGGCATTAATGCATCAGTTACTAAACCGTCAGACGCATGCTCTTGCGCATCCTTAACGCATTCATAATAAGAACAACAAGTTCCATTTTCAAACGGACGAATTACAAACACGGGGAGCGTTCGAATGTAGCTTTCGGTTCATATTCAAATTTCTGTTTTGAAAATAGAACGGGAATGATTCTTTATGATCCGCCTGTGAGTGTGGATGATTGATTTTTTAGTTTAGAAAGAAATCGACTATGCTTTAGTTATAATCTCGGTAACTAACGATTATTACGACTCGGTTTTCGTTTCACAAACATAGTAACTTATTCTGAATGCGCTCATTACTTTCTAAAGCAGATAATCGATTAGACTGCTTAAATAATCGACTATTCAATAGGTTTATAAGCTTGCTTGTATCGATTTGTCTCGTGTTGTTGAGTTGATCATTATTAGTTTATTACACACTCTTTTAAGTGTGGCGTGTAGGAAGCGTATAAGTAAACAAGTGCTTTAGGCAATCATAAAAAAATAATATTAGGTGCCAATACTTATTTGTGTTGCTTACGTAATTTTAAAGTTGATGATTGATCGATAATTTTAGTATCGTGTAAGTACATGGTTTCTGTTTTAGTTCATTAATAACATAATAATACCAACCTATTATTGTCCCACTGCTGGGCAAAGGACTCCTCTCATATAGAGAAGGCACGAGCATTGATCACCATGGGTTGACGATTTCAGACTTATATATTAACTACCTATTAAGGCCTACCTCCGCTTACAGCAGTATTATTTTCATCTTACTCAATGGGGGAAAAAGATGGAGCTATACGTCCTGTAGAGCTTCATCTCTTTCCTACACTGAAGTAATAATAAATATTCTCGCAAAAAATTACCCTCCTTCTGGGGAAGCCGGGAAACTAAAATAATACTGCTCTAAGAGCTAGTGTCAGTAATGTCCAGGATCATAACATGTCATTAGTAATTTCAAGTAAGTATTTATTTGTAAAAAAAAACTGAAAAATGTTTCCATAAAAACTTTTGATCTTAAAAATCTATCCGTTAACGTTTTAGTTAGTTCTATTAGTAAACAGCATCCCTCATCTCTATATTCTCATGTTCTGACTCAGTATGACGAGGCCAGTCATCCGATACCGACAGGAAATTAGATAAATACCAAGAAAACATTCACAATTCAGTCTTTTTAACACGCAGTGACGACCAAATTGTCCGCCATATTGCTATCAATTGGTGGTCATTAACAGAAATCTGCTCCACAAGCACGGGGGCGGTCTTGACACGCAATAAATTCTTTATAAATTTTTAATTAAGTTCAAAACATTGTAGATAGTAGTCCACGGCATTCGGGGTCAACACACTTGAAAAATATAACTACCATTTTAACTTGACCTCTCGGAACATAGTTTTTGTTTGAAAACGCGACCCCTCATAAGCTGGTTTCGCCCGCTCCACACGAAGCATGGTCACCCATCAATCAATGGGATCATATCGCCGCCGAAACCAGCCAGCCACGTCTAACATTATGATTCTATAAGTTTGAGTAATATTTTATTTAAATTTTCGGTTGATTGAATGTTTCGGTTCGGAACGCTGCGGTTTTACGAGTTTAGAAATAGAAAAGATTGACTAAACAGCTAATGATTAATATTATTACAAGTATTTGCAATTTAAATACACACTCGTGTGGAATACAGCAAGAAGTACGGTAAAGAGAAAATTAAAAAAATAAAATACAAAAAATGATTTGTGTGAGACATGTTCCAGCGGCCGCGTCATCCATCTCGTTCGATATTTGAATACGTTCGAATTTGGAACAGCGGCCAGTAATATGAACTTAGTTCGGTTCGTTTTTCAATTGCTTCACTTATATTTTGAATGTAGAACGCCACTAGATAAGAATGTCGTTTCAACGTTTATACTGAACACGCATGAATTTAACTACAAATTTTGTGTCTAGACGTTTTTTAGTGGACAATAAATTGTCTAGCGGTTGTATTGTCATGGTTTCTTGTATGAAAGGTGTGATAGAGAAATCGCGATTCTGTAATTCTGTGCGCGTTGTGTGTTACGTAAGTTGTCGTATTGTGTATGCTGACTAGATGACCGCACGCGCCAACTTCACGTACTCGCAATAAGGCACGCGGGGTGGCCGACGCATTCTTTTACGAACGAACGATTCATAGTTGAATGAAAAACGTTCTATTTGAGGCTATGGTAATTTGTAATGTGGTTTCAGCTTTGATGAAGACTGGAATTGATGTGATAATAAGATATTTACTGAATTGGAATAGAAAAGCTTATGAGTGTTATGCTTGAATTACGATAAAATTAATTTGTCCTCTTTTTTTTCTTTATTAAGTCTGGCAACTCCAATAAGACCGTGTTTTTATGATAATAAGACTCTATACTACCTATTAAAAATGCTATTTTCACGACCCATTTTACATCACTGAAAAAAATCACCATCAAAATTAAACAAATCCTGAAAAAAAAACGATCTCATCTAAACGCGCTGCGCCTGCGACACATAAATGTTAAACACCACATCTTCCCCGCTTTCTTCAGACAAATTGGACTCAATTTCCATACACAAGTTGATACCTTCAAGAGGTCACATCTTAAGACAATGCTCAATGAACGAGGAGGGGGGAGGTGCTAGACCTCAGGGGGGGGGGGAGGGAGGTGTAATTATTCGCCGCTAGCTCGCGACCACGCCCGCCATTGTGACTTAAACATCGGCTTCAAGACTTCGAAAGACACGGCTTTCGAAGTCGTTGACGTGTTAGCTCTTATGGTGTTGAGAAAAATGTTTACAGTACTGATGGAGTAATCTATGGTTTGTGATGTAAACAAATGCTTGGGATTGTTGGGTTATGGACTTGTTACATGATTGTGTTTTGTTTTTTAAGTAGTGATTGATTTGTAGTTGAGATTTTTAGAAGGGATTGGGAGATTTCAGATTGATTGATAACCCTCATGGGTATTATTAATTCAAGAATTGTAAATTTTAGTAATTGTTAATTCAAGTATTATTAATTCAAGAAATTCAAGATTACTGATTGATTGATAGGTTCATGAGTATTATTAATTCAATTGTGTTTGCTGCACAAAATTAAAATACACAAATAGATAGCTCAGATCAAAGATTATTTAATCTTAACAAGAGTTTCATTAATATAACTTAACAAACGTTCAACTAAACACACACAAGACCACTAAAACAAACCAGACAAATTACTCTATACGGAACAGAACACTTAAAAAACCACCATAAATAAACATAAACCATTAAAGACGAGGATTATCCTACAATCACGAAGAACCCTAAAATATGGCCCATCCATCCGTCTGCTTGAAACACATCAATACAACTTATCTGCCTGGAAACCACTCAAAACGTCTATTTTTAAGCTAAATTCGAACCGAGGGCAAATGTAAAAATTGTTCGTATCTTGTTATATGATTGATTTTATTACTCCTGCGCAGTATCGGTTTAAAATATTAAAATTGTTATGTTGGTACTTGTTCTTTGTAACGTTTTTTGTTTCTCAGAATTCGACGTTTGAGTTTTTAAAATAAATGATGGCTGATTGTCATCGCGGAATGTTTTTGAATTTGGAATTGATAGGTGAATTAGGGATGTGAATTTAAAATTTTTGAGATGATTACAAAAACTATTACTCAGTTGACTTAGAAAAATTAAACTTCTTGTCATAGATAGAGTCACTGATAAAGCCCGAAAATTTATCTGATGGCGTGTAGATTTTAAGCATTACTGTCGATACCATGTCAACATTAACTAATGTTCAACTTCTTTTTAAATTCTTTGATCTCTACATCTCTAAGCCAATTAAAAAGACTCTATCCAACTTTATGGAGAATGTTTCTCTACCTAAACTAGCTAATAGAGACTCTATTGAAATTTGGGAATAATGGTAATATATTATTACAAAAAAAATTGGCATTTAGAAGGAAGGAATTAAAATCTGCGAATGTCACTATCAGAAAGGTACTATTATTCAGAATTCTCTAATCAATGTTTTCGTGGTCAACCACCTTCTTATAAAACCAGAACACCGTGAACCCTAAAAGTCCAATAACACTAAAACAACACAATAAACCAATATTATCGATATAATCGTAAAGATTCCCGTGAACTGACAACGTTTACTCATAAAAGCTGAAACAAATAAACAATTCGCTTGGAATTAGTCATCGAATTGGAAGGCGGTCTGTTTCGTCTCAATATTGAACAGCATCTGCCACACTTATTACATGTTCCGCTCAGGAACGTATCATGAGGTTTTTTTTATAAATATTCTTTCATATCTTTCATTTTGTGGGTAGATATTGATAACGATTACAAGAAAAGTCGCGAATCAAACTTTCAATCATAGAATTCGAATTAGAACTCATAATTGCACTTCCAAATTCAAACCTACATTCTACATTTGAATCTAAAAAGAATAAATGCTTGCAAGAATGCAAACTACATTTAAAATTCAAAAAGAGAACCGATGCCTTTTTTGTGACATGAAGCTAATTTATGCCAGTAACTTGTTCGTATAGATCACGAATCTGCTCAGGAGCTTTTTAATCTTTCTGACACCAAAACTAATTAAATTACTTCGGAGGCTAGGCGCGTCGTATGCGCCCCACAGGTGATAAAGTCAATAATTCATTTAAAATCGGAAAAGTAATTAATTATTTATAAAAAACATCTCCAGCACACCAACGCACGGTAGAATTGATTTTCAATAAAATGAATATTCGTTTTCGTTCGGGCGCGACATTCGCTCCACACTCTATCACCATCCGCCGGTCGCTTATGAATCTGGAATTTGACCGTTTTTAGCCCCATTCCACGCTACCAAATTAAAAATGTAAGAATTCTCGCTTGCAAAAGGAATTTATATTTTATTTCATTTCATTAAATCCGCCATCTTTTGTTTCCATGGCCCGTTCCGATCGGAATTCATATTTTTCTGTGTTTTGTTTCGGTTTGCGAGCGGCGTATTGTTTTATTGTTATGTCCGTTCTAAATGTTTCGTTTCTCGTTCCGAACCGAGTATTAATTATTTTCTTATTTTTGATGAATGCGTCCGACGAATTTTTAAGACGACTTTTAGCGGCGATTAAGAGTCCACGATAATAATTCGGTCTTTAGAGAAGCAATCACGATTTTCATTAAAATTCTGCAACGCCGTGGAGTCGTTCAAAAATGTTAGATCCATTGATCTCCGGGTGAAATCGCGGTTGCCAGTCAAGATTAGTCCGCGCCCGACCGAATACTTACTATGCTTAAACTATTAAACGCAACGTCGAATTTGAACAGACAGAGATACGTATCGTTTACCGAAAATAATACCGGCCGTAATCTGACATTCTCATACGAGAGTCCGGAGCGTTACGCAACTGACTTTCCGCCTTCCGACAACAAGAGGGATTATTCGTTACTCATCAATCTTAAATAGACACGGACACTCCATTGTTCCCGTGACATTTAGACGAATTTATAAATAACGCCGCTGAATAAATTCTGTCACTGTCGTTCATATATAAATTTAATTAATACGCGCGGCGTGCATAATTCGGAGGATTTTAAAATCCGAACGTAACGCGACACGGCCGTGTCCGCACACGCGCCTGATTGATACAATTATAATTTATTCCAAATTCAAACGACACCCGCGTTTGAATGTGGAATAGAACGCATTCCTAATTGTTGGCAAACGCTCTAGCGCTATTGGCTGATACGTTTTCGTATTTCGAACGTCTCTTTGTATTCGAATTTAGAAAAGCGGATTATTTTGCTTTCTTTCTTGACGTTTCGTTATTGTGTGCAAATGTAATTGTTGTTGCGTCTGGTTATTGGTGTAAGTATGAGCGTCGATGGATAGTTTCGTCTCGCACGCTCGCCTCTTATCCACTGTCCATAAAGATTACGTCGAATGCGTCTCGATAGTGACGTACTCCTGCGAACTGATTATTAACTTTACAGTTCATAGTTTTCCATTTTGTAACATCTTTAGCTCTGTACTCAATTGTAAATAAGTAACGTCACATGTTTTGTTAGGATTATTTTAGGGAAGGGATGACTAAATGAAAAATGTCACGCACGCTCTATTGACGCATCGCAAAGTAACATAAGAAATGCAAGTAAACAGAAATTGCATTCCGTGTAATGTATTGTAACGTTGCCAATGTTACATACTGCCAAAATTTGCGTCGTCTCTTTGAATTTATAGCCTATATATGTTTGATGTGAATGTGACAATTATTTTGTTTTTGTTTAATGGTTCTGATGGCAGCAGTCAGGTTATAATGGGCGTCGTTAGTTTCAGTTGAAATGCTGTTAGCTGTTATAATCTAAGGTGTCACGTCGAGCCGTGAAACAGACGAATGTCCATTAAAATTATCTGCGTGAAAATAAACACACTGTTCTCAGTAACACTGTAATGAGCATTCTTCGTAATCAGATCAAAGCTTTTATTGTGTTTAACTTTTATACCCATTGTTATGCAAACAGATGTCTCAACTTTTCAATAACGTCTTTACATTTTAACTTTGAAAGAATCTTAAATTAAACTGTTAATTTTCAAATTTCGAATCCACAAAACACAACGTTTCGAATCTGTCAGTTTTTGAAATAGGAAGTTCGATTTTCGAGATTCAAATGATCCGTCCGCGATTCGCACCTAACACTGGTTGCAATGAACAGTGGGATAATAATGTTCTAGAATTAAATCGTATCTAAACTGTAGTGCGCCGCTCGAAATAGGGCGCGTTTGCAGCAATTATTTTAGCTCTGTCTTTCTGAAAATTGGCAGCCGTGTGAGATCTTTTGCGAACGGTATTCGGTTGGGAAACCGTTGTAGCCGCGTCCAGCTAAACGAGACCCGCGATGCGCCCCCCACACACTGACTTTTGTTAGAAAATCACTCAAAGGGGATATGTCAGCAGAAACTGGGCGGGTTTTATAAATAAAGTGCCCTGATATGCGAATAATAGGTAAGTCTGTCCGTCAGAGTGCGTTCGACGTGCGTAGTGTACTCAACGGTATTTTATTTTGGTCTAAGTTGCATTGGCTGCGCTTTGTTCGCCGGATCAACTAATCATTTGTTATTAATTTAATGCAGTTGCAATCAATTTCAAATATTTACAGCTTTCGCCTGGTCGTTTACTACTACAGAAACTAGCAGTGGACTTTGAAACCATAAAGCGACGATCCAGAGTTTGTATAAATCGTTTATTAAAACCAGTTTTTATTCAATACAACAATAGAACATTTAAAATTAAAAAAAGTTGAGCATGCCCATAAATGTGCGCTATTAATTTCTGCTACAATTTAATACCATAGAGAGAAATCGAACAGAAAAAAGGTCCAACCAACGCCGTCGCGCGCTGAAAATTTACATTTGTAATCAGAGCCATTAACGTCGACAATAAAATGCATTGACATGCGTTAGAAAGTGACGGAGCTAGGGCGCAGGAGCGAGTCGGACGCTCCTCGCCGAGTAGCGCCAGACACAATAGCGGCGCGTGCACCGAGCGAGAGAGACCCGCGTATTGAGACAGAATGAGATAGCAATAGGTTCGTCAGTACAGCTCCGATTCAATAATAGGTGCGTTCGGATTTTATGCGTTTGCGAAAAATGCACTCAGATTTATCGTTTCGCTTTCCGCGTAGTCTATTAAAGTGTACAGTGGTCGACTCCATTTTTATTGTTTCTGATGTATTTTATATCTACGCAGCCGTCATTATTGCTGTAAACCTGCATGTCCTTTGTAGACGTCTATAAACAAATAAAAACTACACTTTTTTATCTGCTTTGACTGTTAATGAATTTCATGAGAAAAATTATGAAGAAAATGCTAGCAAATGTGGATGTATAGCATTCCGCTATCGTAATAAATTTGACGTGCGTTTAAAAAAAACAATACAATAACTTCTAAGTCCGCGGTACGCATACAAAGTGCGCAACATAACAGAGTGCGGGACAGGTGCCCGGGCGCATTCTCGCGCGTTGTGCGAAAACGAGAAACGCCGATTAAAATGAAATACGCGACGTACGCAGGTTAATTAATAATATACACTATTTTAGTGACCGACGAAATATTGTTGTTATTAATGTGTCTGGATTTGTGGAGGATTAGGGGATGCGGCTGATGTATGAGTCTCTATATGACGTATTGGCGTTTTAAAACGCTATGGTATTAAAGTTGGTGGGAAATTATCTTGCTACGGTTTCTTTTATTACCTAAGTTCCATCAGTGAAGGCCCGTTTGTCTTTAATAACGTCTTGGAAATAAATTACCATGTGCCTGAAATTTTCAAGAAATGTTGCTAGAAAAGTACCTACAGCTGTATAACTTGTGAAAATTACAACTTTTGAGTAAACGATTTGACTCTAAACTTTGGAAAATAGCTTGATTTAAAATTGATATTTGTAAAACATAAAACAATTGTAAAGTCATCTTTATCATCATCGTCATTTCAGCCGAAAGTCGTCCACTGCTGGACATAGGCCTCCCCCAGGTTGGATTCCTGCGGCCTTCACCAGGCCTTCGTAAAGTAACTAGATATTATTGGAACGCTTTAGTAAACTTTGCAAAATATTGACACAAACATCATTAGCAGGGAGTACGTAACAGAATTGTTACATTTGGAATAACAAAACGTATCTCCGCAAATAGCCGACCGTCTGCCCCGACTTCGATTGCAGAACACAATCTACTTCGGGTGATAGTTACGAACTACGAAGATCGACGAAGTTAAAACAATTTGTATTTCGAACTTCGAACAAAAAGTGTTGAATTAGGAATTAAGGTCCGTGTTCTAAAACGATGCTGCAGCATGAATCTCGAATAAGTGATCCATCAGTTTTTAATCGAGATTCGAATGAGTTTGTTTTTAGAATACGGACGGAGAAGTTTGAAATTCGAATTGTAGAGTTCTATTTTTTCAATTTCGAGTAAACTTCATAATTATGAATCGAAAAAGAAAACTCAAGTTTTAGAACACAAAACTCTACGTTATAAAATATAATTACTAAGTCAAGTTTTCCCAAAATAAAACAAAACGATACTTGTTGTCGTTAACAAAATAATTTACTCATTACTTTAACCACACACTGTTAAGACAACGTCTTCAGCTTATTCTTCCAACGAAATAACGACTTTACATCCTCGTAACAAAGTTGAAATTCCCGTTACAAAATGGAACTAACAATTCAGCAAATCACGAGTTGTGGAGACGTAACAAAGTGGAAATTGTAGTGTTTATTGTTGAAGCGATAATAAAGAGAGTTTACAACTGTTTTATTAACACTTATCTCGTAAACTATGAGGATTGTCTTCAAGTTAGTGACTTATGTTTACTTTAGTGTATGCTATTTTGTTAAGATGTTAAGAAGTGATCGGTGAATTGTTAGCGGAATGTTTCGTTGTCTGAATGAGGCTTTGTTTTTTGTAAGACTTTTATGATTTCTTTTGAAAACTGCTACGTTTTACTTGCTGAAAATTTTAAAATATTTTGAAGAATTTGAAAAATATTTTCTGAATAACATTTTAGGTTTTCCATTTCGAGAAAAGAATGACAAATAAATAGTAGTTAAATCATTTTCCGTAGCGTGATGGAAATTCCAAAATCTCCAGTCACAACTCCGAGAACTAAATCCGTTAACAAAAAAAAAAAACCGGAATTACGAACCAAAAAAATTAATATTCATCTTTCCTTCAACCTCCAACTCACCCGTATATGGAACATACAAAAATCAAACACATCTGTACCGCATTTTTTACTGAAACTTAACAAAGACACCTAATGTATTATGAAACCGAAACCCAACGTGTGTTCGACTGAACTTCCTTTTACAACACTCCAACTTCCCTTCATATTTCATATCCAATGCTTCTTTAGTACGACTTGCTTACACCACCCACGCAGCAAAAACGTCGATGTATGACAAACGAATCGAAGTTCTCAGTTTTAGCGGGTTTCCCTCCACAAGGACATTCACCCTACTTTTTTTACGAATCCGATCTCATTCTTTTTTCGAATCGTTTTTATTCGATTTTAATTGTGTAAGGGTTTCCTTTTTTAAATAATGTTGACAAGTCAAAGGATTAATTGTTTTTTGTAAATCGAATCGTAGAAGATTTTTTTGTTAATTTGAAAAATCATGCTTACTCATGCCTTCATGGTTGCAATTAGAATTATTTAAGATTTTTTTTGTACTTTTATTAAAGTATTTTAAATCTGCATATTTTTGTCCACGTTCTCGGAAAATGGAAAAGTCTAGAGAACTTTTCATATCAACGATTATTTACGGTACGTTACGTGTTACAAAAGAATTCCTAATACCACTATACAATTCACTACGCAGCCATAAAAATGAATTTAAAAAGAATCTCTAAAATCCATGAACCCTTTCAACAAAGATTGTCCGCTATTCAATCAGAAATATTAAATCTAACGCCGCCCGCATAATGTAAACTTAACTACTAAAAATATCGTACCCCTTTATATCAGAACACATTACCCTCGCCCTAAGCTAAAATTGTACGAGAAATATTAAAATAGTAAAAAGAGTTAAATTTAAAATGGAGGGTAGACAAAAAAGTCGTAATCTCTAAACTAACACAGCTGACGATATCACAATAACTAGTTTTTCGGATGATGTCGGAGATGACGGTTTAAATCGACTAATGGAAGTAAAAAATACGTTTTCGGCTGTTTTTGTTGATTCATTGGTTTTGTAAGAAATGGATTCGTTTTGCGTTTGTCGAATTAAATGGTTTGATCTAATTGTATTCGGCTTTCCTTTTAATCCTTCATAGGTTCTTCTCTTCTACAGTTATGGTAGTCGTTTTTAGCTCCGATTAATAAAAGATAAAATCAGTTTTCTGCTACTAACGAAACATCTAATCCAACCCTCGGACAGTGGACACGCAAAAAAAAAAACATTTTAAACATTCTCTATTCAAATATATTTTTGACAAATGACATTAAAGTTTAAAAAAATCCATGCATTGTTGTTGAACTCAACAGTGGCAAGGGAGCGCATGACGAAAGCAATTTAAAAATGGAAGGGTTTCACTTTTCGTTCCAATTTTAAAAAATGAACCCGCGACGAGTGATTTGACGATTCGGACGGGATTGTAAAAAGAATTTTATGATGCGAGAGGGAACTAGCCATTTTATCACTTTTATTTTAATTTTACATTATATTATTATGTTATACATTCTAGTGTATCGTCTAATCTCTTCATGTTTATACATTCGACATAGCTATATATCAGTTACTCGTTAAAGCCATCTCATAAATCCGAAATTTATGACATAACTCTTAATAAACTCTGATAATAAATTTGAAAACCAAACATGTGATTCTAAAATTAAACTGAAAAGAAATGAGTTCTGAAAACGTTCCCATCCACTTGAGGCGTGTTACTTTAAAGTAATTTCACTTGTGTACATAAACCCTCTCGCGCTCGCTCCCACTACACACGCACACATCGCCACAGACGCAGATGTTGATTCCATAAAATAATATTTCATGTAAAGCACTAACCGCCCGACCGAGGGCGGAAGGATTGCGTTCTATTTTTAAATTTTTATATTTCGAAGCAATTCAAACTTGGTACCGGTCGCTTTATATTCGATTCCTGCCACGAATTTCAATCACAGAACAGCGCTCTCTCATTTCTAGCCCAGTCTCGTTTCATAAGCTCTAGTAAAGTAAAAGTAATTATTAATAACGTTATACTTATTACTAAATGTCGAGTCAAAATTGACCTCTAAAATTGTTTGAACATTTCGCTCGTGACCATTCGTCAATTAAATCGGACGGGGACTCGTTATTAAAGGCGTATAAAAAAGAAATAAATCTTGAGGCGAGTTTTAAAAAGCTCCGTTTCGAAGTAAAGAATGTTGTGTACAATCTCGGTTCGGACAAAAAAGTGACAACAAATAAAAAACGTCCCGCAACACGGCCGACCAACAGATTATCAGCGCTAAAAGGGTTGCTCCCGCGCTCTCCTCCTTTTGTTCCTTCCAAATTCAAACTTGGGATCCGTACAAGGAGCGTTCGAATGCGAATTCTATTTTTGAATATTCTACCGAGAATTTTTAATTAATGCCGCTCGGCCGCGCTCGTATTTTTAAAATTCGTATTCTGTTTTAAATCGAGTTCGATATTCAATTTTTGCGTTCGATTTCTGCGTTTTTTATTTATGTTGTGCGATAATGACGTTTCGCTTTAAGTGCTTTATTTCGATTGGCGATTTTATTCCGATGTATCTCCTTGAAGGTCGGTAGTTTTAGTGATTAATGGTCCAGATATGTGGAGTGCTTTTTAAACGAAATATTGAATTTAATGATGTTTTGTGGAACTGTGTGATCTGTTTTTGTTTCGACACGCGTAGGCGTTTTCTATAGGCGTTCTCAATGACACAGTGATGTTACCACATCGTAGATAGTTGCATTATCGATCACTCGTGCACACAGCATTTATAATCTTCGTATTAAGATTTTTTTGGGGTTTCGATGATAAAATTTTATGGCATGCTTAAATGACGAGAAATTCATGTTTATTACATAATGTATATTCCCTTATAAGAATCGGTGAATCCAATAAGCCACAGAGTACAAAAATGCCTCGATGTCGGGAACTAAATAAACAGTGTGAAATATTCTCGTTGTTGGTGTTATTTTAGTCTGTGCGCGTGCACTTTAAATGAGTAACCAATAAGTCGCATTAAGGGGTCACTTGACGCATAGCATCACACGCGGCCAGCATACGCAAGTCGTTGACCCCAATACGCAAATGGGGACTTCTTATTATGATATTATAATCGATATAATATCGAATGCCGGAGTCGAGGCGTGTGGATAATAGACACCCTTTTGTATGTATGAGATGTACCTGCAGAGGAAACTAGCGTGTTCTTGGAATACTATGTCGTAACTCTATTGAGATTATTAATCGCTTGTCCTATTTGTAATATGGAGACTATTGGAGACCACACAAATGGAAATAAGGTTCTAAATAATGTCAAACATGCAAATCTAAGTTGATGTTCATTCAACGAATACTACTTACTACAATAGCATTGAAATCGTTTTCGAATCCTGCTCCTCCCAAAAGGGAAAAACAAGTCTGAACATTTTTATTTTTTGTAGTTATTCTTATAGGTACACGTGCGTAGTCACATTCGAAATATATTCTTTTAATAACATGTTACCGTCTAGTAATCATTCGTTCACATAATGGCGTTCACTTAATATTCCATTTTCGAAAATATTTGAATCGTCATGCTCGTTCCATTCCATTGTGTCGGCGTTCGGCTATCTGATTTTAAATTTGGAAGGCGATCGATCTCTTATTGGTCGAACGTTTGAATTCGGAACTTAATTGTGGCTCGTGTTAATTAAATTAATTGAAATTGATTCGCGCTTTGCGAATGGACGTCTTGGGACAAATACGAAGACCAAAGTGTTAACTTGAGGAATACGATTCCCGTAAGTTTAATACGATGAGGAGAGTAAATTGAATTCTAATTATTTAGTTACCATCAAACTAAGGACTTAAGGAGTTCGTCAACTTAGGGTAGTTTTCAACAGACTCTTGTCTGTCTATTCTTCGATATGGAAAACTAGGTATACAATTAAATAGAATTTATCTTGTAATAAATCTTGAAACATTCCAACAACTATTGCAGACTCCAGTCTGATTCTAAGAAGGCATTCAATTTCTCAGACGTGTTAAACTTAACATCACAACATTTTCTAATAAAATCCAGAGCAATCTTCTATTATTTCCTTCGTAAACAGAATTCTCATCTTATTCCGTATCAACTAATGTTTTCATTTTTGTTTCCAGGTATTTTGCCGGACACCATGTTTAGAAATTGGCGACCGATATCATCGACTCAAATACGACGTTTTGTCACGAACCCTACTCGGAAACAGTGAGTCGAAACTAGATACTAATATAAAACTAAAGCGTAAAACGACTACACTTTATTTAAAAAAAGAAAAACAATCAAGGGCTGATTGCATCATCTTAAGTTAACGATGACATAAACTTCAATCTTCAACTGTCACTCTCGCGTTCGGATGTCAATTTTAAATTTCGAATCGATGATTACAATGACCGATGAATGAACTATTTTGTCTTTATTTCTTTTTAAATATTGGTTCTTTACTTACTAAGGACCAACATTTTCGAAGGAATGAAGTTATTCGAGGATAATAAAGACTAATAAATCAAGTAGAGCCACTGGTTTGATGGTATCTTCAAATTCTTCAGTGTATCGGTCGTTGCAATGTCAATGTGAATTTATCAGTTTTTTGCGAATCTGAGACTTAAATGTTAGTAATTTTCAAGACTGCGAAAATAGTGTTTTAAAAAAAAAATTACTTAGAAAAAGAATTAATAATATTTCAATTTATTAAAAGTCTAAAATTGCACCAAAAATTCTATCTTACTACGCCACACCACGACTACCAAAAACATGTTCTTGTTAGATTTTTTTACCCCTTGTACCAACTGTAATTTTATTAAAGTCCCCTCCCCATGAAGGATGAGTTTATTTTAAAAATGGAAAAGCTAAGCGCTCACAAAAATAATTGATGTGACCGGACCCCTTTCGTAATCTCATTGCCTGTTCCTATATGATCAGCAGACAATGCCAAAAAGTGTATTCAGTAGTTATATCTATGGCTTTGGCTGCCCGGGGGCTGTTAAATCAACCAAATGGAACCTAGAGCCCTAAGCGTATTAGCGAAGGGCGTTACCTAGGCTCCCTCAGTTATTGGGCTTACGCTAATATTGTCAATCGCTGTTATGGTCCATTTAATCAGTCAAAGCTCACATTGCGCTTTTGAATTTTCACGTAAAGCAATTATTTTAAAATTGTCTGCCATCAAACAAGGTTTTACGACCTAATTGACATTACTAAGCTTAATACTGAAGTTGCATAATTTGAATTCCGATCTCTACTTCTAAAAACACTCACCAAATGATCAATCGTCCAAAAAGGATTTACACGTCGATAAAAGGCGCTAAAAACGCAATGCTCTTTAATTTTCAAAATCGGAATTTCTGGAGCGTTGAACTTTTTTTTCACAACGGTTTTGTGGAGCATCGACACTTTAATTAGAACGTAGCTTTATTCGTTCAATAATTATAATCGAATGTGTATAATTACATTCGAGTATCGAATCGAAACCGGGCGTATTGATATTAAAAATGATGTTTTTGTCTGTCGAACGTTGAAACAAAGCGGCGGTAATTCGTATGAAGTGACTTGCGTTTAGCCAGCTCTTTGTCTGTCCATCTGTATTCACAAAACGAAGTATTTAATTTTTTTTCTGTACGTACTTTTCGAAGATAATTGTCGTTAATAATCGTCGGTCGAGATTAGATATCGATTGTGAGTACAACAATGTGTTGTGAGGATTTTAATTTGAAAAAATACACTATGATTACGTAACAGACGAACGAACTGGCGGACTAATGACTGCCTTATACGGTGTCGGGTGAAAAATTAAAAAAAGTATAATATAAATGTATCGTGACAGTTCGGGAAGTCGAAATGCTATTTCACCAGGAGTGCAAGCTACAGTCACTAAGTCCCAAAAGTGTATGTCATGAATTATTTATGGACAACTTTATACTTCCCGGGCATGGTTTCGCCACAAAAGCGGACGTTTTTGGGAATAAATTCATCGAAAAACGCCTTTTATACAGCATTAACATTATTTATGTTCCGGCCGAGTGGCGGACACTACGCGCCTTCGAAATGTTATTGTCGAAAGTTGCTCGTTCGTTTTCTTGCGGATTCACTTGGAAAAAATAAGCACATGCATCTTATTATACTTACGCCGTATTTTTATGAAGATGTGATCAATCTTTTAAGTTTTTTGGTAAACTAGCACTCTGCCCCTGCTTCGCACGGTTTTTACGACTTGACAAAACATCGAGATTTCTTAGTTTTAGGTAACTTTAATATTAACGTATTATACACATAAACCTTCTGGAATAAATTCTCTAAACGATGGTGAAAACCTTAGCAAAATCTGTTGCGTGGTTTAGAAGAACTACGCGGACATACAGACAAACACGAAAAGCGACTTATAATATCTGATCTAATTTATAGTATCTGTGGATTCATTCGTGCAAAAGCGAAACGTTCATTGTAGACAGATTCGAGCTTTTACAGAGCTTTTGGCATGTTACGTGTGCTTTCAGCTATATATTATGTTTATACTTCGAAAGTAGGTAGGTAACTATTATTCAAAAGGTTCCACAGCTGTTCGTTTTTTAAATTCGAAACCTTGCACAATCCAATGCAGATTATTCAAATTCCGAACTCTATCCGCTGTACAAAAAGCTCTCGATATAATGAATACAATATTGTAGTTACAAAGTAACTGACTTATAATAGAATCGCATAAAAATCCCTCCGATGATTGCACCGTGGGATTTTAAAACAATGCGATTGTTCCACCTTTGTGAAACATATTCGGATAATGTTTAATAATAAAAAACTTTAATACTTTGTTACTTTTTGTCGTTCTGATCGATGTCTCACTTGGCATTTTCTGTCGACGGAATTTGCACCGCTGAAATTAATGCTTCGCGTCTAGGAGTTAATAATGGATACTACAAACTTCAATTAGAACAACTAGCTCTAATATCGGTTTAAAGTATAAGGAAAAGAGCACATAAACTCAAAGCTAAGACAAATAGAGTTAAAGCTAGTTCAATTTTAAACTGTAGACCTGCCTAATGGGCAAGTTATTTATCCATTTCGGCTCATACATGACTTAATGGCAGTCATTTGGACATAAACGACATGTTCTTTCATTTGCGAGCGTTTTAAGCATACCGCCAGGATATGCCTCTCTATTTAAATGTAGAACTATCAACCGTTACTTAAAACTATCATTAAACGGATATAAAGTAACAACACTAAAATAAAAATTCATAAAAAGAACAATCGGAAAACGCCAACACGTCGCGGCGATAACGCAAACGGATTCAAAATTTTAAATAGTTCCATATTCAAACGGCCGATTTCAAATATGGAACGGCGATTGTTTCCCGTTTTCGCTGGTAGTTAGCGACGGTTCTTAATATGCGGGTTACGCATGCGCTCAACTGTTTCACAATGGATGAAGTCGACAATCGGTTTCTATTTTTTTTATTGATATTTATGTCGGCAGTTTATTGGTTATTTCAATTTGATATTATGTATGTTCCTTATTGTAAGGTATGATGATAGAACACTTGATTTAATGCAGGTAGCAACAATGTATTACGTGCTCAAAAATGTCAAAGCACCAAAATTGAATTTCAAATTTGTTCCTTCGTTCATTCATTCAATGTCATTAGAATTATTGTCAATTTCATGAAATTTCAGAACAAGAAAAATAGTCTGTCGCAGTGTAAATCAATTTCATAATAAATATGAACGCGACACTGAATCTATCGCTGGCACACGTAATATAATCTAATGTAATCAATTATACAACAAATCGACGTCAGTTAACCCTATGCGTGCCTGCCTGCATTCAAAACGCGCAGCATTGCACGCTGTGGCTTAAAATCGCGCGATTCCACAGAAAACGTGTCGAGGAAACGTATGCGTTCGGAAAAGTCGCAATAACTTAAGCAATCAGTATGCAGGACTGGGGTTCAGTTCCCGCTCACGTCTGGGTGAAAATATTCGTTCGTGATACGTCAAATATATTATTATTTCTACTTTCTACGCCGTTTTCGGTGTATCAAACGGCCATTACCATTATAGACGGAAAATATAATTTTGTTGGTTCTATTTATTGTTGCTGGTTATGGTCGAGTATTGCTTATTGCGTCAAATAACGGGACGTGAATACGGAATGGGCAATCAAATTAAAAGGATTATAGATCGCATTTGAAATAATAATTAGGTATGTTTGTGTCTATTGTACGTCCTATTTTGTAATTAAGTGGGTAATCAATGAAATCAAATACATAATTGTTGCCATATAAACGCCTGTTATTTACACAACATTAGCTAAGTGTTGCTTTATACTGCGCTGTATTTTAAAAGCTACAATTTCAATGACATTTGTGATTACAAACATAATTTAAATTCTGTGTTCTTAATTTAAAATGTATCTAAAGTATGGCAATAGTAATTGATTCAACGCTCGACATTTAAATACTCTAGTCGAATATCAAAGCAGATGAAAACATAACATTGTATTAAAATCAACGAGTAGCACCAATAAACAGAGCCCATCAATAAAGTACTAATTTAATTGATTTCACAATCTATCAAAACTACTGATGACTCAACTGTCAACTTTAAGGCCCCACAAATAGAGTCGAAACTTGTTCGTAAATCACCATCATCGTGAAACGCCCGAACAAATTGGTAACTTCCTCGAAGGATTTTTATTTTTATTGATAAAAGCGTCTCTGACGACAATTGGTACGGATTTGGCCTTAAATTGGTCGAATCACTGCGGCCTCGGTCTTAGTTACCATGTTGTATTGAACCGTTGGCATTGTAGGGTTAAGATGGGATCTAATTGTGTCTTTTTGATACGTTTTGTAGTCCAAGGCTGGAAGGGTCAGGATGAGGAGACCAGACGGACTGGTTGCTTTTTTCTATATAGATGATATTAGTCTGGTTTCTATAATTGTCTTGACATAATGCGTAGATCTGTTGCTTTAGAGCAAGTGCACGGCTTCTGACTTTTTATCTTCTAAGTAGTTTGGGGGTTTGTAAAATTAATGCTTTTCTAAATATTTTCACAAATCTTACAAGATTTTTCTTTTCTCGCGCTTGAGGTTTCCATCAGATTCAAATCAGAAAAGTTGTTGAATGAGGATCATTTATTTCAGTTCCATTTTTGATACAATTTCCAAAACCATTGTAGCGCAAGTTGAAAAATGTGTTTAGCCTTGTAAAGGGTCTCTGAGTTATAATCCCCGCCCATTGAAATTTCAAAATAGCGACGAATTTTTTCACTTCGCCATATCGATCGATGGTCTATTCCCTCGATAACTATACTCAAATTTCGGACACAAACATGCAAAACTTACACCCTATTTTTTGAAACATTGTAGTGTCAAATTTTCCGTCGGTCCCCAAGTCCACTTAACCAACCCTTCCCAAAAAAACTAAAAATAAAAAACGGAGGGGACTTTTAAAATCGTTATTATAATCTCGGACGCCATTTTGCCTATATGGGGACGCGCCCTTCAATTTTAAATCTTTTTTTAACAAAAAACCCTTTGATGTTTATGCATTTCGGCAATATCTCCCGCTCGGCTAGATACGCGACATTTGGCCGTTTCGGGGATTTCACTGATGCATATTTTAGATTAAAAGTTTAATACTCTATGCCCACCCGCGCGGACACGTTGCCAATTTATGTGATGGCAATATATCATATATCGATGTTTCACTTTTGTTAGCGGGCCCACTCTGTCATGTCTACGATGGTCACAGCAATTATTTGTTGGCGTAGGTACCTTGCTAGCGACACGAGCGGTCCTTGCGACATGGAGACAAGACTGAGACGCAACAATCAGCGCACAAACTAAGACTAACGTCCAATTAATCAACTCATTTAACTAAAAAGTCGTGTGGGAAAACGTACGGATGTATCCAACCGACGCATTCCAAATTCGAATGAATCTGAAAGGCGAGCGAGATTTGAAAAGAGAATGAGATTTGAAAATAGAACACGCCATTAGGAGTGAACACAATGGTCTCATTGGTCGATTTGAAAAAGGAACAATTTGTTAAACGTCAAATATGAACTTTTTTATTTGAGATGTAATGAAACGCGGTGTGATGTCTAGTACTCACATCTCTGACGTTTTTTGTGTTGGATCGCTGCGCTCGTTTTTCATTTGTTTTGTTACACATACCGCCGCCGTACTTATTAATGTCAAAATTAAAATAAGAATTCGAGCAAAAGCCAAAAACGCCACCGGCGACAAGATTATTACGTTATTGAGGCGGACTCGTCTACAGAGAACCGTTCTAATTAATAGCCAACCATGCGAAAATTGACGTACGCGAAGGCACACTTAACTACGATTCGTTACCTAAAAAACAATAAAACCTCAGTATACATAGGCATAGATTTGTAAAACAGACGGTCGGTTCCATACGTTTTTTGCGTTTGCTGCCTACGCGCTCATTCTCTCGTGCATTCAATTAAGTCTGTCATACTTTCTATCTACGAAACGTTTATCGGGTGATCACAAACACGAGCAATGACATGGAACTATCAATATTTCTAATAACGTTTAAAAACAAAGTTATATTAGTTTCTTATACGAATGGAGCGGCCATATTAATCATTGGAACGAATTTCCGTGCGCCATGTCATACGGAGTTCGTTTATTAAAAATGTGACGTATCAAGATCAACATCTCTTCGTCTGAGAGGGACGAAGATATATGTAAGTTACTCGCGCGAGAGGGACAGATATGTGCTGACATTTCAACGGGTCATCAACCCTACGGGCGTCCTGCTCTAACGAGAATTCGAAGATTTGATTTGAATTGTTCTTAATTTGAAATATTGGTCCGGACAACGAATTTTATTATGTACACATTTTTTTCATTTAACATGCTTTATTAAAATTTATTTAATAGATATTTTCTATGAGCTTCCGTTTGATATTTTAATGGGTTGGCCGATCAATAGAAGTGCGTATAAACTGAAAAAACATAAGTTTTATTACTACAAAGTTTCATATGCGGTCTCTGCGTAAACGACTTTGAAAAAAAAAACGTATTTTTTGACTTGGTAACATTACGGATATGGATTGTTGTATCATTATGAATAACAATTTTTATGATTAAGAATTCATATTGTATCTTGCGTTTTTTGTCTATTTGTTACTCGATTCTGATCCGAGATAACGTGTGCCTATTTAAGGTTGGACTCCACCTGATGCCTATTATTTATTTCTTACTTCCTAGCTTCCTACGAGTCCAGGTCCCAATCAATAATAGCACAAAAGTACCTAGTATCCACAACACCTTGTGCTACAAAATATAATTTGCAAATTCCATAAATAAACGTCGATTATGTCGCAAAACATCCAATTGAGTGCAATAATTAAATGGTCACTTCTCAATTATCTTTTAATTAACTTAAAATATGTACTGTGTAGTGACGAGAGCAATTAATATTATACCAAACATCTGTAGCCGTACTAAGAAAAAGAAGTTTAAAAAATATATTATTATTTATGAGAATGAGGCGAGCGCCATCGACAATGTTTTTCTTTTTACCCTCTTTTTTCCGTCGTCATAGTGTCACGCACGAACTTCGTAATGCTGTTTTTCCTCCCTATTCCCTTTTTTACTGGAATTTTCAATTCTTAATGAATTACCTAATTACCTACTGCAACAATGTAGGTTCTTTTTAAATAACTCATTAAAAGTTTTTCGCAAAAATGAAAAATACTTAGTTCGAAAATGCGAAAACCACAGTAAAAAAAATACAGTACACCGAAATTCTTTTCATCTTTTCGCACCCCTACTAACACCCCCGCCATATTGGAATATAATACAAAGCGACTACAAAGGCACGATAATAATTCATGTATCACTAAAACTGAATTAAAATGCACGAACACAGTCTATTCGAAACAAAAGAGCAACAAAAATATTAAGCAGCAAATATAAGCGAATCATAAGCGATCATAACTGGTTGTGCTTGTCCATTTATGGTGTTGTAATCCTATTGTGAGAGGCTCCTCATCTCTATGTGTGGGTTTATGTGAATACATATACGTTAAAAATGTGTTCAATCATTAATTTCGGACGTAATTGAACGACTTGAGAACTGGCGGCAAAAAGACGATGTTTCGCCGAATCTGGAGTTAGGGCAGTTGCAGATAGGTTGTTGATTCAGTGGCGGATTCGGAAATGGAAAATTCGGTTTCGAATTTCGCAGGAGTGCATTTTCAAATTTTCAAGAAACCTACCGAAACTAGCGAACAGCTTCAAAAGCTACATAGTTATGACTGAAACATTTTAATGATGACTCACTTAAACTATTCTCTACAAATACCTTCTACAGTACTTGTTTTAGGGCTGCATATATTATGTGGGCAGAAATCTCAACTAGATTCTTCTACAGCCACATTAAAAATAGCTTTAGCAGTGACAGAAATGCAACAATGATAAATAAACATTCCGTTTCCGAAATCGAACCGCCGAAATCCGTCGATATGCAATCATCTTAACTTGCACCGATCGAATGACGTTCCCCGGCATTGCGAATTTATACGTTCATAAAATTCTTTTGTCAAATTTACGTCGGAGTTTCGTATACGAGAGCCGGCCTGTGGATTCTTTAACGAAATCATCCAACTCCATTTTTTACCAATGGTTATTACGCACAGCAAATGTTTTCACTCGTCCTGGGGCGGTGATATTCTCACAGTGTATAGGGAATGCTATTTGGCTAAGTGGTTTTCAAGACCACAAAATTAGGATACGAAAATTTTTGTTTCAATCAAGCTTAAATAAGTTTGATTAAAGAACTTCTTTGACAGTCGTTACGGGTCGTCAGAAGCCCGAAAGTCTGACAACCAGTCTTGGCAAGGGGTATCGTATTACCCAGTCACTGGGTTGTGGAGGTCAGGTAGGCAGTCGCACCATTTAAAATACTGGTATTCAGCTGCATCCGGTTAGACTGTAAGCCGACCCCAAAATAGTTGCAAAAAGGCTAGACAAATTGATAGAATCAAGCTTTAATAACCCTGAATGCAAAGTTCACTAACTTTTACCTACCCCTATGATTTTTACTACTTTTGAACTATAATAATAACTTAATTATAAAACTGGCCGAAAGGGAGTTCCATCGTTTCATTTGTCTACCTATTACGGTTCAAGATATACAGCAATTGTTAATAAGGTCGAGCAAAAAACTACGAAAATTCACGTTTCTTGTTTCTTGTGTTTTATTATTTATTTGTTGTTATAGCGGTAATAAGAAATACATAAATCTATGAAGATTTATAGCCCGCTGACAGATAGACGGACGGACTGCGGAGGGTTAGTCCCGGGTCCTGTTGGCAGGGTGCTTATGTACGGAACCCTAAAAAGTCAATCAAGCAACTTAATAACTTAAACCGCTACTTAACTACGACGGCAACTACGCAAAGAAAGCAAAACAAATTCCTAAGATAATTACTTTAAAAAAATAAGCTCCACCGAAAACGCATTCATCATTTATCTTAGTTCGATATCGGCTACTTGGACAGTCCAGTTTTCTATTATTCATTAGCCATTGTTGGTTTGCATTGGCCTGAAATTCGGTGGCCATTACATTAATAATTACTTCTCAAAATAATACTACGTTCGATCCACGAATCTGATAACGTTCGTACTGGTTGCTACCACACACCACAGAGTAACGCTAACAGTATGACGAGACCAGTACACCCACGCGACAACCTTTGGTCTGGTGATGAACTTAAAAGTAGTACAGATTGGGGGCTTAGAAATCGTTATTGATGAATAGTAGATTTTTTGGTAACTGAATGTTAACGATTGGTTTAGGTTTATGCAGTTAATTAACTTTATAATCCAGTTTCTAACTGGTGTATTAATCAATTCACTGAAATCAATTAAAATTCTTGAATTGTTTATGATGTTATACAGTGGCCAATAGTAATTCGATCAAAACTTGGAAATATATTTCATCTTTCGCGACACAAATTCGCCGACGACAAATTGCACCACTTATCCCATATCGCTCACGAGAAAAAAAATCGTCACTCTGCACTTAGCTACTGTATATTTTCGCCTACATTATTGCATCAGGTAATTAATTACATGCGGTGTCCGACCAATCACATGCGTTTAAGTAGCGGTCATAGATCAAAAGATTTTTATGCGTTGACGTGACATGTACCCATATGATGTAAGAAATGAAGATCGTGATAAGACCAAAATAATGGTTCAGTCGTGTGTTGTATGGTTACGCAATTAGGGTAAATAGTTGAAAGTATCATTAGAGTAATTGTAATTTACGGCTGATAGATTTTGAGATGTCAAAATTAATTTATTTTTCAGTCAAATACATCACGAATTCACGACTTACTAGTATCCGCTAAATCTTTGACAGACTGATTATTTTTTATGCTGTGGTCACTAATCAGTTGGTTTAAGTTTGGGATTATGGCTACCTATAATTTCTCAACGATAACCAAGGATGCTTCTGGATTTTTAATTGATTGCCAAAGTCAAAGTCAAATCATTTTTTTCACTTAGGCATATGAAAGGTATGTCAAAATTTACAAGAAGAAAGACTATATCTATAGTTTCCCCTTCCAAAAGGTAGTTTCGTGTGGAGAAGAATGAGCAAGAAACTCCACAGTTACTCTTTCAAAATATTTTACAATATGCATGACTGTTGCAGTTAAGTACTTCTGTCTGACAGATAAATATTAAATAAGTAATTTATTTTGAATATTTCTCATCCACTTTCACAGCGTGCATGAAGTTCAATTTCTACCACAAAACATCGTACACAAACGTGATCATTTATATCCCCTAAGGCAACATATTTGATTGGTTCAAAATCTAACAATTAAACAGCAAATTCCGTAACTCAAATATAATCATTTCACAATCTCGCAGTACGTAGAGACAGATTTTTGCCCAAACACAGTCTAACTGGGCAATAATTAGCTTTATCTTGAGCTAAATATCTTTTAGCCGATAGAACATGGCTATATAGACTTATTTGCATTGTGACACTATGGCCTTAATGCTACGTTATTGTGTAAACAGTTTTATTATTGTTATGATTTTCGCATGCAATCAAACTATTGGTCGGGAAGGGATCAATTTTAATTCGCAGCCTAATCACATAACACTCTCGCAATCGCATTGTTATCGCTTTAAGAATGACAGTTTAAGGGGGGTGCATTAAGGTAGCCCGCGAAATTAAAATTTTCTTAAGTTTTTTGCAATTTGCAGGTCAGTATCAGGTTGTATGTTGATCTAAATATAATTCGCGGTCGTAAAAAACATGGATTTACAGATTTATAATCATTAGAATCATCAATACAACTCTCTAAGTTCAATGTAAGTGTATTGAATGACTATTTCATGAAATCATGACATTTGGCACTGATGTGAACATAAAGAGTTGTATTGCTGATTCTTTTTCATTTCTAGGAATTCTTTTTCATTTACAATTAAATTACCCTTTTTGGCGCTCCCTCAAAAATTTTCGAGGCATTTGAAATTTTATTCATAAATGTTAAAACATAAAATGTCAAATTACTCAAAATTGGTTTACAATGGCATGAGGTCATGAGGGGTCATTTGGTTGCAAATGACCTCTCCTACATCCCTTTAACAGATTACTGTCATAATAACCAATAACCCTGTATAAAATCCCGAAGTAAAACTCTATATCGTCGACATTTTGAAAACTTGACAGAAGCCTAATCTATCGTGAGAACTCAAACGCACTTATGTCATACTATGAAAATAAAACCAATCACTAACGAAGCTGTTACATATTAAAAAACTAATGATTAAAAACAAAAGTTCCTGTTATTTATGTGAACTTTAAGCTTTAAGCAATTTTATGCAAATAAACGTATGATTATCGTAATTTTTATAACATATACTTGCAACTGTTGCCAGACTAGTTTTGTTAAATAAATTATTTTTAATTACATACAGAAGCGGTAACATTTTAGTTTTACTGACCATGAACTAATATTTTTTTGCGATATTTAGTTTCTGGTTTGATCTTTTTAGATGTGGTTGAGTGATCGGGCACTGTTCAAATTTAGTCTTTTTCCCGACTCCGGCAAAGCCAAAGTAGGGTTTTGATTTAGGATTCTCTAAAGGAGTTTTTCCCCGATATTGATAGAGTCAAATAGCTTGAAATCGAAGATTAATTTAGCAATGAGTCAGACCTAGGTTAATTAGCTTAATTAATTACATCCAGAGACAACTTAAAGTCTGTTCTATAATCTCGTAGACTAATTTAACATTTGAAGTAATTGTTTTTTGTTTTTTTTTCAATTTGGAGTTTGACATTTGCACCTGTAAAAAATTAGTCTACGAGCATTAATTTAACTATATCCGTATCTGTATGTATAACTTAATATTATAAATGCGAAAGTGATTTTGTTTTTTATTTGTATGTTACGCTTTCACGCTAAAACGGCTCAACGGATTTGGATGAATATTGGCACATGGGTAAACCCTGTTTCCGATAAGCACTATCCACTAAACACAACCGGAACTTATTATACCATAGAATATGAATTTATTCTTCATAGAAACACGTCTAAAATTCACAAAAACTGTCACTTCTACCGCTAAAGAATCACGTAACAATCTCATGCAGGTCGTACATACAATTTGTTGATACCCTACGGCGTCTACGGTACTTGACGCTGCTCCAAATATTCTCTGTCAGAATTCGATTAGAAACGTTGTTTGATGGAAAACAGTTATTAACATCTTATAGATAGCTCCATAGGTTTTTTAGTCCCAATTATTTACAGCTTAAGCGTTTGACGCACAATGATGTGGAGGTGTGTTTTAGTCATATTTTTTTTAATGGTTCATATTCAAAATGGCGGCTTTTTTTTGTATTTCTTTTGCGTATTTAGCTTGTAGGTTAAAGTCACTTTTTTTTTGTAATGGTGATTATCTTTTTGGATAATACAGTAGTGTAATTTGATTTAACTGTTACTGACTTAAACTACAGTTATCAACTTGATTCCCAGTTTTAGACAAACTGTTACGCAATTTTCAGTAGCCTTCCGGAATTTGGACTATTCCACCTGAGAATTTGATAAATAGGCTTTTAGAGGCGCATGAGGAACGGGGTGTAAAGTTCACTCAGTTTCTTTATAAAAGGGAGGATCCTCCGACCAAGACGGGTGTTGTATCTGGAGGGCAACTGCCAACAATGATTTTTGTTGGGGTCCATCGCGCGGTAAACTCTGATTGCGCGATGCAAGATTTTGTGTAACGTCAGTTCTTTGATACTTATTCCGCATGTGACGATGTAGATGCTGCCACAGGCTCTTTTTCAACAGACACAGTATCGAACCTACTAATCAAAACGAAATTTTTAAATTTATTTTCAGATACAGGCAACTTAGCCTCCAATATTGCAGTCCACTGCTGGATATAGGCATCTCCCAGGCTGCCCCACAACACCCTGTCCTCCATCTTCCGCATCCAGTCTAAGAACTTTTAGATCTTACTAAAACATGACAGAAATTCCTCCATTGTCAGTAAAAATGGAAAACAAAGAAAGCACTCTCCCGACCCACAAGTACAGCTCTTAGTTCCCCAACAATATTGAAATGACAAAATCTTTCTGTCAATACGCGGGTAGATGTAGATTTTTTTCCCGCCATACGCCATCTTGGATAAGTGTTTGACGTTCTTAACGTTTGAGGACAGAAATAAATATTATACTTTGATGAAGATAACTGTTAAGGGTACTTGGTAAAGGTGGCTACTTGTTTTTTTTATATACCTACCTATATTTGTAGATATAGCTGTGAGGAGCTCGTGGCTAAGTAATAACAGCCGTACGGGTTGATCCATCAGGTTAAGCTACGCTTGCCGGGGTTTGTCCGTGGATGGGTGACCATCTTTACATACTGAGACTCCTCCGTGCCTCGGAAAGCACGTTAAGCCGTTCGTCCCGGCTGTCATTTGTGGATCTTTGACAGTCGTTACGGGTCGTCAGAAGCTCGAAAGTCTGACAACCGGTCTTACCAAGGGGTATCGTATTACCCAGTTACTGGGTTGTGGAGGTCAGATAGACAGTCGCTCCATGTAAAATACTAGTATTCAGCTGCATCCGGTTAGACTGGAAGCCGACCCCAACATAGTTGGGAAAAGGCTAGGCAGATGATGATTTGTAGATATAGCTATATCTGAATGCCGCGTAGGTCTAGTCTAGTGGTTATAAATGCTGAGCATGGGTTCGAGCCTGGGTTATGAGTATGAGAGTCAAAGTCAAAGTCATAATTGGGTTTAATAGCTGAATTGTGTCCAGATGGTGGTTTAGTCCTGCTTCCTGCCCACGCACAATAGCCCACCTTAAGGACTAAGCGCGGAAACCACATCCCATAACATAGAACATAGTCCTGCCTGCTCGTCGATCTAGTGGTCGCAAGCGGTACTGTTGAGCATAAGGTCCTGGGTTCAATTCCCGATTCGGGCAAAGTTGTTATTGGATTTTTCCATCTGGAATTTCTCAGTCAGCAGCCCGAAGTTTGGATTTGTTTCCGGTTGACGGCAAGGCTCGCCCCCTATTACATGGGAGTTAAACATAACTGGTTAAATGTGGTTTTACTTTAGTGTGCAATTCTGTCTAACCCTTCGGGGGATACAGGCGTGATGTTATGTTATTTTCCTTTAAATTACTAGTGAATGGGATTCTACTAGTCCATAAAACTTCCGTTTGTCTCGTTTTTGCGAAGTTATTATGGTAGTTTTACTTTTAAACTTGACGTATTTAATTAGAGTAGTTTGAACCGAACCCGTTTTTGACTTCATTAGCCAAAAATGTCTAATGACTCGATACATTTGACTGTCTACTTCCGTTGGGCTCGTATGATTGATACCAAGCTACCCAACCACTTAAATTACATATAAAGCATCGTTTAGTAACGAATAGTGTTTACTGGATATTATACAGATGCCTATTAAAGTTCCACGAAGCCAGTTTTAGAATAAAAAATCTTTTAAGTTGATTCTCCAGAAACAATCGGTCGCTACCATACGTTCGCGTAATTCCGCCATAATCATACATCTAATCACAATAAACATTACGTCTCTGTACTCAAATAGAAATCGTCGAGAACAGGATTCGTAACAAAAACTAACAATGTATTATCAGATGGGCGACTAGCCCCGGCGGCAACTATCCACTCACTGATCAAATCAAACCTCACGTAGGTATGTCGAGGAATTCGAATTTCAAAAACCATAATGATTGATTGTCAACCAATGACAATTGCGTACCTATTCAAATTCTATTCCAATTTGAATGTGGAACGGGTTCTTTTTCCTGTTGCGACGTGACGCGTGCCAGTCACAATTCCATAGATACAACAATGAGCAATTACTTTTATAACGATTTTTTCATATATTTTATTGTTTTATTGTCTGTACAAATAATGATAAAATTGTAATATCTATCTGAACCTTGTTTTGTATTACGTCAGATACGCTTCATTACAGCCCGAACAGATTTAAAAACAAATCTGCATTCGACTTTTAAACAGTGAAATTAAACACGTAGAGATTAAAACCACATTTCATTTCTTGTAATTAGACAACATTTCTAACATGCAAACGATAATTAATTAATTTGAAATAAATAACCTCCCATTAATTATTTTTCAACAACTTTTTTACAGCTGAACTTTTTACGCACAGGAAAGTAACCTTATATTCCTATAAGTATTTGAGTTGGTGCGTTAAGAAGGCCATATGTTTATCTTATAATTACTCGGCGTGCGTGTGTGTGCGATGGCGTCCATGTGGGCGTGTAAGTACGTAATTAAAGTATGGAAATAGTAATATAAGTTTTGAAGTGTTTTCACTATAAAATGTTCGAGTGGCTGGGAACATTAGGAGTCGACGAACTCGGTAGATTTTTTTCCCCCCAGTTATAATAACAGCTCTGTTTACCAACGGCGTCTGTTATTCCTTTTTTGAATTTCTTCAAACTGTACAGCTTTAATATTTCTTAGAATTAACAAGCCAGTGATTGAAACTGTTTGAAAAACGAAGTTCATCTGCGATAATTTGATTTAAATTATGATTTTGTAACTCTTATAAAATGTAAGGAACAACAATAGAATGACTGACAGTTTCCGCGAGTGAATTATTTTTCTAAAATCAATTTCTTGATATCACGCGGTAATTCAACAGAATAGTGATGTAATCGTATTTTTGAACCCGATAATCGACTTTTTTCCTAATCGAGTGGTCGGATTGTTTATTGCCAAAGTGGTTTGTACCGGTAATTTGTGTGTTGCGAAATCTGACTCGGTCTGTTAGTGAGATCATTAATCTTGAGTTGATCCAAAACTGTCTGTTTGTTTGAAAAATGTACGCTCTTGTCGAAACTGGAACGGTGACGTCACGCAAGCCTCCAGGTGATAATTAACTAGATTAGAATAAAAATATTAGATATTGTTTTTTATCAACTACAATTATGAATTATGTAGTGACATAGTTGTTACGATAAGACAAAATTAATTAAAGCCATTTTAAAAGTCAGCAGACAATGTCGTTCCTATGATTGATTGCAATTAGGGTCATTGTTTTTTTTTAAAAGTTAGTCACGATCGCTTGTTTACTTCTTACCTCAAATTAAAAACCTTCGTCTACTTAATGAATGTAATGTTTGAAGCCTACGTAAAAATTTCACTCTATTCAACCAACGCAAAAAACGAAAAATAATGTAGGATTGTAGGACAATAGCACACGGTGCTCGAGCCGCAGGCACTACGGTAATTGAAAATAATAATTGAATTCGAATTAAGAATACGAAATTCGAATAATACAATCCATGTTTGAATTTCGCGCGTCCGAATTTTTGCTAGTGACGTGCTATAGATTTCATCGAAAAAATCCGTTCCGTTTTTCCGATATTTATGTCTAATCGACCATAACGATTTTTATGCAGGGAAGTGATTTTATGCAATATTCCTGAAGCAAAAAAGAGGAAACTATTAGCTAATTAACATCGTTATTCACCTAGTGAGCAACCAAGTAAGATTCTTTGTTTTCTAACCGCATAAAAACTTGCTCATTCCAGCAAGTATGTATGATATGTATGTTAATTTCGAGCTACTAATGTTCATACTACACAAAAACCTGCCTTACTTATTTATCCATTTATTCGCGCCTGTCTATTCGAATAATACTCCGCGGCTACAGCACTAGCGAACTGTTCTTTTTTTATAAAGTTAAAATTTGAATTTGGAATCGTGTGTGCTCTATTGTGTAGCAAATGGAATTCATTGTACTATACATTGCGTACTGGCCAGTTTTATTTGAGCCCTTGTCACAGTTAATTTATAGGATACGGAGCTCCAAGTCCACTGGGTAAATGTGTGGTTGTAACCATTTTGCAAAATATTGAATAGATCTTTGCAGTTTTTTTATTAGAAAAGAATTACAAAATGTTGCATGTAGATAGCGGTTACACAACGACCTAGTTGCGATTTTTATAAAACAAGTTGTTGATATGTAATAAAATTGTCAATTACTGGTAAAAACATTTATTTTGATAGATCGGTTTCGTTATTTGGTGCAATTGCGAATATTTGTAACAAATAACCTAGTTTTTACGTCAATAAAACATTAACAAACTCGTTTAAAATATCACAGATCGATAGCTTTCCTCTTCTACTAAAATAGATAATTTACCGGAAACTTTCAATTTTTAGGTTCAGTTCTAAATTCGAAATTCCAAATCGACCGTTAAAAACTTAACCTAATGAAAGTATTCCAATCGATATGAAGCTTTATGTCTATCTTCATAATAACTGCTCCTACATTTATTAAGTGCGTATATATAAAATGTGTGTCTGTGGGTATGTGTGTGTGTTTGTGCGCAATCGGTCGGACGTGACGTGTGTAGCAATAACAATACACTTACACCGGATATTTATGAATTTAAATAAGAAAGTGTGAGGAATTTAATGACACTAGTTCGGAGTATTGCGCCTTCCTGGTGATCGCTTATTAACTATATATGTATGTACTGTATCCATTTTATTGTCTGTGGACGCGTTGACAGTTGACAGATATCTTTTTTTGAAATTGTAATTGTGTCACGTTTCCTTTATGTACTTTTATAGGTTTAATGTTTGATTAATGATTGTTTTAGTCGTTTCGTCGATAAATTAATGTTTACTCGGAAATCGTGTTTGATTATTCGGTCATAAAAATGTACAGAATTCCCCAAAAAGCTATATTTTTTTTATTGATCCCAAGTCTAGGGTCTTGCTTTTTCTATTGTCTATGTCAGCAATGTCTATGTATTACGTCACTTCACCGTTATCTGTCTAATACACTATTCATAGCAAGTAACAGAGAATCCAGATAACCACAGGAAACAAGTACCGTTAAGCCGAACACTTTTGTAAAATGATACTGCACGTAATTTCATAATAAAATCTAATAGTTGCCCAACGCAACTCATGCCTAATTAGGCTACATATGACAGCTACAAGGCGTGGCCTCTTATATATAAACTGTGTGACATACGGACGCACAACTCGAAGGTAATTCTCCTTTGTATGCTAAATAGTGAATTATCTAGCCACTCGAAATTGTAATCTTAAAACTTGCTTGGAATTTCTTCATCCGTTGTTTAAATTGTGGCGAGACGTAATGCCGTGATGGGTATTTGTCAGTTTGGCGTTTGATCTGTCCGTGTCGCATATTGAGGTCAATATTTTAAGCTTCGATAAAAACTTATTCAATAATAAACACGCCTAAGTACCTCTTTCTCTTCAAAAAGAAGCAGGATAGAAGAAAAAAACAGGTTAAAATTCACGACAAAAATTTTGTTCCGAATTTAAATTGCGCAATCTCGAAAAACATCTTTAATCGAATAAGAATGTTCAATGTCGAATAACTAAAGTTCCAAATTGTTTTATAACAGTTCCAAATTCAAATTACGAAAACGTTCCATTCTTTACACGTTTACAATTAGATAGTTCGATTTCTAATAGATACACTGTAGGCCCGAAACATTATGAAAGCTATTAAAAGTTTAAATTAATGTTTTAGACTTACAATAAAGAACACAATTAGACTTTACATGAATACTACACCGTTAGCACTGACCTAAAATAAAGACAAAGCGATTTAATTTGTTGCTCATTTTTTAACTACGTATAGCCAATTAGTAATTACAATCTTTATTTAATATTCGTTAGGTGTAGATTGGCTTGGGGGCTTAGATTGAGGCTCGTGTGTGGTTTTCAATACCTATTAAGTATATAATTAGTTACTGTCTAGAACTTTGCATGTGATGCAGGCTCATAAGGCTGTTGGCGACGACGACGCGACGACGAAAAGTTCATCATATGACAGTACGAATGTAGAAAAATAATAAAATATAATTTATTTATTGCGCTGAAAAAAAGATACTGTCGATTTTTTTTTTAATTATTCTTTATGAATGTATGTATAATGATTGAATGTATAATCACTTAAAAGTTTAGTTTAGTTTACACTTTATGAATGTATAATCACTTAAAAGTCTTAAAACTGTAGATTGATTACTCAATTATAAAAATAAGCAGATTACTACCATCGTGTGTGGTTGGCGACGATCAGAGGTTGTGCAATAAGCCGGTTGACGTGTCTGCGCGTGAGTCGAGGCTTACAGCATTGTCAAAGATGTTTGTTGTGATTAGAAAAGTTCTGTTATGTAGGTATAAAGTGGGCTTCCTTTTGATAAAATTGTTTTGGGCTTTAAATCAGCTGGGAATTTGTTTTGTCCAACTGTAGACGTCTTTTGCTGAGAGATGTTTAAATTCTTCTTCCAACTACAAAAAATCTGTTCTTACAGATGATTTTCAAATAATATTTCACCTAAGAACAGTACTATATACAATGTTTAAAATTATTATTCTCATAATTAAAAGAACAACTCATCTGTTTTTACCGAAATCCGAGCGCGGTTCAAGTGCTGATTCGGAGAATAAAAATGTAAATAAAATAATTGAAATATTAACTAAATATTTATGTACAAAGAAACTATTGAAGTGCGGCGACTGTGCCTAAAGTAAACAATGACGTGGATACAGTACTGGGGGTCAAGTCTACTAATTTACAAACGTGTCAGTGGTCTCACAATGATCAGTTTTTGACAGATACCTATGCCATACAAAATCTGTCAAAAACTCAACATTGTGAGACCACTGACACGTTTGTAAATTAGTAGACTTGGCCCCCTGGACTTTGATAGATGCGCACCGAAACACTGAGATGACCAATAAAACTGTATAATTTGCGGAGATATAAAAGGGCCTAATCACCACATGTTAGGGATATACCTAGAAGACATAACATAACATCACGCCTGTAATCCCTGCAGGGTTAGGCAGAAGTGTAGGTACCTATAGTACCTACACTACACCCACATTTCGCCAGATATGTTTGCCATCAACCGACCACAAATCCAAAATCCGGACTGCTACTGAAAAATTCTTGATAGAAAAAGCCAATAACACTGCCTGACTTGGGAATCGAACCCATGATCTCATACTCAGCGGTAGCGCTTGCGACTACTAGACCAACGAGGCGAACAATAGGATATTTTTTAGAAAATTGTGAAATCAACTCTCAGTCAAATAATTTCCGAACACCCACGGAAAAAACACAGTCTACGGGTCGTATGTAGAAACTAGAAAGCCAGACTTGAACTTCCTTCATAAAAATAACTCCACGGAACCATTGAACTACATAACCTTACATACAAACCAACATCCACCTCCATTGTATTCCACATTTATATTTAGGTAAGTAGGCAGAATATGGACACAAAACGCCTACCATATAATATAGCCATAATAAAATGGCATTAATAATTCAATGCACAGTTGACGCAAACGCATTTCGAAGTGTCCAGTCTGTCACTTCGTCCTTCAATGACAGGAAAATGGCGCTGGATGAGGTGGAAAACTAGCGTTTTAATATTAAAAACATGTCTCGCGCTGTACCGTGCCTCTACGTATCCACTTCGGACTAATCGACACTTAAACTACATAATAAATAGGTAACTTTCCGCTTACAATTAATATTAAATTATTGACTTCGCTGGCAGACAGCAAACTGTCACTGTGGTTTTTAATTAGCCTCTCGGATTATTGTGGTACGTTTCTTTGTATAGCAGAGTTTTAAATAGGTGTGTGATGCGAAGGAAGAGAAATGCGTGTCTGTCGTACTTAGCACGTAGCGTTATGCGTTCGTTACTGAATGGATAAATGAAGAAGAATCGGGGTGCATTCGAATAAACAATATTACTTAATAGTTTTCGAATAAACACTGATTTTGGAATAAACATTCGCACATCCCTACAGCTTGTATTCGTGAAGTAGGAAACGTCAAATTCGCAAAGAATGTTCAAACCAACGTATTTTGAATAATGTTGTAATCAACACCCGTTAAATAAACAGCCTCTGTTCGACTAAAGAACGGCCTATTAGACACTATCGCACATCACTAGCAATGCAGTTGACGACTGACCTGCCTTTGAATTTAGAACCTTACCCGTTTAAAAATAAAATCCTCGAACACGCTTATAACAGGCCAGCAGTTCCAATTTCAAATTCAAACTTTAAATTACTACAAATTATTACTAAAATATTTTTGCGTTCGTTAAAGCAGATATAAGCTTTAGACCTTTGGATTAAAATGTAAAATTGGACTGAATGTATTTGTGTGAGTGCATTTGTAAGTTTGTTAGTGATGTTTTGATATGGGGAGTGCTTCTGAGAAGAAACTTAAGGTCCGTACCGTATATAGTGTTATGTTAACAATAACAGTTTTTGTATTGTTTATATATGAAGTGTTATATTACGTTGGTCAATTCGCAGATTTGTGCGTAGGATTCGTTAGGTAATGATGCGGTGGGTCGTCTGGGCTATAGGTGGTCTTAATGCTTATCATTGGTGTTCTGTGACTAAGTAATTTAACTAAGTATAATAGGTTCTTATTAATGTGCGAACTTATTCTTAAATGAAGCTTCCATTTAATGATAATGTGCGTAGCTTCCGTGGCTTTATATACTAGGAGAGGGTTCAGCTTTTATAAGCTTCCTAATGTGTCTAGAACTTGCTCTAGGGTTTAAATTTAGTTGCATAGCAACCATAAATAAAAGACCAGGGGCTCTAAAATGGCCACATTAGCAAATCATTTCCTGAATTCCTAGTTGTCATTAGCAAATCCTCTAATTTGACACAAAATGGTGACACATATTAGCTGAATCAATTCAATTCATATTTGGTGTAAATATTTCTGCATGGAAATGACTTAATTATTAATAAAATACCCGTAATTTAAATTAATTAATTTTAATTGATCATTAAACTTTAATATAGCAGTTCATAATTTCTGGACCATATTATTACGAATCTCCATAGAAAACTGTCAAACAGATGAATTGCGTACTATGAATTGCATGCAGATCATATTATGAACTGTCAGTTTGTGACATTTTGCGATGATTCATAAATGATACTGCCAACGTGGCCGTTTTAAGGCACCTGATTGATCTAACTATTGATTAAATCAAATTAATTACCTAAATTAATTATACATTATTAATATCAGTTTTCAATCCCCAGCTGAATTGGTTTGTGAAGGGAGTTAACATTGATATCACCCGCATCTGGCAAGATGTCAGTTCCATTTGACCTTAATAAGACTCCCAAGATGAAGTGTTAAAGCATCATAACCACGCCTTTTCCTCTAAAAAGTTGTATGCCAACATCATCCATCAGTCATTAACCTTCTATAGTAAAACAGCAGACGCTAACTCGTTAACGATTAAAACTAAAGTAATTAGATACAGTCACAACACGTGGGTCGTCGTCCAGACGCTGAAACAGCACTTACGCTCTATTAAACATGACGACTTGGAATTACAATAACACACGAGACACATTCCCGAACAAATTCCTTTACCATTACTCCGAAAGTATCCACTTACATAAACAATGAAGGCAGAATGTTACCGCGAATCTCTATAATAGATCTCAAATAATGATAGAACATAAAAGGAAATAAAAATCACTGTAATTATGAGAACACGAAATTTTCCTAAACAATAAAGGCCCGACGTCAATTGGAAACGAATAAAAAACGAACACATGCCGAACACATTTACATCTCTTAATAAATCTCAAAAGCACAAAAATCCTGGTCGAAATGAATAAAAGAAAAATAATCACAAAGCCAGTAGTCGAACCGAAAAAAGAAATTAAAAATTCAAATAAAAGAACGTATTCCTTAAGATAATGCTTATTCATTCCACATTTAAAATCAAATTTTCAAATAAAGAACTCGCGGCGGTCGATCGGGCGTACGGTAGAGTAGGAGAGATATATCATGACATATGTATGTTAGAAAGAGTGAGATAGCTTATTATGATTGACAGCTGAGAACGGTTAGCCTTGAAATATTTGAAACATTATATTATTATAAAGTACACTATCTTCGTTAGACACGAGAGCGAAGCGGACATCGGAATTTTTTTATATTGATGAAGCTTTTATCTTTGAACTGTATCATAGAGATGAAAAGTGCTTTCATATTTTGTAGCTAATGCATTTTATCTATTTACATTCCAAAGTAAATTTACAACTCTATAAATCTATCTTTCTGGTGTTGTCTGGCTGTTTTTTTGCATTTAGTTTTTGTTCAATCCGAATGGTATCCGTACTCTATTTCTGCGTTTCCCCTTACTTCTCTAATTTCCAACTCCATAAATTTTATGATTCGTTTATTTCGTTGCCCTATTTCCTTAAAAATTGTAAATTCTAATGTCCTTTCGACTCTTCCGCACACTCATTACCGCGCATATAATGCCGCTAGATATGTCCGACGGCCAGTTTCACCGGAACACGTTTTAAATCATAATTCGAACGCTTTTTTATAAATTTAGAACGTTGACTTTTTAACTTTTTATTTTGTGAGGTTCATGTTGTGTAAGGGAGAGTATTCGGCCAGTAGCTAATGAATTGTGACGTCATAGAACAGTAGTCGGTCCATTCCATCTTTGTAATATCGTTAGTGGTTATAAAAGCGTATAGTAGCGTTCGCTGAAAGAGTAACTTTCTATAAATACACATACTCGATTTACTTACTTTTTTTTAAACTACAGTTTTTATAGCAATTATGCAACAACTTCTATCATAATTCATAACCACATAATCAATTTTTTTTTGCAAATACTACGAAGTTGCACGCTAGCTTCACTATATTACTTACCAAAACATTCGGGAATACTTGAACAAATTAATAAAACTACTGGCAACATTCGCCAATTTGATGACACATCAATGATTAATAAACTCCATCTGATACAGTTAACCAATTAGAACCTCTTAAGCTTAATTACTGCATATTCCCATACATCAACTTTGATTAATGCGTCCCTCTTAACTCTTTCCAAAAATGTATAAAAACATTCGTTTAGTATAGAAACTTGATTTCTTCAAAAGGTAAAATATTATCTCGAAGTAATTAATTATGAAGCTTCACTAAATTACTCTGAGAATATTTCCTTAATAGTTCATTTTTTAAATAAAAATGAATAGGTTAGAAGCAGCGGTTTTGTTATAAAAGAATGTTCAATAGTTCAATTATAACATAAAAGTCTGTTTAAAAGAGTTTCAATCAGTTATGTTCGACAAATAAGCAATAATGCTTGCGTATGCGCAGTTCCGCTTCTACGCGTAGAGCTACGAATCTCGTAGACGCTACGACGTAGAACCGTTAGCTTGGTTTACGTCAAAATCTTTTTTCTTTGCTACGAAATATCTTGCAATTGTGTTTTTGTGTAAAATATTGTTTTCATGCAATATAAAACAGATTTGTTGTTAAATATTATATTATTAATAAAGTTTAATATTGTGGTTAATAAAAAAATATTCAAAGCTCCCAATCACTGAACACTTTATTGAGGTGTAAGTATAAAATCTGTATTTATTAAAATACAGCTGATTATTATTATTTCAACCGCAACCGCAAACTTTGACTGTAAACTTTCTTCCGGAATTCAACTTCTACAAAAAACGCACTCAGAAAAATAAAACAAAAAAAGAAAATATATTAAAAAAGTCCTCTCTATGCAAACGTCACTCTAACCAGCCGGTAACAAATTTCATTCACATTTTGGAAGCGGCGTTCGGCATTTGAATATTCAAATGCCCGCTAATCGTTTTTATTGGTGACTTTACGGCCTATAACGATCACTTGGAATACGCGCCTTTGAATTATCGCTCCGCTCCCGAACTTGACCGAGTGGAGACGATGTTTGAAATTAGAATGTTCTTTATTTTATTATGACAGTTTAAAATTTTAGGTAAGATGTATGGTAGTTAACTTGTAGTATGTTTTACGTGAAATAGAGTGCTATTTATTCTGCACAAATTACTTGATGTAGGTACCCACTCTTGCTAAAATCAATTTTGATAGGTAGGTAGGTACTCTCATAAAACTAGTTACGATTTGCGCGTTAGATAAACAAATTACATGTTACGCTTACCAAATTACTGTTAAAGCTTTCTAAATTAAATTTTAAAAAACTCGATTACAATTTTTATCAGAAAAGCAATCGACTCAATAGGTTTCGTATCGATATTATAATTTAATTAGATCGAGTTAGTGGCGTGGGCGCAACTAGTATATCTTATCTGTTTTCCATACATGACTCTATAACCTGCGCAAGTGTCTCCGCCTCCTTTTAAACGTGTTTCTGAATCTATATTACAACAAAAATGTGTTTCAATTATGCTGCTATTCAATGATAATACATAGGTTACCTACCTAACATTCGATCTTAAAAAACTGCACAATGTCATACTATATGACACGTGGAAGTAAGACGGCATGTCATCATTATCGGGAGTGAAAGAGACAAAACGAGACGTAACTAGGCTAATTAGCCAATTTTTGAGGTGCCACTTGCGAAGTATCTACTTCTAATATAAATAAAATATAATACTTATAATTAATTTGGCTGTTACAATCTAAAAAGCTAAATTTTATTTGATACTAGCTGCGCCCCGTGGTTTCACCCGCGTAAGTCTCGATCCCGTGTGAATATCGGGATAAAAAGTATCCTATGTCCTATTCCAGGTCATGGTCTACCCCTATGTTAAATTTCATCCAAATCCATTCAGCCGTTCACACGTGATGGCGTGACCAAGGCAAATAGGGATTAATTTTTTATAAATATAGATTACAATATAAATTAAATCCTTTATTTCGGAACAATTTAAGTATTCGAAAATGATTACTTCTTTTCCAAAGAAAAGACAGACAAAGGCACTTATTAGATAATAGTTATATAACGCACACGAAATCGGCAAGTTTAAAATTCTCAATTTATGTGTTTTAGCCACAGGCAAGGTTTTTGTTAACTATAATTAAGTATTTTATATAAAACCGTGGGCATAGCTTCGGTATAAATATTGTTTTTATTGATTAAAAATCGCACGCTCCGAGCTTCAGATTGTAGATATAATAGTGTCAGATTTTAAATTAAAACTTAGAATTTTTTTATCTTTGATTATTTATATGTCTATGTATAGAGTATAAGAGTGCCGCGCTGCAAAGGAACTAACACAAACAAGGCCACTTTGTTATGCTGGTGTGCGTGACAGCTTACGTCTTACACTCACACCACGTCATTGTGCTTTTCTAGCGACCATTTAGCGGCCAACAGTTGGACGCTATTTTTTTCTACGAGTTCACAGCTTTGACCGTCTATCTACACAAAAACGGTGAAAGAAAACATCGTGAGGAAACCGGCATGCCAGAGAGATATTTCTCTACGGCATGTGAAGCCAAGTCAGAGGCCCATGGGCGGCTTTAAACTCTAACCACACGGAAAAAAGAAGAGAAGAAGTGTCTTCTCTCTACTCCTTTGGGGTAATAAGGCGTTATGATATATTATGTTAGTTCAACTTCTAAGTAACGTAAATCATTGCAGTTATATTGATTGTAAATTAAATAAATAATTACCAGCGTATCATAACGGCGAGCTGTCAGATTAACATTTAGTTGAATTAACATTCTAATGTCTCTGTTAGGTATTTTTATATCCTATTGCGTACGGTTAGCAACAAACGTATAACGCAAAAAAAATATTAATCAAAAATAAATCTCAAAGCATTTATTTCAAATAAACCAATTACGGGCACTTTTGAATTGTCAAGGGGTCGATCAGTCAGAAAGGTGAAGCTAGTTGCCCATTCCAAAGCGTTAAGGTTCCTACGGAGAAGAACCGGCAAGAAACTCCACGGACACTCTTTTAAATCAAAATATTGTTACAAAAAATATTTCCACTTCTTATCTAGATTCGAAATGGAAGCCGACCCCAACATGGTTGGGAAAAGGCTAGGCAGATGATGATGATCTAGATTCGAAATAAGAATGGAATTGTACAAAAATCTATGGTATTCAAATTACGAAGCATACCTACGTTTCGTTTTTTGCTGCAGCGAAGTCTGTACAGCCAGCAAGACAAATATATTATTGTAATACGTTTTTAACGGAAAATGATTAATGACACCAAGGTTTTTTTGTCCATACTGGTCATTTACTCGGGTAAATGTGTTTTTATTTAACCAAGCTTATTGTGAGGTCGTCTTGTCTCGTCAAAATTTATTTTTCTAGATGTAAGTCTTTGATTTGTATTAATGTTTTTTCCTTTTTTACAAATACCCAATCTGTCATAACACGGTTATTTTGTGTATATTCATTTTGTGTGATTACTGCATTATGGAGCTGTTAACTTTAGCAATTGCAACGGTATTTGCTCATTTGAGTTTTGGCAAATGATGCTTACCGCAAGACACAAAAAAACAATTTACTGTATAAACATAAATAATGAAATGAATAAATAACCTTTTCACATGTATTCGTTTCTCCATTCTAAAGTATTCTTGTAGTAAAATTGTTTTTCGTTTTTTGCTATCGCTAGCTACTCAAAGTATTGCAACAAAAACATACATGCGTTTAGTACAAATGGACCTTGACGATATCTCTAATAACTCAGGAATGTGGTTCAATGATACCTATTGTTAACTTGTTTGTGGACAGCCAATTTTGGTAGCGGTTTTCATTACGGTTCATTTTTGTTAAAGATATTGGGTAGGCAGGACCAATCAGTAGTCCTATGACTATAATTACAATAGGCTTACGAGCTTCTAAGAAAAAATCTGCACTATTGTATAGGTTGGTCATAGTTCTAACCTAACTTAATAATAAATAAATATTTTTAAATGTTTTATATATTTTTTTTATTCTAATATTTAAAAATATAATTTATATGTATGAAAAATGAAATAAAGAATAATAAATAAATAAATAAATAAACTTGACCCATTTGGTCGGGGTACCCTAGTTTAGTAACTAAAACCAATTGTGAGAAAAATCCAGAAAGTTAAAAGGCTCATTTACCTATTTAAAAAAAAACCTGCATCATTAGATGCGCAATAAGTTTTTAGAGGTTCATGAATTTAAGAAAACGTATATCATTAGATCATCGACAGAAACATCGTGAGGAAACCGGCATGCCAGAGAGATATTTTCTCGACGGCATGTGAAGCCAAGTCAGAGGGCCTCGGGCGGCTTTAAAACTCTGAAACCAGGTTAGTCACTATCCATACGAAAAGAAGAAGATTAGAACGTCAGTAAATTTTTCGAGGATCAATTATATACTTCCTATTTTCAATTAAGTTCACATGTACCTAACTAACTGTACTGACAAATGCTTGCACTGACTGGACAGGTCCACTCAAATCTGTGTGGTTCTTTCCTCAAAAGACCATTTCAGACTCTTATCTACATGGTCCTCATATGGCCTGACCAAGATTATGTCTGGACTTTAACGGAGACAGTGACCTCTGAGTTTGTTTCGGCCTTTCTTCTCAGAGTAGTCAGATAGGAAACGCCGACCTCATCTAGCTTATTTTTACAACTTTTTAATATGACGTGTAAAAGTGATTCCAATATCCTATTTACAGAATAAACAATTTCATTTCATTTAATTTAATTTCATTTCATTACAATTTCATTTCATTTCATTTCATTTCATAACAAACGAATGTATGTCTGAATCAAGTACTTCCATGTAACCTACTACCACTTTCCAATGGTCAAACAGTTGTATTACATTATAGCAATCCATTTAAGACTATTACAACAACTCCGCAATCAAAACCTATTGTCTATTTATTATCTATTATATGTCTATAAAGCCATTTAATAGAACACAAAAAAACTTGCAAAAAATCAATGGCAAAGGTCAGAAAAATGTAATTAATCTAAAAAAGATTTAAAACATTAACTTGTGCAATCTTTTATGATACGTAATTAGGATTTAAAGATAAGATAAAAAAATTACAAGTTGTCATAATCAGCTGATCGGGTTGTAATGGAAAAATAACTAGAATTGCGACATTATGGGACTTTTTTTATATTTTATTCTACATTAAGATATATTATAAAAGAAAGAGATGTTGAATAGCGTAATCAAAGCTTTGTGAAAAGATATTTTTGTGACAAAAGTTGATGAATTTTCCCAAAATATTTTCCTTTGTTGAACAAATGATTAGTGTTCGGAATCCGGATTGATTAGGGAGCCGTGTCTCATATTTAGACGCGGATACTACAAATATTTAGTACTAAATTAGCCGATTTTGTACGAAACATAATGATGTTTCCAATTCTCTAGGTCATTTTGAACGTGTCTATTCACTGAAGTGCAATCTTGAAAGGAAATTGTAATGCAACATTTTTTCGTTCTACAAAACTTACCTAATAAAAAGAACTGATATTTTAACTGTCGTCGTAGTGGTCGCAAGCGCTACTGCTGAGGTCCTGGGTTCAATTCCCGGGTCGGGTAAAGTGTTATTGGGTTTTTCCATCTGGAATTGCTGAGTAGCAGCCCAGAGTCTGGATTTGTGCCCGGTTGATGGCAATAGGCTCGCCCCCTATTAAATGGGACTTAAACATAACTGGCGAAATGTGAAAATAGAGTGGTCTATGGTCACTCTGCCTAACCCTTCGGGGAATACAGGCGAGATGTTATGTTATGTTTTTTTAAACTAGTACCTCGGCTCTTGTGGTAAGTTTCTTAAAGTTTCATAGCAAGTATTTAGCGGTTTTTTGAGAAGGAGATAAGCAGCTTATTTTTGGCTCGACACCAATCGAATGACTGACAAAAAAAAACCTTGATCCACAAAAAGTAATGACATCATTTTTTCAGACAAGCCTATGTATGAAACATATCTAAATTAAATCATTAAACAAACAGAACTAGATCGCACCCAATCTAGATTTCAATTTAATCCGTTTCCGCTATTCGCGACGCCATCTTGGCCGCCATGTTGAATCCCGATCAATATTAATAATGCGCGCGCGCATAACTGCGATCGTTTTATTGTTATTATTGGATATTGTTCCTACCAAGGCTGTGTCCAAAATGGAGCGGTTCTGCCTTTAAAGTAGCTGTTAGCATCCACAATGGTTTTACTTGCGTCGTCTAAAGGACAATGTGGCCCTTCATGGGTGCTGATCTCTGTAATGTTATGGCGCGATGATATGAGTAAGAGAAAAGTATATTATTGTTGATTACTTCATTTGAATTGAGCAATAAAATGGTGCCCGTTCGCTGTACGCGAAGAAGGAAAATCAGCTGATTTGTATTCTTAGTATTTATTGTTAAGACAATGTCGTGTGGTATTGTTAACTTTTATACTTCTCGACTTCTTATTTATAAGTTTCAGCGACTGAAACTTCCAACAATGAAACCAGTTTCTGTAACATCTTGATACTTGGAACAAAACTTTCATAGCTAAATATTTTTCTCATAAAATAGTATCTAAATAATTTTCAAACATGAACTCAATATTAAAACAAGTTACGAAATCACTCATTTCGGTAGTTGTTACGACAAACTTATCACAAATATCAAGTTTGGAAGGTCTCAGATGGACATATCGATAATATCCCGTCTCTAGACATCACAAATATCGATACATGACATCGACAATTTACAACTGTCAACAGTGTCACATGCCTAGTGAAGGGTGGAAGCACCGATTATCGGTTATGAGATTATAAACAAAAAAAATGTAGGTACACCGTACAAGTGACAGAAATGAAAAATAATTAGTAACTATGTAGTTAAAGTGCTATTGTTAAAATAAAATTCTTGTTAAATCTTAACAAAAAATTAGTGACTTTTGGAGAAACCTATGATTAGTGATTTTAAGGGAAACGGTAAAAAACCTAATCATGGGTATTTTTAACTTATCTTTTCCTGCAAAACCACGAAAATTATATTACTCAATTTTTTGTGACGCAAATCACGGTTTATAACCTGTCAAAACTTTAAAAGGATTATTGAAACAAATGAAGTAAAAATACTTCTCAGAAGTGGGTATTATCCATTAATATAATATATTTTTTGATAAAGTAATTTGAAATACAAACAAACTAATAGGTAGGTATTACTGATATAATGAACATAATAAGTTTCCAATAATTTTACTTAAACTTTCACATTGCACAATACTTAGTACAAAAACAAACAAAAAAAACTCATTTCGTATTTCTATGATAAAACGAACATTCCAATAAAAAACCGTGTTCATTAGAGCTGATGATTTAAACAGACGTTGACGAAGTTTTTTATGACAATACTTCTAAAACATGTGCTGTGCTGTGTTATTAGATCATTCACTTATTATAATATCAAAACCGGAGATACAGCCGGATGAGGGGCTCACAATTCAAATACTTTTATGTCACATTCGTTAAACTCTCGAAAGCGTAAACCATATTTAAAAAAATTGAATTATTGTTTTTTTTTAAGTATATTTATTTATTTTATTATTTATGTAAAATACAAAAAAGATACGACAATTAAAATATGAGTACAAAGGTACTGCTTATTTCTTAAGAAATTTCTTCCAGCAGACCTGCGAAAGGAGAAATGAGAAAGAAATGTAGACAATAGTGTGTGAGATTTTTTTAATGACATTATTCCTTATTTAAAAAATAATGTATAGCACTAAGTATTTAAATCAATCTGCGTAACCTTTGCCCATCAACTATGTTGGGGTCGGCTTCCAGTTTAACCAGATGCAGCTGAATACCAGTATTTTACATTTAGAGACTGCCTATCTGACCGCCACCACCATTTGGCCTGACCATCCGTAACTACTGTCAAATATCTACGAATGACAGCAGGGACGATAATAATATGTCGATATAAAATGGATGGTCACCCATCCACGAAGCGACGGTGGCAAGCGTAGCTTAACCAAAGTCTGCCAAAAGGCAAAGTATTTACAGTCGAATAAATTGACTACCTATAGTGTTGTAATAAGAATTGTATAGCAATTACTATTTATCGACAATAATGACTTTCTCCACCACACACCAAGTTAAAATCTCGAACTTATCGGAAAGTTAAAATAACTCATTCAATTACATGTCGGCTACTTATAACGATCAAACATGTAACTGAGAACCGAACATTTCAAAGTCAACGTCCGAAATCAAAAAGTAGGGTAAACACACCGATTTTGAGACGTTCCACTTACTATAACGAGAGATCGATAGTTATTGTGACCTGCAAGCCGAAGGCCATATCTTTGTATTAGTTTTTAATAAGTAATTGTACACCCAAACCACGTTACCAATTTCGACATGAATACACGTTTTTTTTCTCGCCTCGCTTCGAGCAATCTCGTTTTCTCGAAAATAGATCTAATATGTTGAATATAATTAATTTCATACCGACTCACTTGATCGATGCGTGTTACTTGATGTGGATTTTTTTTCGTATAATTATTTTTAAATTACAGAGCATTACGTCAATACGGCCAGAAAACGGAACGTTTTTTAACAACAAATTGGTTTACGCGAAATTTTGGTGTTTGAAGAATTTTTTGCCCTAATGTGTTCCGTGTCAGGACTGATTTTTAGCTCCTATTTCATTATAAAAGTAATTTTATAGTAATAATATGGAATTAATGACTAGACTACATTATCTAGCGTATATTTTATATCGTGATATGTAATTTTACTCAATTTCGGAACGAACTTGTTTGGCCGTTAAGCTCACCGACATATTTACTTACACGCGTTTCTTTTTTGTTTCAGATGATGCACAGTTATTGGCTGATCTTGAAGACTGATTAAAATATTTATTAAGCCAATTAGGAAATGATAGCTCCATGAAGTTTCTCCCCAGGTAACAAAATGTGCTAATAATCAATTTTATTATTTCCAAACAATGAAGAGAAAATTTAAATTCAAAACATTCCACAGTATTCAGCTAATCTTATTGTCAACAAAAGACTATTGTTTCTTCTCAACACATTGTTTCAATTTAAATTGAACGAAAATGAATCACTGTTATGATTGGACGCTAAAATGTATTGAGTTCAATTTGATTGTTTATATAAAACTGAACGTATTCGTTTGTCTTCGCAGGACGGACTCGTTTCAGGTTGTGATCCTCGAAAGAGTCCAAATACTGCAATGACTACTGCGATGGCTGCTCACCAGGAATCTATCCATGAGAGACTACAGCCAACGCCGGAGGAACCTCTGTACCTTCATCATGAAGCGTCGTCATGGCCGGAGTCGTCAGACCACCAGGAGGAGCACAGCACCGACATGTCCCCTTACTACAACATGCCAAAAAGAAACAAGAGAAAAAATTTCAAGCCCAGGTGTGCTCCGAACGCTACCGCCTTCTCCGACGACTCCAATGGAGCGAACTGTGATGACACGGGCAGTCCTATCAACGGAAACGATAGAACTACCCCAGAAAACGTTGGTGAAGATGATAAGGATGATGGAAATTATGCTAAAATTGGTGTCAAAAACTTTAGTCTCCTAAAAGGCGGCGCAGTCGACCTCAGCAGAAGACTAAGCACTGACTCCAATGAAAACATAGACTCAAATTACCAAAATAGGTTACCGGAGGATAAGAAAGTAGACTCGTTTCAACATTCGTACATACATAGTTTACAAATAAATCAGGGCGCCGAGAGAGATCGGACCGTCCTAAACTTTAGTAATTTACAAAATAAGACGTTTTGTGCCAAAAATCCTTTTGCTATATCTCAACTAATAAAGACTAACTCGCCTCCGAGAAGAAGGGACTCGGATTCAGATGAGGATAAGGGTCAGGATATAAATGCAAATGAGAGATTAGAAGAGAACCAAGAACAGATGGAGACGAATGAGACGCAGCAGAATGGAGACGCATCAAATGCTACAAATAGAATATTGAGAGACTATGCTATGAATACCATGAAGGAACTGCTCGGGATATACGGATTATCTTCTAATGAAGTTGCTGACGCTATCAGTGGCCAGATTAGAGCTTTAGAAGCTCTTCAAGGTGAGTTCATTATAAATGAATAACTTCACACTATTACAAAATTTATGACAATAATCTTCTTAACTTTACGACCAAACATTTTGACAACTAGATTATTGTGATTTTATCTATTCTTGATGAAGTCTTAAACAACATTGGTTTTCTAGGTAAACCGTTCACGCAGCTGCCTTTAGGTTTAAAAAGACGACATGATTCTGGGATGGAGGATGGAACTGACAGGAGTATGAGAAGATCCTCATCAGCTACAGAAGATGAGGGTTCAACTAATATCACACCACCGAAAACACCTGATAATGATATCGAAGCTCAGAGGTATAAATCAACTGAGAGGCTTAGTAGTGTACGTTTTAAGGGTGAAAAACTAATACGTATGTTTTTTCAGACAAAGAGCGTTACAAATAATAAACCAGCAGTCGATGAGGCTGTTCAACAGATCTCAAGGTCAGGAAGAAGATGGAAGTGGTTCTGATGATGGAGAACAGACTCTTGATCTTAGCGTATCAAGAGATACTGATGGACAGGTAACAAATAGTATACTCCTACTTTAATTTATGGTCTGAGAAAATATGCAAATTGCCCGAAACGTTTTATTTTGCATCCAATCGTCATATTTTTTAATATCATCACTTTAGTCTTGCCATAAGAAGATTTATTAGCGCTGTATGAGCGAGGCAGATAAATAAAATACCTATTTATTCCTTTTCGAGTTCGAGTCAGTTCAATGATATTTAAATTCTTAAGTACAATTCTTTGAAATTGACAATAATCCGGACATTTGCACACGTATGAATGGTATGCGATTATAATAGAATGTAAAGTTAGATTTAAAGAATGATAAGTATCTGTTTTTTTGTTATTAAGGAACAATCGGCGACCTCGAGCGCCGCCAACAGTGTTTCGGAGTTTGAGCAACAAAACCTTCTGATGAGGAAAAATTTAGAGGATCTAGCTAATTTACAAATGCAGGTGTGTATTGTTCGATAATGGGTCTGTTTGTACAATAAAATTGTTTGATCAGATAAGAATAGAAACGAGATTATGTAAATTGGCTTGTGAGAACAGAAAAAAAATGATTGAGATTCGTTTTAGTCTATAAGGAACCGCATTTTTGTTGGTAAAAAAATGTAATTCAATGACAGTTAAAATAAAACTCGCTTATGTCCAAGAATGAACACGGTCAGTAATTAACTTCAAAATCATACTAAAACTCGATCAATCCCAAACTAACAAGAAAAACGGGTATCAATTAAAAACTCAATACTCACTTTATTTTATTTTAGGGTTTCTTCCAAAAGCAATCTTCGATGGATGCAGACGACTCTCAAGAAAGGAAACTGCAGGCGAGCGGTGAGTAATCGAATTACCAAAAAAATCTTATACGACTGTTTAATTACCTGCCTGTATCATTCGCGAAATTATATCGAATCGGACGAACCGTAAGAATTTTATTAGTGTTATTAGACACCGATTACGCAGAATATGATTTATTGGACACTAAAAATAAAAATTAAAAACATTCTTCTTATTTATTTATAATCATAATTCGATTTTTCGGATTAGTCTTGTGCAGATAATTGGAGCTTTCACCTTCAATGTTGGACTATAAATTGTAATAAATAAATGTTTAGATTTAAAAGATTTACGGATTATTTGGAGCGGTAAAAGATGAGCAAATTAAACGAATCTAGGGCATACACCTAGGCTATTCTGGGTACCCATTCATTTAACATCGAATAAAGCAAATATGACATCTTTCTAAAAAGTGTTATCATTTATTACTGTCTGAATTTACTGGCATTAATGTTAAAAAACCGATTCAAGTTTTTGTTAACTAAAGGGTGATTCTAAAAGTATTTTAATACAAAAAATCTATCGAAGTTTGGACTCTGAACAAAAAAAAGTTTCACAAAAATTATATGAAAACAGAACAAGTGAAATCATTTTACGTAATCACTGAAGCAGATCATTTAGTACCTCTAGTTAGTTTCCGACGTTCGCTAAATGTCACTGAACCATACTTATGAAGATTAGCAACAATTAGGATGTAGGTTTCAGAATGTTAACATTAGAACTAAATTGTGAACTAGGTCTTATGTTGAACATACAACAATGATCACGGATTGAGTTAGATAAACCATTTTTTTTTCTAGTATTTTTCGAAGATAGCTTTAAAAACCATTGAGGGAAAACTCCGTCAATTTTCGTATTTTCGGCCATCGGGGATTAGAATGGCCGAAAATACGTTTAGTACCTTTCCTTTGTCCAGCAGTAGAATGCTCTAGGTTGATGAAGATATTTTTTTTAGAAGGACTAACTGCCTAGACTTTGGCAAATTATCATTCGTTGAGCCTTATAATTGCATCCCAAATCATATCTATCAATCTGCCTAGCCATTTCCTAACTTACTTGGGATCGACTTCCAATCTAACCGGTTGCAGCTGATTACCAGTATTTTACATGGAGCCTACCTTTCTGACCTCCATAACCCAGTAACTGGCTAATACGATACCCCTTCGCAAGACTGGTGGTGAGACTTTCGAGCTTCTGACGACCCATAACGACTGTCAAAGATCCACGAATGAGGAAGGGTCCTAAAGGTCATAGCGCGATTTTAAATAGCCTCTAACCTTCCTCAAAAATTGGGCTATCAAATCCGACTGGTAGTTCCAGAAATTCGCCCGTTCAAACAAACAAACAAACTCTTCAGCTTTATTAGTAGTATAGATTAGTGCGATGCGATATGACAGCAGGTCCCAAGCTATGACTAAACTTGAAAGGCCTACGTTTTAGGTACATCAAATACCTAGCCACCTAAGTACCTATACACCTGCGTTATATTCCAATAGCTGAATAAACAATGGGGCTAATGATTAGACGGAGTCGGTGGAGTTAGCTTATGATGTATTCACAGGGCGACGTTAGTTCGTGCCTCAGATGACAGGTGGCGCGGTACGTTCCCAGGGATTATCAATCCTATATAGCATACTTAGGTATTAGGATAGAATATTGTGGTACTAGGTATCCTAACTTATAAATAATAATATAATAAATGCGACGGCGATTATTTCTTGATGTGAAGCCAAGTCAGAGGGCCTTGGGCGGCTTTAAAACTCTGACACCAGGTTAGTCACTAACACGAAAAGAAGAAGAAGAATGCAAAAGTGAGTTTGTTTGTTTGTTTGTTGCGCTTTCACGGCAAGACCTTGACCCGGAGGAGGACATAGGCTACTTTTTATCGACATACCACGCGCTATCTCCTTGCCAAATTTTATCAAAATCCGTTCAGTGGTTTAGGCGTGAAAATACAGACAGACAGACAGCAGACAGATTTACTTTAGAACTTATGATACTAATATGGATGTTAGGTGCTGTATGAGCAAATTATTTACATAAACTAAAAATATATCCCTCCTTTTGGACTTCGACACAGTCGGGTAAAACAAATGGTCGTATCCCTAGTTCACTAAACATGGAAGCGAACCGCGTTTTGTTTTTCAACAAACATAACAACTTCTTTTATTCGGTCGACTCCCAACTCAACACACTTCTTTCAAAAGCCTCATTATGAATGCAAACAAGAGCTTAACAGTTAATAATTATGCGTTTGTCAAACACATTGAAAACACACCGTTCAGTATCCACAAAATGCCGCATTCTTACACCGTACCGTGAAAAATAACATAACTCTAATTTATTCTATGATCACTCATTTGGTACATTTTCTGGTTTAATTAACGATTCCACACAAATATTTGGTTATACGTACAATGAACTGTGGGTTTACAATATTTGTGGTAGCCACGAGAAAGTTTGTGAAAATAGCGATATGTCGAGTTGTGTGATTGTACACACGTTTGCCTATAGGCGTTTTTTTGAAGCGATAGTGTGTTGTTGGCGGCCTATCATCAATTTTAACGAGTGGTATACACAATTAAAAGTTACATAGACTGTATATGGACCATGGACTTGGTAAACAGTTAGAATAGAATAGAATACTCTTTATTATGAACACCATAAAAAATACAGATACAAATGTAGAAATTTAACATAGGGTGACACAATGGGCGGTCTTATCGCTAAAAGCGATCGCTTACAGACAACCTTTGGATGGAGAGTTAGCAGTGCCTCCTAACCTATCTAAGTATTTCGTTAGTAGTAGCTTTGAGAATGACCCTTTAAATAAAACCCCCCCTTTCCCCTTCCCCTAACCCCTTTTCTTTCATGTTTTTTTCTCTTCTTGTTCTCACACACTATTGTCTATATTTCTTTTTCATTTCTCCTTTCGCAGGTCTGCTGGAAGAAATTTCTTAAGAAATAACTCTTTTTGTATTTTACTGTGTGTACATAAATAATAAAATAAATAAAATAATGTTCACCCCCGAATGTCTGTCTTATACACGTAGAACACCAACGGGATAAATAAAATTTACTAAAAAAAAACATTACCCTCCTTCTGGGGCAGTCGGGTAATAATCTAACAATTAGCACTTTCTTGACTACGAAAATAAAAAGGATAATAGCGAAAATAAATATAAATACTCTACACCAAATAGGTATTCGTTTTCCGGATCACTTTTTGTATTTAATTAGCATAACATAACATCACGCCTCTATACTCCGAAGGGTTAGGCAGAGGTGTACCTATAGTACACCCCATAGATATCCATGGTACACCCACATTTTGCTAGTTATGTTTAAGGCCCATGTAATAGGGGGCGAGCCCATTGCAATCAACCGGGAATAAATCCAGACTTCAGGCTGCTACTGAGAAATTCCGGATGGAAAAACACTTTGCCCGACCCGGGAATTGAACCCAGGACCTCATGCTCACCAGTAGTGCTTACTACGACCACTAGATCAACGGGGCAGTAAATGTACTAGTTGCGGTAAAAAATAAATAGTAACGGAAAAAACTAACCAACAAGACAATTTTATTTTCTCATTAATTTAGGAAAGAAAATTGTTATTTAAAAACCTCTTCAAGACCTAGGTCACATCATATCCTATTATCTCTATGACCTAAGCAGTAATCCTTAATCCTTAGTGCGTGTTAGACAATTGCGTGTAGGTCCAAAGTTCATACAACAGGTGCCTCTCAACTCCTAGCCTGAAGATGATTCTATAAGCAACACTAATGATATAATGTACCGTTGGAGGCGCTGGTGTTGTAATCATTTAATTAACGGCTGTTTTGGTGAACAAGGTGTCAGCTGCTTTATATTTTACTAGGAAAACATAACATCATGCCTGTGTTCTTTGAAGTGTTCAGCAGAAGTGTGTAGCATCCACATTTTGGACTACTGAAAATAGTTCTTGCGTTCATGATATTTTCTCAATAACGAGCTGTTCTTGAATATTTTTCTTGCCCCCCGAATTTCGCTTATTATCGGACTTCACTAGTAGAGGAGCTCGTCGCTACGTAATAACAGCAACATTGGTCGATCCATCAGGTTGAGCTACGCTTGCCGGGGTTGATGCGTGGATGGGTGACCATCTTTACATACCGAGACTCGTCCGTGCCTAGGAAAGCACGTTAAGCCGTTAATCCCGGCTGTCATTCGTGGATGTTTGACAGTCGTTACGGGACGTCAGAAGCCCGAAAGTCTGACAACCAGTCTTACCATGGGGTATCGTATTTCCCAGTTACTGGTTGTGGACGTCAGATAAGCAGTCGCTCCATGTAAAATACTGGTATTCAGCTGCATCCTGTTAAACTGGAAGCCGACCCCAACATAGTTGGGAAAAGGCTAGGCAGATTGATTGATCGGACTTCACGAGTATCGCTTCTGAAATATATTTGCTTAATGTGCTTTAGCTGGGAAGAAGTTTGTTGCGCCACTTCTTCCCAGCTAAAACACTAGGAAGTGTTGAAGGGCGAGCGTTTTAGGGAACTGTCTTATGTAACTTTGACGTTCGAAAAGTACTGATTCTCAGTCTAGTTTGAATAAATGACTTTTGATTTTGAGATTTTGATTTCATCATGAAACTGTTTTTCTTTTTCATGTAAAGAAACTCTCATTGGAGAGGTAGTAGTCTAATAGTCAATACCAAATTTAAAAAAAACCTTCAATTTTAATGTCTGACCTCTTTCCTCTCTCATAACCATAACACAACAAAAATTCCTCACAGTTTTAAGTTAACAGTAGTCCCTACTTCCCGCGCCTCCCCCAGTAATTGTACAAACCTCGGCGCACTAATCTGCTCAATAGAGGCGAATTCACTCAATTGCCAGCGCGGGCGCAGGGAGCTCGGGGTGACGTTAATAGACGGGCTCTTGTATGTGTTTTATGACTATTTTTAGTTTTTGAAGTGATGGGAAAAGGCTTGGGGGAATGATGGTACTGTATGCCTAGAAAAATATGAATGAGGACAGTCTGTTGTAGGTACTGTTAACTAGGCATCTGTAAGTGACTTCGCTTCGAGCCTATAATTTTATAACATAACATAAGAGGCTGGTGGGTGCTGGGTTGTGGAGGTCAGATAGGCAGTCGCTCCATGTAAAATACTGGTATTCAGCTGCATCCGGTTAGACTGGAAGCCGACCCCAACATAGTTGGGAAAAGGCTAGGCAGATGATGATTACATATGAGGTATACAATATATCCACATCTCTCCAGTTATGTTTAAGTCCCATTTACAAAATAGAGGAAAAGCCAAATTGTTATCAACCAGGCTCAAATACCGACTCCAGACTGGTAATGGGAAATTCCTAATGTCTAAACCCAATAACACTTTAACACCCTGCTCAGCAGTTGCATTTGCGTTCAATAAATTGACCAACGTGACAGACAGTCAGTTGTTTTTATTTTCTACACTCGACATCAAATCAACGTCTCAATCCCATCGAAAATTTAAAATCTCCGCACACATTTCCAATTGTGCCGTTTATCCTGTATACGCGAGGGGACTGCATTAATAGACAAACACCGTTTCCCATTTACGTATAATAGTTTAGTTTCAGTGCGTCCGGTGTGTCGCAGTGATTGTCGTGCGACTCGCGCAGTCGCTTGCGACATGTCGCGTAAGCAGGTCACATCACTAGACCGAGGAGCTGTGTTGGTCTATTCTATAAAATCAAAGTGAAACCTTAGTTGAAGTGAACTGTCAATGTGTCAATCCCTAGCTTCAGGTGGAATGACAGTTCACTTCACTTAAGTTTTCACGTTGAGATTTTTACAAAATACTTCTTCTGCTCTTAAGTTTAGGCTGGTGGACTTATCCCAGTTACGAATGTCGTTTACGACCAGCCGATCAATTCTGTAAAAATCTCGCAGTGAAGTGACCTGTCAATAGTTTCTATCCCCTAGCATCAGGTGGAATGATAGTTCACTTTGAGCTCACTTGAACTTAGTTTTTTACAGAATCGACCGGCAGCAGTTCATAGGGTGGTACTTGGAGGAGGCCTAAGTCCAGCGGTAGACGCCTTTCGGCACTGTAGATCTTGGGCTAAAGAATTAAATTGGTGTTGCTGTGGGAAGCAGTGGAGAGGGCTTATTCCTTACTTTCTTTAGAACTTGACCTCGGCCAACAAGCTCCATCTTTCTGACTGACCGACCCCTTGACAATTCAAAAGTACCTGTAAATGGTTGAATTGAAATAAATGCTTTGAGTTTAAGTTTAAAACCCCGGTAGCGTTCGAATTTTGATTTGACGATTACAGAATATCACTCTTTTGATTTAAAAACATAACCCTTCCTTTTGTCTTCGCCGTTGTCGGGTAAAAATACAAAAACTAAGACTGGGTCTTAGGCTCTGGCAACAGGCAACTGAAGGAATACGGGTGGGTTTTAGTCAGTAAAAGTCTGACAGGGCGTGTCAGACTTTTACTGACTAAAACCCACCCGTATCGACCCGCCCTCCCGCTCCGCCCAGAGCGGGAGAAGTCATTTCCCACCCTCAAAAAAAATAGTGTTTTTTTTTTTACGTAAGCTGACTCAAGCATTACTTAAAACTAATTTTAATCAATCAAAAGGCTTTAAACGAGTTTTAAGTAATTCTTGAGTTTTGAGTGAGTTTCTGTAATACGGGCCTTTGAAAGCCAGTTTCTTCCACTCAAATCATTCTTTTTTTTCCCATGTAAACCTTAAGGTACTATACATAACATTAGTTGTTAATTCAGTCATTACGTTTAGCTTCATTAACATGTCTGCCCGTCGGTTTGTCTCGCGAATAAATTCAATGACAATTCATTGGAAATTAATGCTGAGGCACATCTGAGACCGTTTGTAATCATATATTAACATAAGTATGGAATTAAAATATATACATAACTATATAATGTACTAAAGATTTTTATAACTAGCTGCGCCCTGCATAAGTCTCGATCTCGTGGGAATATCGGAATAAAAAGTATCCTGTGACCTAATCCAAGTTATGTTCTACCCATGTGCCAAATTTCATCTAAATCCGTCCAGCCGTTTTTGCGTGAAAACGTAACAACTAAACAAACTCACTTTCGCATTTGTATTAGAAGTTATAGCTAATAGTAGACTACTACAAATGGTTAGTATATCATTTACATGCATCTTGTAGGTACTCATTTTAAATCTACTATGTATTTGGTTTGAATTCGATAAGTCATTAACGTTACTTATTTTTAAATCCATGATGTAGTTTTCTAGATTAACCCAAATGCAAGATTATTGAAATAGCAGTTATATAAATAAGTAACAGTCAGTAAAACCCAAAGAAATCTAAATAATAATTTCATTGCTTAGAAGAGCAATAAAATTAAAATATAATATTTTAGAAATTCGATAAATGACAGGCGAGATGCGACGCGCGACGGTGCGACGCGATTCTGCTAGAACAATTTCCATGAGGTTTTTAAAGAAATTGTGCTAAGAGTTACAAACTCAAACTCGAGCTCGAGCTCCTTTTACCAATATTATTTCTGCCAGACGAGAGAAATAACATAACAAGATCCGCAACAAAATTCAAAGAACAATAAAAGCACTTTCGCATAAGAATTACTCCCATTTATATCTGAACTCATAAAATAAATTATCAAAAAGTGACAACCGATTGTCCGATTATAATCGCCGATTATTTCATTTCGGTTACCTTCCCTCTCTTTCTAACTTAAGTAGAACGTATCTTCTGTCTTATTCTAAACAAATTGTGTTAGTCGAAGTGTTCCCGAGGCGATAGAGTTATAATTTATACAGAAATCTGTTAATTACAATAATTAAAACGCGTTGCTCGTATGTTTCTCTTGTTTATTACGAGGTTCATGGATATTTATCGACTTTTTTTATCGGATTATTTGTCGATTGTACATCGATTTGGGTTCCGTATTGTTAACAAGATAGTTTCAAATATAAGTATTTTGCACTAGCTTCTGCGAGCACCTTCGTCCACTGAATGTTTTTGTTTTGATATAAAATATAACTCAGCAATACTGTAGCTTCCCATTATTAAATAATTTTCGGAATCGTATCAGAAGTTCCAAAGATTACCTACATACAAACTCACCTCTTTATGATACTACTTTTATAGATAGCATGTTCCTTTTTGCTCATTATTTTTTCAACTTTTACCTACTTACTTTTATGTTTTTTTAACGTAAGTATTGCAAAAAAGTGTCTGAAAGAATATAATGCCAACTTTAAGTAAAATTAAAGCACAACTTATAGAAAAAAAACTGTGTCTTTATTTTACTACATATTTTATAAGTTGTGTGGCTCGACTTGATGCTCTATGTGCTTCAGATAATTAAAAGAAAAATACGGAGTAACAATTAACAAACGCTCCAGGACACAATCATGTTTTTACTGTAATGAAGACATTAAACATTTATAAATACTGGTCAAAATATACGGAACCACTTCTTTGCAACAACTCGCGCTTAACCGGTCTAAATAAAAATGTTCGTGATTACTTACGTATGTTCTAATTCAGTCGAGATCGAGCCGAAACGATTCTAATCGATTAATTAATCCATTCTAATCGATTAGGTTGTTGTACTTTAAATTAGATTTCGATTGAAACGATTTCTTTACATTTACAACACAATTCATATATGGATTGTATTGGTCGTAAAAATCGTTTAATTTGACAAACTAGTTATAGTAGTAGTTAATTATTGTAGTTTTTTATTGATCAGTTAGTATCCCGTAGCCGGAAGCACTTGCTTTTGATATTTTACCGATTTTTTTGTCGATTCGCGATCGTTTTCGAAATTTTCGGAAATCGGATCGAAATTATTATTGACGGACTGTCTTTAATAATTATAATTAACCGAACTTCAAGTTTCTGTTTTATTATTTATCTCGATTATTTCCTGCGTTATATTTTGACATTTATTAATTTATAACTCCAATTTGGAAAGTTATTGATAATAACAGAGTACAGTTTTATAATGATCAATGTTTTAGGAATATTAATTCTCATGACGGATGTGGCTGGACTACTAATTTACTGGCAATTACAGTATTCCATAAAGGTTTTTATTCCATATTTATATTAAGTAGAGTTTCATTAAAATTGTTAGTGGCCTCTCGACTTTTTTCATCTAGCTTTTATATTCAGATCATTAAAGTAAAGTATGTATTGTAGACTAATTTGACAGGTGCAAATGTCAAACTCCAAATTGTAATAAAAAAAAACAAACAACAATCACTTGAAATGTCAAATTCATCTGCGACATTAAAAAAAACAGACTTTAGTACCCGCTGAACTAAAGGCAGAAGATAGAAATTTGATCAATTAATCTCTAATCTACAACCCAGACATCACGGAACTTTAAATCTCCCGGTTAGCATGAAAAGGAAGCGAATCCTTCCGCTATGGAGTTGCTGAACATAGGACAGAGCATCCATTGAGCGGCACATGTGCACATCAGCAGTCTTTGGTAATTAACATAGACGCTTGCTTGCGTATCCTCCCGGGAATAGGAACTGTGGAGTCGTTATTTTGACAAATATTTTTTGCTAATTTTCTTTGACCCGTCGGAACCCAAGAAGAGCTTTAATCCGACAAATATTAAAAAAAATGTATTTTCAAAGTGAATCTTGGACATCATTGAAGGAAAGCATCGTAAGAAAATTTGGACAAAAAATGCTCCGAAATTACCAACGCAGCGTGCAAGCATGGTGATGAATGCTCGTTCTATTTCTGTATATAAATATACATAATATTTTTGTCACATTAAATAAAAACCTTTCCAAAAATGAGCCGAATCGTTTAGTATCTAATAATTCATAAGCTCATGAAGATTAGCAACTTCGCAACCTGTAACTATTTATGTGGCATTGTCATTTGAAACCATAATACCTATTGTTATGGGTTTCCGAGCTATACCTTACATTGTCTTGTCATTGACGAACAGTTAAGGTGATTAAGCCTATCGGAAAATCTATTGCAATTGGCCGAAATATAACCTGTAAACCGACTTCAAAAAAGAAAGAGGTTACGAATTCGAAAAGTTTATTTTATGTAGGCGAAACGTATAACAATTCGTTTTTACAACTCGAATTGGAATTCCTAACCAAACTTTCGACTACAAAGCGTATCCTCCATATAATTCGCTTCATCTTAAATAAAACCTATCTAAAACTCTCGTAAAGGTCACAAGCAAAAAAAAGTATGAATAAAAAAAAATCACACCTCCACGGATTTAATGCGCGTATAATTTCTTTGTGGCACCGCACAGAATGTGAGTAGACGTCATAAAATATGCATTTCTTCGGATGCGTGTGCGCTGAACACACAGGCGTACGTTTACGCACTCCTGCGCAGGTCGAACAGAATGGCGACGTTCCTTTCTACGCACACGAACAAGCGATCACAATAACTCAATCGCACTACATGCAAGTCGCTTTTGCATATTCATTTGACTCTTGCAGTTTGTATCTTTGTATAAAATTATAATGCATTATATGACCCGGACGCGCCTTAGTGGTCGTTTTTATGTTATAAAAGGTAAAAGGTACCTTTACGGTACAAGCTCTTTGCTTTGCGATGTCTATTTATTTTATCCTACCATCCCTGTACACACTTGAATGTTATTTATCCATTTCTTGTAGTTCTTCGCTAACATTTCTTAGAAATGCCTTTACATTTGATGTTGTGTTTTTGAGTCTATTTTTATACAAATCATTGTCTCTTGTTTATGAAACCTTGTTACTATCAATTTTATCATAGATCTTTGTTCAAAATGTATGACATGTTACCAAACTGACAGTTACCTTGAATGTTCGCTTGTCATTTTTGTGAAATGAACATGCATAAGGTGTATATGTGATTTTTTCCGCGTATCCTTCAAATGCTAATGAAATATGCATTGTTTTGCATATGAAGTAGAATGAAGAACATTATTACTGTTACTATAAAAAACTTTGTAGAAGTTTATTCTCTTGTTAATGATAAAGGAAAAAATACGATAGCTATGCTTGCTTTAGATAACATCGTTATTAAATCAGCATCATAAGTAATTCACAATAGAGATGCGGCCATCTTAATTTGGCAAGTACAATTTTATACAAACGAGATGAAATCCCTCGCCAAACTTAAGTCTTCCTACATTAGTAAAACGCACAAATATAGAAATTACTGCAGTCTAGACCATGGTCGATGGAATTCTTGATTAAAACATAGTTATTTATGGATCTTTACTGTTTTCTGAAGATAAATAGACTATTTAGATTTCAGAGCCCAAACATGTCGTGTTTTCATATTATGATTTGTTTTGAATTGCCTCTCATCCATTTAATATAATTCTACGTTAAGATGTAGTGTCACATTTAATAGCAGTGGTTACGGATTTTCGAGTTTCAGCGGATAATTTATAGCTTAGAAGTTGTCAGAAGTAGTTCATTTATGTGTGGTGAGTGAGTTTCTTAACTAATTGTCCATAAACCGTCAATTAGCGTTTATTTTATCAGTTAGTTCTGGTGTGTTGTCTGAGTATATAGTTTAGGAATGGGCCTTCTCTTTTCTTGGGTCGTTTCTATCGTGGGTGGTCTAATATTTTACTTTTTGAGAGCCACTTTACGTTACTATAAGAATTTTGATGAAAACTATAGACGACGGAAAGAACCCATAAAAAAAAATAACAAACAGGATGAATACAAACGTAACACATTACGAATCTATAATTCACGAATGAAACGCAACAAAATTTCAAAAGATTTATTACAATCTTGATATTTTAAATCGATAATGAGATCCATAAACTAAAGATAATACATACGAGTGGTACCTACACGGAGCAGTCGATATCACCTGCTCGGAAACAAAAAGAATCGATTCGAAATACGAACAAAAAGTATCGATTATCGCCGCATTAATCCACATAATCGATCCGCGACGTCGAAGCTCGGCGCTCGTCTATCCATCAAGCTGTGGCCCCTCTGTGTTCTTAGCTTTAATTCCTTTTTTTCTTTCAATTAGTGCACGTTCATGTAGTGAGGTAGCCCACCTTGTGGACACGTAATTGTCCTTATTTACAGTAGCTATACCATTGGTATTTAGGTAGTAAGTGGGAGTCTCCAAATTCTACATTTTAATTGGATCTATAACGTTATTATTGGTAGGTGCATCTTGTTTTTGTTTCCTGTGTCTAATTAATAGTTTTTTGGATGGATAATATCTCATGGTTAAATTGGCTTCATCATATTTCATATGTAAAGAAATTTAATCGTCAAGTCAGAACTCAATGATATATCTCCTGGTTTGAACAAAAATGCAACTGTCGGGTCGCTACGTTTCTGAATACTCATTCCAACATAATCCCATGAATGACGTGCTTATCTTTATATATCGTGTGACCGCATCGCTCGTGACATTTAGCAGCACAAAAATATTCGATTTGCAAGCCAATTACCTATTTTGTATTGGAAACCACGCCCCGAAGTTTAGACCAGTCAGGTGTTGAGAAAATTGGACGTGCACTTGGTATTATGCGCGTGCGATTACGTTTTATGTCGTTCGTTTCCTTCTTTATAAATGATAATAATGATGTTACTTCTGCTTTTCTGCCTTCCTGTGCTTTCTTAAGTCAGTTTTCATTTGGTTTATGGCATTCTAGCGATATGAATCCTGAAAAGTTTAATCTTTTATATCATTATTTATTTTGAAGCAAATAAGTTCGTAACTTTTAACCAACCGAAAAACTTCTTATGAAAAAAATTAATGATATCTCTATCTTCACTCACCAAAAATCTATGTCAATACTTTCTTAAAACAAAAACGTCTGTTCTAATTGACTGCTCGAACAAAACTAAAAACAAAACCGTAAACCATCAAGTGAGACAGAGTAAACAGAACAAAACCAAACAAGATCATGCGGAATCATTTACTCCAATCAGCGCGTGCGGCAGACGACGGAGATGCCCGAACAAAGACGAAGATCTACAACGCAGTCGCATGGTGTGTGAAGGCGAATCACTTCCCATCGACATAGAAATTGTTAGATTTATTTTACACTTTATAGGTTTATATGAATCAATAATTCTTTTTGTATCAAAAGAAGGTATAAAAACAGTTAATGAAATTGTTTTCCAATGAAAGAAAGGAGTATAAAACTGTACAGTTAACACATAAAAGTACAGTTTATCCAGAATTCTGATTCAGAATTAATACAGAAGTATTGTGTAATGACACAGACATTATTGCACATAAAACACACAATTCAGATAGAGATTTAATAAAAGATAATCAATTTCATCGCCATATCTAACTATAAACAAATCTATGTTACAAAACGCGTACGTCATCCGGCGTTACATTGCACATAAAATTGCCATCAACAAACGTAATACGAACAAGTGATCGCCGGTGCAACATATCTAGATCCCTTATCGATCGATGGATCCCGATTTGATCTACGTATGCGTACGTTCATAATTATCTCGGCTCTTTCATCCGCCGACTAGAGTTTACGACCGCCTGCCCCGTGTAAACGTCTGAAATCATATTGGCAAGTAATTAATGATCATTACTAACTTTAATATGGACAATTAACTACACTGTACACAATACACGGCAATTATAACTTAACTGATGGTCTTAATAAGGCGATTCGGAGATCGAGTTACAGATTTCACCGTTATCATTAGGATTTTGATTGACAACTTGACTTTTCGGAGATTAAATAAAGTGGGGCCTGGAATTGAACCTTGGGAAGCCCCGAGTATTTTTATTTATCTACCTAAGACATCATGAGGAAAATGGCACTTTAGAAATATGTAACACTAAAATCATGTGACGATAGTAAAGATTATAACAAAAAGATTCGAAGATACAGAACAATAAGAATACCTGTTAAAAATATGTATCGTTACAGGAAAACGTTAAAACGTATTTTTAATACTCAACACAATAAGAACTGATCCTTAGAAAAATAAAACTAGACATCGCCCCTTATCTGTACATCTCGAAACGAAATATTGTAATAAAAAGTACTAAGAATATGAAAAACGTGTTATACATCCTTAGAAATCATTTTACACCCAATTTACAATTCTAATTCCTGGACATAAAGGTCAAAGTTGGCTACAAAAGATGATTCCAACAGTATACTTAAATTGGTCATCAATTGACGTAACGCTCCAAGGAATGATATGATTCATCTCGTTTCTGAACAAATTGGGATGTGAGATTCATATTTTTATTCAATTAGATACGCGAGAACTTCCATACACGTACTGTATTCAATAACGTTCTCTCCTGAAGACTATACATAAGTATTTCATCTTCTGTTTTTGTAGCCGTTAATATTTTAAGTCACAAAACAAGTCTTCGACATCATAACTCGTTAATAAGCTTAAGAATTCTAAGTAGATACTTATACATAGATGATCTCGTGTATGTCAATAGTCAGATCTTTGTCCGTACGTACACCCATCGCCCCGCCTCATTACCTCCTATACGATACAGCCTCACTTTAATGTACTATCACATTGACCGCGGAGCCCAACTTAACTTGATCTCTCGTTTCAATAAAAACATTAATAAAGTAATCAACATTACATATCAGGTTAAACTGGACATGTATTCCCAAAGATGTTTTGAATTTGCAGTTGGATAAATCAAGTTTTTCCTTATACAGTTGTAATAAAGTTGAAGATCATTCAGCATTTGCTAGAAAACCGCAAATAGTTTCGAACACACGTGAATTGGTGTGTGTAGTAACCGCATTTACATTTTAGACATACTTGCAGAGAGTAAATGTCAATTTAGATGGAAGACGGGTACTGATGCAAGAAATTGATGCAGTTATTGAACTCTTGCACGATGATCTGATTGTCGATGTGAAGACAATGGAATAATTAATGAGAGATATCAAATGCGTTTTGAAAGTATCCGTTTTTAATTTGTAATATGATTGGTGATCGACATTGAAGGAAAAGTAGTTTTGCGAGTAGATTGATTACAGTATTCAAAGTTTATGATTATAGATTGTTCGAGTTTATAAACAAGTAGCTAACGGTAGTGTGGCAAAAAATCTGATTCTGATTATAATTGACCGATCACTCATACATTAAGAAATAACGAAAGACAAAAACAGTCTATCAGAAAAATAATCTAAAGTGATTCTAGGAAACAATTTTAAATCCCATATTGGATTGATCTGAAGCATTTGAAACCAATATTCTTCAAACAACAATTAAAAATCGGTCACACAAATCCGTTTATCTAAATCTTAAGTGACATTTTAATTTCAATTAGTCATAGAACTGTAAACTGTGTCCAAAATGGAGCAGTACACATTGACATTTATTGGTTTTCCACTTAGCTAAATGCCAGAGAAGGATTATGTGGATTCCCAAGCATACTCGGGTCACAGCTGTCTCAGGAAATTTAAAAATTATTGAGTGCACTCACGTAGTTTCGGTTCTGTATATTTTTTTGCCGAAAATAACGAATCGTCTGTGTTCGAGGATATAATTTATAAAATATGGTGGAGGCGTCAGAATGATTCTTCAAAACAGACAGCTTATCTAGAAAGATTCCTTTAAAAGGCTACTGCGGAATACTTTAGCAGCATCAAAATGAGTAATGCAAATTACTTTAATAGTTTTATAAGATAAAGCCGAGCAATGTGTTACTCTCATCCGTCTGAACTCAAGAATCGTGTGAATTATATCGATTTCGTTGTTTATTTTTTGCCAACACAGTTCTGGCTTTTTGTTGTTTTTTATATGTATAGTCATGATTATTTCTAGAGTCGCGTTGATCTGTATAGTCATTATGTACATTAGTATCCACTTTGTCTGTTTATTTTACATCCTGATCTGCTAAAAAAATGGACCTAGATAGAGTGAAGCGAATCAATTTTATGGATTCGCTAAGAGTTATTGCTACAATTTGATCATTTTGAGTTGCGGTTTAGCTTTATTTGCTTCTTAGTGATATGATATACCATTGATATCCTTACAAATAAAATTATATAGTACTCCAATATCAACCCTTTTATTATCATCTCTTCGTAATTACTCCATATTATCTTCTATAATTTTGCAATCTATATAAACATCGCCGGTGATATACCATCTTTGACAACAATGACCCCTACAGCATTCAGTTGTCAACGACAATCAAATTTGAAAGGAAGTCCCCACCCAATTTCCTTGGAATCATAAATCCCAGTACTAAGAACTTTCGATCACTCGTGGTTCCGTTGAGCGAGTTCAAAAACCCATTATATAGGACATTATGAGGAGCCATTGTTTCGGCTGAATGAACCGGCACAATATCTTACGAAATTTCCTAAAAAACCTACCACCGTATTATGGATGTTTATTATGTCTGTACTTATCTGATTCGAACACCCATTGTCTTTTTGGTACCATCGGTATTTGAAATTTAAGGCGCCACGTATATTTTTAATATTCCGACAATATGAAATTTATATGGGCATGTTAATTAGGAGTACAGAGTATGCTTTCCTCTACCAAAAAAAGTAATAGGTTGCTTGAATTACGAGATTTTTTTAATGTAATGGTAGGTTTGCAACCTCTTGCTATTTTCGAATTACTGCAATCTCCTTTAAGTTGGGACCTAGTTGTTAGTTGAAGAAAGAAACCAATCGTTTTTGTAGTGAAGCAAATTAATTTGCATAAAATCATCTTAACGGGATATAAACTTTTTATCGCCTTTATAACTTACTCAAGTTAAATCCAAGCTACTTTTTTATTTAATGTTATTAATAGGTATATTGCTATTGAAATATTTGCTACATTAAATTGAACATTCATTTCTATATTTTGAAGATGTTGCCCCAATTTTTTATTGCTTGTTCGTGTGTTATCACGTATTTTCTTTTTGTTAATAACCGTGTTATAATTTACTATTTTCGATAACTGTCTTATTTGGTTCTAATCTTATCTGTAATCTCCATAAATTAGAGGCAATAAACACGAAGTACTGTCGATGTTCAATTGTTTTTCTATATTCGCACTATCACCGACAAGTCGTGAGCTATTAACTCTGTTACAACCAAATCTATTAGGGCTGCTAGACCAAAAAACATGTTGAAATTACAAAATTCTTGTGAATTACCAAAATCATCACCATTATTGCTTTCTTCTTTATTTTTCAAACATACTAGAGTTTGAAAACCAAAATGATCAAACATGAAAACTACATGCTCTGAAAGTTGCATGTGTAACAGCTCTTTTATAAACCTGTTTATATCGCTTTCTTCACAAATGTCGCTGAAACATTAACACATAATTTCGCCAACCCTAAACACACGAAGCAAGTGTACTCTCATTCATTAATAATAACTTGCTCTTACTAAAACCCCATCCGTTATTACAATCACGATTCATGCACGACTTATGTAACACACAAATTATCTAGCTACATGTTAACATCCATTGTGTTCTCAACTCTAATCTACATAAGTATAGGTATTAATTCGTCTTTCAAAAATGATTTTGTAAAAAAAGCGACGGTATTTCGACATCAACGTATCAAGTTTAATTCTATTTAAAACTTAACACGCGAGTTTTCGATACAATACATACGTGTATGTCTTGTAACGATGAGTGGAGAAGTGTTTGTCTTGGTGGACAAAGAAGCGCAGAAATTAACTGAAGTAACTGGACTAAACATATATCCTTCCTCATTCATTAATAGGTATCTTTCAAACTCTTTAGGTACTTTTCTGCTCTCAAACTTGAGAATAATTTAGAACGCCATGAATCAAGTATTAAAAACTAACCATGTCGAGACACTAATCGTAAACTTATTTTATTCGCAAAATCGCGAACTCATTTATCAAGCGCATTAAACTTAATCGTAACCGTAGCATCAATAAGAAACGCTTCAATTTCCCAAATAAAAATTTCAACGTGTTAAACACGTATTCTCGATCCACACATTCGTTTCTATTTAAAAGATAACATCTTTCGTCTCGTTAAAAAACGAATCGATACACAAAAACAGTTTCGTGCACCAGTGTACGTAGACGAAGAGTCAACGATCACTCACAATGGGCCGCTCCGCAGTGACTAGGAGAAAACATTGATTAATTACCATAATAATTTATTTGATACTCCAAAACTTGATACGGGGAGGGGCCGCTTACACAACCCGCCCGACGTTTAAGTTGTTTTTGAACTAAAAACTTCTAACTATGAAGCGTGTAACGCAAACGCGCACGAAACCAAACCAAAAGACTCGCTAGTTTTAAAATATGATGAAAACACTACATTGTTCGTTTGAATATGATGCATGGAGGTGATTTGGCTGTTCCAAACAAAAGAATAAGTTTGACGGAAAAGGAATGGATGAATGTATCGTTAGTTATGATTGTTTCGATATGTATTAGCATAATATAGTTTTTTTGTTTGTATCAACGTGTTTTTCGTTTTTGTTAAGGTTTGCTCTCTGCGTTGAATCACTTGGACCAGGCACGGAAGAATTCTTTGCAAACTACGGTTGACTACTCCAGATATGTTAAGAGGTATAGCTACTGAAATTATTCTTTATATAATTTAGCTGTCACTTTTTATAGTGTACGGTGGAGCGTGAATTTTTCTCGTGATCAATTTTGAGTTATTAAATTGTTATCAGAAGTCATGATGACGTGATGTGTAGTTTTTTTGCTCCAATACACATATAGATATTAATTTGTGTAATGATTTTTAATAAGTTTGTACGAATGAGTTTGTTTAAACTGATCTGAACTCAGATGGCAACAGCGACTCCAATGACTAATGAGTCAATAAACAAAAAATAATCAGATCCCATACTTCGTCAACTAACACAAAAATTATTAAGTTGCCATACATACATTAGTGGCATTTGATGCCCCTTGCTAAGTGCGCAATAAAAAAAATGAATTTGAATTTGATGATGAAGTTAATCCAAATATACTGTATATTTCTACTGATCTTCTGAATGTTTAAACAGGTACAGTTCGACTCTGGAATGCGGCTCCTCATACTGCAAGGACCTGGGCTACCGAGAACATTTCCACTGCATGGACTGCACAGCCAGGGTCTTCTGCAAGAAAGAAGAGATGATCAGACACTTCAAGGTAAGCCCTAGTTAGAAGCAATAATAGTTATATATATTTTACAAAAAAATTAATATGTACGTTTGAATCCCATAATGTATAGCAGGATAGCAGTGAGAATATAGTTCATAGACTGATTACGCTTTATGTGTATAGCGTTTCTTGCTACAACAGTTTTCTATCAAAATTTCTCCTTGTTCTTGCTTTGCTTTTCTTGTCCTTTCTTATTCCTCTACAATCTTGACTATATCTCTAAATATCTTGTCAATAATATCATTATTTTCTACATCATCACCGGTAACGACATTACGTAATTCCTCTACTGAACCAAATCTATTTTTTTCTCCTCAGTGGCACAAGAAACGTGACGAGTCCTTAGCCCATGGCTTCATGAGATACTCTCCTCTGGATGACTGCTCTGAACGATTTACCGACTGCCCCCATAACCGCAGTCAAACTCACTACCACTGCATACAAGATGGCTGTGATAAGGTAAGCTTTTATTTTATTATTATCAGCAACATCATCTCGATCACTATTTTAATCAATATCATCATTTTAATTTTTTTATTTATTGATCGCGTTGGAGAGGCCAACGCGATCAATAAATAAAATGGTTAGTTACAATAGATAATTAATCGTGTCTCATTAGTCATGGCTTGACACATTTAAACATATACACACCTTTAGGCAATGCAACCTAAAATGAATTCCCAGTAAAACATATATATTATTATTTGTGTCCATTTCACTACCTCTTGTTCAGGATAGTTTTGTACAACATTTGTTGGAATTTAGATTTATCTTGTAGATAGTTCGTATTCGGATACTAAAACAGTCTCTTGGGGTTTTAATTTTAAACTGTTTTGACTCGCCTGTGTTTCTCAGATATTGAAAGGATACTCCATGGTAAACATATTAGTGATTGTAAAATGATGATACAACCACAAAGCCAGGATACTGCTCATCCTCTAGATGTAATCAGTAACTCGCTTACTGTAGGTATACACGGGAAGTGACGTATTGATCTCGTTGGCAGCTATAGAGCTTATAAGCTCAGTAGTTTCATGTCAAACTCTTTGTCTTTATGTAGGTATAAGAATACTTCCTTTTACCCGTGGCTTTGCCCGCGTGGAGCTCGGAAAACAAACCTATAAAAACAAACCTTCTCTGAAAAAATACATAATTATACACGTTTCATGGTTATCGGTGAAACGGTGTTGGAGTTCATTAATTTAATTTAAAACAACATCCATTTTTATATATTCTTAGGAAGACATACCTTCGAATACATAAAGAAAAAGATAATAAACATAGTATTGAAATCATTAGAACCTTTCCTTTGGTGTCCCCCTAACCCGACAGAATATTATAAACGGACGAAGTTTTAATGAAGAAATATCATGTTAACCCCTTCTTTAAATTAGTATTAGCTGCTACCGAATTAATTGCTTGTCTTGGTACTTATTTCTTCACACTGTCATCAATATTTAAGCCAGCTATTCAAGCGTTACGTAGAAGTTACAATGTAACTAATAAGGTAAACGTAACTGTTACAATCCAGCTTGCAAGTTTTTGCAAGGTTTTATTTCACGTAACATTCTGCTAATTAGAGATAAAATAGCCAATTAATGATTCTAGGAGACTATTTAGTAAAACAAATGCTATGCAGAAATTTGCAGAATGGACGAAGAATTTCACATAGACTTTGAAGTGTGAAAGTTATCCGATAAAAAAAAGTGTGAATATGAAAATAAAAACATGAATCTTTAATGTTAAAAAAATTACAATAAATTATCATACTTTTTGTTCTTCAGGTATACATATCAACTTCAGACGTGCAAATGCACGCCAATTACCACAGGAAGGACTCTGCTATACTCCAGGAGGGTTTCCAGAGATTCAGAGCCACTGAGAGCTGTGCTGCTCCTCATTGTGTCTTCGCTGGTCAAAGAACCACGCATTTCCACTGCAGAAGACCTGGCTGCACCTACACCTTCAAGAATAAAGCTGACATGGGTGAGTATGGTAAATCTGACAACAGTTTTGATTTATAATGATTACCTTATTAAATAGAACGAACGAAGGAGCTCGTGGCTAAATAATAACAGGCGCACAGATCGATCAGGTTAAGCTACGCTTGCCAGGGTTGGTCCGTGGATGAGTGACCATCTTTATTAGGTACATACCGAGACTCCTCCGTGCCTCGGAAAGCACGTTAAGCCGTTGGTCCCGACTATCATGCGTGGATCTTTGACAGTCGTTACGGGTCGTTAGAGGCCGAAAGTCTGACAACCAGTCTTACCAAGGGGTATCGTATTACCGAGTTACTGGGTTGCGGAGGTCAGAGGCAGTCGCTCCATGTAAAATCAGTATTTTTCTTCCAGTCAACCGGATGCAGCTGAATACCAGTGTATTCAGCTGCATCCGGTTGACTGGAAGCCGACCCCAAAATAGTTGGGAAAAGGCTAGGCAGATAGATTTTTTTGAATAAAATAAAATAATTAAATCAATCTTCAATACCTAAACAAAAATAAACATCATCTTTATCCCACCTTTATCGCAATTCATTTGGGGTCGGCGCAGCATGTCTTCCATACGTACATATTAGTAGCCATATAAGTAGTTATCTCTCTCCTTTCTAGCCAAATAATTTTTCACACAGTCCATACAGCATTTTTTTGATTCTCATCTACTCCTATAACCAACTAGAATAAAAGATAAAAAAAATTTTTCTCAAGATTTTTTTATAATTATGTCGATGTCAATGTTTTTAAAGCGACTATTTTCGCAAGAATCCTAACCCATAATCAACTCTCCACAGAAAAACACAAGACCTACCACATAAAAGATGAAGCTCTATCCAAGGATGGATTCAAGAAGTACATGAAGAATGAAGCCTGTCCGTACCGGGACTGCAGGTTCAGCAAGACCTGCAACCATATCCACTGCATCAGGCCTCATTGTAACTATGTGCTGCACTCCAGCAGCCAGATCTTCACGCACAAGAGGAAGCATGAGAGGAAGGAACAGGAAATGAGTTTTGGGTGAGTATAATTGCTGATTTAGATTGACCCAGTATTTTCAATCTAGCGCTAGCATCCAGTAACTCTGGATCGATACAATAGGACAGATGTTAACACGTTAGTTCAGCAATCGATATTTAGAGCAATATTTAATATCAGCATAAACTTTCATCCGAAAAGCAGTCAGATAAGCACTATTCAGTAGAGAAGTTATAAAATGAAACTATATTTTGTAAGAAAGTTTTGAGTAAAGGTTATCGGGCAGATGATTTACCCAAAACTTATCCAGAGGTGGGGAAATATGCCATAATCTATAACAACAAGGAAATACGGCCATTAGAGTTTTTTTTTTTTTGGGTGGGTCCAATGACTTCTCCCGCTCTGGGCGGAGCGGAAGGGCGTGTCAGACTTTAACTGACTAAAACTCACCCGTGTTCCTTCAGTTGGCTGTTGCCAAGGTCCCGGTATCCCTTTCGGACTAACCCGCAACCCTGGCAAACCCATTACCCATTAGATCCTGGCATTACCCCTGGACGTGCAGTTTAAGCCACCGCTAATATTTCACAGTTCCATCGTTTGCCTGATAGCAACAAGTCTTGTTAATAATACAAACAATATTAGGAAGACAATAATACAATGTTGGGTTTAATAACAGCAAGAAGATCGCAATAAAATAAATATTATCAGTTTTCAAACGAATGTGTACAATGAACGTCCATTCAAATTGAAACAAAATATTTCATGTATCAAAAATTTTCGTACAATGTCCACAAAAGAAAACATATTAGTCCAAGATATAAAAACGTTTGACCATAATAAAGAAAAAAAGGATGATGGGAACGGTGGCAGATGGCGTGTCATAAGTGAAAGGGATAATAGCATGAGTTACATGCACTTAATCACGTACGTCTTCAAGTACTTAGCAACTAAATCACACATATGTATTCCGAACACACATCAAATCATGAATGACATTGCCACTAAATCTGAGTCACAATCTTCAATTGAAATACGTATTGGGAATACCATGCTCACTAAATAATAACATCCTCCTGAACGAATTTCGGTCGCGGCCAATCTCAACGGATAACATATTATAGTGCACAAATGTGTGCTCCTTCTTCCCTCACTCAAATAGTCCGATGGGACGGCAACCCAACACGACTGCTTTGCGTGCTTTCCGAGGCACGGGAGTGTCATACCACCAACTTCCAAGTTCCGAGATTTCTAATGGAAACACCGAATAACACTTTGCAATGAAAAATCCAGAATCTCATACTAAGCAGTAGTCCAATGAAGTAGTCGAACTATTACTAAAACAAATATTGTTATCAACAGGCTTCCAACATCGGTGATTCAAAGCGCACTGATGCAGCAAGGTGCAGACTTAAGCATGTATTCTCCTGGTGGGAATCTCCATATTGATGACGACATGTCCAATCCAATGATGGATTCGGACTACCCGCATCCATTCGTGAGTAGCAATTTTACACTTAGTCATAATAATGAAGTGATTATTGTATGGGATGACGTGGCAGGAATCTAATTGAAGGATTTTATGCCACTCAAGTTTTGTTAGAGTTAATAGAGTCATATTGAGCGGGATATTATTGTAAAATGACTATGAGAGCACAAAAGTTAAAAGCAAACTTACAAATAAGCTGAAATTAGATGAAGATACCGGTTTATTTATGAAAAACAATTTCAACGAGTAAATTAATTTTCAGAATCCAGCGCTAGTTGAAGAGGCATCAAGGAAGTATATAGAAACTTTCAACGGAGCTAAAGAGGCTGAAGACAAATGCAACAAATGCAGCGCTTTCAACAAACACTACCACTGCTTAGCCGATGGCTGCAAGATGGCTCATAGGTAAGCTTTCAATACTTCAACAAGATTATTCTAGCTTTACTCGTTGTCCTATCTGACCGCCACAACCCAGTTACTGGTTAACACGATATCCCTTAGTAAACTGGTTTCTCAGAAATTAATTTTTCTGAAAATCGCAGTATTATTTTGGCTTTACTTGATGAAATTTCTTTTTACTTGATGAATGTTTTGTAACATTTCTTTTTTTAATATCCACAGCTGCCACACTACCATGGTTAAACACGTAATGGAACATGAGCAACAGAACCAAGTAACTGACGCATACTTTGTGACGTATACCCGGCACAACCCATGTGGCAACTCAGCTTGCCAACATATCAGAGACATCACCCATTACCACTGCACCTGGGAGAACTGTGGAGCAGTCATCCTCTCATCTGAAGAGCATCCATTCCGGCGTCTCGAACATCATCGCCAGCACGCGATTCTTAGCCCTATGTCTCCGAATTTAGCGTCGAGATTTGTTCCGAACTTTACGCCGCAATTGTCGGCTCAATTGCATCCGAATATGGCGGCTCAACTTGGTCAAGTGCCTAGTCTGCCGAACCTTCCACCGAACTTGGCGCAGCTTGCTCAAATGGCACCAAGCTTGTCTTCCCAACTAACCCCTAACTTACAAGCTCAATTGAACCTTGGACCAAGTCCTGGAGTAGTTCCACAGCATGTGAACCCATCAAGTTCACTGGATGAAATGTTCAGCCGAAAAAGAGGAAGACCACCGAAGAACAGGGTGGTGGAAGTTTGGACTGACAATATTACTCCTCAAGCCATATTTACATCGTTCAAGTTACCAAAAAGTAACCAGTTACCACCGGTTATACCGTCGCCGGTTATTCCTACAATTGAGGAATTTCCTGTAAGTATACCCTAAGTTTCAACTCTACTAATTGAAAAATGTATTCTTTTTAAAGGGGATGCCATTACTTATTTTCTTGTCTCTTTCCACAGCGCATCAAATTCCAACACTTCGAAGTCTTCACCAGCCCTGACACCTGTTCATCATCATACCCAAGCTGCCAGCTCCGCTTGACACGACTCCACCTTCACTGCTTCAACTGCAGCTTTGCTGGCGAAACCCACATTATCATGGAAACCCATATGAGAGAAGCCCATGGCGTCAGTCCCCTATTAGAAGGCTTTGACTATTTCACTTCGTTCGACCAGTGTGGAGGAAAGAGCTGCTTTAAGAACCAACTGCGCTCCCACTTTCATTGTGCTCAAGGCAATAATTGCCCGGCAATTTTGACTCAATACTCAGCCTTGGCTACTCATAAGCATGGAAGAGGAACCCCAGTGATTAAAAGTGAGACAGAACAGGAGAAGCAGTTTGAGGAAGCAAAGGATTATTCTTTGAAAGAGAGGGCGTCAGTGGATAGTGTCAGTTCTATGAAGGAGCCTAATGAGTCTTTTACGCCTGCAAACTTTTCGATCAAGAGTGAGTTTGAAAGAGAACAAGATAGCGTGTCCGGTGAGTGTCTTTCCGAGCAACTTTATGTATTATATAGAACATATCTTTCAAATTACCCGTTTCTTTATTATCCTCAAGAAAGTGATGTTCCTTTAACTGATCTCGAAACACTTTTTATTCCAGTAGTAAAAGCGACAGGAACCTTCTACCCGTCATCACACCTTCGCAGTAACACCTCATCACCATCACCCAGAAGCATCTACGATGCCTCTCCATCCAAGGACATGAAACCTCGCATGGATTACGAGCAGAAGAAGAACTTTGAGCCCCCGAAGGTTACAGGCCCTACAATTCCACCTTCCTGCCACGATCAGACTTGTCCACTGAACAAGAATTCGACGGGAATGAACCTGCATTACCATTGTCCTCATTGCAGTCAAGCTTATGTAGACTTGAAGCTGCTGTTCAGTCACATGGTGAAGAAGCATAGCAATACCATGGAGCCTGGTCCCGTTGGATTGGCTGCTACTAAGGTGAGTAAAGTTACCTTAAAATAATTATTATACCTTCAATTAAAATTCTTGGTTGATAAACACATTAGCGGTACCCTTCTCACTATAGCTTTTGTTAGTGAATTATCATGATCTACCTTGATTTTAATTTAAGGGAAGTCTCTCAAAGTAGCTGGCAAATTACAAATAGATTCTACGTTAGCTAATTTAGGAATATTATGTATAATGCTGCCTTTATCATGGAAGCCATTGTCTTTTATTGTGTCAATGTCTTCATTTGTATTGCGAGAAACGTTTGGTTCGTTCAAATTAATATTCCTGGTTTTATTATTCACATCCTCTGACCTCATGGTTTTACCATTCAACTAAGATTGTATTTTTGCGCACAGGAGACATTGGAAAGGGAATATCCTGAGATTTCGATATTACCGTCTACTGCATCATCATCGTCGACCAGTCAGGCGCCGTCTCCCAGTCACAGCCAGAGACCTCCAAACCCTGCTGATCAGGTAAATTAGTAACTTCATATAATGATAACGTCTTACTAATTATGTTCAGATTCTTAGAACAAGTCTCGGAAAATCAGACAAGAACATGTCAAAATGATGTGATTTTTGCTTAAAACTACGTCAATAGCGTGTTTTCTGATTTTTGAAGGGTCGATGCATCTCTTGTCTTTTATCAAAGTATATTCTAAAATGACATTTTTTTTCAATTCTACCTTATTGTTGTCATCTGATACTAATTTTTCATCTGGTATTCTAGGTACAGGCAGTGCAAAGCCTCCTCCTGCAACAGTACTTAGCAGGTGGCAGGAAAGGCAGTCTGCAAGAACAGTTGAAGATGCAGCAGCAGTATACAGCATCCTTGGCTGGTCTTCCAGGGCTGGCACAAGTGGCTTTATTCTCTCAAGGGTAAGTAGATCAATTGCCCAATCTTTTGGTTTCGAATCTATTTCAATGATTACTATCATGATTTTTTCTAGAATGTTTGACCTCTGTGATCTAGTGGTTACTGGTTAGAACATCTGTCTCAGATCCAGAGGTACCGGGTTCGATTCCCAGTGGGAGGCAAAATTTGGTTGGTGGTAGCGCTTGTTCTAAGTCCGCCTGGCTAGCCAGATGCTTATACCCATTTACTTGTTTCCAGTGGCTCACCATTCCCTCTATACCCAACAATGCTGTACCCTCCGGAGCTGCTGTTGGAACAGAGTTTGCTCCAAGGTCACGGTCTACCACCAGGGCTGGACAAGGAGGCTGAAATGATAGCCAAGACGTGAGTAGAAATATTTTAACAACCAGAACTACCTTTTGTAATTTACTGTAAGGTGTATTGTTCTTTAAAAGCACTTTCGTTTTTTCTGCCTTGTTTCAATGTATTCATATGTAGTTTAGTCTTAGTCATCGGGCAATAACTCATTTGATTGTGATCATCATCTTATTTAGAGATTCTCTTTACTCTCTCTCTCTCTTTCTATTCTATTTATTCTTTTTATACTATTGTAGTTTATCAGTAAAGTTAAACATCTTATCAGACAGACTATTTCCTATATTTCCCAATACTTAGGTACCACTGTCCCATCTTCTCTATCTTTGAAGACCTCAAAGTTTTAACTCCATAATAACATTGTGTGTAACGTCAGCAGGAGAACGCACACGACGCGCGGCCCACACATGCGCGTCATGAAGGACGAGCCCATCCCTGAGGGGTACCTTCGCTTCCGGTTCAACGAGGACTGCGCATATCAGCATTGTGGATACAGGTTCGTTTGGATTAGTTCTATTTTCTTTATCATCATTTACTGTTATTTCATCAGCGCCATCTAATGTAATATCATTTTCATTGGGAACATGTCAAATTTTCTTTTCAATTTTATGTTCATACTAACCATTTTAATTTGAATTTTTAATATGCTCTTTTTGCTTATCTTAATAGGAAAAATCATAGTGTAGAAAATTTTTGTCATAAACATCAATTTATATCACTATGAGTTTTCCTTTTATTACTAAAGATTTTGATTATGAGCCGAACAGGACAGGTTTTTACTCAAATGTTAACAGCATCTTATAAATAAATGTGTCTATATTTACAGGGAGCATCAAACTCACTTCCATTGCACGAGAAAGGATTGCGGCTACTCCTTCTGTGACAAGACTAGATTCGTTCAACACACAGCCAGACACGAAAGGTAAATGAAATTTTTACTATTCCATTTTCTAAGAAATTTTGTACTTCAAATGCTTCACATCTTTAATTTTTCATCGCTTTGCTGCACTTTGATAAATATTTCGACCGACAAGTATTGCCATTGATATAGAAACCTAAAAATTATTCATACATCCAACACATATATAGATATAGTGACATTTATATAAAAAAGGGTTTCTAGATGATAACACAACCATTTTCTTTACAGACTGGACACTCTAATGGGCGGTGACTTCCAGCAGTACCGCGCCAACGTGTACTGCAAGCGTCCCGAGTGCCCCCACGCTTCGACATTCGGTAATTATTCCGTTCGTACGTACATTAGTATACATACCATTTACTCATACCCTCCTATCAATTGAGAATTTTATAACAAAGAACCATAAACAATAAAAAAATCCTAATCTACAATCTTAATCTCTTTTGATGAAAAAACTGTAACATTTTGTTTGTATCTCAATTATAGGTTCTTATATAAAAAGCTTGGTTTCTTTTGCATTCGTATTAACAAGAGATACACCTTTTAAAAATACTAAAGGTTTTGATTCAGCATAACATTTTAGTCTCATTTCTCTTTCAAAATTACCGTCTTCTACCACCTCTATCTCACCATAATTCTTTATTATTTCCGGTCCTAATTCAAGGACCATCCTAAACTATACTAAATTAGACGTTTCTTTTGCCCAAGGAACAGGACAGAACAAGGCATCTCATTTCCACTGTTTGAAATGTGACTTCGTGTGCACCGACACCAACAAAGTGGTGGCTCATCGTCGGCAGCATCAGAAGCTTGACTCTATCCAGGCGGCTGGGTTTGAGAAGTTTCCGCCTAGCAAAGGTAAGTTTTCAAATTCAATTTTCTTCGTTTTTCTAAACCACACAACAGATATGTATAGATTATTAGTTAGAAGGGTTCTCGTCCGAGGGTAGGTATATCCACTATACTAAATTCTTTCTGGTACCAAGCAATCTTGCTGTGTTCCGATTTGAAGGGAAAAAGGATAAAGGAAGGGATGTGATTAATTTAATTTTCAATGTTCTTTAATGTATAATTCTTCCTTTTTGTCACAGGTTGCGGCTACGAGCCTCAATGCATCCACAGCAAGAAACAAACCCACTACCACTGCCTACAATGTGGCTTTGCAGTCCTCGGCCTGTCCCAGATGACGTCACACAAGTACAAACACCAGGAAGCGAACCTAGGACCGTCGACCAGCGGTACCAACTGACTAGAGAATATTTACAAAAGTGAATTTTGAAAGTGACAAAATCGAACATGGATTTGACTAATGTGAACGATGTGAAAATATGAATAACCCTTTTTTGTCTGAATTCGGGCTATTTTCTAAAGTGCCTAGTGTCTTAGGAAAATAAAAAGGTTGAAGGATGTAATGTAGAATTTTTGACTTGACAATTAAATCATAGATAAGGCACGTCAATGGATTGTTAGAACCATAAAGACGGTTACAGACGATTTCCCTTACGTCGTAAATAAGCCTTTATTCTAAAAAATCTATTTAAATAAGTAGATTCCCTCAAAACTTGTGCCTTAGTCACAAACCGGAATGAAACGTAGTGGCAAATGTTTTGTGCCAAAACAAAATTAGTTAAAAACTATTGTTGAATTTATTGAAGCGATTTATGAATAGTGTGGAGACGTATGTTTAGACTATTTTCCTACAAATGTATGAACAAATAATGTGAATAACCCTTAGGTGCAGATGCATGCATGTTTATCTTGTTTTAACAACAATTTTTGGACAAAACTACTTAAAATGGCAGCTAATTGTATCAAGGTCTTCACTGTTTCAACCTACAAAAATTGTTTTCCAAAAGCTGTTGGTAAAACAAAGATACAATTTATATTTAAAAGTGTGTATTTCCTAAATCCTGACCAATCTTAGTTGTTAGTTTATATAAAATATTTATATTTATTACTTCCCCATGAAAAAGACATTTTTACGAATAGTATTATTAAATGTAGAACTTCGTGAAATTATTAAAGAAAATATAAGGCAATAAAATTTGGGTTAAGAACACCACTTTGTGCCTGGAGGGTAAAAGTCATGACAATATCATATTTTGAGATAATATCTGATAGAAAAATACTCATTTTTCAAAAATAATAACTTATTCGATGGCCAAAATAACACCTCACTATCAGAAATTATCGCAAAACATACTAGTTTTACAATGGAAAAAATATATTTAATAAAAAAAAACATATTTAATAAAAAAGGTCAATTCTATAACAAAATACAACTTGTAAATAAGATTAGATTATATATTAAAACATAATGTTAATAAAATGTAATTGTTACAGAAATATTGGTAAAAAAAATATTAATGTATAAAAAAATCATTAGGACATTAGTGTACAGAAAAAAAAACGAGTGCTAATGTTTGTGATTCATGAGGTAGCCATAAAATGCCATAAAACTTTCATTTAAGTAATAATTATAATTGTTTAAATTGTTTCAGCGAAACTTGGGTTTTTAGACTTGTGTAGGTTTTTCTTTTGACTCTCACTGACAAAGCTGAAGTCTCGTTGAGACAATTAAAACACATTTTTATTTCAGTATTAGATATATATTTTTGTCCTTCTAAAATATACCTTTTGCATTCCTGTTTTTGATTCCTGGCATCCGTTTGAGCCATTTAGTTTTTAGAAAATGGTCGACTGTCGATCGTTTTTGTGACCAAAACTGTTTATACCCTACTCCTAGCATGTATCAGTATTTGTAGCATATTAAGCTCTATTCAGTTGTTCCTATATTACGTCATTTTCTTTGAGCATAACTTTATTTTTAATTTATATTCTACTTTCATCTTCAGCAGTTAAAACATCACCCTTCTTTGCAGTAGGGTAAAAAAATCTATTTCATAAGTAATTTCATGTGACAGCGTTTGTAAAAAATATTGAATTTTAAAACGCTCATTTAATTTTAGCAAAAAAAAAATATTATTTCTTTTTGACTTGTGAAGTTACTCGAACTTGATAAAAATATTTCTGATTATATTGATGATTACAATTACAATTTAAATGCTTCATTGAAATTCGCATTACTCATACATATTTCTAGTACTTACCTTCCCATGTATTTTATTTTAATCAGAATAGGCCGTGCCATAGAGAATTAGTCACATTGAATTAAGAAATATCTTGAAACGTTTTGGTCTAAACATCTTTTATAAGTAAAGCAACTAAAGGCAAAACTCCTGAAAAATAAACTCTGAATAAAGTTATATACACATTACTTACATCAGTGAAGGAAAAACATCGTGAGGAAACTTGGACCTTTAGCTAATATGGTCTGAAATCGCCAACCCGTCTTGAGCGAGGTGATCAATGCTCGTGCCTTCTCTATATGAGAAGAGGTCTTTGCCCAGCCGTGGGACAATAATAGGCTGGTATTATAATATTTATTATAAAATTAGTTTTAACTTTATTCACAGTTTATTAAAGGAATAGATAGTAAAATAATTGGCTCTGTTACGAATCGGCATTAAACTCACTATTTTTTGTTGTTTGTTATCTAATTTTATGTTCTCTGTTTTTATTTTTCACTCTCTTTAAGTTTTTCTCTCACAACATTTTTTTTATAAAAAAAAAACATAATTTAATCGCGTATTTATGTATTTTAGAATACGTAGCTTTAATTTTAGTATTCGTTAATTTAAATTAAATGATTTGTCCCTACGAATACAGTATTTTGTCTGCAAGTATTATCGAATGGAGTGTTTTAAAAACCTTTTTTTACAAAAAAAAAACAGAATGTGTGTGGTACAAAATTTTGTCTAAAGAATATTTTACACAATGTAGGTTGTGTCCGAATAGAATCAGTTTGTTTGAAATTGGTATGATTATAGTTTAGTATTGTTTACCTCATGAGTTCTAGGAATTAAACGAAAATATCCTTATAAACTGTCATTTTATTTCCATCTGAACCATTTTTCTACCTTACAGTAATACCTTGATTAGCGAGAATTCAACCGAAACATTTTTCTCGCTCCAAGGTTTTTACATAAACCAAGTTTCGCACTTCTCTAGTTGAGAAACTTGGTTTAGTAAAAACATCTGGCAGTGAGAAAACCCGATCCTGCATCTCTATGCAGGATCGGTTTGTGGACGATGCAAAAAGGATGTGTACCTAAGGATAATAGCACTGCAAGGATGTGGCGTTTTCTAGTCTCTGCCTACCCCATGGGAAAACGGCGTGGTGCAGGTGAAGGGGCACTTAGGACACTCCAGCAAGTGGGGCATGGTCTTATCAGAAGCACCGCACTCCCGCTGGGTGTTGGGTGGATCAGTAATCACAGTACATACTAATTCCATGGTAATATCTCTATGTAGTCTGTGACAGAATACATAGATGGCGTATAAATAGCGACTTCGTGATGGATCCTTTACACTAGAAACCACAGCGAGATCTAATTCGACTCCAACGCCATCTGGCTACAAAACGGAAAACTTCTTACAGGAATGGCGCTTGGTTATTTTGATTTATTTAAGTAGTTTTTGCCCAGATTATAGAAATTATTTCTGTTAGTAGATAAGGTATGTCTTTGGTCGTAATTTTTCATAAAGAGTCAGCGGAATCTGGTAAAAATTCCAAAAAATACCAAATAAATGAAGAAGTAAACAGCTGAAAGCTGTAATATATGGAGAAGTAAACTGCTAAGCTGAAAGCAGTTTACTTCTTCATAGAAAATTTAAAAAACGTATGAGACCAATATAATTATATCAATGTACAAAACAATTTTAGAAATAAATTATTAATCGCAGTTGTCGCAATCGCAAGTGCTACTCCTAAGCATGAGGTCCTGGATTCGGACGGACAGACAGACGGGCAGACGAAACGGGACACATTGAAAATAAAAGGGTTCCATTTTTGCCATTTGGCTACAGAACCCTTAAAAGGGAACGACATCATTATATGCAAAGAGGAACACTCGCTGAATCTCAGTATAAGTGGGATACATACTATACATTGTCGTATTGTATTGTATTGTATTGTATTTATTTATTTGTTAACATAGGTAAAGATATACAGATCTTATGTTTGATATACAGAGCGCTATGTTATGCCAGGAGGCGTACAAATATGGTGTGTAAATCTAGCTGAGTAGGTAATACAAATTAAAATTTACTGAAATATTTTTAAAAATCATGCATAATTATGATATTAGATAAGAAAATAAATTAAACGATTACATACTATTAAAACTTCAACTATGTCAGACCTAAATGAGGAATTATTAATTATTAAATGTCAAAAAATCTATGTCAAAATAATTAAAATGTCAAATACTGTCAATACTTCTTATTAATTGTAATTCTAAATTAATTCGTCATTTAAGTATTCGTCAATAGTATAATAACATTTATCAATTAGGAACATTTTCATTTTTTTCTTAAATTGTGTAAAGTTTAATTCTTTCATGGCGTCTGGAATTTTATTATAAATCCGTGGAGCCATACCCAGGACACTTTTGTTTACTAATGCTGTTTTACATTTATAATTATTCAAAGAATTTTTGTACTGACTACGAATTGGAACATTTCGTACCATAGTAATTTTTTCAAAAAGGTTGGGATTGGTTTTGACGAAGATACTAATTTCTAATATGTATATCGCCGGTAGCGTTAGTATTTTTAATGATTTGAAGTACGGTGCACAGCTGTCATCTGTTTTCAGACCACACATGGCTCTAATGCACCTTTTTTGTGCCTTGAATAGTAATCCCTTATCCGGGGAATTACCCCAAAAAATAATTCCGTATCGTAGAAGTGAGGCGACTAGACCGTGATAGGCAACAAGTAATGCGTCTATATTTACTTTTCTAGCCAATTGAAAAAGGGCATACGCAGATTTATTTATTTTTTTACATAGCTGTTCTATATGGGCTTTCCAATTAAGGTTATTGTCAATATGGATACCTAAAAACACACTTACTTTTACTTCTTCTATTTCGTTGCCATTGTAATTGACACAAATTTTTGGAACTTCAATTCTTTGGTGAAAATGCATTACTTTGGTTTTCTTGAGGTTGATTATTAAATTATTCATATTAAGCCAATTAATTATGTCACTAAGAGTATTATTGATGTCAATTTGATAAGTACTTAAGTCCTTACATTTTACTATAGCAGTGCTGTCGTCTGCAAACAAAATCATTTGTTGTTGTGTCACTTTTGGCAAATCATTTATGTAAATGAGAAATAAAGGTGGCCCAAGCACGCTACCTTGAGGCACTCCATATTTTATGTTCCTGAAATTCGACACATACGTTCGTTCCATTTTTGTTTTTGTGCAGACTCTTGTGATTTCAGTACATTGTAATCTATTACTTAGATATGATTCTAGTAATTTTAAAATGTTTCCTCTGATGCCATAGCAATGCAATTTGTCAAGAAGGATTTTGTGATTTACATAATCAAAAGCTTTAGTCATGTCTGTGTAAATAGCGCAGATGGGAGTCTTTTTATCAACAGCAGACATAACATTATTTAAAAGGTCGAAAATAGCCATGTTAATTGTTTTATTTCTACGGAAACCGTTTTGTTCTTTGCACAAGATGTTATATTTGTGAAGATATTGGTATAGTGAGTTATAAATAACTTTTTCAAAGATTTTGGAAAATACTGGAACTTTGGCTATTGGCCTATAATTTTTTATATGCGTCTTGTCTTCCTTTTTGTGGAGCGGTTTTATTATGACTTTTTTCAAGCCCTCGGGATAGATGCCCTCTGTAATACATAAATTAATAATATGTGCTAGGGAAGGTGCTATGAGCTCAATTACATATTTAATTACTTTTGTAGATATACCGTCAATACCTACAGTACTAGTATTTTTAAGCGCCTTTGTGGCTAAAATAATATCGGTTTTCAAAACAGGCTGCATAAACATTGATTGCATCGTCAAACTATCTAATTTATTATTTATTTTACTGTCATTTATTATATTATTCTCAATGTCATCTATAAAATAGTCATTAAATGCATTAGCTATGTCATTCGGGTTTGTGTAAGTCAAATTCCCTGTTTTTATTGTTAGTATCTGTTCTTTAGGGAGGTTATTTTTAGATCTATTGACTATCTGCCATGTAGCTTTGGATTTATTTTGCGAGTTGTTTATAAAGTAATTATTTTGTGCCTTCTGAGTTAGTCTAACAATTTTTTTGTACTGCATAGTGTATTTTTTGAAGTCACTTTTAGCTTTTCTTGTTGGGTGTAGTCTGAAAGCCCACAATAACCGTCTCTGTCTCTTACTACATGTTTTTATGCCATGAGAAATCCATTTAACCTGTTTGTTAGTGTTTACAGTTATTATTTTCTCTGGAAAACAGAGATTGTAAAACAATGAAAAAATATCAGAAAAGGTCTTATAGGCTAAATTAACATCATTACTTTCGTAGACTTCTTTGAAAGATAAATTTTGTATACATGATTTAAATTTATCAAGGTTCTCTTTGGAGTAATTTATTTTTACCGTTTTCCAAAATTTTAAGCGACACGTTTTATTGACAGGTATTTTAAGTATTTGTGATGTGTGATCTGATAACATGAGGTCAATAATTTCTGTTTTCCATCCTTTTCTTAAATTATGTGCAAAGTTATCAATGCACGTCTGTCACGACTGAAAAGTTACGCAAAGGAACAAAAATGTTGCAAAAGCAGCTTCATCGCTTTCAGCGCTTTGTAGCGTTAGACGATCTAATAAAAAGGCTGTTATTTCCTTTCAAAGCAATGAGAATTTAGTTTGCTGAGTTTTATGCCTACTTCAGTAATGATGCCTTTTTCTGTATAGTATTTTAATGTGCGAATAACTCTGACTTTCTTCGGGATAATAAATTGTTGTTGTTTTTATAAATATAAGTTTTCAAAAATTGGATTAAGCTTTTACTTACCACGCGTTGTTTCCCCGAAGGCTTGGACAGAGAGCCAGAGATGTATTATACCTATAGTTCACTCTTATTTCGCCTAGGGGGCGAGACGATTGCCATCAACCGGGCACAAAACCAGATTCCGGGCTGCTACTGCTAAATTCTATTTAGAAAACCCAATAACGCTATGCCCAACCTGGGAACCGAACCCAAGACATGGCTGATACCCGATGGGATAATCCCATATACCTACCCTGTATTAACATAATGGTTAGAGTACATTATAAATAGATATATTGATCAGAAGTGGCCCAGTGGTATCGGCTGGTATAGGTTCGAACAGGCGTTTTACGTTGTGTAAATTATTACATCACCACAGCTCTCAAAATGTTGAAAAATTCGAAGACATGTGACATCTAGTAACCCGCACTGGGCCCGCGTGGTGGATTACGGCCCACTATCTCAAGGACCCCTCCTTGAGATAGTGGGCCGATTTCCACCACGCCTGTGTCCCAGCAGTGGGAACATTATAGGCTGATTATGCTAAGGCATATTGTGACCGCCAAAATAAATGTAATTAGTGCGCCTGAATGAGTGGAATGCCGCCCACTTAATTACATTGCATTGTAATATATTTCGTACAGACAACAAAAAAGAAAAATGGGCTTGTGGTCTGATGCACAGTATAATAAAATACCAGTATTATGTCACGGCAGTGACCTTGAAATAATTACCTACGGCCGGTCGGTAGATACAACTTCCGCGTCCGTACTACCTACTTAGTCGTACCTGTTGCGCAATCGAGACTGTTACGTACTGATATGCATTGATAATTATTTCAAAGCGCGTCGTTTCGGCCGTTTCCTATCAACATATACTGTTACTTATTTATACTGTGTGTTACGGCAGGATGTTCACCCAGTCCAATAGGATATGGTACATTTCAAAAACTTTTTTTTTTGTTTATGTTAATTACTAGCTATCCGCCCGTGGTTCGCGCGGTGTTCATGACTTGACAAAACGTGGAGATTTCTTTATTAAATGTAAGTTAAATCGCCGCACGGGGCAATCCATCAGGTTAAGCTACGCTTGCTGAGGTTGGTCCTTGAATGGGGTGACCATCTTTACATACCGAGACTCCTTCGTCACTCGGAAAGCACGTTAAGTCGTTGGTCCCGTCATTCGTGGATCTTTGACAGTCGTTACGCGTCGTCAGAAGCCCAAAAGTCTGACAACCAGTCTAACCAAGGGGTATCTTGTTACCCAGTTACTGAGTTGTGGAGGTCAGGTAGCCAGTCATCATTTCAGCCGAAAGACGTCCACTGCTGGACATAGGCCTCCCCTGAGCACCGCCACTTCGACCGGTTCTGTGCTTCTCGCAGCCAGCGGATTCCCGCGGCCTTCACCAGGTCATCAACCCACCTTATGGGGAGCCTTCAAACGCTACGTATTCCGGTATGCGGTCGGCACTCTAGAACCTTTCGGCTCTGCCCTCAGCCACTTAAGTTTGGCAATACCTACTTCGGACTATGTCGGTTGATAGGCAGTCGCTCCATGTAAAATAATGATATTCAGTTGCATCCGGGTAGACTGGAAGCCGACCCCAACATAGTTGGGAAAAGGCTAGACAGATTGATCGATTTTTTATATTCTCCCGCATATTCCAACCCACGAAATCCCTAAAAGAAGATATCAAAAGAAAATTAATGTTTTATGCACTACACTTTCTTTCGTTTATTTATTTTCTTTCTTATTTATTTACATTTTTAAATATTTTTATAAAAACATTTAAAAAAACATTTAAAAATATAAAAAATAGGAGCCCACTGGTATCGGGAACAGGGTCCAAGCTACCGGTGGTCAGGGCTCCTGAGAGAGGAATCTCCTAACAATACGCGCCGTGTCCAGGAGTACCGTCTACACTTTCTTATTATTATATTTATTATTTAAATGTCTTTGACATATCTCGGGACCCTGGGGTCCCGGACCTTTGGAAGGCCTACGAGGGGCCGAAGTCAACTCGCAGAGGCCCCTTAGACATTTTTAAGTGTTGAGACGCCCACCGACGATTTTCCCTGTATGCACTATGCAAGTGCAGCCAAGGACAACCCCCGATTGGTGTAGGACTATTGCTATATGGAAACATTATTTCTTATTATATTATTAGTGTGTGTACGCTCTAAACTTATAAAAAGAAAATATCTGTAGCATAATTTGAAACATCGTGAAGAAACTTGGACTTACAGTTAATATTGGGTCCCCACCTATGTAATTAATAGGCTGGTGTTATTTAGTGGGTTCAACACAGATAGGCACTTTACTTTGTGTAAATAATTTCATCACCACTGCTCTCAAAACGGTGAAGGAAAACATCGTGAGGAAACCAGCATGTCCTAAAACCAAAAAGAAATTATGAAACCTCTACAAACCCGCACTGGGCCGGCGTGGTGCATTACGGGCTACGGCTCACTCCATCTAACCGAGAGGAGTCCTGTGTCCCAGCAGTGGGAACTTTATAAAATAATAATAATTATTAATTATTTTATAATTTATTTTATCTTTTTGATTATGTATTTATTTTATTTTAATTTGATTTGTTTTGTTTTTATTGATTTATTTTGATTTGATGTAATCGGATTTAATTTAATGTTTGATTTTATTTGTTTTTATTCTATTGTGATTTCTATTATTTTATGTCTGGCAATGGGTGTTATTTACCTGGAAATAAATGAATTGAATTGAATTGAATTGAATTATAGGCTGATTAATTATGCTTATGCTAGCCCAGCAGTGGAATTCAATTTAGACTTAAAACATCCTCAAAATCTACTGCAATGAGGGATTTATTGAGATGTCTCTATAATTACATTATTATCGTTAAAATAGACGGCTTCTATTTATAGAACCAATTTATATTACCATAACATGCATGTGGTATAACATGAATGTATGTATGTGTGAACTCTATATCTTGTAGGTATACACATATACACTATTTGCCAAAATCGTAACATTCCGGATGAATACGCTTTTCCATTTGGTTAGCGTGTCGGAAAATCAAATATACTCATGGCGCGCCAGTTATGTTTAATTACCATTAACTAATGGGCGAGCATGTTGCCATTAACCAGGCACAGATCCAGACTCCGGGAGTCCGGGCTGCTACTGGGAAATCCCTGACGGAAAAGCCCTGTGCCTGACCTGGCAATTGAACCAAAGATGTCATGCTCAGCAGTAGCGCCAGCGGCAACTAGCCCAACGAAGCAGTCTTCTTTTACATCATAATCAATTTGACTATGGAAATTCGGGTACGAGAAAAAAGAAAGCCCAAGAAAACTATGGATTTATTGTGCAAAAGATAATGTGGCTGAAATGTAACTGCATAGGTACCGAGATTTTTTTTATTTTTGAGTTTGAGAAATCATCAAATGACTTCTCCCACTGTCTTCTTCTTTACTGACTTAAACCCACCCTTAAACGACTTGTTTCTTCTGTTGCCTGTTGCCGAGGTCCCGGTAGCCCTTTCGGAATCTCCCGCAACCCTGGCAGACTTTCCCGCAACCCTGGGCAGTGGTACCGAGATGACAGTGCTCATTGAGATAATATGGTGACGAATAAAATATGTTATGCAGATCTCAAACAGTTATAAAGAAGAAAGATTTAAGTAGACTAATTGCAATACAAATACCAAGGAGGAGGTCGTGGCTAAGTAATAACAGCCGCTCGGGTCGATCCATCAGGTTAAGCTACGCTTGCCGGGGTTGGTCCGTGGATTGGTGACCATTTTCACATATCGAGACTCCTCCGTGCCTCGGAAAGCACGTTAAGCCTTTGGTCCCGGCTGTCATTTGTGGATCTTTGACAGTCGTTACGAGTCGTCAGAAGCACGAAAGTCTGACAACTAGTCTAACCAAGGGGTATCGTATTACCCAGTTACTGGGTGTGGAGGTCAGATAGGCAGTCGCTCCATGTAAAATACTGGTATTCAGCTGCATCCGGTAAACTGGAAGCCGACCCTAACATAGTTGGGAAAAGGCTTGGCAGATGAATTGCAATACAAATACCATTAAATTAAATTACGCTGAAAATCTGCATTTTTCGAACGTCAAATAGTACAAAAAAAAAAAACTCTTATCCTTCACCGTTTCCGGGGTTTTGCGGAAATTTACATAAACTCACGCCTTCATAGGGGGATAGGTAGAAACTACAGAACGCCACCTGCTACGATTCTTACGTACTCCTTTTGCTTCAGGCAAATAAATGAATCTATCTATCCATCTATCTATCATCGTTGACGTTCATGCATTTGGTCATACACGCATCCCGGTTGCGAGTACTATGCATCTAACCGTTTAGAAGAACATCACCAATAAGGTTACTATTTAACCCTCTAAGGACTAGAGGGACATAAACAACTATAATTAAAAGACATATTGGTGATATTTTTTAGATCTCTTTTTTGTATACATTGCAAATATAGATTTTTTTTACCGATTCATACTGCGGTATAAATTGGTCACCGATACTTCCAACCTCAGATCATCGATAAAACTTTGACGTTTTTTATCGTTTCTGGATTTTTGTTAATTTCCGTAATTCCGCTGATGATTCCTTTACGTGCCTGGAAAAGTAAACCCAAGGCAGTAACCTGATAACCATTTGCACTGTGGTGATTGTTGGGTAAGTCGTCATCTAATGCTGCTTTTCCAGGCCTATTTTGTAATTCGACATTTCATAAATTCTTGCCTTTTCATCAGTTCATGGGCGAATATTCTCCACCCTGGTCTTCCTTATTTTTACTCTATCCCCTCAATCATGTCGGTATTCACCCCCTCTCTTGCCATATCCACTCTGTCAACTCAATATCAGGGATATGTAATAAAAATCACCTTCTGTGTCGACTTCCGACCCATCAGTAGCATTGGAGAACGCGCGGCGCTTCCTCCCGCGCGGCCGCGACAGATCGATGGCACGCATGCGTACGACCCACCACAGTATTGAATGGGCCCATTCATAGAGCAACTGGTGCTTTCAGAATGAATCTTATACTTACTACGTAGCTATCCCACGCGACGTAGGCGGGGTGGAGGGGGGGGACCGTTCCAAATACGAAATTGGTTTTGCGATCGGACCCCGATAAGTTCCGAATTCTCATGATTGATACCCTGGTGCTGATATTCGTTAACCGATTTTTGAATTATAAAAGTTTTGGGATATGATGGCTGGGTGTTAATTTTGGTGATCATGAATCTGATTTAGAGTGAGGTAGCTTCCAGCTTCATAAAAAACTAGTTACAATTATTTATTTTGTAAAATCATCTACGGTCGCAGCATCCTTGTGTGTTGGGCAGCCGACAACAACATAAACTAGGACTTCTTCTGCCTAGCCTTTTCCCAACTATGTTGGGGTCGGCTTCCAGTCTAACCGGATGCAGCTGAATACCAGTATTTTACATGGAGTGACTGCCTATCTGACCTCCACAACCCAGTAACTGGGTAATACGATACTCTTTGGTTAGATTGGTTGTCAGACTTTCGTGTTTCTGACGACT